>JAPNXP010000012.1:0-2400000 GCA_028753945.1 Hexactinellida sp. DTS-2022 | reverse complement strand
ATGTATAGGATGAAATTTATATTTCCAACACTGTGGAGATTTTATTAAATTTGTGCCCTTCCTAATATTTTTCAACCCCCCCTGTGCCCCCCAAGAGCTGGAATCCTGGCGCCGCCACTGACCAAGGTACGTCTTATCCATCTCAGAGATGCAGCGATCTGGCAATTTCATGGACTACAACGACGGACCGTCATTGATTTTTTTTCTAAACGGTCCTGACTACATGATCAAAATATTGGAACGGTCTGGAAAGAAAGAATATCTAATGAATTAATAGAAAACATATACGTATATCAATATATTTAGAAAAATAGTAAAGTCCATAAATCTCAAAATGTATTTTCAAGTGTGTTGTATGGTACATAGCAAACCCCTGGGCAAAAATGAGGAGCACATAATGCAATGGTCATGGGTGATTGGTCATGGGTCAGATGGGATTTATTCTGCTCTTATGTTATCCAATTTTCCTGTGTTTCTGATACTATTCTGCTATGTGCAGTATATATTGAGACTGAATTATGTGTCACTAGATGGGTCATAAATACTATGAGTCAAGTCGGTCACGGGTCATAAATACTATGGAGGGTCACCAGGGAAGTCGAGAGCGCGAGCGGGCCCCGGGTCATAATTTTGGGGGCGGGTCCCCTCTCTTATTCTAGTTTCGTTATCGTTAAGTGAATAAACTAAATGCAAACTATCGCATTTGTATTATATAGTACAGCCAATAAAGCCGATGCATACCTTTACAGACAGGATTTCTCGGGCCCCGGGCCCAGGGTAATTACCCCGCCTACCTCCCTCTCGACTGCCCTGGGGATCACCAATGTTGACCAATGGTCCACTTCGGTCGACAAGAGGATGTCTTCATAAACCGAGGTTGTCCGCGTATCTCTACGAAATGAATAAAAATGTCTAAGATATTAGGACATTTGAGGATATGAGGACAAACAATAATGTGAAGATATTAAACTGCGTGTCTGTATGAGTTTGTTTTACAAAAGGTGTATTAAAGCGATGGGGAATCTAAAAACTATATATTAAACTACTTATCAAAATGTATTCGGTAACAAGTATGCCAGCTACGAATTTATTAGCACATTTTTCATTATTAATATTTATAGCTGTTGTCTACAAAGTATTAGGTAAATGAAATAGGAGGCAAACGTGTATAATATGTGAGTGTAAGTAAGGAATATAATTTATATACAGGCTGGCACGGATTATGGTACGTTCAGATTTTTCCGCTGAACAGGGCTGACCACCACAGGGGGGACCGACATGCATAAATTAGTCATATTGCATCGTTTTGTTGAGATTTAGAAGAGCTTATTGACATTATACACTAACCGTCCAAAGGTATTTGAACAACAACAATTTGTATTCATATAATATTCTAGCTCCTAGCACCATAATAACATTTCTAGATGCTTCAACATTGTTGTTGACAAGAAACATTATGTTAACAAAAGTAAATATCATTATTTTTGAATTTATATATTTATGGAGGTGTTAAACTCGAAGGGAGACACTTGTGTACAGAGACACTAAGGTACTAGACTAGTGCGACATGTGTCTTCAGCTTAGTGTGACATTTGTGTACAACTTTGGTACGACATTTGTGTAGACAAATTTTTGTGTTCAGTGACATTTGTGTAGGACTGTATAGCTGTAAATGAGTAACATTAAGTGATCGATAATGATTAATGACCCATTCTTATTATTTTACAATATCAACTTTATTCGTATTATTTCAATTTAATTATCTGATCAAACATACAATAAACGACAATCTACCTGTATTTATGAATGATAATTTTAGATATAAGTCAAACGATTACTTAGTTGAGTTGATAGAATATTGAATTTAAAAGAATTGAAATTAACTGTAAATAGGATGAAGGGTGAAAAAAAAAGAAACTGACAGTCAGGATAAGGTCTACTTAATATTATGAACAATTTTCGGCTGCTTATAAGAATATTATAATTATAATGAACAAATACTACGGCTCCCAAATTACAACTAAGGTTTGTTTAAGTTGAGTTTGCTTATTAGAAGCCTCCAAGCTTTCATCCAGATTAAATTACCCGCGGCCTAGATTTAGAGTGAGATCGATCACACGCGCCTAAATTAATCGTTTTGTATTAAGTCTATGCGAACATCCTCAATTTTCGCGCACCTAGAAAATTTTCATCCAAATTTACGCGCCTGTAGGCGCGATGCACAAGCCTGGATGAAACCCTGGAAGCCTCTATAATACGAACATAATTTTGCTTCCTTGAATGTTTAGAATAAAAGAACCGGACTGTTATCTTAAAAATTGTTAATTATTATATTTAAATTGAATTGTAAAAATGTTTAATTTAGTAAAGTTAAACTTGCATACATTTTAATGAGACAATCTATTCACCTTACCGGGTTGACTGTCCTTGTACACAAGTGTCCCCATGCACAACCTCTGTACACAAATGTCGCTATACACTCCATACGGATAATTAGATCGGAATAGTTCCTAATAACAGATAATTTAGATTCGTATAAATTCAGTCTTCTACTTAACTCAACTCATTAATCGATTGCCTTATATCTAAAATTATCATTCATAAATAAAGACAGATTGTCGTATATTTGTATGTTTGATCAGCTATTTAAATTGAAATAACACGAATAAAGTTGACATTGTAAAATAATAGGAATGGGTCATTATCCATCACTTAATGTACCCATTTACAGCTATAAAATCTGTATACAAATGTCGTACCAAAGTTGTACACAAGTGTCACACTAGTCTTGTACACAAATGTCTCTGTACACAAGTGTCGTATTTCCGTTAAACAAATTAACTATTTAATTAGCTGAATAACTATATAATTTCTGAACATTTTGAAGCAATTTCAATATACGGATTCTGACTTCAGATTTGAATACTACATGGTCGAAATACTCTATGTACATAATTTCTAACCACTACTATTACTTGCCACTGAGATACATCATTCAACCACATTAGTGTAGTAATATAACTATCTTATGAGTATATAGTAATTGTCTATATTATAATGTAACCTGATTTGGTGGTGAAAAGCTTTAAATGACCAATGTGTAATTCCACATTAATCAGTGATTTTGCAAGTCGTAAAGCTAGGAACATTTTTATCCAGTGTACTCTTTTTTCCAGTTTTTTATCAAAATGTATAATAAATGCTCGGATTTCTTTTTTCCAAATAAATAAAAGAATTATACTAGTACAAATAAACATCGATTTGAATAAACACAACACGAGGGGCCGCAAACCAGCTCAAGCCGGCCCTGACAACAGGTAATTAGGTTAATCATAGCCTACTATACATAAGGCCTCACAGTAAAATATGAAATCTGGACCAGGGATGCGGTCGCAGCCGGGAAACGAAAATTATGGTATTGCAATTTTAGATCAAATATAGTGACCTACTGCTTAAAAACAGCTACCTCAATAACTAGCAACTGTAATAAAGTAATACGTATACTCTCATTATACCATTAATCTTGTTACTTTGTGAGTTTGAATACAGTCACATAACATACACAATACAGAAACTACTAGAAAACCTCTATTTACTCTGGTAGATATAGTTACTTCACAAAAGACAACTAACTCGTATCTAAATAATCAGGAATCGAACTTTTTCAATTTCCGCTTTTCTAATCCCTTTAAAGCAGTGGTTCTTAACCTTTTTTATGTCATTTCCCCTTTTGGCCTGTTCACTCTACCCGATTTCCCCCTTCATTTGTAGTATAATGAATAATGTAGCCTTGAAATTACAAATTATTAGCTTTTTGGCGATAACTGCTTCTCGGCCAATAGTGGATCATGTTAGGAGGTATTATTTTATTTTGGTTTTATTATTATTATTAATTTTGTCTAAATTGATTTCCCCCATATATTCCCTAAATTTCACCCCAGGAGGAAATTTCCCCCAGGTTAAGAACTACTGCTTTAAAGTAAGGCTCGAATTGTAATTATTGACAAGATTTGCAATTAGACAATTTGCTTCACTCCGAACGAGACTTGATAGAATGGTTGAACCTTTCACATTACAAGAAGGACAAGTAGTTCTCCAACCTTCAAAACCACTATCAAGACCAGTTAGGGAGCAAAAAGCAAGTGTTACTAAAATCTTTCTAGTTTGACCTTCTATCAACAGGACTTAAGTTCACTATTACTTTCAAGTTTGGATTATAGTTAGAATCTTCCAAACAATAATTAAAGATTCCAATGCAAGCTCTGAAGGATACTTTAGATCACCACGATCAGAAAGCTGCAGTAGTTGGGACCGGAATTCGAAGGATTCATCTACTAGAATATCTTTGTCGATAATTAAAAGATCTCGGCATATTAAGCACGGTGAAGAATGCTTAAGGTATTGGTAGGCAGCATACCCAGCAATAAAAGCTAGTGACTGGAGTGTTGGGGTATCGTACTCAATGGCTGATACATCTGATAGAGCATCAAGAAAAGGATCAATGTCAATTTCTGTATCTGTATGTACGCTATAAATGGGAGAGAAAGACTGAATAAATTCCTCCATAGAAATCTGGCTGGATGGTTGAGTGTTGGTATTAGAAAATAGAGTTAATAGATTGGAGATCTTCAAACGACGTTCAGCTTCTAAAATTTGAAGGTACGAAACATGGTAATTTGATGCAGACATCATCCGATAAAGTCCGAAATGGTGCTCTAGTGGATCTGTCTGTAAGAAACGTGTTAAAATGTAAGCATATCCACACTGTCCAGTTAGATAATTAACTATTTGAGGGAGTACAATGCACGCGTGTCTTGACTCTTAAGCTTGTAAAAGTTTGCTTGCTCAATTTGCCATCTTTCAAAGAGTGTGATTCCCAAGTCTCTTGCCAATTTACTATCCTGGTTACACATGTTTCAAGCTTACCAACAGGAGAGAATAGTTTGAATAACTTGACGTTAAGAGGATAGTTATCTGTTGAGATTACATCCACACATAAACCACAAGTTTCGATATCTTTAAAACAAGCGAGTATGATGGGGAATATCTTCTCAGCGGAAAGAGAGTCACATGGTAATAGACGAACTATAGTAGACCATTTTTTCTGGAGACTTGATACCATAATAGCGAATACAGTCTTTATTGGATCTTCTGGGCTTAGACTAGAACCATATATCTTGCCTCCTTTATATGTGACATCAGATTTTACGTGAATTTCGTCCATTTGCATAACGATATGTTTCTCAGCTTCAGTGAAAGAATGTCGCTTGCTTGAGGAAAGGAAAGAATTCACACTCAAGTCCGAATGAAGAATACAACTTCTCCAAAGTGTTGACCTAAGGCAGAGATAGACAAGCCATTTGTTGAAGATACTTATAACATGCTGGTGAAATTAAATGTGCTTTAAGTGCCATAACCTGTGTGAGGATGTTGTACCTCCGCCTGTTTTTGGGTACAATACTGTTTTCAAGCTGACATTGGATGAATTGAAGCCTGGATATTTCGGGGGAATCAGTTACTCTAATTCACCATTAGATGAAAGTACTTTGTTAATGATTAGTTGGATATTGTCCTTCGCTAAAGATAAAGTCTCATTAACGGTCTTTGAAACAGATTCAGTGGACAGAACAGGACGAGGGGATATAGAAATCTCACAGAGAATTGATTCAAGGTGTCGTATATCGCTGATTGAGCAAATTGGAATTGGTAAAATTTCTCCATTACGATAAGCTCTAACTGACAAATCGAAGGACACTAATATATGGGTGTTGACAATGATATTGTGTTCTGTCAGAGAGGTAGCATATAAATTAGACTATGATCATCTGGGTACCATAAATACCATGTTTTAGGTAGGGAAAGCAAAGGTAACTTAGCTTGGATATCCTGGAAACAATTGATCTGATATTTCTCTATCTCTTTGCTCTCAGATGCCAGGCTAAGTGTTAATGCTTCATTGAACATTTCCTCATCTTTTGAGGTAGGTGACACACATCTGCGCTTTTTGGAGCTAATATATTGAGAACAGATTGAAGGGTGTTTTGGTAGAAAAACTGGAACGGCACCATCTTTTAGCTTTGGGTTGACTCTTGGAATTTCACGATAAGTACCATCTCCGTTTGGAACTTTGTGAGTATACTCAACATCCTCCTGGCGAAAATGATTTACACACACGTAAACCCCCTTGAATGATTGTAAATCGTCTCTCCGAAGAACCTGAAGCCATCTGTGTCTTAGGTCATCTGGTTTCGTAGGTAGTTTAAAAACTGGGACACGGTGATCGTCGTTGTAGTTGATTTTGCATCCGAAAACGGCACAACTGTTGGGCATCGTTAGAAAAAAAACTAATAAATTAATGGGGTAGTAGCATAAATCAAATTATAAGGTTAATTAATTAATAGGCAAATGGCCTCTGTAGGGGTATTGTACTAATGGGAATGACATAAATAAATAACAAGATGGATTATTCAGCTGTAGAGCGTAATAAAAGTATAAATTTGCTATGTATGTTATATACCATAAACCACTTAGTTATATTATGGGTGAATAAAAACACAAAATTCTAAAATTAGCTTTGTGGTTAATATGCATATTTTTCGATATATATCGACTGCTAGTCACCGGAATATTTGTTTTTAAGCGGAATGTCACTAAATTTGATAAAAATTTGCAATTTCGTTTCCCGGCGGCGACCGCATCCCTGGTCCAGATTTCATATTTTACTGTGAGGCCTTATGTATAGAAGGCTATGGGTAAGTGAATATTGTTGTGAAGTTGAGATAACTAATAAATATTTGTAAAAATTATATCGAGAACGTGTAGCGTTTGAGGGATCAATTACGCCACCAATAAAAATGGGATCTTATGCGTCATTACGTCCTAAAAAAATGGTAAATTAAACTGTAAAGATTAAATTTATGAAACTCCATAGCCTACTCTAATTAAGGCATACCATCAAAGCTGATATTTTGCACCAAGGATGAAGTAGTGTACGATATTATTATTGACCCATAGTCATTTACATTTATCTCTGTACAGTTAGAAATATTTTAAAAGTAGTTGGATCAACTTGTTACTGATTTTTGTTAATTTTAGTAATTAATTCATACAATTCTCCTTCCACCGATATTTTAAGCACTTCCTAGTACTATATTTGACTCTTTTTTCTTTTTAATAGTTAGATATTTAATTTTTCTCAATGCCGAACTGTTCTGCCATGGTTGTAGGGGTAATTATACCCCAGAAGAGCGCGTCCCAATTTTCAAACTTCCAGATGGTCCACCTGAGTTACGACATGCCTGGATACGTGCTCTCCATCGTAGGATATTTCTGACCTCAAAATGGTGTATGTGTGTGCTAAGCATTTTCCGAAGGAAGATATTCAATATTTTCACACGGTACCCAGAGGAGATGGCACATCCTATGAGGTCCCGCGAGGAAGACCCAAATTAAATCCTGGCGCTGTCCCCTCTCTCCTCCCTGGTTGTTCGTCTTATTATTCCTCTACCCCTTTAATTAGAATCAAACGAACTCGGTTCTCTTACTACTCCAAAAGAGGAAGATTTAATGAACCGAGCAACTAATCTCAGCTTGAGATCAGAGAACACAGAAATGGAGAAGTTTCGTGTTGGTTGTATACAAGAAATTCGAGATAAGTTAGCTTTGATAACAATCCCAACTGACTGGTTAGTTTGGATTTAAACAGATAATTGTGTGAGATTTTTTTACCTAAGATGGAAAATCATAATATTTGTGCAGATGTTTGTCTTGAAATAAATTCTTTTTTATCTGTGAACGGATATATATATGGGGAGTCCATTTGTCTCTCACTTATCTCTACAACTGATATTCGACAAATTGAAACGAGGTTTACAGAGATTACTCTGAAACTTAGCTCTATTCCCCTAAGAAGAAACATCCTTACCATATCTCTAAAGCAAAATAATATATTGAGGAGGCCATTTGCAATATATAAGATAATGATAAAACGGAATAAAATTGTTCCGATTTGCCAAGATTACAATTTATTCTTGGCCAACTAGAGAATGTGGGTATTTACAAGAAGAAGGAGATATAATGTTATTACACAAATTCTGGCCAAAAAAACGCATCTGATTTCTCCTACTAGTTACAAATTTCTCTAAAGTTCAGAATGCATTTCTTTTCCACATGTTCACACAATAGAAAAGTTGCACTCTTCTTTTGGATGGAAAACGACTCTTGTACTTACCTTAGCCAGGTAACTTCTTCTTTTAGTTCTCAAAATTATTCAGATGGATGAGATCCACGTTAAGTCTGATACAGTCGAAACCGGTTTTTTCTAACCAATTCTTTACACGGAAATAAACTAAGAAAAATCTGATAGTTAGAATAAACCGATTTAAAATAACACAAAATTGTAATTTCTTACAAGTTTAGAATAAATAGTTAGTTAGAAAAAACGATTAGTTAGAAAAAACCGGTGTTAGAATAAACAGGTTTCGACTGTATCTCATAAAAGGGTGGGAAAATATTTGGTCCTAATTTATCCCCTGAAAACCCCTCAAAAACTGTATTCGCTATCATAATTCATGGTTTCTAGTTTACACAAAAAATGGTCCTGTATTTCTCGTTTGATGCCTTGCGCATCTATATCTGCTGAATACCTTTTTCCTATAATTAAGTATTGTATTTTGTATATCAAATATGGCGGTTTGAAAGTACAGATTATTTCTACCGACAATTACCCTTTAAACGTGAACTTATTTAAGTTATTTTCTCCAACTAAACAGTTAGAGACTAGTGCACCACACCCTTCTGATAATAAAAGAAAACTCTGTGTTATTTTTGACTTTGTGCACATTTTGAAAAGTATTCGAAACAACTGGTTGAATCAGAAAGATATTCAGAAAACGTTTCACTTTCCCAACTTTCAGAACATTAAGCTGGATTACTGTGTGTATCCTGTTCAAGTTTAATCTGCATCTTTTAGTTATGTGCGTCTCCTCTATAATTTAGAGAAATAATCCTCAGCTAAGTTATCTCCTAGCTTGACTATCAAAACTTGTTATCCTTCTGCTATTGAGCGCCAAAATGTGAAACTTGTTTTGAAAGTATTCAACGAATTAACTGTTGCAGCTCTGAAGTTACAGAATGAACTCCGTAACCAAGAAGATAGAAACAATACACACGACTTTGTTGAAAAGCTTCTTCAAATTTGGAAACTGTTCAACATAAATTCCCCACTTAAAGGTAAACGTTTGAATGATGATATTTCAAGACCTCTAACATACCAGGACGAACGATTTTCATTCTTAGCTTGTGTTGTTATTTGTTTAGAGACTTGGCTGGCGATGCCAGGAAATGTAGGAAAGTTAAGTAAACAAACATTTACCAGTTTTAAACATGTTTGTACAGTATTGCCTCCGATGACTAACCATTTAACTGGATTTTGTGGATTTAACTATCTTTTGAAATCCTTTTTACAGACAGATCCATTGGAACATCACTTTGGCCTATATCGTATGATGTCAGGTTCAAACTATCATATCTCGTATCTTCAAATCCTTGAAACTGAACGTGGCCTCAAGTTATCCAACATATTAAATATTTTTGCTTCACGACAAGATTGTGGCATATATTCAATTCAGACATTTATTGATTAATACTCATCCCTTGATACGAATAATGGCGATGAAATCGATGTCCAACTAGTCTGGGATGAAATTGTTGATCTAACTTCCATTGAATGTAGTTTACAGACTCTTCAGTCATTAGTTTTTATTGCTGGTTATGTAGTACATAAATATATTTTAAAAACTCAGCCATGTCATGTTGAATTGATCTTTTGACCATTGACAAAGACTTTATCTTTGATGAAGATTCACAACCCGAGTTCAGGCTTTTGCAATTAACCGACCGTGGTGGCCTAAAGTATCCATCTGAATTCATCCTCGAATCTATAGTAACTTTATGGAAGACGTTAATTACAATTGAAAGCAAAGACAACTTGTTGGCGATATTGATGCAAGGATCATCCAGAAAAATTATTGTGGAAGTAACCTTGATATTCTTAGAAGAGACTGATGCGATTGCTAAATCGAGTTGCATTTCTTGTGGTGCCTCTATTTTGACTATCCGGAAAAATCTTATTTTCATTTCCGCCAACTGTTTACTAGCTAACAAGGTTAAAAATTATAACTCCGCTGTTGCATCTAAAGGAATAGAAAAACGAAAACTGAAGAAGTTCTCACATTAATGAAATACACCAGAAGGCTACTCTTCTATTATTATTATTGGTATTATTATTGATATTTGAACCCACATTATTCTTTATGTATTCTTATCATTGTTGTTAAGTGAGCAATAAAGACTCAATAGAGAAAATCTATTAATTTACTAAAAAAAATTATTATAACAAATTAATTTCTAAATGAAGTTGAAAACATTGAACTGTGTTTATCACTTTCTCATCGTACACTACTTCATCCATGGCACATTTGATGGTAGGCCTTATATAGAGTAGGCTATGTATCTCTAATCTGAATATTATTGAAAGCATTCATGATGAAGAACATGAAAATGGCTATATGAAAGGTAAAAATAACATTAATAAGAAATAGGTAGTCAGAAGATGGTAACCTGTTAACGAATACGGAAGATACCAATTAAGTTGAATTAACCGATCATAATTCCTAGTAAGACAGAATTCGAACAAATGTATTTTGATAAATTTATTAGGAAATATATAACAATATCCAAGTTTGCGAAAGTTAGAATGATGGGTCAATAAATTAACGATCTTCGAGTAAGCGGCATAACACAACTACACAACAACCGCTTGGCGGTTGTAGTGTGGTTTAATAATTATAAAGCAAATTATCGCGTAAATAGGACTAAAATAGGAAAAATTAACAATATAAAATTTAAAGAAAACGACATTGCGGTGATGGGTAAGCATAATGTCAATGTGATTAACATGTCGGCATCATTAATACATGTTCTACTAAATTTCAAGATATTATCTTGTAGAGGGTGCGACATATGTGGGAATAGTGAAGTTTAAAGCTTCTAAAAATGTGATAGTGCAAAAATCGGCATGCTCGAGGCTGGGCTAATGTAAAATACATCTTTGAAAAGTTCATGAGCCATGAGGACCTCCTGATATCTTTCTGTGTCACAAAATCTCTAGGAAATAAATACTACCAAAGCGATATACGGACCCCGCAAAAACATTTGTCATATTTTGGTACATTTATGTGAAATTTCAAATTTAGGATAGATACTAATTGTCGGTACAAATTCACCTACAATTGTAACAGCAGAGAAATGTTGTCAGAAAGTATTATGGAATTAACTCCTTATTTTATCACACTTAAATAAAATTCAACCCAGAACAAGTTGGCGCAGTGCCGAAAGTTTTAAAATATGGCTCTACAACTTGTATTTGACATTGTTTCTGGTCCTCGTATTTTCAATATATTAAATTGTTTATTGAGTTGGATCCCACCATCAACGACATAATTGACACAATCTAGAAAAATATGGTGCTTTTAACAGAGCTACAAGACCTACCTGGAGTTCTCAGGAAAGAAGTGTCCAAACTTGCCAATTCAAAAGGGACAGCATGGCGAGAAGTTTGTTAAGAGAGTCTGGTAGCTTAAATAAAACATGAATTCCTCGATCTAGAGGAAAGCGTAAGCGAAGCCAAATGCGGAGAAAATTGCTGAAATTGTCTGGGATCATCCACAAGCCGACACGACTGCTGCTTGAAGACCACGACTGTATGTATACTAGGATAACGAATCGATTGAATCATTTAAGTCTCCGTATTTCCTCGAAATTGAAGATCAATCATTAACGAGCAAATAATTTGCCATCCAACGAACTATGTGCAGAGCTCCAGGGCGTCGTGGCGTCTCATCAACTCGTACTCCAACCACACGCCTAGTAACGTGGATTAAATCAAGGTAGTTTCACCTATATTGTTTAGTGTCAATCGTGTTCTGAATGAACGACAAGACATGTGGAGGAGATTCTACGAGAAGCCTTGAACCTTGGTTGATGATGTAATTTTGACCAACTCCATTGAAAGTGTTTAAATAATACAATGTCTACCCAGACGAAGGGCACATACATAAAGGAAACAAGTATGCCAGAACACTTAAAAAAATGTGGTAATTCCAGATAAGAGATGTAGACACAAGCACAAGAGAAAAGTCCTGTATTGATGCTGTCCTTTAAAAAGATGCACCAACTGTAGTTCCTACATCACGACTCCAGAGGTTTGTTGACAGCCTCCGAGGTTCTTTTCCCGTACCTGATACAAGCTTAGACACTCCAAGAAACTTGGTAAGTCGTTGCTCGAACTGGTTAGGAGCACGGGAATTCGATTAACAAGTTGAGTAGTCTCATCCGTTGACTTTCAAGAGTTTTCATCCAAATGTGTAACAGATTTCTTAGGGAAGAAAACTTGAAGGATTATTAGAGAAGATTTCTGAGGTCGCTTTTGTCGATTAAGATTAATAGTACTTTTTGACAGTGCAACAGTGCTCACTGAGACACCAGCATTATTAAAGACAGATTCAGCCATTATTGACGCCTGCGCACGGTGCTATTCCCTCTGCCAAGAATTGCATTAACTTTCGAATTGGTCGCTGTTTCATAATTGTTGACAAAAAGTATCATCATCACTCGTCTCTTGCATAAGTAACCTCCTGTACGTTTAAACCAGAATTCTTCCAGGCGAATAGGGATTATAGTGCAGGTATTGTTAGCTCTTCACGATGTGCACGCTTTTCTTCCTAAATACTTTTTAGCACTACCATTGAAGAATCTATTCATCCGATTTTCTCAGAACGATCCATGGTTGCTAAGCACGAAAAGCCGATCCTCCTGAAACTTATAAAAACTGTCAGTATCAGTATGAGCAATTCAGACAATTCGTATAGTCTGATTAAGTACTCTCCCTGGTGCTTCAAGAGTGAAAAATCGAACGCTGCCTGAATTTCCTAAGTTGCTGTTGGTGCTTGTAGAGGCTCTCTAGTTTTTCAAGGCGACACTGAACCCATATCTTAATTAATCGTCGTGATTATACCCGCATTATGAACTTATGCAGCGATGCTGGATGAAAAACGCATACGTATCACGCACACTAGGAAACTTTGCACGAAGTAGTCTGTGAGTCGAAAAGCCGATCAACAAAGTGTTGAGAACTATGAGTTTTTATAGCCATAATCTCAATTCATTGAAAATTCTTTACTAGTTTGTGAATAAATAGATATTGTTTGTTAAATTAGCAGTCTATATTAAGTAATTGATGACAGCAATATATTCTGAATTGTAGTTGTATATTATTTCCGAAATAAATAGGATAAAATTATGAGAATTATATTGTTCCGAAATATTATGGTTTCTGAATTCATGAATTGAGTCAAAAATGTGTAAGATGAAAAGTATGTTGTTAAATCTGAAATATAAATAATCGACTAACCCTTCTTTAATAGGGCTTACCGTGACCTACTTTATATAAGGCCTATTCATCAAATTTGTGAACCGTGACCATGGAATAAGGGAAGGCCATTGATAAATAGGTTATTTATTGTTATTTAAATAACTAGTAGTGATAGACCTCATAAATGTTATATAACTATATAGGAACATAGCATCAAGGTATACAAAGCACCCTTCAGAATTGAGCTATGTCATCATTTGATTATGTAATAGCTATTTGGGTGCGAAATATCGTGTTTCAATAGCCTGCTTTAAACATAGTTAGACGCATTATAAATGGTCAAAATTGGAACATGATGATGCCCATAACTAGTTAGATTAAATATATCGAAATTATTAATGGAATGTTGACACTTTCCTCAGTTGTCAGGGAAATGAATATTTCAAAAATGAGTCATGACTAAAAAACTATCGATTTTATGCAAACTAGGCTAGTACTGATCTATCCGCAATAGGTAACTTCCTTTTCAATGATAATACATTACATATGCCTAACTACAATAATTTTTGAGATAATTAGCACTTAATTCCTATTGAGGTCATACACTCGTTATCGCAAAAATTACTAGAATGCCAGGTCCACAATAAGAGGTATACTATTATCCCACAGATCATGGAGTCTAACAGGGTTCTCGCTAGGCCTCTATCAAAGGGTACATGCCCTTCTTGAAAGATATTGTACCCTTTATTCACATGTTGTGAGTGGGCATGTACCCTTTGAGTCAATATTATTATTTGAAGGTTTCATTCAATCATGGACATTATGTAATATCCCACTCTCATGTACCCTTATAACGAAAAATCCTGGCGAGAACCCTGGAGTCAACACATCCTATATCACCTGATTGCAAAGTATTCGAAACAACAAAGAGATCAGAAAGATTTCACAAAAAATAATTATCCCAACATTCAGAACTTTAAGTTAGATGTAAATATCCCGTTCAAGTTGTTTCTGCATCTTTTGGTGATGTCCGTCTCCCTTATAATTTAGAGAAAAGATCTTTAGCTAAGCTGGCTCCAAACTTGAGTATCGAAGCTTGTTTCCCTTCTGCAATTGACGCCAGAATGTAAAATTGGTTTTTCATAGTAGTCAACGAATTGACTTGTGCTGCCTTGAACTTACAGAATTAACTCGATTCTCAAACCAGAAACAATACAAATGAATTTGCTTATACCTTTACAAACTTAAAATATGCTTGACTGTATATCACAGTTTTCTAATCATCCACCTTTCACTGTGACTTTAGTCACTTTACTTACCTTTGAGCTCCTGTTTACATACATTTACCCACTAGAACACCATTTTAGACTCCATCGTATGTTGTCTGGTCAAACTATCCTATTTTTCATCTTCAACTGAACGCCGCCTCAACTTATCTAACATAATAAAGAATTTTTGAACTCAACAGGACTCTGGTTTATATTCAATTCAAACATTTATTGATTCATTCTCATCACCTGGTGTTACGGTCAATAGTGAAGAATAAAATTGAGAATAAAATTGAATAAAATTGAAAATCAACTACAATTGAATGCAATTCATATACCCTTAAATATTTAGCATTGATTCGCTGGCTATGGAGTAAACAAGCACTAAAAAAGGCTCTGCAGTGTAATGTTTGTCTTAACCTTCTGAAGCTTGATACATATTTTCTTTTTGATGAAATTCTCAACCCGAGTCCAGGCTTCTGCAATTAACGGACCGCGTCGGTTAGGTACCCGATCTCAGATGGTCTCGACTATATAGTGACATTATGGAAAACGGTAGTTACAATTGCGAGTAAAGACAATCTGATAGTAATGTATGTGTAGGGAATCATCTAGGAGAATATTACTTCAAAATACAGTCAGGTTCTTTTATTATGAACATTCAAGGGACCAAAAATTGTGTTCATAATAGAGAGACTTCATAATAAGCGAACTCAACTTAATACAAATCCTATGTAAGTTGTTAAATTGGGACCTTAGGATTTGTTCATAATAAGAAATCTTCATATTAAGCAGACGAAATCTTGTTCATAATAAGCAGACCTGACTGTACATTGATATTCTTAGAAGAGACAGATTAATATGGTCTATCAAGGTCCATATCATGCGGTGTTTCTATTTCTGCTATTCTAAAAAGTATTATTTTTATATCCGCAAACCGTCTCCTTGCCAATAAGGTATATAGTATATACAATGCTGCGGTGAATAAATAATAAGGGTAATGAAAAACGAAAATTGAAGTTATCTCTATAGTACAAAAAATAATTATTAATATTGCTAATTATATATGGTTACCTTATTTCTTATTACAAATTGTTATCGTTATTCACATCATTAACCATATAGAGATGCATATTGTGATAAGTCATTAACCCTCGGCTGGCTTGGAGTAAAAGGTATAAATAGAAAAACCCCACTTTCACTTTCACTTTCAATTGAAATTCAATTAACTTTCAGTTTCAATTTTACATTCCTAGCCAGACGAGGGTTAACTAATCTTTATTTAGAATGAAGTACACAGATCGGCTAAGTATATGTTATTATTTTATTGTGATAAGTCATTAACATCACAGGATCTATCTAAACGTGAATTCTATCGCGACAAGTTCCAACAATGCGACACAAGCCAGCTTTTTCAGTTGGTTGACAACCTGGTGATTTTCCGAAAAAAGCTTGGTCTACAAAAATATATTAGACTTGATGACCTTGTAACTAATTATCTGAATTCTTCGAATCAAAGATTATTCGTATTCGTGAAACTCTCCTGAAAGCTAGCCCACAAAACTTAACCGTGTCTCTTTCTCAAACTTGTCACTCAACAGTTAGTACATTCATATTGATTGATGACGACCATTTATTTGAGGCAATTGAAGAGTCGTCAACAAAGACTTGTGGCTTTGATCCCTTACCTACTTCGCTCTAAAATCTCTCTCATCCTCTCTTCTTACCTATATTCCTCGTATTGTTAACAAATCAATGTGTGAAGCCATATTTCCTAGCACATTCAAGAAGTCTTTAGTCGTCCCAGTCCTTAAAAAGATATCGCTATATGGCAGATGCCGACACACTAACGAACTACCGCCCGATTTCAAACCTCTATTTCCTTTCTAAATTGATTGAGAGAGTTGTTTTAAGACAAATAGGAACTTATCTCTATAATAACAACCTATATCCCCGTTTCCAATCGGCTTACCGCAATCACCATTCCACGGAAACGGCGCTTATAAAGGTGATTAATGACATTGGATCCACACTAGATGAAGGCCTTGAGGTAGTCTTAGTTCTTGTAGACCTTAGCAGCGTCTTTGACACTGTAGATTATCAGATATTACTTAATCGACTACAATCTAGGTATGGAATGTCTGGTTCTGTCCTCGCATGGTTTGAATAATACCTATCTTCTAGAAAATCTTCCAACAAGGAAGATTTTTCTAGAAGATTGGAGCGATGTCTTAATGATCTGAGTACATGGTACACAAAGAACATGCTCAAATGTAACCCTGACAAAACAAACTATATTTATTTCTCCTCAAAATATAAACCTAATTCTCTAGTCCCGAGACTTGTCTTGGAGGGCCACGAACTTGCACACTCTGACGTTATCTTGAACCTTGGAGTTAAGTTCGACAAACACATCTTACTTAAAGACCGCATTAATGATACTGTCGTGGTGCTTCTCTGTCAATTACTCGAATTAGTAACTTCGTAACTACATGGACGTTAAAACAACGGAACAGTTGATACATCCATTTGTCAGCAGCAAGTTGGACTACTGAAAGTCACTACTGTACGGTATGCCCAGTCGTGAGAAAGCTCGGTTACAAAAGATTCAAAACATAGCGGCACGTAATGTAACTCTCACGAAGAAACGACAACATATTGCATCCATACTTCGGCAATTACATTGGATTCCAATTGAGACCTGCCCTCTTTACCAAAGTAAGTTGGTTCATTACCACATATGGTTAAAAGCTCGGAAACTGTGACGTTGTTTAAATCTCGGCTATAAACTCACTACTTCCGTGAAGATGGATCTTGTTTGCTTTCCTAATCCTCATCTCATAATCAGCTTGAGTGAGAAACAATTATTGACTGTACATTTACTTTACACTTAATGCATTATTACTTAGAATTCAATGTGCACTACTTTGTAAGCGCTTCAAGACACTTGTAAGAAGAGTAATTTAAATGCTGTTTTATTATTAATATTATATTGTATAAGTCGTTAATTTCATTTTTAATTAATTATATGGCAGAAGGAATATCAATACCCGCCCTGAATAAGGGTGGGGGGAATTGAAGAATGGCAGCCAGTATTTGAAGGAGTTACTGCGAACTTACGGTGTACGGAAGAAGGAACCAGAAGGCTTTCAAATGCTATCTAGTTTTATTTGTCAATCTTTTGCAGAAAGAGAACTCGTGGTGGAGGTGATTAACGAAACTCTAGAAAACGCCGATCTTGCTACAGCATTCGAGATCTTAAAGGAGCAAATTGGTCCTCCGAAAAACCAGCATCGAGCCGTTAAGGGATCTACGCAAGGTAGAGTGGCAGGTAGGAGAGGATGTGGATGATTTCTTTTTATCGTATCAAAAATCTCTCGAGTGAAGCAAACACCAGTTTACGTATGGCTTAGCCTTAGAGTATGTTCATTTCGCAAATGCCGAACAGTATGCAACCCACCCTGTTAGAGTGGTTGGATAGGCAGGAAGACATGAGAACGGCGGAAGGACGAGCATTTCTGGTTGGGGTAAAAAAGACTTTAGCAGAGAAGGACATCTCATCGGATCACGAAGATCGAGAGCTGGGACGTATTGCGAGCCTCCAACAAGAGATGTCTGATCTACTCTCGAGGTTGTGTTCGCAAAGAGGACAAGGGAACTGCACCCGAACGTTCGGAACCAGGTGTTTATGTGGTAAAAGGAGAGACCAATTATCATCCTCGATCGTTTGAAGGAGGTAGATTTCTGAAACATTACGTGCTATAGGTAAATTTAATATATAATATATTAGGTAGTGATGAGAAATGGATTTATGAATAACATATTCTGATTTTTTGATACCTTAAACATTAATTTCCCAAAGCTCTGCTGATATTCAAAAGAGCGGCTAACTGGTTAATAAAATCTCAAACCGTCAACAGATGTCAGCAACGGTCTGCCGGTTAACCGAATCCAGCATTATAGCGCGTTCGCTTGCTAGGTCACTTCGCTGCAGAACACAACCACATACCAACCATTTCGCGGTGGGTGTGTGATTTATATAGTCCTAATATTGATTATCAGAATATCCATGTTGAAGTCTTGAATGTATTAAAACAAGTTGCTGTTCAGATAGCTTAGGCTGGGTGTAGTTTATATAATTATAAAATAATTAAAACTAAAAATAGAAAATGGAGCTGGTCCGTACTACGAGCATTCCAACAACACTCGGACTTGCGGACATTGATTGTATTTTTAGAATATTTCTTAGCAAATCAGATATTGTGGATATTCTATATCTAGTACAGTTGAACTTGTCTAATCCGAACCTCAATAATACGGAAATAAGTGGAACCGACACTTTTCTTTATCCCAATGAGCGTCGGACTATGCATAAGAACCTGAATAATCCGACAATATGGAAATCTGACAATATTTCCCATTCACAACGGGTGTCGGATTATGCAGGTTAAACTGCATCATTCAGGCACTTCAAGTTTGCTCAGCGATTTTTCTAACCAGACGCTTGCTTACCGAATAAGGAAAGAAAAATTATCTCCGAGCAAAATCACGCATCTGATAATATAATGGACACTCTGAACATTGGTAATCCTTATCCCCTTTGGAAAGATAAGGAACATAATAAACGAATGGATGTAAAAGAAATTACAGCTAGGCATCATATTATACAGAATTAACTCCTGATAGAGACAGAAAATTTAATAATAAAAATTTAATGCCAGCTACAATTCCATACTTTCATGCAAAGTGAGAAATTCTTTTCGCAGGAAAATCGAAATACGTTAAACATGTCCACAATATTCTGCACATCAAACCGAATCTATTCGTCACTGGAAGGTACGTCAGAATTAAATCAAGAAATAACTTATATACTAGAGGTCAGCTCTAGTAGAGTTCAGTTTTTCAGTATGTGTATTCAGGAACTGAGAAAAGTCAGTTTTTCCCAGGGTTTGAAATTAACCTTTAGAAAGTAAGCCTGGGGTCTTAGTATGGGGAAAAATCTGGACTCTACTAGAGCTCAGTTCTACATAAGCATTCTCATATATCAAAAGAAATTGATCATTAGGGAAAGGAATATTAATTATGTTATTCTCTAAAATAATTGCAATTGCAATTACCCAGTGGTGCTCAAACTATGGTACCCGTACACCTAATGGCATGTGAGATCCTTCTAGTTTACGCCGAGGTTTCCCATTTACGTAGAAAATATATCAAAAGTCAAATAGCACTCTTTACTGATTAAGACTGTAATTAGTAATGTCAAAATTCCATGAAATATATATTATTTTAACAATATTTGCATATAATATTAGTCGAATTCGATGAATTGTAATTTTATTGCAGTGTATTTTATGGGTGTTTATAAATCGTAAACTTTCGGGTGTGTATTTTAATTTAGGTGTTTTGGTGGTCCAATATCCGTTGGTTTGAAATTTGAACGAATATCAAATTAGAACAAAATTCGTTAAATATTTTTGGACAACAATATCATTTTGCATATTTGGAAAGATCGTTAATAAAATAGCTACATTTTTGTGTCTATTTTGAGTCTAGCACACTTTGTAACTTGTTTCAATTTTGACACAAACAAAAACTATTTCAACCATTGTTGATGTCTTGAATATGATTTAATGCTTAATCACCAAAACGAACGAATATTCGAATAGTCGATAGTTCTCATAAAGTTCGCTCGTTCCATATCGAATATCCGTTTTAGCCCTGGTTTACTCTGCAACAGAGTGGACCATGGGTCAACATTGGTGATCCATGACCCATTGAGCCATGACCCATTGACCCATCACACAATTTCAAATATCTACAGACTATACTGTAACATTAACAATATAACAGAATAACCGTATAAATTACCTCAACAACCTACTTGTTACAATGTCGAATATGTTTAGTATTTCAATGCACATCTTGTTATAATAATAATGATGATGATGAGTGATTAGTATTTTAACTGAAGATTACATTGAAATTTCAAATGGGTCATGGACTCATGGATAAGGGTTGGGTTCAATTTTAATTGTAATTAATTCAATTATAATTAATTAAGTTTTTGACATAATTGTAATTGTAATTGTAATTGGAAAACACAAATCCCTATAATTGTAATTGTAATTGTAATTGAAAAGCACTAATCCATATTGGCAATTTTAAATGAAATAATTTGTTCTTAAATGTAGATGGAAAAATGGTCGATTATAAGTTTTCTAGAGTTCGTTATAAATATAATATTATTAGAACACCAGTTATGGCTTTGGATTGACATTTTGCGAACTTCTGGTAAGGTGTTGATTTTACATGAACAAATGGCTTCTCTTTGTTATCATGAGAGTATATACGTATATTTTGAGCAGTCAGTACTAGGCTATCTACCTACTCAATCTTGTGAAATGACTCCTCCGATATTCAAACACTTCGATGAACCTGCTGGTAATATTACCGGTCAGTTCAAAATTAATTGTAAGGCACTGTAAGAAACCAGTCTCAGGTTCCAATGCAGCAACATCCAACTTTCATACGCATATGAAGGTAAGATTAAGAAGAAAAAACACTTTGAGAATTTTGGTTATAGAATTTATCCCAATCTCTCTTTCTCTTAGCGACATCACCCAGAAATACACATAGGAAATAGCTCAACAACAAATTCAACTTTATCTAGACAAGGGCCTATAACTAACTTTATGGCTGTTAGTGGAACACCAGTTTTATGGAAGGCAGCAAATCCCAACCAAATTGAAATGACAAACAACTTAGTTAAATATATCTGTAATTCTTTGAAGCCACTCTGCGAGGTAGAGAACCCAGATTTTTGTGCGCTAATGAAGAAAGATCAGCCTGCTTACAACATTCCTTCTGGAAAATATTTGAGCACCAAGATCCTCCCCGCGAAAACTTCAAATCTTCACATCAACATCTGTAAACGACTTTCTAAAATCCAAACAATCTGCCTCATAGTAGATACAGTACCCAGGCAAAGGTATTCGACCACCCAACATTTTCCCATTGAAAATAGTACTATAGTAGGCCTAATAATATCGTTCAATGTATTAAAACTTTATGACATATTGGTATTTTGAATTCAGATTCGTGTTCTACGCATTCGAATTAACCATTGTAGATGCTTTCAAATTGATTACATATTAATTACGTTGAAAATTATCATCAAGTGGCAATTTGGGGAAAGTGGTGCATAACGGCACAGGATGATAATTTTTAACGAAATCAAAAAAGGATTGAATTGAAAGCTTCTACAATTGATTATTCGAAATCGCAGAATAGGAATTTGTAATCGAAATAGGAATATCTCATGCAATTTGAATACAATATCTTCCATTGTTATACTACTATAGCACTATTTTAAATGGGAAAATGTTGAGTGTTCGAATACTTATGTCCGGGTATTGTACATGGACAAATAGGACTATGCGTGCCTACATTGGTATCACTGGACACTTCACAGAAGATTTTCAACTGCAAAGTGTCATGCAAGCGTGTATACGTTTTGAGGGATCACATACTGCAGAGAATGTGTTATCCAATTACCAGGATAACACATTCTCTGCAGTATGTGATCCCTCAAAACGTATACACGCTAGCATGACACTTTTCATCGAACAGTTCAATTTAGATGGTAAGGTTGGATATATCATATATCATCACAGACAATGCTGCTAATATGCTCAAGGCTTTTGTCAAGTGGAAGCGGACAGTGGAAGCGGACAGCGGAGACAATGAAAGTGATGAAAATGACGATGAAGATGAGGATTTGTACATGTCTGTCAATTCACAAGATGTGTTGGATTATCTGCCTAAGCATATCTCATGTTTCATACACACTCTACAGTTAGTAGTACATGATGGAAATCAAACAAATTGGAGCTGTAACGTCAATAATCAAAAAAGTATCTAGATGGTTAGTTATGATCGTCACTCATGCCAAGCTACTTCTCTCTTTGAAGGTGGTCATAAACTTCAGGCTAAAAATGACACAAGATGGAACAGTACGAATAAGATGCTCAGATCACTTTTGGATGCAGATCCCTCCATAATTGAGCAACCTAATTATTCAGATAAGTTAACAAAATATTAAATGAAAGTAATAAGTGAGATAACGGCGGTTCTCACGCCATTTGAGTTAGCTACTCAAGCTCAGAAGTTCGTTACATCCAGTTTAGTGATTCCTTGTATCCGTGGACTCAGAGCTGAGCTGAAAGAATTGTCCAAAAACATATAAGTCAAAGATGGTTACTACACTAATATCATCTATTGAGAGACCATTGGTTAATATGAAGAACAAGAATTTTTTCAACAGGCAGCTGCATTAGATCCGAGATGGAAACTTGACTGGTGCTACAATAGTGAGGCCAACCATATAAAAGAGCTGCTATCTAAGAATGTTTATGAATTGAATAAGCAATTCCAAGTTGATGAAAGTCAAGTTACCACAGAATCAAAATTCGGTATCACCTCCAAATCAAAGATGCAAGCTTTTTAGATTCATGAGTGAAGCCCTTGATAAATAATATGAAAACAATATATCTCTAGCCTCAGTGCAAATTGAAAATTACCTTGCTCAACCAAACATCCCAGAGGACTCAGATACACTTCAGTATTGGAAACAGAACCAATAGATAATGCCTGAGCTCATCACCTTGACTATCCATTACTTCGCCATTCAAGCAGCATCTGCCCAGTTGAGCGTTTGTTTTCAATCGCTGGGAATATTTTTCGACCGGACAGATATAGGCTATCTGACAAACGATTCGAGGAGCTGATGTTTATATGTGGAAACAAACACTTAGAATGAAATTACTAGAATATTTTAGACTCCAGTGAATAGACATTTAGTGTTCCTTTATGATAAAACTGGTACGCATGATTTGTCAGGGTTTGCCTTCAGAGGCGGATCCAGAGATAAATCCGAGCGGGGAGGTATATGGTGTTACTAGTCAACTAGGGGGGCAGGTTATAATTCAGGGTGGCACATGCCCCCCACCCCCCTTGGATCCGCCACTGGTTGCATTCAATTGTAATTGTAATTGTAATTGGAAAACTAAAATCCCTGTAATTGTAATTGTAATTGGAATTGGAATTGGAAAACACAAATCCTTCTAATTGTAATTGTAATTGAATTCTAAAGATAACGTAATTGTAATTATAATTATAATTGAACCCAACCCTGTCATGTGTCATGGGTCAAGGAGCCGCGACCCATGATCCATCTGACCCATCGATTTAGGTGACCCAACTGACCCATGACCCATGACACGTCGACCCATAGTCCACTCTGCTCTGCAACACTATCATACATTTGATAGTTTTTAATGAACAACAAAATAGCTTAAAATAGATTGTAAGGTCAAATCAATCAATCAGCGCATAAATCTATGAATTCATCCATGCTTTTGAATTTTGTAAGCGAATATTACAGCATTCGGAAGAGATTTAGGACATTCTTCACAACAGACAACAAATGCCAAGTATGTTACCAAAAATCATCCCTGCTTCATAAGAGAATTTGTGCCTGCGATAGTTACACAGAGCATCAGTTAACTCCCTGTAGACTAAATACAATATAATATTAACTTCGAGGATCATACTAGGCTATAAATATTTTACCTATGTTTAGGATATATGATCAATAACCATAGGTGGACATTGTTATCAAACAAAAAATAGAATTATCACATTATTTATGCCATTCTGTTTGTAGTAATCAATAAACTAGATTTAAATAATATTTCATTTGTAGCTATCACTCTTCCAATAAACTGGCTGTATTAACAGACAAATAAATTAAAATGTTTGATAACAAGCAAAGGAGTATGCCAGATTACAAGTACAATAGACGGATGAGTAGGTAGTGTCAGGCGAAGACAGTCAGTATACAGAGTTATTCCAATAAATATACAAGGTTTGCACAAAGAATTTGTCTCTTAGTATGGAAAACAAACGGATTACATTAAATGATGACAATATGAATTTAATGTAATTAGGAAACTTAACCAATAAAGTCAACTTGTGTATCTTTAGGCAATAACTTGATTTCTTCAATTAGCCGAAATTTGTAACACATGTTAGGTACATTTATAGCAGTTGAAGTACATTCTTCTAAATCAGTATTAGCATTAATATAAAGTTCAAATTCGTGATTAGAGTTACCGGCAAATTTTTTGTTCGATGGTCTCATATCAGCCTTGCTAAAAAGATATATCTAATAATAGAATAAAAGGAATAAAATAAAATTAACATGAAAATAATTTATGTGAGTATTCATGTAATAGCAGTAATTAAAACGCTCTGTGAAGATTAATCAATGTTATCGATGAAAAAATCGATAACATGCATATGATGAGTAACAGAATAACAGCTAAGTTGTCCAAACTAGAAATGAGGGAAAATAATACTATATATGAATTCGTCCACACAAGAATAATTGCTAACCAGATAATATGTGGAGTTTCTAAAGTGCAGTTTAACATCCTGTAGACTGAATGTATCGAGCTGTTACCATTAAGAAAAGCACGAAATATTGACTATTTTTATCTGGCCGATGGGATTGATAGAATGTTAGAAAGCAGCCGAAAAGTTAGAGTTTGTCAACATTTAGTTTCCAAATTGAAAGTAATATTACATTGTTCCTATTAAGAAGGTACTGTTAAAAGATCGTATTACACTTCGATTGCAGTAATAATAAATTCACGTGTACACACGTTGAATTCCTTCGTGATAAATAAAAAATGCTCTCAGTTACAGAAAATCATTCAAGTCTTCATAATTTGGTAGATAATAATGTACAATAATGGATATATTGTGAAAGTAAATTATCTTAACGTTTCAGTTATTCTATGTATATATGTAAGTGTCAGGGTGTTATACGGCGTCTGGGCGCGCCTAAAGGAGCGTAAATTGGCAGGATTTTTATCTAGGCATATAATAATCGAGAGATGCTCCCATAGACTGATTACAAAATGACTAATCTAGACGTATAAAATGACTAATCTAGACGTACAAAATTAAAACTGAATGAGCACTAACAAAATCTAGGAGCGGGGTAATTTTTCCTGGATGAAAGCCTGGTAGGTGTAATACAATAACTTATTTTACGTATTACATGGGGAAAAATAACATATTACACAATTTTGAATAAAGTCTTAGCATACACAATTATTGTCGATTCCGTTATAATAAACAGTAGCTTATTTTGCTAGCTGAGTAGCTTCGCGACGTTTGTTAATGTAAGCTCGGCACTTCGTATGGTACATATAGGAAAAGCCTGAATTTTTCCTACGGCCAACTACTATGTAGTGGGCCAATAAGGAAATCACTGAGATCATCTGTATTTTATCATTTTTTTTTACCGTAGACAGTTCCTTGGGTAGAGATTTCAAGTTGATGTGCTGAAAATTGCCAAAAAGGGTTAGTGTGAACGTTTTAACGACGGATGCGGATGCGGGACCGGAATTCAAAGGTAAACGTGTTTAATAGATACAATAGTAAGTGGATATGTTGAAATGCAGAGGCAAGATTGGTGTACACTTGCTCACACAAACTTGTATAGTGTACACGCGTTCACACATGTAAACGTGAGATTGAGGATGAGTGGTTCATTTGTAATAAATAATTAAAGTGGTATCAGTGTTTGATACAGGATTGGTAAACAAGGGGGGCAATCTGGGTTATGTAAATTCTCAAGGGGGGCACTCTGAGATATGTAAGTCTTAAGGGGGGGGCATAAATTAAACTTAGTAGTGTAAGTGGTTTTTCTAGGGGGGGGGGGGGGGGCACTTGAAGGAGCAGGGGGGGGGGCAAATGCCCCCCCCCCCCCCTACAACCCCCTGTATGAAACCCTGGGTATTGTTGATCCAGGGCAGGGTGTTATCCAGGCGCATTGGAAGCTCCTAAAGGAGGGTAATTTGGATGGATTTTAATCTAGGCGTACAAAAATTGTGTCTATGCGTACAATATCGCTTGGTGCTCTCATAGACTTAACAAAACACCGTCCCAAAGAGGGTATGTCATCAGTATCTTTTGACATCCTTTATCTCGATGGGTGAAATTCAGCCGATTGTTGCACCCACACTTCAGGTTTAAGTAGAATCCGAGCCTTTACTGCATGTTGAAACAACTGAACATCTATATCCGAACCTAATTGCTACAGACAGATATTCTGAGCAGCTTCTTGACAATCTTCGCTCACTTGTAATCAATACAAGCATTCCGGACAATATCACAGTTAGTGGTGTCGTACAGATGACAACCGTTCGTTTCAGGCTTCATGGACAAACGACCACACATGGCTGTGTTACGATCAACAGGCCATGTCTGCTGGTGTGAGGCCCGTTGTTGGGTGCATGGAGAAAACCGCTTTCCAAAATTTGTAAAGGTGTTTGATGTAAAGAGGTCGCCTTTCATTGTTGGGGGATTCGTAAATTGGAAGAGAGGGAGAGAAATGGTAGAGAGACACGAAAGTTCTCTAGCCCACAGAGAAGCTGATAAACTTTCTCTTGCACACAACAATCAAGGAAGCCTAGATGTTGCAATATTACGGAAGAGTGATGCAGAGAGGAAATCAAAGCGGGAGGCACCGGAGTGCATTTTTGATGCAATGACCCATTTAGCTCGACAAGGTCAAGCTTTTCG
The DNA here is from genome assembly GCA_028753945.1 of Hexactinellida sp. DTS-2022. Taxonomy (NCBI): domain Eukaryota; kingdom Metazoa; phylum Porifera; class Hexactinellida; species Hexactinellida sp. DTS-2022. The sequence goes on along the minus strand of JAPNXP010000012.1, from coordinate 2,372,646 downwards.
TGGTCACATTGAAGCTGAGAGCAACTTCAAACATCTTATGGCCCTATTGGGTAAACACAACATTACTATCAAGGAGTGGATGGCCCGAGCAGCATACTGCTCGCAAACTTACACGTGGACCTCGAATAAAATTCAAAACGAAATCCTGTATATACTTCATCATGCTGTTCAACGCTAAGTGCTCGGAAAAGTGAGAGAAACCGTTTCTTTGCTATCATTGTAGATGAAACTACTGATTTATCTGTTCACGAGCAAGTATCACTTTGTGTAAGGCATGTGTCCAAGAGTTTCGTAACTAGAGAGGATTTCTTGGATTTCGACCAGACAGACAGGACAGATGCAGAAACGCTTCTATCTTTGGTAAACGGTGCCTGCTCCAGCTCGGACTAGACTTTGAAAACATTCGGGGACAAACATATGATGGAGCAAATAAATGCGTGGAAAGCACAATGGCCTCCATGCCAAAGTCATGGCGCTCAATCGCAAGGAGTTGTTCACCTATTGTGTGGGACATCGATTGAATCTTGTTTGTCAGGATGTAACCAGAGTGCTACCAGAAGTGGTACATACTATGGAATAAATTGTCGCTATCATCACTTTTATACGCCATTCCGACAAAAAGACTTGCTAGTTTCGAGAAACTGGTTGCTTTAGATTATGTAATGCCTGACAAGCATTTAAGTCCATTGTGTGAAACCAGGTGGATGCTAAGGGCTCACTCTCTTAAGGCCTTCGTGTATTTGTACAGTGTTCTTATGGACTGGTTTGAAGACATGCTCCATGATTCTAATCAAAACGCTAATATGAGGAGTAAGGCATTGAGCATCTGCAGAACATGGAGAGATTTCAGTTTATCTTCCTGGCTCAAATTTTACCCAGGATTTTTGAGACCGTCCATCCTGTACATGTGAAGGTTCAAGGCCGCCAGGTGACAATTGGAGAGACCAAAAAAGAAATCGAGACTCAGTGGACATACTTTTGGCTGACGGCGTAACGAAAATACCGCAGAAGCCTTCTATCGAGCAGTGAATGACAAGTCCCAAGAATCCAACATGAAGAGCAATACATTTAATGTGGTAATTTTTGCTAATGCACCATAATAGCCCACTGTGCTCTAGGTACTTAAATTCTAATCATGCAAGTATTTTAATGAGATACAGCCAAATCCACATACCGTATTGCCTTGAATAGTAGCCGGGGCGATTATTGATTTCAAGCCCCATTTAGGCCCAATAAAATGTTATGATTTTCGAGAATGGCGAATATTTGTGGAATATAATCAATTGAGAGAGTCAATAATTGTAGGGAGGCGATTATTTGATTTCAACGGTTATTCTAGGCGGTGTCAAAAAATAATTAGGAACTATTTTGGGGGGGCGATTATTCAAGGGGGCGATTATTCGAGGGGGGGCTACTATTCAAGGAAATACGGTATGTGCCACTTGTGAAGTGGCACGTGGCAGAGACACTTATGCCATTTCCGTACTAACTTTCTCAAATAAAATATAATCAACATATAATCACCATATTTGTACTCAGCGTAAATTACAAGCAATTCGAAGCCTACTCTAGGTAAGGCCTAACAGTAGATGTACCATGGATGCGGTAATAGATGGACTTTAGGAATAGAATAATCTTATGGGAGTGAACATAAAAGCACTTAAGAGCATCTCAAGTTAATATTTCCCAACCCAGTATATCCGTGAAGAATAAACCCATACATTTATTTGGAATAAATATATTTTAATGATAATAAGTCAACCTACAAGCAAAATACAAACATTTAAACTACTGTAATACACAACACATATACAAACACAACATGTCTTGGAACTCCTCTCTCTCTCTCTCTCTCTCTCAAACAGTGGCGGACACTAGGGGGGGGCGAGGGGGGGCGGTCGCCCCCCCAAAAAAATTTCGAAAGAATAAATTGATTGGGAGCACTGACTAAGAATACTGAAAGTGTGATGAGTCCCAACTAATTTCGCCCCCCAATTTTTCGTCAAGTGTCCGCCACTGCTCTCAAATTCACATCACCTGACAATTAAGTAAACTTGATAGCGCGAAATCTAAGATACAAATATTATAAAGAAATTAAGTGCGAACAACAATAAATATTATGTAATGGAAAACAATAATTCATGAGAATTTTTTCATTTACGTTTATCGATACCTGTTTGAAGCACAGAGGAGTTGAAGTTTTGTATTTTATGATACGAAAACAATTAGCAGCAGTAAAGATTAACTTGCTAAAAATATTCCAACTGTACACATCGCAATTAATACAATTTGATTTCCAGATAGAAACATCATCATAAATTTCCATGTATATCAAGGTGAGTTCTACTAATAACTTTCTGGAGGGACCGTCTACAAGCAAAGTCAACAGCTGATTATTATTTTCTATTGCAATCATTATCTTCCATAAAGTTATAACTGAAGTAAGAACAGGCTCAGACGGATACTTAAGTCAGCCCCGATCTGTTATTGTAAGAGCTTAAACTCAGTATGTGATTCAACATCAAAAACAAATTCTTTATCATAAGTTAAAGTATCGTGCACACATGGCATTCCAGGATCTTTTAAAGAACTTATGGACCGTATAACCTGCGATAAAAGCTAACGACTGAAGGATTTGTTGAGAGCATTCAATGGATAATAGATCACCAATTTCATCAAGAAAAGGCATTACAGCTATTCCATCATCACTAAGATGTATCAGAGGGAGCAGAAAAAGACTTTACAAATGTCTGAATAGTTTGGAAAGCGTCTTGTTGGTCTGCAAACATGTTTAATATACTAGAAAGTTTAAGACGACGCTCGGTTTCAAGAATCTGAAGATAAGAAATATGGTAATTCGAACCCGACATTATACGGTAGAGTCCAAATGCTGTTCCAACGGGTTAGTTTGCAAAAAGTATGATAATACGTAAGAAAAGCAAGAATATACAGTTATATGGTTAGTTATAACGACTTTCATTTTGGATTACAAGAGCAGGACAACGACCGGACAACGACTTTCATTTTGGATTACAAGAGCAGGACAACGACCGGACAACGACTTTCATTTTGGATTACAAGAGCAGATAGTGTAAGTTTGCTAACAACCTTCATAACCAATTTGACATTTTGCATTTTTAAACTAGAAGGAAACAAGCTTTAACAGTCAAGTTTACAGCTAGTTTTGCTAAACTGTATCGTTCAGAATTGTAGAGAAGGCGTACATTTTAAATGGAAGCAGAATGGACACTGAGGGGGTAGCTGCATTTATCAATGTCAATATGTTCAAAATTTGGAAAATGAAATGTTTTATCAAAAATTTTTTGATTTAACCAATTATTGCGTATACTTTTCAATATATGGACAAAATCAAACGTAAGGAAGAGAGGTTTCAGTGGCGTCGAACTAATCCATTTTGCGGGAAATCAAGCCGGGGCGAGTAAAAAACTAGTCTCAGAAAAGTAATTTACCTAATGAAAACATTTTTTCAAAAAGTCGTTTTTATCTTGATGAAAATTTACTATAAATCGGTATCTATTAAACTTTCTGACACAATAGATACATTGAGTGGCTTTAACGGTTCGAATAAAGCTTCGGCCGAACTTAATTAGTTTAGTTCTAGACGAACTAAATGTGTTCATCTGAATCATATAGGCTCGTGCAAAAAAGGTTCAGAAACTTTTCCCGCAGATGAAATTAAAATGTCACCAATTTATGTTGGAGCAGAGATGATATGGATCGATTTAGAATTTTTAGTTCAGCCGAACCAATTTGTTGGATTCCACTAGAATTACCTTAGTCTAAAAATGTTCACCCGTACAAATAGGTTCGTGTGGAACTAAACGTGTTAATATTTTTCCAGGTATGTTTGCAGTGGGTACAAACTTGCAGGAAATTTGCTCAAAAGAAATCAGAATCAATAAAAAATACCAATCCATGGTAGATCCATCCTGTGTCACGAAACTCCACCAAATAATCACCGAATTTTGGTAGATTTATGCCGTAGCGAAACAGTAGCCGGCCCGGCATGCTTCTCATGCCGGGGCACACCCCGGCATGGTCAACGCCTATGTCTAGTTTCCAGCTTTCCACTAAGAGAAAACAATTTAAACAAGTTAACATTCAATGGGTAGTTATCGGTAGAAATTATTTGGACCTATAAACCACAATGCTCAATATCGATTATTCAAGATTTGATAGTGGGAATTTTTTTACTGTGCCGACTATACTATAGTATAGTGGCCCAGTATTGGTCTTAGTGCTTGGTTAGGTATTATTAATATTGGACCTTATTCTCCACAGAACAGAGTTTAATTAACTAAGAACCCAAATTTGTAGGACAGGTGTCTCATGGGTTACAGATGTGCACCTGGGGTTACGTTTTTTCATTAACAAATTTTGGACACATTTAACACCATTCAAAATTTGTCTGGTCCATAACTCAAAAAATGTTTTACTAAACCCCAATTTTTATTTTACCATTGGATTCACCATAAAAATCTGCTTCTGATGGGATAAGAAAACTTTCAACAAAGGGTTTAATTTCTGCCATTAATGTGGGTTAAAATTTCTTTGTTTGCTCACACTTCAATTTCTGTAAAGGTGTCAAATCTAATTCCATTGTTTCAACTTGTACTAATTATATTGATTTAACTTGTTAAATCTTACTCTATTGTTTCAACTTGCGATAATTATATTGATTTAACTTAGAAATTCCAGCTGGCTTCTATTTAATTGTAGTATTACTATACAATGGATTAAATTAAATTAAATAATATATGGAATTGGGGGAGCTGCACATGTCAGAATTTATTGCTCTGATTTTGTCAGAATAATCAGTTCTGCACATGTCAGAATGTGAATTCTAGAGTTCTGCACATGTCAGAATGGGGATTCTAGAGTTCTGCACATGTCAGAATGGGATTTCTAGAGTTCTGCACATGTCAGAATGGGATTTCTAGAGTTCTGCACAAGTCAGAATGGGATTTCTAGAGTTCTGCACAAGTCAGAATGGGATTTCTAGAGTTCTGCACAAGTCAGAATGGGATTTCTAGAGTTCTGCACATGTCAGAATGGGATTGATAATATTACCATTTTAGCTCCTGACACCCTCTTAATTCCCTAAATCAGAATACAAGCTTAATTTTAATTTAATTAATCCATAAGCCATACTAATGTTTAATCAAATTAAAAACGCCTATATTATTTCTTCCAAACTATGTCAAAGTTGAGATTTCGCCCACTTTTAATCGGACTTTGTTCACTGTCCGTCCAAAATTGGCTATGGACTGGACAGAACTCAACCTTGGTCAGAATCCATTTATTGACTATATTCTTACAAAATCAGAACAATAAATTCTGACATGTGCAGGCACCTCATGGAATTTGTTGACTTTACTCAACTCACCGTGGATAACATTGCTAAAATAATTAACAATATAAGTTATAATCAATACATAATGAATGAATGCCATTAAACTCAAGATGGTTTAAGATAAAAACAAACTTCAAATTTATCTACCGTTCCTTGTGACTCGAACCAATTAACAAATGGTTCTTGACAACTTGAGGCGTTGATGACTTGGCGAAAAAAGTCCAAAATTGCAGCCTGTGCCGACAGCATGTTCCTTTGAGGCACTATCAATAAACCAAAATCAAAATATAGTGCCACCAAAGGAACATGCGTCGGCACAGGCTGCAATTTCTTTTAGCTGAGATGGATTCACATGGTAACAAACTGGTAATACAAGACCATTTCCTATGTAAAATAGACACCATAATCGCGAATACGGTTCTCGTCGGATCCTCAGGGTTCAAATTTGGTGCAAATATTTTCCCCCCTCAGGGTTTCATTCAGAAAAAACGAAAAGGGGGGCGAAACAGCAATAGAGGACATTTTTGGGGGGCACAGATTATTCAACCTCAGCCTCCCTTATTTCTCAAATTTAGACCTACAGAGTCTAGACTGTTTTTGAAAACTTGAAGGCTATGCCTCGGGAAGCAGCATATTTTCGGAAATTTGATGCTATTGTGTAGTTCTATTTTATTTATCTAAGACAGCTGTACTGAACTTGTCAAATGTATACTATTGTACGCAAGTGTGATATATATACGTACACAACTGTGAACGACAAATATTGTAAGCAAATGTGCATGACCAAGTATACTATATAAGGAACAACTTATAGACAAGCATAATTATTTAAAGAAAGAGATTTCTTCTGTGACATGGACATTCGTTCTTATTTTGGTGGTAGTAATAGCCCATCTACAAGTAGCATCAGTAGTGAAGCTGAGTCTGAGGTTGATAGTCGGAATTTAGAAGTTAATGCTCCCAAGAGATTCTGCAAAATAAATCCCCATTTGCGAAAAAACGAAATGCAAAGAGGGCGCATTACTCAGTAAGCAAAAGGAAATACTGTATGAATTGGGAAAATGAATTCACTTGGCTTGAATATGATGAGGACTATAGAGGTGCCTTCTGTAAGGCCTGCAGGAAATATGGGAAATCACTTCAGCAAACAGGAGTATGGGTTACCAAGCCATTTACGAATTGGAAGAAAGCTGTAGAGAAGATTAAAGATCATGAGAAGAGCCATTTTCATGGCCAGGCTAATATGGATTATTTTGCTGTAGAGTGAGCACTGCGAGAGGGGTCTATCATGCATCAGCTACAGAACGTTGATAAGAACGAGAGAATGAAGAACAGAGCAGCTATAAAATCTCTCATTCGCTGTACGGACTTTCTCGCCCTAAAATACATTGTACATACTACCAACTTTGATAAACTTATTGATCTAGTAGTAGCATGCGGTAGTGAGGATCTAAAGTACTTCATGGAGAAAACAGGAAAGAATGCGACATATTCATCTCGTACAGCTGTTGTAGAATTTGTTGAAGTTATCGGTACATGGGTTGAAGAATCTCTACTGAAACGCATTCAAAGAGCACCATACTACAGCATCATGGCAGAAGAATGCGTAGATATCACAACGGTAGAGGAACTGTCAGTATTCTGTCGCTGGGAGGAGGAAGGTTTACCTGTGGAGCATTTCTTGGAGATAGTTCACTTGCAGAAAGCAGATGCAGAGAGTATCTACTCAGCTCTGATCGAGTGCTTGAAGCAGAAAAATCTTCAGGTGGGAAATATTGTAGGAATGGGATTTGATGGGGCAAACACATTCTCTGGAAGGAAAACTGGTGTTCAAGCTCGATTGAAGAAACTTGCACCACATGTTCTGTTTGTACACTGCCATTGCCTTATGCTCCAGTTGGCATGTGTTCAAGCGGCTAATTCTGCTACAAAATAAAAAATGTTTACACAACCTTGACTTCTGTGTGGAAATTTTTTCATTTCTCACCAAAGAGAACCGAAACTCTTATAGAAGTGCAGCGCGTCATTGACCTTCCTGAGTTGAAGCTAATTGAACCTTCAGATACACGCTGGCTCGCACATGAAAGATGCGTAAAAGGAATAAAGACGAGTTATGCTGGAATTGTTATTGCTCTTGACAACATATATGAACTTACGCATGAGCCAGAAGCACTAGGACTTAGCAAAATTCTTAGGAAAAAGGGAACAACTGCAGCTATCTTCTTACTTGATTACATTCTTCCCCAGGTAGCTAAACTCAACAAAACACTCCAGACAATGCAACTAGACCTGTCTATCTTAACTAGTCTTGTTAATGCAACCATTCACTCATTGGATGATGAAATTTTGCCAGCAACAAACTGGATTGAAGAAGGTGGAAATCTGGAAAGAGCTATTGGTTTAGAAATTGCGCTCGCACACATAAAACTGTTCCAAGATACCGTAGCCACGCCGTTTATCGCCACGCTGAAAGCTAACATAAAGAGGCTTTTCGATTCTTCTGGAGATATTGTTTCAGCACTCAGCATCTTCGATCCAAGGAAGGTTCCATTGGATTCTGAAAATCTGTCGCATTTTGGAGAAGATTCTATACTCCTTGCACATTATGGTGTAGATAGATGTGGAGTGACACTACAGGGTGAGGAAACTGTGAAAGCAGCATTGATCTCCTCTGAAGTTTTTTCAGAATGGAAAACCCTCCGCCATTTTATGTTTAAGCAGCCTAAAGACGACATGCTGTTACAATTGAAGGAGTTAGCATCAAATGAAATGCTGGAAAATATGTTTCCAAATTTGAATAAACTTGCAAAGATCAGTATATTAATTGCTGTCACTACAGCCTCAGTCGAAAGGAGCTTTTCTCAGAAGAAGATGATAAAAACTCGTCAACGAAACCGATTACAGCAGCCTTTCACTACTTATGAAAATAGCAATATAATCGCCAATTACAATGAGTGATAGCATTTTTGAAGAGATGGTAGGCATATGGAATAGAAAGGGAAGAAAGATTTCTGTTTAAGGTTGATTGTTCATAATTGAGCCCAGTTTCGTATTAATTAATTCCAATTATTTATATTAAACTAATAAATACCAATGGGGGGGCGATATTCTGGCAAGGGCCCCTTGAATGAAACCCTGCCACTTTATAAGCAATATCAGATTTTACATGGATTTCATCCATTTGAATGATTACATTTTTTTAACTCGGAACTAAAGCAAGATGTAGCCTGGGTGAGATAAGTGCAAAACATTTTCAAGACCGATGGAAGAATAAAACTTATCTAATGTATGGACATGTGGTAGAGTAATACATTCTAAACCCTGAAGATAAATATAACAAGCTGGAGAAATGAGATGAGTCTTCATGGACATAATTTGTGTAAATATTGTATCTTCGCCTGTTTTTAGGAATAAATGTATATCTAATTGACAGAGGATAAATTGAAGCTTAGCTAAATCTGAAGAATTGTATCTAGGTCCGTCGATACGCGCTAAATCATCAATAACATTATTTATATGTTTTTTGGCAAGATGAATATGGTATGAATGTGAGTTACAACTAGAATCAGAGACAGATTCTAAGGAGATTTCATGCAGTATAGTTTCAATTTGTCGAATATCATTAATCGAATTTACCGAAAGGGGAGTACTTTGTCCATGGAACCAGGCGGATACAGATAAAAAAATATTTACTTCCAGATATAAATTGACAGAAACAGTCCTATCAACCACGTTGGCGCGTTGGGTTGAATGAACCTATTACTATGATTATCAGGATGCCATACTAACCAATTATCAGGTAATGCAATCAAGATTAACTTAGCTTTCAGTGAAAGTTCCGTCTCCATTGGGAACCTTGTGAGAAACTTCCACATCTTCTTCTCGAAAATGCTTGACGCATACGTTGACTACCTTGAGGTTATCAACATTACCTCGGTGAAGAGCCCGTATCCAAGCTTGTCTGAGTTCTGGTGGATGTTCAGGCATCCTGAATATACGAACTCGATCATCAGGGCTGTAGTTACTTCTGCATCCGGGGGCTGAGCAACTGCTGGGCATAATGTAAACGAAGCTAATAGTTAGAAGTGAATAGGAACAGTAAGTGGACAATAAAATAACAAAATAAATAAAAAGAAGGCTAATAATCAGTAAAATTAAAACTTAGTATTTAGTGGGGTAGTTGTAACAAAAAAATGTGGTTAATTATAAATAGAAATATGGGTTAAAATATTGTGGTTTGTTAAATCTTACCATCTATTAGTGCATCCCTAGTCTATAATTTCAAGGTTACTGTTAGGCCTTATATAGAGTAGGCTATGCATCACCATATTTGGATGATTTTTCCTTAGCAACGCTGGAATGCATTAGGAATGTGTTAGGAATTTTCCACCATTCCATTCTCAGATTGTGAGCCTATCCGAATCGAGTTTCGTCACCTTCGACTCCACTAGTATAATTATACACATAACGACCCTTTATAAACGTGATTTGACGAGATTTTCTGAAAATCTTCAATTTTTATCAATTTTAAGCTATATCTCGAATAATCTCCCGGATTCTCCCCACACATGTTGTTCAGTGAACATAAATAAAATCTATGAAATTACTCAACCATTATGTAATTTAAAATATCAGGTTTGGGTGTGCTTTTTCAGGACAAGCTCAAAAATCTTTGTATGAAATGTGGAAGATGTTTGAGATGTAATCTTTCAAATTTACATCTCAAATCATCCTCCACATTTTATAAATACGAGCGAGTTTTGTTTGTTCACGCTAATGTATAAGATACTACATAAAAATTATTATCAACACGAATAGCTAAAGCTTCCTGTAATGAAAGACATTCAAAAAGTCACAAGAATTAATCGGTTAATAATCCGCAAAGGAATAATGTACTATTAATTTTGAGAAGATTATAGTCAAATCCTAATAAAAAATGACAAATATTCATTAATTAGAGAATTCTATCCGTGCAAATTGTATTTAGCTTGTAAAAAGAGGAACCTTCCCTCTTACAGAGATATTATGGCCCATGTAAACAGGGGTGGATCTAGCCACTAAAATTTGGGGGGGGGGGGTGCAAATTTTGGATGGGTTTTTTTCATTAAATATTATCGGCCAAGTGTTCAAAAATTAGGACAACAATTCAAAATAGGATGATATTTTCAAATAGGATAAAATTTGGGGAGGGGTGCCCACCCCCCGCACCCCCTCTCTAGATCCACCACTACATGTAAATAGTCTTGCGGCCCCAAGTGGGTGCGGACCACCCACTAGGAACCACTGTTATAAAGTCTCTACTAGGAACACATTTTTTGGTCCCTTAAATGATTATAATAAAGAAATTAGTTAGGACTTTTATTGATTGTTTAGTTAGTTTCTCGGTTTGTTGACAAATTTCTGTTGTTCATCATGTTTATTGTTCTTATTTCTATTTTATTTTACTCTCTTTAATGGATGACGTGTTTAGCTATTAAGCTATTCTTCCACATGGTCCAACATAGTATATCTATATCTCTCTCTATATATACATGCGATCAAAAACACAACACAGTCTATATACAAATAAAATCACAATTGGAAAGTTCAGGAGTCACCTCCAAAAATTGCTTCGAGTACTAAAACAGATTTCATAGTGAAGATTATTTAGAAGTCTTTTAAATATAGTTAGAGAGTTTGATTTCCTGACATCATATGGTAGTGTTCCACAACTTTGCAACCTGATGCTTAGAGGAATTACTCCTGCATTTATGACGAACACGATTAGGAACATACAATAATTACTGTGCCGACTATACTATAGTATAGTGGCCCAGTATTGGAATCACTGCCTTTATTTTTATTTTTATTGTTTCTCCGTAGCAGGTGCCCTGGCCACACCTGTATACATTGAGGGCTGAAACTTGGCAGCAGGTGCACATGTCACCGTCTAATTTACACCTGGGGCTACGATTTCCTATAAAATTTTCTTAACACCTATTAAATCTAATTATGGCTCATAAAATAAAATAATTATTTTTGAGCTTGATAAATTTTACATGTACGGATAGAGAATTAAATTCTACACCTTTTCACAGTGCACGAATTTTTAAATTGGGTTTCGTTAGTGCCACAATAGAGTTGCAAGTTTCCTTTGATTACTAACACTTCAGTTCCATTGAAAGTGTTAAATCTAATTCTATTGTTTCAACTTGTAATAAATTTATTGATTTTACTTGTTAAATCTTACTCTATTGCAGTGTTTCTCAACGTGGGCGATATCGCCCCCTAGATGGGCTATACGAGAGACGAGGGGGGGGATAAAAAGGTTAGGGGCGATTTGGGGGCGACAAGACTGTAAGGGGGCGGTAGGGGCGATTTGATTCACTTTAGCTAGAATCTAAAATTTTCATGTTCAGCATTTCGGCTATTCTTGAACTAATTCAATCCCGATCTGAAAAATCTTGCACTGGGCACAATCAAGGGCCTCGATACTGGGGGATCCTCGACCCCCCGAAATCAATACATTCGTGCGAGAGCCTCATTTCTCTCCCCCAATATTTGTGAACCTCATGTATTTATTTCCCCTGAAATCAATGTTAAATTGTTGACTTAAAATTATTTAGTTATACTCAATGTTATTTGATTTCCTCTTCTCTCCTAAAAATTTTTCTCGCTCGCTGCGCTCGCTCGTTTGTTAAATCCAGGTATTCTTAGATGAAGAGGAAATCAATATGTAATTTTATAAAAAGATAAAATCCTGTGCTTCGCCCCCGACCCAATCTGATTTTTAAATCTACGCCCCTGGGACCATGCCCAACTTTCACACTAAACATGGTTGTCAAATGTAAATATACCGATATTACCGTATTTCCCCGAATAAGCGCCTCGGTGCTTATTGATTTCATGGTCAAAATTTGGACTCATTTTTTCATGAAATTTCCAGAAAATAATATTAAGGTGCATTCTAATTACCCAGCGAGATTAAACATCCTATAATTGCCTAAATCACAACAATTCCATTGCAGTTATCATTTATTGGGAATAAATTTTAACATACAGATACCATTTTTATAGAGCCGTGCTTTTTTAAGCCCAGGCGCTTTTTCGGGGAAATACAGTTTATAGAATATCTGTCTTAGTTGCTTGGTTCTTTTTTATGTTAAAATTGGAGGGGGGCGATAAGCACTGGCAGTATTCGCTAAGGGGGCGATCGACTGAAAAAGGTTGAGAAACACTGCTCTATTGATTCAACTTGGGATTATTATATTGATTTAGCAAATAAATTCCAGCTGGCTTCTATTTAATTGTAGTATTACTATACAATGGATTAAATAAAATATATTAATATAAGGTATTTGTTGACTCAACTCAAATCACCGTGGATAACATTGCTAAATTAATTAAACATTACATTATAATTTATTATTAATACATATGGCATTAAACTCAAGATTGTTTACGATAGAAACAATCTTCAAATTTATCTACCGTTCTTTGTGTCTCGGACCAATTAACAAATGGTTCTTGACGCCTTGAGGCGTTGATGACTTGGCGAAAAAAATCCAAAATTGCAGCCTGTGCCAGCATGTTGCTTTGGAGGCACTATCAATAAACTACCAACAAAATATAGTGCCACCAAAGGAACATGCGTCGGCACAGGCTGCAATTTTGGATTTTATTTCTTAACTGATCGTGTGCTTGATTGCACATTATAAATATATTTAAACATACCTTGTAGTTTATCAGATGTTAGGTTGTTAAGGGATCTGTATACTTGGTTGAGGGTTTGTATTTTAAGTATATTCAAGAGGGAGCGGAAGATATAAGATTATTTCGAATATTCTTAACTAAGTGTACTGTATCGAACATCAAGAAAATATGCTGAGCAGAATTATAAGGGTTCTTGATGCAATATTCTCTATTATCAAGAGGGAAATTCTTCACTAAAACTCTACATGCTTTCACGTTAGTTGAATGGTTGTCTGCAATTACTCCTCGAATGTGAAATTTTCCTTCGTTTAAGATTGAAATACTGTTCAAGATTCCATTGTAAACATCAAGGAAAGTATGCTTAACAATAGGTATTGCTTATATAACATAAGAAATAGTTTTCTTCAACGAAACGACAATGAAGCACAATATACTCTTGAACATGTTTAGATCACCGTCACAACCGATTACACTTTTCCATTGAATTGGACTTGAGTTTGGAGGGAAATCTCATCTAGTAGGGTAACAACGTCATTTCCAATTAGAGATTTATTCTAAGTGTACAGAGAGCTTTAATGCTATCGATTGTGTATGAGTTATGCATTTTGAGTAAACGTTCACTAGGCAAAGGTATAAATTTGTTGAGAAGTTTGTAAGCAGCATTAGAAGGATACCGGAGCAGAATAGAAAATCTTAAAACTACTGAAGGATAGTGACGCCCACGGGATGATAAAAAACGCAACTTTATCAACACTTTGATTACTTCGATATGGTAATTGTGTTACGCATTTCAGTCAAATGACTCGGTGACTCGAGTCACATGGCTAGGTGACTCATGAAAAGCCCTGTAATTAAGTCGAACTCTTTCTTTACCAAGAGAGTGATCGATACAAATCCTTGAGCTCTCAGTTATGACGAAATCCTTACGGTTAACAAACTCAACCCACTTCGTACGTAGGTATCTTTTTCTGGGAATTGAAATGAGGCTCTCCGAGGTCCTGAGGAGTATCCAGTCTTGCAACCAACAACTGCACATATAAAACCCATAATGCAGGCGGTTGATTACAATGATTAGTTTAACTAATAACATTACAAAATGAAGAGAGGGTAAGATTAATTAACACAAGTTTGAGGATGAGATTGTACCAGCATGTGTTGGCGAGTAAAAAGAAACATTTGTTATACTGCTAAGACAAGTAATAGTAGTAGTCAATACCTAATATAAAAATAATTGTTGTGGTTTGGTATAAATAAATTAACTGGCCTTCTATTTAGGCCTTGTATTCGGTAGATTGCATAGCTGTATATATAGTAGGCTATGGTGGACCACAAGTGAATTGATCAAATAGGAGAGGCCTACTCCAGATGGTTGGGGTTGGAATTTGCATGATGATATATTATTATGGATTCCTGTGTTGACAGCACTGCCCATTCCTAGCAAAGCATGTGCAGAAATTGTAAAGTGTAGCTATAAGAGTAAGAATGGTTGTGGTGCTAGTTGTGGATGTAAGAAAGCTAAATGAATCTCTGTTCCTGCAGCGGCATGAAGTACGGTTAAGACGTACTTTCGGATACTACGTACTCTATTAACCGATTTTTCCTCCTATCTGATCTACTATAAATGATTCACATACTCAGATAAGACGCACCTCTGATAAGACGTGCCAATTTATTATTTCCAAGTAAATAAAATACATGTATTTTAAATCGGGTAGTACGTACTATAGAAAACTATTAGCAGAACTCAGTTAGTAATTGGTTTAAGTGAGTAGGTTACAACAATATAGTTTAATCTCATCGTTAAGTAATAAGTACAGTAGAACCTAGTTAGTACGAACACTGTTAATACGAATTTCCGGATAAGACGAACAAGCAAATTTCCACAAAAAGGAAATTGTCATAAACAGCGTCAAATTACGATTTAGAGTGTCACAATGTTTCTAACTAGACTCAGATAGCTGATGGGAGTAGAACAGGGGTCACTCGATAGGTTTAGGACCAGCGTGTCCCAGTATCAATATTAAGCGAACTGACTATATTTGTTGGGTCATGGCCTACTAAAGATACATACGGCTAAACAAGCTTTTTGTAATCTCATAGACGAATAACGTATGCGAATTCAACTTTTTTGGGATTAAAAAATACAAGAAATCAATTAAGACTACTTAAAAGGTTCAAAAGGCCATCAATCAAGTGATTTAGCGCATTTTAATCATGAGACAGCATATTACATAATGCTGTTTATCATAAACATTTTTATAAAAAGATATATCTAATGTGTATTCTATGTATACTTCATAATAAAAGTATCTAAAATGTTGATAATATATGCAAGGTTCTCCTAAAATACATGAATAATGCTGCCGAATCATCTTCAAAAAATAAGAGTCCAATTAAATATACAACCACAATATAAAATATAGCAAAATGGATATACTATGTATAGACTTTTTAGTTGGTAATCTAGTTGTATCCATATGCTAATTAGTAGTTTATTCTATTTTATTACCAAAATCTTTTAGTAGGGCAGCTTAAGCCCATATTTTGAAAGGATGTGGACATCGCGGACCAAAGCACCAAATTTTTTCCACATAGAGACCAATGCTTGGGCACACGATTTTTGGTAGGATCCAATTCCGCCGGATACATTATGACATCCATCAAGCATTTTCAAAATGACCACTTTAATATTATTCGGACAAAAGCCCGCATTCACGAACTCATGTCAAATGACTTCGTATAAGGTTATTAATTACAGGGTTGATAAAAATAATGATTTTTTTAAAAAATCAAAAAAATCCGATTTTTTTGATTTAAATCAGAATTTTGATTTTAATTGTGTTTTTTTGCAATCTATATCACACTGGCGTATATTATTTGGCTAATAGATTATTTACATTGTTAATGACTCATTATCAATGTATTTTTTTTTTCGCAAAAAACAATAGACATAAAAAATCTGATTTAAATCAAAAAAGTCCGACTTTTTTTATTTAAATTGACTTCTTTGATTAAATCAGATTTTTGATTTAAATCATGATTTTTATTAATAAAAATCATTGATTTAAATCAAACAACCCTGGTTATTATATGCATAGTTGTAATCAGAACAGTGTGCGCTGTCGAAAGATGGGTCACTTGGTAGGGTTGCTATGATTTCTGAGAATGGAATGTTCAACATTCCACCGTTGTCAGCGAAACTTTTTAATCTGAATATGGTCATGTGACCCCTCTAATTAACGGAAATTCCATGCTGATTACGAATATCTTATTTCCAGATTGGACTAAATATCACTTGAATAGTTACATTACATTTAGTGGTTAATGATTAGCTAGTAAAAGTAATAAAGTGAGAATTGTGTGAATACTGTGATGGTCTACTAATAATTATGGTTCGTACCATGTCACTAAAAATATTTCTTCTTACAGTTACAACTACAAAGTTCTGTGCATATCCAACGCGCTTTTCTGCACGCGCATCTACCGCCAAAGCAGGCTTTCATCCAGACAAAAATTTCTGCGCGACTAGATTAGTTAGAGCTCGTTCATTTTTCATTTTTTGTACGCCTAGTTTGCACATTTTGTATTAAGTCTATGCACTTCTACTCTTGAAACTACATTTACGAATTCACTGCATGCTTTTGAAGATACAGGTAAACTGTTCCATACAGGAACCCATGATTGGGTTTTATCATCAATAGTCCAGCCCCGACCTTCTGGAGTAGGTACCCGTTGTCCAATTTGCTCACTGGTGCACCATATCCCAGACTGATATGCAACTCATTTTGAGTGTTGTAGTAGTGCATGCCGGGTAAGCGGTATTCTTTCCATTGTTTTCTCCTGACAAAACATTTCTTTTCTTCCTTCATCCACATACTGCAAATTACTTGCTTTATCATAAATAATATCTGTAAAGAGTTCCATCAGCTAAAAATGCTGAGCATCGAATTCTACTTTTGTATAAGGGTTGAGTGCCATGTAGGTAAAGGCAAATGTCACATCATGATAACAGTTTCAAACCTCCCATGCTGACCACTTGCCTCTCCCAAAGAATGCAGATGTTTTATCACATCCAGTGAAACAATGGAAAACAGGAAGGGCCAGAGATTTCTCCTTCCTAATTCTTCGTAGATGCTATGATATGATAGTATGTAAAGTTTTTTCCTGTACCAAAGCTAACCCAAATGTTCACATCTTTGCATGTAGTAATCAAGTGGTGTAACTTTCCATATCAACTGCGCGCACTAGACATTTAGTATAGTTATTGAATGGCATCCTGTAAATGGATCAGAAGTCTAGTGTCAGCTTCCCCATGATCACATAGTGCCATAGAACGATCACTTCCTCGAAGAATAGCTGTGACACCAGTCGTGATGATTATTTCCTTGCCTCGGGACAATTTTGTTGGAAAGAAATGCAAACATTTCTTGTTTATTAGTTGGATAACGTAGGGAGCTTATATCTTACTTGCAACCTTTTTCCGTAACCTTTTACACCTCTACTTTTTCTAGTGGATTCTTTGATGCTCCTGAGGATGTATATGTCCCATACTAATACTATATCAACTCTTTTGGTGTTTGATAGTTGGTTAATGATGTATGGGACAGATAGGCGTCAAGTTTTGGAAAATATAATCAAAGATGGGGGGCCACTTGGGGGGTCTGTGGGGGCCAGGAATGGTGAAATAATGATTTTTTTTAAATAAAATTAAAATCAAAACCAATTGATTTAAAGTTGACGAGCCCTTCGGTCTCGGTCGCTATGCGACAGATCGGTGCTACGCACCTCAAGTTAACGGCCGCTGAGCGGCCTTACTCCTCACATTTTCTACCATGGAAATGGTAGATAGCTATCTAATTTTCATTAATTTGTTTACCTTTTTGTGTAAACAACAACAACAACAACAAATACTCATATTAGAATTTTATAAATGCGAAATTCGTGTTCAGCACACTTGTTTACTTATAATACCTATTGAAAGTTAACTTCTAGGTTGATTTTGAATTTTAATTAATTTGTTTACCTATTTTGTATAAACAACAACAACAAATATTAATATGAGAAATTTATAAACGCGAAATTCGTGTTTCGGCATACTTGTTTACCTATAATACCCGTTGGAAGCTAACTTCTAGGTTGATTTTGAATTTTAACTAATTTGTTTACCTATTTTTGTGTAAACAACAACAACAAATATTAATATGAGAAATTTATAAACGCGAAATTCGTGTTCAGCATAATTGTTTACCTATAATACCCGTTGGAAGCTAACTTCTAGGTTGATTTTGAATTTCATTAATTTGTTTACCTATTTTGTGTAAACAACAACAACAAATATTAATATGAGAAATTTATAAACGCGAAATTCGTTTTCAGCATAATTGTTTACCTATAAAACCCGTTGGAAGCTAACTTCTAGGTTGATTTTGAATTTCATTAATTTGTTTACCTATTTTGTGTAAACAACAACAACAAATATTCATATTATAAATTTATAAATGCGAAATTCGAAATCAGCATACTTGTTTACCTATAAAACCCGTTGAAAGCTAACTTCTAGGTTGATTTTGAATTTTCATTAATTTGTTTACCTATTTTGTAAGCAACAACAACAAATATTGATATTAGAAATTTTTAAATGCGAAATTCGAAATCAGCATACTTGTTTACCTCTATAACATTTGTTTACCAATTGTAACATTTGAAAGATAGTTTATATCTCATATATAAATGCGGTTTCTATTCCCCCATCACTTTAATACAATCCGGACAAACAAACACACACACACACACACACACACACACAACAATCGAGATTTAATAATATAGATTTTACTATTTGAAAATGGTGATACCTATTGCAATCGTAGTTATTTCGACGTAATATTACAAAGTATACTTACTGCGAAATTCGCAATTGAATACCTATTATATAATTTGAGTTATGTTCATTCAAATCAATGATTTTAATTTCCCAAAAAAATCAAACAAATCATAAATTTTCCTAGCCTGGTGGGGGCCACCGGGAGGTTTACTAAATATTTCCAGATTTGTTTCTTCAGAAACTAGATCTGGATACAATGAGTAAACAAACGTGATTCTCACCCTCTATCATCCCTTGGTGATCAAAATGACCACTTTCATATAAAATATAAATCAACCGACAGGCCCGGGAGTCCCCCCCCCAAGGGTTGGGTTCAAGTACATTTGAAAGTACTGCTACTTTTCAGATATTCAAGTACAATACAAGTACAAGTACAGGTAAACTTAAAGTACTTAAGTACAAGTACAAGTACAATGAAAAAAATACGAAAATACTTGAGTTCAAGTACAAGTACTTCCCAAGCTCTTATGATAAATCTCTCGTACTAATAATAGAAATTGCTAAATACATAGTTCATATACGTACGTAGTATCATCCAAATCTATTTAATCGAAAGTAACAGTAGTCCTTGACACGAACACAATTCCTAATATAATAAGTATTAAGTAACACTACTATATTTGAGATGGGGATTGAGGAACATCAATGATGTGTGTTGGAAATATATTGAAGGATAAAAAAGTCACGAGTAACAAGTACTCAAGTACAAGTGCAAGTACTTTCGAAAAATGAGGAAAGAAATTAAGTAGAAGTACAAGTACAACGGAAAAATGGTGAAAGAACTTAAAAAATGCACTTAATTACAGAAGTAGTTAAGTAAATTGTACTTGAACCCAACCCTGATGCTAATCAAGTATTTGTCCTATCATAGACGCCAAGTTTGGGGGTTTGGGATTTTGGGGGGGGCTGCCCCCCCAAAACCCCAAACATGGCGCCTATGATGGGACAAATACTTGATTAGCATAAAGTCCGCTTTATTTTATTTGGGCTACATAGAAAATTGAAACGAAGGGACATGATAGATAAATTTATGGCATATCCACTTTTCATTATTAAGCTAGCTAATCATTAACCACTAAATGTAATATAACATTTCAAGTGATATTTAGTCCAATCTGGAAATAAGATATTCGTAATCAGCATGGAATTTCCGTTAATTAGAGGGGTCACATGACCATATTCAGATTAAAAAGTTTCGCTGACAACGGTGGAATGTTGAACATTCCATTCTCAGAAATCATAGCAACCCTACCAAGTAACCCATCTTTCGACAGCGCACACTGTTCTGATTACAACTACAGTGGTGTTCGCCTAATAGCAAGTCGCATTTTGCACGAAATTTGTTTGCTAATAGGCGAACTTGCTATTAGGGGAACAAAAATAACATTAAATGCTCGCTTGGGGACAGAAAATACCTTGCTAATAGAGCAATATAATATTGCTATTAGAGCAATTGCTATTAGGCAAACACTACTGTATGCATATAATAAGTTAGAGGAAGAAGAAATAGAAGTAGAAGAAGAAAAGTGAAAAGATTGATAAAGATAAATAATGAAAGCAAAGTAGTGTAAACATAGAAATATATTTCTATTCTGAGCAAACTTAAATATTCCACGAATAGCCTATATGCGCAACAGCTAAAAATATACCAGATTACTTATATGGAGCTCAGTTACAGGTAACCGAACTGCCATATAAGGAAGTGTTTGAATTCTAAAAGACCCATAAACTCAGAAATGAAATTTAGACATATGTAAATAAAAACCACTTCAGTTACCAGTAACTCAGCTCCATATAAGTATTTGTAAATATATCTAAATGTGTAAGGAACAAACGACTGTGTGAAGAAAATTCGACTTGTGAGAAAATACTGCTTAGGAGTAGGTGCATAGATGTTACTGAGTTTGTCGCTAACAGCTTGCATTATGAAATTTAGTTAATTAATGGTTTCCTAAAAAAATTCTGAAAGAAATGACTACCTGTATTTTTTCGAGGGATTAATAATAATATACATTGCAGGCGCATCGTGTTATGAGGTGTGGGTGTAGTAGGTGTCCACTGTATAGTATAGTGGGTATCACCGCTTCATTTCCTTGAGGCAGTGGGTGTCCGGACCAGGCTAGGAAAATTTATGATTTATTTGATTTTTTTGGGAAATTAAAATCATTGATTTGAATGAACATAACTCAAATTATATAATAGGTATTCAATTTCGAATTTCGCAGTAAGTATACTTTGTAATATTACGTCGAAATAACTATGATTGCAATAGGTATCACCATTTTCAAATAGTAAATCAACTTTAAATCAATTGATTTTGATTTTGATTTTATTTAAAAAAATCATTATTTACCATTCCTGAACTCCGGACACCCAGGACACCCCCGGTGGCGGCGGCCCTGAATATATCAGAGAAAGTGCCTGTAAAGTTTGAATTTATTCTGATTCAATTTGAATCGGAAAATTGAGCTCAATGTTTGAAAAGATAAAACAATAAAAACAGAGATTTACGCCATTTAAAAATGACTTATTTGTTTGTTATATAGGGAATGTTCCAGAATATAATGGCATTGAGGTCAGGCTTGTCAAAAGGTCCCGCATTGTCAGGTCAGGTCTTATATACAATATTTACGTTCAGGTCAGGTCAGGTATTTCACATTGTCAAGTCAATTTCAGGTCATTTCAGGTAAATTCCAGGTAAAATTTAGGTCACTGCATGAAGAATTACAGCAATGCATAATAATATTATATATTAATTCGCAAATCGAAAATCCAACCTACATAGTACAGATTAAGCTCCTATTTTAAATTTCGTTCTTTACATAATTCACAAGTTGAATTGAATCACTAAACGCTCAATGAGTTTCGACTTTCGAGTATGCATATACTACTTCTGTAAATATATTCTCTGGTGATATAAATACCGAGTAAGCATTTTCCCCGACTGTTTCGATACGCTCATAATTTGCTTGTAGAGACGCTTTAAGGGCGAGATATCAATACTTAAGCGCTTCATTTTATGTAAAAAAATTCTGCATTCTGAATCAAAGAGCGTTAAATGGCATGGCGCGTCTATCGCTTTGTAGGAAAAGTGGCGTTTTAATCTTTCTTAAAAATTAAATCCACCAAGTTTACCCTTTGATTGACTAGGTCAAGTCAGGTAAAAAAAGTTCAGGTCAGGTCAGGTCAAAATCATGCAAGATTAGGTTCAGGTCTGTCTGGTCAAGTCAAGGCGTTCAGAAAATAGGTTCAGGACACTCAAAGGTCAGGTCAGGTCAGGTTATGACCTAACCTTTTGAAAAGCCTGATTGAGGAAAACCTCCGTGTCTCTTTTAACGAATGATATCAAAATAAATTAGATTCAGTTTGATATTGGATAGGAACTGACACTTTGAACTAGGGCTGTACCGGATATCCGGTTCTAATCCGGTATCCGGTGTATCCGGCCAATTACCGGATACCCGGCCGGAACCGGATATGAACAACTATCCGGCCGGATAACGGTCCCAATTGTATTTGTGTATGAATTAAAGAATAACTATCTCTCCGAATATCAAGTGAATTTCCATAGCTCTAGGGTCATTAACTGTCCATTTTTTCTGTCGCTATAATGTCTGGTACAGGTTTTCTTGTACAGATATTCTTGGAGTAGAATTTAGATAATGTGTAATTGCAGAACTAGTTGATTGAAAAAATACTATGTGAATTTCTACAAGAGGATTTTCAAATTTCTGGATGTGAAAGTTTTATGTGGTTCCACAGTGGTGACGTGCTATATGTTTAGGATTTTACCACGTGATATATGTATTGGCATTACAGAGTGCTCTGAAAGAATCATTCTTAAATAGTGAGAAAAATGCCAAATTTCACTCATGCTGGGATTGATAAAAAATGCAACCTTTCAAGCTATAATATATAGGAATCGAAAATAAATATATTATTGAAAAGATCTTATTTACCAAAGGTGACTGCGATTGAAAGTATATTCATATACTGTATCAATTGTGGAATCACATAAATTATTTTAGAAGCCTCCCTAAAAAACACAAGCTTAGTAGTATATGTACAAATTAATTATGAATAAGCAGAACTTGTTCTTGATGTGATATTATGGTTTCATTAGTCAAATACATATTTAGCCGGATATCCGGCCGGATAACCGGATAATTGAGCACCGGATATCCGGATCCGGCCGGAGTAGAGAATCTCTAATCCGGTACAGCTCTACTTTGAACTAACCCTACTCAATGGACTTTTCAAAATTATACTTCTACTCTTTTTCCCAACTTAAAGTTTGAATGTTAGAACTCCAAAATTTGGGAAATTTTAAAATAAAATAAAATCACATAAAGCTCCAACTCTCCAAAGTAAAATTACAAATTTTGAGAATTGTAAACAAATTTTTTGATTATGATTTTTTATTAAATACAAACCCTGCATTGTATGATAAAATAACGAACTGAAAATTAATTTTCTTTTAAATAGATCATATTACAGTAAACCTCCGTTCTCCTCTCTCGAATGATTTTACATTTATTTTAATCTGAAAACTAAATTGGGTCAAATACCTGACTGAAGTGACCCTGGTCGAATACTAAGCCAATTCAAAATCGTTTATTTAGCACTATATTTCATGTGTGACACATGGCAGTAGTAAGTCTACAATCGCTAACACCAAGATTAGCCTCAAAAAGGCATACAACAAATTCATTTTTAAGATTGTATTGCAAACTGTTACTTAAATAATTAAAGTAAATTTTAAGGAGAATAAATGGCATATAAATTATTGCCTATTGCAAATGTGGTATGTGGGAACATGCGGCACAATCGACTGTACATATACACTTATCTTAAATAGAAAATGAATGGTAGTCAACATGAAATAAGATATAAATTGAAGTCATATATGCAATCATACGTACAACTGGATGGTAAATGTAATTTTCCTAATGTAGGAAATACCTTATCTAGCACAATCTTTTTGTCAAAATCGGTAGCTAATTCATTAAAAGCTGTAACTCTTATGATACCAGAAGAATCGGTAAATTCAAAAGACAAAACTTGACCTTCGCCTTTAGAATTAGACCATTTTCTAAGAGGCAGTTTGGTTGTAACTCTTGCACATATAGTCCAATAACTGTTATATGGATTGAGCATTGTTATAGGGCTGATTCGTGAATTAGTTATAGGGTCAGTAATCATTGGAAAGGCAGCTGCTAACGGGTTAACGAAATTGTCTTTGTTTTTGTTATTATTAGAAATGGAACTATTAATTGATACAGGTCGGCTTATAGATGTTTCTTGATTCGAAAGAGAGGAATTGTCATCGGCCTATAAGAAAAAGAAAGAATATAGAGTAATTTAAAAGTGAAGATCGCCGCAGGGTAGTTCACCACACAGTGGGCATTAGGTGGAAGTAGGACATATTTTTACCACCTTAAATCATTGTTTAAATAATACCAAATAATTCAGCATATAGTATAAAATAGAAATTAATATTTAAATATCTATCCACAAAATATCGTAGTTGTTATGGCTACGACTGTTTACGTCAACAAGAACAGTAAGAATTTCTTTATGTGGTTTTCACTAGTAAAGAATTAAAAAGAATTAGAAATGACAAGAGGATAGCGAAAAGATTAAAGCATATACAGTACACTCCACTTAGTTGAACACCGCTTAATCGGGACAACTCTCCAAGAACCGAATCGTTTCCATAGAAGCTAATATTTTTAAAAATTCGGTTAATCAGGAAAAACTCAACAAATAGGATCCAAAATTTGTGCTCGCTCAATATAAAATTCACATTTTTTGAAACATTTTGTAGTTGTAAATTGCTACTAGATAGATACATTACATTTTTTTGTTATTTGGGAACTCCGCTAATTGAGGACAGAGGGCTTGAAGAAAGGTGTCAAAATTAAGCGAGGTAGACTGTATAATATATTCAAATCAACCTTAAAATATCAGTTTATTGTGATACTGGAAACTAAACATATGATAACTGCCCTGCGGCAAAATCAAATTCCATGAATTGGACAATTATTTTTGGTTTATTTAAATACTTACGAAGTAGTGGAATTAGTGGGCAGGCGTGGGGAAGTGTTTTTATTGTTTCAGGAAACAGAATATATATTACTCATCAAAATAAACTGTCATTTCAAGGCGCAGAGGCACAACAAATATGTTATTTACAAAATAGATATAGCACCTCATTAATAATTATCATTATATATATATGAACAATCAGGCGCGGCGCCAGAGGGGGTGCAGGGAGGGCAGCCGCCCCCAATAGTTTAAATTCAGCCCCCAGCAGGAGGGTCAGGATTTTAGTTAGTGATTCTCAAGTTAAAATCACATATGATAACTTCACCCAGGAATTCTCTGGCAATCTACTCATTGCCCTGGACACATTCCTAGAGGCTCGAATGTCTAAAGATTTTAGAAGGCTCCTCAATTTTCATCAAAACATACATATTATTACCAAATATCTCGAATAGTAGCATCGCTGCACCCCAAAATAGCAAATAAACATAAATTAAACTATTTGTGATAATTATTTTATTCAAGAATAACATTATTTTAATACAATGCATATTAGTAACGGGAATATAAGCAAATATAATTTCAAAAAATCCTGGATAGTTTATAAGTATGACAAGTTCATCGTAGCTCCCGAGATTTCAGATAATTCTTACAGATGGAAATGCTGCCCAACTGAAAAATTGGTTGCCCCCCCTGCCCCCAGTTCGAAAAACCTGGCGCCGAGTATGACGAGAATATTGTCGTTGTAAAATTTCAAAATATAGTGAGCGAACTACAAAAATTCTTATGAAGAGGTAATACAAAAATCTGGAAATGTAAAACAGGAAACCAAGACTAGACTAGATTTTTGGACTTGGTAGAAAAAGGAAATTTAGAATGAAAAAATAGGGGAAAATAAATGAAAGAAAAATTAATGAAAAAAAGAATAAGAAATAGTAAGGAAAAACAGAAATAAGTAAGGAGACAGTTAAACTAACTAAGTACAAAAATCACGTTCAGGTCCAAATATCCCATTTAATTATATTTGCTTCAGTATTGATTATCATATTCACTTAGGCCCCATTTTCATATACAATTCAAATATCCAGTTCAGGTCCAAATATCTCAATCAAGTCCAAATATCCCGTTCACGTTTTATTCTTAATGTCCATATTGCACAGGGTGACAAAATGGCGATTATGGGGTAAAGGTATTTACGTTAATGGTACGCATAAAAGTTGCATTAGTACAGATAGGAAATCGACTATGTAGAATCCAAAAATATTGTTTAGTATTTTTTCTAACTCAACTATAAATAAGTGAAATGACATCATAATGTATTAATTTTTTAATATTTTTAAAATATGGGTAAAATAATCAAATATTGATCACTCTATATTTCATGCAAATTAATAAAATAGATCATGTTTCATGTGCGTAGGCTTTGGTAAGTATGGTAGAGCAGTGCTCGACAAAATGAAATTTAGATGGTGGCTAATTAAGCCACCACCTCACTTTTTCTGGTGGCTAAAGAATAATCAACGGCCGGTTTAACAAACCACTGATGGCTTGACAAACTTCTGATGCCGTAAAACAACACTAATATTCATAACCAATAATTCAACGAACAATTTAATCTATTTAATCACAACATCAAATAATTCCACAATGAATGGTGGATTAATTAAGCCACCAAAGTTGAAATTTGGTGGCTTAAGAAAGATTTTTGGTGGCTAACGCCACCAAACCACCTAATTTGTCGAGCACTGGGTAGAGCCATGGCACAACCAACAATTTACACAGAATCATTATTTACTATTTAACATAATAAAATTTGTCCCAAAGGCCCTACCTATGATGAATACTCATAACCCATAACATCAATGTTTACCTAGAGGCTACGCCCCTATTTATGGCATTGCAATAGCTGCTTTACCTTAGGTTGACATTTTATGGAAACAAGAACAAAGTTAATATACCTAGCACAGTGGGAATTTTCAGGGGTGTAAGTAGAAATAGGAAAACTATGCTAGAATGAATCTAATGTAGTAATATTATTTACATATACTAGGTTATCGGTTGCTGCAAACTGAATGGCATTATCAAAAATGATGTACGTAGTCTCCTAAACGTAGTTCTAGACAATTTATGTTTTAATTCTGTCATAAATTATACTTTAGGTTTGTTAACAAATTTTATATTTGTTCACCCATGATTATTGATTATATTTCTTGAACAAGGCGAAATTTCAAAAATCCTAATACATATGGTTCAAAGTTACTAAGTGACCCACGTCGCGCCTTTTCGCACATTTAGAAACTATTTTATAAGAATATTAAATCACCTAGGTTTTAGAGCTAGTCAAGTAGAACCTAGTTTTGACAATATTGTTGAGATATCAGTATGTACAAAAGTATGTTTTCACTAATTTGCCGACAGTTCAGCTCCCTGCTACACTTTAATTCATCAAATTGACACCGAATTGTTTGATATTAGTCAGATTCTAATTCATTGTAATCGATAACTCACTGGATTCGAGTTAAGAAATTCACAAGTACCTTGTTATGCTATTGCATAAGAAATAATTTTAATTGAAAGAGTATAATTTGTACTTGAATCACTTGTCTTAATAATTAATTAATATTAAAAAGAAAATATCTGTGGGCAAATTATTGCGATCTGGAATTTGGTTTATATTGAAGTTAAATATGTCTGCTTCATATTAAAAACACTAAAAAACCCGCCGGAGCCTGGACACGATATTTTCCATCACCTTGAAGGAGGGGGACTAAGCAAGAAATTATTGTCCGAATCGTGTATTTTCCGTTAGCCACATCCCATAATCAATTTATAGTGAGATATTATTATGATATCTAATATATATAATTAATCCATGTATATCAGAATATTCAAAAGAGTAGTCAATCTCAAGAAAAGTGTTCTCAAAATCTGCAATGAAGCATTAGTAACTTTCTATAACCGCAAAATAGATGTGATATTCTAGTAACCACGAATTCAAGTTTCAAGAGAATGATAATTATATCCTATTTCCACATAAATTCCCACTGTGCCCAGGAGGCTAATACAAAATAATTCAGTAACTAAATAGAATGAATTGACATTTATTGATAGCTTTCTTTAAGTGAATTATAATCAATTATTGTATGTGTCTTCTACCCAGTTTGTAGGATCTTTATACCTATACCTTTGTAGCTTTGAAACGATTTTTTAACAGTACAGGGTATATATAATACAATATACGGACTAATTTCAATTAGAGTTTGTACAGGTATATATATATATATATTTACAGTAGAACTCGGTTAAGACGTACCACCTTGGGAGACAAGAAAAAGTACGTACTAACCGAAGTACGTCTTATCCGTATGCATAATTCACAAGTCGAAATAATGACTTGTTCAATGATGTGAATCGATGTATGGTATACAAGTAACTAACATACTTAACGATATGATTAAAATATTTTAGTTGTTACCTACTCACTTAAACCAAATAATACCTGAGTTCTGCTGATAGTTTTCTAGAGTACGTACTAACCGAATTAAAATACATACATTTTATTTAATTGGGAATATAAATTGGTACGTCTTATCCGAGTAAGTATTAACAGAATCATTTATAATGGATCAGATAGGAGGAAAATCGGTTATTAGAGAACAGTACGTAATATCCGAGAGTACGTCTTAAGCCGAGTAAGTACTAAGCGAGTTCCACTGTATGTCGTTAGCTAATTAAGTATCATATAGGTACCATTTTCATATACAAGTCAAATATCCCGTTCAGGTCCAAATATCCCGTTTTATTCTTATTGTCCAGTATAGATCATGGTAATCACTTAAGAAGAAACATTACGTACTGGATTTATACAATGTTAGAGAAAAAAAGTAGAAAATTATGTATTCTGGAATTACAAAAATGTATCCTATTTTCAACTAAATGCATACTATGTATAGTAAAAACTTATTGTTTGGAGGTAACAAATACTCATGTATAAGGAACAAATTACTAAAAAAGAAAACTCACGAATCTTCAAAATGTACAAACATATGGAATATAAAACAGAGAAACAACCAAAAACACGAAATCAGAATGGTCCATATTTATCAATAAAACTGACCTTTCTAAGTTCTAAGCTAATAGGATTTCCAATTACATGAGAAATAGTGGACCCTAATTGATAAACAGTTAGATTTTTTATCAGCAAAATTTTTCTTCCTTGAATATTCGTAGGAATCATTTCTTCTACACGAATAATGCAATATCGATCTATTTCACCCTTAGTTACTTTTTCACTAAGCGAGGAGACAATAAGACAGGGCTGATAATGAGTTGAATCACTTAACTGCAAACGATATTTCTCATTAGAGTTAGAGGGATTAGAGTTGGGTATTTTCTTAATATTGATTACTTGCACATATGCCTCATTAGGTGGACAACCATCAAGATAAGACTCTATCGCCCCAGTAGTTAGTTGTCTATGAATTTCAGTAGCCATGAGAGAACTAAAAGCAAAATAAAAAACAGTAAGTTAAGATGACTTAGCAATTTTCGCTCAAATTTAGACCGCGGGATTCCGTAATAACTCAAAAAATATTCATTATATAAAATTTTCCTTTTAGTCACAAGTCTATCTCACCTATGACAACCTGTCA
The DNA here is from genome assembly GCA_028753945.1 of Hexactinellida sp. DTS-2022. Taxonomy (NCBI): domain Eukaryota; kingdom Metazoa; phylum Porifera; class Hexactinellida; species Hexactinellida sp. DTS-2022. The sequence goes on along the minus strand of JAPNXP010000012.1, from coordinate 2,342,999 downwards.
TGTAAATTTCAAAACAAAATATTCATTTTTGAAAAAATATAATGAACATAAATTTCACGTAATACTATTGATAAGAATTTATTTGATTGGCGTCAAGGTGTTCACAGGAATTAAAGTTTTTGGTACCTCTGATGAAGAATAATTCATAATTCATGACTGCACTTTCGAATTATATAAGGATTAGTGATTTCTTTCTGAAAACACGATTGCAATACCTTACATAATAAAAAAACTTCATATACAAAGTATATTTGGAATGTAATATCATTAAGATAGACAAGGAGTTATCCAGGAGCGCGAGACGCTCCTTTTGGAGCATGATTTTTGGAAAATTTGAATTTAGGAGCGTGAAAATTTGGAATCCTCTCCTATACCGTAACATTAATTTGCGATTTAGGCGTATGAAAATTGGGTCAGACCAGGATTAGGAGCGCATTTATAAATAGCTGTATAATACACTGAAGATAGAATCAAACATATAAACAATATTATGGTTACTACAACAATGTTAGGTATTTTAAGTAACTCCAGGTTTTTTGATTTCCATAATCTGCGTAACTTCTATCTGAATGATCTTACATAGCAGATGTTCCTTCTCTCCAAATATACGTATTTGTCTTTTAAAGAGGGTGAATCTCAATATAAATGTAAAGCTACATATTATCTCAGAATATGACTTACCAACGAGTGCATGATATTAAAATGGTGACAAATATTAGTAATGCTTATATGAGATAAGAAAGATCGAGATAACCAAAGTTATTCTAAAAAAGGTAGACTACTTAGTAGAACATGGAAATAAAGAGAGAACTAGTTTATTGGTTTAGGATTTAACACATTAATGATAATATGCATGTATTCCTTTCACTGCTACGATATTAAAAGGGCGCCATTAAATATAACAGGATAGTACATCTACATATTGTGGTAAAACTATTGCAACTCTTCTAAAACTCTGCCTTGTTCAATAATTAATTAATTATATCTCGGTATTCTTTGGTCCGTTGGGAACACGTTGGATTGGATTTTCTGGGAATGGATCAACTTTTGAAGAGTTAATGAAGGCGCCAACCCAAAATGGGATATATATACGAAATATTGGGAATCATTATGAACCCATTATTTCTGTTAAATTCGAAAATAATAGTTATCTATATTAAATAACAAAGTAGTTGCAAACACCTCAAGATCTATAGCCCATTTCCCACTCTTCCTCATCCCAGTCTAGTACATTTCGATAATTACCCTGCGTATAAACATATTTTGTGCGTAAATATTTATTGCAACTCATACTTAGGTCACCTAGCATATGATTGATTATTAGCTCCCTAAACTCTGCATGGAAATCTTGACTACCAGTGATGAAATAAGAAATTATCGAGAAATAGCAATTTCCATCACCAATTATATATAGAGTCAAGTTTGGCGAAAAACTAAATAAACTTTCTAAATTATCTACAATATCATTATAGGAGTACGGTAACTCCTCGCGAAAGTGAAACTTCCACTTTTTACAAGTCGAAATCTGCCAGTCTGTATGTGGCGGACGAAAGCTTGGTAGTACATATCGTATTAGCCCCGTCTCAACTATTTCCTCATCTGTAATTATAGAAGGTCACTCGCATAACCTTTGATGCAGTTTGCGTACGTAAACTAGATAACTTTTCACATTTTCGTGGGACAAATTTACGCTTAATTATACATAATTTATTTTTCTTCTCAACTTTTTTCTTCTTAAATGTTTGAAATTCATATGATTTAGGTTGTAATAACTGCAATACACTTTCTTTTTTCGTGACCATTCTTCAACACTTTCTTCTTCCAAACTATTTCTAACTCTTTTATGACATTTAAATACCTTATTCGCTCGCGGGTGAAAGGCAAATTGAAACGCTGATAACCTACTTACTATACCAGGATATAACAATTGTATCAAATCTCCAGGCCTCAAATTATTTTTGGATTCCAAAATATTTAACTTAACAATACGCATCCAATTCATCACAATAGCGTTGATAAAGATGCTAGTCTAGTTCTTATCCGCTACACAAATAAGTCCTAAGATTATTCCACTCCATAAAGGTAATATAGGTAGGTAGAATGTTAACAAGTATTCTATTGGCTCAGGATTATAACAAGGAATTGGATCTGCATTTTTTCCTGGATTATTGTTGATCCAAGATTTGCAATTTTTTGCAATATTTACAAAATGTGTGCCGAAAGGGGATTTTTCTCTGTATGTTTTACTATCCTTGTTATCACTAGCAATATTATTATCGTCCATATGTTCTTCCACCAAATATTCATTAGTCTCTGAGGAGTTTACGGAATCATTACTAATGAATGTTTCTAGCAAATGAGTATGTGTCTTTCCTATTGCACTTAAAGAACTACTCATAAATACAATGCATAAAGATTGGAATAAATTATTGATACTTGTCATTTCAACAGCGCGTACAATAAATCCGATACAAAGTATAAACAGTTTTCTCACATCTTTTTGTAGTTTAAATTTATTATTTATATGAAATCCTATGCTGTGCATTAAATGAGCCGAACATAAGTGAAGAATTACTTTAAAGTCCGTCTCATTAACTGCAGAATTTACATCTAACATATTCCAACACTTATGGAGATAAGTATCTATATCACACTTGATAAAAATACTACAAGAACTGTGAATCAAAACCCAGCTGAAATCTATTTCAACTTGTGAAATGATTAGATCGCCCAGTATTTTCTTTGCATCAAGGGACCATTTGTGCAAAAAATAACTTATTTCAGCACTAGTGTGTCCTGAACTAATCATTTCTGCTAGTGGAATTGGACTAGTGGAGTAAGTAGGATGTCTTACAGTAAGAGCGTAATAGAATACTTTCTTTAGTGAGGGTTGTATTTTCCTAACAATTGATCCTGTGGCATCCAAGTGAAGAAAAATTCTTCTATATTTAAACAATTTCAATATTTTGAATTGATCTTAAGTGTACATATGTACAATAAAAGGATTATGACTTAGTGACTGTATGTAACCTCTAACATGAAGACCAATAACACTATTTCTATAATACTGTTGTAAGCTAATTAACTCAGTCCAGTTATCATTAGAATACCTCTGTAAACTAGACAAATCAAAATTTAGCTTTTCGCAGGACTGCAGAACTTCTAACCTTATTTAGGTTACCCGTGAACTACGTAATATAAGGACTGGAATCAACAATAAAAAAATGGACCATGGATGATACAGAAGTGCATTGGATATTTTTGTATAATACATTCAGTTAGGAACTTTACAGGTGAAATATACTATATTTAGCTGAATTTAACTTTTAAAATTGGTTAGGAATGCATTTTAAATGTAATAATGTAAGATATTATTAATGACCCATAAACTTTAAAATTATATTTACTATATATTTTATTAATTTTCAAATTATCGATACAGTATGAATTTGAGATTTCTCGGGAGATTTTCTTAGCAATTATCATTTAATAGCCATTACCGATTAATATGTTGTTCAAGCTTACTCGAATCTTCGTCCTTATTTAATTTGTTTAGACTTTTTTAATACTTTTTATATCTTTCACTGATATTTGTTAGTCTAAACCTTATACGTAATGCCTAACATGTGTTCTGTATTTGGCTGCAAGACGAATTACAGAGGTCACCCCAGTGCTACTGTTTTCAGATTGCCGAAAGGCCCACCTGAATTGAAGAATCAATGGATTCGAGCTCTCCATAGAGATATAGCTGGTGACCTATCAGAGAACAACACATTTATTTGTATAAATCACTTTAGAGAAGAATACATTATAAGAGTTGACAGGGTTCTCCAAGCTGATGGTACCTACACTGAAACACCACGCATTAGACCAACGTACAGTCCTAATGCTGTACCAGTTATTTTCCATGGTTTTCCATCTCATTTTACTTCAACTGCTCAGACATCAAAGCGTTTTAGTCGAGAATCTAAGGAAGAAGAATATTTTGCTCAAGGTCTTCATGATAGCATTGTTCAAGACCAACAAGATAAATTACGATTCGCTCTGGATTCTTTTGAGGAACTTAAAACTAAGTTGCCTGATTTACGTCTAAGCCCAGATTGGATAGTGTGGTACTCATCTAGTAACACCTTGCAAATCTTACAGCTGAAACTCCTTGACCAATCCGTTAACATCGAATCTACGTTAACAATCAATTCAGATTTAATGGTTTCAGCCGTTAGTTGCCAACACCAAGTGCCCTTGCATCTTAAGCGAATATCAGACCTACGACAGATCGAATCCCTAATTGATGATATTTCAAATTTCGAGCCAAACCCTGAGCCATTAAATTACAGTCCTCTATATCAATTTTAGAAGATACAGAACTAACTGAGCACTGTGAGCTGCAATTGCAACACAGGACACCTTTATTACCCTTCCTCCAGTTCGTTATATGCCAACTTGAAAACTCGCTAGTTTCAGAAAAAAGACGGAGATATAACGTAGTTACCCAGGTGAGATTATAAATTTTCTAACCTCATGTAGTGCTTTATTGTTTACCTCTTATTTCCTTCTAGGCCATTGCCTTAAAAGCACATTTGATATCACCCGCTTGCTATCGTTTTTTTCAATCGTTGGATTGTCTTATTCTTCCAACAACAAAGTCAATTCGAGTTCTATCCTCCTGTATAGGATTGGATACCGAATATTTACATCTGCTTAAAAAGTTAACTGCTGATTTTTGTGAGAGGGACCGACATGTTATTCTCAATATGGACGAAATCCACGTTTCACCAGCAATTTCTTATCAAGGTAAATACTGTTGTTTCACTTGCAGTACATACTTATGCACTTTTAAGCAAATTTAATTTTTTAGGTGGAAAGGTTATTGGTGATACTGATCCAACTTCTCCAACTAAAAAAGTTTTTGCCATAATGATTTCTAGTCTATCCAAAAAATGGTCACAAGTTGTACGGTTGCTCCCATCAAACTTTTCTACTGCTGAGGAATTATACCCAATGGTCAGTTCTGTAATCAACGATATAGAAAAGTGTGATTTATTTGTTGAAGTTCTCGTTACAGATAATTATCCCCTGAATGTATGTTTATTTAAATTGTTTTCTTCTGATCAAAAGACATTACTTCCTGCTGTTCAACATCCAACTTGTCCAGAGAGAAAGCTTTATATCTTGTTTGATTTTGTTCACATTATCAAATCGATAAGAAACAATTGGTTAAACTTGAAGGATTATGATCTTACGTTTTCATATCCAGATATGCAACTCTTTCCTTCAATCACTAATTCTACTACTAAACTGAATGAGGCAAAGTTTAATGATATACGAAAATTGTACAAGATGGAACAACATTCTACTATGAAGCAAGCTCACCGGCTAAGTTCTAAGGTATGTTGGCCCACTAGTTTAGAACGTCAGAACGTTAATTTAGCACTTCGTGTATTCAACGAGTCAACTTGTGCAGCTCTTAAAATTCAAAATGATTTACATCCGGATTCTATAAATGACAATTCAAACTTTGTTGATGTATTAAGTAAAATTTGGAAGATCTTCAACATAAATACACCTTTTAAGCATGTGCGCTTGAATGACGAGTATTCTAGACCTCTTACTGACAAAGATTGGCGTTTTGTTTTTCTTGATTTAGTTTCGAATTGGCTTAAGCGGTGGAGTTCTACTATTGGGAAGGGTGGGAAACTTAGTGCACAAACTTTCATTAGTTTTCGCCATTCTTGTATTACTTTCCTATTAATCATTGCCCATCTCATTCAGAATTGTGGATTTGAGTATGTTCTTAGCTCTAGACTCCAGAATGATCCTATTGAGCATCAATTTGGACTATATCGGATGATGAGTGGTGCTCAATATCACATCACATATTCTCAAATTTTAGAGAGTCAACGGCGCTTAAACCTGTCGAATATTCTTAAGTTATTTTCATTACAACAATGCAAAAGTGAACTTACCCTTAAGCGTAATTATATAATCAGGTTCACTTATTATTAACCTTCAGGGGGCCAAAATTTATTCAAAATACAAAGACTTCATTATAAATTTCGAATATTTGAGATATACTAGATTTCTATTTGACAATAATAATTTTATCCATATTTTTTACAATAAATCTTAGATAAGGTGCGATGACCAGCATTTGGAGTAGTGGAATGAGTTATAATTATTCAACCATAACATTGAGGCTAATTATGGCCATAACGCTGAGGGAGGTAATCATAAATAGGCTTATTTAGGTGAAAGGTCCAACTCGCGTAAAATCCCCACATATAAAGGCTACTGCACCTGTGTTAATAAAATACGCCAATAGGTTGCTTGCGTAAAATCGTTCCAAGAGTAACTCCAGGGGGCAGGTCAAGGAGGGCTGGGCCCTGGGGCAAGTTGTGAATGTGAGGCCCCATTTTCCTCGCTAGGATTATTATTGCTAGAAATTTAAAAAAATCGGTAATATGTCCCACAGAATCGTGATGTTCAACGGTGCGTATTATTGTAATACTGTAGACTCGTTAATACGAACAGGGATAAGGAAGACATTTTAAATTCACCAGCCTATTCAAATGTATACTAATGACTTTGGTTAATTAATACGAATTTCGATTATTGCGAACTAATTCTGGCAGTATTCTGACCGAAATAATTCTGACAGTATGAACGAGAGTTTACTGTACTATAACTATTTCCCTTTTCCTCTCAATAATGTCAATCGAGAACGACATTCTTAGGATCTCGTCTTCTCGTCAATTATTGAAACATTTGCTTGTCAAAAAAATCCGAAAGGTTGTAGTTTGAACATTAGTTATGCCAATTCTCGTGACCCTTACATACTTGCCAACCGTACAGGGATTTGAACATTTTGGCTGTTCTGTACAGGTGTACAGGAATTTATTCAATTTGTACTGGAATTTTAAATAATTAACAATTATGAGTCAAATAATGTCTAAAACTGTCTACAGCGATGATAGTATATTCTGCCATGCATTCTGCATTGACCACATAAAGGCACAACTTAGTAAGTTTATATATGTATTCAAGCGTAGAGGGAATACCTGTACTGTATGTAATTCTTCCTTTCCAAAGTGATAATTTTGATATGTAGTGTACATACCTGCCAACCTATTTGAGTCGTATCCCTGTACGGAGCTCCAATTTCCCCCTGAACATTGGCAAAAATCCCTGTACACCCAATAAATTTGATCTCGCTCATGTAGGGAAATTTCCCTACATGAGCGAGACAAACACTATGCGGTTAGTTAGGAATTGTTACTTAAACAAAATGCTACATTTTGAGAGCAAAGACATTTTTTAGATGTATTTGATCTACAATCATTAATTTTGTCCCGACTTAAAATCCCTGTACAGATGTAATAATTCCCTGTACAGAACAGCAAAATGGCTAAAATCCCTGTACGGTTGGCAGGTATGAGTGTACACTAATTTCTTGGACGAGCGAGCGGAGCGAGGAAGAAAAATTTGGGAGGTGTACAGGGATTTTGGTAAATGTACAGAGGAAAATTGGAGTCCTGTACAGGGATTTGACTCAAATAGGTTGGCAGCTTTGCCATTAGTAACATTTTATATAAATATTATTTCCAATAACAAGGGGGGCCCTGAAGCTTTGGGGCCCTGGGGCACGTGCCCCCCCGAGCCCCTTGGTTAATCCGCCACTGCCAGGGGGAAGTCACGTAAAATTCCCCCATGAGTTACTCTAGGGATTGGTCGCGTAAAATGCCTCCAAGAGTAACTCTAGGCATTTTCACCAATTTTACGTAAATTGTGTATTACCCTTTTTTCTTATGTAAAAAAATCAACCTTTTGTGGATATATTTGAGCTAGCTTAAGGTCAAATTCGTCTGTTCATAGCCTACTATACATAAAGCCTCACAGTAACAATTGAAATTTGGACCTGGGATGAGGTCGCCGATCGATTATGAAAATGACGATTTATTCTTCCGATTGTCAAATTTGGTCAATCATGGTCTACCAAACATAAGACTTTTCTTTTTTAAGGGAAATTTGGACCAAGGATGCGGTTGCAGCCGTAATTCTACATGAACCACAATGTTAAATAGTTAGTGTTTAGTAATTATTAATTTACCAAAACAATAGAAAATTCATTTGAATATATAATTTGATTGTATAATGTTTTTAGTAAGTCATGTAATCAGTGGATATTCAGTCTCTCTGTTCTTCTGGTGTATAAACTTTGTTTTAACCGTACTTAATTTTGTTTACTTGTTCTACCTTAGCTTTTAGTATTGTTTAATTTTCGAAAATGCCTAATTGCTGCTCGGCTCCTGGCTGCAAAAGCAACTACAAATCTTCTTCAGAAATTGTACCAGTTTTCAAATTACCACAAAATCCACCTGAACTCAGACACTCCTGGTTTAGGGCTCTTCGGAGGGATGATTTAGATGAATTGAAGGCTGTTTATATTTGCGTGAAACATTTCCGCGAAGAAGATATAGAATACAGCCACAAAGTTCCAAATGGAGATGGAACTTTCCGTGAAATTCCTCGAGTCAGCCCAATGCTGAAAGATGTCGCTGTACCAGTTTATCTACCCGGTTGTCCATCATAAAATCAATCTAGTGCTAAGCGCAGGCGTCCCCTCGACTTAAGAGAATATGAACTATTCAACCAAACTTTAACACTTAGCTTGAATTCAGAAGCTGAAGAGGTAGAGAAGTTCAAGATTAACAGTTTGCATGATATTCCTGACAAGTTATCTTTGCTTCCCTTGCCAAAAACATGGTCATTATGGTATCCTGACGAAAAGAGTATAATTTTTATGCGCCCTAGTCTAATGCAAGGTTTCATCCAGGCGTATGCAGCGCGCCTGGAGGCGCGTGAATTTGGAAAGAAACATTTTTAGGCGCGCGAAAATCGATAGATGCTTCCATAGACGTCATACAAAATGAGTAATTTAGGCGCGTGTGAGCGAGCTCAAACTAAATCTAGGCGCGCGGGAAATTATGTCTGGATTAAAGCCTGGTCTAATGAATAGCGATATCCAAGTAAATAAGTACTTGATAGTACATTCTGATCTATCTGTTAGAGCCAATTGTAATGGAGAACCTTGTTCGCTTTCGCTAAACTCAATTAGTGATATACGACAACTTGAAACGATTCTTGTTGATATTTCTAAATCAACACATCCCTGTGAATCTTTTGTTTCTGAGACGACTGGTTCACATATCTCTTTAGCGAAAGACCATATCAAACAAGCCATCAATACTTTGCAAACTAATGAATCCGATTTAGAATCAACTGATTATCCAGAACTTTCAAGACTGCAGTTCATACAATGCCAGTTAGAAAACAGCCTCGTCCCTCAAAACAGGCGTAGATATAATGTACTAACACAAGTTTTGGCTCTTAAAACACATTTAATTTCTCCAGCCTGTTATAAATATCTCCAACAGATGCTTTGTCTAACTCTTCCTCATGTCAATACTCTACTCAAGTTATATTCTTCATCTGGCCTTGAAAGTGACTATTTTCCCTTCCTCAAACAAGCGACTCATTCTTTCTCTGATCCTGAAAAACATGTAATTGTCCAAATGGACGAAATTCATGTCAAATCGGATATTTCATATATTGGTGGTAAGATATGGTGCTAGTTTAAGACCAGAAGATCCGGTCAAAACTGTATTCGCTATCATGGTCTCTAGTCTTCAGAAAAAATGGTCCTGTATTGTTCGTTTGTTACCCTGTGCTTCTCTTACAGCGGAAACGATATTCGCTATAGTGGTATTATGTATTCAAGATATAGAGCTTTGTGGTTTAGTTGTAGATATTATCTCTACCGACAACTATCCTCTCAATGTAAAATTATTCAAACTCTTCTCTAAAAATGGTAAGCTGGAAACTCAAGTACCGCATCCTTCTGATCCAAATCGGATCCTATTTCTCACCTTTGATTTTGTGCACATATTGAAGACAATACGAAATAACTGGTTGAATCTAAAGTCAGAGAGTAAGAGTTTTATTTACCCTAATTTAGAAGATATACAAACCAATTATTGTTCCTATCCTTTGAGACTGTGCACAGCTTCTTTCCGCGATGTCCGTACCTTATATCTTTCTGAGAAAGAAAGCTTGGCAAAACTAGCTCCAAGGTTAACATTTAAAGCATGTTTTCCTTCTTGTTTAGAACGTCAGAATGTGAAATTAGTTTTAAAGGTCATACATGAATCCACAATATCTGCTTTAACCATTCAAAATGACCAACGTTGTGCTGCATATAAATCTAATACTTCAGATTTTCTTGACATTATCTTATCTTTATGGAAAATGTTCAATGTAAATGCTCCATACAAGCATGTTCGTTTAAACGATCCGCCCTCTCAACCATTCACATTTAATGACGACCGCTTTGCCTTTTTAGATCGTATAGTTTATTGGTTAGCCGCTTGGGATTCACTTCCTGGGAAAGATGGGAAATTAAGCAAACAAACTTTCACAAGCTTAAGACATGCCTGCCTTGTTTTACCACAAATAACTAACTATTTGGCGGGCACATGTGGATATTCAAACCTTTTAACCTCTTTCTTACAGACAGACCCTTTGGAACATCGATTCGGACTTTATCGTATGATGTCAGGTGCCAATTACCACATTTCTTATCTGCAAATATTAGAAGCTGAGCGACGTCTGAAAATTTCAAATATTTTAAATCTATTTTCCTATCAGTCTGAATCTTGTAGTTATTCTTTACAAGAATTTATCCAATCCTTTTCTTCTGAGAAGGAATTTTCGATTACTGATTTTGATCTTGACCCTTTCCTTAATAAAATTTCAGATCTATCCAACATTGAGTGTGATGCCCAAATACCTCAATCATTAGCTTTTATAGCCGGATATGCCGCACACCAATACCTTAAACGTAGTCCACCATGCCACATATGTCAAGATATATTAATCATTGATAAAAATTTCCTACTTGATGAATCAGCCGGATCTCAGTATAGACTATTGGAACTTACTGATCGTGGAGGTCTAAATATCCCTCTGAGCTACTCTTGGATTCCATAATAGCTGTTTGGAAGATATTAACTATTATCGAAGGAAATACATAATTGATGCGGATATTTGTGGAAGGACCATCTAGGCAGATTCTACTGGATCTTGTTTGTTCAGTTGTTGATGGAAGTTGGAGAGAACAATGTCCCTCTTGCAAATTAAATATGTCTTTGATTCTTCGCAAAGTTGTATTCATTGAAGTAAATTGTTTAATAGCTAATAAAGTGAAAAATTACAATTCTAAGGTTATTTCTAAAGGATTAGAGAAACGAAAATTGAAAAAGTTTAATTCTTAGTTCTTTCATTGGCAGTACAGATCCTACATTTCTACGTTTTTCTTACTTAAGTTCACGTTCAAGGAAGATTAAGCATTTTGTTATTATTTGTAATAATTAGATTAATTGTTTTAACATCCTCCACTGTGTAATTCTAATAGTATTTGTTTATTTTATTAACAATTAAAGTGCTAATTGTTCATATTCCTTAAGAACTTCCCTTTCTGATTCACTTAATTTGGCAATTAAATAGAATAAATCAATTTCGTATTTCATCAACTATTGCATACTTGGTCCACATTTCTCTTAAAAAAGTGAAGTCTTATGTTTGGTAGACCATGATTGACCAAATTTGACAATCGGAAGAATAAATCGTCATTTTCATAATCGATCGGCGACCTCATCCCTGGTCCAAATTTCAATTGTTACTGTGAGGCCTTATGTATAGTAGGCTATGGTCTGTTGTATTTTCGAAAAATTAATCATAAACGCTAACTTTGCCTTCCTTATTCGCATAGGAAACTAACCTGTGAACGCAAGTCATATTGTTGTGTATCTGTATGCTATCATACGGATAGGATCGATATTCCATCTGCCCCTCGACAACATTTTGCATTCCGTGGATGTAAGGGAACTGGTTTCGTAAAATGAGCTATAGGTAAATAAAATATTCATATTTTTAGTGTATAAAAATACAGATTACTTACATGGAGCTGAGTTACTGATAACTGAAGTCAGTTACCAGTAACTGAACTAGCAAATATATGATATGACTTAATGACTTTAACTTCTCATCTAAACTAATATAGTCAGTAAATATAATTACATCACTTTTGTAATTGTTCATTATATGGTTGCTGTTAACGAATGAAATTTGTGATAATTGCGTAATTCATTAATCACACCTAAAGTGTTATTAGTAATAGTCCTTTTAATTAATCATACTTTACTATATGTATGGAATGTTTGGTAACATATTTACTCCATAAACATATTCGTAACTTAGATAATTTATTTCAATAATATATCAAGTATATTTATATTTTTATGGAAGCAAACGCTAACAATTCATTAATATTAACGATAGATGATGATGCTTATCTAAATTCGATTAATTTTCCAAATTATCAGTTATCATCAGCAAACCATTTCCAAGACATATCTTGTACAGATGATGGCAATACGTCCACAAGCGAAGATTTGGAAGCAAGTCAATCCTCTTCGTTTCAAAACATTAAAACGCATACATATCTTGAAGCTAATTTCGCTGTACCTTCAACCCTATTTAATGAGTTAGAAGAGGAAAACTCTGAACCTGTCCATTCTAAAAATCTCCGCTCAACTGGAAAAGTGATTTTCAGAAGAGAAATAGTTTTACCCGATGATATATCAATAGGACCTTGGGAAAGTGCTGAAGAAGCAAAGAATGAACTGAATATATGGTCAAGTAACCTCAAAATTGGAGGGGGCGCTTTGCTTTAAACTGGAGTGGTTATAATGCTGCGAATAGAGATAGGGGCATTCAGAAGAATCTGAGATGTCATCGCTCCAAGAAGCCTATTGTAAGTGGAGTGTTACGAAGATCAATTTCTCTTCGCTGTAATTGCCCAGTTTTTATCCGTCTTGAAGAATGTATTGGTGGTTGGATTATTGCTGGAGGAATGTTCAATCACAATCATGAACTTGTACACAATATTGGTTCCAGTTTAGCTGAAGCTCCGCTTCGTTCTATTCCACCGGACTTGATAGAATTAGGTGATAAACTAAGACGTGCTGGATTTTCGGCTTCGAAAATTAATCAAGTACTGGAAAGTGAATGTCGCCGTCAAGGTGTTGAGATTTCATGGAATTATCAAGATATTTACAACAAATTTGCCCCTAGTGGAGAAGAGAGATTATTCGACGCTACCAATTTTACTGAATACTTAAGGAAACGACAAGATGATAAGGACCTTTACTTCGATACAACTACTGATTCTGATGGATGTCTAGAGAAGGTTTTCTGGGTATTGGAGGGTGGTATTGACATATGGGCAGAGGGTTTCGAAAGTAATTGCGTCCTATTTGACACATCCTATGGGACTAATAGGTACTTTCTTAAAATTGGAGCTTTCACAACTATCAACAAATATGGGAAAACTGTTATTATTGCATGTTCTCTATTAACAAACGAGGATCTAGAATCATTTGAGTGGCTCTTCAAAGAATTTCTTAAAGTTTTTCGCACAGCACCGAATGTAATGTTTACTGACGGGGATCCAGGTATGGCGAATGCTATATGTTTAGTTTTACCCAGGACAACTCATTTACTATGCACGTTTCACCTTTCTAAAAATGGCACGACACACATCAAACCTTTATTTAGTGGCCAGGGTGATAATCTAAAAGCAAAATGGATAAAATTCATAAAAGAGTGGTGGAAAATTTGCAAAAAACAAGATTCTCTTTCTTGTGTACAATTTGATTCAGAATGGGAAGGGTTATTATCTTTAATCCAAAATCGTGAAGATTCCGTACATTCAAGTATTTATGAGGCGAAGAATAGATGGTTAAAGTCTCTGTATAATCGTAAAGAACAATGGGCTGCTAGATGGACTTGGCGCCATTTTACTCTGGGAGTTCATTCTACACAACGCGCAGAGGCAGTCCATTCAGCAATTAAACATTTTCTGACAGCTCATACATTACTAGTAGATCTTGCAAAAAAAGTTAGAAGAATATCGGCTGAGCATAGCTGAAGAAGGAGAGGGAATTTCCACTCGCCTTCTCATGAGACAAGCAACTGAATGTAATTTATGCCACCCAATTGAACAGCAATTCAAAAATCGTATTAGTCCTTTTGCACAGAAATTATTAAAGTCTCAGATTTCCCGCTGTTTAAACTATTCAATAATAGATTATCAGATATTTGCTGAAAGCTCCTCGCAGGAACACATGGCTGAAGAGGAGATCACCTACACAATACAATTTCAAGCTTCAAATAATTCAAGCTTAACCTCTTCTTCAGACTCAAATCTAGCGAATGAAGATACAGAACCTTTTACCGATACAGATTTACAAGCTTGTGATCTAGCTCTATCCTTGAGTTCCAAAGATCGTAATTGGTATGAGACTAAGAGACAGACTACTCTAACATCCTGTACTTGTCTCTTCCCATGTTGCTGGCGACTTCCATGTAGGCATATGATCCGCCTTTATATACACAAACAAATAGAACATATTCCTGAAGAAGTCATTTCCCAGATCTGGTTTTTCAAGACAGATCTCCAAATGAACGAATATATTCAAAATTTATACATTTCACACCCCACAGTCGAACAGGGAGAAACACCAAATACGACCAGAGATGATAGATTCACAATCCTTTGTGCAGATTTTAAGAATTTAGCTCATGTAGCATCGATTTCACAAGAAAATACTAATAAATTGCGTGAAACAATAAAAGAAATAAGACATAAACTTATAAAGGAAGATTGGAAGATGAGTGGGCATACCCAACAAGATACATGCATTATTTTAAATCCAAAGACTGTAAAAGGAAAAGGCCGTCCTGTACAAAAGAGAAAAAAAAGTGCAGTCGAACAAGTAAATATAAAAAAAACAAAGACGCAATAAACACACACCATGAATATTTTGCCATAATTTCACAGTTTCCACTTTGTTTTTTAGATTAATCTGCAAGGAGAATAGCATTGCAGACTAAAATTTATTCTTTAGGTACTCAAACAAAATGATTCATTAATATCTTTCATTAAATTAATACTAAACTTAATTAAGACTGATTTCCCGATTTCCAAGGCAAACTCTGCTATTTCCCCCATTTTCAAATAATAATATACTAAATTAAAATTAATACAGATGATAAGCTTGAGTTTTGCTTTAAACTAATAATATTTTAGTAATATTAGTATAATATATTACGAGCCCTTCGGTCTCGGTCGCTTTGCGATAGATCGGTGCTACGCACCTAAAGTTAACGGCCGCTTTGCGGCCTTACTCTACACTAAACCATTGATTTTATAAGTAAACATTATTTGGGATAGTTATATTTTAATTTTCATAAATTTTACAAAATATATATATTTTGTGTAACAACAACAACAAATATTAATCTTATTAATTTATAAATCCGAAATTCGAATTCTGCATACTTGTTTATCTATAATGACATTTGGTAGTTAGTTTCTATCTCATATATAAATGCGGTTTCTATTCCCCCATCACTTTAATACAATCCGGACAAACACACACACACACACAAACAAACAACAATCGAGATTTACTAATATAGATATATTATAATATTATTAATAAATTTACTGACTTTTATTAGCTGAAGTCATATCATATATTTGCTAGTTCAGTTACTGGTAACTGAAGTCAGTTACCAGTAACTCAGCTCCATATAAGTAATCTGTAAAACATATCGTAATTTAAATTGTAGCATACTATGAATACGTGTATCGTAACATCAGTTAAGTTGGTATCTCGAGGTCATGTAAGCTCATTCAAAGCAGTTAACTTCTCTTTCTCCGCGATAAAAGGCGGGTGACTTTGAATCGACACAAATTTAGAAGTTGTCCTCCGATAAGGAAAAAGGGTTCTACTGCTCGCATTGATCATATCATCTTGAATTTCCACTTCTAGTCCTACCTCGCTATCGTAATGAGCATCTTGATAACTATTAGGCTCGGAATCAAACAGAGGACTTGGATAATGTGAAGATGAAGGCTCCGCTTCACTCAAGGTGTTGGTGCAGGGGTGGCGCCAGGATTTCCCCGACGGGGGAGCTATTGCCCCCCCTGCCCCCCCGATTCCGAATACAGAGTCCTCGATGTTCTTTTACATTAGATTTTGTAATTTCGGCATAATTTGGATCTCTTATAGAACATTCATAATTACTTTATAGTCCTTGTCAAAGTGTATTGTCGCATTGTCATAGATTTCATGTGGTTTGAGAGTGAATCTTTGTAGCATTAATCTTTCTAATGAAATCGAACTAAACTAGAAAGGAATAAAATAGTAATGTTATTTCGTTATAATTATCAAATAAATAGGCACAAAAGTAATTTCGTGAACACAAAGATAATAGTATCTTAAATTGCCTTTCGTAAAGAAAAAATAAAATAGAAAAAGCCCCTCACAGACGGGATGGGAGTGTGCTCCTTCTGATTGCACTTCCCCAATTTATAATTTAACTAGAATTTCAATATTCAAATTACATTTCATCTTAGTGTAATTAATTTAATTAATGTTTGAATTGTGAAGACTTCAAATGTTTAAATTAATTAAAGATTAATTAGTACAAATAGAAATAGGAATACGTGTAGTATTTACGTTACTATTTTGAATAATAGAATTGACATCATCATCAACTTGTAAAATGTTCCACCTTCAAGTGTTTTCATTGCACTGTATGAAACACATATTCACTTACAAACCAAATAACAATCATTATCTATCAGATAGTGGGCTTATGTGATATGTTCTATAGTATTCAGTATACTATAGAGTAATTACAATATGGAGAAGATGGCTGATTTACATAAAAAACCGTTAATAAAACGTAGAATTGATTAGCGACCTAATAATTTTAAATAATATATAGAAAGAACATCCTTATAGTCCAGCAATATGGTGCAGGAAATGGCCGAATTGTGCATTTTCGAGATAAAAGTACCAAATTTTGCACAATTGTAGTATTATAGATTCTGATCAACTTCAGCTATGGCACATAGCAGAATTTTTGGAAGAACAAATTTTTCAGGAGGTCAAAAATTGGTGCCCAATCGAATCGCCGGAAGTATAAACACAGGATAGCTCATTCAAATGCATTCTTAACGACTTTATATTGTCAGATTCGTGCTCAGCACTTAATTTCCAGCATTTTGATAGGTATATTGACTATATTCGGTGAGAATATTTTTTGCTTTTCCATAGCAACGGTAAGAATGTGATAAACATTCCGATCTCCCAATTTGGAGTAATCATATCGAGTGACCCCTTGTTTTTCACGGGTATGCGTACTGAGTGCGAATATACTATTAGAATATACAATTAGATACTATTTCACCCAAATTTCAATACCTACGTACAAGTGCGATACTAAAATATTCGAGGGTATTAATACAAAATGTGAGCATGAGGAAATTGAAACTCCAATAATAAACAATTCAACAACAAATCCAATGTCAGATATATCACAAAAGTTAACCTAGCCGGCGAGCCTCCCCCTAGAGACTGGCCTGACACAAAGACGAATAAATGGGGGAGCATCTGCATTGCACTATGGAACTATGGCCGGTCCAAGCCTGCCTAGAAGTAGTACAAGTACAAAGACATGTTCTTGCGGCTTTTACTGTGATCAAAGTACAGAAGTGCTCCTTCAAGCAACTATGTACTACTTTTAATCTTGGATAAATCTTGGCTTTGAGCTGGAATATGATAAATGCATACTTTTGGCTTGACAATTAATATTTAGAGTGTTTCTAATAGTATATTCGCACTCAGTACGCATACCCGAGAAAAACAAGGGGTCACTCGATATGATTACTCCAAATTGGGAGATCGGAATGTTTATCACATTCTTACCGTTGCTATGGAAAATAGCAAACGGTCGGGGGGGCAGGGGGGGCAAAAATATTCTCACCAAATATAGTCAATATACCTATCAAAAATGCTGGAAATTAAGTGCTGAGCACGAATCTGACAATATAAAGTCGTTAAGAATGCATTTGAATGAGCTATCCTGTATTTATAATTCCGGCGATTCGATTGGGCACCAATTTTTGACCCCCTGAAAAATTTGTTGTTCCAAAAATTCTGCTATGTGCCATAGCTGCTGATGTTGATCAGAACCTATAATATTACAATTGTGCAAAATTTGCTACTTTTATCTCGAAAATGCACAATCTTTCACCATATTGCTGGACTATTAGGAGAATACATACAATCTCTATATTTTCAATTGAAATTCGAATTATTAAAGAGTCACTGGATCAGAATACAAATTTCGATATAGCTGACGAACAAAAGCGAAATTGAGAAATCGGGCTTCGAGCAGGGTTTCACCTATACCCCCTCAGGGGGGGGGGTTAGCCCCCCCTGAAATTATTTTTTGAGAAAAAAAGACCCCCCTGAGATTTTTTCTGACCACCCTCTCAGGGGGGGGGTTTAATTAACTATAGCGAAATGTAAATTACCCCCCCCCATGACTTCAATTGGACTTCCTTAACCCCCTTGAGGTAAAAGTCTAGATCCATCACTGGCTTCGAGGTAATCATCTCCAGGAAATTCTATATCTCCTGTCCGAAATTTAAAATCTCCATCACCAATGGTCTAGTCAGGCCATCGCGTACGGCTGGCCGGCCAGCCGGAAGTTCGACAGAGTTAAATTCAATACCGTGCACTTATAGTATAAAACTATAGTAGGACCCTACTATAACGTTTTTACTAGAAGAAGCACACTAAAAATTGAAAATATATATTAAGTACGCGCTGAGTACTTTTAATATAGGGAAAATATTAATAAACAAAGTAAGTAATTATTTGATTCAGGCTGTTGCTACATCCCTAGTGTATATAATATATCCACACTTGTGGTTTAATAGAGTTTATTAAATATTTTGAAAATATGTAATGACTATTTAATTATTTACACCATCTGTTTCTTCAAATAGTAATTACGCGTAGTCAGTGGCGGCGCTAGCCAGCCGCCACTGGTGTGGCACAATTACGTCACAGGTTGGGAACAGGCCCCACCCTCGCGCCGCCTCTGCGCGTAGTACCAAACTTAGGTTTCGTTGGTTTATTCTTAATTCTGTGTAATTGTGTTTGTTAAGAAAGCGCAGATGTCATCAATCCTCTAAAATCTCGGAATGTGGCACTGTTTAAGTAATTTTCAACCCAGCAGATAAATTGAACATATTGGCTCCGAACCGAATCCGTGGACCCCAAATGTGCTTGCCAGATAGCTAGGTAAACCCCTACGCCGTGCTCCCTTCGACTGGAAGCTAATTAATATTTAAACCAGTGTTCCGTAACCCTTCATTTGCCGGCCGCATGCAACCGGCAAATTACTTTATGCGGCCGACATAATTTTCAATAAATTATAATTGCTTAAGGTATCTCTTTTGGATTTGAAGTTCAATGTCGGCCTTTGAATTATTTGAACTATATTTGTCACTCTTCAGAACCTAGTCCATGAAATGTGTGGAGAACGGTAATCACTATTATAAATACAAATTTTATTCGAAAACTATCATTATGTATACGTATTTTGTTAATTAGGGTGATCCACCTTTTTGAACAATAAAACATCTATATTATTAAAACTATTTGTTGTTTGTTTGTGTGCGTGTTTGTCAGATTGTGTTTAAGTGATGGGGGAATAGAAAACGCATTTATACTATATGATATACTTATACGTAAACTAACTTCCAATTGTTATAATAGGTGGACATTGGACAAGTATACTGATTTTGAAATCTGCATTCATAACAAAATACTTATATGGAGCTGAGTTAGTGGTAACTGAAGTGGTTTAAATTTATGATTAAATTTCATTTCTGAGGTTATGGGTCTTTAGAATTCAAAAACCTCCTTATAAGGCAGTTCAGTTACCAGTAACTGAGCTCCATATAAGTAATCTGGAATTCATAAATGTCTAACATGAATATTTCGTGTTGTTGTTTACACAAATAGCTAAACAAATGAATGAAAATTCAAAATTAACCTATAAGTTAGCTTTCAATGGATATTATAAATAATGGTATACAAGTTAAAATTATAAAATGGTAGAAACTTAAGGCCGCATAGCGGGCGCTAACTTCAGGTGCATTGCACGGTGACGGTCGGACCAGAGCTGTATCAACTCATTTTGAGTTGGCAAAAAAATCATTTTCTCCCTACCAACTCATTCAACTCATTAAGAAAAATCCCAAATTGCAGCTGTGCCGACACATGCTCCTTTAGTGGCACTATATTTTGGTGGTGGTTTATTGATAGTCCTCCAAAGGAAGTGATGATGACATCGTCAAAATATGTGTTACACAATTTTGTGTGTTCGAAATTTCGAGTGAGTTGGTCGGCATTGCAGAGAAATAATGCTGATTCCTCACCTATTATATTCCACTGAAACTTGAATATCTCTGAAATTAAGTGAGCTGAAAACACTTCCAACACAGTAAGGGTCGTTTCGGTCCGAAACACCTTTTTGAAATGGTTTAACACCTTTATAGTCCAGCTATGCCGATATAATGTTCTCTTGAAGGCATTAACAAACGACCAACCACCAAAAGATAGTACTTTCAAAGGAAGATGTTGGTGGCACAGCTGTAATTTTAGATTTTTATAATTAATCTAGAAATTATGCATTAGACACTTTGGGGTTGCACATGTTCCAGCCAATGTGTTTCTCAGATCTAGGCAAATTCTCAGTTGAGGGCACCCTCCGGGCGACAGTGCCCGCATAAGTGTATATATTGAAACCAAATACATTTGTTACCTAATATATTTTAATGAACTACAATTACACTGTATTTGACCTGCAACTGATGTTAATGGGTGAATTATCGTAAATTATATTGAACATTTAATTTTTTTATCCAGAGGGCACGGCAACACCCGCACCATTAATGTTGCCCTCTTAAACTTTACGGGGGCGTGCGCCCCCGAACCCACCCTGTTTGTGCCACTGATCTATCCTGAAGATCGACCTTTGTTGATATTGCTAAGTTTGTTGATTTTTCGGTAATTAAGACAAAAACACTTCTGTCAACATATTTTGATAATAATTAATGTTCAAATAATGTTCAAAATATATGTTGAAAATATAAATACATACAAGAATACAAAAGATCGAAATTAAATACAAAAATCCATTATTTTACCAGACAGAAATATTGTCCAATGTACTGAGCTAAAGAATATAGTTTTTTCCCATCATCACCACTAATACCCATACCAGATAGATATTTCTCATCAATGAAAAAGAGCTGAATGGTATCTTTAAATCCTGCTTGTTTAAGGAGAGGGTAATATTTTCCTAGTCCATATTTTAACAAAAACTTTTGAAGTTCAGTATTTTGTAGAGATTCTATAGATTCATCAATAGAAAATGAAGAAAAAAAATTGGAATCTGAATTAAGAACTGACGTCCTAACTAGTGCCGAAACGTTATGTAATATTGGAAGATCAGTGTCTTGTGTGTCAGTATAAACGCCTTCTGTATCTGACGAGATCACTACTTGTAATCTAGAGTGAATATTTCTATCATCGCCAAGCAAGATGTCATTGTTGGAGGAATAATTAAAAATATTCAATGTGCCATTAATTGACCCCACAGGATATGATTGATAAGTTAGAGTTTTATCGAAATGCAATGTAGTGCCAACATAGTCATTTAAAGAAATATGAGTTTCTCCAAAGGTGTCATCATCTCCACCAACACATTTAACTTGAATAAATATTACTTGTTGAATTAAGAACTCTTTTTCTTGAATTAAGGGTAAAATAACTTCAGGGAATTCCGCAGATGTCCACTTAGCAATGACATTATTTGATCCAGCATTTAATTCCTGAACAGAAGTACAATGTTTGCTCTTCTTGATTCCCTCAAAGCAATCACTGAATAATTGAAAGTAGTAATTTTCGCTAGCGTTAGAACGTGTAATCCGTGCTTCGAAAGATTGAAATTTGATCGAAATTGGGCAATTTGAAATAGATGATAAATGAGTGTGAGATTTTGATTTATATTGTGGGTGGATGCCCAATACGAAAGATGCAAAAACTGGAGAGTGATCACTAGTAAATATTTCTTCAGTACAACCATAAGAGGTTGGAATTATTGGGCTATTCAGGTGTGATTTAAAGAGAATTCTGTCACAATAAGAAGGCACATTAATCCGGTCCTTGACTGCTTTCTTTTTTAATATATGATAACAATCTCTGCTGCCAAGGATATACCTATAAGTTGGTGGAAATCGAATCGGTGCTTCCTCAAAGCCAAAAAATGCATTGTTTCTTTCTAATTCATTCGTAAGCTGGTCATGTCTTTTGAGGTAATGAAAATCACTTTCCAGAATTTTTTCCAATATAGTTTCAGGTTCTAGATCAATTCTATAATTCAGGTCCCCGAAAAAAAAGATGTAGTTGAATTGATTAGTTATATCACAGTGAGGAAAAGGAGTTCTAAATATTAAATTTTTCATAATATCACGATAATTTGCTCTCCGCTTTTCCAATCTCTTTCGCTCATGTCCTGAAGTGAGATGGCAGTTAACAAACAAAAATGAAGTATTCTCAATTAGAAAAGAAACACCAACCGCACCTTTATTTCCAACTATCGAACCAACATTAATCTTCCCAAGACCAGTCTTTACCTTAGCTTGCTGAATACCGCTAACTTTGTGATATAAGTCTGCCTTGATTATCGCGACTAATCCAATATGCCAAAAATGCTCAAAAGCAATTATTTTATATTCTATTTTTGTTAAGTTTGAAATATGGTTACGAAATTTTGAAGGCCAATCACTAAATGGAATTCGCATAAATGTATCGTTTTCCTGAACTCCAATCAAATAAAGATCGTGTGTCTTGTCATTAAATCCCTTGATGCTAATTCCGGTTCCTCTACTTGTCAACCAAGGTTCAAGAGTTTCCGGAGGTGTTGCCTCGCCCATATTCCAGGTACCTATGAATAGAGACAATGTTTTCTTAGCGAGTTTGCAATTGTGCTGTTTTACCATTAATTGAAGAATTTCACAGAATTTTTCCCTTAATTTTAAGTTGGGGAATATGATTCTCACCTGGCCACCGGAAGATTTAAATAAGATAAGAGCTAAAATATTATCCTGACATTTATTTACCTTTAAAAGATCCAGGCATGAAAACTCTTCTTTAATATTGTTACTGAAAATAGTCAATTTGTCGTCATAAATATTAACATCAATAACAGCCTTAATTAATTTAGGACCAACTTGTACATCAAAATTGTCCTTCCCAAAGTCGACCAAATTGTTTGCTCTGGAATTGACATCATCATCTTTTTTTTTAAAAATTTGATATGTATCTTCAGATCGAGGTTGATTATTGAGTTGTATAATCAATTTATTGTGCAATTCCTCCGTAGTATGAATTAGTTCGCTTGTATTTTTTAAAGTTGAAATAATAGATGTAAAGTCCTTTGAAGCACTGACTTTGCTTGAATATAAAAACTGAATATTGGAGTTACCCAATGCTAAAAAGAAAAGCTCATATGCATACTCCAAGCGTTTTTGAAATAACTCGATGCTAGAGTTAATATCTGAGATGTCATTCTCAAAGAGACGATAAAACATTTCAGGGATAGATTTGTTATTTGTATAATTTAAAGAATCAATAAGAAGATGCTTTGAAAAATATTCTCTAAACTGTCTCTCAAAATCATGATTTTGTTTTAGAAGCGGCATCCTCGCAGAAAGTGCATTAAAATACTTTGTATGTGATTCTAAAGAAATAGACCTATTATCTTCATCGTCATCCTCATCCTGTTCAACAGCATAAGTCAATTCACAAACCAATCCTCGTTTTGGTTTACCATAATAGTCGACTAATTCAACCAATGACTTAAAGTAAGTTAGAGTAGTTGTGCCAGGGCATTCAATAAAATAACCTTCCTCAGAAGGTAGAATACGATAATGATGAACTCGGTGATTAAAAAATTCAGATAAAACATAAGCACCTGTTATACTTTCACTAGATCTGACAATAAAAGCTCCATTCTTGTCAGCCTGTACAAGCATTTCCTCTGCTCTGTTACGACTTATACCTGTGTGATACCATGGGGCCATTTCATCAGAATCCGACATTGGAATTCAAAATTAACACCTAATTGAAACTCTAAGATAATAGCAGTGTCTACTATTCAAAAGACAAAACAATTATATTTGTAAAGTAAATCATAAATCTTAATTAACAATTATATCCAGGTAACCTGTGGCTTAAAATATAGGAAGTAAATTTACGATACAACGTAAATATCTGCATCTTCGAATTTTCATGCATACTTTAATCACTTATAACTAGTTAAAAACAAAAATAGTCTATAAAACAATTCAAGTACAGTGGATGCCGGTTATAAGCACATCGTCGGGAACTGCACTTAAGGTGCTTATAACCGGCATGTTCTTATAACCGACATATATTATACAGGGTATATGGCAACCGTTTACCAACATAGTGTGCTTATATCCGATATGTTCTTATAACCGGTGTGCTTATATCCGACATCTACTGTATCTTGAATCTAAGATTATACTAATCAATATTATCGTCGCTCGCATATTAGCAATAAAATAACACTTAAGTCTCGACGTGTACTTGTACTCCGAGACAAAAATCCAAAGTAGACAAGTTGAATGTTTGTGCAATTTAGGAAGATTTATATGTCTAGAGTATTCACTGAAAGTTTCATTAAAAATTTCAAATACTTCAGGAAATATGGCAGCGGAAATACATTATTCTCCATATCCAAAGGTGGGATTGGCATATTACATCATGGGCGTCGCACGGCTCTAAAAACTCTCCGGTCAAACAGTTAAAGTGGTCCGGCCAAAACCGGACCCTCCTCACGGGCGTCGCACGGCTCTGAAAAATCTCCGGCCAAACAGTTAAAGTGGTCCGGCCAAAACCGGACCGTCTTATATAATATAGTAAAATAAATTAAAACTGGTCCGGCCATGGCCGGACCAGCCGGACCAGGTGCTACGCCTATGCTCCTATGTAATATAGTAGAATAAATGAAAAGTGGTCCGGCCATGGCCGGACCTGCCGGACCGCGTGCAACGCCTATGTACATGGATATAAAATCTACTCTTTTACTGTGTCGGTGCTGACTATACTATACTATAGTGGCCCAGTTCTAATCTCACTGCCTTTATTGTTAATATTTTTACTGTGCTGACTATCATAGGCGTCATTAATGGTGGGGCAGGGGGGGGCCGAGTATCCCAGGCCCCCCCAGTTTATTAACCTCGATGTTTCATAGATTGATTGTTTTTTACAATGAATGCGACTATTCATTCTACAGATTCATTCGCAAGGTGTTACAAAAACAAATTGTTTATTTATTGTTATTGTGTAATGATATTAATAATGAGATAATATTAATAATGAGGTATAGAGATAAACCTTTTTGGCCCCCAAACAGATTTTGAAGGATACCAAAAATATAGACGCCTATGCCGACTATACTATAGTATAGTGGCCCAGTATTGAAATCACTGCCTTTATTTTTATTTCTATTATTATTTCTCCGTAGCAGGTGCCCTGGCCACACCTATATACATAAAGGGTTGAAACTTGGCATGTAGGTTCGGAGTCGACGTCTAATTTGCACCTGGGGTTACGATTTTTATTAACAAAATTTTGGACACATCCTTAACACCTTTCAAAATTTGTCTGATCCATAACTCAAAGAATGTTTACTAAACCCCCAATTTTTATTTCACATTTGGATTCAGCATAAAATTCTGCATCTGATAGGAGAAGAAAATTTTCAATAAAGGGTTTAATTTCTGCCATTAATGGGGGTTAAAATTTCTTTGTTTACTCACATTTCAGTTTCAGTAAAACTGTTAAATCTATTCCATTGTTTTAACTTGTAGTAAATATATTGATTTAACTTGTTAAATGTTACTCAATTGTTTCAACTTGCGATAAATATATTGATTTAATATATAAATTCCAGGTGACTTTCTATTTAATTGTAGTATTACTATACAATGGATTAAATAAAATAATATTATATAAGGATTTGTATCTTAACTCACTCACCGTGGATAAAATGGCTAAAATAAATAACTAATACAGTGGATGCCGGTTATAAGCAAATCGTCGGGAACAGCACTTGATGTGCTTATAACCGGCATTTTCTTATAACCGACATAAATTATACAGGGTATATGGCAACCGTTTCCCAACATAGTGTGCTTATATCCGATATGTTATTATAACCGATGTGCTTATATCCGACATCTACTGTAATATAATTTAATATCAATACATGATGAATGAATGGCATTAAAATTAAGAAGGTTTATGATAGAAACAAACTTCAAATTTCGGAACCACTAACAAATGATTCTTGACACCTTGAGGCGAAAAAAAAATCCCAAATTGCAGCCTGTGCCGACAGCATGTTCATTTGGAGGCACTATCAATAAACCACCATCAAAATACAGTATAGTGACAAAATATAGTGTTTTGGGTCATTTTCCGAATTAATTTTGGGTCTAATTCCGCGTTCCCGTCTAAAAGCTACCAAATTTTGTACTTTTTCCCACCTCCACTGTCCTGATCATATGATGAAGATGTTTGTTGATACTGAAAATGCTTGTATTTATTGCAAATGACATGTATAAGATTCCCTATGGATTTCAGGCTTATAGGATTAATAGATTTCTAATTAAAACCGCAGAAATCAGAATTTCTATGTTTTGAGATAATTACGTTTGAAGTTTTGTTAAGATTTTAACCAATATATCCTCAATAAGGTGTTTTATCTCGTTCTGGGATCATCAGTTAATTAAACTACCGTTCGCTTAATCAATTAAATATATAATTAGCTATAATTAATCGAATTCTGAGCAAGACGCTGCCAAATTATCGTTGTCCGGTTTCTATTAAGACATCTTTTTGAGGAAATAATTTAGGAATATCGTCATGATTAATGTCATGGTATGTCTAATATGTCTACGTTAGCCAGGGCTGCCAATCCAATCCAATCCAATCGATGTAAATTTTGGCAATCGATATCGATAACCAATCCAATCGATGATATGATCTAACAATCCAATCCAAACGATAATGGATAAAAATCATCAATTATAATTATTCATCGATTATTTATTGATTTTCAATAGATTATTTATCGATTTTCTATCGATTACTTAACGATTATTTATCGAATATTTATCGATTTTCTATCGATTATTTATAGATTTTCTATCGATTATTTGTCGACTACCGTGGAACTCGCTAAGTACGTACTCGGCTTCAGACGGACTCTCGGATATTACGTACTGTTCTCTACGTACTGTTCTCTAATAACCGCAGATCTCAGGTATTATTTGGTTTAAGTGAGTAGGTGACAACTAAAATACTTTAATCAGATCGTTAAGTATGTTATATACTTGTATACCATACATCGATTCACATCATTGAACAAGTCATTATTTCGACTTGTGGATTATGCATACGGATAAGACTTACCTCGATTAGTACGTACTTTTCTTGTCTCCCAAGGTGGCACGTCTTAACCAAGTTCTACTGTATTTATCGATTTCTATCAATTATTTATCGATTTTCTATCGATTATGCATTGATTGTGTATAAATTATTATAATTTATCGCCTTTACTCGCTAAATCGAAAAAATCGAAAAAAAAATCGATAATCGATAAAAATTCGTCGATAATTATCCAATCGATGAAGACTTTGGGCAATCCAATCGATAATCCAATCGAAACAAAATTCAGCAATCGATAATCGATAAGTTCTCTCGATTGGATTGGATTGGCAACGCTAGCTGGGATACAGCAAGTATACACTAAATATATATGATAATTGATTTGAAATATGATATAGCCAAATGATCAGTTGATAATGCAATAGGAAAAGAAAAATATATGCAGATCAGGGATTCGAACCCATGATCAAGTGAAAGATAGCAATATATCCAAACCACTGAATATATGTGCTTATTAATTAATGTTAGTTTATATAATAGAAGTATTTAAGTGGACGATATATTACATACAAGCATCAAAGAATGTCAATTTCGATATTGAAAGTGCTAAATCATCAATAATCACGTCAGAAAATTACATTTTGAAGACTTGGGGAATAATTTAAAAAAATTCACTTCCCACATAATTCCATGATATATTACCTTCATTTCAAAGTAAACTCGCTTTTTAATTTTATCTCTAAATACACTGAATTTTCCTCCGAAGCATCCTTAAGAGAGAAAGCAGCTTGAAATTTATAAATCGTCGTTTGTCCCGTATCAAATAATAAATGGGTGTAAATGTTGCAGTGTATATGCACTTTTGGTGTACATGTATGTACACCAGTGCACATACATGTACACTGATAAGTTGGTGTACATGCATGTACACCGGTGTATATGCACTTTATAAACTATATTGGCTACAAGTGTATATACACCAGTGTATACGCACTTTTATCCATTTTTAATGTCAATGGGTGCTTATGAATTTAAACTACTATATTGTGAATTCCTGTGTATCTATCTAGTTATGATTCATCGAAACAGGTTTTTTAACCCCAGTTTTTGGTAACTAATCGTTTTCTATTTGTTCTAAATGTGTAAGAAATTCCAATTTTGTTTTATCTTCAATCGGTTTATTCTAACTATCGGATTTTTCTTACTTTATTTCCATGAAATGAATTGTTTAGAATAAACCGGTTTCGACTGTATAACATTTGATTCCAATTGATAAGATACAATTATAATCATGCAATGCATTACAATAAACCATAGCCTACTATAATAATGCCAACCAATAAAATACCATGGATGAAAATCAAGGCATAAACATTTAAATACATTCAGCATATTTGAATATTATCCTGTTGAAATTTGTCATACTATTTAATTGCTACGTTATAAGATCATTAGATCATTGAATAAAGAGGACATTAGGAGCAACAAATCCAACATCCTACGTAAAATTATACTATGAATAATATATATTACTACGCTATCTAGCAACAATGTTCTAACTTTTAATTTTTTTCAGTTTACGTGGATCTTCTCTAGCTTTAGCACAGATTTCCGAATTATAGTTCTTCACTTTTATTTGAAATAATACAATTAGAAGTAACAAAAATCAGTTTGTGTGCGATATCCCAACCTTCCGTGTTACACTGGGAACATGTATTGCGCCAATGGTCGCCATCTGTATTTTCAAGAATATTCTTGGATAACTGAACAAGAATGTTCCGGCATCTTCCAACAACAAACTACTTCCATATTTGTTGGTTACGCTCTAGAGAAATAAAATTTTTCCATACCAAAACAACGAGATGCAAGGCAATTTCTGATGGCCATTTCAGTCCGCCACGATCCATGATTTCTATTAGCTTGAAAGTGGAAGTATCAAATATAATATCTTGATCGATAGTTAATAACACTCTGCAAAATTCGCAATTATGAGCCCGTTTTAAATATTGGTGTACAGAATAACCAGCAATAAATGCTAGAGACTGTAAGGTGGCAGTATCAAACACAATTGTAGATAAGTCAGGTAGATCTGAAAGAAAAGGAATTAAATCTACATTATGTGAACGATCTTCGTCGTCAGGAGAAAAGGATTGTATAAAATTTTGCAAAGAAGTTTGTTTAAAAGATGGTTGTTGAGAAAATAACTTGAAGATGTTTGAGACTTTTAAGCGACGCTCTGATTCGAGAATTTGACACAATGAAATGTGATAATTTGCACCAGACAACATTCTATATAATCCAAAGTGGTGTTCGATTGGATCTGTTTGCAAGAAGTATGATAGGAGATAATTGAACCCGCATTCTGAAGTTAAGTGATTGACGAGATAGGTAAGTGCGAGACAGGAATGTTTAAGACTTGCAAATGTTTGTGGACTTAGTTTACCTTCCTTTCCAGGTAAAGCTTTCCAAGCATCAATCCAGTAAACTATCCGGGTAATAAAAGAAAGTCGGCTATCATTGTGACTGAGTACTCTTGAGAAATCATCCTTAAAACGAAGATCTTTATTAGGTCGATATATATTGAAAATTTTCCACAATTTCACTATGATATCGATGAAGTCGTGCGTTTGGTTGTTGTGAGTGGGTGTAAGTGAAATTGCCGCCATAGTAGACTCGTCGAAGATCTTGAGTGCTAATTTAACATTTTGGCGTTCCAATGTAGTTGGCCAACATGATTTCGCTGTCAAACGTGGAGCAAGTTTCACTACCTTGTGTTTTTCTGAACGGTAGAGATTGCGAATATCATTAAAAGACGCGGTGTGAATATGAAGAGGATAAGTGATACGAGTTGAATAAATATTTGAAAGATCGGGATAGATGAAGGTTTGATTAATGTTTTTAAGGTTTATCCAGTTGTTTCGAACGCTCTTCAAAATATGGACGAAATCAAACATTAGAACCAAGGATCTAGTTACATCCGCAGGATGGGGTACACAGTGTTGTAGGGTCTTGTTATCTGGAGAGAAAAGTTTGAACAAACGTACATTTAAAGGATTGTTGTCTGTACATAGGACTTGAACGGAGAGCCCATTTAACTCGACGTCACATATTACCTTACTAATAATAGGAAATAGTTCCTGGGCAGTAGTTTTAGAAAGAGGAAGTAAACGAACAATCGTTGACCATTTCTTATGTAAACTTGATGCCATTATCGCGAATACAGATTTTGTTGGAGTGTCTGTGTTGAGAGGAGGGTTAATTATTCGCCCACCTTTGTAGGATGAGTCAGAATTCACATGTATTTCGTCCATCTGCAAGATAACATTCTTTTCTTGTGGAGAAAAGAGAGAAGTTGATTGCTTCAAATATGTCATGAACTCTGAGTCAAGGCCCAGAGACGAGTAAAGCTTTTGAAGAGTATGATAATGAGGTAGGACTAAGCAGTCTAATGATTGAAGATAGTTATAGCAGGCTGGCGATATGAGATGAGATTTAAGAGCAATTACTTGAGTAATAATATTGTACCTTCTTCTATTCTTAGGGGCAAGTACATTTTCTAATTGGCAGAGAATAATTTGTAGGCGAGATAGTGTCGTAGTGTTTTCAGAATGATCATCATTTAGGGATTTAGAAGACTCAAGTATTTCTGGTTCCAATTTTTGGATAGCATTTCGTATTTGAATTGTAGCGTTTGAAATATCAGAAGCAATTGTCTTTAAAGGTGTATTAAAAGATTTACTTTCTAGTTCATTAATTAAGGACGCGATTTGCCTAGTATCATTTAAGGTGTTGATAGAAAGTACAGTTTCCTGGTCTTTCTGAAAGCCCCGAATATTTAGAGAGGAATCAATAGATATGGAATAAAGAATAGAAATTGTGAGATCATCTGATTGTAAAAGTTTGATAAGTTGAACACGGTGATCTGAAAACCAAGAGCCAGTCTACAGGTAGAGTGATAGATGACATAAACTCTTAAGGTAATTAGTGATGTTATACGATATTTCAACTCCTCAGCTTTTTGAGATTCACGACTTAGCACGATGGCCTTTTGAAAATGTACTTCTTCTTTTGAATCAAAAGATAACCGAGCGGGTTTTGAACATAATTCCGAATAATAAGGAGCACAGCCTGGTAGAGAGGATGGAATAGAGCCCTTCCTGAGTTTTGGTTTTCCTCTTGGAACTTCAGTAAAAGATCCGTCTGGATTAGGAATTTTATAAGTATGTTCAATATCATCTTCGCGAAAATGATGGATACATACGTAAACTTGTTTTAGTGAAGTTATGTTTTCACGATGAAGAGCATTGAACCACTGCTGTCGTAATTCTTCGGGATGGTTAGGTAGTTCGAATACTGGTATGTATGGCTCATCCGGATAATAATTGCTTTTGCAATTCGGTGCAGAGCATTTATTCGGCATCGGAGAGCTAATCGGTAATTTAAAAAATAATAGTTAGTAAATGGAGAAATACTATAATAGAAGATAGAATTAAAATATTGCAGTAACTGAGTTATTGAACAAATTGGTCACTTTTCAGCAAACAAACAAACAAAAATTACAATTAAAAAAGAATATTAGTCGATGCAAGCCAGTTAATTAATAATAGATGTCAATAGAGTATCTTCTTAAAAAGTTGTAAAATATTATGGTTGGTCAACAAAAATGACTTGATTTCTATCCATTGTCAGAAAAATCGATTCTATACATTGGCATTATTATAGTAGGCTATGAATAAACCTAAATTCTTTTATGGTAATTCTAATTATATTCACAGCAATGCATCCTACAATTGCATGTGTGAAAATCTAATCGATTGCAATTTTATCAAAGTAATTTACACGCGCCGTATATCATAATTATAACATGCGTATGTATAATACTAGCTATATAACATCGAGGGAATATATGTACAATTTCAGAATCTATGTTATATCATAACTTAGATACACAGGAATTCACAATATACTAGTTTAAATTTATAAGCACCCATTGACATAAAAATGATAAAAGTGCGTATACACTGGTGTATATACACTTGTAGCCAATATAGTGAATAAAGTGCATATACACCGGTGTACATGCATGTACACCAACTTATCAGTGTACATGCATTTGCACTGGTGTACATGCATGTACACCAAAAGTACATATACACTGCAACATAAACACCTTGAGGCGTTCATGACATGTCGAAAAAATTCAAAATTGCAACCTGTGCCGAAAGTATTTCTCCTTGGAGGCACTACTAGTTACACAATCATCAAATGTAGTGCCTCCATAGGGAAATGCTTCGAACAGGCTGCAAATATGGATTTTTATATTCATATTTTGTAAGCTCTATATTATTAGAGTATTCACTGAAAGTTTCATTCAGAAATTCCAAATACTTTGGAAATATCAACACCGGAAGTACATTCTTCTTATAAATGTATTAATTTTAGAAATCATTTTGAAAGCAAAGTGCTGTCACTTGCGCAAGCCTATTAAATAATCACATCAAGTATTAGATGTTTTATGGATTTAGCAATATTCAGTATACTAATCTATATGAATAATCTCTGTTGCATGACGGCTTACTTACCATGGCAGTTTACTTACCTCTATAACTATGACCATTATTTACCATGGATACTTTCAATCCATGACGGTTTACTTACCGTCTTTGCAATGGCATCACACTTTATACTTTCTATTACACACCTACACTTATAAGGGTTCACATCTCAAATTCTAATTTACTTTAATAATTTGAAATTGCATCAATATAGCATTTAATAATTTCCATATTAGTATTAGATATTTTGGGCCTAATGACATTTCCAATTGAAATTTGAGATGTGAATCCTTATAAGTGCTGGATGTGTGATAGGAAGTATAAAGTGTGAAGCCATTGCAAAGACGGTAAGTAAACCGTCATGGATAGAAAGTATCCATGGTAAATAATGGTTATAGTAATAGTGGTAAGTAAACTGTCATACAACAGCTCTAAACAACGTTTCAAAACATCTAAAAATTGTTATAAGATTTTGAATTGAGTAAATGCAAAATAACCATGATTAATTGTCTAGGTTTCACTTTCAAGACTGATAGATCATAGACAGCAGTCACAGTGCAGTGTTTCCCACACTTTTTTTATCTCATTCCCCCTTTTTCAACACATTTTTTTGCATTTCCCCTTCCCAAGTTTGTACAAATAATTTTAAAGTTTGGATACTAAGGATACTTTAATGTCAAGGATTAGAATAGTGTATAATGAACTAATACTCATAGCATTTCACTGTTCCAATACATATACTAACAAAACCAAATTGAAGATAATCATCTTGAAATTTTCTCTTTTTCGCAGCCATAACTTATCAAAATTTCTGATACTAGTGTTATCTTAGCGGCGGATTCATCGGCGGATTCGCAGACCTCACGTTTATGCTAATAACTCAAAAAGTTTACGCTGTACGTGAAAAATTATCACATCAGCGGAAAGATGAAAGTTGTGACAACCCATATATAATCCCAAAATGTCAAAATTCCTTAAGATGACTTAGCAATTTTCGCTCAAATTTAGACCTCGGTTTTTCCGTAATAACTCAAAAAATATTCATTATATATAATTTTCCTTTTAGTCATATGTCTATCTCACCTATGATATGATCTGTCATGTAAATTTCAAAACAAAATATTCATTTTTGAAAAAATATTATGAACATAAATTTCACTAATCGGCTTACAATGATGATTTGCATACCTATCCAATATCCATAATGTAGAATATGTTGTCAACTCTAATACGTAATACTATTGATAATAATTTATTATGTCCTTTGTTTATAATTCAATGATTTCTCACTATAAATATACACTGCCTTTCTTCTACCTGATTTTCTTCAAATTTATTTTCATTTTTTTCAAACTCACATTTTCATTTTTTTTCAAACATCTTTTTGACTTCACAGCATGCAGCATATTTCTCATCTCCATTTTCTCCTCATTTCATTTTCAGCTCTCTTCTTTATTCTTCCAAGTCGATTCTTCCAATTCTAGTGAGTTTATTTATTTAATTTGCCTTAGCCACTTTTTTATTAATTAATAATACCAGGGCAGGCCATTGCCGGACCGATATTTTTACCACTACATTTTGAAGGATCAAATCTAAATTTTACTTTACAATATCGTGGCCCTCAAGATTTCGATGCCCAAGGCCGGCGGAAGGAAATACCTCCGGCCTAGAATACTAACATAACTATATGATATTACTATATGCAGTCGATACCAACGGACGATAAAAAGTTGTTCGCTTTACTCGGAGTTCGTATTAACCGGAGTAACACCCATTCAATCTCCATTGTAGGGACCTGATTTTGAGGAACTGTTCTTCTTATCCAGAAATTCGTATTAATTAACCGTGTTCGTATTAATTAACGAGGTTCTACTGTAGTAGTATATATGTATTGATTTAATAATTAAAATAATAATAATAATTACATCTAGTAATGAATTCAATAGAGCAATTCGTCGAAGCTCTCCAGAAACTCGGCTATGAAAGCTTCGATAGCGTAAGAGATGCTTTGAACAAAGGAGACAAATTGTCAATTATTGTCAATTATTCTTTTTTGAAAAAAAACAAGGCTACTAAGTGCGATTCTCTCAGCTCCAAATGGAGATTGAATAGAGGAAACTTTCAGCATCTAGTAAATGAAATGATCAATACGCTTAAGTCTATCATTCCAATTGATGTATCCCAATTGGTAGTAGAGCATATCAGTACTCAGTTAATATCTGCTAGCTCATATCCTGACACTGTAGAGCTCAGTAAGATAAGTTTGAAGGAGTTCGATCTCAGTTTTCCTAGTTTACAGCGAGACGTGCCAATAACAGTTTGCTAGGTTTATTGGCATCTGGTTGAGATGACTGCTAACTTTACGGTCTGATGTCTAAGATAGCTTCTTCTTCTCCCAAACAGGGAGGACTCATCGCCATTTTTGGTCATTCGTAAACTGTAATAATAGTCTATGGTTAGATGCAATGAAATTTTCAGCTTAGAGTGTCCGCTTGTTAGTGGTGAGTTCATGCTAGTGGATGACAAACTCCACCGATCAGTCGAAAAAGTTTAGTTGCTGTCTAATGGAATCAATGCAATGGATTCGACTAATCAGGCGAAATTGTAACTTAGTGGAAGCGTGGATTTAGTTGAAAACATTAGTTGTAGGATATTAGAGCTATTTGGGAATTCATATATAGCTATCACAGTCCAACAATTAGATTTATTCACTAGCTTTATTCTAGCTTGTCGAGTAAGTTCAGATACTTTAAGCTCAATTCATGAATCTCTGTGCCTAAATTTCATCATACCTCTTCTTCTTCTTCAAATCAACAAGTCACGATATTGTCATCTACCGATGACCCGCAACCTGAAATTGTTATTACCTCTAATATCCCTGAGTCCAAATTGCTAGTACCATCAGTAGATGACAGCACTCTGGGTAATGAAGTCATAGTTGAACAATCCATGTTTAGTGAGGAAATCTGGTGAATTTTTGGGTAAGTGGAATGGAATGGAAATGTATTACACTAATTCATGGAGACTCTGTAGTATTTTCTAAAGATTGGTCCATTTTATTTAGTTCAAAAATCGAGGGAAATTTTGTATGTGTTCTTTCTTTTCAATACAAAAAGGTTAATATACTTAGTAGTAGAAAACAAAATAGCTGTTTTTTTAAAGCTAAAGCAGCGTGTAAGTTTAAAGATTGTTTTGAATTTACATTTGTAATAAGAAAGGGCCGTTGGAGTGCAAAATTGGTGATAATATTATTGTGGAGTATGTAGCTTATGGAACCTTATCTGAACAGCATTTCGATAATACAACTGGCACTCACGAAATTTATAACATTCGCATAGGTTAGAATTAGATAGATGGGTACAGATACATCTGTAAATGCTTATTTCTATGATCAATTTGATTCGGTAGAGAACACAAACTTAGCACTTAATTATGGTAACCTAAATAAGGTTAGAAGTTCTGCAGTCCTGCGAAAAGCTAAATTTTGATTTGTCTAGTTTACAGAGGTATTCTAATGATAACTGGACTGAGTTAATTAGCTTACAACAGTATTATAGAAATAGTGTTATTGGTCTTCATGTTAGAGGTTACATACAGTCACTAAGTCATAATCCTTTTATTGTACATATGTACACTTAAGATCAATTCAAAATATTGAAATTGTTTAAATATAGAAGAATTTTTCTTCACTTGGATGCCACAGGATCAATTGTTAGGAAAATACAACCCTCACTAAAGAAAGTATTCTATTACGCTCTTACTGTAAGACATCCTACTTACTCCACTAGTCCAATTCCACTAGCAGAAATGATTAGTTCAGGACACACTAGTGCTGAAATAAGTTATTTTTTGCACAAATGGTCCCTTGATGCAAAGAAAATACTGGGCGATCTAATCATTTCACAAGTTGAAATAGATTTCAGCTGGGTTTTGATTCACAGTTCTTGTAGTATTTTTATCAAGTGTGATATAGATACTTATCTCCATAAGTGTTGGAATATGTTAGATGTAAATTCTGCAGTTAATGAGACGGACTTTAAAGTAATTCTTCACTTATGTTCGGCTCATTTAATGCACAGCATAGGATTTCATATAAATAATAAATTTAAACTACAAAAAGATGTGAGAAAACTGTTTATACTTTGTATCGGATTTATTGTACGCGCTGTTGAAATGACAAGTATCAATAATTTATTCCAATCTTTATGCATTGTATTTATGAGTAGTTCTTTAAGTGCAATAGGAAAGACACATACTCATTTGCTAGAAACATTCATTAGTAATGATTCCGTAAACTCCTCAGAGACTAATGAATATTTGGTGGAAGAACATATGGACGATAATAATATTGCTAGTGATAACAAGGATAGTAAAACATACAGAGAAAAATCCCCTTTCGGCACACATTTTGTAAATATTGCAAAAAATTGCAAATCTTGGATCAACAATAATCCAGGAAAAAATGCAGATCCAATTCCTTGTTATAATCCTGAGCCAATAGAATACTTGTTAACATTCTACCTACCTATATTACCTTTATGGAGTGGAATAATCTTAGGACTTATTTGTGTAGCGGATAAGAACTAGACTAGCATCTTTATCAACGCTATTGTGATGAATTGGATGCGTATTGTTAAGTTAAATATTTTGGAATCCAAAAATAATTTGAGGCCTGGAGATTTGATACAATTGTTATATCCTGGTATAGTAAGTAGGTTATCAGCGTTTCAATTTGCCTTTCACCCGCGAGCGAATAAGGTATTTAAATGTCATAAAAGAGTTAGAAATAGTTTGGAAGAAGAAAGTGTTGAAGAATGGTCACGAAAAAAGAAAGTGTATTGCAGTTATTACAACCTAAATCATATGAATTTCAAACATTTAAGAAGAAAAAAGTTGAGAAGAAAAATAAATTATGCATAATTAAGCGTAAATTTGTCCCACGAAAATGTGAAAAGTTATCTAGTTTACGTACGCAAACTGCATCAAAGGTTATGCGAGTGACCTTCTATAATTACAGATGAGGAAATAGTTGAGACGGGGCTAATACGATATGTACTACCAAGCTTTCGTCCGCCACATACAGACTGGCAGATTTCTACATGTAAAAAGTGGAAGTTTCACTTTCGTGAGGAGTTACCGTACTCCTATAATGATATTGTAGATAATGAAGAAAGTTTATTCAGTTATTCGCCAAACTTGACTCAATATATAATTGGCGATGGAAATTTCTATTTCTCGACAATTTCTTATCTCATCACTGGTAGTCAAGATTTCCATGCAGAGTTTAGGGAGCTAATAATTGATAATATGCTAGGTGACCTAAGTATGAGTTGCAATAAATATTTACGCACAAAATATGTTTATACGCAGGGTTATTATCGAAATGTACAAGACTGGGTCAAAAAACAGGAATGAGGAAGAGTGGGAAATGGGCTACTGATCTTGAACTCTTTGCAACTGCTTTGTTATTTAATATAGATATCTGGGTATTCTTGGGTCCGTTGGGAACACGTTGGATTGGATTTTCAGGGAATGGATCAACTTTTGAAGAGTTAATGAATGCGCCAACCCCAAATGGGATATATATGTCGCAGGCGAAATTGAGTACCAGGCGAGATTGAGTCATATTACTTATAGAAAATTTTTAACTAAATATTATGGGTTGTTATAAATTGATTATATCCAGATCTAATCCCGCTATTTGTTCACTTCCAAATGTTAAAATACTAGGTAATCAAGTATGCTGAATACGAATTTGACACTCACAAATTTCTATTATGTCTATTTATTGTTGTTATTTACAATATAGGTAAAAAAATTAAGGAATATTCCAAATTAACATAGAGACTAGCGGTTATTTTAAGTAATTGCATAGTATACTAAATACGAATTTAGTCTAGAATTAACTACATATGTACTTGCAAATAAGTGCTGTTTGTTGTTAAAGAGACACTTAGTGACACTTGTATTTGAGATACATACTAATTTCTAAGCCACTTACTAAGTTACTAATAGGCGTCGTTACTCGCCCGGGTGCCCGGAAATGTCCGGGCGGCCCGGAAGGGTTGCCCTTATGCTACTAATACTATACCCGGAGTTTCCTGGCTGCCCGAAGGATTGACCTTTGCATTTACGACGCCTATGCACTTACTGTATAGCGTCAGGAGGGAGGTGTCGACCCCACCCTCAAGTCAGGGGAGAGTATCTTGTTGTTCCCAATATTTTATTCAATGGTAAATTCTGGGGCTACGGTTACGATTCAATTTCTCGCCACGGTTAGCCAGTCAACCGCCCATGCTGATCACCACAGTAGAACATTATTTATACTACATAATTAGTAAGGTTCAGCTTTGTTTTTATTCCTTACTACTGCTACATTTCGTCCTTCAGAAAATATTAAATCAAGGCTGAATTCGGTTAACCGTCGCTAATAGCGGTTAACTGTTACGGATTTTAGTGATCAGTTAACCGATATGTTAATATTACAATTTACAATTAGAAGTACAAATTATTGGATAACAGTGTGAATTTGCACGCATTTTGTTCAGAATATAATAATTGTTTATCTTATTACCCATAGTCACAGATATATTTTGGTGACAACACAGTGTAGAAGTAACCTGAAGTGATAAACTTGTACCGCAGTTAATTGTACTAATAGAGTACTTGGCTAAAAGAATGTGTTTTTCGTTACTACAATTTAGATATTTTCTGAGAAATGTCTATATATTTTGTTATAACTTTCAGTGGCGGTTAACCGGTTAACCGTAGTGTGAAGATAATCGTAACCGTGGCTTCAAAATGGTTAACCAACCCCACCCTTAACTATAGTTTATACAAGGCTGGATTTGTTAACCAGCTGGCTAGCGGTTGCATATTCGTTAACCAGTTAGCCGGCCTGTTGATAATCAGCAGCTAGCAGTATTATTTGGAAATTATCTTACAGTACATCCTCGCTAGTCCGAACAGGAGATCCAACGTATATTACAATGGAATCCTAAATTAATAAGTCTCAGACAATAAATTAGGTAGTATACTACATGTTTAGTTGGATTAAAATGCTTTGGACAAGTTTGATCCAAATTATCGGAATCTCATGTAATAGAGGCCAATAGAAAATGTATTACTTCACTAATCGGAACAGAAATTTTTAAATCGGAACACCTCTGTTGGGATTAGCGAGGAAGTACAGTATAAATAATTAAAATATCTGAATTTTGTTGAAAATGATGATCATAAATCCATTTCTCATCACTACAATGACCCATTATATATTTTCTGTAACTACACTGTTTCTAACTTGCCCAAATTGCGAAATGTATTAGTTAATGACTACTTATGGAGTAATACTTTATAATACTGAGTCCTACACTGTAGTATAAACAAAACGAATAATAATTGTAGCCTCAGAACGGTTAACAACCCCACCCTTGGTTTATAGGAATTTACTACATACATATGGAATTGCATATATTTAAGATTACCATATTCTAACAAAATTAATATAATTTAAATTAGTGTTTTATATACGCAATTACATTGATATTATTTAACTAGATTAACAGAGCGGTTAACTGCTCAATTAAATCTGTAACAGTTAACCAATATTAGCAGCTGTCAAGCGGTCACCCGGCTAACCGAATTTAGTCTAGACCTGTGAATTGAGTCTAGTCTGTAGGTATCGTTTCGCCCCTCATAATATTATTTGGGGTGGACGTTAATAGACAGCCGGGACCCCGGATCAAAACCTCTTGAATAAGAAGCGTTACGAGATAGCAAAACAATTATTGAACTACCAGAATTACAACTGGTGGATAACCTTATCCTAAAGAATGCACTATTGTTAGCCCGCCTATGGTCTCGCGGGCTACCAAATCCGGCAGTGCTTAAGCAGACCACAATAATATATATATTAAAAGCACAATAGTTCTTTGTGAGTGTGTGTGTGTGAGTAGGTATGTGTTTGTCCGGATTACATTAAAGTAATTCGGAGATAAAAAACGCATCTCTATTTGAGATAAAAACTAACTAGAGGCCTGCATTTGTCCGGCTCCGTATGTCGGCATTTGTCAAAAATTCCAAATATCAAATGTTTAGAATTTTCCGACTACTTTGTCTCTATGTTTATGCTGGCATTTCTCCGACTGTTTATTAAGTATCGCAATGTGAGTATTCAATAACAGTTGTAATTTATTTATGTTTTCACTCAACACAATTTTTGTTGATATATGTACTTTTCAGATCTTGTGTTTTATTTAAACATGATATATTGGCTAATAATAGAATACGTATAATAAATATATTAATGCTATTTAGTAATTGATATTTAAATTAACATGGATTTTACTTTGGCTCAATATAAATAAAATCGCTGTTCAAAATATAGAACATATGAAGGTCACAAGTTGTTTGTATCCAAAAGAAAGATAATCAATATACTAGGCTTGTGCTCTTTTTAGCTAAGCTCAGTCAAGAATGTAATCATATTAGTAGCTTTCACAGTCAATATGTGTTACTGTGCTATTTCTTTTTCAGTCGTTACATAGCACCTTTTTTATAGAAAGTGCTCCTGAATTAACATTTAACAAGTCCTCTTAGTGTGTAAGAGGTTTTCTGCTGAGCACCCATTAGGGTCCCTGGCATAGGCGTCGTTGCAGGGGGGGCGGGGGGGGCCTGCCCCCCCCGGAAAAATGTCGGGGGGGGCAGCATAGGTCTCGCCCCCCCCAGATTTCGCATACCTGCCAACCTATTTGAGTCATGTCCCTGTACAGGGCTCCAATTTTCCCCTGTACATTGGCCAAAATCCATGTACACTTCCCAAAAATCTCTCGCTCGCTGCGCTCGCTCGTCCAAGGAATTACTATTCACTTACATTGCTAAATTAGTACTTGGAAAGGAGAAAGCATTGAATTATATATTGTACAGGGAATCCCTGAACGCTTGAATATATATATAAACCAGTTGTGCCTTTATGTGGTCAATGCAGAATGCATGGCAGAATATACTATCATAACTGTAGACATTTTTAGGCATTATTTGACACATAATTAGTAAATTAAAAATCCCTGTACGCCTGTACTGAACCGCCAAAATGTTTAAATCCCTGTACTGTACAGGGAATCCCTGTAGGTTTGGGAAGTATGATTTCGTCCCCTCAGCTGGCGTTTCTGTTGAAAATTAGTTGAAACAGTGGAGGAAAACAGCTTTTTAATTTGCCAAAAATTTCAAGTTGCATAGTAAAGCTTTCTCAGTAAATTTACATCTCACTTACGTTATTTATTTACTATTTATACGTGATTTTTGCGTATTAATTGCAAAATAAAATAAATGTCTTTTAATTGTTCTCTGGCTGCCCCCCCCAGATTTTCAGAAAAATTGGAAAGTTCGACGCCTATGGTCCCTGGCTATACTTACTCCTACGCACTTGACACCCACTATAGTTAGGGCTGACTTCGCACCTGTCCAAAGATTATATTACTTAGTGAAAGTAAAATGTAATGAAGCTTCTAAATAATTTTTATTATCAATTATATAATTTATATTACATATAATTACAATACACATTTATTGTTTGTTTGAAGGTACGAGAAACGAAATGACCTTCAGACCCTGT
The DNA here is from genome assembly GCA_028753945.1 of Hexactinellida sp. DTS-2022. NCBI lineage: Eukaryota > Metazoa > Porifera > Hexactinellida > Hexactinellida sp. DTS-2022. The sequence continues at coordinate 2,300,295 of JAPNXP010000012.1, read as the reverse complement.
AGACATGCAAATTGGTGTAGATTGCAGAATTAAATAAAATAACTTGGATTAACATTCGTATTTGTCATTCACCAATTCAGAGCAGTTTCGAAATAATATCATTTAGAAGTTCCTTAATTCCCACACACTGACCTTGAGTTTGAGATTTTCTGATTAATTCCCAATCCCATTCTGAATGGACTGGGATTAATCTTAAAATCTTTAAAACTATAATTTCCATAGGGATTTGGCCCCATCTCTGGTTGCATATTATAACAATTGTTATTTTTAGACTATTTTCCAATATTGAGAAAGTAGTCTGAAAAATGTCAACATCTTAGATTCGGAGAATTCCCACATACGGAGTTTGACGTAGTCTCGGAATGGGATTAGTAGGGCCCATTGGTTAGTCCATTACGGTGACATTGGGAGGCCATTGCACATTGGTGATTCAATTGGCAAACTTTTGTATGTCCATGGCCCTACCAACCATACCAGAGCCTACGCCTTTGTATTGTTAATTTATAGATGCACATTTAAACACATTTACTACATAATTAGAAGGTAATTACTCATTTACTCACTATACATTCTCAACTGAGTCATATTGATAAGCTGATTTAACAGCAAAACCAGCTATTAAACCAACTAACAACACAACCAGCTTATCAATAAACTCAACATTAATTTGAGAATGTGTCGCGATTAATTATGTTCTGTTTATGGTGAATGTATTGAAAATTATATGTATTGGAGATTAAACTGGTGGCATGAGTTAAATGGTTTGAATTCGCGAGTAGATTAGGATAAATATTTATTAGGAGGCAATACGAGCCTACAGTATAATCTCGTTCGCTTTTGCTAGGGAATACTTAACTATTCCACTTAATTAATTATCATGTATAATTTACACTTTACAACGCAATATAATTAACTTACAAAAGGATTCGTATTCATTTTGTCAAGTCTTCAATATTAATCTATATACGTAACTATATGATACTAGTTTGCTTACTTAGTTATATTTTAAAATCTCAATCTTATTCTTAGTAATTAATTCCCCAAGTTTAACAACAAACAGCCCTTATTTGCAAGTAGTTAATTCTAAATTCGTATTTAGCATGTGCAATTACTTAAAATAACCGTCTTAAGCTAGTCTCTAGTTCAATTATAATATTCTACAAACTTGTTACCTATATTGTCAATAACAACAACAAGAACAATAACAAGAATAAATATTTGTAGGTAATATAAATTTGTAAATGGGTCAATCGTTTTCAAATTCCAGTTGTAAGTCTTTACTATATTTTAAATAACAACAATAAATAGACATAATAGAAATTTGTGAGTGTCAAATTCGTATTCAGCATACTTGATTACCTAGTATTTTAACATTTGGAAGTGAACAAATAGCGGGATTAGATCTGGATATAATCAATTTATAACAACCCATAATATTTAGTTAAAAATTTTCTATAAGTAATATGACTCCATTTCGCCTGGTACTCAATCTCGCCTAGGCGAGAATGAGTTTCAGGCGAAATTGAGACTCAATCTCGCCTGGTACTCAATTTCGCCTACAACATATATACGAAATATTGGGAATCATTATGAACCTATTATTTCTGTTAAATTCGAAAATAATAGTTAATTATTTTTTAAATTGAACAAGGCAGAGTTTTAGAAGAGTTGCAATAGTTTTACCACAATTTGTAGATGTACTATCCTGTTATATTTAATGGCGCCCTTTTAATATCGTATCAGTGAAAGGAATTCATGCATATTATCATTAATGTGTTAAATCCTAAACCAATAAACTAGTTCTCTCTATATTTCCATGTTCTACTAAGTAGTTATCTTACTTTTTTAGAATAACTTGGGTTATCTCGATCTTTTTATATAAAGCATTACTAATATTTTGTCACCATTTTAATAACATGCACTCGTTGGTAAGTCATATTCTGAGATAATATGTTGCTTTACATTTATATGAGATTCACTCTCTTTAAAGGCAAATACGTATATTTGGAGAGAAGGGACATGGCCACAAGTAAGATCATTCAGATAGAAGTTACGCAGATTATGGAAATGGGAAAAACCTGGAGATGCTTAAAATACCTAACATTGTTGTAGTAACCATAATATTGTTTATATGTTTGATTCTATTCTCTTAATGAATATTGCATTCCAAATATATTTGTATATGAAGTTGTTTGTATTGTGTAAGGTTGTTTACAGAAAGTAATCACTAATCCTGATATAGTTAGGAATGCGTCATTAATTATTCTTCAGAGGTACCAAAAACTTTAATTCCTGTGAACACTGTGACGCAAATCAAATACATTATTATCAATTGTATTATTAGATGACAACATATCCAACATTATGGATATTGGAAATCATCATTGTAAGCCGATTTTAGTGAAATTTATGTGAATAATATTTTTTCAAAAATGAATATTTTGTTTTGAAATTTGCATGACAGGTTGTCATAGGTGAGATAGACATGTGATTAAAAGGAAAATTAGATTTGATGAATAATTTTTGAGTTATTATGGAAAATCCGAGGTCTATATTTGAGCGAAAATTGCTGAGTCATCTTAAGGAATTTTGACATTTTGGGATTATATATGGGTTGTCACAACTTTCATCTTTCCGCTGATGTTAAAATTTTTGACGTACAGCGTAAACTTTTTGAGTTATTAGCATAAACGTGAGGTCTGCGAATCCGCCGCTAAGATAACACTCGTAGGATATGACACCTTTTTCCGTTTCTGTTTTGTTTCGTCGGCTGACTTTCTGCATTTAAGGATAGGCCATTAATAATAGAGATATCTTTTTCATGATGAATTCATCAGGTCCTATGAGCCTTGGAAGCATCACTGGAACTTCTTTGATTACTGATTCTTGTCCCTTGTCTGTAGGTAAAATGACCCTATATACAGAGTAGTTTCCGTTTGTTTTGATTAGTGACCGAAGGTGACTTCTCACTAGCTGCTTCACACTGCACTGCCTTATGAATAATCTCCAAAAATGCATATCTCTCCCACAATGATTCCCATAAGACATAACTTTCTTATTATGTTCATCCGTCCATGAAATTTTGGAACCTCTTATCCACTCCGCAACTTTGACTTCTCCTTTACATCCGACTTGATTTAATGCATCGATTAATACTGCCAACTCTCGGCGCATATCTTCAAATGCAATATTTGCACTCTGCTGTAAACTACATACATCACAACAGGTTCCACATGAGTAAGTTTGAGTATCTTTCTCATCAAATAGGTCAAGTAATAATCGTCTTCGGCATACACCAGCAAGGTGTGCCTGTACATATCTCCAAGAGTCGGAATATTCCATAAGAATGTAGTTACAACCAGGGGCGTCAGAAGGGGGGGCACAGGGGGGCACGTGCCCCCCTCAAAAATCTCGGTGCCCCCCTCATCTGTGCATCCCCTCGCCTGAGCCCCTTCCCCTGTCCAAATAGATGAAATAACAACACCAATGATACACTTGAGTTCAAATGTCATGATACCACTGCTCTTATCCGAAGTGAAACTATCAAAAAAGACATAAAATCACTTTGGGTTTATAGTATAGGGAATGAAAGGTTCACGAACGGACAGAATTGATGCAATTCAGTTCATCTCAAATCGACGCACGTTCAGTTCGTTCAAGTTCACCTCCTAACTTCAGCTCCTCCAGCGTTCGTTCAGTTCGTTCATGGGCTGACCCGCGTTCGTTCAATCCGTTCAATTAAGTTCGTTCAGTTCGTTTAGTTCGTTCAATTCGTTCAGTTCAGTTAGTTCAGTGTACAGTGAGTGGGTCGAACTATTCCGTTTATGCTAGACTGTTCGATACTCCAAGCTTTATTGAAGTTCAGGTTAAGAAGCTAGAATCTAAGCTAACAGACATGAGTCCACTAGAGATGTCCTGAATTACCACTTTTGCAGTCACCTATTATATTTAATGGATCAATATTTCTAATTTATCTTTATTCAGTTTAGTTCGTTCAGTTCAGTTCGTTCAATCCGTTCAATTCGTTCAATTCAGTTCGTTCAATTGCCGTTCGGAAACCGTTGGCGTTCGTTCAGTTCGTTCACCGTGAATTGCTTAAAAGCCCTGCGTTCAGTTCGTTCAGTTCAAGTTCAATAAGTTCGTTCGTGAACCTTTCATTCCCTGGAACTTTATACTACTAAGAATTAGCTTTTTGTCTGTTCTGATTGCCCCCTACCCGATTTCACGCTTCCGACGCCCCTGGTTACAACTTTCCTTGTTATGTAGGTTATTGAGAATCCAAGCATTTACATAAGAAATATCGGTTCTTCTATACAAAATAGTGGCACACGCTTGTTTCCCATCTCTACCTGCTCTACCTAACTCTTGTACCCATGCTAACATATTTTCAGGAACGCCATTTCGAATAACTTTCCGAATGTCTGGTTTGTCTATGCCCATTCCAAGGGCTTTTGTAGCCACAATCATCGGAATTTCGACTGAATTCCATTTTCGACACGATTCACATCTCGAGGTCGTATCCATCTCTCCATGATAATCCGTAGCTTCAATTCCAATATCATGAAGATTACATACGATTGGCCCAATGTCAGCGATGAAATCTGTGTATATGATAACGGAAGATTTATCAGCTATTTGCGCCGCTCTCTTTGCAAACTGCATGGCATGCCCAATATTCTTATCATGTTGCAGCTCTTCCACAATAAGTGTAATGTTGGGACGGTTGATGGATGCTTTGTTGATAATTGGGTTCCTAAGAATTTGTTTAATTTTAGCTTCAACATGAGTAGTGGCAGTGGCAGAAAGTGCCATAATGGGAACATCAACAAACGAATACTTTAATTCTCAAAGTTCAGAAAATGCATTTCTGAAATCACCCCATTCGCTTACTAAGTGCGATTCATCAATTGCAATCAAAGCTAATTTTTTCTTCCTTTTGAGTTCTTTAACCTTAGATTGATTACAGGGTTTTTTAATCCATTTAGGAGTAACAAAGGTAAGAGATATTTCACTATCAGGATCCAACCCAAGTATTTCAGCTTGTTTATCAGATTGAGCAGAGCCCAAATAAACTGACTGGATACCAAGACCATTTAGTTTGTTAACTTGATCCTGCATTAAGCTGATTGTCGGTGTTATGAGTATAGCCTTCTTCTTTAAAAATACTGGTGGGAACTGAAAACATATGCCTTTTCCACTCCCGGTGGGATAAAGGACAAGGGTATCCCTACCATCAAGTGTAGCTTGAATAATTTCTTTTTAAAAGTTTTTAATGGCTGTAATAAGAAATCTTTCAGCGAAAGTGGCAATAATTTCAGCTTGTAAGAACGATTGTTCAATTCAACTGAAAGGGAATTTTCCGTAATGGATTCATCTTGTGAGATACTGAGCTCTTCTTGGGTAGAATCTAAAGAGGTCGCCTCGATTATTTACAAATTTGGGATTATGATCTACCCGCTCTGGATGTTGATGGACTTTCTCATTGCAGTATTTGCAATAATAATGACCACATTCTGAACAATAATAAACACTCTTATCAAAGCAAACATTACAACCGTTGGACCTGGATATATTCTGAATCATCAGTAAAGTGTAGGCTTAGGGTTGATAAAACTTTCAGACTGCTGAGGCTTGACAAGGTTGGGACTGATTTAGAAAAGAAATAGTATAAGCTGCTAAATATTTAGAAACAGATGAGTAATAGGTACCATATCTATAGGAACATCGAATGCTACTGTTTCGAGAAAATTATGTAATTGTGTTCAACTATAATTATAATACAGTGGAATTCGCTTATTATTTTTATAAAAAGTCCCAAGAGTATATTTTTTATTAATTTTGTTTCTTTATTACAAACTATTAGCCATATGCGTAACTGGACTCTAAGACTTGCTAATAAGCAAACTCCACTACTATATACCGTATTGAGTTTAATTGAATTAAGCGAGTTAGGCTATAATAGTTTGTATAAATAATTAAAATACTAGGTGAGATTTCAAGGCTAATTATGGCCATAACGCTGTGGGAGGTAATCATAAATAGGCTTATTTAGGTGAAAGGTCCAACTCGCGTAAAATCCCCACATATAAAGGCTACTGCACCTGGTTAATAAAATACGCCAATAGGTTGCTTGCGTAAAATCGTTCCAAGAGTAACTCCAGGGGGAAGTCACGTAAAATGCCCCCATGAGTTACTCTAGGGATTGGTCGCGTAAAATGCCCCCAAGAGTAACTCTAGGCATTTTCACCAATTTTACGTAAAGTTCTGTACGACGGGAAAAAAGTGCAACAACAGGATGGCAGCACAGACTGTGCATTATTCGCAACTGCAGCCTGCACTGCCATTGCTTTAGGAATTGATCCATCCACAATTCGTTGGCACCAACCTAGAATGCGCAATCATCTTGCAGATTGCATACGCAAAGAACACATACCTTGGTAGACGCTCTCACAGACACGAGGACCATTGCATTCACTTCATAAAGAAAAAAAAGCTGTCTTATAAAACAATAATATGGAACTAAGGACAATAAAATATCGAGTTTAAATAACTGTAAACTGAAAAATACATTTACTTTTATGGTTCGGTAGACATGGCCTACTAAATATACGGCTATTTAGTATGTCCTCGAGAAGGCCATCAAAAAAGAAGGCCAGTTTTTATATTTCATTAAAAGCTAAACTATGCCTCATATTGTTATAAATTGCACTGTATATGGGGTAATCAACTATTGCGAGTCGATTGGAAACACTTTTGAAATTCTCAGATTTGTGGTTAATCCGTTTAGACGCCATTTAATGATGACGTTAGCAAATTGCACATTATATAATACTATACTGTATTATCTATATAGGTTGAGCAGCCTTTTACGCATTTCTATAATTAAGGAGTCTCAAAGTAATGATTACACAGGTTTAATGAGAAAAACCCAGAAAAATTCTTATAATTAATTGTTATTTTATATACCCATGACTGGATAGGCATATATGTTCTATATATTCAATATCTAGTGATATACTCAACTAGAAGCAGTTTTAGAGATGATTCATCTTCAAAATGTGTGGTTGAGTAAAAGCGTTAATTTAAATTGCTTGATTTTAAGTATTTTCTTTTTAATCCATGGTATGTGAAACATTTAATATTTAATTTTTACTTATGGGTTGATTATAAAGTTTATATCATAAATATCTTTCACCAGTGTGGTGCAATAAATTTAACCCCTTTCACCTATTCTATTGTCCCTATAGGTGGTGGAATCTATGCCATGACCCCCTGCCGCACTTTAACCCTCTTTTCTTCGGCACGCCTCTGAAAAGATAAAGAATGACGGCGCAAGTGAGTTTAGAACCACCCCCCGTCTAATCGCCAGGATTTTAGAGTCCATGGGCTTTAAAACACTAGCGATATGGGGACGGGATACCCAAAACGCGCTTACACAGGTATATTCCCAAAGTCAGTGAACTCCTAAAGGTTCCCTAGACCTCAGGTTGTGACATGCCATAGTTGAGACTATAATTTATTTGTAATTATTTGAATACTTTCCTCATACATAGTAATTTTATCTTACTCAGGGGCGGCACACCTGGTGCGGCGAGCGACGTACAACTTTTCAGGATGGCCAGTTTTGCTGTACCACCTCTATCTGTTCGAAATTAAACAATTCACTGATAATTTATCCAATTAATGATTTTATGACAGCTGCAGCGGTGCAGCACCAGGTATTAGAATGCAGTCGACTGCATTGTAATACCTGGTGCTGCATCGCTGGACTGCATTCTAATACCTGGTGCTGCACCGCTGGACTGCATTGTAATACCTGGTGCTGCATCGCTGGACTGCATTCTAATACCTGGTGCTGCACCGCTGGACTGCATTGTAATACCTGGTGCTGCACCGCTGGACTGCATTCTAATACCTGGTACTGCACGGCTGGACTGCATTCTAATACCTGGTGCTGCACCGCTGGACTGCATTCTAATACCTGGTACTGCATCGCTGGACTGCATTCTAATACCTGGTGCTGCACCGCTGGACTGCATTCTAATACCTGGTGCTGCACCGCTGGACTGCATTCTAATACCTGGTGCTGCACCGCTGGACTGCATTCTAATACCTGGTGCTGCACCGCTGGACTGCATTCTAATACCTGGTACTGCATCGCTGGACTGCATTCTAATACCTGGTACTGCATCGCTGGACTGCATTCAAATACCTGGTACTGCACCGCTGGACTGCATTCTAATACCTGGTGCTGCATCGCTGGACTGCATTCTAATACCTGGTGCTGCACCGCTGGACTGCATTCTAATACCTGGTGCTGCATCGCTGGACTGCATTCTAATACCTGGTGCTGCACCACTGGACTGCATTCTAATACCTGGTACTGCATCGCTGGACTGCATTCTAATACCTGGTGCTGCACCGCTGGACTGCATTGTAATACCTGGTGCTGCACCGCTGGACTGCATTCTAATACCTGGTACTGCACCGCTGGACTGCATTCTAATACCTGGTGCTGCACCGCTGGACTGCATTCTAATACCTGGTACTGCATCGCTGGACTGCATTCTAATACCTGGTGCTGCACCGCTGGACTGCATTCTAATACCTGGTGCTGCACCGCTGGACTGCATTCTAATACCTAGTGCTGCACCGCTGGACTGCATTCTAATACCTGGTGCTGCACCGCTGGACTGCATTCTAATACCTGGTACTGCATCGCTGGACTGCATTCTAATACCTGGTACTGCATCGCTGGACTGCATTCAAATACCTGGTACTGCACCGCTGGACTGCATTCTAATACCTGGTGCTGCATCGCTGGACTGCATTCTAATACCTGGTGCTGCACCGCTGGACTGCATTCTAATACCTGGTGCTGCATCGCTGGACTGCATTCTAATACCTGGTGCTGCACCACTGGACTGCATTCTAATACCTGGTACTGCATCGCTGGACTGCATTCTAATACCTGGTGCTGCATGGCTGGACTGCATTCTAATACCTGGTGCTGCACCGCTGGACTGCATTCTAATACCTGGTGCTGCATGGCTGGACTGCATTCTAATACCTGGTGCTGCACCGCTGGACTGCATTCTAATACCTGGTGCTGCACCGCTGGACTGCATTCTAATTCCTGGTGCTGCACCGCTGGACTGCATTCTAATACCTGGTACTGCACCGCTGGACTGCATTCTAATACCTGGTGCTGCATCGCTGGACTGCATTCTAATACCTGGTGCTGCATCGCTGGACTGCATTCTAATACCTGGTGCTGCACCGCTGGACTGCATTCTAATACCTGGTACTGCATCGCTGGACTGCATTCTAATACCTGGTACTGCATCGCTGGACTGCATTCTAATACCTGGTGCTGCACCGCTGGACTGCATTCTAATACCTGGTACTGCATCGCTGGACTGCATTCTAATACCTGGTACTGCATCGCTGGACTGCATTCTAATACCTGGTACTGCACCGCTGGACTGCATTCTAATACCTGGTGCTGCACCGCTGGACTGCATTCTAATACCTGGTGCTGCACCGCTGGACTGCATTCTAATACCTGGTGCTGCACCGCTGGACTGCATTCTAATACCTGGTGCTGCACCGCTGGACTGCATTCTAATACCTGGTGCTGCATCGCTGGACTGCATTCTAATACCTGGTACTGCACCGCTAGACTGCATTCTAATACCTGGTACTGCATCGCTGGACTGCATTCTAATACCTGGTACTGCACCGCTGGACTGCATTCTAATACCTGGTACTGCATCGCTGGACTGCATTCTAATACCTGGTGCTGCACCGCTGGACTGCATTCTAATACCTGGTACTGCATCGCTGGACTGCATTCTAATACCTGGTACTGCATTCTAATACCTGGTACTGCATCGCTGGACTGCATTCTAATACCTGGTGCTGCACCGCTGGACTGCATTCTAATACCTGGTACTGCATCGCTGGACTGCATTCTAATACCTGGTGCTGCACCGCTGGACTGCATTCTAATACCTGGTGCTGCACCGCTGGACTGCATTCTAATACCTGGTGCTGCACCGCTGGACTGGATTCTAATACCTGGTGCTGCACCGCTGGACTGCATTCTAATACCTGGTGCTGCACCGCTGGACTGCATTCTAATACCTGGTGCTGCACCGCTGGACTGCATTCTAATACCTGGTGCTGCACCGCTGGACTGCATTCTAATACCTGGTGCTGCATGGCTGGACTGCATTCTAATACCTGGTGCTGCACCGCTGGACTGCATTCTAATACCTGGTACTGCATCGCTGGACTGCATTCTAATACCTGGTGCTGCACCGCTGGACTGCATTCTAATACCTGGTACTGCATCGCTGGACTGCATTCTAATACCTGGTACTGCACCGCTGGACTGCATTCTAATACCTGGTGCTGCACCGCTGGACTGCATTCTAATACCTGGTGCTGCACCGCTGGACTGCATTCTAATACCTGGTGCTGCACCGCTGGACTGCATTCTAATACCTGGTGCTGCACCGCTGGACTGCATTCTAATACCTGGTGCTGCATGGCTGGACTGCATTCTAATACCTGGTGCTGCACCGCTGGACTGCATTCTAATACCTGGTACTGCATCGCTGGACTGCATTCTAATACCTGGTGCTGCACCGCTGGACTGCATTCTAATACCTGGTACTGCATCGCTGGACTGCATTCTAATACCTGGTGCTGCATCGCTGGACTGCATTCTAATACCTGGTACTGCACCGCTGGACTGCATTCTAATACCTGGTACTGCACCGCTGGACTGCATTCTAATACCTGGTACTGCATCGCTGGACTGCATTCTAATACCTGGTACTGCACCGCTGGACTGCATTCTAATACCTGGTGCTGCATCGCTGGACTGCATTCTAATACCTGGTGCTGCACCGCTGGACTGCATTCTAATACCTGGTGCTGCACCGCTGGACTGCATTCTAATACCTGGTGCTGCATGGCTGGACTGCATTCTAATACCTGGTGCTGCACCGCTGGACTGCATTCTAATACCTGGTACTGCATCGCTGGACTGCATTCTAATACCTGGTGCTGCACCGCTGGACTGCATTCTAATACCTGGTACTGCATCGCTGGACTGCATTCTAATACCTGGTACTGCATTCTAATACCTGGTACTGCACCGCTGGACTGCATTCTAATACCTGGTGCTGCACCGCTGGACTGCATTCTAATACCTGGTGCTGCACCGCTGGACTGCATTCTAATACCTGGTGCTGCACCGCTGGACTGCATTCTAATACCTGGTGCTGCACCGCTGGACTGCATTCTAATACCTGGTGCTGCACCGCTGGACTGCATTCTAATACCTGGTGCTGCATCGCTGGACTGCATTCTAATACCTGGTACTGCACCGCTGGACTGCATTCTAATACCTGGTACAGCACCGCTGGACTGCATTCTAATACCTGGTGCTGCATCGCTGGACTGCATTCTAATACCTGGTGCTGCACCGTTGGACTGCATTCTAATACCTGGTGCTGCACCGCTGGACTGCATTCTAATACCTGGTGCTGCATCGCTGGACTGCATTTGCATACTGTAAAATTATCCGCCGCACCACTTTTCTAAAGGACGTGCCGCCCCTGCTACTATATTACTCCAATCAATGGAAATCAGCAAATATTTTGTTTTACGGTTTTCGTAAGTAACTGCGTTGAGAATTACAATGTGCTTCCAATCATACGCCGGAGTTCCTATCCACAAAGAAGAGTGTTTGGCTAAACGAATCAACAAGACGCTTTGCAAGGAAAAGAAGAACACTAGAACCCAAACTTTTGTCCAGGATAAAGCCGCTGAGATTGCCAATAGTATACTGATTATTTAATACTTGTGTTTCAAAAATGATTACTTTTGATAAAAGTATATATAGTATAGTGGCCTGCTTGAAATATCTGTGCTTTCCAAGGTGAGCTGAATCAGCTGATAGAATATGCGTAAACTTTATTTGAGGCTGTAGTCTCCTTGTTTCCATTTCCTATTTACATTTCAATGTGCTTACCAGCAGCAGAACAAATTCGTTCTACCTATAAACTCTAATTGAGTTGTATAACTCATGTGAAGCATCCTTAGTTGTTTAAACTTGACATTTCCCCTCTTATTTCCCCCTATGATGGTTTCTTTTTCCTTTCATCATTAAACTTATATTAGTTTCATTTCTTGTCCCTTGTATTTCTTCCCTTTCTGCTTTAAGCACAATTTTTGCAAATTATACTCTAATTGTTCCTACTTAATCGGTATTATAATTAATCTATAACCTCCTACCCTCAATCTGCTAGTTTCCTTCAAGTGGGTATATTTTATACATTTGTAGTTCGAATCGTGACGATCTGGTTGCTTAAGGTTGAACCTTGAAAAATTAATGCAAATCGTATTTTGATATCTTTAGAATCGTAATTTTCTTAGAAAAATCTGTTCTGGGCCAAAATTTCTATAAAGGGGGCAGTTTCGTCTTTTTCATAGTAAATCGCCGACATTCCCAGACCTAACTTTTTGAATCAAATGTAGTCACCATATTTGTACTCGTTAAATTCCTAGCAATTTCATATTTAACATGAACATATTCGACCGTGCAACGCTGGAATGTGACAACATTCCATTCTCAAATTTTGTCCTTATCTAATCTAGTGATCCCTCGTTCAACTCGACTAGTTTAATTATACACATACCGACCCTCTATAATGTGATTTGATGAGATATACGCTAAAATTGAAGATTTTCAGATAAATCTCTTCAACCAACAGACTAATAGTGTTGTGATGCGATTTTTGGACTCAACTAGAACGAAACTTTGGACTTCCGATGACTGCAATAAGCCCGAATAGCCTAAGTCCGAAAATAATACCCAAAAGTAATATTTCTAACACCGTAATAAGTATAATACGTATTGTAAACTTGTCATTTCAATATTATCTATATATTAAAAGCGGAATTGTTGTCTGTGTGTGTGTGTGTGTGTGTGTGTGTGTGTGTGTGTGTGTGTGTGTGTGTGTGTGTGTGTGTGTGTGTGTGTGTGTGTGTGTGTGTGTGTGTGTGTGTGTGTGTGTGTGTGTGTGTGTGTGTGTGTGTGTGTGTGTGTGTGTGTGTGTGTGTGTGTGTGTGTGTGTGTGTGTGTGTGTGTGTGTGTGTGTGTGTGTGTGTGTGTGTGTGTATGTGTGTGTGTGTGTGTGTGTGTGTGTGTGTGTGTTTGTCCAGAATTGATTGGAAAGACTACGAGTCCCAGAAAGCTTAAAATTTATATCCTAGGGTAATTTTTACTGCGACAACGATCTATTGGTTTTTGAAACAAAATAACGGGAGGAGACAAAATAAAGGCACTTATTTGGAATAACTCTTTCAGTTCTTATCCGGATCACCCACAATTTTAGATGGCAAGACTACATGAAATAAGACACACGTATACCGATTTATGGGTTTATGACGTCACGTGGGGATTTATTATTATTATTATTATTATTGCTTTAAATTCATTGCACATATTCACATATTAAATTCACTGCACATATTGAGGTTTGGTTATTACCTGCTGTCTCCACCTGCACGTATACAGTTTAGTTAGTTCTATTAGTGATTTATTAATAGCATACAGAAGTGCATAAGTTTAGATATTTAGATTTGAATAAGTGTTTATATAAATTCCAATTTGACTAGATAAATCTTTTCTCTATTCTGTTTTACCTCACGGTGGGTAAGGCAGCAAAGCGGCCGTTATTTGTATTACATAGTGTCTACCATGAACGAACAAAGGTCGCGAAGCGGCCTTTGTGAGAGAGTGATCCGTCGCGAAGCGACCGAGACCGAAGGGCTCGTATGTAATAAGCCGATTAGTTTATGTGTTTAATAAATAAACTAGCCCCCTCGTCGCTTCGCGACAGAATACTCGCAAACAGAGACCGTAAAGCGTTTCTGTTTTTGAACACATTTTGTCTGGATTTAATTACACTTAAACGCAAATAAAATTATGATTTTTCTTGACTATTATACCTGTTACAAACGGGGTCAGTGGGCGGAGGCCGGAGCGTCCCTGGCATCATTCTATGTAACTTCATATGGCAATCTCCATCACAGTTGTGTTAAAATGATTTTCTAACTTTCTCACCCTGGGCCTAACACGAATCCTACCCCCCTGAATTAAATTTGGCAAATTGGCAGAAACGACCAGCCTAAACTCATAGGGTTCTTATGTGGTTGGTTTGTTCCCAACTCACGGGCTATTCAGAAGTATTAGCACACCACCATGCATGCATGCTGCACTAGAGCCAACACAAACTTCATTATGACAAGTGATGCCTACTAAGGCACCGCATCCACTTGCTCCTCGTGATAGGCAACGAGAGTTCAAATTTGTTCGATAATCGGACATTATGAGATATTGGAATACATGTGTCCCAATATATTAGCTTAACTGGACCGCCATATGCCGCCATATATTGTTCAAATACATATACGTACACATACCTATCTATACGAAGCCCATTTATTGCGCCAATCTAAGAATATGGTTATTCCTTTGTAATATTTGCGGCTTAACTTTTCACACTAAACGTTTTTATAAAATCCACACTTATAAACATGGAGAAACGAATGCAACACGAAAAACGTTAAATATTTTGAAAAGAAAGTTTTAAATAAATGGATCGATAACACGGAATACTAATGGATAAATAAGTGTAAAGTTATCGCTAATTAGTATATGCCGTTGGTCAAAATCAAAATCAATCAAAATCAATCAAAATCGCATAGCTTGCATGGAGAATTCTTCTTAAACACAGTACGTAGTTTTCTTTGGGACATTTTAGTTGGATCATGAAATTGCCCTGTTTTCTTATGTGCCATAAATGTATTTTGAGTGCTCGCAAAGAGAGATACGACTTTGTACAATGATCACAGGGGAAAATGGGTTCAGCTGAATTAGTAATATTATTCGGAAGAGATATGGTTTGTTCGTCTTTAAATCCTATTTTAGGTAAATTTGGAGATGAAAAAGGATTTTTTGAATTTTTTTCACTTCGTTGTTTCGCTTTTGACTTGGGCTTATTCAGTTTAATTGAGGTGGGAGTTGAAGTGATAGGTGAATTCTGCAGTGAGGAAATCGTGATTTGTTTCATGGGAATATTCGTTGAAGATTGAACAGGTGTCACGTTTATATTAAGCGGTCGATGGAGAGACAGCTCTCAGCTTATGCTTGAGGCTAAGAAAGTTGCAGATGGCTGATATAGCGTCGTTGATTCTGCCCATATTCTCAAGAATGAATTCTCTCAAGTAGAAGGCTAGGCACTCGCGTCGCTGTGGTGAGCTGTAAGGTACATGTCGATGTACGAGAGAGCTTTGTCAAACTCGAACACTTTACTGTAGAGCTATGATGCAGTGTAATCGGTCTGGATGAGTAGTTTTTGTGTGCATGCAGCATTCGTCATCCGGGACGTGTAGATCCACGCGAGGCAGGTCGGTCATTTGTACAAGCGAAAGTGAATATCAAAGAAAGTTCTATATTCCACTATGTTATTTTAACCGATTATAAGAACATTTTCTTCTACTCCCGACGATGTTCTTATAACCGGTTTCCACTTATTAGATACAAAATGTCAAGCGACTCGAGCGAGTCAACCCGCGACAATATTCTATCTGACATTCAGGATATTTCTGACCAAGAATTTTCCCTCCATACAAGCGACTCATCGATTATCCCATCAACACCTGGGATCTCAGGAACCTTATTCAATTTAGACATTGCTTCTCCTGGTAGTGACTGTTTGCGTAGTGTGAGTCGTCCTCACAAGCGAATATACGTTTCCATAAAGAAAAAAACGCAGTGCCATAAATTTCCGCGTATTGGTTATAGCTCTAGATTTAAAGTACCCATAGATACAACTCCAAAATCAGTGAAGTTCATCACTTCTCAGGGCGTTTCCAATATTATTGCTTCTAAACCGTCTGGTCACCGGATTCTAGATGTTGGCATTCTTGCAGATGTTCTCGCTACCCTGCGTTGCAACGAATGTAACGATAGACTAAGTCTCTTCGAGGAAGAATGGAATCATGGGTGGCAAACATTCTTTCGAGTAAAATGCCAACGATGCCATTTACAGGTTGCAAATTTCCCATCTTCACGCCCCCTTGACAAACCTATCCACCAAACATGTGTAAATGTCAAGCACCCTCGTCAAGATATGAACGAGGTTACAATGAAGTCAATATTGGCTACTCATTCTACCGGTATCTCATGGCTTGATCTTCACAAGCTAGCTATAGCATTCGAAATGCCACCACCACTGCAAACCATGCCATCTTGCTACCTCACCCGTCTTGAGACTGTCACCACGAGTGCAGTGAAAGTGTCCATGCTGGCGGCTGCCGAACATCTCCACAAGCTTGTTCCAGAATGTTCTCCCGAGCCTAATGCTGTCAATGTTACAGTAAGCTTCGACAGCTCTTGGAAAACCAGGGGATTTTATTCCAACATGGGTTTCGGTTCGGCCATATCTACAACAACAAAAAAAGTACTCGACTACGAGATTCTTAGTCGCCTTTGTGAAAAGTGCCCATTTGGACTGAAGAAAGGCAGAAAAACAAATCAGCGGAATATGATAAATGGTTAGAGCTCCATAAGCCCAACTGTAACAAGAACTTCAGTGGTTCTTCTCAAGCAATGGAGCCGGAAGCTGCCGAGAGGATCTGGAGTCGCAGCTTGGAAAAGAACCGCTTGCCCTATTCAGTGTTTGTTGGAGATGGAGACTCAAAGTCCTTCCAGCACGTGACCGCACTCAACCCTTACCCTCTAGTTAAAGTCAGAAAAGAAGAATGCTTGACGCACGTGGCTAAACGTCTAAAGAAAACTTTGAAAAAAATAAAAAAATCAACAAAGTCGACGACATATATACAGCACAAATTACCCGAGTGGAAAGCGGACTACATTGCAGCAAACTATTCCACTGTAATTCTGCAAAACCGGGGGACAACACCTGATCTGCTGTCAAGTGCTCTATATGTTCTTCTCGAACACGCAGCAGGAAATCATTCCAGCTGTCCTACCGGAGAGGACACTTGGTGTCGTTGGAATAAACCTTCCGGCTCTGCGACACCAGCTGCCTTAACTACCTTCACACCACTCGACATCCAGAAGGTACGAGAAGTATTCAACTCATTTGCCACGTCGGACTTCTGTAGCCATCTTACACTCGGTCTAACTCAGAATTCGAATGAGTCCCTGCACAATATGATATGGTGTCTGTGTCCCAAGAATAAGTACGTGTCTCCTCAGTCCATCAGAATTAGCACTGCCATCGCTGTTCTTAATTTCAATGAGGAAGAACTGTCATTCTTCGGGATTATGTGCGATCTTGGATTGTTTCCATCTCGACAGGGTTACCAGGCTATAATCAACCGAGTTCACAAATTGCAATACTCCCGCGATTCAAAAACTAAATCTAATTTTCAAAGAAGAAGGAGAAGAATGAAACTAGTAAAGCTACACAGGGAGAAGGCCCTTTTGAAATCAGAAGGCGGTGGCAGTTATAAAAAAGGGAGCTTTGGTTCGGAAAGTATCCAAGGAAAGAGTCTTAGACAATCCCGAGGTCGGGGAAGAGGACGAGGTCGGGGACGGGGACGGGGACGAGGTAGCCTGGCTATAAGAGTGGTCACAGGTGTTAAGAGGAAGCACGACACGACTTCAGCCTCAAACGATAGTAGTTCAAATGAGTCGACAACCGCTTGCGCTATTTGTCACCAGAGAGAACCTGAAACAGTGGCACTGTTCAGCTTGGACAAATGGTAGAGCAGTATAAAACTGGGAGTCTGGGAAACTAGAATGGATCTAGAAATAGGACAAAGACAAATAAATAAGCTGATTGATGTGAACACAAATTAGTAACATACCTGATATTCGATTGAGAATCCAGCAGGACAGAGGTGAATGTGGGAACCGTTGAGAAGCGAATCTAAACATTCGCCCCTAAGGAGGAGTCCTTAACGACTCCTGCTCCAGTCACCCACATCCAGCCAGAACTGTCAAAAGGAAGGCCTGCACGTAAACTAGAAACAGAATCGAGATAAATCCAAGTAAACGTATGATAGCGCAAATAAAATAGCATGGCTTACCTAAGCGTAAGTGATCAGGTAAGTTGGGTTGACACGCTCGTTGGTGTACATTACATACAGTCCACCACCAGACGGATGCCAACCATACACCGTGTCGTACCTCTCTAATATAAAACGCGCATGATGTTCGGGTACAAGTGGAGGCATTAGAAGAGTTTTATCAGGTTCCATAGTTACTACGTTACCGGCAATGATTTGAAAAACTAGAATCTGTCGGAAGTTACTTCGTAGAACCAGATAACTGTACTCGTTGGACAGTGTGATATTCTCAGCGAAGTAATTTCCTCTGCCCCACAGCCCATCTCGTGAATATCGGAAATCAAGCCCCTCCAAACAACTGTAGATCTGCTCAGGAACAACGTTGGTCGTTCCATGATATACTGTTTTCTCGTTAGCAGGCTTCTCCAATGCATGGAATCGAGCAAGACACTGTTGATACTTCAACCCCAAGTATTTATTCTGAATTCGCACAACTTTGAGAGCATTGTAACGCGAGGATCTGAAGGGAAAAGTAGCTTGCTCCCACTCCTCAGAACCCGGCACCACCTCGTCCAGTATAAGCCATTCCTCATTGTTGTGCGCAACCCAATGAGAGGGCATCGTTATCTCGACATCTGGAAATGACTAAACGAAAGAAAGAAAATAGAAAATTACAGCTGTGACGACTGAACTATTCATATATAGTACAAATATACAAACATATACTATATAGTACATAGTATATAGTAGCTACGTGCAGTTCGGTCTCGGTCGGATTGCGGCGGATCACACCATGACAAAGGTCGCTTTCCCGACCTATGTATGCTTGTCTTGTGTCAGGAAGTACACAACACAAGTAACGGATAAAAATGGGAAGAGGTATGCCCAAATATGTGATTTTATGACCATTTTGTCGAGGAAAACAAGAGATCGTTGTTAGCGTGTAAAATTACCCCCTTTAGGCCAGGCCTGGGGTTATATGAATATGTAATAGTAATTGTATTAGTAACGATTACATTTTAGAAGTAATAGTAATAGTAATAAGTTATAGTGTTTCAAATACGATGTAATAGTAATAGTAATAGTAATAGAACCTATTGTAATAGGAATTATCTACTACAATTCTATAATTTCGGACTGGCTCATTTGATTTTCGTGAAGAAATAGGAAGTTGTTAAAATAAAATTAAGGCAAGATGATTATCGTTTTGAATTTGTCACTTTATTGAAATTAGTTGTTTTATTGAAATTAGTTGTTTGTTTGTGTGGGATAATCAATTAAAATAATATACTTCAGACATTCTGAATCATAGCAAAGTCTTAGTAAATGTCTAGTAATTTTGTATAGTAATATTAATTTAGGACACGCACATACAGACGCATTTTTTAAAATGCAATTAACTTGTTAATTGTATTTTTATGGTTTTATTCTCAACCTCAACCAACTTTCAATTCACACGTCTATGGAATTCGTATTAGTTCCGAATTACGCCAAATGGTATTCAATTAAGACGAGCAAACAAGAAACATTAGTCGTTCTAAAACATTAAATTCCTACATTGACAGTCGTCAAGCAATTTACCAAGTTCTACATTAAACTAAACGTACTGCTATTATTAGAATACAAGGTGATGAATTATATACGTATAATCATCATGTGACTAGATTCAATATGAACTTAATTGTATTTTCATTGTTTGTATTCTCAAATCTCACCAAAATTCTATTCACACGTCTATGGAATTTGTATTGGGTCCGAATTATGACGAGTTAGTCGTTCTAAAATCTTAACTTAGTCAAAAGTACAAATATATTATTTGGTAGACCGTCTATAAATTCTGTAGACCACCTGCCGTCTATGGGTAATACTAAATTATGTGTAAGAAAACCTGGTCTATTTCTAGACGGTCTACATAGAAGTTATTTCATATTAAAAAGTCCCGCGGATGATAAAGGATATAAATAGAAACATCCACATTTCACTTTCAATTGAAATTCAAATGACTTTCTACTTTCACATCTGGGCAATGAATGATATCATGTCATATATATTATCAAAATTTCGGACAATTTTTGTAAGATTTCAGGGTAATATTTATGAGCATCCTTATATGTAGACGGTCTATTTCTAGACGGTCTATAAAAGCCCATACAAATAAGCCAAAAATTTGTAGACCGTCTATAAATTATGTAGACCACTTGCCCTGCTTTTATGGGTAATACTAATGTATATGCAAGAAAACCTGGTCTAGAAATAGACTGTCTACATATATGATATCTTAATATTTATATTTTGTTCATAGAAAAAATAAAACGCACTAAAATCACAAATATACACAAACTTATATATAGATACGTATACGCACTATTGGAAGAAATCTATATATTAAAAGCGGAATTGTTGTGTGTAATTGTTTGTTTGTTTGTTTGTTTGTTTGTTTGTCCAGAATTAATAGGAAAGACTACGAGTCCTAGAAAGCTGAAAATTGGCATGTCGCGAAGCGACCAAGACCGAAGGGCGCTAGGGCTCGTTATATTAATGTGAATATCTTATTTTAAATTCCAGGATTTCACCAACTTTAGAATTTGTTATTTTATAACAACAATCTCTGATTAAAATCATACAATAGGTTGCAATGCAGTTAATTAAATTAAATAACCATGCTAAGTTTTGAAGCATGATACGCGTAATGTAGTATCAATAAGAATAACTCACTTTCTGAATCCAGGAGTAGAGCCATTTATTAATTAAAAATTAACAAAGAAACGAGGAAATCCGATGCAAATTTGAATGATAAATACAAATACTAGTAACAAATAGTATACTAGTTACTTATGTTTAGACTTATCTTTTATATACTTAGAGGCCTATTAATT
Organism: Hexactinellida sp. DTS-2022; assembly: GCA_028753945.1. Taxonomy (NCBI): domain Eukaryota; kingdom Metazoa; phylum Porifera; class Hexactinellida; species Hexactinellida sp. DTS-2022. The sequence goes on along the minus strand of JAPNXP010000012.1, from coordinate 2,279,299 downwards.
TAAAAGAGACCACCCATGCATAACAACGGCGAATATTGTTATTTGAATCATTACAATTACAATTTGTTAGATTATCCGAATCATGATCACTAACCACAATTCATTGATGCCAGTCATGGTCATAGTATGTGAACAGGGCGTATCTAGGATTTGGTAGAGGGGGGTGTAATAGAGCAGACGAGAATGATTTTATTGAATTTGTTTAGAATATCGCACAATAGCATCAATACATCCTCGCTAATCCGAACAGAGGTGCTTCGGTTAAAAAAATCTGTTCCGATTAGTGAATTCGTTCAGATTAGTGGAGTAATACATTTACTGTAGGCATCTATAAAATGAGACGCAGATAATCTGAACCAAATTGTCTAAATCATTTAACACAAAACAATATTTCCACCTTGGGAACTAGTGTGTTAGGAGATGAAGGCCAAACTTAACTTTTCAGGGGGGGGGGGGCTTTAGCAATTGAACGATTATTCCCTTTCCAAAATAAAAATTTAGAGCTACGTAACTGCCAACCGTCCAGGGATTTTAACCATTCAAATTGTACAGGGATTCAAGCGTACCGAAATTCCCTATACAATATATAAATATCTTTGCCATGCATTCTGCATCAACCACATAATCAATGGTTAGATTAGACCACATAAAATAAATTAATCGTTTATCATTCACCTTTTCGAGAAAATTTTGACGAGAGGCGATATTTTATTTCTATTTATTACATATTGGCTACCTAATATTAATTATTTATAAAGCCACAAAGTTGTCTGATCTAATAAAGGAATCAAGATGTAAAGACGCGCGTAGCGCGGACGAGCAGCTTGTTTGTCATAAAGTGGCTTGGATACAATTGAAACAATATTCTCTATATGGCATTTCATTGTGGTGTAATTGATACAATTCATCACAAAGTGGCTAGCATTCAATAGAAATGTAAAAATAGATGTGTGGTCAAATATCAGGTTTCAGATTGATTTCAAATATGAGACTTATAATCTAATGATTTTGGAATGAGTTACGTGTAAATGGTTTGAATTCCAATGTTACCAAGGAAAGCTAAATCCCACCAGACACGATGCAACAAAGTTGCATGCAACTGTTGAATGCAATTTTGTTGCATCGTGTATGTTAAATTTTCTGTTAAATTTTTGTTAAATTTTTTTCTTTTCCTAGAATACTACACATGTAAATGGGAAAATTCCAAAAATACTCAACTTTTTGGAAAATTTCCAAATATACTCAACAATACTCAACTAATTTGTAATATACTCAAATTTTTCCAAATATACTCAAGTTTTATTGGATTATTCCAAATATACTCAAGTTTTATTGCATTATTCCAAATATACTCAAGTTTTATTCGATTATTCCAAATATATACACAAGTTTTATTCGATTATTCTAAATATGCTCAAGTTCTATTGGATTATTGAAACTACTATGATGCTCCAACCACAAATATTTATTAGTACAAGCTGCTCGTCTGCTCTACGCGCGTCCTTACAACTTGTGCTCGGGCCTACGGCCCTCGCTTGTATTTCAAGCATGTTCCTTTTCAAATTAAATGTCGTTCTTGATGAGTGGCCCCTTAGCTGTCAATGTATATCCGTGGATCCTAGCTATAGGTTTATATAAGGACAGAGTACATAATTTGGATATTTATGCTAATTTGATGAACAGATAATCTTCTAGATATTAAAGCTTGTCCGTGTATAATAATATACCAACTCCAAATATTAAATTAAATATCACTAAGAAACTGTAGCAGTGGACCCCTAACTTTGGGATGTGGTGAAGTTATTGTATTGATTGATAATAATTTTAATAATAATAATAGGGCTGAAACGAATATACCGAATATTCGAATATTCGTTCGAAATGATTGAACGAATATTCGTTCGTTTGCAAACGAATATTCGTTACGAAACGAATATTCGTTTGGACGAATATTAGATTGAAACGGTTATTCGTTAACTAATTTTGGACAACAACAATACTTTTGTATAGCTTAGAGATATCGTAAATATAAATTCCCACTTTAACTAGCTGATTATTAGTTAACTTGTGTATAATATACTTTGTAACTATTATTATACCATTCTCATATTATCAAAAACCTATTTTCCAATGTATTTTGTCTCTAGAAATTGATTTAATGCTTAGTCATCTAAACGAACGAATATTCGAATATTCGTTCGTTTAGAAAAAGGTTCGTTCGTTACATTTCGAATATTCGTTTCAGCCCTAAATTTTATATCAAATAATACAATGGAATGTTAGAAATGTATGGCTAGACAGACAGAACACAAATAACTGATTAGATGCCTGAACTTCCTCACAACCAATTAGATTACTGTCCCAGTATTCTATAATGCGTTCTTAACATTTGACAGACACCAAAGCATTCAATTATACTAATTGAATGCTAGCGCTAATCCATACTGGAACAACCCCAATAATTTAATTGGCTAAAGGTTTTGACACCTCTTTTGATGGAAGATGTGAATATTTTTTAGATATTGAACTTGTTTGCACGTTTGTACATACAGTATTCCCTACCCGCCTGCCAAATTTCAAGTCTATAGTTTTTACCAGTTCCTCAATCAATTCTGAACAAACACACAAACAAACAAACACGAAAACATTGTGATTTAATATATAAGATATACTAAATATAGCCTTTCTAAACTTGAGTAAATCTGTGAATTTCTTGAAAAGTTGAGTAGATTTGGAATTTATTGAAAAACTTGAGCAGAATTGGAATTATATTGAAAAACTTGAGTAGAATTGGAATTGTTTTGAAAAACTTGAGTAGATTCGGAAAGATCTAGTTTTATGTTTGAGTATCAGTAAAATTTTAGTATATTTGGAAATTTTGAAAAACTTAAGCATTATTGGAATATCCCCATGTAAATTATCCACGTCCGGTTAACGACGTTTTTTAATTTTTGAATGAATCTATAAAATATGGATTAGATACTTTGGGATTGTATATGTACTAACCATTGTATTTCTAAGATCCGGGTAAATTCTAGTTATGGGCAGCTTCCGGACGACAGTGCCCGAATAAAGGTAAAGGAGGTTTGGATGTACGTATATATAAATATCCAGTTCTAACTAAGAATACCAAAATTGCTATACCTTATTACTGGACAGACGATCCATCCTTACGAAATTTCTATAACTGGATGTTGTCAACTGAAGTAATTTCTTTCATCAATAGATGAAATGCATTTTGCGTCTCGATTTTGATCCAATCCTTAACCCATGAGATCTCAATTTGCGTTGACGGGTCAAATGCAATTTCCCCCGGCGAAGTATAATAATTTGGAATGCGGAAACGACAACGCGTGCACAATAATGAACTGGGAAATAACAAATCCATTGGGATTATACGTATAGTACTGATTTAAAATAATATTTTTACCATTGGTAATAGAGTAATTTCCATGCAACAATGTTGCACGAAAATAAATGTTGCATGCAACTTGTCGTACGAAAATTGTGTTGCATGCAACATATTGCTTGCAACATTGCACCGTGTATGTTACCTTGTTGCATCGTTTATGGTGGGCTTTAGCAATTGATTGCACAAATAATGGAACATTATAAAGGCATTGATAAATATACAGTCAGGCCTGCTTATTGTGAACAATATTTCGTCTGATTAATATGAAGGTTTTTTATATTATGAACTATAGTCCCAATTTAACAACTTACATAGGATTTGTATTAAGTTGAGTTCGCTTAGTATGAAGTCTCTTTATTATGAACACAATTTTTAGTCCCTTGAATGTTGATAAAAAAGAACCTGACTGTAATAACAATAATTAGCAAAATAGAGAGAGAGATTATAATATTTAATGAGTTAGCTGAACGATAAATCTATCTCTATATTAAAAACACAATTGTTGTGTGTGTGTTTGTATGTTTGTCCAGAATTAATAGGAAAGAAGCTCTAGAATTTACACGCTGACAACGATCCATTGGTTTTCTAAACGAAATAACGGGACTATGACGTCATAAATGCACATATTTTGGAATAACTCTTTCAGTTTTTATCCGATTCGCCCACAATTTTAGATGGCAGAACATGAAATGAGACATACATTAACCGATGCATGGATTCAGCCCTTATAATTTTGAAACGTTCGTTACACAATTTTGTCACAATATAAAAAATATTGTATTGCATGTCTCTACAAATTTTTATAATTTTCACAATTAATCTGCGCCAGGCATCAACAAAATGTAACCTCCTACTGCTCATTGCACGTATTGAGGTTTGGTGAATTAATCTTTACCTACACTAATTCCGAAATTGCATACTTTGATAATTAATCCAGTTTGGCTTATATCAGTTTAATTCTATCTGTGATGTATTATTAGCTCACGTCAATAATATTACTAACAAATTAGTCAACGATTTACTGACTTATTTCTTCTGTATAATATTGATGGGAGTAATGCAGTGAATTAAATCAAACAATTTATAGTGCAAAAGTTAAATCCTGGGTTAGTAAATAGCATTAATTAATTAGTTGACATACCTTGGCTCCCAAATACTGAACTGAAATAAGTACGTATCATTTCCAATTGATCAATTAGGAGTGATTTATTTGACGAGGGTAAGGCCGCGAAGCGGCCTTTAATTGTCTAACACGAACGAAACTCGCCAAGCGACCGAGACCGAAAACTCGATTGTTGTGTGTTTATTGTTTGACGGATTGTATTAAAGTGATGGGGGAATAGAAACCGCATTTATAATTGAGGTATAAACTAACTTCCAAATGTCATAATAGGTAAACAATATTATGCTGATTTCGAATTTTGCATCTAGAAATCTCTGATATGAATATTTATAGTTGTTGTTTATAAAAATAGGTAAACAAATTAATGAAAATTCAAAATCAACCTAGAAGTTAGCTTTCATGGAAATGATAGAAAGGGTGTGGAGTCCGTCGCTGATCCGTCGCAAAGCGACAGATACCGAAGGGCTCGTCAAAAATTGCTAGGGTGGGCATATAGCCCATAGTTCTGGGGTTTAGTATAGTTTGGGTACAGGACAGTTTGATTAGCGCACCGAAAGGTGCGGAGATTTGCGAAAGCTATATGAAGCCCTGATTTGGTTGTGAAATACATATTTTGTTTCATTTTAAATCGGTAATATTCTAAATATCCGATTTTTCTTACTTTATTTCCATGCAAAGAATTGGTTAGTAAACCTACCAATTCTACCTAACAGTATACAATTACAAACAATGTGAAATACCTTTATATCCATGTGAATACGTCACCAGAAACAAAAACAAATAATTTGATTAGAAGCCAAGAATATTATCGTAAATTCCAAGTAGAAGAAACAGCGATATGTAGATATACAAGGATCTAAAGCCTATATTTGAGATCATTAATAAAGAGGAGAAAACAAATCTAAAGTAAATAATCAGAATTATCAAAAAAAATGTTCATAATTTTGATATAAAATTTCATATAATTAGATGAGTTTTGTAAAAAATGATACCAGAATGGGTCTTCACTTGCCGTGGGAAGGGAATTTTCATTCCCATTCCCATCCCATTTCCACAGGATTTCTGTGGGAATTCATAAAGGATTCCCACATATGGAAATAAAATTCCTAAATAAAATCCAAACTATATTTATTTATATACTTGTCTACAACCATAGGCGTAGATATTTTTGTCAAAACATCCTTTCAAAATCTGGGGGCCCCAAAAAAAGTTTATCTCTATACCTCATTATTAATATTATCTCATTATTAATATTTATTACACAATTAACAATAAATTAACAAGTTTATTTTGTAACACCTTGCGAATGAATCTGTAGAATGAATTGTCACATTAATTGTAAAAAAACAATGAATCAATCTATGAAACATGGAGATTTAATAAACTGGGGGGGCCTGGGATATTCGGCCTCCCCCGTTTTAAAAACTAGGGGGGCCTGCCCCCCCCCCCATTAATGACGCCTATGTCTACAACCATAATGAACGCTATGCTTTATTGTAATATAATTATCTATATGAATTTGTGGAAATTCTATTGATAATCCTATGGGAATTCCCACAGGATTCCCATAGGATTCCCATAGGATTTTCCACATGTAGGAATTCCCATAGCCTTTTTACTTGATTCCCACATGTGGGAATTCCCATAGGCTAAAAAAGTTTCCCATTCCCATCCCATATGGGAATCCTATGGGAATTCCCATACCCAAGGCAACCCTGCCGGTCTATCTCTCCCTGCAGCCATAGGCGTAGGTTCGGGGGGGCGAGGGGGGCGCGCCCCCCTAGATTTTTAAGCTGGGGGGGCGGTCCATACTACCGTCCCCCACTATTTGGTTCTTTTCTCTCCAATGTGTTGTAAAATATTACACGAATCCTCAGTATTTGAAGGAAACTAACATACTCAAAAAAAGTAATTGATGCCAACCCATTAAAAATAACCCAATTAAGTTGAAACCTTTTGAACGAAGGTGTTATTTCGGTAAAAACCTAACTGATTCTTTGTGAATTGTATATTATCCGAACATTTTTAACCGGTCCCAACGAGTTCGGATAATCGAGGTTGTACTGCATAAACACTAGGTATCTCAGCTTTTTTTTAAATTAGAAATATCTTATCTCGCCCCCCCAGATTTTTTCGATTTTAAGATAAATCTACGCCCATGCCTGCAGCAGTTTCAGAGCCTCCATTATAGCGTTAGTGCTATCTATAGCGGGTATTATGTTGCCAGACATGGATTCAACATCGAACTTAGACTTTTGTGGTATAGCGAATCTGTGAGATCGAATGTTAGCCGTAGCTGCTACGAAGTCGAGAGCAGCTACAACAACAACAACAACAACAACTAACAAACTAACTAACAAACAAGCAAACAAACAAACAAACATACAAACAAACAAACAAACAAACAAACAAACAAACAAACAAACAAACAAACAAACAAACAAACAAACAAACAAGAACTCACCAGATTTACATCCTTCTCTATCAGCAGCTTCAGCTGTCCTACACACCTCACAAACAACTCCCCGCACTCCCTCAGAGACCCACCCTCTGTTCCTCTAGTCCCCTGAGTGGTACCGGAACTGGAACTATGTGCCAGGAGCTCCCACGTGAGAGAGACAGGGGTCTCCGCTTGTGCCAGAGCCTATCCACGCTCAGGAGGTACTTGATGTTGATGTCCTCTGAGAAGAGCTTGCAGTGAATAGGCTCAGAGGGGGTGTTCCCAATGGTGCAGCCAGGAAATGTTTTCTGAGTGGCTTTGGCAGACACTCGTAGCATTCGGACGCTATCATAAGAGTAGCATTCGGACTCTAGCGGTTATCTTGCCCAGATACCCCTCGGTCTCGCTCTCGATCAGAGGCACATTAGCGGCCAGACACATCCTAAAGGAACAGTTTTATAATTCCCCTATGTGCTCAATAAGGAGCTTCCTTATTATCTAGACGGTCTATAAACCCATACGAACAAAGCAAAATTTGTAGACCGTCTATAAATTATAACTTAATAAGCCCCTGCCGTATATGGGTAATATTTACTAGGGCTGAAATGAATATACCGAATATTTGAAGATTCGTTCGAAATGCTTGAACGAATCTATATTATCAAATCTCGATTGTTGTTTGTTTGTTTGTGTGTTTGTCCGGATTGTATTAAAGTGATTGGGGGAATAGAAACCGCAATTAATATTGTGATATAAACTAACTTTCAAATGTTATAATAGGTAAACAAATGTTATAATAGGTAAACAAGTATGCTAAACACGAATTTCGCGTTTATAAATTTCTCATATTAATATTTGTTGTTGTTGTTTACACAAAAAAGGTAACAAATTGATGAAAATTCAAAATCAACCTGGAAGTTAGCTTTCAACGGGTATTATAGGTAAACAAGTATGCTGAACACGATTTTCGCGTTTAAAAATTTCTAATATGAATATTTGTTGTTGTGTTTACACAAAATAGGTAAACAAATTAATGAAAATTCAAAATAAACCTAGAAGTTAGCTTCCAACGGGTATTATAGGTAAACAAGTATGCTGAACACGAATTTCGCGTTTATAAATTTCTCATATTAATATTTGTTGTTGTTGTTTACACAAATAGGTAAACAAATTAATGCAAATTCAAAATCATAACGTCCCTTTCTACCATTTCCATGGTAGAAAGGGTGAGGAGTAAGGCCGCACAGCGGCCGTTAACTTGAGGTGCGTAACACCGATCTGTCGCAAAGCGACCGAGACCGAAGGGCTCGTATTACATTAAAACGAATATTCGTTTGCTACTTTTCGACAACAACATGATTTTTGTTTCGATTGGAGAAATCGTAAATATAAATTCCTACCTAAACTAGCTGAGTAATAGCTAACTTATGTCTAATACTGTAATACACTTTGTAACTAAATTGTATAGTAACAAAAAACAATTTTGAACTTTATTTTGAGTCTTGAATTTGATTTAATGCTTAGTCATAAAAACGAACGGATATTCGAATTTTCGTTCGTTTAGAAAAAGGTTTTCGTTACATTTCGAATATTCGTTTCAACCCTACTATTTACGTACAAAAGACTCGAAATAATAAATTGTTCATAATAAGCACCTACTAAGCTCCCGTTATTGACTGGCTACCTGTATACGTGGTTCCTGGCTGTCCGGTTGTCCAATGCATTCATAACGAGAGCAAACTGACTGAAGAAATCCACGTTGTACTCGGGGTTGAATATCGAGGCAAGTCTCGCGGTTAGATTCGCCATGGGGTTGAACTGTAGAGCGCACTGCTTGGCGACCTCTGCCTTGCTCTTGTCCACGTGTTTCCTCTGGAATAAGAACTGTCGGTTGCGGTTGCTGACGCCATTCGTGTCCAGATCTATGAGGTCTATGTTGCACACCCCCGTAAGGACCAGGTTCTTAACCAGCTCGCCAGCTGTTTAGCCAGCTGTTTATATAGAAATAAAAACAGATAAATAGATAAACAAATAAACAACAAACAAACAACAAACATAAACATACCTCAATAGGATGTGTGTTCATAAGAGCATCCAGCCTCAAAGCAAATCAAAGTCCATATTTACAAATTGTGTCCATATATCGAATTCCGGGAATAATTTGTTCAGATATCAAAATTCCATCCACGAAGCGAACTCTCGTTAAGCCACAAATGTGTCCACCATTCCATCGTAACTAAGTTACCGAACAACTTGTGTGCCAGTTCATGAGCCACCACGAGCGCCACATATTCTAATTGTTGATGGGTGGCCTTAGGATCTAGCAACAAGCAGATTTCTCGGTATGTGACTAAACTGAGAGAAGATACATATACAATGGGCAATAGGTATGATACTATGATTCGTATGAAGTATTGAAGTAGTAAAGTTGCCTTTTAAGGATTCGGATAAGAAAATTAGTGTATAATTGCAAAAAACTAGATGTAAAGTTTATTTTAATATGCCTTAAGAAAAACACTGTTTCTATTAAGTTAATTAATAGCTTACCACCGTGTTTAATAGGGCCCGCGAAGAAATGTGTGAAGGCAATGAGCTCCATTTTGAGAAATAGTGCATAAAAAAGGAGAGGCTTCTGAAACACCTCTAAAGCTTCTTGTGTAAAAATCTAAATAAAACCACGTCCAAGTTTGTGGCCTCTATATAGTCAAACTCCCAACAACGCATGCTAGGAGATATGCAGATTTGATAGGGGTCAGAGAGAAGGTTACGGTGCCAGTAGTACCATCAATTGGCTCGTTGATGATAGGCTAGATAAGAGAGATAATAGCAGCAGTCTCATTTTATAAGACTAAAGGTGCTATTGTTATATTACTACGTACATACAAATGTATATACGTATAATGAAAACAAGACAATTTATAGAAAATACAGGAATTTCGTTAGTGAAATACGGCTAAATTCCGGGTAATACATATACAGAGTCTCGTTATTAAGTACACTGGGACCATCGAAATTTGTTCGAGATTCCAACGTATTCGTATTAACTGGAGTCACGTGCATGCATAGGCGCAAAGTACGGTGGTGCACAAGGGCGCCCGCAGGCATACGCACTATACGCACGTGCGTATGGTAAATTTTATCTGTTAATTAATTTTAACACTCTTTTGTGCTAAGATTTTTAAAAATTAGTCATAAGACTCATGAGTTCGGAAATTGGATACAGAAACTGTCTGAAAAAAATATTGTGCGTACATCATCTTTTAACCTGCGGGCGCCCCTGGTGGTGCAGGTAGTGCAAGTGCACCACCGGCACTCAGCGATAGAAGTGCTAGTGGTGCCTGGTGGTGCTAGATCCACCTGTACTTTGTATTGAGGTGCACCACTGGCACTTTTGGCTAGAGGTCAAAAGTTTGCGCCTATGCCGGTGCATGCATTTGAAGAGGCTAGGGAAATTACCTTGCAGTCGTTAACCGAGAAAATACAGGATTCAGCGTACAATAAAGGGCCCAGGTACATTACAGGGCCCAATGCACAACATAGGCTACAGATACAATACAGATACAGACACGAGCAGAGAGGAGAGAGAAAATAATGAAACGTCAGATAACCTAAATAAGGAAGGGAATTTAACAGTGCTGAGGACAGACAGACAAGTTGTAACAGTAAAATTCAAAAAGTAACGTATGTAAATTACCTCAAATTCAACATTAATAGCCTACCTACAAACAATATTTTTAATATTTTCTTATCCCTCTTAAAGTGGCGTCGGAAGCTCATGAATACTGGCGCGGCCATTCTCAGTAAGGAGATAAAAAGTGCTGCAGCTGAGCAACCTCACTGGCCATAGAACTAGCATTATTTCATGTAATAGTAAGGCAGTCAAGGCCGCCTCAGCCTCAGCAGATCCGACGCTTATGTCTTATACAGTTATGCTATATGAGTCCTTAGGTCTCATCCGCTTCGCGACGGATAACTCAACCGCTACGAGGTCCCGCTTTATTTTAATAAACAATAAATATATTATTTTTTTAAATTGAATTAGTATTCATTATGCTTGAAAACTTTATCAGATAATTGGAAAGTTAGCCCTAGGTTCATTTTGAATTTTAATGACAGTGGAGTTGCTTTATTAGCAACTCGGGCTTTGTTTCAAACCCCGAGTTGCTAATAAAGCCTAAATCCGCCACTGCAGAAATGAAATATGATAGACAAAATAGAGATTCTCTATCTTGAAACGTGTTCAAATATGTAAGAAAAAATATTCATTATTTCCCTCCCAAAGGTCAAATTTTTTCTGCAAAAGAAATTTGAGGGTTGTGGATTATGAATTTACAGATATAATTTAATTAATCTAAATGTTTGTTTTGTCTCAATTTTAAACTGATTGGGTGAGAGTAAATTTAAGCACTTAATCTGCTCTTTAGTAAGAATACTTAAGTATTGATCAAATGAACTACAATAATAATGCTACGTGAAAATGTACGTATTTCGGAAAATCTATATTATTAAATCTCGATTGTTGTGTGTTTGTGTTGTGTGTGTGTGTGTTTGTTTGTCCGGATTGTATTAAAGTGATGGGGGAATAGAAACCGCATTAATATATGAGATATAAACTAACTGTCAAATGTTATAATTGGTAAACAAATGATATAATAGGTAAACAAGTGTGCTGAACACGAATTTCGCATTTATAAATTTCTAATATTAATATTTGTTGTTGTTTACACAAAATAGGTAAACAAATTAATGAAAATTCGAAATCAACCTGGAAGTTAGCTTACAACGGGTATTATAGGTAAACAAGTATGGTGAACCCGATTTTCGCATTTATAAATTTCTAATATGAATATTTGTTGTTGTTGTTTACACAAAATATGTAAACAAATTAATTAAAATTCAAAATCAACCTAGAAGTAAGCTCTCAACGGGTAATATAAGTAAACAAGTATGCTGAACACGAATTTCGCATTTATAAAATTATAATATGAATATTTGTTGTTGTTGTTTACCAAAAATAGGTAAACAATTCAATGAAAATTTAAAATCAACCTAGAAGTTAGCTTTCACCGGGTATTATAGGTAAACAAGTATGCTGAACACGAATTTCGCGTTTGTAAAATTATAATATGAATATTTATTGTTGTTGTTTACACAAAATAGGTAAACAAATTATTCAAAATTCAAAATTAACCTAGAAGTTTGCTTTCAACGAGTATTATAGGTAAGCAAGTATGCTGAACACAAATTTCACATTTATAAATTTATAATATGAATATTTGTTGTTGGTGTTTATATAAAATATGTAATCAATTGTTTAGTGAGGAGTAAGGCCGCGTAGCGGCCGTTAACTTGAGGTGCGTAGCACCGATCTGTCGCAAAGCGACCGAGACCGAAGGGCTCGTAATAAATAAAATGTAACAACTCAAGCATCAAGAACACTGGGAACAAGTGAAAGTGCTTTTGGAGACCGTCTCGAAATCTACCTTCGCACAATAGCAATGCATCCAGTCTTCGCAAACATCACAACAGACCCACTGAGACTTAATTTTATTGCCGACTCGTCTCAGTGCCACTGTTTCAGGTTCTGTCTGGTGACAAATAGCGCAAGCGGTTGTCGACTCATTTGAACTACTATCGTTTGAGGCTGAAGTCGTGTCGTGCTTCCTCTTAACACCTGTGACCACTCTTATAGCCAGGCTACCTCGTCCCCGTCCCCGTCCCCGACCTCGTCCTCTTCCCCGACCTCGGGATTGTCTAAGACTCTTTCCTTGGATACTTTCCGAACCAAAGCTCCCTTTTTTATAACTGCCACCGCCTTCTGATTTCAAAAGGGCCTTCTCCCTGTGTAGCTTTACTAGTTTCATTCTTCTCCTTCTTCTTTGAAAATTAGATTTAGTTTTTGAATCGCGGGAGTATTGCAATTTGTGAACTCGGTTGATTATAGCCTGGTAACCCTGTCGAGATGGAAACAATCCAAGATCGCACATAATCCCGAAGAATGACAGTTCTTCCTCATTGAAATTAAGAACAGCGATGGCAGTGCTAATTCTGATGGACTGAGGAGACACGTACTTATTCTTGGGACACAGACACCATATCATATTGTGCAGGGACTCATTCGAATTCTGAGTTAGACCGAGTGTAAGATGGCTACAGAAGTCCGACGTGGCAAATGAGTTGAATACTTCTCGTACCTTCTGGATGTCGAGTGGTGTGAAGGTAGTTAAGGCAGCTGGTGTCGCAGAGCCGGAAGGTTTATTCCAACGACACCAAGTGTCCTCTCCGGTAGGACAGCTGGAATGATTTCCTGCTGCGTGTTCGAGAAGAACATATAGAGCACTTGACAGCAGATCAGGTGTTGTCCCCCGGTTTTGCAGAATTACAGTGGAATAGTTTGCTGCAATGTAGTCCGCTTTCCACTCGGGTAATTTGTGCTGTATATATGTCGTCGACTTTGTTGATTTTTTTATTTTTTTCAAAGTTTTCTTTAGACGTTTAGCCACGTGCGTCAAGCATTCTTCTTTTCTGACTTTAACTAGAGGGTAAGGGTTGAGTGCGGTCACGTGCTGGAAGGACTTTGAGTCTCCATCTCCAACAAACACTGAATAGGGCAAGCGGTTCTTTTCCAAGCTGCGACTCCAGATCCTCTCGGCAGCTTCCGGCTCCATTGCTTGAGAAGAACCACTGAAGTTCTTGTTACAGTTGGGCTTATGGAGCTCTAACCATTTATCATATTCCGCTGATTTGTTTTTCTGCCTTTCTTCAGTCCAAATGGGCACTTTTCACAAAGGCGACTAAGAATCTCGTAGTCGAGTACTTTTTTTGTTGTTGTAGATATGGCCGAACCGAAACCCATGTTGGAATAAAATCCCCTGGTTTTCCAAGAGCTGTCGAAGCTTACTGTAACATTGACAGCATTAGGCTCGGGAGAACATTCTGGAACAAGCTTGTGGAGATGTTCGGCAGCCGCCAGCATGGACACTTTCACTGCACTCGTGGTGACAGTCTCAAGACGGGTGAGGTAGCAAGATGGCATGGTTTGCAGTGGTGGTGGCATTTCGAATGCTATAGCTAGCTTGTGAAGATCAAGCCATGAGATACCGGTAGAATGAGTAGCCAATATTGACTTCATTGTAACCTCGTTCATATCTTGACGAGGGTGCTTGACATTTACACATGTTTGGTGGATAGGTTTGTCAAGGGGGCGTGAAGATGGGAAATTTGCAACCTGTAAATGGCATCGTTGGCATTTTACTCGAAAGAATGTTTGCCACCCATGATTCCATTCTTCCTCGAAGAGACTTAGTCTATCGTTACATTCGTTGCAACGCAGGGTAGCGAGAACATCTGCAAGAATGCCAACATCTAGAATCCGGTGACCAGACGGTTTAGAAGCAATAATATTGGAAACGCCCTGAGAAGTGATGAACTTCACTGATTTTGGAGTTGTATCTATGGGTACTTTAAATCTAGAGCTATAACCAATACGCGGAAATTTATGGCACTGCGTTTTTTTCTTTATGGAAACGTATATTCGCTTGTGAGGACGACTCACACTACGCAAACAGTCACTACCAGGAGAAGCAATGTCTAAATTGAATAAGGTTCCTGAGATCCCAGGTGTTGATGGGATAATCGATGAGTCGCTTGTATGGAGGGAAAATTCTTGGTCAGAAATATCCTGAATGTCAGATAGAATATTGTCGCGGGTTGACTCGCTCGAGTCGCTTGACATTTTGTATCTAATAAGTGGAAACCGGTTATAAGAACATCGTCGGGAGTAGAAGAAAATGTTCTTATAATTGGTTAAATGGACATTTTGTAAATATAATTTTACAGATAAGTAACCTCTTACAAATGTTGCTAATGTGAATCCTATTACTATAAATGCTAAAAATAGGAATAGTTCTTACAATGTCACTCAATATTAAACTACAGTAAAACCCGACTATCCGAAGATTCCGAACAGTTCGGTTAAAATAACACAGTGGAATATAGAGACCATTTTTTATATGTCTAAATTTTATATATCTAAATTAGGATCAGCAAGACTCGCTATAACTAATAGGAGAGAGGAAGAAGTGATATACGTATTAACTTGCAGGGTTTTTTTTAAGGCCGATCTTGGTGTAAATTTGACCAAAGATTTTTTGGAGTTACACCATGATTCGGGTCAGCCGCGGCCGCTGCAGTTTTGAATTACACCAAGGCCCCGCTGAGTTACACCAAGGTCTCAACCTTTAAAAAAAACCCTGGTACATATTAAGAATTATTATTTTAATCAGGAATCTCTAAAATCGAATTAAGAGGCAGGATTCCGCATTCAGTACGTGTCCGGGTCAATAGACAGTGCCCAGGTGTACTTAAGCCTAGCTTTATACTTCTTCCCCAGCTTCTCGTACGCCTTACCCGACGCCATGCACCAGAACCTAGCTGGGCGCTATCTTAACCAGCTCAAATAGGAAGTCGAGCGCCTCCTTCGGTCTGTTGAGGTCAAACATTATAATAGCCTTATGGTATAGCGGGATTGGGTTCTTGATGTCTAGTCGCTGGCTTGCTCTAGGAGCCACATATGATCTGTTGAGAGTGTCTGACCTTAGCCAGTCTGCTGCAGATAACGCAGCTACTGCTGTTGATAGCAGTTGAAATACCATTCTCACATCATGGTTGCTAAGTTGATAGTATCGTAAAGCGTTAATTTGTGGTTGAAATACCATTCTCACTTCATGGTTGCTAAGTTGATAGTATCGTAAAGCGATAATTTGTGGTTGAAATACCATTCTCACTTCATGGTTGCTAAGTTGATAGTATCGTAAAGCGTTAATTTGTGGCTGAAATACCATTCTCAAATTATGGTTGCTAAGTTGATAGTATCGTAAAGCGTTAATTTGTGGCTGAAATACCATTCTCAAATCATGGTTGCTAAGCTTGTACAATAAAACGTCTATAATCCGACAATTTGCAAATTTGACACTAAATCTCACAATGAGTGTCGGATTAATCAAGTTCTGCTGTATTATCGTAAACATTTCAGTCGTGCACAGAAAAAACGGCACAAATTCATTCCCACTGATCATATTATCACATAAATAAATCGAAAAATTGAATAAGAAAATGGGTAGGCTATGCAAAATAGATTAATTGCTTATCATCTTATCCGCCCAATGTTATTGATACCTCATAAATATAACAAGACTGGTAACAATTTCCCTGGATTGAAACTAAAAATTGTCTAAATTTGAGTGAGTCTTTCTTTGGTATGAGTGAGGATGGATCGCTTTTCGGTACTAGTGAGATTAAGTCGAACTTAAGCTTGGCCGGCGGAAGGTCATAAAGTGGTCTAAGTAGTAAGTAGTAACGTAAGAGTGGTCAAGCCATGGGTCTAAGTGGTAACGTAAGAGCGGTCAGGCCATGGCCTGAGCGGCCTAATCGCTTTCGCCGGCCCTGTTAAGATGAGTTAGAATAAGTCGATTGTTGTATGTGCGAAAGTGAATCGCTCTTGGGTAGTGGTAAGAGTGACACGCGCACGCGGTATAATGTGCGATAAATAGTTCGTTCTAGTTAACGAGTAATTCTCCTAGGTGGCGGTTAGTCACAATATCAAGGAAATTTGTGGCAAATAAATGATAATCTGAAGTGATTGAAAACGGCTGTTAGGTGAAAAGAGTGGAAACAAAACAATGGAAATAGATTAAATAAACTATAAATAGATGAACTGATATGCTATCTAGTCTTTTGTGGAATGAATATACCTGTAGTGAATGATATCAACTGTGTTATCAGCTCCTGATTGCGATTGGACGTGGAACAAGAGAACGAGTTGCCTTAGTCATTATACTTCTGTCGGTAGAGCGCCTGCCTACAGAGAGCTTTCACCCAAGTTTCACCTAAGCACGTGACAAATTTAATAATTGAGTTATAGTGTCACCTGATTTTGTGACCCCGGGCGGCACTATTTAGGGGCGGCATAAATTGTAGTCTAGTTTACGGCATAAAAGAGCAGACGATAATAATTATCTTTGATAATGATTGGAAACCAAACATTACATACCCTTTAATATTAATGTCCACAAACTCAAAGACCACAATTAGATTGCTTCAATTCAATTCAATTTGATACATCCAGCACTAGCGGATCCAGAAATGTCGAAAAAAGGGGGGTCCAAAGAAATAATGCGAGCTTACCGCTGAAGATTTTCTACTTATATACACTCAGAAGTAATTTTAAACGATAATTTTTAAACGAGCCTTAAGTTGCATTTGTCAACAATTTGTTGAAAGCAATAAGCTCCATCCCTTAGAGATATCTGTTCATCTGATTTCCCATTATTTTCTGGTTCAGTCTTTGCTAATTCAAACGTTCCTATGCAGCTATGTAGTTCTCATAAGAATGTATATAATATAATATATTATTAATGATACTAATAAGCTTCTATACCCGTTAAGAGCTATCATAAAGAATAGTTTGGGGATCCCCAATAGTTTGTTTCGATTATCTGGCAAAGTGTGTGTAAACTTTCTTTAATGGAATTAATGGAATATCTTTTTCGGAACTGAAGAAATACCTTTAATGCTTTTCGCCTGTCGAACCTTTTTCTCCTCAACATATTTGCAACTTTCTTCACAACTTCGTTTACAAAGTCGGAAATTGCTTTTACAAGTACATACAAATTTGGAAATAGTGTTATTTGTTTGGTGTTGGATTTATCTCCTGCTACAATTTTCAATAATTTAATATTGTCGCTATGTTTATCTAATAAGTATTGCTCTGCGTTGAGTTTAGTACACCGTATAATTAGGTCTCGTATTTCACATAGTGCATCATAATATCACTTATTAGGTTCAGCTAGCAAATGAATCCCATCCAGTTCATATTTACTCAAGAAACTTTCCTTGGGAGAGAAAAGAGTATCTTAAGAGTCTTAACTAGATAGTCTCTTGCTGTATAAATTGATGTACAACCTGCATTTAATTATGTCGTATATTTTTTAGGATACAAAGGTTGACGTCGATGTCTTGTAACCTACCATCAATCTTGTTAGCTAACTTCTTAATCTCATTGGTAGCAACATCGGTAATAATATCAGAACTTTTCAAAGTGGTTTTCTCAACCATTTTCGTAGCCATTAGAAGTACAGTAGCTAGTTAGTCAGTAGATGCTAGATACAAGGGAACTCTCGTTATAACGAAGTGCTTGGGACCTGTAAATCCCTTCGTTATATCCGGATAATCGTTCTAAGCGGATAATAATTAATGCATTTAGTGCTCTGGGGGAAATTTGTGCAAAATATATGGGAGTCTCTCAGTCTATGGAGAAAAAATATAATATAATGCAAACGTGAATTCCAAGCCAGCTGAAGCAAGCATTTCACTGAGATGGCCGAATTTACTAAATTTACTGTTAAATCTAATGTTAATATACATTATTAATACATAATTAGTCACTACTCAAATGTTATGAACTTAAGCTGAAATTAAGGGCAGAACGATGATACAGTTCTTGGAAAACCAAAAATTACTGTCCAAAGGTCAAACGACCAAATTGAGACCCCAACAAGTGAAATATGTGGAAGAATGGGCCTGGATTTAATGATATAGTGGAAGCTCGCAAACCGGGGGCACCTTGGCGTTTCTGAAAAATTGCCCACATTGGGGAGTGCTCCGTTTTGCGAGCTTATCTACAAAGCTAAAAATAAAAATATGAAAACAAAGTAACAAATCAATGAAAAAGAGTGCCCGGTTTGCGAGCTTTGCCCCGGTTCGAGAGGGTAATTTATATAGGACAAAACCAAATTCGTAAGTAACTGCCCGGGTTTGGGAGGTGCACCAGTTTGCGAGTGCCCCGGTTTGCGAGCTTCTACTGTATGTGAATATATTGCTAATGCACTAGATTTACTTACTTCTTGCGATGCGTTTTGAAATTATAAAGGGAAAACAAGTTTAAACAACCGATGAAATGCAATGTAATAATGCGTGCGTGTAATTGCATTAGAATTTACATACTTACTTGTATTTGGGGTCGACTATCTTTAAATCCAGAGGGGAATAACACGATGAACTACAAAATGACATCAAGTGCAGCACTACAGCAGGAATTAAGTCTGAATATCGGAAAGGTAAAAACAACATAAATTATACAAACATGATGTTCTTTTAAGTCAAGTATATTATTTTCTGTGTAAACAATGATTCCCTTCTTTGCTGCAACTAATTTTTTATCACTATATTTATGGCCTTGCTCGCAAAAAGAAATATCCGAATTGAGATTTATGGGTAGCATGATTCCTTGTGTAAGCTGTTCATTATAAATATTTGCTAAGCTCTTACTTAGTTTAAATGGAATTGCTCAAGTAGATATTGTTGAATAATCAAGAACCTTCGAGAGTATTGGTATCTGATCTATGTATTCAGAAATAATCTTCTGTAAAGTTGACTTTTGCTTGCACATTCCGCTACAGTTATCGCAATATCACTTTCTATCTTTCTTTCATATAAAATCAATGATATCCATTCCTAATGAGAAAGATTGTATTAGCATCTATTGTAAAATAGGTACTGTCTGCGTGTGATTTGGATTCTGCTAAAGCCAAACTTTGGAACTCTAAGCATATGTTATATGCTTGATAATGTAAGCATGAATTTAGGTGACAAGATAAACATATCTCCAAACTTGTTTCAATCAAAATCCTCTTCTTCGTTAACAATACTTCACCTAACATAGGAAAATAAAGTAATTAAACAAATCACAGAAATTCAGTGAACTTGTTTACTTATAAAACCATTAGTGACATCAAAATCTGACATAAATATATAGAACAATCCTGCAAACGCCAGACCTTCTGTTTGTCGGATAGAATATGTACATATTGGTCTAGTATTGGAATATTTAATATCAGCTCTCCTTGTGAACATATCTCAGTACTTTCTTCTTCTTTATGTTCTCCTAAAATTAAAAGTTAAGTAGTATTTCTTACTTCGATTATTTAATTAAACCCGAAAATCGAGCTTGTTAACTCGACCCCGTTGATTGGGCCAAGTAGACTTGTATTAATCAACTTACATAATTATTCCTTGAAAAATGGTAAGCCAACCAATTTCATGGACTCATCAGGGGGGTAACCCTCTTGCTGAGTCCCTGAAATTGGAAGCACAGCAACCAGTTTCATACTGGGTCGTATGTTCATATAACATTTGATCTACAATAAAATCAACACTCGAAATATCAAACTTACTAGATGCAATTGCAAATTGCTGTTCAGATATTGTAGTCATATGTGTGGGTTTAGAAATATCAATTCTTCGATATAAAGGGTTGCTGGAGTAACGTCAAATTTCTCCTCAACTAGTCTTCGTTTTCTCGGGTGGTTAACAGGGTTGCCAATTTTTTTAAGCCCAAAGCGTGATATTTTGTCCTTTTTGGAAAAAAAAGCGTGAGGAATATAGTATAAAGCGTGAGAAATTATTTTTCACTTCAGAAAGCAGTATAATAAGAGTTTATATTGCCTCGCCCCTGAATTTTATGCTACCTATCTATTTTGATAAATAATGCGAATAATGACTAAAAATCTAAAAAATTTAACATGAATAATTACTAATTATCTATTGTAATGCAAAATAATAAAATCTACTAATTCAAGACTAAGTACTAAAATAGTTCATACAATGCTCCTCGTTGTATTCTTTAGTAACTTTTTGTGACCTTATAATCAAATTGCTACTAGGTTTTTGACAATTTTACCATTTTATAATAAAGCGTGAGATTTCGAAACTAAGCGTGAGAGCGGGAGATTTTAAAAAAAAGCGTGAGATTCACGCCTAAAGCGTGAGAGTTGGCAACCCTGGTGGTTAATATCAAACGTTGAGGTAGAAAGTTTTTCAGCCATTTTGATTTGTATCGATGTCAAATACTACTTATGAATAGAAATACAGAAATTACATTTATTTAAATACTTTACGCGAATGAAATTAAAACATTTGACCATTCTGCACAGGGAGCGTCTACATGGGGGATGTGGCGAGCGATAGCTCACCCAGGAGAGCGGCAGGGAGACGGACAGATTTGTGTCCAGGTATTGTCCGGATAGACTTGAGCAGGTCAATAAGACACCGGCCTGTCGCAGGCAGTCCGTATTGAGCAGCATAGTGGGCCGAAGCAGCTCTATCAGGTAATGGGAACGCGTCTCGTTCTCGGACACAAGGGAATCCATCTGCGAGTATTGCTCACCAAGCAGGGCGGCAGGGGCCGTATAGATTTTCATCCAGATATTGGGTGCAGAGAGGATAGTTATGAATGGGGAGTCTACGCGCTCTGGGGACGCCTGGCGGGCGGAGAAGGCCTCGGGCTCCAGCCGGTCAGAGTTCCGGAAGTCTTCAATAAACCGCTTGAGGGAACTGAGACCAGCCTGCCGCAGGCAGTCTGTGTTGAGCAGCATAGCGGTTCGAAGCAGCTCCATCAGGTAGTAGGGGCGCGCCTCGTTCCTCGACACCAGAGAGACCACATACGCGCATATGAGCATGATAGGATAGGTCATAGGTCATAGGAGAACGGGGAATCCCGCGGTCCTCCGTATGAGCGCGAACCGACAGCTGGCCGCTGCGCCGCAGAGACAGCAGGCGGCTCTCCGGGGGAGTCTGCTCGTAGCCGGGAGGCAGGGCCGGCAGCAGCAGATCCTCCCGAGCCGAACCCGCCCTGGTTAGCAATTTTTGGAGAGAGAACATCTGAAGTTAGGTCTCCTTGGAAACTATAATCCAACAATGACCTGTTGAGGGGTGTGACGTTCTGATTAGATAGTGAAAAAGTTAGGCCCACTCAATTCGTATCTGATGGGTGAGGCCTGGGGCATAGGAAGATTGTCAAGGTCCTCTGGACGCAGTACAGCTTTTTTGGGTTCCTGAATAGCACTTTCTGATCAGTAAAGTTATACTGAAAATTGTGAATGATTCCCCTCAATTTCACGTTCTTTTTGGAGAGATCTGATATGATATGATCTTTCTCTTTCAAGGCGAGACTCATTCTTTCAAATTGCAATTGCATATTCAGCTGATGTTCTTCGCTAGTTAGCCGTTAGCATTGTTCCTTTTAGGTGAAGACTGCGGAGGGAAAGAAAAAGAAGGCACATAGGCCTGGTCGAATGTCGAGAGTGAACTTAGTAGACGGAGGATTCCGTGTCAGCAAAAAATTAAAAAAAGCTGATAGTTAGCATCTAGTGTTGCATAAATTACCAATTTACGGACAGGACCAAACGACCTGAACAGGACTGGGACCGGTGTAAGCGCGCTTTGGGACCCCAGCGTTTTAGGCCCCAGAATTATCGAAACCTGCTACATGTATCATCTAAAATATTTCGGGGCTATGTCCCCTTACCCATGCCCTGGGTACTCTACTAATCCAGAGAATAAATAGGCACCTTCTCACCTAAATAGGTATGAAGTCATGCTAAGGCCCGTTTATCTAGACAATGTGTGATATAAATTCATTTTGTAATATAAATCGGTGTAAGCGCGTTTTAGGTATCCAGCGATTTAGGGATCCCCGTTCCTATATCGCTAGCGTTTTAGAGACTCAAAGGGCCTAAAACGCTAGCGTTTTAGGGAAGGGGTCACGGGGATCCCTAAATCGCCGGATACCCAAAAACGCGCTTACACCGGCCTAAAAAGCACGTAAGAGGGGGGAATGCAATTTTAAGAGAACTTTTATGTAATGTTTGAAGGGGGAGGGAGTTGAAATGGAATCAATTAGAAGTGCAGCTATATTCTGCTTTTGCGATTAGTATAAACAAAATTTTTGAGTGCTGTTGCATGGGAAATGCACCCCCGACGTGGGAAATGGACCCCCGGGCCCCTAATAAGTGACCATGGATATGTTCAGGGGGTCCATTTCCCACGGGGGTCCATTTCCCAAACGTATGCGTGGGATTTGGACCCCCTTGATATGAAAATACATTAGTCATATCCTGTTATGAAAATGTATTAGTCATATCCTGTATGAAATACAAATATCACCTGTTAATTTAGAACGGAATTTGTTGACTTTTAATACATTCTAATTGAGCACAAAATTTGGTGCGTCTTCCTTTGCCTAATTGTTACTGCATATTTACCAATTAGGATTGTCGTTTTTTGAGTATAGTTTTTTTTTTTAGTATACTTCGAATCGCCTATGGCCTTACATCTCCCTCGGGAGATGTAGGCGATTCGACAACATCTCCCATAATAAGTATACTCAAAAAACGACAATCACGCATACGTTTGGGAAATGGACCCCCGTGGGAAATGGACCCCCCTGAACATATCCATGGTCACTTTTAAGGGGGGTCCATTTCCCATGCAACAGTGCTTCGTTTTCAAAATTATAAATTTAGTGCAGTTACCTTGACAAAAACGTGTATTGTGGAATACTAGTTGTATTGTGGTGTATTGTGAAATAAATAGAAAAATTACAAAATATTCCAATACTTTTGTATCCATTCCAAGTAAATTTGTCCTTTCAGAGAATAGTGTCAATTGTTTCGATGATTTATATTGGCTATTCAAAAAGAATTGATCGAAATGGTATTCGATATATAGTAAGTTTCCTAACTACAAGAATATGTTGAATTATATATGAACCATAATGTTTATATATAGTTTGGAATATTTATACTATATTTCAAGGTTATACTTAGTAGTTGTGGTTCACTAAGAAAGTTAGATGAGATTCGAACCATGGATATATGAATAAACGAATATTTTTGGTTATCTTTATTAGTTATTTGATAGTTTAAATAAATATGCATATATACATATGATGAGACTTGAATTTAATTGTTCTGAAGTTAATTTTATCAGTATATCCATTTTTCCAATTTCCCGAATCACGAAAAATTTATTACTTCCTGACCCCTTAACAAAATGAATGTTCCGGAAATAGTCATAATATACCTAATTAACAACAAAGTATTTGAATGAGTTCATGGAATGTAAAATCAAAGTTTTCAACATATCTCAAACCAATAATTTTTTGAACAATTAATTTCTAAAAATTTCCCTCAACTATTCAATAAACCGATCCTACCATTCATCCACACCAGAGGGTCCGGATGGGTTACAGATCTACAGATTTACGGATTTCCAATCCGTCAAATCCTTAATTTGCAAATTTTGGACGGATTTGGTAAAATAATCAAATCCGTTCCAAATTCTGTAAAATCGGATTTTTAATGGATTTGGAAATTATTCTCAAATCTATCTTAAATAATATATTGTAAAATGGTATAATGCATTTTTGAATTGAGAATGTACTTGGTACCTCCTAAACTAAAAAGAAATTACACACGATACATACTTGAAAGCCACCATCTGATCTAGATATCTGTGTGGTCCGTATGGATTACGGATTTACGGATTCCAAATCCCTGATTTACGGATATGGAACGGATTTGGAATTTTAATTCTAGATGTGATAGATTATGGAGCGGATATGGATACGGGTTCCGATCCATTCGAACCCTCTGTCCACATCTCATTCCTTTTAGCCTGGAAACAGTCCCAAGTGAACCTCGAAAACTCCCAGTAGTTAGAATCTTTCTTCCAGATGAGTTACAGTCCTTCAAATCGACATTCGAAATAAGGTCACTTGCAGATGTCGCGACACACATCAAACAGTCAAAGACTCAAAGGAGTATAGCGACCTTCAGCTAGAAATAAGTGACGACTGTATTACAGCAACTGTGTTGTAATATGTTCAGCGATTGCTACAGTAATGGAGTGCATTGATGTTGAAAGCAATCTTCATGTCAAACTCAACTATGAAGGCTGTCCAATTTCTCTATCTGCATATATTGATCGTCAGAAGGATCTAAGCTTACTTCCCTTGATAAGCTCACAAATCTTCCTGTCTACTGTAGGAATGTTGAAGCAACCTGTGAAACATATATCATTAGCGAGTTGTTAAATTAGAATACTACAACCCTAAAGGGAGCGTTGACGGAAAGATGGTCGCGGGGAAAATTGGTCGCGGGGAAAATTGGTCGCTGAAAATTGGTCGCGGAAAAATGGTCGTGCGGAAAATTGGTCGCCGGGAAAAATGGTCGCGGGGAAGTTTAGGCTTTGAAAATTGTTTAAACCTAAATTACATTAACTTCTATATTTAATTGCTATTGTGCTATTAATTAACTTTATTGAAGATGTAATATTGAATAATAGAGAACTGTATTAAGAATAAGGGTATAGATTACTTTAAAACTCAAAATTGTATGCGATTCCCTTCAGATAACTCAATGTATCACGAGATTCGTAATCTGCCACAAGGGCTAAGATACGAGCATCACGTGCAATACTGTGCTTTGATCGCTTCTTAGATTCTCCAGCCTCCCACTTTGCCAGAACCGCCTCTTGCAATGACTGTTCCCTTTGTAGAAACAGCGATAGTTTACAAAAACTTGGATGTGAGGAGACTACTGTTGATTTAAAAGCGTTATGCCACCCCTCAACATTGTTGTTTGTTCTGGCTAGACGACTATTCACTCTTGAATAAATATTCCATATTCTAATTGGAAACATTGGTGTCCTTCTACTAAGATCGGGTAAGACTCTACCAATGTATGTCTTTTCGAAGTATTTCGCTAGAGTTATGGCCTCTTCTGGAAACTGTTGCATAAGAATATTAAAACAAATTAGAACGTCATTTTCTGGAACAAACGCTAAACTAGCAAGCATTTTGATATTAATAGCAAAATTGTTGTCCTCTTGGTAGCGTATAGCCAACCCTTGTTCTTGAACTTGTCTGAATATATTCTGTGACAAATGAAAAAAACATCCTGTTATTACAGAAATAAAATTCTCCTCCAGTGCATTCATCGCAGCTCTTTCAAAATCGATCATAACAGTCACAGGGTTTAACAATGGTTCAATTTCTAATAATTTCTTAAACAACTTGTCATATGTAGCTTCACTTTTATTCGGGAGCAGCGCATAGATACATGGAAAAATGTTTCCATCTTTTTCTGCATGAATAGTATATAGTTGTACGAACAGGTCCGGAACAACACTAAACGTTCCATCACAATACCAGTTGTCACAGCTACTTAGACAGGAAATGAAATTTCTTGTACCATAGACAATAATCCTTTGCTGGTCACCAAATCCAGAATCATAAAGCAAAAATGGTCGCCCTTCAAAGTGATTTTGTATTTGTCAGGAATGACGATTTCAGCAGCGGTGGTAGGGTTACCACAGCTCTCTATGCTAATACTTTTGTAATTCCGAATCGTTCGTTTCACAGATTCTAATTGTGGAAGCTTGTTTACAGTGGATGGATGCATTGTTTCAATACCTGAAGATAAAATACCCCTAGTGCTCTGCTCAGTAACAGATGCCAAATCCTTCATCTTTCTATATTCCTTCAACATCTTAATACGATCTTGTGAGGGCGCGTGTGTATGAGATTGTTCTATTTCAGATACTTGATCAGGTTTTACTATAATATCGTTACTCGTGTGTATCCTAGCCTTGCATATGCCCCGTTTTTCACATACCCAATATGATACCTCATCAGAAACACGGTTTAGAGTATAGATATACCCAAATACTGTTGCTTTATCTTTATTCTTGTTGCTCTTTATGCGTTCAATGAAGAGAGAATCCATCTGATGATAACGAGTAGAAATTAGTAAATGTGAATTCGAGAGTAGAGATTAATAAATGTGAATTTGTATAATATCTTCACCTTACCTTATATAAGTAAATTATATGTGTCAAGTGTAACCTGTGTGTGTGTTGATGAGATAACAACAGATACATAACTGATATGCACATAACAAACACCAAGTGAGAAATGAGAAACATGTGGACATACCTGCCAACCTATTTGAGACATATCCCTGTACGAGGCTCCTATTTCCCCCTGTACATTGGCCATAATCCCTGTACACCCCAAAGAATCTTTCTTGTAAAGGTGAAAACATTAGTTTATATAGACTGTACAGGGAATCCCTGTATGCTCGAATAGGAACAGAGTATTTACACAAAACAGAATGCTATATTTAGATGGTGTAGACATGTTTAGGTATTATTAATAGACACACAATCAATAATTTTTCCCTATCTAAAAATCCCTGTACAAATTTAAAAATCCTTGTACGGTGAGCCAAAATGGTCAAAATCCCTGTACTGTACAGGGAATCCCTGTACGGTTGGCAGGTATGTGTGGAACCTGAGAAATCAAAAATATAAAATCCCCCGCGACCAATTTTCCGCGACCAATTTTCCGCGCGACCAATTTTCCCCGCGACCAACTTTCCGCCATTCAAAGGGAGTCCCCCATACTCCACTACTGTATTAAGTTTTGCTCTTATTATGAGATACGCCTTTAATTCAGGATATCGATATTTGAAAAGATTTATCCCTCTACCAAGCAATTCGCTATTGTATAAGTTAAAGTCACAACCAATCGATATTTGTAAAGGCTTACAATCACTGTGAGAAAATTCTTTTTTTAGTATCGATACTGTCCTATTGCTTGACGAAATGTATCTACAACAAGAAGTGCAATACGATGGCAGAGAGTTAACTGCTTGTGATTCTAGCCTGCAGATGTATAAAAGTATTTTGTGCTTTATGGTTGTCTCTTTGAAACAGTCAACACCATATATTATCAAGGCTATTCCATAAAATAAAATAACCATCAGGTCGTTCAACAGGGTATAGTTAACTGTATAATCATGCTCAGCAGAAGACATTTAAATGTCAGAATTGTAGTTAGTGACAACCATTCCACGTATGTGAGCGCATACAAACACCTCAAAGTTATACACCCATGCTCAATGCGCCATTATGCAATACCCAACCCGCTCAACCTAGAGAAGTACATCTACCTACTTATTGATACTGTACATCTTGTAAAACATTCGGAACAACCTCTTATACACTAAATTTTCCAAATACCAGCCTTGTAAACAACTCTTGTGGTGTCTCCATTAATATTACTCCAGGGCCTATCTAATATCTATTCATAAATTTTTCATCGTGTACATGAGAAAGATTTAACAATTGGATGTCATGTGAGAAAGGCCCCTAAGATTTCCTATCAAGCTGTGCACCCAGGAAACAACAAACAGTCTGTCTCCCTAGCACTATCAATTTTCCATCCAACCACCATCACAGCAATTCGCCAATATTTTCCGGTAGATAGAACAATGTCATATTTTCTAATTTAATTCACAATTGGCGTTTGGTAGTAAATGCCAAAGTAAGATTTCATCCGGTTGTAATCGGGAGTGCACTAATTGAAAGTAATGGAAAAATAGAGTTTTTGAATATGATTGCGAACTGGTTGAGTGATTTAATAGTATCAAAGAAGCATGGTTTCTCTAGACAATCATTTGATACTCTCATATCTACAAATCGGGGTATAGCAGATTTAAGTTCTGATCTACTTAACGAGGAATACAAATATATTCTAACAGGACGCTTACAGACTGATCCTCTTGAACGAAGATCTTCACAGTACAGGCAGATGTCGGGGGGAAGATTTTTAGTCGGTCTTAAGGAGGTCGATCGTTCAGAATATATTTTATAGCTGACATTTATCGAATATCGAACTAGCCTCAATTAGTTCCTCCATTACAGACGAAGAATCGGCCATTCTTCAAGATTTTTGGAAACAATCAATCAAGAAAACTTTGACCACATAACTATATCCGAGATACTGTTGATTGTTTAACATTTGTTTCAGGCTATATATCGCGTTCATTACTGAAAATTATTGACTGTGATGAGTGTAAAATAGCCCTCACTAACGATCCTGTGTCCAGCAGTTATCTTGATGACTACAATAGAGGTGGCCTCAAAATACCAACATCTGCACTGAATAGCTATACACAATGTGCATTATCTGTACTACTTAATCATTTGGAACAAAGGATTCTTGAAGTAGACGTTCCCTCGAAAGCAGGGGTTTTCAACCTTTGTACCATGCGACCCCTTTTACAGATGTGTAAATGCTCGCGACCCCCTACAATGTTAATGTGAAAGTTTTTATTAATGTTAAGTATTCCTATTGTTTAATTAAATCGATGCACCTCATGTTTCAAGGATATTCTGACAATTATGAAAAAACTACAAGGCTATATAAATAAAAATAATCGCGAATGCCCTGAAAGCTCATTGCTTAAATATTGCAAGTACACAATGTCCACACAATATTCGTATTTCAATGTAGATAATTTAAATAAGTTACGACTTATATCTCGGTATATTTTAACGATTTTATATAAATTTTCCGGAACTTTACGCGACCCCCCTATAAAGTCTTCGTGATCCCCTTGGGGGTCGCGTCTCCCAGGTTGAAAACCCATGTATAAAGTCTTGGTACAGAGCCTGAATCACTTATCTTCCGAGTGGAATGATTCATTTGTCTGCCATCATCACTCAATGGTCGGGCTTCAGAAGGTAAACTCCATTATATCAAATTGTTATTTGATTAATTTAGCTAGGGATGTAACATAATCTAGAAGACGTCTTTAGTAGGCAGGGGCGGATCAAGGAGGGCTGAGCAGTGGGGCAAGTTGTGAATGTGAGGCCCCATTTTCCTCGCTAGGATTATTATTGCTAGAAATTTAAAAAAATTGGTAATATGTCCCACAGAATCGTGATGCTCAACGGTCCGTATTATTGTAATACTGTAGACTCGTTAATACGAACAGGGATAAGGAAGACATCTTAAATTCACCAGCCTATTCAAATGTATACTAATGACTTTGGTTAATTAATATGAATTTCGATTATTGCGAACTAATTCTGGCAGTATTCTGACCGAAATAATTCTGACAGTATGAACGAGAGTTTACTGTACTATAACTATTTCCCTTTTCCTCTCAATAATGTCAATCGAGAATGACATTCTTAGGATCTCGTCTTCTCGTCAATTATTGAAACATTTGCTTGTCAAAAAAATCCGAAAGGTTGTAGTTTGAACATTAGTTATGCCAATTCTCGTGACCCTTACATAATTGCCAACCGTACAGGGATTTGAACATTTTGGCTGTTCTGTACAGGTGTACAGGAATTTATTCAATTTGTACCGGAATTTTAAATAATTAACAATTATGAGTCAAATAATGTCTAAAACTGTCTACAGCGATGATAGTATATTCTGTCATGCATTCTGCATTGACCACATAAAGGCACTCTTAGTAAGTTTATATATGTATTCAAGCGTACAGGGAATACCTGTACTGTATGTAATTCTCCTTTCCAAAGTGATAATTTTGATATGTAGTGTACACTAATTCCTTGGACGAGCGAGCAAGAAAATTTGGGAGGTGTAGGGGATTTGGTAAATGTACACGGGAAAATTGGAGTCCTGTACAGGGATTTGACTCAAATAGGTTGGCAGCTATGCCATTAGTAACATTTTATATAAAGATTAATTCCAATAACAAGGGGGGCCATGAAGCGGGGCCCCTGAAGTTTTGGACCCTGGGGCACGTGCCTCCCCGAGCACCTTGGTTTATCCGCCACTGTCAGTAGGCCATGGGTAGAGAAATCAAATCACTATGTATAGATAATAAGTCCATTTTGAGAATTCCTAGTAGGACAGGTAAGTTGAAAAGTAAACCATTATTGCAACCTGAGAAGGAGATCGCAATTGTTCGCTTAAATTTAAGCCTTGTGATATTTGAGTTGGATACGTTACTCTCATTTCTTCTGAAAGTGTATGAGAAATTGGTTCGGTTCGAAATTCCATTGGATGATATTCATGGTTTTGTAGATGGGTGCCAAGTGTCTCTTGACACTTGGCACCCATTATTCAATGACTACCTTCCTTTCTGGACAAACACCACTATAGCATATACAAAACCATTTGGTTTCTGTTGATAATAAATATGCATAGAATTATCGTGCACTACACAAATTATGTTTTTAGAGAAAGTATAAAGGTGTATGATATAGGATCCGAACTGTCAAACAACTTTCTTCTATAGCAATCGCAAATGCTTTCAAATGTACAAATTAAACAGCAGTACTCTGACTAAACAAGCCATATTTTATAGAAACAATACGTCCATTTAGGAGATGAAGTGATCATATGTACAATACAAATATATAAATTATCCTTTGTACATGCTGATTATTAATATAGTAGTTTTTCGTGCTTTGCTAATTGCTACTCATAAACTACTATATACGTATATACTATATTCTTCGGGTTCTGAATGAATAGTTGTGAATCTTGAGTCTTCCTGATCAGATTCTTAGTGATTCGAAATTCTCGCATCTGAATCTCCTTGACCTGAAAATGAATGAAATAAAATAGCATTATACAAAACTCGCGGGAAGAATGTATTTATACTTACTATTCCCCAAGTCATAATATCGTATATCCTGGTCAAGTTAAGAATATGAGGAAATCTCAATATCCTGCATAATATAATCAACCATAAGCGTTATGACAGAAATAATGATATGCCTAGTGGATTTGGATTCCTTATTGTTATAAATAAGTATGTGAACAGTGATTCTTTGTCGCATATATATTAATGTAGTTTGACAGCCCATTAAATCTAATTAAACTACGAAAAGTAGAGTCGTAATATAAATTCATTACAATTACAAAATAGATACAAAGGTAACTTCGTAAACACAAATAAAAGCCCAAATACTTTTAATTAATTAATTCTACCGCCAGCGCGTAGAAAAAGTACGATGAACCAGCCGCCGAGTACTTTTTAATACATAATTTTTTCTGATATACAGTACAGTGTTTCATCCAGACATTTAGGCAAGGGGGGGGGCAAAGTAGAGTTTTGGGAATTTGAGGGGGGGCGGCGTCAGCATTGATCAATGTATTTTTTCAAATCCCAAGGAGGGGCACATAGGATCCAAGGGGGGGGGGGCAAATTCCCCCCCCGCCGCACCCTAAATGAAACACTGTAGTAGACTCCGCTTAATTGGGAAACCAGGTAATCGGGACAACCGCTTATTGTCTGGCCGTTGGAAAGTTGAACCTAAAAAATTCATACAAAGCGTTTGTTAGTACCACTAGAAACCATGCGCGGCGCCAGGATTTTAGAACTGGGGGGGCAGAGGGGGGGCAACCAATTTTTCAAGGGGGCAGCTTTTCCATCTGTCAGAATTTATCTTGTCATACATGCAAACTATCCAGGGATTTTGGACTTCATCGAAAATTCAGTGATTTTTTGAAATCACTTACTAGATATGCATTGTATTACAAATAATTTTATTTTTGAACAAAATAATTATCACAAATACTGTTTGTAAATTTGTATTTGCAACTTTTGGGGTGCGGCGATGCTATAATACGAGATATACGATATTAATATGTATGTTTTTGACGAAAATTGAGCGAGCGTAGCGAGCGAGCGAAAATTTTCAAACAATCGAGCCTCTAGAATGGTGTCCAGGGGAATGGGCTTTGGGATTATCATGGGCGAATTTATCACATATAATTTTAACTTGAGAATACACTAAATCCTGCCCCCCTGCCCCCCCTCTGGCGCCGCGCCTGCTAGAAGCCCAATTTTTCGTAGAATAGCATATCCAAATCCGATAATATTCGTTTGGGAAAAAATTTATGCAGGTGGCAGTGTCAGCCTTTTCAAAGTAAATCGCCGACATTTCCGTAATAAACTTTCTCAAATCAAATCTAATCAACTTAAAATCACCATATTTGCACTCCACTTAAAATTTTAGGCAATTTCATATATCACATGACCATATTTGGATGAATTTTTCCTTAGCAACGCTGGAATGCATCATGAATGTGTTTAGAATGTGCCAACATTCCATTCTCAAATTGTGTGCCTATTCAATCGAGTGACCCCTCGTTCAACTCCGCTTGTATAATTATACACATTCCGAAAGGTGATTTTACGAGATTATTCGAGATATAACTTAAATTTAAGATTTTCAGATAAATCTCGTCAAATAACGTATTATAGGTTAGGTTTAAAACTGAAATGGTTGTAAATCGCTAAATTTAATTATTTTTCCGTTATTTGGGAACTCCGATTAATTGGGACAAGAGGCCTGAAACAAACATGTCCCAATTAAGCGGAGTATATCTTAGTTTATGAAAGTATTTATTCTGTATAGTATATCGATATTTTCATGCCCAATTCCGTTGAATGCTAAGGGGTCAAATGTTGAAAACCAGGGAAACTTGAGACGTAATCACCATATATGGTCATTCAGACACCACATTGCCATTTTGATAGATAGAACAATTTTTTGTTATAGCCTACTCTATATATGGCCTGACATTAACCTAGATAAAATGGACCAAGGATGAAGGAGAAGATGGTAATATTTATTAAACCACAATATTTAATTTCAAAATTGATAATAATAATCAACCACATTTATTAGAAATATTCTTGAAATATATACAACTATTGATCAGATTTTATTCCAAACTCTTTAATTGACGTACAATCCCATCCTATTAATTTCGCTTTGGTATTTTATTCATATTAGCTTTTATTCATGCCTAACTCTTGTTCTGTCCCCGAATGCAAGAGCAACTACAACCCGGATGACCATGTTCCTGTTTTCAAGATGCCTCAAATCTACCAACCCTGAATCATGCCTGTACATGCACTCTTCGTCGCGATGATATTGGTGACCTGAACGCGGTCTATGTATGTATCAACCATTTTCAGAAAGAAGACATAGACATCAATTTCAAAGTCCCAAAAGGAGATGGTACTTTTACTGAAGTACTGTGGGCGAAGCAAAAGCTGAAGGAAGGCGCTGTCCGAGTTTACTGCCTGGCTGCCCGGCATATTACTCATCCAAACCTACCAAACGGAATCGCTTGTCATACGATGCAAAAGAGGAAGCCTTGATGGACCAAACACTACAACTCAGCTTGAGATACGAGAGTCAAGAAAAAGAGAAGTTTGTGGTCAACTCTCTACAGGACTTGAAAGATAAGTTAACCTTGATTTCTTTACCTAATAGTTGATTGGTGTGATTACCTTAATAAGAGCAACATTATGCCAACATGTTTGTTCTCTCCAAAATGACTGAAAAAAGTATCTCAGTAGATTTGTACCTTGAAATCAATGCTTATTTATCCACCTCAGCCTATTTTTATGGACAGAGTATATCCGTTAATATTGCTGCAATTAGTGACGTCCGAAAATTGAATCAGTTTTGCAGGAACTTGCTTGAAAATACAACTCTAGTTCTAAAAATACTAAAGAGTAGATTAATTTACCTCGAGCCAAAGAGTATATTCAGGAGGTCACTACTTAATAATGAACAAAATAATGATTCCTCAGAATTATCGCGTTTGCAATTTGATAGAAATATTATACTCTTTCTTTCATTTGATTTTGTACACATAATAAAAGTATTCGTAATAACTGGTAAAATCAAAAGGATTTTGATAAAACATTTCATTTCCCAAATTTGTTAAATTTTAAAGTAGATTATTGTGAGTATCCCCTTAAGTTCGGTTGTGCATCCTTTCAAGATGTCAAATATAAAATTCAGAAAGAACCAGTTTTGCCAACTTAGCTCCTCATGTGACTATGAAATCCTGTTTTCCGTCTAGCATAGAGCGTCAAAACGTCAAACTGGTTTTGAAAATCGTTAACGAATTGACAATATCTGAGCTAACTATTCAGAACGAAATGCGTTATGCAGAATATAGAAATAATACTCCTGAGTTGGTAGATACCCTTCGAACTGTTTGGACACGCAACGATAATACCAGTCAACTTAGTGAGTATCTGAACAGATGGTGTGTTAATTTCAAATCCCAGATAAAGAATTAGAAACATTTTCTGAGTTCTGTCGTAATTATTAATTTGTTGTTTCTCACATAGTCATGATTTTAATCAATTATAAAGCGGAAAATGAGATCTAAGATGCTCATTTGTATTCTACACATCGACACATACTACTAGTATGAATAGTCCAACTAGATCGGTGATAATGATCAAAATATCTTCGAAATTCGATATAGGTATCTCATTTTTGCTAAGTCATCACAACTTAAAAAATGTATGCCAAACCAAAAAAATTTGGGGCTCACTCAATTTGTTATAGTTGATAACCTATAGGTAACTAATACCTTTTATACCTCTATCTTGCACCTAAATACCTATGACCGCTGATGTACCTGTTTTTGCCCACTGTGCTATGGCTAAAAGTCAGAGCTTATGCTTAAGTTTATCTAAACCCCAAATTAGGAAGAATAATTTGAGCAAATAGAACTATGAAATTGATTGAAGCCTTTGTTTTAATTGAAGTATTGACATATTTTTAGAATTACCTTTTAGAGCTTCATAGGTGGTGACATAGTTTCAATCAGTATGCATTCATAACCAATATATTTACTAACTTCAGTAATGCCTATACAACTAGTTTAGAGTCTAATCAAATTTGTTAGATAGGGCACTAAGCAATTCAGATATCGGCTGGTGGTTTTATTTATATTTTTCCAAATATGGCTGAAATTCCATCGATTTAATTTCTAATCTAACTTTAATTATATACCCCCGGGGTTAAAATTTGAAATTGAAAATTCCCTTTGTTCATATGGTTCAAATACACTATAAGAATATGTGCAACAATTTTCAGAACTCTAACTATTCTATTGTGGTCTCCCGGTTTCCCCCCGCTTACGTCACTATGGTCAACAATAATATTCTGAGAAAGAAGCTTGCAAAGTTTATTATTATAATTATAACCGAAACGTTGGGGATTTTATCCCCATTAGTTTTCTTGTATTGGTTAAAATGGATCAATAATATGACTAGAAAGTTAGAGCTAAGCTCTAGCTACTTTTTTAATTTCAATCTTATGGTCACATCACTGAAATGACACCAGCCATGGCCTACTATATAATACGGCTTTATAAGTCAAGTATTTGCCATTTTATTTCCAGGCCAGTGTTTACTTTCTAATTGCTCGTAAAATAAATCACCTATTGTCATGGAATAAACTAAACTTAGGTTTTCAAATACGCTGGAAACATCTAAAATACTTTTGTGAATGATTTCTCATCAGATTTAACCACAATGACGTAATCAAATATACATACCCATATATGGTAATTAATACTAATTATGAAGTAGAGATTTGAAGTAGAGATTTTGTGAACATTAGCTAAATAAGTCACAAGAACGGTCATTAAACTGACTGGGCAACATGTACGTCGTCAAACAGCACTTTTAAGACCTAGATTAAAATCTAACTATACATTTCAAAAAAATACAAAACATATGGTTTGATAACAATAGCATAATTATTTACTTACATTGACGTTGAAAAGAATTTGAGTGAAAGGAATGACATAATTTGTTACTGTAGTTAGTTTTTTACAAGAAAAATGCATTAGGATAAAAGCGGCAAAGTTAGATTCTCAAATTATCTAAAAAATTAACATTTATTTAACATCATTACCATATATGGGTATGTATATTTGATTACGTCATTGTGGTTAAATCTGATGAGAAATCATTCACAAAAGTATTTTAGATGTTTCCAGCGTATTTGAAAACCTAAGTTTAGTTTATTCAATGACAATAGGTGATTTATTTTACGAGCAATTAGAAAGTAAACACTGGCCTGGAAATAAAATGGCAAATACTTGACATATAAAGCCGTATTATATAGTAGGCCATGCACCAGCATATATGGGCATGTGAACTTATAGAATTGTCCCCATTTGCTAATGGTCTCATTTGTTCTTCCAATGAGTTGGTAATGGGATATTGACGTGATTAGACGGTTAGAGCTAAGCTCTAGAGTATATACTTTAGGAGAGAATAAATTTGAAGCGTCATCAAAAATCGGCACATTACATGCCCATATATGGATCATTTTGAAAACGGTGCCTGTTAGGGTCACGAAATGTATTATTGACGGATAGGAAGTCTGGTATTGCGAGTATTTTGAGACGTTAATTTTTATTCCAGCACCTCGGGTGTCTGAGGAAAAAAATGGACATGAAAACGTACCCTCGAATGGGATTGTAGGCCATAAAGTTTCAAATTTTCACTTTTTAACAATTTCTTTTCATCAATTGTTGATTATTTTTGTCAGACAAAACATGGAAAAAGTTATGTTGACTCCAGTCTTTCGAATATTGGAGAATAAACGACGGACAATCGATAGAAACGGTGAAATCCAATTTTCTGATAAACAAATAGGTCATATCTCTGAAAATAACTATGGAAAAGAGTCCAAACTGTGTGCAAACTATATATATTGTCCGTCTCTACTGTTTGGTGAAAGAAAAAAAATTTCGGGATAATTTTTTTCTCTTACATAATCGACAAATTTTTATGCGAGCGATACCGTTAACACACATTCTCTTTCCAAAGGGGAGATTAGAAATGCCTGACGCGCATTTAGTGGCCCTTTTTTATACTCTTGCATGCTTGTCAATGACTTTCTTTAAAACTGGTGACCATGCTCTCAGAGGGGCCAGATGGATCAAAATCATAATCCAAATCCATTCAGTAATCCATTTTCCACACGAATATAGATCCATATCCATATGGAATACTGATATCAAATCCATGTCCAATCCATGAAATCCATCAGATCCATGAAATCCATCAGATCCATGAAATCCATAATATCCATCAAATCTATAAGATCCATCAAATCCAGTATGTATAAACTTTAATTATTATTATGTAATGCGATATCCTTGTTTCAATTTCTAATTGATTTCTTCTCACTTTACTTGTTAGAATTCTTTTCAATAGAATCTAGTATCACACATACGTTCTGATACAACGTATTAGTTTACGAAATGGATTTTCTATCATGTTGTAGATTTGAATAGGCGTATTGATTACATCGAATTTGATTCGTGGATTCTGTTAGTTCAATTGATAATAACCGTTGAAATAAATCCTAAATTACCACCTGTGCCTCCGTCAGTACCATGCAGGCACTATAATCGCCCAACATAGATACTGATAGTGCCTGCAATGGTATTGACGGATGGATTTCATGGATCTCATGGATCTTATGGATTTCATGGATCTCGTGGATCTCTATAGGGGGTCCACGGTTGAAAAAGGTTGGGAATCGCTGCACTACATGCATATTCAAGTTTGGGACATATTAAAAGTTTATAAAATTGTTTTAAAATAGCCGGAGTAATAGAAATGAACTACATTTTTAAAAGTCGTTCAAACGGTTGGCTAAAGATGACTATTAAACACAAACTTGTATATATGTTTGTGTTCCGAGTTGATTGAAAATACTGGACGGTTTCCAAATGGAAATTTTGGCACCCGAAAATAAGCTGAGGTTTTCACTCAAAATTTATCACACCTCGACAAGTTATGACGTAATTGTCACATTTCGACAACCCTGAAGATTCAATTAATTTCACTTAATTCGCGCCCTCTAAGAGTAAATTCTGAAAATTTTAATGGAAGTTGGAACATGTACATTAATGATGCGGACACGTTGGTCACACCATATGCCAATGTGGTTACTCATTATCGCATGACGTAATCACAAGTTTCATATAGTTAAATTTGACATTTTAGACCAATTTACGCTTTATAATCAATGTTAGAAGAAGTATATAAACCACGCATCAACCGCGAATCGGTTGGTGTGTGGTTGTGTTCTGCCGCGAAGCGACCTAGCAAGCGACGCGCTAGTTAGAAATATGTCCAGAAAATTATCAACCCATCCCCCAAATCCTTCAATACTTTTTTCTTCAATAAAATTTGAGTTAATTAAGAGAATAAACACGCTTTAGTTTAGATTTACTTAAGTGTAGAATATTACACTTGTTGAGGTTGATAGGAATGTGGTTTTGTTGAGACCAAGACACCATATCCGAAAGACTAGACCATAGCAATCTATATTCTAAGTCAAAGGCACTCTAGTGAATTACTGGACCATGGATGGCAGTTACCATGGAATTATTCTATACAATAACTTGAAATAGTATATATGGTGAATTCACCTACTTCATGTCCCTTAGAACTTATTTTTGGAATAAGTGAGAGAATATATACTTGATCTTCATAGATATTTACTATATTAATCTTGCGGTTACAATAGTTTGAATTCTTCGCTACAGAACGATTAAATTCGTTTAGATCATATTCACCTTCAAGAAATACAAGTACTGGATGATTATAGAAGTTATAAACACCTAAGTAGCTGACTAATTTCTAAATTCTGCCCAATTAACGTCAGAGTAGTGAGAGTACAAATTTCACTAACCAAATAATAACCACTCATAATTATTACACTCAATTTTTTAAGATATTCAATGATGCTTATAATTGCATTGCTACTTGCTAAACTTCATAATTTTCACTTACGTATTCTAATTTCATACATGACTTGCCTCGTACCTGGTTGTAAGTCAAACTATTCTGATAAAGATGAATACAGTAGAACCTCCCAGATCCGGACCTCCCAGAACCGGACACCTCCTTAAACCGGGCAACATTTTTGTATAAGTTCAAAATTAATTCGCCATTTTTCTGTGAATTACCCCCAAATATAGTTTATCTTTGCAGATTTGTATGTCAAACATGTTACTAAAGTAGAACCACCCTTATCTGGGTGGTAAATAATGGTTTGGATTTGGCCATATGGTAATCTCGCTACTTTATATACGATTCATATTCGAAATTTATGAACTCTTTGGGTAAACTTATACCAAGATTAGATGTCGGAGGTTCATTTCAGGTCATACAACAGGTATTGAGACATCAGAACATAAACACTAGTTGATTATACAATAGAAATTATGATTATTTCCGAGATCCGGGCAAATTCTAAGATCCGGGCACCCTCCGGACGAGGCTGCCCGGATTGGGGAGGTTCTACTGTATGTACCTGTTTTCGATTTTCCCACTGATGTTGAAACTCGTGAGAAGTGGTTCCCAAGCAATACCTTGGCAGAGAGAAGACTACGAGATGAATAAACGTTTGAAGGTACTTTGTTATAATATCTTTAATTTTATATTGTATTCTATGTCTTTTGTTTTGAAGGTCTGCATACACCATTTCCATGAAAAAGATATAGAAACCATTCAATACTTTATTCGAATGGAGAAGATTGAAACGATCAGGAAGAAAGTGGCTCTGAATAAGTGTGCAGTCCCTAGCATCTTTCCAAACTGTCCTAGCTATCTTACAGATGCTGCTGATAGATGTCAAAGACTATTTTTAGATGTTAAGGAGGCGAAGAGGGTACAAGAAGCCTACCAGAAGAGTCGCGCAGATTTCAAAGAAACTGAAGCAAAGTTTATTATTTCTACTCTTAATTGTAATATTGATAAGTTACATCTAATTGAACTACCTAGCGGTTGAGTTCTTCATCGACCCAATTCTACCACCATTCTATTTCTTAAGATTCACTATCATACTAAAATTTCTATGGTAAAACGTTCAACAAGTGCTGATAAAAAATTAGATTGTAAGGATTTTTATATAGAATATAATCGAATCAAACTATCTTGTAATTCGTTTAACGATATCAGATTGTTAGAAAATATTATTCATGAAGTTGAAGTATTTTAAATGAGTCAAAAAGATTCCTAAATTTCCACAGCGACCCTTTGAAAAAACATGTAGAGAATGCCATTCATAATCATACTAATGCTATTGGTACACTAGATCCTACCCATTCCACAATTGATTTCGAAGCCGAGAATGATTCTATGCTAAACAGTCTTAATTTTTTGCTCGATCAGCTGAAATACTTGATTGTTGATAAACATGCTCGCCGTTATAATATTCTGGAATAATTGGTTAAATCATAGCATTCTATACACAAGGCAATGTTAGTTACTAATTTTTTGGACCAGGGATTGGTTAGTATATTCAATTTTAAATTTTCTTTTATTACGTTATATATCATCCATAAGCTGTTTTGATATAAAAATAGTCTAGGAGATGCAAAACTAACTGTGTAGATGTAAACATTTACCAAGGAGGTGTTTCGACATTAATTTTTAAATAACCCCTGGGGCGCCGGCGATCCTCCGGAGCAACGGGTGCACGATAAACCAAAACCGGGGGTGCAAAGCCCCCCGCACTCCCCCTCCATGCAAAAGAAAAAAATTGACCGGAGCAACGGGTGCACCGTGCACCCAGCGCCCTAGAACCCATAATGATTAAATTTTCTATTCAACATAAATAAGCGATATGGAAATTATTTTTATCTGCTATACACACTTATTCTAACTTCAATTTCAACGAGATGAGTTGTATCATACCTGGATGTAGCTCGAATTATCGGGGAGAAGAACATTCCACAAAAGTATTTATTTTTCCAAAGGATGAACAAGTGCGTGAAAAATGGATTAGAGCCATTCCAAGACGCAGAGAAGATTACCAGAACAACATAAATATAAAGGTAAATACTCTTATGCTCATATTTTTAAACTAATCATTACTTCACATTCGAAATTATAGAATTATTTCTTAGGTTTGTACTCCACTTCAAAGAGTAATTCATTGAAAGGACATTCGAATATTTGATGGACAGAAGATGGTTGTGGTACCACGAGACCGATTGTCCCTGACTAAGACTGCTGTACCAACTATATTCCCGAACTGTACCAGCTACTTGACAAACACTACAGAGAAGACAAAAAGAATTTCGAGAGACGATAGAGAGCTGACAATGGTTCAAACTGTAATCAATCTGAGCATAGTGGACAATACATCTACCATAGCAGTGGCGCCCAAGTTTTCAAAATGTCGGGATGGGGACTCACTTGATTTGAGCTAATATCTAATAGGGATGTTGCAGTGTGTACGCAAGAGCCCTTCGGTCTCGGTCGCCAATTAACGGCCGCTTCGCGCCCTTTCCCTCCTTAAAAAAACTGTAATATAAATGATAAATAAGTTAACCTTATTCTTGTAAATTACTCACTACTACTTCGTTCATTTCAGCTTGTTGTTATTAGAGAGAGGATATTTACTAACCCATGTTTTATTTTCTGCATCGTTGGTACAAGCCCGCCTAAAATTATAAACCATTTCGCGCCGTATTTTCCTCAAGTTAAAATTTATAACTAGTACTTCGTTTTGGGTTGTGATTCGTTAATAATGCAATAATGTGATTTGTTTTGGAAAGTATGTTATATATTAACTGTAGACTGCCTACTGATACACGTTGTGCCAGGAGGAAAACAGGTCGATCAAATAATTCAAATTTCAAGAAAATTGGGATTTAGACATGGTTTTGTACTCTCTATCGATTTCATTCAAAAAATCAAAAATTTCAGAAATTGTTATGATGACGTAGCAGAAAAGTGAACTGCTCCACTTGCCCGCCACTTGCTTTTCTAAATTATAAATGTTATAATTTCACCATAGAAATACCCGAAAGAAGATATTAGACTAAATAATATCTATTTTAGTATATTTGGTTTGACAAATACATAGTTGTGATAGATATAACTCAAATATATGTAATTTTTCGTAATCCATGGTTCATAAAAACAAATTTGCCGATTTTTTTAAAAAGATGTAGCTTTCGTTTAGTGAATCGGATTTGTTCAATTTTTGAGATCTGATGACTAATAAGATAGTCGTCATTATTCAAGTTAAAAAACAATGGATACTTACATGTTAACGGCGTTATATCGATTTGAAGAGAAAGTATGTGACATCACTTTTTGTCGAAATCCTTTAGTAAATTTTTTCAAAAATTCTAGAATGTTGATATATTATTGTGCTCTTGTTGAATTTCAAATTATTAGGTTCTAAATATTAAATTCAAAGAAATACAGGGTATGCTATTTTCCTGAAAATCACTCCGGCAGTCTACAGTTAAGTTATTCTCAATACTTTATTAGTTAATTAATGGCTAAATAATTATTAAGGATAGCTGGTTTCAGTGGTGCTTAGGAGCGAGCTTAGCGAGAGATGGTAAGGAGGGGTCTGGGGGCAAGCCCACAAAATTTTTATAAAAAATCTTAGACTCTCAAACATCGATGTACAGCTA
This sequence comes from Hexactinellida sp. DTS-2022, assembly GCA_028753945.1. Lineage (NCBI taxonomy): Eukaryota > Metazoa > Porifera > Hexactinellida > Hexactinellida sp. DTS-2022. The sequence continues at coordinate 2,236,359 of JAPNXP010000012.1, read as the reverse complement.
TTCTTGTTACATAGTAGGAGGATTGTAATATTGTGCAGTTGTACCAAATTATATATAACAACATATCCCTTTTGGAATTCAGTTATTAGGGGGGTGTTCTAACTCCCAAATCCCCCTCCACCTGGATACGCCACTGGGTTTCAGCTACATTAAAAGGTTATCTCGTTGGCTCAAATAATACTCATATTATAAAATAATAATTGAAACCTGTTGGATAGTAAAGTATATGTTGCAGTTTATGGACGTACCTGGTGTACACGGGTGCACACTGGTGTATCCGCGTGCACACCAGAACCTTCTGGTGTGCACGCGGATACACCAGTATGCACGCGTATACACCAGACACGTCCATAAACTGTAACATTACCACAATTTTCTAAAATGAAAATATAAATTAGATATCAATAGTTTAAAATAGGCTAATAATGAATCTATACTAGTCAATATAAATTCTAGCTATATTACTCTATTTGGCGCAAGTTCTATTATAGTGCAATTTAACCATATACTCTATTATTAGAATTTAGAAGTGATTATGCCGCACAGGATTTCTTACATATACATTTGTATTACCCATATAAAGCAGGGCAAGTGGTCTACAGAATTTATAGACGGTCTACAAATTTTTGGCTTATTTCTATGCGCTTTATAGACAGTCTAGAAATAGACCGTTTACATATAAGGATGCTCTTTTCAAAAATAACTCGATTTTATCAGAATTTTGGCATCATATAATTATTAACCCTATAACTTTGTATTAAAGTTGAAAATCAACACGGCATAATCACAAGAACAACTGATAAGGATTATTTTTGAGGGATTGTTATTTCTCTCTGAGACTTATACTTTTTGAGAGATGCTAAGGTATACAAAGGTTTCTCTCAAGAAATCTTGCGGATTTCTTTTACCAAATGATCGCGATTTTGACCTTTAGATACGTCAAAAAGGTTTAAAAAATGTCAGAATCAAATTTTTCTTTCTTGAAAGTTCCTCTCTCCACAGGTTGAATAAATACTGATGGGAAGTAATCTGATAATATACTTGCCGAATTGGCCTCTGATACCATTTTACCATTGTCACAAATCAAAGATAATCTTTTATGATCATCCAATCTTTGATGCTTGGCATAAATGAAAAAAGGTTCTAATAGATTTTGGCGAATTGAGACTTTGTGTCAGCTTATCTTCATAATTTACACTCAGCTTGATTAATAATTTAGCTACCTTGCTCAAAGCTTGCATATAATTCTTCCAGGTGGAATTAGAAGGGCTATTATATAAATGATCCTTAAAAGACTTTTTTCTTTTACTGCTGCCCCAGGGTTTATACAGGTCTAGAATTGAACACCCTTAACTGTCCTAAGGTCACTATAGTATTAATTTTGTACGCCTAAAAGGTTGTACACTGTGCCACGAAATGGAAATTTGGTGGAAATACCAATTAATATGGGAGATAGGACTAAGAAATGTATTATTGCTATATAGGTTATCGACCCAAGGAAACACTGATGTTATCAGATATTATGTAGGACTTCCGGGTGACAAATTATGACGTCATTGGAATTCACCTAAATTTAGTAATGAATTCAAAAATGAAATATTTTGTAAAATTCAAGTTATTCCTCTAGGATAAGGGAATTAACCATAATATCTTGCTTACTAATTTATTCTTTGTCAATGTTAGGGGGTAATTTCTTATTTTCTCTATACAGTAAAAGTCCTGAATCACTCTGACAGATGATACGATTAAACACATCTCTTATATTATCTTCGAATGAAAACTTACGTGACAAACGCTCCCTAAATATTCGAATCAACTTATTAGTTGACTCAAGCCCCTCCTCGGATAATTGTTCCAAGCCATATCCGTTGTTAATTTCAGATATTATGTGTGATGCATGGGCTGATACCCTATGTAATGTAGGTGTTATATTATCCCAAGGGAAACGTGTCAAAATTAGCTGATACAGTTCACGATACACAACTGAGAGTTCAACTGTGTCTATTCTCTTATCGCTATTATACCATAATCGCAGAATGGCTCCAAGCGAAGTGTGGATATCGGTTATTACTTGTTTGTATTCTGATGGTATCACTGATAAATCCCAAAATTGGAATCCTTCTGAGAATCATCTCTTCTTACCAAACATCGCCAGTAGTAGATATACCACCTTGTGTAGAAGGACAATCAATCTTTATGTTCAACTTTTCTGCGATTAAGTTACAGATAAAACTTATCGCATTTTTTACTTTCGATGAAGTTGGAGACCATTTTCTCACTCCGGCATTCAAATGGCTAATAATTAACATTAACCAACTGAAACATCTAAGGAATGAGTGCAGGGGTTAACTAGGAATTATTTCTATATCAGATAATGGGACATGTGTAAGATTAAATCGTTTGTCAGAACCAAGGGTGGGGTTGGCTAACCGATCTGAGGCAACGGTTACAATTCGATTTCTCGCCACGGTTAACCGGTTAACCGCCCATCCTACTCAATACAATAAATCCTTTATAAAAATTTGATTATACTACAGAATAAGACTCAGCTGTATAAAGTATAACCGCATAAGTATATTAACTGACACATTTCGTGCTTTAGGTAAATTTCAATCAATGTTGTCTAAGAAAATTTATTTAATGGTGATGAGAAATGGATTTTGGACTAACATATTCTGATAAAATTCAAAATTTTAATACTTTATACATTAATTTCCCAATAACTCTGCTGATATTCAACAGATCGGCTAACTGGCTAATAAAATCTCTAACCGTTAACCGATGTCAGCAACGGTTAACCGGTTAGCCGGTTAACCGAATCCAGCCTTGTCAGAACTTAGTGAGAGGAATTCTTCATCATTAACCTCTTCGAAGATTGCTTTGGCATCACTGATAAATCTGTTTATTGGAAAGCCATCCTGGACAAGATCCAAGTCGTGTATTTGTCTAAACTCTCAAGGGTGCAGTACAGAATTGACAGTAAGCCCCACCAGCTCCACTTAAAAGTTGAGCCATTTTACCACAATTTGCGAACGAAAAACTTGGACAATTGCAGTAATACCATTGATCAAAGGAGACCGTTGTTTTCAATGTAAGCAGTTTCTTTATTGATCGTAGACATCAGAAAGCTAACAATATCTTTGTTTTCTTGAAGAGCAAGAATAGTGAAGGGCAGGAAAGAAAACGGTGAATGTGGAACAGGGTTTTTTAATGATTTTTCCTTGGTGTCAGTAAGTGAAATGACCTTAAATCCAAATAATAGAAAATTCTTGGTTGTCATATCTGGATGAGAGGTAGCTTGTTGATAAACTCGATGAGAACCGGAACCATTTAGTCCATCTGAAATTCGAATTTTGAGCGGCTGGTCAATGTTGTTAATGGAGGTGTTGGGCATTATTCTATTTACTGTATGAGTGCAGTGCCGTAGCCACCAATTAAAAGTGGTCAGGTTAGACCGGGCTGGATACAGTACCAACAGGGCCAAGGGTTCAGGTTAACCTGTCCAACCAACTAAAAGTGGTCAGGTTGAAACCTGACCAACCTGACCAGTGGCTACGGCCCTGGAGTGAGAAGTTTATGATATGAAATCCCAATGCCAATTGGATGTTCTCTTTCTACTAATTTCATGTCATCAACGAGGCTAATTTGGTCCGATGGACAGCTACTCGATTGTATCCAGGAAAGGTAATAGCTTGTCATTAAAATACGTTTTAAGTAAATATACTTTAACTTCCCTATTTCTAGGGAGTCTTAAAGGAAGGCCGCCACGTCTAATGAGACATGTTTATTCAAATTCACGAGTTCAAAACTATTACTTATAATCTATTGACTCACCTTGGCAGTTGATATATCATGCTCTTCATGTGAATACAACATTACTAAGAAACTAGATATCATTTAGGAGAAATATCTTGCTGAGCAAGAGTTTAGAGGTGTGACCTAAGATTTCTTAGTCGATTACGAATGCCTTTCATTGTCAATTGGCAAATGTGCTTGTGAGTGTTCAGACAGAAATCCTCCTCGAAAATGAAGGAGGACTAGGGCAATTTTTCAGTTGAAATATCTTCATCAATGGAGTGAGTCTGTTCTGGCAATGTCCTTTTGCTAGGAATGGACCAGAAGCTCAATTCGTTCCATCCATTGTGAACAAGTCATTCCGTTTTTAATATACTGAACGTTCCTTCACGATTTTAGAGAATTTCCCGCGAAAATAATCACTTTGAGATGTTTCAATATAATATTCAACAACGAATGCATATGCGATTTCACTTGAACTTTTCTCTAGATTAGAGATGTAAAAGTTATATGCTTCCTCGTTGTTCATGTGTAGAAATTGCGTTGAGAGCCAATCTGATAATCAACCATAATATAAAATTTAATAAGATTTGGGTAAAATAATGGCTTAGAATTCTAAGCTCCTCACAAAAGAAGATTTAAGTTTTTTGGGCTAACTCCGGGTAACCTAGGAATTGTTTTATTATGTTATAAATACAATTTACTTTAAAATACTTCTTAATTTACAACGGGCAACAACAGGCAAAATTAGTTGCATCAATTTCAACACGTAAAGCTATCAATACTAAATAGATAAATTATATCTTGTTTTGAAATGAGAATATCAGAAATTACTCAGAAGATACGTTAATTATAATCTTACCATTAGAAAGAGCTCTAAAAATACACCCTATTCATAATTTACAACATGCCTACGTAATTACTATAGGAATGAAATGCATGTTTTAATTCTTAAACTACTAATATGAAACCTTGAAAAATCATATTTTAGAATTTTGTGGTTGTCTGCCCTTGATGGCAAAGTTAAAGAGATATCACTGTGTTGCTTTGTAATTCGCATTTACTTATAGGTTTACGAGTATGGAGAATACGTTATAACTAATTAAAGATAGATTTTAAGTTACAAAATTTTTATTCGATATTTCCACCTATCGTGCCATTGTGGGTTAGTTTTGTATTACTTATGGGGACTTTCGGCAGTTTTCGCGCTCCTAAACGAAACTCTTCACAATTTATACGCCTTAAGGCGTATGGCGAGCTCCTGGATAAAACCCTGTTGCTGCCCTAAATATGTATAGGATTATTTAGATTAGCAAAACCTTTCCTCATTGTCACTTTCTTACATAATTCACACAAAGGATGCTTTCATACATCTGAATAAATTATTCCATAGATTTCGAATTGATTGGTTTAGGCTAAACCCAAATTTCCAATTCTCTACAACTTTAAGAACATCAGCTTCATTAGTTTTGTAATACATATGCATAGATTTGGAGTGTTCCAGAATTAGAGGTACCTTGTATTCAAAAATAATTACACTGTGGTCAATTTCACACAGAGGACAAAATCTATGGTTAGAAATACGCGACTCGTCATTAGAAAATATTAGATCAACTAAACTACTTTCACTAGCACCATGTCTCCTCGAATCGTGCACATGTTGATATTTTAAAAAATGTTAACTTGGGCTTACTCCAAAGCACATAGATGTTGCGTAAACAATGGCAAACACCCAACAGCAGTGCTCAGCACTGCTGTATTTTATTTTTAATTGAATTATTCGCTTTTTCACCTCATGATACAATAGGAGCATCGTCGCAGCTTAATTTGGATGGCTTGAATGAAGTTTTTTAGCAGAAACAATACACATGTTAGAATTATGGTTTGATCTTTCGTCCATGTTTTAATGTTAACCGAGACACTGTTGGGAGTCTATCCAAATGACTTGTGATAATTTCTTCAGTTGAAATTCCTGCTGGATTATATGAATCCTTCGAAGAAGGATGGGATTGCAAAGGGATCTCGGCTTTGGATTGCTTATAATTAATAGAATTATTGGAATTGTTTGAACTGGCATAAGACGCCAAAGCAGGTAACACTTTTACAGAAGAGGATAATGACTCATATGTATCTTCGTCTTGGTTCTCATGATTTAAATTATCAGAAATTTAAGCTCCTCGTTAGAGTTGCTGTCAACATCCTTTCTGCATTATCTTTTCTTTCCAGAAATTTGTCGACTCCTGCAGCTTTTGCGAAACATAGACAAATTTAGCTTTTGATTCGGTGTAACATTCATGTGATACCCAATACTAATGTTCACTGTAATAATGTGATAACTCAACCCACTGGAATGACAACTGCAAAACTCTTTCGTAAAGGCGAACTACATAAGGGCAATCCCCAGAACCTAAGACATTAAAGATACGTAATTTTGGATCGAAAGATATCTTTCCAGATTCTAGTATAATGCGAGCTCTCTCAAGTTGAGTGAGGCCTGAAGGAAACTGGAAAATTTCTGAATTAAATTCAACTTTTTGCTTATGAGGAGATTCATTGTAATCAGCTGTAGATATCATGCTATTTCTTGAACGGATACGACTGATAATTTCATCAGGGAGAATGCGTATTAATTGTGGGTGGGGGACTTGCTTCATCGATTAGGGGAATAAATTGCTCGTGAAGGTGATAATTGCTTTGACCTGCAATACCTCTTTGTAATTTCATTTGTGTAGAATGTTTGCAGGAGGTATAAGGATAGCACATCCTTATACCTTCTTTCCATTCTTGTAGATCTTTCAAAATGGTATTGAAACTTTCAGACTGGTTTTTCACTACCCCACAGAAAGGATTGTATACGCCTTCCCTCTCAAGTATCCATCTTCCAATTGATTTGTTTACCTCTGAATGTATGTTTTCATGAAGTATAGGAAAACTGGGTTGCTCCATCGGCACATAGGCGTCTGACTCACCCGGCCACCCGGCATGGGCCGGGCAGCCCGAAGGGGCTTCCGGTGAATGTAGCGGTCCCGGAATCGATTGGGCCGACCTCGGAGCCTTCGGGTCAGGCGGCCCCATTTCCGACGCCTATGCATCGACATGATAATTTTTTAAGGTTCATTTCGTAAGCTTCAATTGATGGTTTGTGGAACAGTTCCTTCAAGTCTTTGATAAAACCCTGAATCACATCCATATTTATATTGTGACTAAGACACCATTCCGAGCACTTCTGAAAATGTGCTTCCAACACCGAAGAGGGGTTGCTTTGGGGAGATATTGTCCAATCGCATTACGATTCCTTGTTGTTCATCAGTGACAAGTGGAAATGATGTTGACTTCGGTTGATTGCATGAATTTTGAATGCTGCAATTTGAAAGAGCTTGTCATGAGCTGACTGAAGCTTTCGTTCATGAATGGGAAAAGTGCTGGTAAGACTGGAGTTTCTTCAAAGAGAGTGTGGCGAAAAGTGGATGGGAGACAAAGCTAATTAGATATTCAATTTATTTATAGTTGACTTAATAAATACCCATGATAAATAAATAAGATTGGAAACGCATTTGGACTAGTCGAAACGCGTTTCGACTGCAACAGCGACACCACTTGAGCTGTCAATGGTGGCAGCTTGATACAGTGAGGTCCCAAAGCTTCTCATGACAAGCTGGTCAAGAATTTCTTCAGCACAAATACAATGAAGATCAGGATAGGACTGAACATAGGCATCGAATTAAAAAAAGACTAAAATCCTTCTAAAAATGCGACTAAAATCCTTCTAAAAATGCACGCCTCCAGGTGCACCGCATAAGCCATGAATTAAATCCTGGTCGGCAGAGTAAAATCATTGATTTAACTAATTATTTAAATCAAACAACCCTGGTGACATTTTTCACAATAAGCAAACAATCAAATTACTAATAAAATTAATTTCACCAAACTTTTTGGGATTTTCTATAAATGTAAAAATATCTGGTTCATTATAAATAGAAAAATTGGGCAAAATATTGTAGTTTGTTAAATACTATACAGTCGAAACCGGTTTTTCTAACTAACTATTTATTGTATATGTCTAAGAAATTCCAATTGTTTCATTTTCAAAATCAGTCATTCTAACTATCAGAAGTTTTAACTTTATTTCATGCAAAGAATGGTTAGAAAAACTGGTTTCGAATGTATCCATTAGTGCATCGCCAGTCTACAATTTCAAGATTACTTTAAGGCCTGAAATTGAGTAGCTATTTGCAAAATTATTAGCCTGCAAAATAGAGCAGTAAAATGAGGATTTGAAACAAAAATGGCATTTGATGAAACGGGGAGCGGTTAAACAAATAATTTTTTTGCAGCTGCATAATTAAAGTTTTAACTAAACTCATTTTCTAAATTTCTTGAAAAGGCACAATTCAGATAGCTAAAATTATAGACTCGTTTATAGAAGGAAACAAATTATCAAATTTGATCATGAATCTATAATATAGTTGTACATAAAGTTGGTCAATCAATTTTACATTATTGCAATACAAGCCCAACATTTTCAGAAGAAATATCATCGCAACACCAATTATAAAAAAAATATTGCAAATTCCCATCGCCCATTCCGAACTTTAATTCTTCCAATACACTTTTATTTTCCATTATATCAAGTGCATTAAACACATCAAAGTTGTTAGATTTTGCTAGGATAAGAGCATCATATAGTAACTTAGAAAAAGGGGTTTCTGATGAATAATAATAAAATAGATAAGCAGTAAAGAGCTTATTATGTTTTGGATGACGTATCACAGATGATGGAATTGAATAAAAACTGAACATATCTGTGATTGGTTCTGAAGCAATGGGTTGGACAACCCATGAATATATTATTCCATCTTGAGGAGTAAACCAATGTATTACGTCATTCTCACAAAAGTTCGGATATAAATCATATTTTGATAAAAATTGGTTCAGGCCATCACATACAGCCTTTCCATCTGACGGTTTGAATTTACGTAACCCAGGAGTCAGAGGCTTTTCAGGAAGCTTATATAATTTCAATGCACGTTGTAAGGTCATATTACGGGTCAAATAAGAAAATTCCACTTCAATAAGTTTTTTGGGATTTAGTGAACGGTGCCAATACCTACAAACAGCTACAGGTCGGTTAGGTAACTTTGCACCTGAAGTAAATACAGCTTGAAAAATACCATTGAGATTAACTCTTCTAGTGACTTCTCTAATCAAAACAGGAGCAACTCGTTTATTCCTCAATTTTTCATGAACACATAAAAAATTTATTTCAACCATGTTCTTTAATTTACCCTTTATAACTATATGTGCCGGTACAGCACTGATAAATGCTACTAATTTCCTATTAGATTTGACTCTAACTCCACAATGATAGTCTGGCAACCATCCAGGCGGTTTGAGCGCCCATATCAGAAATTCTGGAGAATAAGCAAACCGAAACATATGATCATCATCTTCAACATAGTTTTCACATAATAATTCATATAACTCATGAAGTTGATCAGGTACTGTCAAATCTATTGTTGACCATTCAAATAATAAAGACAAACTTAACGGCTCGCTGCGTATAGTAGCAAAACTTTCTAATAATGGTGAATCCAATGGGGGTTGTACATTTAATGAATTAAGGACAATTGGTTGTGTACCCCAAAATTTGTGCACATTTTCCAGATTATCTTGACCTATTTCATGGATATGTCGCATTGCTAATGATTTTTCCGGAACAATTTTATTTTGTTCTTCATTCAAGTCGCTGTTGTTTTGGTCAGTAAATTGAAATTGGTGAGTTATTTCATTGTCTTCAATTGGTAATGAAGTAATTTTACTAACTCCAGAAATTGCCGTTTGGTATTTGGATCCAGAGTTTTCATTCGAAGGTATCATATCAGAACTGGAGTTACTTTCGTTCAAGTTAGTTTGATCCATATACCTAAGAACTATACATACGAAAGAGAAGGATTAGTTTAATTTCTGGTTTAGCTAAAAGAGTAAATCACAATAAAAAGTAATAATTCAATTTTTAAAAATACAAAAAATCTATCAATTAATTAAAGTAGTACGAATTGAATAATTTTTTATGGCATTTGAAAATGTTTGCTTACATATTCAAAGGTAGTTTTGACAGTGGAGTTGCTTTATTAGCAACTCCCATATTAGCAGCAATTTACAGGCTCGATCAAAAGCATTGGGAATTCTATAAAGTCAAGTTCCCCTATTTGCAACTCTTAATAGCAATATTCGTTTATTAGCAACCTATTTCTGTTCTCAAGTGTAGATCTGTTCGACTATAAGCAACTCAAAATTTCTAATAGACGAATAACGATTACATTACTTGCACAAATAATAATGATTTACTATAAAAATCAGCCCGTGCACATACTTAAGGGGCGGGTAGAATAAATAAATTGTTTTTATAGGAAAAGGACCCCCTGAGGTAAAAGTCTAGATCCATCACTGTGCCGAACAATAAATACCTATTAATATTATATTTTGTTATATTTTCATATGACAATGCCCAAATATTTAAAGTACTGCCCTAAACTGCCCTTTTGTAAGATTATGTTTATAAGATAATAATAAAAATATATTCGGACGGGGGGTAAAATTGGGACGGACGAGGATGATAAACATGTTATTTATTATATATGGCCTAATGTGCCGACATGTTTAATATTTATATTTACATTTCCAAAATGTTTTACAATCCAAATTGGTGCTTATGTTATATACTTTCCTCGGTACAAGGACTCCTTTCACCATTTCCAGGAAAACTGTATGCTATTATGAAACCAGTTGCTGAACAAGAAATAACGTGAGGAGGATGACAATGTGAATTTAAAAATAATTCCTAGTACTTTTAAGAGAATGAGGATGACGAATAACTACGTAAGATCAAGTTTTACTCATATTAAACAAAATTCCCGTAATAGCAACTTCGCCTAATAGTAGGGTGACTAGATGGGTTTCAGCGAAAACCTGGACATTTCCAATTTTTGGCAATAAACTGGACATTCCTGGACAGGTGAAAAAAACAGGTGAATGAACTAAAACCTGGATAAAAAACTGTGCAAAAGTAAATCAAAGATAAAACTCCTATTAAGAGCGTAGGAGTCCTAAAATTTCATATTCCATACTCTGACATATACAGTAGTATATAATTTTATGTTTAAATTGTTGACTCAATTAAGACTTATACTAAACCAGGCTTGTCCATCCTACGGCCCGCTGGCAACAATTCGGCCCTCGAGAGGATTCTATCCGGCCCGTCAACATGTGAGGAGCTTTCCAAGTTTCGGCTGATAATTATTGATTGAACCTATTTGAGCGAACCCAATAAAGCAGTGGTTCTCAAACTGTGGTACGCGAACCACTGGTGGTACGCGAGCTCCTTCTAGTGGTACGCGGAGCTTTTGGCGGAGGGAGTAGGAGTCAGGGGAAGGGGGGGCACTTGCTCCTCCCCTAATTCAGCCATTGGAATTGTTGGGAGTTTATTGTTGATATTATTCAACATCGTCAATACCTTCAATTCTCTAATGTTGCTAGAGTACACATTCTAAATCTATTGTATTTGTTTTTGTTAGCAAATTTGATTCCGCAGGTAGATTAGTAGTTAACAATAATTCTGCAAAAAAATCCATGGGATATACTCCCAGACCCCCTCTAGGTCGCTTGCTACGCTCGCTGCTTGTACCTTTGACCGCGCAGAGACTTAATCCTGGATTCGCCCTTGAGAGGGTGGACATCATTATACTTTAAAACACATCAAAATTGAAATGTTATTAAATACAATGGAAATGTACTTTAGTACGATATGGTGTACGTCGTTTAGGGATGTATTTAAATATCTCTCATTATGGTGGTACGCGGAGACCCTGATATTTGATGAAGTGGTACACGCTGTGAAAAGTTTGAGAACCACTGCAATAAAGGAAACTTAATTCTGTAAAAAATCCTCATGGAGATTCGACTTTTTCGTTGTAGACACAACGCGGGATAATTGTGCTTGAAATGTCAGAAGATAGCTGTATTTAAAGAATATAATTACAAACGACACTATTCTACCAAACAGCAGATAAATTTAACAAGCTTATGGAATTAAACTTTTATAAGAATGCTTCTAGCTTTTACGACATGCAAATTTTTAACAACAAATCAGGTGACAAGATTTGAAGAAAGTTGTTGACTGATTATGCTATTTTTCACAGATTCACCCGATCGATTCTTCCTGCTTCAGGAGTTTATCTATGTTTACAATAAATACTCTAACTATTGTTTATCCAAATGTCAAATTTCAAGGGGGGGCAAGGGCAGAATTTGCCCCCAATGTCAATATATGGGAGCGAGAGTAGCATATTGCCCCCAATTTTCGTGTACCTCACATTTTTATCTCCCCTAAATCAGAAAAAACTGTTGCCTTAAATTATTTAGTAATATTCCATTATATTTGAAAATCCTCTTAAAACCAAAAAATCGTCTCGCTCGTTCATAAATATGTGTATAAATAGATTGACCTTGTGTTATTACATACTGACGCGTATAATCCTAATGAGACCATATGATGTTCGCCCGCCAATCTGATTTTCAAATCGACGCCCCTGATGCTAATGTATTATAAATGATTAGGTTTCTTCCTTTTTTAATAAGTAAAGGAATTATATTACAAATTAATTATCCTTTGCATAAACACAAATACCAGAGAAAGCCCACCAGCTTAATCCGGCCCTGCCTATACTAATTATCCTCGATAGATTGTTAATTACTTATAAGTTAGCGTGGAAATTGAGAATTCGAATACAAGAAATCTATAATATCTGTATTATATTAATAAGTATATATTACACGCAAATCCTGAAATTGCCTATTTCTTGTATTGGGCAAACAAATTGCTCAATGCGTGTGATGGGCAATTGTATTGTCCATTTCATGGAAGACATTAAGTCGCTCATTTCATGAAATGGTCATTCAAGTATTGCACGCTTCATGCCATGTGCAATGCTGTTTTTCTAACGATTTATAGGAAATCCCCCCCCCCACCCCCACTCCTGAAATAGACATTAAATTGGGTAGACATGTTTTATTCTAAATAAGACAACAATGTTGTCCAGATGTTTTTAACTCGGACTAATCTAATCTATATTGTCACATGATTCTTTCCCATGACAAGCGCTGTTGCATTTTAGCACGGCTTTCAACACGAACACGTTTTGTTAAACAATTGCTCTTGCAATGACCTCTACGAAATCCCTGACCGCCACATATACTCTGTGCTCGAACAATTTCGCGAATCGATAATTCTTCATCTGGTACATGTAATTTTGTTAGATATTCTATGTTGTGCAATATAAAACGGTAATTACCATCTTTGTAAGTTTGCACATCAACAAGATCCACCTGACCACGTTCATTTGAGTATTTAACTGTTAGAGGATGTATAACTACTCCAGAAGCGTCCCTCGTCCTGCTCTCTTCTCTGCACAATTAGACGGTCACATCGCACCTACATGCCAAGTTTCAGCCCATCAACTATAAAAATTTGGCCAGGGCACCTTCTACAAGAAAATAATAATAATAAAATATCCAAATTGCAGCTGTGCCGACGCTTTTCCGTTGGTAGGCACTATATTTTGGTGGTTGGGTAATTAGTAGTAATTCCGAACGAAATACTTTCAGAACAGGCAGCAATTTGGGATTTTTTCGCCATGTCATGAACGCCTCATGGTGCTTAGACTCATTTAACAAGTTTGTAGGGGACAAAGGAACGATTGTTGAATTTGGAGTTTATTTCTATCTTGAACCATCTTGAGTTTAATGCCATTCTTCAATTATGTATGTATTGATAATAAATTGAATTATTAGTAAATTATTTTAGTAATGTTATCCACGATAAGTTAACAAATTCCTTAAATTTATTTATTTATTTAATCCATTGTATAGTAATACTACAATTAAATAGAAGCCGGAATTTTAAGTTAAATAAATCTATTTATCGCAAGTTGAAACAATAGAGTAAGATTTAGCAAGTTAATTCAATATAATTATTACAAGTTGAAACAATAGAATTAGATTTAACAGTTTACTGAAATTGAAGTGTGAGTAAACAATCAAATTTCAACCACCATTTATGGCAGAAATTAAACACATTATTCAAAATTTTCTTCTCCCATCAGACGCATAATTTTATGATGAATCAATCCAATAGTGAAATAAAAATTTGGGGGTTTAGTAAACATTTTTTGAGTTATGGACCAGACAAATTTTGAAAGGTGCCAAGGAGACAAAACCGTTTTAATCAAAAATAGTAACCCCAGGTGTAAATTAGACGATCCATCCGAACCTACATGACAAGTTTCACCATTCAACTATGAAGCTCTGGACAGGGAATAGTCCACGGAGAATGAAAATTCCCAAATTGCAGCTGTGCCGACGCATTTCCCTTTGGTGTTACTGGTTGGGTGATTATTAGTGCCTCCAAGGAAAATGCTGTCTGCACAGCTGTAATTTTGTGTTTTTTTCGCCATGTTGTCATCCCTATCAAGGTGTTAAGTTATTTCAGAAAGGTGTTTTATAACTTAGAGCGGTGTAACTTTCAATTTAGCTCTTCATTTTAGAGATATTCAAGTTTCAGTAGAATATAATAGGTGATGACTCAGCATTTTATATGTGAGTTTTGGGTCATCACCCAACACCAAACAACCCATTCGAATTATATGATTAACATAATTGTAAACCCATCTTTTAACGATATCATCATCACGACACAGGGGCGGCATTAGGCACAAGCAACCGCGTGGGGCGCCATGATTTAGGGGGCGAAAATTACATATTCAATTAGTATTTGATGGAAAAAGTGGAGCGTTTAGATACTTTTTGCGTGGGGGGCCGAAAGAGCTAAAGCCAGCACTGTCACGACATCACCTCTAGGTGTCAAGACCAATTTGTAGAGGTGTTACGTGCCATAGGATCAATTAATAGATTGGAAGTTTGTATCTTGTATCATCTCTGAGATTAATGCTATTTAAAATGTTGTACAAATAATTATTCAAATTATTTATTTATCAATACTAGCGGGCTTCGCTTGCTAGGTCGCTTCGCGGCAGAACACAAGATTATAAAGCAACCACATGCTAAAATACAATTTGTATCCGAGTTATAACTTACTATTTTCGTCCATGAAACGTGTATAATTGCTGGTTTATATATATTCATTTTCATTAAATATTCGACACTAGTAAGTATATTAGCAAATATCTTTATTTTCTCGTAATTCTATTAGACTCAAATAATCTTTATAGTATATTTGTGGTGAAATTATTTCTGAAGGTGTTGCAAGCGGGCAGTCCCGCAACTCTAAGACGGAGACGAGGGGTGGGGGCCTGGGGGATAGATAATTTTGTTAAATATAAAAACCATGGTCCATGCGGATCGTATTAGAATATGTTAAATTAGCATCCGTTTTTGCGAATTGTAGTTGCATAAAGTGTATTATACAGCCATTTGTAAATACGCTCCTAATCCTGGTATGATCCAATTTTCATACGCCTAAATCACAAATTAATGTTACGGTATAGGATAGGATTCCAAATTTTCTCGCTCCTAAATTCAAATTTTCCAAAAATCATGCTCCTAGAGGAGCGTCTAGCGCTCCTGGATAATTCCTTGGTTGTATTTGTGATTAAATACATTCCAAAGTATTTGTATTTAAATACATTGTCATTCAAAAGAGTACCGTATATACTCTAATAGTAGTCCCTATTCGAATAATCGCCTACCTCCAATAATACCCCCCCAAATTAGCAAATACAAATTTATCACCGGTACCCTGAGAAAATTTCTTTATCTAATATTAGTCGCAATACGATTATCAACCGACTATACTAATTAAATTGTATCAAGATGTGATATTCTCGAAAAGTCACAAAAATTATTAGTCGGAAATGGCCTAAAAAACAATAATCGCCTAGGCTACTATTCGAATAAATACGGTATTTGTATTTGTATTTAAGAAATTCACATGTATTTGTATTTGTAATTAAATACTTTTCAAAGTATTTGACCCCATGTCTGATGAATACACAGTTGATTGTTGATTTGTAATGAAAATAATATAATGATGTTTATTATTATATGTAGACATAATACTGGAGAAAAGATTCGAAAATTGTAGGTAAAATGAATGATTAATTTATATTGATTTTTTCATATTGTTCCTTATGAAACAGAGAACATCTAGTACAGTAGTTCTCAACAGCGGGGTCGTGACCCCATGTGGGGTCGCCATTAATATTTCTTGGGGTCGTCGAATAATTTTTTGAGGTCTTAATGTCACTAATATTAATGACATTTTATTAGATTCATTATTTGGAGCTCAATGAATGTAACTGAAACTCCGTTAAATGGGCATTTTCACGTGATTATACCCCATTAGCCGAATAAAATACATTATAAAACCGATAGCAGTGGCGGCGTTAGAGGGGCGAGGGGAGCAGAATTTTAATCTATAATTATACGTGAAAATTTGGACTGTTGGACGCAGGGTTTCATCCAGGCGTATGCGACGCGCCTCCAGGCGCGTAATTTCAAAATAATACTTTGCTAGGCGCGCGAAAATCGAGAGATGCTCCCATAGACGTAATACAAATTGAGCATTTTAGGCGCGTGTGAGCGAGCTCAATCTTAATCTAGGCGCGCGGGAAATTTTGCCTGTATGAAAGCCTGGTTGGACGTCACTTCTATGTACATATTTTAGATGTGAAAAAAAACTTGGATAATGATTCAGAAATAATAACTTTATAATAACTTATAAACTTCAATCATGAAGTATAATAAACCAAGGCATTGGTTAATTCCCTTCCTTTTTATTGCGATACCCGGAAAATAATCTGCGATCCCTATGCGCCCCCTATTGAAAACATCTGGCGCCGCTTCTAGTCTTTTTTGGAGGGGTCGCAAAGGTTTGAAAATTTTGTAATTGGGTCGCGAGAGAAAAGAAGTTGAGAACCACTGATCTAGTGTCTCATATTTAAGTCTGCTTTATTGCACAGATATGTACATGATGAAAACGTGTTCTACTTCAACAGAAGTTGCAAGGATTGTCAGCATCATTTGATATCCTTTGTCTAAGTAGTACTGTAGTACCCTATATTTCCGGTTTGTTCTGTAAAAGTGATTTCATATTTTAAGATAGATGGTAAGCTTGTATTTCAAATGAAAGAGAATTTTGAGGAATTTGCATCGATGCATCTATTACGAGTTGCAATTCTACGCGAGAGGAATATCTTCTGGTTCTAGAATCTAGATCCGGAGTAACTTCTGATAATTTGGATTTTCTTATACCATCTCCGTATTGTGGATGATAGGTTAGACAAAATATTCTTACATTTGACTACTTTTCGAAATTTGAAGATGGGTTGTGGATGTATTGAAGTACGTTGGCTGAAGCATCAGTGTAACATTCTTGAACAATAGAATGGTTAATTGATTCCAGTATTTTTTATGATATTTCGATTTGGATCTGTGAATATCATCAAGTATAATTTTAATGTTGCTTCAGCTGTAATTAAATTAGTATCAAGCCGGCATAGAGCTTTTACAGCTATCTTTAATAAGATTCACTGCATCTCTTAGGAAGATATTAGTGCAAATTCATCATCCTTGATTAAGATTTAATAATCTTCTTGTATGGGCATCTTGAACTATTATTTCAAGCATGTTGACAAGTGAACTCCAACGAGTATTACAATCCAATAAGATATTGAGTCCAATTTGATATTTTATCTGAGATATTTTGTAAAGTTTCATTCTTAAGTGGCGAAAGTTTAAATATGTTCACAACTCTTCATACCTTGTTCCACTGGTTCAATAATATCAAAATTTATTGCTACGCTACCAAGTAGTATTTTTGTGAAAATCGGGAATTAAAAATCAATAAAAAAATATTTTAAATAGAAATACTCCCAAGGTTCCAAAAAAACATTTTACTGATATCTGTATCCTAGCGAAAATTGATTATACTTATAATCTTTATCTGTTCCATTGCCTTCACTGAACATTTCAAAATCCTCATAATGCTTCTGATAGAATATGTCTTGTATCACAAGTTGTACGCCATGAGCATAGCACAACTGGAGAAGACTTGCTTTTGATCGCCCCAACTTTTTCATCATCTCGCACCCGTCTGTTGTGAGGCAACAATATCCTTCCAAAAATCCACTCCAAATTCATTTAGCTTACGCACGATTATATTTGAACATACCTCTGAAGAAAATCTACCCCATATCCGTATTAAACCAGGGTTAAAAATACATTGCCGTAGATGTTTATATTAGATATCGTTTATTTTGCACTGAAGTCCATTTATGAGTCAGCTGAAATATTCACCTTTCGATTTAGAAATGTGTATAGATCTTTTTACCTCTTCGCGTAATTGCTATCAATAATTTATTACTTGATCTCTAACCCCAACAACAGATTTGGGTAATGAGTGACGAGTGCACCAAGGATCTTCTTAGGTCTGGTGAAGTTGTGAAAACATTGAATGAGACCGTCACAAGCAGTCACTTGCTAATACAGCTTGTAGACTAGTATCGTTAAAATAATGATCAAGCGTTCTCACTGCATTATAATTGGCTGATTTGGCTCTTTAGACAGCACCACGTTAATTATTTTGCACTTTAAGTTTAATACTTCAATTTATGAATTGATCGTAAATGCATGGGTAGCCATGTTGCCTTTGTTCCCATGCGCAACATGAGGCGCCTTCACTTTGAATTGAGATATATCAATATATTCAATTGATATGTTTTGATATTTAAATAAATAATATGACACATTTACAATTTGAACTTGTAACCATAAATATATTGGAAACTTTGCAAGTTTCATTTAAGGTATTAAATATTAAGTGATATAATTTCACAATTATAGTCTCTATTGCCTATTGGTGTGAAGCTATAATAAATTTTGTGATATGTGGAACAATGTTTGCAATCAATGAATAACCATTATTATACTGTGAAATGATATGAAGTGATAAATCCATCAGAGCCTAAAGAACGAGCCCGGGATGTAAAATATACTACGTTAAACAATATAAGAAATGCGCCATCAGTTAATGTTGTGCGCCCCCAGTTCAAAAACTCTAGCTACTCCCCTGCCTATTGCATGATATTTTGAGACGCGTGAGATTTGAGACATACTATTAGCAAACCATGGATGTGCTATTAGAATTAATACAGTGAAATTTTGAGACGCTATGAAAGGAATTTTTGGCTTATTTTACTTTTTATTATGAATTCAAGAATAGTATTATTATGAATTATTATGAAGTTAGGAATATTCATATTTATTGGAGATTCCAACAGACTTTTCAAGGTAGTATTGACTTATTTACAGTGTTCGGAAAAAACCGCCCTTTTCTAGAATAGACCGGGGCAGGTGGAAAAAAACGCCCTTTTCTGCCTTTTTCTATTTACTGGCCTCGCATGATTAATATATTTTGGTGACAGATCGGATACTATTTTACTGTCTATAGTAAGTAAACAGGGCCGGTCCTTCCACTAAGGCGAACTAGGCAGTCGCCTAGGGCGGCACAATTTAGGGGGGCATATTTGTAAACTGAGTGAACAAATTTTCTAGGGGGGCGGTCCCGGGCGGATTTAGAACCTTTTGCCTAGGGCTGCGGATTTAGAACCCAACTCAAGGACCGCCACTGTAAGTAAATGCTTATTCCACAATTTGATATCTTTCACACGGTTAGATTACTTTTAAATGATTATTTGGTATCGAAGAATTCCTACATACCCACTTATCAGCGTTCACCTAGCACCTTTGGTACTTCGTATTATTAAACATACCATATACGTATATCAGTGTATTCAGTGGTTAATCCACTAACCTTAGTTTAACATTAGGGACCAACTCTCAACAGGCACGTAGCTAGAGTATGTAATTCAGGGGGGCAAATTTTATGTTGGGGGGGCAAGTGCAGGGAGTCGGGGGGGCAAGGGGGGGACGAATCACTCTATTTACTATAACGAACACTTCCTAAATTCTCTTGGGAGGGGGGGCGAGAAGTACTTTGGGGGGGCAATCGCCCCCCCCCCCTCGCCCCCCCGTAGCTACGTGCCTGACTCTCAATAGTCCTAAATTTAACAATCGTTGCACTGGAAGTGTAGAATCTCTATAGAAAATCTGTATCTTGCAAATATAAGTTGACCATAAATGGGCATGCAGTGTTGCCATATATGGTTATAAGTGGTTTTTTACAAATTTACTGCCCTTTTCCGGGGTGAAAAAAACCGGGTTTTCCACGGTTTTTTCAATGGGTTTTTTCCGGGGTGGTCTTTTCAGGCAAACACTGCTTCTTTATTCCCCTAGAGTCTAGACCATTAATAAATATCCCATGGTTTAATTGAATTCTCCCTTTAGAGAGTAAAGTGGAAGGCACATAAACAGATTTGGCAGAACCATTGCAGTCTGAGTTGGACAACATATATGAGAAGATCCATGAAGAAAAGAGTTCACAAGCAACAACAAAAAAACAATGGCGAAAGAGTCCAAGCAGCTTGAGTAGTATAATGTAATACTGTTTGTTAGATTCTTCTGACATATTGTAATCTAATTTTAGACACTAACATTAGAGTATTGTTATTTGTATTAATTTTGTATTTAACTAATATTTTAGTAATTTAACCAGAATTGGGTATATACAATCGTATCCCTCGGCTTACCATCCGATGGCTAACGACTTAGTCGAAGCGAACAACAAGATTCTGAAATAGTTAGTATTTTATAATATAAATTTAAGACCCATTTACGAATTATTCATATAGAAAACTTAATAGAATGAAGAGTCAGATAGGGGATAATTGGTCCAAACTGCTCAAACAGGCTGTGCTTGCAATAAACTCCTGTAAGAAAAGATCAGTCGAACACAATCCATTCAAGGTTATGTGGTGAAGAGATCCCGGCATCAAGATCTCTTATCTACCATTAACAACATGCAGACCAACTATGAAGAAGACTTTGATTTGGAAGAATCGATTTTCCCTGAAGTCGAAAGCAGGCTCTAACAATATAATTATTCTTATATTAATTAAATTATAAAGGAATTAATATTTTTAGGGAATGCACTATCTAAACAAAATGTTATGGGAATCATTTCACGCGCAGTTCCTCTCCGTAATCCATACAACGCACCGATGGACCCAAGGATCAATGTGACAGATGAAAATTGGCAGCGTAGTAAATGCGATATGTTGGGGATATCATTTGAATCAGTTTGCAGACAACCATATAATAGCTTTGGGAAATCACTTAGTGGTTTTGAACCTTGGGAAGCGGAACATATCGAAGATGGTAATTGTCTATTTCGATGCCTATCCAAATTAGTTACTGGGAGTGAAAATAGCTACCTACAGCTTCGTTCTATCTCTCGCTTTATCGTCAGTGAGGGAACAAGGAAACTAGGATGGTATTTTAAAACCAAACAAATGACACCGTGTAAATACCATACCACATGTACTTATGAATCTTGAATTCGTTTGGGGAACAGATGTGGAAATTTATGATGCTTCTGCTATATTTGATGCGATTTCTACGTTGCCAATAACGTCTACAGAACGAAAGGCTCAATAATTCGCGACGTGTGTTGGAATTTGCACAGAGCCACATATAACCCTACAGCCATCTTTTATATCCCAAACTACTTCGATCACTATCAACCTGTCATATCAATGCTGAACACGAATAAAAGACTTATTGAACAACTTCAGGGCATGTCCAAAATAAATATCGATATAATGAAATTCCAAAAAGAGAATTTCATTATATCGATTTCTTTCACTATAGTAGGGTTCCGCAAACTTTCATTTATATCAGACCACATAATCGTAACAAAAATTTGTCTCAGAACACGGGTGCCTCGAGATTTTTGTAGTTTATAATTTAGAATTTGTGTAGATTCCGAATTTGCTATCAAAAAAAATTCTCACACAAATTTCTGAGATATTCCTTTTTTACAAAAAATTCATTTTTAATAATTCTAAGATACCAAATCTTTTAGTTGCCACAATTATATCATCTGATCAATTTATGCGAACAATATTGTTTACAATAGTTGCTAAGATTTTGATGCCGTTGTGGTTTGATCAATTAATTAATTTAGTATATTTATTATTTTTGTTTGAAATAGTTGTTTTTGTTTTTAATTAAAGTTGTGTCCCTACAATTGTTAGTATTATAACCATATGCTTAATGGGGAAATTATTGGATTAGGAAAAACTAGTCAGATCAGATATACATTGAAATTGGATTACTGGTATAAGTTGCTATAATTATGAGTAATTAAGTTAATTAAAAAGGGATAAATAAATATTGCAGATAAAATATAAAATTTAGTGAAAGACTTTCAAAACAGGTAATCAAGTCAGAAATTGTTATATACCAGCGTCTCAAAACCAAGGAATTATCCAGGAGCTCGAGACGCTCCTTTTGGAGTATGATTGTGGGTAAATTTAAATTTAGGAGCTAAAAATTTGGAAGCTTCTCCTATAACGTAACATTATTTTGAGATTTAGGCGTAAAGAATTGGATCAGACCAGGATTAGGAGCGTATTTACAAATGGCTGTATAATAAACTGCTCAAAACAATGTATAATAGCACATCTATGTCTTTATGTCTCTATGGTCTATCTATACAATTGTCTCAAAATTGTAAGAAGCTTAAATTCATAATAAAAAGTGATATTAAGAGAAAATTACTTTTATAGTAGCGTCTCAAAATATCATGCAACAGTTCTTTCGTATATCCGCCCTCACATTTAAGGGTTTTTTCGCATAGGTTGCATTTGGAAATTTACTACAAGTAGATCTTCTAAAATTTTCTCATATCTTGGGTACTGTTGCATGGGAAATGGACCCCCCTAATAAGTGACCATGGATATGTTCAAGGGGGTCCATTTCCCACGGGGGTTCATTTCCCAAACGTTTGTGTGGGATTTGATCTCCCCTTGATTTAAAAATACATTAGTCATATCCAGTTAGGAAAATGTATTAGTCATATCCTGTTATGAAATACAATTACCTATCAACTGTTATTTATGAACGGAATTTGTTGACTTTCAATACATTCTAATTGAGCACAAAATTTGGTGCGTCTTCCTTTAGTTGAGTTGAATTGTGAATTTTCTGCTTAATTGTTACTGCATATTTACCGATTTGGATTGCCGTTTTTTGAGTATACAGTCAGGTTGTTTTATTATGAAGATTCAAGGGACCAAAAATTGTGTTGATATTAGAGATACCTCATAATAAGTGAACTCAACTTAATACTAACCCTATGTAAGTTGTTAAATTGGGACCGTAGGGCTTGTTCATAATAAAACATCTTCATATTAAGCAGACGAAATCTTGTTCACAATAAGCAGACCTGACTGTACTTATTATGGGAGATGTTGTCAATCGAGAGATGTTGTCGAATCGCCTACATCTCCCTCGAGAGATGTAGGCGATTTACCATTTATGGCTTCAGTTGTTTATAATTATGGTTTCTATTATATAATGCCTAGCGCGCTTCGCTTGCTAGGTCGCTTCGCGGCAGAACACAACCACACACCAACCGCTTCGCGGATGGTGTGTGGTTTATATACTCCTAATATTGTTTATAAAGCGTAAATAGGCCTAAATAGTCAAATTTAACAATGTGAAATTTTTAATGAATA
Source organism: Hexactinellida sp. DTS-2022 (assembly GCA_028753945.1). Classification (NCBI taxonomy): domain Eukaryota; kingdom Metazoa; phylum Porifera; class Hexactinellida; species Hexactinellida sp. DTS-2022. The sequence goes on along the minus strand of JAPNXP010000012.1, from coordinate 2,212,852 downwards.
CGTCATCATGCGATAATGAGTTAGTATAGTGGCGATCTGGTGTGACCAACGTGTCCGCATCATTAATGTGCATATTCTATTAAATTTTTAGATTTTTATCTCTCAGAGTGCGCGAATTATGTGCGATTAAGTGACTTTTCAGGGTTCTCGAAATGTGACAATGACGTCATAACTTTTCGAGGTGTGAGAAATGTTGAGTGGAAACCTCAACTTGTTGGCTGGTGCCAAAAGTTACCCCTATATGGCAGTATATGCCAAAAATCACATTTGGAAACCGTCCACTTTCTTCAATCAACTCGTAACATACAAACAAATATAAATATATATACACGCACATATACAGGTTTGTGTTTTAATAGCATAGATATATATTATTAGTTAGCAAACTTTTAATTTAGTTATCTAATTTATCATTTACGTAGATAATTAACCTGCAAAATACAATGGTTTATCTTGTATAATTGTACTCAGACTTGAAATTTTGTATGGGTGTTGGAAATACCCATCTATAAACAACTTATAATATCTAAGAAAAGTATCAACGACTTTTGATCGTTTGTTTGTTTGTTTTGTTTTGACATATTTGTTCCGGCTGCAAATTGATTCCGGGCATAAATTGTTCATTTAACAAACTAGTTCCTGACAAAATTTAGAGTGTAAATCATTTTTATGGCCATGGGTTTGTTTATCCATAGCAAATTCGGTCCGGCTTAATTTATAGTACCAGTAATCACACTTGCACGGTTTCTTTAATGAAACACATAAGTAGCACTTTTTCAAACCAAGTTTCCAACATAGTAGTGAAAATACAAATATATTTTATGTAAATAGGGGTTAGAATCCCGGGATCAGATATATTTCTGGGAATTGAATCCCGGGATTTCTTTCTAAATCCCAAGGTCAAACACTTAATTGGTAAATAGTTTTTCCTTGTTAATTAATTGACTTAACAACAGTTATAACATTGAATGAGTAATCAAAATTTCAATTGTATGATCACTCAACCGCTACGCAGGCTCGTTTATTCATTAAAATCTGTTAATATTAGTTGCTTAAACTTAACAACAAACATTATCTTATGTGCCAGTAAACAATTTCTATTCAGCAAATGCATTAACCAGTATATTTGTCGAAAGCTAGTCTTTAGGTGAAGTATAATACTTGACAACTTGTTTTCCTATTTCGTCACAGTGTCACTGACAACAATAAATACAGTGAACTCCCGTTCTAACGAAGTCGGATATAACGAAATAACTGCTTTCAACGGAATGGAGATTTTCCCCCAAAGCACTAAATGCAGGAATTTACAGATCCCAAGCACTTCGTTATAACGGTAGTTTTTTTTTCCGGACCTCAAAAAAAGTGGCTCAAGTGCTCGAGCTCCGGCGACCCGCCCGAGCAACGGGTGCACAAGTATAAATGATAAACCAAAATCGGGGGGGGGGGGGCAAGCCCCTGCACTCTCCTTCAATAAATTGACCGGAGCAACGGGTGCACCCGTGCCTCCGGCGCCCTAGAGGTGTATCTCTACTAGAGTTCACTATATTCATATTATAAATTTGTAAATGCGAAATTAGTTTTCATATTTACTGTTTAAGAACTAAGCTGGTATAATAAAGAAGACTATGTTTAAATGAACAATTTATGACAAATTGGTTCCGGACGGAATCAATTTGCAGCCGGAACAAATATGTTAAAACAAAACAAACAAACAAACGAACAAAAGTCGTTGATACTTTTCTTAGATATTATAAGTTGTTTATAGATGGGTATTTCCAACACCAATGCAAAATTTAAAGTCTGTAGCTCTTACCAGTTCCTCAATGAATTCCGGAATTTTTTATTATTGAGTATAAATATACAAGATAAACCATTGCATTTTGCAGGTTAATTATCTACGTAAATGATAAATTAGATAACTAAATTAAAAGTTTGCTAACTAATAATATATATGCATTATATAATAGAAACCATAATTATAAACAACTGAAGCCATAAATGGTAAATCGCCTACATCTCTCGCGGGAGATGTAGGCGATTCGACAACATCTCTCGATTGACAACATCTCCCATAACAAGTACAGTCTGGTCTGCTTATTGTGAACAAGATTTCGTCTGCTTAATATGAAGATGTTTTATTATGAACAAGCCCTTCGGTCCCAGTTTAACAACTTACATAGGGTTAGTATTAAGTTGAGTTCACATATAATGAAGTATCTCTATTATGAACACAATTTGGTCCCTTGAATGTTCACTTATAATGAAGTATCTCTATTATGAACACAATTTGGTCCCTTGAATGTTCATAATAAAACAACCTGACTGTATACTCAAAAAACGACAATCCAAATCGGTAAATATGCAGTAACAATTAGTCAGAAAATTCACAATTCAACTCCACTAAAGGAAGACGCACCAAATTTTGTGCTCAATTAGAATGTACATATTGAAAGTCAACAAATTCCGTTCATAAATAACAGGTGATAGCACTGATAGGTAATTGTATTTCATAACAGGATATGACTAATACATTTCCTAACAGGATATGACTAATGTATTTACATATCAAGGGGGTCCATTTTCCATGCAACAGTACTACAAAATATTGATGTATGACTTTAATCTCGGCCATAAAGTGAAATATGATAAATGGCATTCACTATAATTTTTATGCATATCTTCACTTTATGACACCAATAACAAGAAATTACATTAGTTTTGTAAGTAAAGAGCCATTCGAGTTCGATTTTGTTAGGCGTTAACTCGTAAACTTTAGTCTAGTATCGTGATGTTTTTTTATCATAATACAGTTTCAAACCATATTCCAGGATTCATGAGATTGACTCGGAAATAACGCTCCTGGATTGGAAACCCTAGGCATGCCCAGTGCAATAATACTAACAACCTGGGCTAGGGTCCTGATGACCCTCCCCTGGGACGCCAATGGTTCAAGGGTAGTCAACTCCGCTTAATTGGGACACTTTTGTTTCAGGCCTCTTGTCCCAATTAATCGGAGTTCCCAATTAACCCAAAAATGTATATAAAGTAGCGATTTAAACAGTTTCAGTTTTAAACCGATTGTAACAATTCCTCCAGTGTCTGCGGGCCCTTGAGGCTACTCACACCCATAGTATGAGCCATAATATTTTGTGGACCGTTTGGAACTATCCGTAAACTACAAGGTCATAATCTCTGTAAATGACGATTTACGGATATTAATAAAACAATAAACCCTATTTTGATACAGGGTTGGGGCCGATTACTTTAGGATGATTATGATTACGATTACAATCTATATTTTTAAACGATTATGAATGTGATTACGATTATGGTCTATAATTTTTAAGCGATTATGATCACGATTACGATTACTAAAAACTTGCATATGATTACGATTATGAAAACAAGCCAAAATGTATACTAAATGCGGTCTGGCTAAGTCTGATAATTCGAATCTAAAAGTACTAACAATAAGGAAAAGTGTCAATTTCATTAAACCAACTGTTACTGTATATCTTATGATGGAATTCAAATGAATGTGACTGTTATTGAATAAAAGCACTTTCGTAGGTGCAATCCTACGAATTGATAATATATCCTTAATTTCAAAGATAAATACGCTAATAAAATAGCATGATTACGATTATGATATGATTACACTCTAATAGAATCATCTGATTACGATTACGATTATGATTACAGCGCAATGTGTAATCGTTATCGGCCCCAAACCTGTCTAGATATTTGTTATACCTTTATCAGATTATTATAAGTTGTTCTATAAGTTGTTCTGCGAGCACCAATTTTGAACCCAATTTGTCGAGTGTGTCTAGAAAAACCAATTCTTTACTATTAACTTATATGGAAAAGATTCGGTTCTTAGGGAGTTGTCCCAATTAATCAGTTTTCCCGATTAAGCAAAGTCTACTGTTTTGAGGGTATAACTATTTATCACAAAGGTACTCATACATAATGAATATACAGATGTACACTATTATATACGAAATACTTTTGCACACATGGAGTGACACAATTGGCAGAAACGAATAAATGTTTTTTTGGCATTTTTAAAGCTAATATTGAGTCAATCACGCCAAATTTTGACAGAATAATGAAACTTGGACTCAAATTTCACAATTTTAACCAGATTAACCGAAATTTAACCCATTAACCCTAAATTATTTTGTATTAACTTCTATTGGCATGCTTCTGTCCCTGAAAAAATGACCCAATTGCGATTGAACCCATTAACCCATTGAGCCCAATAAGCGGAGTTGACTGTATAATCGAATTGTTCTATAAGATTATGAGTTGAGAAGCAGGGCTAGTAAACCGGTTAACTAGTAACCGGTGAATCGTACCCGTAACCTCAGTACGCTTACAAACCTACCCTTGCTAGAATCATAAGCTCATTTAAGCAATCAAGATGTTAGAAGTATAAAACTACACAACAAACGCGAAGTGTTCGTAGTATGATTTTTAACGGGTAAGGACCTATCTAGCGAAGCGCGCTAGTTAAATCAACATGGAGTAAGAATTTTTACTGCGCCGACTATACTATAGTATAGTGGCCAAGTTCTAATCTTACTGCCTTGGTTATTAGTCCGTATCCTCTACACAGTAACACAGAATAGAGTTTAATTAACTAGAAGCCCAAATATTCAGGATATGTGTCTCAATGGTTACAGATGTGCACCTGTGGTCAGGATTTTTTATTAAAAACTTTTAACCTCTTTAATGTTTGAAAAGGGACAATAAATGGTGCCCGAAAATTAAATTTATATTAATTCGAAAGAGAATTAGATTCTACACCTTTTCACAGTGCACAAATTTTCAAATTGTACTTAGTTTGTGCCACAATTGAGTTTCAAAATTTCCTTTGTTTACTAACACTTCATTTCAATTAAAGTGTTAAATCTAATTATATGTTTCAATGCGTTATTATTATATTGATTCAACCTGTGAGCTCGGTTAGGCTTCTATTTTCCATTTTATATTCCATAACAACGACAGATTATGTAATTATATTATTTCTGCATAGAATATTCTTGCACAATGAATACAGTGGCGGCGCTAGCATGGGGCTAGATGGGGCGCTAGCCACATCACAATATTTTGTTAGCCCCATCAGTTGATGGGGCTGAGATTATACTAAATATGCAAAATTTTCATTGTATCTCTACTTTAATTTAACATTTTGAAATAGTGAAGAATGAAGAGTAATCTAAAAATAACTAAAGGAAAGAAGAATTAAAATTTTAAAGATCTGCCAAAAAATCTGACTAAAAAGCTTGTGATAATCATATTTGAACAGGTTGGAATACTTGGGCTAATCTTAGTTGGGTAATTTTAATCTGCCCGTCCGGGGCGCTTATTCGGGGGAAAATAGTATTGCGAAACAAGTAAATATAATAGCATAATTTCTATAGCAAGTTTGTGTTAGCCCCATTAATAAAATAATCAGCCCTGGCTAGCCCCACTCGTTACAGTACTGTAGCGCCGCCACTGAATGAATACATGACATATTTAATTCTAATCAATTCGCACTGTGTTTAACTTATAAAGACAGTTCCAAATAGATTATTAGGATTATCGAGTGAGCTGAATTCAAATATGTAATTAAATTAAATTAAAATTAATAATTATTGCAAATACCGTATTTACTCGAATAGTAGCCTAGGCGATTATTGTTTTTTACTCCATTTTTCGACCAATAATTTTGAGCAATTTTCTAGAATATCACATTTTATTACAATTTAATTATGATAATCGGTTGATAATCGTATTGTGAGTTATATTAGATGTAAATGTTTACTCCCGGTAGCAGTAATAAATTTTTATTTTCTACTTTAGGGGGGCGATTATTGGAAGTAGGCGATTATTCGAATAGAGGCTACTATTCGAATAAATACGGTAATTGAACTTAATTTATTTTGCTGTACATAATAATGGTGTTAAATTATTCATAAATTAATTAAATATTTATACTAATTAGCAAAATTTCATTAATCTCAGAAATGATATCAGATAGAAACAAACTTTAAATTTTCAATTGGTCCTTATGCCACATACCACCTATACAAGTGGGTCTTGACACCTTGAGGTGATGATGACATCGTCAAAAAAATGCGTTATTTTTTAAAAACAATTTTGTGAATTATATATTTCGAATGGATTGGTTGGTGTTGGGTTAACACCCGACACGCACATAAAAATGCTAACTCATCACCTATTACATTGAATGAAACTTGAATAACTCTGAAGTGAAGTGAGCTGAAACGAAACTTTCAACTCACTAAGGGTCGTTACATTTTGAAACACCTTTCTGAAATAATTTAACACCTTGATACTGATGGTGACATGGCGAAAAAAATCCATAATTGCAGCTGTGCCGACAGCATTTGGAGGCACTATCAATAAACCGCCACCAAAATATAGTGCCACCAAAGGAACATGCGTCGGCACAGCTGCAATTTTTTATTGATCAAGTTTGAAGCATTTATATAATCCCATATAGAACATAATCGAATAAGATGAATAAGAATAAAACTGTTAAGGTTTAACCTAGTAAAATTTAGGAGAAAATCTATTTGGCATATCTATAATTGTCTATCACTTATTAGGAGAAAAATTATTGAGATTGACACTATGTAAATTATTATAACTACGCCTTGATTGCGAATTTTTAGTTACTGAAGAGTTGGAATTACTGGACGCATAAATTGTTCTCTCGGCTGTATAACTAGGCTGTTTACATTGGGTTCCCTTTTTCAAAACATTACTATATGCAGCTCTTGGATTATCCACCGTATCATTGTTATTCCATGTAATTTCAACTTTATCACCACCAGGTTGTGGCCAGGAAGTTGGGTCAATTTGAGGATCATCAAGAGGCTTCTTCTGATTAATGATCTGCATTGGTTGAACAGTTAACTTATCAAAAGATCGTGCATTCGTTAAAGGAACTTCAACTTCCAATTTTAACTTAGGATTAGATTTTTCATAAGAGGTTTGATCCGCTAAACAGAACCCTTCAGATTTGATAGAGTTTTGAAATTTATCAGGATCAATATCTTCTTTAAAATGTTTCCCATAATTCTGAACCATAAAGGGCTCACCTTGTAAATTATAAGTTAACGGGGGTGCATATCCTTGAATGAATGGCATCATTGCCATATCATAAAAATAGTTTGGAACAACCATATCCTGGCTAAAATATATACCAGCAGTGTCACGAAACATTAGAGGAATCAATTGATTGCTAGAATGATAATTTGCATCATGATATAAAGGTGGACAAGAGTTAGGAAGAACATCTTTCCAACTAGACCCATGACTTCGCATTAATTGATATTGTACACCTAAATTGTAGAAATATTGAAGTATAAATTTATCTTCAGGTAAATCACTTCCTTCTGGGTGTATGGAGAACTTTGGACTTAAGAATTCAGCTGAATTATTTAATTTAAACTGCAATTTCTTAATTTGGGAGTGTGCAGATTCATAAATTTGTTCGAATGGTTTCATTCCACCTAACGGATCTATATCTTTCAAGCAATTTTCATCCTGATATTTTTGCTTAACAGCAGCGGATTGAGGCCCATATTTATGCTTGGGGGCATGGGAAGAAAAATTATTTTCCTGCTTATAAAGTTTTGAACAGATAGAAGTGCCTTCGTTACCCAAATGTTGTACATTTCTAACTAAATCAGGTTCAACTTCAAATCCGGGGGGAACTTGATGTGAAAAAGTTTTTTTGTCCCAATTATTTAGCTCTGCAATTGGGTCACTATTTGTAACAAAACTCGGACGGGTAGGCGTGGTGATTGATTTCGAATTATTATCTAAGGAAAAGTCACTAAGTGCCTTGAATGATGGGGACAGATCCTTAATTAACACTGCTGAATCATCATAATCAATTGGATGTTGACTACGAGACGAATTATTGATAGAATCAGATGTACAGACATCTTGTTGTATAGAAGAGAATTCAAGGTTTTCATTATCTTCGCAAGCGAGCTTTAGGTGACCAATATCAACAATTTCAGTTCCACGATTGGGAGCAAGAACTTCATGCATACCGGGGGTAACATTTAATTTTATAATTTTTCCAAGATAAAATGGTTTATTCTCGGTATTTGGACTATAAACTCTCACTTTATCACCTAATGAGTAGCTGTTGAATTTAATAGATTGTGAACTCGAATCGATCGTTGGTACAGTGTGACACAACTCAGATTTCCATATATTCATAGAAACATTTTCATAGTATAAAAGGTTGAAACAGCGTTCCAAATGTGAGAATTCAAATGCATCTTGCTTGAGAAAGTAAGGATCTCGTATTGATTGCAAAGTAAAATGTCTGTTGCTAAAGGGTATATCAATTTGGTAAACATTTTTGTATAACAAATGATAAAACACAGACTGGACAAATGCCAAATTTACACGAGAAAAATAAGGGTAAATGAGGTCGTAATGATCCTCATCCATCAAGGATAACGATATTATCCTCTCTTTAAAGGAAACATCATAAGTAATAATATTTATATCAGTAGCTTCTTCATAAATTCTGAACTTTACTTTATACAATTGAGAAAGTGCATAAATATTGATTGGATGACTATCCTCTGGTAGATTTTCAAATCCAAATTGAGTTAGATTATTCGATAAAAACTTGAGATAATTCATTTTTACCAGAGGATACAATGATTGAGATAAGTAAACATGTTCAGCAATAGCACGAAAGAGACTGTTGCCATCTCTGGGTAGAGCTTTCCTCCAAAGATTTTGTGATTTTAAGTGGAAGTCCACTGATTTATTCTCATCAGAATAAACCGAAGATTCACAAGTATCTCCATGTACACAAATATTTGACATTCTAAAGGGAAAAGGAAAGGAATATACTAAAAATTCAAATTCGTAGATCAATATCGGTTAAAACAGACCAATTATTTGGAATTATTATTAAGCCTTTAATAAACCAGGTAGTAAATCTAAGCAGAGCTTGTTATCAATCGGGCCTGGGTTGTAATCAAACAACATAAACATATAGCGAAAACAGAATATACCAAAGAAATAACAAGGATCTATTAAACAAAAAGTATATATAACAATTACGAACGGAAATAAGAATAAAGTGTAGAATAGTAGAATTAATTGATGTTAAATAACTCGCTCTGGTCCACACAAAAATTCGCCATTTATTGCTAATTATACAAAGAACTTTGCATACAAAGAATTATTGAGAAGGTTCCCTTAACAGGTTAAATTACTGTAGATTAATCCAAAAAAACCATAAATTTCGTTTTGAAGTTAGGTGTTTGACTTTCACATACGTATATGATAGAAGACATTATAGCTAGATCCAAACTGAAAACGAAATCAAGTTATCTTCTATTGAATTAGGATAAAACTGCACACCCATAAAATCGAGGTTATAGAAGAAAAATTATTTCGTTTTCAGTTTGAAAGGGGAACTAAGTTTAAGTTTAATTAAGTTTTGCAAGACTAAGTTTTGGGATAAGTTTTGCGAAGACCCCCCTGCCTAAATGTCTGCATGAAACACTGCTTAGCATAAAGTAATTCAAGACTTTGTTTAGTCTTTGTTTGGACTGTTGTATGAAATTTCTACTACCATGAGATTCTTACTACTTTGATTACAAGGACCATGGATGACAAATTGCTATGAGATTCTTACTACCTTTGTTATTCTTTCTCACCTGTTTCTCAAGATCTATTCTCAATATAATTGAGTGTTTACCACATGAATAACCAATTTATAAAGGTATAGCAAGAATTTAATTGTGAAACTGTAATGGAATAAATTCCATTTGCTAATAGAATTAGTATTATTTAGTTACTAACTAATTTCTTAAAAGGATTACAAGAGTTTTGATTGCAAATATAATATAATATATCAGATTACTTATATGGAGCTCAGTTACTGGTAACTGAACTGCCATATAAGGAGGTGTTTCAATTCTAAAAAACCCATAAGCTCAGGGCCCGTATTCACTAAGAAGTTAAGTACGTACTTAAGTACGTACTTAGTACTTAAGTACTAAGTACGTACTTAAGTCGTATTCACTAAGATTGGTATTCACTAAGATTTAAGTGCGTACTTAAGTACATACTTAAGTACAAAACTTAAGTAACCTACTAAGTTAACTTAACTTATGAGAATTTTCTTTTATTGACCCTGATACGTTGGTGTTTAATTAGAACATTGTATTATATATCTTGTAGTACTTGCTTTACTTTAGGGGAAGTTTATTATTCTATTTTCAACAATTATTACTTTAATTCTTTTTTTCTAAAAGTTTCTGTTTTTTCAGTCGATAGTATTCCCTCTGCTCCTCTATTAAGGCTAATTGTGCTGAAAAAACCTCCATTTGTTTGCAGAGAACTTCTTGCTGAGAGGAAGTAGATCAGAGGCTGATAATGACCTCGCTGAAGATTTTTCGCCGCTCCTCTTACGTTTGCGGGTACGTATTCCAACAGCAGAACTATTGTTTACAAGAACTTCTGGTGCGTCGAGGATCATGGAACTTGATTCAATGACAAGTTCTTCAGGTAGGGAATTTGATGGTCCTTCGAACAAATCTGTACTTCCCATAATTCCACTAAATGCTGGTGTACCCTCTAGCATATCTGTTACCCTCTCCGTTGCAGTGGTTGACAAGTCTTTGTCAGCAGAAAGGATAAGTATAGCCTCGTCACTTATCTCTCCAACTGCATTTGGTCCTCCTCCTGTCTGTCTTGATTCTCGACTACTATCGACATGAGACTTTGCAGCTCCCTTGAGATTATTCCATTTTTTCTTAAGGTCTTTAACATCTCTATTGTTTCCATGGATCGAGTTAACCTTTCCTACCATATCGGTCCACAGTGATTTCTTCTTCCTATTGAGGTCAGCACAGTGCCCAGTACCTCTGAGTAAATCACCAGCGGATTGAATCGCGTCGATGAGTGTATACTCTTCCTCTTTGGACCAGTTACTTTTTCGAGGTTTTTCCATTTTCTTTAGCTGAAATTCAAATAATCACTTTAATTTATACTTTTGCAATAACAACAGCCGATGCAATGTACTCGACGATATTTCTCAAGCACGAAAATCGCAGGAACTTCAAAGAGAATATTCTTTTTACAGTTAAAAGAATAAAGCAAGCTAATACAATAGCATTCCATACACTAATATGCTATGCTATTACATCCCATGTTGCATTACATCCCTAACTTAATTTAAATGCGTTTAGACTCTAGAGTCACCTCGGGACAGGGTTAATTTGACTCAATTAAACGGTGAAATCTATTAACAGTGGCTCTATTAAGCGGATAATACTGTATTAACAATATACAATACTGCTATTGAAATATTAGCTGAAATTATGAATGGAGAATTGATCTCGATAATGTTTGGCAGCCATATGGCCAGTATCCTCAACCTAAAACAGCTCACTCGGATCAGTTACATTGGAGAATTCGTCATCTAATAGAGGTTGTTTCCACATAATTGCCATATTATGCAATACTGCACAAGCAACTATTATCATGCATACTTTATCTGGAGACATCCGAAGTTCGCCATAAAGACAATGAAATCTACATTTCCATCTTCCAAATGTTTGCTCAATTATAACACGTGTTTTCTTATGAGCATAGTTATAATTGGATTGGGGAGTCGAGGCTGGTTGTCGATAGGGTGTCAGTAAGTAGGGCTTTAGCATGTAACCACTATCCCCTAATATGTGCTCCCCGATTAATAAGTTGTTTTCAACATATATTCCAGCCCGAGAAAGCTTCCAAATGCGAGAATCGTGAACAGATCCAGGAAAACGAGCCAACACATCACTAATTATACCATCCGATCGACATATAACTTGGACATTAATTGAGTGGTAAAAATGTCGGTTCACGTAATCTGCTTCATTTTCAGATGGTTTTTGAATGCGTATATGTGTCCCGTCAACTAGTCCAAGGATGCCTGGAAAATGAGCAATTTCGTAAAATTTGTTCTTGACTTCTGCCTTCTCAGCTGAGCTTGGCATACTAACATACTGGTTGTATATATCCTGAAAACCTTGTGAAACATCATGAATATAGCGAGAAGCTGAAGACTGGCTTACATTAACTCTATCTCCACAGATTATCTGGAACGTTCCAGAAGCAAAAAACTGAAGTGCAACACAAACCTGTAAATGTGGGGGAGCGGCATGGGAGCGATCTGTAAAGTTTAAACGATGAGCTATTAACTCAGTGATTCTTGAAATTGATGATCTAGAGAAGCGGAAACGTTGAACAAGTTCCAAATCATCATAACAATCTAAGGGATCAGTAATATCCCTAAAAATTCTTGGACGTGCCATAGATGAAGAGTTTTCTTCTTCTTCTGCTAGAAATAGTGGAATCATTTGTGCCATTTGTAAGAATTTTGTGAAATTGAATGAATCAGATTTAAATCACAGATTTATACTTAATTGCGTAATCAGTTATCAAACAATTGATGGATTTATGGTTACTTGGAATGTTAATTTAACGTTAAAATGCAAGATACAAAATTCAAAATAATAATTAAGTTCTCTATTTGAATAAAGAAAATACCATGCATTCCTTTGCAACTAGCATTTGTGTAATTAAGTTCTCTATTTGAATAAATAATAATGCATGCATTCGTTTGCAACTAGCAATTGTGTAGTGAAAAATATTCACCAACATGCTGAAACCTATTTTAGTGTGCTTCTTCTAGTAAAACCGTTATAGTAGGGTCCTACTATAGTTTTATACTATAAGTGAATTGAATTCGTTCTGATAGAGTTCCGTCCGGCCGGAAAAAAATATAGAAAATAAAAAAATATAGTCGTTGTATTCTCCTAAGGATGTTCTTTCTATATATCAATTAAAATGAATAGGTCGCTAATCAATTCTCCGTTTTATTAACGGTTTTCTTTTACGGAAATCAGCCATCTTCTCCATATTGTATTGTACTCTTATGGTAGACTGAATACTATAGAATATACAGTATTACATAACTATACTGCTCTATAATGACTGTTATTGATTGGTTATAGCTTCAAAGTGAATTTTTGTTTCATACAATTGAAATAAAACACTTGGACAGTTGATTGATGATGTCAATTCTACTATTCAAAATAATAAAGTAAATACTTCACTAAGATAAAATGTAATTTAAATATTGAATTATCAATACTACGTTGAATATTACGTAAAGTCAATTCCAAAAGAATGAACAGTGTACTATAAATATAATTGAATAAATATAAAATACACGTATAAATATAATTTCGTACTTAAGTACGTACTTAGTTAAGTATGTACTTAAGTACAACAATATTTCTTAGTGAATACGACTTAAGTATGTACTTAACTAAGTACTTACTTAGTACTTAAGTATATACTTAGTACTTAAGTACTAAGTAATCTTAGTGATTACGGGCCCAGAAATGAAATTTATACGTAAATAAAAACCTACTTCAGTTACCAGTAAATCAGCTCCATATAAGTATTTTGATAATATATACATTACTAAACTGTAATTCGTAAAATATGAAGGTTAACTACCATTTATGAGATCAGTAACAGGCTGAAAATGGTGATCCAAATTTGCTAACTACAGTACACCCTCGCATATCCGAACCTCGCTAATCCGAACCCTCGCTAATCCGAACAGGAGAACCAAAATATTCTTCTAATAAATGTGAGGAAAAAATCGTGAATTGCAATGGAAGTATAAAAAATAAGTCTCAGGCAAGTATTTTAAGGAGTACACTAGATGTTTTGTGCGAATTAACAAGGTTTGTATGAGTTTGGTTCGATTATCGAGATTCTCATTTATAGATGCCCATTGAAAATGCATTACTTAAGGAAGCGCGGCAATTGATCGACTGACAACGTTTGCAATTGATCGAATTTCTAAGGTTTGCAATTGATCGAATTTCTAAGGTTTTCAATTGGTCGACTATTCTAAGGAGTATTCTAAGCGGAGTTTTTTTCACTTTTATCTTTACAAACTATTATTACTATGCATAGTTCTTTCTCTCGAATGCACTGACACACATCATAACCCAGCTAGAGTTATTTCAATGGCATTCAACAAATTACAATGAATAATGGATAACACCTAGATCTACGGTGACACTGAGATTTTCACCTAGGCTCCATACCATCACACTTAAAATGGCCTGCTTTTACCACTGATCCATAGATGACAATTAGAAAAGCTTACGTTTTCAATAGGATGCATACGTATAACATACTTTTGAAAGGCGATTCTTTTCACTATAATCAATACAAGTCAATTAGAAAGCGATTCTTTTCACCTTTTTCCATCAAAAAAATGTCAAAATGAAATAGTCGACCAATTCCAAGCCTTAGAAAATCGATCAATTGCAAAACTTAGAAAGTCGATCAATTGAAAATCTGTAGTCGATCAATTGTAAACCTTAGAAAGTCGATCAATTGCAAACCCTCAGAAGTCGATCAATTGCAGGCGCTCCTTACTTAAATAATCCGAACGAATTCACTAATCGGAACAGAAGATTTTTGAATCGGAACACCTCTGTTCGGATTAGCGAGGGTGTACTGTATATTACTCGACTGGTGTTTTCTCCACGTTTTCATTATATTGAAATTATAATTAGCACGAATCATCCACTAATTGTATATCGGTTGCCAAAATCTTATTATAATCCATTTGAGAATTCAGAAGGTATTCTGTTGGTGATTGTCCACTAACTTGACTTCCAAGTAACGCAAATAAATTCAGCTCCAAGTATTCCAATGAATCTGTATTTCTCTATATACTAGTACAGTAGATGTTGTATATAAGAACGCCGGTTATAAGAACATTAACCGTTTTTAAGCTACGGTTGTGATTCGATTTCTCGACATGGTTAACCGATTAACCGCCCATGCTACTCAATACAACTAATCATCTAGAAATCCAGATTATACTACTGATGACTCAGCTTTAAAAAAGTAGGGGGGTGTAAGATAGTGCAATTGTACCCTATAACTTAAAATCCCTGTACTGTACAGGGAATCCCTGTACAGTTAGTTGGCAGATATGTAACCAAATGCACTGACGCTCGAGCATTAAGGTCTTCTATCATATATGTGAAAGTCAAACATGCAAACACCTAACTTCAAAACGAAATTTATGGGATTTTTTGGATAAATCTACCGTAATTTAACCTTAATTAATTGAGAGATTCAAATTCCATTTTGATTTTCAAACAAAATAATAATACACAAGAATTAAAAAGTTTATTGCAAAGGTCTACCGTAAATAATAACATAGTTCCAATTATGCCATTATATGGTATCCTTAGTCATAACTTCTCCCAAAATAATTATTTTTCTTTTTCTCAATCACACGTAAATATAACAGATTATGCTATACATTAAATAAATATATTAATAATCATATTTTCATATATATCTGGGAAACTCTATGCGTGGACACCGTTAATGATGGCCAAAATCAGTGTATGCCACGTGATAGAACACGTCGAGACATGAAGATTGAACTAAAGATCACTAAAATCGGTCAAGAAACAAAAAAGTTAAATTTTTTCTAGCTCATAAGCCAAACTCAATGGGAAAAATTGAAATCATCACTGAAGCCAAATAAACTATAAAATAGTATTGTAGTAGCATAGTTATGTGCATACAAGCCAATTTACATGTCTAACACTTCAATTCGTTATTAAGGTGTCAGATTCATTTTATCAGATTACTATTCTAAATTACAAATCTCCAGTTTCAAATTATTCTACAAAATGCTAAGCGACATGATTCATTATTTCAACTGATATTAGATTCGTAATTGTAGAGGGTCAGCATGTAAATGATTGCCTTTGTTAGTTTATATTTTCAATCCCGATCCTTTTTCTTGATGTCTCTTACTTTTAACTAAGTCCCATAAATCCAGTCAGGCTTAACTAAATTACCAACAGTATGGCAATTTTCGAGTTATTAATTCCATCTAGCCTACATTCTAATTAAATAAGCTGAATATACATTTAGAATCAAACGGAGGTATTTGTTGTTATTTTTATTATCTATTTACCAGGGCCTTATTCACTAACATTTCTTAAACTTAAACTTAAACTTAAACTTAGTCCTGTTGTATGAGATTTCTACTACCATGAGATTCTTACTACTTTGAATACAAGGACCATGGATGACAATTGCTATGAGATTCTTACTACCATGAGATTCTTACTACCTCTGTTATTCTTTCTCACCTGTTTTCTCAATATCTATTCTCAATATAATTGAGTGTTAACCACATGAATAACCAATTTATAAAGGTATAGCAAGAATTTAATTGTGAAACTGTAATGGAATAAATTCCATTACAATATCTCAATTTGCTATTATAATGATTGCTACAATATTTATTGTATTGTACAGTATCAATTTAATTTTAAATCGTTTGTTATGTGTATTTTGTATATATTTGTTTGTTTGCTAAGAAACGAGAACAATTTCATAGAATAATATCATCTATCCAAAATATATTTAGGTAATTTTTTCCAAAAACTTCTTATGTGTCAATCTATTATCAAAATGCTAAAGTTTTCGTATAAAGTTGTTTTCAACAGCTGGATAATCAACTATGTTGACATGAATTTACCAATTATGCATGGCCTAGGACACAATACTTTGACATTATGCAATAATAATATATACTCACTTTATAGGAATTAAAATATTATCATAACAAGCTGCTCGCCCGCGCTACGCGCGTTCTTACAACTTGCACTCGGGCCTGCGGCCCTTCCTTGTATTTAAAGCAGATACCTTTTCAAATTAAATTCCGGTTGTATTTTTAAATACATACTCCAATAGACTTAATGCAAATTGAGTAATGTATGTGCATGATTGAACTCAAACTGATTCTAGGAGCCTATAAAAAAGTCGGTTATGTAACGAAAATTAACAAAATTATATACCCCTCCCTACATTACGCTTTTATCCATTTTGTAATAAAAAAGGACAGGCTGTAATACTTACCCCTTGGCATTACATAAAATTCAAAGGCCCTATACACAGGTTCATTATATTACGGGAATCATATGGGTGATATTTAGGTGACCGCTAGTGACACACATAACAGTAATGCTATTGTTTCAGAGTAGGGCTGTCTATTTACCCATGGCCCCTAAAGCCTAGCCATAGGTATATACGTATAAGGACAGAAAAATAAATTGGGAAATACTAATCAGCGCCTGTATTGTTGAATATTTATGCTAATTATAACTGACAATTTTCTAGATATTAACGCATGTCCGTGTATAATAATGAACCGACTCCAAATAGAAATTAATTAAATATCACTAAGGAACTGTACAACTCTGTGGACCCCTGACTTTGGGCTGTGGAGAAGTCATTGTATTGATTGGTAATAATCAAATAGACACAATAGAATGATAGAAATGTATGGGTAAACACACGGAACACAAATGACTGATTGGATAAATGAACTTCCTCTCGACCAATTAAATCACAGTCTCAGATACGGTAGGCATTTTATAACACACACTTAATAATTGATAGAGGCATTAAAATCCTTTTATACGAATTAAATGCTAGCTGCTAATCCATACTGGAAAACCCTCGAATTTAATAGGCTAAAGTTTTGTCACCTTTAGGCCCGCAGGGGCGTCAGAAGGGGGGGGGCACAGGGGGGCACGTGCCCCCCTCAAAAATCTCGGTGCCCCCCCCCACTGTGCCCCCCTCATCTGTGCATCCCCTCGCCTGAGCCCCTTCCCCTGTCCAAATAGATGAAATAACAACACCAATGATACACATGTGTTCAAATGTCATACCACTGCTCTTATCCGAAGTGAAGCTATCAAAAAAGACATAAAATCACGTTGGGTTTTATACTACTAAGAATTAGCTTTTGTCTGTGCCCCCTCTAAATTCTGATTGCCCCCTACCCGATTTCACGCTTCCGACGCCCCTGCTTTAGGGTAGGGAAGATGTGAATATTTTTATTAGATATTAGAACTTGATTCTAGATACGCTATTTCCCACCCCCCTGCCAAATTTCAAGTCTGTAGCTCTTACCAGTTCTTCAATCAATTCTGAACAAACAAAAACAAAAAAAAACTTTGTGATTTAATATATAAGATATCTTCAAGTTGACAATCGTGCAACTACCTCTTACAGACCTCAAGGGACAATTTAGACAATTAATATCGCTATCTATCTACGAACTAGGAAAATGATATAGCTGAGGCTGGTATAGAGTTACCTAAATGTTACAACCTCCAGTCTTATCAGTAAACAGTAAATAAAAATGTGGCACTGCACTGGTTATAGTTCGTTCTACCTGATATTGGAATTGAATTCTACTTTCTCTTGCCCTTCCGATATTTATATTCGAAATATGAATAAAACACTGTAGCAGAAAATACTGGCTGTCTACTCCTTTCTCCAACTTCCATTCCAACTTTTCAGTAACTAGTATAGTGACAAATATCAAAATGCAACCTACTCGATTTTTAAATCCAGCAATAATTGGCAATGTTTATTCCACTCGCCCTGAATCTATTGAACCACATGGGAACAGTTTTTTTTCTAGCAATATCTGCTATATTCGGAAAAATACACAACAGTAGATGCCGGTTATAAGAACATCGTCGGGAACTGCATATCAAGGCTGGATACGGTTAGCCGTTGCTAATATCGGTTAGCGGTTACAGAATTCGTTAACCATTTGGATGTTCAGTACAGGCGTACAGGGATTTTTAATTTACTAATTATGAGTCAAATAATGCCTAAAATGTCTACAGTGATGATAGTATATTCTGCCATGCATCTTGCATTGACCACCACATAAAGTCTAGGCTGAAACGAATATACCGAATATTCGAATATAGCAGGGGCCCCGGTACATACTTTTGAACCGGGGCTCCGAAACCTTAGCTACGCCACTGGGTATTGAGGGTGATTACTTTCAAATTCTAAAGGAAATAACATCCAAATTTAGCCATAGGGAACGCCATGTGATACTTCAAATGGACGAAGTTCACATCCGTAGTGATGCTTCATATAAAGGAGGTAAAGTTTTGGGCGCCATCGACAACCCTAGCGACCCACCCACAACTGTGTTTTCAATGATGATTTCCAGTCTTATGAAAATGTTTTCCACCATCGTTCGTCTGATTCCGTTAGGGTCTTCCTCCGCGGCTGATATATATCCAATTATTACAAAAACAATTGGTGATATAGAGAGTTGTGATTTATTTGTTGAGGGAATATGTACCGATAATTATCCTTTAAGTGTCAGTGTATTTAAATTATTTTCATATGACGCGAAAATGTTGCAACCGCGAGTTGTACATCCTTGTAACCCAACGCGCAACATTATTTTATTCTTTGACATAGTCCACATTATGAAATCAATTCGTAGTAACTGGTTAATTTTAAAAGACTTTGAGAAAAACTTTATTTATCCTGATTTTGAGACTCGCACCGATGATATTCCACTACCAGTAATCATACCATATACTCAGCTTATAGTTTCTATACCTGTTGCTAATATTCTTTTAGATCCGAGGGTATTGACTAAGTCAAAATACCCTTTAAAGTTTCTATACCTGTTGCTAATATTCTTTTGGAACCGAGGGTATTGACTAAGTCAAAATACCCTCCAATATGCTTTGCAGCATTTGACGACATCAGAACCTTATTTAAAGCTGACAAATTTTCCATAATTAAGAGAGCCCCCAAACCAGACCTGCAAATGGGTCACGAGCAGTGACCCATGACCCATGTGACCCATCGAAGGAGTGACCCATGACCCACTGACCCAATGGTAAATGACCCATTCATTTATTATCTGACCAATTATATATCCAATATTTGAACTTAGAAGTGACTATAATGTAAATATAATTTAGTCTCACACAATCATGATGCCAAGTTGTTTTTATAACCTTCTAGCACTACAGATACGGCTTCGATGGTCTCTGGTAATATTGAATTACGTTGAGACGTTACTATATGTGGAGCATTAAAGGCATTTTAAAATGCCTCTCGATCTCTGATGATCTCTTATTACAAGTCTAATGATCTCTATTACGTCTAGATAATTAATTAATCAAAGCAGGGTTGGGGTAAAATACAAATGTATTTTGTATTTGATGTATTTTAAATACATTTCCCATGTATTTGCGATGTATTTAAATACCTTTTATATTTTTGTGAAAGTATTTGTATTGTAATTAAATACTTTTGAAATGTATTTGTATATTGTTCAGATACATTCAAATACTTTATAATCAACAACACTAGACATTCGGCATAGTATTAGGGAATAATATTGAACTATTAGTTACTAGTAGTGTCGAATAAATGTCATAAATTCACTTCCATCTATTCTACCGTGTAGGTTAGGGGTCCTAACATATGGCCCGCGGACCGGATCCGGCCCGCGCATAAAATTTAATCCGGTTAATATTTTGATCATTTATGTCAGGGTTCCGCAAACTAGGTTTTTCAGGCCGCATGCGGCCTGAAACAACCTTATGTGTGACCTGATAGCCCAGTGGCTTTCAGGCCACACATAAGGACAAATCCACCCTTCTCAAGTTCCCATTAAATATTATTGTCATTACTTTTATCATAACTGTATAACCTTTTGACTAGAATCCTTTGTGCACCTTTGCATGTAATTAGTACAGTGGAAGCCGCTTAATCGGGACGCCTCGGGAGTAGGCATTTAGTCCCGTTTATCCGATTCTCCCGATTAACCGATATGCATTGTACAATTTGATACGAATTAGTTTCCAAAGCCTCGTCCCGATTAACCGAATTTCCCGATTAACCGTCTCCCGATTAAGCGGCTTCCACTGTATAGTTCTTGTATTACAACATCATTATAGTTTTGTTATAAATTTCGAAAAATTTATCGATATTGTTTGCGGCCTGAGGAAAATTTTGTTAAGATTATGTGGCCTGATATATATTGAAGTTTTCGGAACCCTGTTTTATGTAGTCTGTCATGATTTTAGATGTGTTTCTTAACCATTTCTGTTCCATTTTCGTTTGGATACCCCAACCTATCTCTCCCTAAATATATCGTAAATTTAGCAATTGGCCTTTTTCGACCACCTAAATATTTGAGGAAACCAATGTAGCCCGAAAATAAAATCGATTGGGCACGCTTGGTGTAGGTCAACTACATATATCTATCCTTATTTAATTTTTTACTGCATGTAGAACTTGATTGTTTGTAGTAGTACTTGTAAACTATTTCAATACTTTCGGAAAGTACTGTAAGTATTTAAATACTTTTGTAATTATTTCAAAAGTATTGTATTGTATTTAAATACATTTTAAAAAGTATTTGTATTGTATTTAAATACGTTTTAATGTATTTGACCCCAAGCCTGAATCAAAGTATTGATGCGTCATGAAACATGGCGTGTGACCCATGACACATTGACCCATCCCAAAAACGTGACCCACATGACCCATGGGTCACACACCCATTTGCAGCTCTGCCCCAAACTAACATCAAAAGCATGTTGGCCATCTCATTTAGAGCGACAAAATGTAAACTTAGCTCTTAAGATCTTAGTGAATCAACAGCAGCGGGGCTCTCTAGTTCCTATAATGAAAATACAACAAAAGAAAATCGCCATATCGTCAAATTCATACATTTGATAATTACAATCTGGAACATATTCAATGTTAATTGGGTAGGAAAAGATATTTGCTTCAACAATCCAAATTTTGCTCCGTTTCGCTTGAACGATCCGAGATTATCCCTTTTGGACCATGTAGTTAAATGGCTGGATTGTTGGAATTACTTCCCACGTCTAGAGGGAAGCTTACACCAGAAACATTCACTAGTTTTAGACATACTTGTATTGCCCTCCCTCTCTTAGTACAGAGATTGACCCTTGAATGCGGTTTTGAATATTTGCTGACGTCTCGAATACAAAATGACCCTATAGAACATCATTTCGGGCTATATCGTTAAATGTCTGGTTCAAATTATAATATATCTTACCGTCAAATTTTGGAGAGTGAACTTCGACTTCAATTATCTAATCTCCTCAAATCTTTTAACATAAATCAACAGTCTGATAAAATATCTCTTAAAGATTATTTTAAAAAATTTACACAGGAGGACGATGAAGAAATGTACCCAGAGTTTGATTTTGAGCATGTTACAAGTGATACTTAACATTCCTAACCCTCTATTTGATAATTCGCAAATTGAATGCCTAAATTACGCGGCTGGGTATGCAATCTTTTCGTTCTAAATATGTCGAAACTGCAAAGATTTTTTAAGATCTCCCAAAGATGTTCAAGTTTTTAACGACATCGGATTTTCAATGATTGAATACCTTGATAGAGACTCACTTTAGTATCCATCTGAAATTATCTACCAATCTCTCATCATAATATATGAAATATTTTTGAAAATCGATAACCATTCAAATTTAAGTAAACTATTTTACTTGGGATCCTGCAGTCGGAATTTGGTTCAGTTGTCACTTATTATTGTAGAAGAAAAGTATAGTGAAATATGGAGGCAATGGTGTGTTTGTATGATTCCAAAATGGGAAAATCAAAAATTTTTATACTACTGTAGCTAAATGTATTTTATCGAATTGGTTAGAAACTTTAATTCGATAGTTATTGGTCGAGATAATAGCAAACTTAAAAAATTAAGTGCATAATTCGTCTAATCTTATAGATAGCTTCCTGACATGTCGATATACCAGGGCGCATCCACTACCATCAAATTTACTGTATTCTCTACATTACTATCATTTAGACGAGCTCCACTAACACCTTCAATCAAGCCGCTCATTCAGGACACATCGTAAGCACATTCCCTCCCCCTGTCGTCATACTGGTACTACTGCCTAACTGCTCTTCTAGTAACTCAAACCACTATTCTCTTAATTTACCTTCATACTATGTATCATCTTTGATTGTTGCTTTTATACTTATTTTATGTTATGATTCGTTTATTTATATATATAAAATACATTAAATAAAAATATATCCTTACAATTCGTAATTTTTATAAGGGTGGTGGATTTCAATTATTTCCCTTCACATTGATAGTCTACATTAATTTAGAGCTGTATTGGGATTTAGATCTAAAACCAAAGTAACTGACCTAACCAATCCCTGGTCCAAGTCCATCAATCAGCACCATTGCCTTATGTATAGAATGCTATGGTACAGCTTCTTTTTCATTTCCGAAAGATAAAGAACTTCGTGAGAAGTGGTTTAGGGCTATCCCAAGACCAAGAGAGCACTACGAGGAGAACAAATACTTACAGGTGTGTAGTTTATATGCATTCTGAATTTATTTATATTGTTTTGACAAAACAATACATTTAAACCAACTTCGATCTTAGGTATGTATCCACCACTTCAAAGATGAAGATACTGTAAGGACACTTGATATTTTGATGGAGAAAAGATTATCGAGATGCCCCGAGACAAGATGACTCTGAAAAAGACAGCGATACTAGTATTTTCTCCAACTGCCCGAGCTATTTAACTGACAGAACAGAAAAGTGTAAAAGGGTGTCAAGAGATGACAAGGATGAGACCATGCTTCGAGAAGCATTCAGGATGAGCCGGATTGATGACAATATTACAGGTGTTAAGTTCCAAGTTAATTCATTTGCTGATTTGTTAACTAAGTTAGATTTAATCGATCTAAAAAATGATTGAATTACTTACAATCTAGGAACAGATTCTTTATATCCTGAATATTGTAACATTGGATAACGCACCTTCCATTGAACGGACACTCATAATTGACCATGACTTAAATGCTCAAGCATTTTATAGGGGAAACATCTAATTCCTTTGCCGACAAGGGTGATAAATGGTATTCGTCAAATTGAATCACATGAGTGATATTAATTGCTATTCTTTAGAATTTTTCCCCCAAATTCTAATATCAAGAATACCACAGTAAAACTATTATAGAACATGCAATTAGTGATATCACCTGTGCAATTATTCAATTAGAACTTAGTGAAATATCGAAAGCGATTTTGGAATGGAAGACTCCAATTCAATGAAAATTCTACTCCATTTCCTTATAAACCAACTGAGAAATTTAATAACTGAAAAAAATGGTCGAAGCTATAATATTATTACTCAATTTTTTGCATTAAAACTTCATGAGATTTTGCCTGCTGGTTATCGGCTTATTCTCTCTTCGGATTGTATAATTTTGCCACACGAGAGGAATATTTTGAGAATGAAAAATTCCATTGGCTTAGAAAATGAGTACCTAAACGTTCTCAAAGAAACAGCCACAACCTTTAGCCAGCTAGATCGCCATGTAATTATTCAAATGGATCAAGTGCACATCCTTAGTGCTGCTAGCTACAAAGGGGGTATAATTATTGGATCCATTGAGAATCCTGAAGATCCCCCAACCACTGTTTTTTCTATAATGGTATCCAGTTTAGCGAAAAAGTATTCAACCATTGTCCGTTTGAAACCTCTCGGCTCTTCGTCCTTTTCCCAATTGTCAGAAATACTATTTCTGATATTGAAAGTTGCAACTTGTTTGTTGAAGCGCTGCGTACTGATGACTATCCCCTGAATGTTAGTTTGTTTAAATTATTCTCAAATTACTCAAAAACTTTGCATCCTAAGTTAAACATCCATGTGATCCCTCCAGAAATATAATATTACTTTTTGATATAGTCCATTAATAAAATAAATTCCTAATAATTGGCTAAATTTGCACGATCACGACAAGACATTTGTTTCTCCCATGTTTGAAAATTGCTTTGAAGGCTATTCAAAAACGTGACTCCATCTAATAGCCTCTGTGTGTCCATTCAAATAAAAAATATCACCGTTAATCATAGTAAACAACTGTCGCTCTATCCACAAATATGTACAGCTTCTTTTGATGACATACGAATTTTATTCAAATTAGACGTGTACAAGATTTTGAAGAGGGCACCTAAATTATCTTCAAAGGCATGTTGGTCATCCAATTTAGAAAGGCAAAATGTAAACTTGGCACTCAAGATATTTCACGATTCTACATACAATGAGCTGCTAACTTTCAAAATTGAGATGGAAATTGTAGAAAATAATCAAACAGTTGCGATTTTGAAATTAATTAGTCATATTTGGGATGTATTTAATGTTTGTTGGGTTGGAAAAGATATCCGCTTTAAAAAAGACTACTCAGCTCCATTATGTCAAAACGATTCTCGATTGAGCTTTATTCGAAAAGTGGTTGCTGGTAAACTGACACCACAAACATTTAAGAGTTTTAGGCACACCTGTATGGCACTGCCTTTCCTAGTTGATTGACTTACTTGTGAATGCAATTTCAAATATGTACTATCAGCTAGAATTCAAAACGACCCCTTAGAACAGCACTTGAGATAATATAGACAAATGTCTGGAGCTCACTACCATATTACATAGTGTCAAATATTATAAAGTGAAAGAAGACTCCAACTTTCCAATATTCTGAAATTGTTTTCAGCTTAATTAAAATCTGATGAATTTGTCAAGCCTTTAACACTGGAGAATTATATTAAAAAATTTGCGGAAAATGTTTGTGGGGAGAGTTCAGATTCATATTTTGATTTTCAATTATTTGTTGAAACAGTGGAATTGATTCTCCAAACCTCAAATTAATTCATCCCAGATTGGATGCCTTGCTTATGTTGCTGGGTATGCAGTGTTTTCATACCTTAAAAAATCTAACTCGTGTGCTAATTGTCATAATTTCTTAACTACTGAAAAACAAATTGAAGTAGTAAATGATATGGGGTCTCAATTATTCTCATTGAATTATTAGACAGGGGTTCTCTTAAATATCATGGGCGGCGGAAGCGGTCAGGCCATGACCTGACCACTTTTATCATTGGCCAGGCCAATAGCCTGACCACTCTTACGTCACTAGTTAGGCCGGTCAAGCCATGGCCTGACCACTTTATAACTGTTTCCGCCGGTCCTGAAAATCCATCTATTGCAGTTATCGATTGTGTCAATATTGTTTACGAAACATTTATGAAAATTGGTAGCTCTGAATTACTCACTGAACTTTTGTGTCGGTCCATGTCGTACTATTTTAATACAAATAGGCATGAAGTTTATTGAAGATGAGCTTATTAATAAATGGAGAAAATGTTTTGATTGCAAAGTCTGGCGGTTGGATATATTTAAAAAATTATATTAACTGTATCTAATTGTATCCTCTCAAACAATTATAATAACATGGTGGTGAAGTCCGAGAATTCGAAGCCTAAAAAATATAGTAACTAATTTACTTTTATTCTAGGTATCCATTATCATAAGTTTAATTAAAGAAACGAATTTTCTGAAGAATACTTACAGGAGAGACTTTCCTCTACGAAGATACAAAGTACAGATAGTTTTGCTCGAATCTTCACTATCTATAACTACTTTTATGGATTTTAATTAAACTAGCGCGCTTCGCTTGCTAGGTCGCTTCGCGGCAGAACACAACATTACACCAACCGCTTCGCGGTTGGTGTGTGGTTTATTTACTCCTAATATTGATAATAAAGCGCAAATAGGCCTAAATAGTCAAATTTAACAATGTGAAATTTTAGTGATCACGTCATCATGCGATAATGAGTAAGCATATTGGCGATCTGGTGTGACCAACGTGTCCGCATCATTAATGTGCATGTTCTATTAAATCTTCAGATTTTACTCTTAGATTGCGCGAATTATGTGCGATCACGGACTACTATATTACCGGACGCGACAAAGCCAAACCACAGTCAAAAATGCATAGGCTGAACATTGTATGACTGAAAATATGATCAATTCTGTATTTTGAGTAACTAAATTTGGTATCTAGCACTATCTTTTGGCGCCGAATTCAAAAATGACAATTTCAAGGTTTAAAAACTCACTCCCGCCCTAACTTTGGCAAAAAGGCGTGGTCGCAGCCAAATATGGTCAATTCCATATTCTGTTCTATTACTTCATCATAACACTATATTCGAAATATCCTCTTAACTTGGAACGATATTGATGAACATATGATTGATAAATTGTTCAGCTAAATAATAAATATATATTACTACGTGACCTTCGGTATACAAGGCCTGACTTGCTAAGCGAAAATTTGTTTACCATGGATTACTTAAAGTGCATTGAAAAATGGAGAATTGATCTTTATTCCAATAATTAGCAATGATAGAGCTGAAAAGTGTATTATAACTATATGGGAATATGGTACCCAGGTATACATAGCACCCTCCAGAATTGTGATGTGTCATCATCTGATGACGTTATGGTAATTTGGGTTGGAGTTAAGTAATCCATGGTACACAATTTTCGCTTAGCAAGTCAGGCCTTGTATACCGAAGGTCAAGTAGTAATATATATTTATTATTTAGCTGAACAATTTATCAATCATATGTTAATCAATATCGTTCCTAGTTAAGAGGATATTGCGAATTTAGTGTTATGATGAAGTAATAGAACAGAATATGGAATTGACCATATTTGGCTGTGACCACGCCTTTTTGCCAAAATTAGGGCGGGGAGTGAGTTTTTAAACCTTGAAATTGTCATTTTTGAATCCGGCTCCAAAAGATAGTGCTAGATACCAAATTTAGTTACTCAAAATACAGAATTGACCATATTTTCAGTCATAGAATGCTCAGCCTATGCATTTTTGACTGTGGTTTGGCTTTGTCGCGTTCGGTAATATAGTAGTCCGTGGTGCGATTAAGTGAATTTTCAGGGTTCTCGAAATGTGACAATGACATCATAACTTGTCGAGGTGTGTGAAATTTTCAGTGGAAACCTCAACTTGTTGGCTGGTGTCAAAAGTTACCCCTATATGTCAAAAATCCCATTTCGAAACCGTCCACTTTCTTCAATCAACTCGTAACATACAAACAAATATATACACATATATATACCCAGGCTTGTGTTTTAATAGTATAGATATGAAGAAGGTACCAGAAGAATTAAATAAATGCATCAACAATGTTACTATCTTACTACGGGCCGTTTAGTATAGTAAATCTTGAATGAGTGAATTAGATGAGGCGCATGCACTAGTCAGAATTTCGATGTTGTCACAAGTCAGAATATTGCTAGTTGTCACAAGTCAGAATGTTTTTTTGGACTGTTGTCACAAGTCAGAATGTCTTTTTGGACTGTTGTCACAAGTCAGAATGTCTTTTTGGACTGTTGTCACAAGTCAGAATGTCTTTTTGGACTGTTGTCACAAGTCAGAATGTTTTTTTTGGACTGTTGTCACAAGTCAGAATAGTTTTTTGGACCGTTGTCACAAGTCAGAATAGTTTTTTGGACTGTTGTCACAAGTCAGAATAGTTTTTTGGACCGTTGTCACAAGTCAGAATAGTTTTTTGGACTGTTGTCACAAGTCAGAATAGTTTTTTGGACTGTTGTCACAGTCAGAATAGTTTTTTTGGACTGTTGTCACAAGTCAGAATAGTTTTTATAAATTTTGGTTACAAGTGAGAATTATTATTAATATTTTCAAAATTATCATTTCCCTGAAATTTTTTTCCGTATTGTAATTATAATGACTGTTTAATGAAATATTGATAAAGGAATGAAAAAACACAAAATGAAATTATAGCTTGTTGGATGGATAATGAAATGGAAGAGAGAGTGAATTGATTGCCATTTATGAAGTAAATATTTCAAATCGAGTTTCGATATTTGATCGACAAATTGGACAAGGTTGTCCCAACTCTACAATTTGTTGGCTACAGCTTGAACAACAACTTGCATGGCGACATGGCATAAAAATCCAAGTTGTTGCTCGTGGAGAGAGACAAACGACACAACTATTTCCTTGATTAAGACTTTCATTAGGACTTTGATAAGGAGTTTCATTATCAGAATATTCTGAATCGCTTGAATGGTAACTGTCCTCTATAGATATTTTACCAATAGTATGACTGATAGCCTGAACATATTCCATTGGAGTAAAATCCCTTCCCTTAACTTTTGTTTATGCATACTCCGACAATCATCGTTTCTGATTGCTTTCCTTTTCCTTTGCCTAGTAATTTCTTTTCCGAGACGTAAGCGACCTATTTCATTGTCGGTATCTTGAATAACCTCGTTTAGTGTATCAAGAAACGTCCATATTCTTGGATGGCAAGTTTTTATCATTGTTTTCAGCTTTGAATGATAGCTTTCGGCAGCATTATTCGTTGCTATATCTAATTCAAAAATAGAAAGTTCTTCTGAGGAAATTTGGTTCAGCCAACGCTTTTTAAAATATTTCACTAGTTTGTCAAGTTTCATCTTTGTAATATTATCCAATGTAGGCAGCTCGAGGAAGGTAAAGGAAGAATTAATGAGAGCAGCAGGTAGAAAAGGTAAGGCCATTAGATTTCTGATAAAATTTGCAACTTGTGGTTTGTCCTTAAACTCTTGGCTAAGCCCAAGCTTTTGTGTTTTGCCCCAAATTCGCTGGGTATAATGGAACCAACATCCAAAAATTCTCATTTGGGGATGAATTTCTCTAAAAGCATTCCTTGCTGCAGGTTCCAAATCGGACATGGAAGCGATGGGTGTAAATAGAGGGATATTTTCTTTGAGGCTTTCTAAAACAGCTTGATATAACTCTTGATTCTTTGCAGTCAACAGGCAGTGAATTGCTGGTAAAGTGTTTCTTCCGACAGACACAAATATCGTCCAAAGTTGGAAGAATTGAACAGGGACTGTAAAGAAAGTACCATCAAACTGTATGTTAGTAACTTCAGGCATGAAAGTTTTCATTTGGTCGGAAAAGAAAACCACTCCTATTTGGCCATTACGCGTGACAGTGAATTTGTGATAATCACCCAAAGGTGTAGTTGATAACATCTCAGAGAATTCTGAAGCTGATTGAGGTATTTTTGGTTGCGAAGTCCTCCTTGCACGATACATTGCAGCTTCACATTCTGCGAAAGATATATCATGAGCAGATGGATCTGTTCTTGTTGCATCGTTAAATACTTTCCTCAAATTTGTTTGTGTGTGTTTGGCAAGGGTTTTACATTTTGTCTTTAGATCAAAGACATTTGATTGATAATCTTCATTACTGTGATGGTGCCGTGTTAATGGAGTAATTAATTCAGTTTCCCGATTTAGTCTGCTAGTTCCCTTGCAATCATTCTGTCTAAATAAAGCGCATTTCAGGTAAACATATTTTTCAGTGATTTTTGACCGAATATATTTATGTCCATCTGAAGTTGTAAACACTTTTCCTTCACGACGTTTGTACTCTTGTAAAGTATATTCCATATTCGTTTATAAAACTTAAAATTAATAAATCTATTATATATTGCCTACGATTAGAGTTCAGAAATCGGCCTAATTTCAGTGACAAATCATAACGAATAATCTTCAAATGTATCAGAAGTGATGAAAATATATAACATGAATTGTATCTATAAGTGTGAAAAATAAATCGAAGAACTAAAACTAATTGAGGATTCTTAAAAGTGAGAACTGTGGTGAGAACAATGGAAAACTATTCTGACTTGTGACAACAGTCCAAAAAACTATTCTGACTTGTGACAACAGTCCAAAAAACTATTCTGACTTGTGACAACAGTCCAAAAACTATTCTGACTTGTGACAACTGTCCAAAAAAACATTCTGACTTGTGACAACAGTCAAAAAAAAACATTCTGACTTGTGACAACAGTCCAAAAAGACATTCTGACTTGTGACAACAGTCCAAAAAGACATTCTGACTTGTGACAACTAGCAATATTCTGACTTGTGACAACTCCGAAATTCTGACTAGTGTAACTCCCCCAATTAGATACTTAACTCGTTTAACCAATCCATGGTCCAAAGAAAATAATGAGTGCCATTGCCTTAGTATATTAGAATGCTATGAACATGTACATTAATGATGCGGACACGTTGGACGCACCAGATTGCCAATATGCTTACTAATTATCGCATGATGACGTAATCACTAAAATTTCACATTTTTACTGTGCCGACCAGGGTTGTAAATAAATCATTTTTTTTCTCAAATCAAATCAAATCAAATCATTTCAGATTTAAAATTATTTCAAATCAAATCATTTCAAATCATTTGAGATTTCAATTCATTTCAAATCAAATCAAATCAAATATTTGAAATTTCAAATAATTTCAAATCAAATCAATTCAAATATTTGAAATATTTGAAACTTTCAAATCATTTCTGAATCACTGTCAAAACGTATAGAAATTTTGAAAATGATCTTATATACCGTATTGCCTTGAATAGTAGCCGGGGCGATTATTGATTTCAAGCCCCATTTAGGCCCAAGAAAATGTTATGATTTTCGAGAATGGCGAATATTTGTGGAATATAATCATTGGAGAGAGTCAATAATTGTAGGGAGGCGATTATTTGATATCAACGGTTATTCTAGGTGGTGTCAAAAAATAATTAGGACCTATTTTGAAGGGCGATTATTCAAGGGGGGCGATTATTCGAGGGGGGGCTACTATTCAAGGAAATACGGTATTTGAAATTGAATTGAAAATGACGTGAAATTATACTAAAGCGATTTGGAAACGATTTGAAAATGTTTTACCGAATATTATTTAAAAATGATCTGAAAATTATTTGAAAAATGATTCGAATTGATTTGAAAATGATTTGGAATAATTTCAAATCAAATCAAATCAAATCATTTGAGGATTCAAATAATTTCAAATCAAATCAAATCAAATCATTTAAGAATTCAAATTCTCTTAAATCAAATCAAATCAAATCAAATATTTGAAATATTTGATTTGATTTACAACACTGGTGCCGACTATACTATAGTATAGTGGCCCAGTTCTAATCTTAGTGCTTTGGTTAGTTATTATTATTTTTTATCCGTAGCCACTCCACAGAACAGAGTTTTATCAACTAAGAGCCCAAATTTTTAGGATGGGTGTCTCATGGGTTACAGATGTGCACCTGGGGTTACGATTTTGATTAACAAATTTTGGACACATCTTTGACACCTTTCAAAATTTGTCTGATCCATAACTCAAAAGATGTTTTACTAAACCCCCAAATTTTAATTACATTTGGATTCACCATATAATTCTGCGTCTGATGGGAGAAGACAAATTTTTATTGTGGGTTTAATTCATGCCACAAATCGGGGTTGAAATTTATTTGTTTACTCACACTTCAGTTTCAGTAAAACTGTGAAATCTAATTCCATTGTTTCAACTTGTAATAATTATATTGATTTAACTTGATAAATCTTTCACTATTGTTTCAACTTGTAATAATAATATTGATTTAACATATAAATTCCAGCTGGCTTCTATTTAATTCTAGTATGACTATACAATGGATTAAATAAAATAATATAATATAAGGAATTTGTTGACTCAACTCAACCAACCGTGGATAACATTGCTAAAATAAATTACTAATAATATAATTTATTATCAATACATAATGAATGAATGGCATTAAACTCTAGATGGTTTATGATAGAAACAAACTTCAAATTTAACTACATTTCCTTGTGACTCGGACCAATTAACAAATGGTTCTTGACACCCTGAGGCGTTGATGACTGGGCGAAAAAAAATCCAAAATTGCAGCCTGTGCCGACAGCATGTTCCTTTAGAGCAGGCTTGTCCAACCTACGGGCCGCGGGACACAATCCGGCCCGCGATAGGATTCTATTCGGCCCGCCGACATGTTAGGGAATTTTCCCAGTTTCGGGTGATACTTATTGATTGAAACCTATTTGAGCGAACCCAATAAAGAGTAAGTTAATTCTGCAAAACAAAATTAAATGAAACCTGATTCAAACATGGTGTGATTTACATAACTAATAAACCCCTTATATAACCTTTTTATTGGGTTTTGATCAAATATTTATCTGGCACATGTTACGAGCAGACATTGACTATTTGTGCAAAAAAACAATGTCAAATATCGCATTAGTTTAGTTTTTTATAATTAAATATAATATGTAGTGATCTTCCTAAAGTGTCTCATATATGATCTTCCGGACCGCGATAAACGCCATTTCCAAATTAATGTCAGTCATCATGCTACCTCGGCATGTCTAAGGTCGTGCGGCCCTCAGGTAGGTCAAGGATCCCTTAATGGGCCCGCGAACCAAAAAGGTTGGACAAGCCTGCTTTAGAGGCACTATCAATAACAACCAACAAAATATAGTGCCACCAAAGGAACATGCGTCGGCACAGGCTGCAATTTTGGATTTTTTTAATTTGACAATATAGGCCTATTTACGCTGTATAATCAATGTTAGAAGTGTATGAACCACACACCAACCGCGAAGCAGTTGGTGTGTGGTTGTGTTCTGTCATGAAGCGACCTAGCAAGCGTAGCCCGCTAGTCTTAATTAAAAAGCTTTAATTTTATTGAGCAAGATCGAGTGGTCAACTATATCGAATGCTTTACGAAAATCAAGGCACGCCACGCTCGTTGCACACCCTTTGTTAATGCTAGTGAAATTCGTTGTGAAATTTAGTAAGGGCAGTTATAGTAGAGTAATGATACCTGAATGCAGATTGGCAATGGGAAATTATGTTACAATATGTTCTCTCTAATAGTCCCACATTGGACAAATGGACCTAGGACTAATAGAGAACATGGACTAATAAAGAATTTAGCCTTTAGTACATCAAGGTAATATTATAGATAGTACTGTAAGATATCCATATTTCCTAAGCGGAGGCGACCACTTACTAAGATACCAGAAGCCTTAGTAGAATTTATTTGTCAGTTTTCTATTAGGTCATTGTAGGCATTTTTTAATTCTCTTATTCTCTTCAGCATAGCAATAAACTTCTATAGCACTTGTGTTCCCGGCTCACCACATAATAAGATAATTAATCTCCCCACAGTGGGGATTTAAGGGGAAATAGGATAAAATTACCATTCTCTTGAAACTTGAATTCGTCACCACTGAATTCAGAATATCAAATAACCAGTTACCTAGTAATGCATAATTTCATTCTGATATAAGATTTATTTGGTTGTTATGACTATTCAAAGTATTAGATTTTTGACTATTGGAATTTCTATTTTGCGGTTATAGAAAGTAACTAATGCTTCATTGCAGATTTTGAGAACACTGTTCTTGAGAATGACTTCTCTTTTGAATATTCTGATATACATGGATTAATTATATATATTAGATATCATAATAACAGTTGAGTATAAATTGATTATGGGATGTGGCTAACAGAAAATATAAGATTCGGACAATAAATTCTTGCTTAGTCCCCCTCCTTCAAGGTGATGGGAAATATCATGTCCAGGCTCATGGGTTTTTTTTAGTGTTTTAATATAAAGTAGACATATTTAACTTCAATATAAACCAAATTCCAGATGCGCAATAATTTGCCCACAGATATTTTCTTTTAATATTAATTAATTATTAAGATAAGTGATTCAAGTACAAATTATACTCTTTCAATTAAAATTATTTCTTATGGATAACAAGGAAGCTTTTGAATTTCTTAACTCGAATCCATTGAGTTATGCATTACAATGAATTAGAATCTGACTAATATCAAACAATTCGGTGTCAATTTGATGAATTAAAGTTTAGCATGGAGCTTTACTGTCAGCAAATTAGTGGAAACATACTTTTTACATACTAAGATCTCAACAATATTGTCAAAACTAGGTTCCACTAGCTCTAAAACCTGGGTGATGTAATATTCTTATAAAATAGTTTCTAAATGCGCGACGTGGATCACTTAATAACTTTGAAACATATATATTAGGATTTTGAAAAAATTATACCTTGTTCAAGAAATATAATCAATAATCATGGGTGAACAATAAAAAATTTGTTAATAACATGAATTGTCTAGAACTACGTTTAGGAGAATAAGTACATCATTTTTGATAATGCCATTCAGTTTACAGCTACCGATAACCTATATAGTCCAGCAATATGGTGAAAGATTGTGCATTTTCGAGATAAAAGTACCATATTTTGCACAATTGTGGTATTATAGGTTCTGATCAACATCAGCTTAACGACTTTATATTGTCAGATTCGTGCTCAGCACTTAATTTCCAGCATTTTGATAGATATATTGACTATATTTGGAGAGAATATTTTTTGGTTTCCATAGCAACGGTAAGAATGTTATAAACATTCCGATCTCCCAATTTGGAGTAATCATATCGAGTGACCCCTTGTTTTTCTCGGGTATGCGTACTGAGTGCGAATATACTATTAGAAACACTCTAAATATTAATTGTCAAGCCAAAAGTATGCATTTATCATATTCCAGCTCAAAGCCAAGATTCATCCAAGATTAAAAGTAGTACATAGTTGCTTGAAGGAGCACTTCTGTACTTTGATCACAGAAAAAGCCGCAAGAACATGTCTTTGTACTTGTACTACTTCTAGGCAGGCTTGGACCGGCCATAGTTCCATAGTGCAATGCACATGCTCCCCCTTGTATTCGTCCTTGTGTCAGGCCATTAGCTAGGGGGAGGCTCGCCGGCTAGGTTAACTTTTGTCATATATCTGACATTTGGATTTGTTGTTGAATTGTATATTATTGGAGTTTCAATTTCCTCATGCTCACATTTTGTATTAATACCCTCGAATATTCTAGTATCGCACTTATACGTAGGTATTGAAATTTGGGTGAAATAGTATCTAATAGTAGTATATTCTAATAGTATATTCGCACTCAGTACGCATACCCGAGAAAAACAAGGGGTTACTCGATATGATTACTCCAAATTGGGAGATCGGAATGTTTATCACATTCTTACCGTTGCTATGGAAAACCAAAAAATATTCTCTCCAAATATAGTCAATATACCTATCAAAATGCTGGAAATTAAGTGCTGAGCACGAATCTGACAATACAGTACACCCTCGCATATCCGAACCACGCTAATCCGAACAGGAGAACCAAAATATTCTTCTAATAAATGTGAGGGAAAAATCGTGAATTGCAATGGAAGTATAAAAAATAAGTCTCAGGCAAGTATTTTAAGGAGTACACTAGATGTTTTGTGCGAATTAACAAGGTTTGTATGAGTTTGGTTCGATTATCGAGATTCTCATTTATAGATGCCCATTGAAAATGCATTACTTAAATAATCCGAACGAATTCACTAATCGGAACAGAAGATTTTTGAATCGGAACACCTCTGTTCGGATTAGCGAGGGTGTACTGTATAAAGTCGTTAAGAATGCATTTGAATGAGCTATCCTGCATTTACACTTCCGGCGATTCGATTGGGCATCAATTTTTGACCCCCTGAAAAATTTGTTCTTCCAAAAATTCTGCTATGTGCCATAGCTGAAGTTGATCAGAATCTATAATACTACAATTGTGCAAAATTTGGTACTTTTATCTCGAAAATGCACAATTCGGCCATTTCCTGCACCATATTGCTGGACTAATATGTCAATAATACTTCATTAGAGTCTATCTAGCATAAATTTCCTATTTCCACTTACACCCCTGAAATTGCCCACTGTGCTCCCTCGTGGCAAATAACAACCCAGGTATCCCCCTATTGGGAATAAGGAGCGCATCTCAGATTGGCGCATTCTATTCGAAGCCAGTACTGAACAATTCAGGGCTCAGGATGAAGGAGAGAGTACCCGTGTACACTCTTAGCAACTGCCCCCGAAAGAAGATCGGGCCGAAACAAATAATCATGCAGGTTAAAAACTGTACACTCGGCCCAGAGCTGTCCGTCATACTCCTGTTAAACTCGTCAACGCAGCAATAGAGATGGTACTGGACTCCGGAACGGGACCCTCGATGATCGACTTGGGAACTGTACGATACCTTGGCCTGGAACGAGAGATAAATTTCCGCGCAGGGATTGTGTATGGCGTCGGCCAAAACCCGATACACCCTATCGGGAACATCACCTTAGAAATCGACATCGGTGACAACCAGATTGCGCGGAATTCATTTGGAGCACTGGAAGATACTCGAATATTGGGGTGGGACCTGCTTAGAAAATTTGGTCCCATATAATTCGACTGGAACAGTCTCCGCGTGCGCCTGGGATCCGTGGGAAATATACACGCGCAATCCTCCAGGGAGTCGATGTAATATCGCGTTCTGCCGTCGCTACACTTGAAACAGAAACCAATAAGCCAAGTACATATTTCAAGTGGTTTCGCAACAGAAGGGGAACAACCCAAAGTTTCGATCAACCCGGATTTACCAGAGGGTATCAGAAGGGAACTGGTTTCCTTAGTTTAAGTGTTCTCCGATGTATTTGCTCACATCCCTAAGTCACCAACCGTCACTCCTTTCGCTAAACACGCGATCCACACCGGGGACAACCTGCCAGTTAAGAACAAGCACAGCGCGTCTCCCCATCCACCCAGACGATGATAGATGACCAGATTACAGAGATGTTGCACAACGGGATTTGCAGTACATCCAACTCACCTAAGAAAGACTGGGTACCCGATTTGTGGTAGACTACCGAGGACTCAACAACCTAACAAGGAAGGATGCATACCCAATCCCGAACCCGAGCGGTATACTGGATACCCTCCTTGGAGATAACTATTTCTCCTCCCTAGACTGCACAAGCGGATATTGGCTTCGAGGCGGAGGACCAACCGAAGACAGCCTTCTCTTCACTTCGAAATGACTTCGAAATGACTCGAATGGCCTTCTTATCAACGGCTTATGGATCAGACCCTGCACGGCTTAAGGCACTCCCACTCATACGTATACGGTGTCTTAATCCACTCTCAAAGTCTGCGGCTACATATCATCGATATCCGTGAGGCACTTATTCGTCTCTGCAGTGCGCGGATACAGCTACGGGCCGACAAATGCCGACTCGAATATCAACAGATCGAATTGCCATAAGCCACTCGCTAGCAATGTAGAGAAAATAGTAGCTTATGAACCACCTAAGGACAAGCTAGAACTACAGCGCTTCCTTGGCCTCGTAAATTTTCACCGGGACTATATATATATATTCATAACATGGCCACCATTGCCGAGCCCTTGTACGCACTGACTCGGAAAGGCGTAACATACTCCAGGAATCCAACATGCTACAAGGCTTTCCGCACCCTACCCCGAACGTTAACTCGGGACCCCGTGTTACTCTCTTATCCCGACTGGGACAGCCCGTTCTACTTTGCTCCCGACGCGTCGCTTGTGGAGGTTGGCGGAGTCCTCTCAAAACTCGATGCTAACAGTAAGCTGCGCCCACTGGCATTCTACTATACCGGCTTGAATGCGAGCCAGCGAAACTTTGCCGCGGATGAAATCGAGTGCTGGGGAATGATCGAATTTCGAGGGCTACCTAAAGGCCGCTCAAAAATCATATTCCTCAGCGTCAGCGACCACAATCCTTTCCGCTGGCTAATACGGCGCCGAGACCCCAGAGGGAAGTTCGTCCGTAGGATTCTAGAGTTTGAGGGGTGGAACTATGAGATTCAGTATGTAAAGGGATCCGACAACGCCGCGGCAGACTTCCTTTCCCGGATCGACAGTGAGGTCGACCATCTCGTGAATGATGAATATGAGTTTATGGACCGTATGACGAACTCAGGAGCGAACAAACACTAGACCCCGCCATTGCTTTCGCTGCAGAATAGCTGACGGAGAGAGGGTTTGTTTATACGGTCGTTGCCCAAATCAGCGGCTCGCGTTCTCTGATGCACTCGTCACACGCGAGAATCGTATCTTGATACCCGAACACTTTCGTAACTAGATAGATGTATATTTTGGGTTGTTTGAATATGAAATACTATGAATTTCCTCAGCTAAGAATTAAGACGTACTGTATGATGTATCTTGCTTCTTTGGTAAGCGAGTTTAGACCACAATAAAGCAGTTAAACAAGTCGAATTGTAATATACAACTATTTCTTGACCGGTGGTTGAATGATATTCCCTCCGGGCGCCAAAGCGAACGATCGCCACTGCTTATATGCCAATTTATAGCCCTTAAACCAAAAAGTAGCTCCATGGATACCATCTAGGGCAGGCGTTCTCAAACTTTTTATGTCGCAACCCCAATTTTTTATAATTTAGGGACGTTCCTAGTCTGTGTTATATTATAATATGCAATGTTTCAGATAAATAGTCGTAATAAGACAATAATTATATACTGCTATAGTAATTGACCCATACCCCCCCCCCCCAAACCCAATTTCTGAATGGATAGCGAAAACATGCGACTATGATATAGGGAGAATTTTTAAAAAAAAAAAGTGATTTCAATACGGCCCACTACATAGTAGTTTGCACAGTAAATTACAAAATTTAAAACTACTGGATATAATTGCCTAAATTATCCGTGTATTTTTATGATTTGATTTGATTTTTATATCTAGATAGAGTCTTGAGAATTACAATAATTAAGATAATATATCTCAAAGAATATTAAACATAAAAGTTTTATTCTTCTAAAAGTTCTGTTGCATAGGATTCTGACCCGCAATACAAAATTGTAATAGCAAATCTATGGTGCGGGTCAAAATCCTACGGTAGTCAAGAGCGTAGGATTCTGACCCGCAATACAAAATTATAATCGCGAATCCATGGTGCGGGTCAAAATCCTACGATAGTTATCCGTAGGATTTTGACCCGCATTGAATATATTATATCAATTATGATTGTATTATCGAGCCTATCTCGGTTTTCCACAATAACATTATTGCATAGCTATGATTATTGAATTGCTATATACGTAGCTTATTTTATGATATTTTTTGCTTGTCTAACTTGGGTAATTTGTAAACTACTGAAGTCGATAATTATCCAACTTGGTTATGTGAACCAATGTTACTAAGATATTTCTAATTTTAGATCCATCCACTCTCTTTGTACGGAATACCTTTAGCAAAAGTAGTGATTCTATTCGCATTGTTAATCAGATTCAAATTAAGTTTAATTAATTAATAATAATACAAAATTAATTGACAAAGAAAATAGTAATAATTACATTACTTTATTAAGAATAAAGAAAATATAAGTTGGAGTAATTAATAAACTGTGTTGAATAGGATGTAAAAGTAGAAGCTTGTCCTTTAGGTTTCTGTAACCACTATCTATATTCATATACGTACATCCAACTCTCTAATTGAGCAATTAATGAATTTGTGAGGTATATCTTCTACACTATTTACCAATAACTCCATGTGAAAGACATATAATCTAGAAAGAAAACTAGTAATGTGTGGCCTCCTCCTCCCCTACAGCCACAATCCAATCCTCTCCATTTATAATTTTATATACAGTAGAACTCGGTTAGTTCGTACCTGGTTTAGTACGTACATCGGCTTAATACGTACTAACTTGTATGAACAAAGTTTGTCAATTTATATGTATCTCTATGTAGTGTCAAATCTGTTCGTACGTACACTCCGATAATACTTATTAAATTCTCTTCTCCGAGGGGGTAC
The DNA here is from genome assembly GCA_028753945.1 of Hexactinellida sp. DTS-2022. NCBI lineage: Eukaryota > Metazoa > Porifera > Hexactinellida > Hexactinellida sp. DTS-2022. The sequence goes on along the minus strand of JAPNXP010000012.1, from coordinate 2,172,411 downwards.
GTACTAACCGAGTTCTACTGTATTATAAGAAAGTACTGCTATACTAACAGACCGCACTGCTATATTAACAGACCGCACTGCTATACTAACAGACCGCACTGCTATATTAACAGACCGCACTGCTATATTAACAGACCGCACTGCTATACTAACAGACCGGACTGTTATATTAACAGACCGCACTGCTATATTAACAGACCGCACTGCTATACTAACAGACCGCACTGTTATATTAACAGACCGCACTGCTATATTAACAGACCGCACTGCTATACTAACAGACCGCACTGCTATACTAACAGACCGCACTGCTATATTAACAGACCGCACTGCTATACTAACAGACCGCACTGCTATACTAACAGACCGCACTGCTATATTAACAGACCGCACTGTTATACTAATAATTAGAACCTGTTAATAACGGCTACCCTAGGGACTGTTCAAAAATGGCCATTATGACAGATGGCAGCTATATACAGGATAATAATAATATGGGAAGTCATGTGGGGACCTATTCTAAGTAGCCGTTATACTAGACAGTTATAGAATATACTTTAATGTTATAGTCAATAAATAAGTCTAGAAACTCACTTACTTCTGGTTCCATTTTGTGTTTCGTCCCGGCCCGGACTCGTCAGTTGCGTTGCCTGTCACGCAATTCACTTGGGTTGGTTGAGTGTTGGAAGTGTTAAACTGTCAGTCGCCACTGGGGATGTGCCGTTGCAGGTCGCGTTACCATTATCTGGGCTCACCATGATAGGGATTGCGTTGCCTGTATAGCCTCTAGCAGAGGTCCCCACAAGGTCGATGTACCTTGCCTTTGAGCGCTTTCGATTGAATAAGAAGAAGAATTAGTCAGAAGAGAGCAAGAGGTAGAATACAGTATTGAGTGATCCGATGAATTGGTTACAGTCCCATAGTTCGACAGTAGGGTTTCTCATGCCGTCATATTTATAAAATTGTTCGTTGTCACATAGGATAGAGTAAAAGTGGTTGCTAACGAAGATGGAAAAGCCAGCTAGTTTATAATGTAATGTCTGTTGTTGATGACTGATGGTAAATTGTTGGTCGATGTCAGATATTAATACTTGTTTGCTCTGTGTTAGAATGTGTCCAATTTCAATTGTTAGCAGTATAGGAATGGGTTGAAAACGCCCAGATAACCTCTCACAGATTGCATTACTTGATCCACAGGACTTACATTTAGTTGGAATTAGTTTTCGGTTTATAGAAGACTCCAGATTAGTGAATACGCTGCCAATATTTCCTATCATAGTGGTGGTGTTAAAAATGTTGGTGCAGTGGTGGCATTTGAAGTTGGTAATGTATCTGTCGTTGCATAGGTCTTCTGCTCTTAGGAATTGAATGATGTTGCCTTCTGATCCAAAAAAATTGTATGATTGCATCAAACCAGTTGAATCATATTGAATATCCAGCCCGAGTTGTTTGGCAATATAATCTCGCAGTTCTTCGAATTTATTACTAGCAGCCAGTTTGAACAGATGGTAGAATTTGGTGTCAGTTGGTGAGGTTCCGATTAAGTTCAATGCATCGAGTATGTTTGCTTTCTTATAACTTAGGATGGCTAGGATGTTGTCCACTGAGCAGGTATTGGATAGCATGATGTCATTGTGCTCTCCCCCCCACATAGGATGCTATTGGTAGTGATGCAATCTGTGAGATGATATTCAGATGGTTAGATGGTGATGGATTGGTCTCGATGGTAATTATCTCTTCTAGTTGATGCTTAGGTGTTATTAGCTGAATCACAACAGGTAACAGAACTGCGAGTGGATAATCATAGTCTTTTCTGATTTGTATCGGATCGTTACAGGGATGGCTATTGCGATATTCGTTATACCAATTAGCGGTAGCGATGGAGATCGATTCTTTGGTCGTAAAATCTAGTTCAGTTGATGGATGGTAATCGTATAGTGATTTTAGTGATATTAGTGATTCAGCTTTGGTGGCGAGCGTTTTATGTAGTGGGGTTAGATAGGTACGGTTGTTAAGGGCTGTTAATACTTGAGGTTTTATGGTAGTTAGTGTAGCATCAATACTTACTTCTGTTCCTCGTTGTTCAGGGATTTCATAGATTTCTTCAGTTGCTCCTAAAGTCAGGGTCTCCTCAAATGGTTCTAAATGAAATCAAATAAAGTGTGTTTAAAATTATACGATTAAACTAGTTCGAATAGTATGTAGAAATATCATGAGTAACCAGTGTTGTAAATCAAATCAAATATTTCAAATATTTGATTTGATTTAAGATAATTTTAAGTGGCTAATTATTTGATTTGATTTGATTTGATTTGAAATGATTTGAAATGATTTGAAATCTAAGATGATTCATTTACAACCCTGCCAGTGTCTGATTCATAATCGTGCTTGTTAATAACGCATTTTTAATATAGCAGTAAACAATCAAAAATACTTACCAATTGCATGCGAAATAGAAAATCCGGTTGATGTGATGTCGGGTGTTTGATTCTTCGTTGGTGTAACCTAAAATATAATAGGAATGAGTCATTGGGGGGTAAACAATCAACAAAAGTTAACTTACCGGTTGTTTGCGAGGGAAATATTTTCGAGAGAGATGGAGAGGTAATTTTGTTACTTTTGTGCTGTTGGGATCTTTTCGTGCTAAGAGGTGGCTTGGTGTTACTTTCTCTACTGAATATGGGCCTAAGTATTTCTTTGCTTCTTTTGTTCCTGGGAGTCTCCTTGCTTTCTTGATATTGTGTACGATAAGCTGATCTCCTTCTTCAAATTCTGTCCTAAAGCAGTACACTCAAATGAATTGCACAATAAGAAGTTCGGAAGTTGCGTAATTGAACCAGAACTTTCGCAATAACAATAACACATTCAAATACCTAAGGTTACTATTATTAGACATCACATGATAGTATCACCGACTCATTATGTTTCGTAAGATGTTATCTCGGAAACAACAATAAACACAATACATTTGAAATATGTAAGGAATTCTAAAAAATGATTTTTAGTAGAATTACAATTGCAAAGTGAAACATAGTAAGACGTATCAACACACCTATTGCGTTTGACTTTTCGGTCGTAGGTTTTCTTTTGGACTTTTTGCTCTTCTTTGATCTTTTGTCTGGCATTTTTCTTATCCTTCTTACGACTTGCAGCAATTGTTTCTGCCCATTCGTTATCGTTATTTGGGAGTTCGTAAGGATCTGTAATTTCATCAATGTCCATTGGAGTAATATTCGGGTGGGCTAATTCTGTTTCTGTTTCAATAATTGTTGGTGATTTGAAGCCGGGGTTATTTGGAGAGGTGATAAGATTGAGTAGATTAGAGGAATTGAAATCTCTACCGAACATGAGATAAAATGGTGTGTAGCCTGTGGATCGTTTAGTCTGAGTATTGGCTGCTAGTACTGCTGGCTGTAATTTATCTACCCATTCTTTGTACCCATTGCACATCATATAGTTAATTTTTCTAAAACAACGGACAAATCAAATTCAAGGCTTAATAATTATTGTAAGCATTGAATTTTAAGCGTTTGGAATAATATTGGAAATTTAAGCTATTTTAATAAAATTAACTTAAAAAGGTTAAGGATAGTTTTGAACAATAAATATTATTATAAAGAGAATGTAAGGTTCACGAATGGACTGAATAAACCATCTCAAATTGACGCACGTTCAGTTTGTTTACGTTCACATTAACTTCAATACCAGCCAATAATGTCATTGATTTCTGTGTCAATTGGAATCTCGAGGTATTTTAAGGTTCCGTTCTTCTTCCTCAGGCTCTAAATAAAATATTGATTAGAAATACCATCTGAAAATAATTTGAGAAATTATTACCTTCATCAGTTTTTGGTCTTGAACACAAATCCCTTGCACTTCCTGATAAAATTCTTCTTCTTATAGCGATCATTCTTGATTTCGCTAGGAATCTCTTGCGTCTGGACTCTGGAGTTATCCAAGAACTGTTTGATACTCGCTCGCATCCATAATAATTGTCAATGTCAAATTTGAAGTTGAAAATCTAGAAACAATAATAAAATTAGGGTAAGTAAAATATTAGAAAGTAGCTTTTATATAAGTAACCGAGATACTAGGGATAGAACACAGATTACACAAAAATGAAATTGCGACTTGCGGGTCAGAATCCTACGCGGGTCAGAATCCTACGCAACAGGTCTCATATGACGTGATACAATAAGAAATTTCTCATCACAATTATGAGATTTATTAGTGAGATTTCATAATATTGGAAATTACAAAAATTATATTTCTAATGAATGTATTTATAGTTATTCGATCCCAACAAAAGGCATGTTGCATGATATTTTGAGACGCGTGAGATTTTGAGACATACTACTTAGGGTTGGGTTCAAATAAATTTTTCTTGATCAAATACAAATGCAAATACACTGAGCAGAAACCAAATACAAATACAATTACGCCTAAATTAATAGATTCAAATACAATTACGAATACAAATACAAATACAAATACGATTTAGCAATTACCAAATTAAACAAAAATTCAATTATTTGATTTTTTCGTCGACTTCCAGAACCCACTAAGTTTTTTCATTAGTAGTGCTGTTGTATGACAGTTTTACTACCATGACAGACTTACTACCTCTATTACTAGTACCATGGATGTTCTCTATCCATGACATAATTACTACCCTTTGATCTTGACTTGACTATTACTATGCACTTTTAATGGTTTCTTTCTTTCTTTCTTCTACTTGACTAAATACAAACAGCATGTATTCAATATAGGAAATGGTAATTCATTTATATTATTTATTCTACTCATCGATTTGAGAAAGTACACAAATTATAGTCTTGATTCAAGAAATTACATTACAATAATGAATATCTCTGAATATTCAAAGCTTGTGAATTTCTTTCCCATGTGATTTTGCCGAGCGATTTATTGAACTCAACAAAATTCGCGAGACGAAATTTTAAAATGTCAGCCTCAGGCTATCAACTTAGTGAAGTTATTGACAGGATACATTGTCGTATTACAACTTTTTTTTACACAGACGGCTTCAGCAATGCAATGATCATTGAGTAGAGGCTGTAGAGCGATACGGTTTTTGACAGCTAATATAATCTCAGATTCCCAATAGGTTATGTATTGTTAAATCCATTAAAAGGTCGTATCTCCGATGTTAGAATAATTATCTATACCGTTCACAATGCTTTACATATTAATTAACCTAGTAAATAATGAATACGGGGAAGGCGGATGTGGAGATGTCAATTATATAGATGATTGAGCAAGTCAAATTCAAAAATAATTTTTTTTAAAGATACAAGTAAATACTTCCTATATTGAATACATGCTGTTTGTATTTAGTCAAGTAGAAGAAAGAAAGAAAGAAAGAAACCATTAAAAGTGCATAGTAATACTCAAGTCAAGATCAAAGGGTAGTAATTCTGTCATGTAAGGTAGTAAATCTGTCATGGATAGAGAACATCCATGGTACTAGTAATAGAGGTAGTAAGTCTGTCATGGTAGTAAAGCTGTCATACAACAACGCTATAACTGAGATTTGAGATTCGTCATTTCCTTTGTTAATCATGCAATCTTTCGTGTTATAAATTTATGTGTAAAATATCAGAAGCCAAATACAAATACAGATATGAATACATATTTTCGACTTCTAATACAAATACAAATGCAAATACACCTAACTATTATATTCAAATACAGATACAAATGCAAATACGCAATTTCAGAACCCAACCCTGAATTACTACTAGCAAACCATGGATGTGCTATTATAATTTATACAGTGATATTTTGAGACACTATAAATAAATTTTGGGCTTATTTACTTTTTATTATGAATTTAATTTAAGAATGAGACGCGTGAGATTTTGAAACATTACTACTAGCAAACCATGGATGTGCTATTAGAAATTATACAGTATTATTTCGAGACGCCATAAAAGGAATTTTTGGCTTTTTTTACTTTATATTATGAATTTAATTTAAGAATGAGACGCGTGAGATTTTGAGACATTACTACTAGCAAACCATGGATGTGCTATTAGAAATTATACAGTGATATTTTGAGACACTATAAAAGGAATTTTTGGATTATTTTACTTTTTATTATGAATTCAAGAATACAGTACTATGATTTTGAGATCATAATATATATAAACCCTATACTATTATCAAATTAACTATATAAGAAACTTAATAAATGCATTAATTGTCTTATTCATATACAACAAATATACAATCAAATCCTTTCTTATTTTGAAATGAATCCAAATGAATATGACGAAATCATTGACTTTATTTTCGAAGAAAAATATCCTGAAGCATCTCAAGCTTCACGTCAGACAAAATGGAACTATAAAAAAGATTGTCTTCCTATTTTATTGGAGATACCAACAGACTTTTCAAAGGTAATATTGACTTCCTTATTCCCCTAGACTATTTTTAAATATCCCATGGTTTAATTGAATTCTTCCTTTAGAGAGTAAAAGTGGAAGGCACAGAGACAGATTTGGCAGTTCCATTGCAGTCTGAGTTGGACAGCATCTATGAGATGTTCCATGACCAAGTCGGTCATCCCGGAATAAATACGACCTTACATTCAGTTCAGCAAAAGATGCACATGGGAACGCGTTTCCCAAGACGTTAAAGTATATCTGAGTTTAATTATCCGGTATACTTTCCTAGGTAGCCCGTGGTTATGTCAATACCAAACCACTTGCCATTTACAAAGACATTATTATAAAGGATAGTCCATCTTTGACCGGACCACTTCTGTATTTTGTTCATACTTTATAAAATTTTCCTACCTATCTCGTTTCATTTGAAAATTCTAAACGACTGAATTTTTATTCCTGATACAATATACTTCTCGTTTGCGTAATAAAGCCTACTGAATTAAACTACTCTTAAATGACTTTATCTTGTAATATAATTCTAAATATCATAACATTATGATTTTAAGTAATGTTTATCCAATAACCATAAAGTGGCATCTGTGTCTATGTCACGTACTACTTGTGGGACAAGTGGCACATATGGAAATGTGGATGTATCTCAGTGGGAAATAATCGCAAATTCATAATGATTAGAAACTATTCACTTAGCTTTGTAACATAGTAGTACATATTAAATTATACAATATTAATGGCTTTATTATATTATAAAGGTAAAGATTTACCATATATGTCAGATGACAGCAGGCCTTGCCACCTCAACCGCAAAAGAAACTCCAACTAATACCACCTCCTTCTAAAACGTGGATACATATAGGAATGGACCTTATATGCGACCTACCTGAGAGTGAAGACGGCTATAAACACATTCTAGTCACTGTATGCTACCTGAGCAAATATGTTGCAGTACGCCCTCTCAAGACTAAGACTTCACAAGAAGTTATTTGCAATCTGAAGGACATCTATCTCGATATGGGATTACCTGATATTATCCAGCACGACCAGGGCAAAGAGTTCACAAGCAGTGTTAGTATAATGTACTGTTTGTTAGATTCTTCCGACATTGTGTTATCTAATTTAGATACTAACATTATAGTATGTATTATTATTTGTATTTCTTTATTCTATTTAACAGATACTAGCGCGCTTCGCTTGCTAGGTCGCTTCGCGGCAGAACACAACCACACACCAACCGCTTCGCGGTTAGTGAGTGGTTTATATACTCGTAATATTGATTATAAAGCGTAAATAGGCCTAAATAGTCAAATTTAACAATGTGAAATTTTAATGATTACGTCATCATGCGATAATGAGTCAGCATAGTGGCGATCTGGTGTGACCACCATGTCCGCATCATTAATCTGCATGTTCTATTAAATTTTCAGATTTTTATCTCATAGAGGGCGCGAATTATGTGCGATTAAGTGAATTTTAAGGATTCCCGAAATGTGACAATGACGTCATAACTTGTCAAGGTGTGAGAAATTTTGAGTGGAAACCTCAACTTGTTGGCGGGTGCCAAAAGTTACCCCTATATGCCAAAAATCTCATTTGGAAACCGTCTCTTTCTACAATCAACTCGTAACATACAAACAAATATACACACAAATATATACACCCAGCCATAGCATTCTATACATAAGGCAATGGTACGCACTCAAATTTCTGGACCAGGGATTAACTAGTATAGTCAACTAAATAGATGCAACTCAATTATTCTTCGAAATAACTAATCCAGGGTGCTTCTACTTATGTAATTGTTTTTTATAAAGGTAGTCATATACAAGACGCATATTTTTGAGATGCCACTTGGGCGAAATGACGTCACTGTATTGTCTAATAGTCCAAATATGCCAAAACTTTGAACGCATGTAAAATGTTCAATTTCGCTTTTTAAAACAAATCGATGTGACTAACCCATCTAGGAGTCATTTTACACAAAATATCTCAGAATCAATTATGGAATGTTGACACATTCCTCTGTTGCTATGGAAATGTGATTTCAATGCTTGAGGTCATATCTCGAGAAGAAATATAGTTACAGCTTAGTTAATGGATCCAATTGATAGCCCGTCCTCAACTTCCTATTCAAAGATAATACATTTCGATGCTCCATTAACAACCAATTTTTCACAAAATGTGTATAACCGTTTGAATGTATATTACAATAATCACAATTCTCAGAAAATTGGTTTTGGCATATTTGGTTTTGGCATATTTGGACTATTAGACAATACAGTGACGTCATTTCGCCCAAGTGGCATCTCAAAAATATGCGTCTTGTATATGACTACCTTTATAAAAAACAATTACATAAGTAGAAGCACCCTGGATTTGTTATTTCGAAGAATAATTGAGTTGCATCTACTTAGTTGACTATACTAGTTAATCCCTGGTCCAGAAATTTGAGTGCGTACCATTGCCTTATGTATAGAATGCTATGACCCAGCCTTGTGTTTTAATAGTATAGATTTAAGGAATTCAACCAGAAATTGGGTATAGACAATCGTAGCACTCGTGCTTACCACCCGATGGCACGACTTAGTCGAAGCGCACAACAAGATTCTGAAACAGTTAGTATTTTGTAATATAAAATTTAGACCCATTTACGTATTATCCATATAGAAAACTGATTAAAATGGAGAGTCAGATATGGGATCATTGGTCTAAACTGCTGAAACAGGCTGTGCTTGCAATGAACTCCTGCAAGAAAAGATCCTTCGGACAAACTCCATTCAAGGTTATGTGGGGAAGAGAGTCCCGGCATCAAGATCTCTTGTCCACCATTAACAACCTGCATACCAACCAGTGGCGGCGCTAGCCAGCCGCCACTGGTGGGGCACAATTACGTCACAGGTGGGGCACTTACATTAATGAGGTGGGGCACACTTAAATTCAGGTGGGCACAGGCCCCACCCTCGCGCCACCTCTGATACCAACGATGATGAAGACTTTGATATGGAAGAATCGATTTTCTCTGAAGTCACAGAACCACTAGATGATTTCGGAGGGATGATCGACATATTTTACCCACCTCCTGATAGTTCCCTCGTAGCAGTTAGCAACATTGATGAATCTCGAACTTCTACACAGCAATCAGCTATGGACTGCATCAATTTTAACAACTCAAGCAGAAGATACAATATGATAAGAAAGTTAATTAGTTAATTAATTAAAACACTAATCGGTTAGTTGAACTGATGATGATATTTAATTCATACATTACCCTCAGTCTATCTTGTTACTAATGTTCGATTCATTCTTTATACAGTTCAAACCGGTTTTTCTAATCATTTCTTTTCAGATAAAATTAGTAAGAAAAAACCGATAGTTAGAAAAAACCGATGAAAAATACAGTATAGTTGGAATTTCTTACAAAAGATTACATTATTAATAGTTAGAATAAACGGATAAGTTAGAATAACCCGAGTTAGAATAAACCGGTTTCGACTGTATTAGAATTATTTTCATAATTATTCTCTCTGTAATTAGTGCATCTCTAAAGAAGCTAGAAGGATGATAAGATCTATACCAACATTCCCAAAATAAAAACAAAAAGCAAACGAAACATCTTGGCCCTTACACGGTGTCGAAAGCAACAGAAAGCCATGTTACAATTTCTAAAACAGACTTAGGAACGAAGAAGGACAAAAAGATTCCAATCCATATCACAAGACCCTACTTTGAAAGATCCTCTATTCCCAAGAATACTAAGAATTAAGTAAGCCTCGCTACTAGCATAGGAATCAACACCTCACAGGTAAATTCATTGTGATTGAGTTGTTATTTTAAAGGTAAAAAGTGTTAATAGTAAAATATTCCATTTTTAGATGTACCAGAATCTTTTTGGATTTTCTACGGAATCTATATTTCAACACCTTAATAACTTAAAAGTAAGGTTCCGTTCTCACCTATACTGTCTAATTAATTGTGTAATCTTTATTGACACTCATTGTTATTTTAGCTTGACACCTTCAATTGACGTCAATCCGAATATTTGTAACATCCAGTAATATTATTCTTACAATGTGTTGTCATTTGTAGAAATCCTAATGCAGAATATACGTGGGCAGACCTTCATGACTCTTCTACATGAAGAGCTGCGCCACTTGTTTTACAAAGCGAACAACTACACTCCCACACGAAGTTATTCGAGTATTTGGATGGTGGAAAAGAAGAGGAAGTTGTATGTTAACAATAATTCATACGATAACTACAAATTATCATTTTACCCATTTATTGTTGAAGAGAGATATTATGGAGATTATACTTGGATGGACAACAGATCTCTACCCCAGCTATACAGATACCCAACGTGCTATACACACACACACACAAATGTATTTCGTGGTAAGTTAAAATAATCTAACAATACCCAATTCAATTAAAATTAGTATGTTTGTTCAGTATATCAAAGCAGGTTATGACATTAAAATCATTCTTATATTAATTAAATTGTAAACATTAATATTTTAGGGAATGCAGTATCTAAACAATGCTATGAGAATCATTTCACGATGTAGTTCCGCTTCGTAATCCATGACACACCGATGGACCCAAGGATCACTGTGATAGATGAAAATTGGCAGCGTAGTAAATGTAATATGTTGGGGATATTATTTGAATCAGTTTGCAGACAACCATATATTAGCGTTGGGAAGTCACTTAGCGGTTTTGAACCTTGGGAAGCGGAACATATCAAAGGAGATGGTAATTGTCTATTTCGATGCAAATCTAAATTAATTAGTGGGAGTGAAAACAGCCACTTACATCTTCGCTCCTTCATCTCTCGCTTTATCGCCAGTGAAGGAACTAGGAAACTAGGATTGTATTTTAAAACCAAAGGAATGACACAGTGTAAATACATTACCACACATGTACTTATGAATCGTGAATCCATTTGGAGAACAGATTTGGACATTTATGCTGATTCTGCTATTCTTGATGCCGATGTCTATGTTGCCATTAACGTTTACAGAACGAAAGTGTCAATAATTCACGAGGTGCGTTGGAGTTTACACAGAGCCACAGATAATCCTACAGCCATCCTTTATATCTAGAACTACTTCGATCACTATCAACCTGTCGTATCAATGATGAACACGAATTACAAGACTTATGGAACAACTTCAGATTATGTCCAAAATAAATATCTTCGCCAAAAAGAGAATTCATTATATCGATTTATTTTACTATAGTGTAGTCAAATACGTATAGGGATGTCCGGACCATTGAACTTCGTTATAAACTGATTTATAGCCGACTGGAGTTCTCACTGTAACACTCTTTAATTTCATTGTTTGTGTAATTTAGTGTAACTTAATGTAGTTTCCTTTGACAGATTTCTTTGTACACTGGGAACCGCATTAACTGGGCGTATCAATGCGATACATATTTTGTTATGTCGTTACACACATACGAAGGCTAATTTAATAAAAAAATGGGAGCCGATTGAATTGATATAGATGTGCGGTTTCCACTGTATGAATGGAGAGGATGTGTGGGGAAAAGGAGGAGGCCCCCAAATGATTGGTCAATACAATCAAAACTGATTGAAAAAAATAGTTTACCTTTTAATTATCTTATAAATATATGTATATCTCTTTCTAGACATTCTGCTCGTATATAATATTGAAATTCAGGAGAAATAAAATGGTTCTAATGTTACAGTTTATGGACGTGCCTGGTGTACCCGCGTGCACACCAGGACTTTCTTATGGTGTGCACGCGTGCAGATCAGGACTTTCCATAAACTGCAACATAAACATTAAAAATAAATAGTTTTTTTATCAACAAAAAATTTTGTTTCTAATATTTTGTTAATCGTAATTAGTCCAGCCGCTTACAACATTAATCATGCATTTTTATGAATCTGCACATTTTGACCAAATTTCTAGGTAGAATTTTGATCAAAATGTCTTAATAGAACTTTGATCAAATATGCAAAATCAGAATTTGATCAAAGTTCGATTATTGCTATTGATGTAGAATTTTGATCAAATTCACAAAATCAGAATTTGATCAGAGTTCTACTATTGCTATTGATGTAGAACTTTGATCAAATTCACAAAATCAGCTTTTGATCAGAGTTCTACTATTGGTATTTATGTAGAACTTTGATCAAATTCACAAAATCATTGTTGAAACAAACTTCTACTATTGTTACAGCTGTTTTCTTGTACTTTAGACTTGTATTGAATAAACACATTCATGGCAAGCCATCATAAGTAATAATTTTTAATTGAGTACAATACTCAAGGTGTCCATTAACACATATATTGATTAAACACATCATTCCTATTCAAATCCCAAACCAAATATCATGTTTAAATCAAGGGGTAGAATGCCTATTATTACGTATTATCTTCAGTAAATAATAGAAATTGTTTATTGAAGATTAAATCATTTTCAACTCGTAGCTATCCAGAGATACGTAAATGGAGTATAGTATTGCTGAAGGCAAAAAATTGGGAACTCATAATTATTCGTGCCAAAGATATTTATATACACGTTCTTCTTCAAGTGATAAATGTATATATTTGAGATGTACTCTATGGAGAGCGCATGGAATAGAATGTCGTGGGTTTGGGAGAATAAATAATGAATGCAATCTTTTCTATCTTACTCAAAATCACTGTCATACAGAAGAAGCATACAAATCTAAATTAATCGCCCTAAATAATAAGATAAAGCGTGCTGCTGAGAATTCGACAGATAGCCTTAGACAAGTATTTGACCAAGTCACGGCTTCAGACGAAGCTGGTGCAATGGTATCATACAGACAGGTACGTAACACAATGTTCAAAAGAAGACGACTTGAATTACCAGGAAACCCGAAACATCATCAAGAATTTGAAGATATCTTAATGCGAACTCGCTTTTCAAATTACTTTCGTTCAATGGTCATCATACATGAAGGTGCTGCAGCAATATTTGCCTCTGATCTAATGCTTGAGAAGTTAAAAGAAGCAAAGAGTGTTAGTTTTGATGGAACTTTTTACGTGGTTCCCAAACTGTTTTATCAGTTATTTACTATCTTTATCCAAGAACAACACCATGCTTTTCCTGCTATTCACATTTTAATGTCGTCTAAAAATGAGAATCTATATACAGCTGTACTACAGAAGATTGTGGAAATGATTCCAGATTTCCGACCAGAATTAGCAGTGGGTGATTATGAAAAGGCTTCAAGAAATACATTTCGTAAAATATTTCCTCGATCACAGTATCAGGGTGTCTGTTCCATTATTCAAGGGCTTTTTGGAAAAAAGTGAAAAAGTTACAACTTTCCTCAACATATAGTAAAAATACAAGCTTGAATGAGTGGATAAAATTTGTCATATCATTGTCAATGTTACCTGAAGAGGAAATTTTTCAAACATTTCAAATACTGGTTAACACTGTACCTAAAGATTTATCACCAAGAGAAGACTTTCTTCTTAATAAACTTATCGCTTATATCAGAAGGGAATGGATAGAAAGGAATGATTTTTCAATTTATCAATCAGTTCAGAAAACCAATAACTGTTGTGAAGTTTACCATCGAGAATTAAAGGCTATGGTACGGGTGAAAAGGCCAAATATATGGTCCTTCATTGAGTACCTTGAAAAGAATGTGATAAAATATGATCAAGAATATCAAAGATATATGAATGGCTTACCAATCGGAGAGTGACGGAAAAAGGATATTGAAACTGAAAAGAGACGAAATAGATGTAAAGAAAAGCTGGAAAATGGAGGGTACACGCCTATCGAGTACATCAATGAAGTGTCTAAAACGATTGGTAATGTACAATTAAACTACACTGAATTCTCAGATTCTGATGAAGATGATGATGGAGTTATAACTAGTGAAGAATCAATAGTTTGTAATCCTTGTATAATCTGTTTGATGGAGAGAGTTTCGACATATGTTTTTTTGCCATGTGGACATGCACAAGTATGCGGAACTTGTGCTTTAAACTTTAATCGAGAAGACAGATGTCCTACATGTCGCTGTTGCATTACGAGTAAATTACAGATATTTCAATGAGAGTTAACTATCATTCTTTATTCAAATGCTTATGTAGGTTTATTAGTAACTCTTCATTGTGTTAACTCCTTATTACGCTGTTTTTAAGTATGCTTCTCATTTGTTCAATGTTATTCTTTATTTCATTATCTAACAAATAGTAGAAGTTTGTTTCAACAATGATTTTGTGAATTTGATCAAAGTTCTACATAAATACCAATAGTAGAACTCTGATCAAAAGCTGATTTTGTGAATTTGATCAAAGTTCTACATCAATAGCAATAGTAGAACTCTGATCAAATTCTGATTTTGTGAATTTGATCAAAATTCTACATCAATAGCAATAATCGAACTTTGATCAAATTCTGATTTTGCATATTTGATCAAAGTTCTATTAAGACATTTTGATCAAAATTCTACCTAGAAATTTGATCAAAATGTGCAGATCCATTTTTATATAGAATTTTCAGACTTTGTAGGTTTGTTCTTTCATTGGATATAGTGCCAACTCCAAATTCCAATGTGTCGGCCACAATTGACCACTTAAGGGACACATTTTGAAGGTGTTAGAACACATCTAACTTCCTCAAATCAAGTCCAATCCAATTTTTATGCCGATATTCGTAATCAACGCTAAATTTGGCGTCATTTAAGTGATCACCTGAGACAATTTTTCCTTGACGACGCAGGAATAATGTAGGAATTTAACAACATTCCATTCTCAAATTTTATTCTAACACTATTGACTCACCCCTTGTTCGACTCCACTCAGCTTCCTGAAGCTATTTAGACACATGCGGACCCTCTCAAAAGTCATTTGGTGCTATTGTACTGTTCTGACATTTTTGTTCCGGCTGCAAAATGGTTCCGGCCGATACCAATTTGTCATAAATTGAACATTTAACAAATTAGTTCCGTGCTAAATTTAGGGTGTTAATCATTTCTATGGGTTTGTCTATTCCATAGCAAATTCGTTCCGGATTAATTTATACCAGTAATCACACTTAGACGGTTCCTTATGCAACACTTAAGTAACACTTCAAACCAGGTTTATAAAATAGAGGCAAATACAAATATATTTTTATCTAAATAGGGGTTAGAATCGCGGGAATTCTTTCTAAATCCCAGGTTTCAATACTTCATTTGTTAATAGTTTTCTGTTTTACGATATATACGTATATACGTATCCCTTCGTTGCACCAGGTATGTGAATGTCAAACTTAAACTAAATTCAATTTCAATTGAATTGAAATGGGATTTTTCTATTTGTACCTTTTACCCCAGGAAACGAAGGGTTTAATTGACCTAACAACAGTTAGAATATTGAATAAGTATTCAAAATCTCAATTGTAAGATCACTCACCCGCTACGCGCTCTCGTTTATTCATCAAAATATGGCTCATTATTAGTTGTTTCAACTTAACAACAAACAGTGGCGGCGCCAGGGGGGGCCATGCCCCCCCCCCCTCTTTTGAGGCTGGCCCCCCCCTAGAATGACAATGTTGTACACAGTGATGTGCTCCGTTACTAAATCTTCCGTTTACTCCGTTACCGTTACTTTATTTGTTCTGTTACCGTTACTTTATTTCACCCGTTACCGTTACTTTATTTCTTCCGTTACCGTTACTCCGTTACTTTTGTTAAGTTTACCCGTTTACCTTTGTCAGTACAGTAACCTTAATGTAACGGTAACTGATGTAAAATAACGTCGTAATGGTAGTGGAATAAGTTTAACGTAGTAACGGTTACTGTGTTACGGTAATGTAATGGTAAGAGTAACTGATTAAAGATAACGGTAACTAGTTAAAAGTAACGGATGTCCGTTACCGTTACTCCGCGACGCCCGTTACCGTTACTTTTCCCCTTACCTTACCGTTACTCCGTTACTAGTACCGGAGCACATTACTGGTTGTACAGTGTGCCCCCCCCCCTGGCCACCCTACCTGAAAATCCTGGCGCCGCCTCTTTGAACAAACCTGCCAGAAAACAAGTTCTATTCAGCAAATGTATTAACCAGTTTATTTGTCGAAGGCTAGTCTTTAGGTGAAGTATAATACTTGACAACTTTTTTCCTATTTACCACAAGAGAATGCTTATATAAGAGCTGAGCTTTGTAGAGTTCAGATTTTTCCCATACTAAAAGCCCAGGCTTACTTTCTAAAGGTCAATTTCAAAGCTTGGGAAAAACTGACCTTTCTGTGCCTGAATACACATACTGAAAAACTGAACTCTACTAGAGCTGAGCTTTGTATAAGTAATTTCTTACCACAGTGTCAAAGACAACAATAAATATCATTTCAGAAATATTCCGATTCTAATTTGGAAATCATCATCCTTGTTTACCTATTAAACCCGTTGGAAGCTGGCCTCTATGTGCATTTCGAATTTATCAACTTTTTGCTATTTTGTAACAGCAACAATAAATACAGGTGAACTCGCGTTATAACGAACTCGGATGTAACGAAATACCCGCTTATTAACGGAGCACTAAATGCATTAATTATTTTCCGCTTATAACGAATATCTGGATATAACGAAGGAATTTACAGGTCACGAGCACATCGTTATAACGAGAGTTTACTGTATTCATATTAGAAATTTGTAAATGCGGAATTCGTTTTCATACTTACTGTTTAAGAACAAAGTTAGTATAATAAGACGACTATGTTTAACATGAATCCAGTAAATATCATACACATAGCCGGCAGAAGCGGTCAGGCCAATAGCTCAACCACTCTTACGTCACTAGTTAGGCCGGTCATGTCATGACCTGACCACTATAACTGCTTCCACCGGATCTGATACATACCTTGTAATAATAATCACGAGATTGGATAACATCTAATTCGAAATCCTGAGACAAAATCTCTATTTATAAGGTTAATTCAATTAGTACGTAGGATAATACACATATTTACTACTTCCCAGAGGCCGAGGGTACATGCTTTTTAATTATAATGTACCTAAGCAAGGGTGGTGATTACGTAAAAGTTACTTAAGTGTTGCATAAGGAACCGTCTAAGTGTGATTACTGGTATAAATTAATCCGGAACGAATTTGCTATGGAATAGACAAACCCATAGAAATGATTAACACTCTAAATTTAGCCCGGAACTAATTTGTTAAATGAACAATTTATGACAAATTGGTACCGGCCGGAACCAATATGTCAGAACAGTACAATAGCACCAATGACTTTTGAGAGGGTTCGCATGTGTCTAACTAGCTTCAGGAAGCTGAGTGGAGTCGAACAAGGGGTCACTCGATAGTGTTAGAATGTTAGAATAAAATTTGAGAATGGAATGTTGTTAAATTCCTACAACATTCCTGCGTCGTCAAGGAAAAATTGTCTCAGGTGACCACTTAAATGACGCCAAATTTAGTGTTGATTACGAATATCGGCATAAAAATTGGATTGGACTTGATTTGAGGAAGTTAGGTGAGTTCTAACACCTTCAAAATGTGTCCCTTAAGTGGTCAATTGTGGCCGACACATTGGAATTTGGAGTTGGCACTATATCCAAAAATACACTATTTGCATGAAAGAACAAACCTACAAAGTCTGAAAATTCTATATAAAAATGCATGATTAAGCCTTTTTTTGGTTGTAAGCGGCTGGATTAAATCAGATAAGGTAGTGCTGGAAATTGACGTTATTGACACTGTGTATTATATTCGTTTGTTGGATATCAAAAGTTAATAACTATAACTATTAGCTAACAAACCTACCTAATTTAAATGTTACTCCTGTATTTATTATTTTACTTGAGGCGGTTTGAAGGGGAGAGGAGGGAGGACAGGAGACGGAGGCAATCGAGCAAGATGGGGGGTACTTTTGGGGTTTTTATATTAATTTTTTATATGTTGAGTTTTTTATTTAGTCTATGTATGTATTATTATGTTTCGTTTAAATTAATTTAGTATATTTATTCTGTTTGTTTGTAATAGTTGTTTTTGATTGTAATTAATTAAAGTTGTGTCTTTGCAATTGTTAGTATTATAACCATATGCTGAATTGGGTAATTATTAGATTAAGAAAACTAGTCAAATCAGATATACATTGAATTTGGACTATTGGTAAAACTTGCTATAATTATCAGGAATTAAACTTGATTTAAAAGGGATACATATTGCAGATAGAATATAAAATATAGTGAGACGTTCAAAACAGGTAATCAAGTCAGAAATTGTGATATACCAGCGTCTCAAAACAATATATAATAGCAAATCTGTCTCTGGTTTATCTTTACTAGCGTCTCAAAATTGTAAATTCATAATAAAAGTAATTAAGCCAAAAATTCCTTTTATAGCGTCTCAAAATATCACTGTATAATTTCTAACAGCACATCGATGGTTTGCTAGTAGTAATGTCTCAAAATCTCACGCGTCTCGTTCTTAACTTAAATTCATAACATAAGTAAAAATAAGCCAAAAATTCCTTTTATAGTGTCTCAAAATATCACTGTATAATTTCTAATAGCACATCCATGGTTTGCTAGTAGTAATGCTCAAAATATCATGCAACAGGCCGAAGCCAGGATAATTAATGTATAAATAAATAATAGGTCACTACAAATAATAATAATTTCATTGAACTAAGAATAATAAGAGTATTTCATAAAAGTAATAGCCACATTGTAGAATATATCTTCACCGATCCGCATGTGAAAATTTCAATTAGTCATTTCTTTTCAGAATTTTTAGATAAAATTTTATTATGATCTTGATCTTTTGCAATAGTAAAGTTTGGAAGTTGATGTAATATTTCATTATTATAAGGAATAAAACCTGGTAATGAGATAGAATGCGATTGAGGCCGACTTACTGATGCCTGACTTTGTGTAGAAATGACTTGTGAAGGAATTTGTGATAATTGTGACAACTGCAGTTGTAACGGGGATGGAGCAACTTGTGCATTAATTTGAGCTTGGAGTGATTGAGTAGGCATTTGCATTTGTGATAGCAATATTGCATGTAACTGTTGAGAATATAATTGGCTATTCAGGAATGTTAAATATTGCTGATAACCCTGTTTAGTTTGCCCAATATTGCATGGAATAGAATCCAACAGATTACCAGAAGAGACGGAATTGTTATGTAGATTACTTATCCGATTTTCTTGCATTGGAGCCAATAAAATATTACTGTTCATTAAAGTGTGCAAATTGTTCATTTGTGGCAAAGAGATACATGGTACAGTTGTATTTGATTGGGAAGTGAGTTGTAGCTCATTAGTATTCGGTAAAATAGTATTAGGAATTGATTGTAATAGGGAATTTGAAACAGGTTCCAATTGGTTTGGTCTTGGGATTTGAGGCTGTAATTGATTATTTTGCAAAGTATGATGAAATACACTTTGGTTAATTTCTCTCATACTGTCTAGATTGAGGTGAGTAGGAATATTTGATATATATAAATTTGATCCAGAGGGTAGGCTTCTTGATGGCAAACAAGGATTTAAGCCTGTAGGCAATAAATCTGAATTAGATGTTATAGGAATATTACAATCAGTAAAATTTAAAATAGGTTGTTGTAAATTATCTTGCTTGGTTAAAACCGTTTGAACAATTGACTCGGGATTGGAATTTACTATATTACCAACATGTGTAGGAGGTGGTAGTGAGTTTAAATTTGATCCAAGTGAGTTGGGAAGAATAAATTGGTTTCCGAATTGGTCCTGAGTATTTGACATATGCTTTAATAAATTACCTTGATTTAATCGGTAAAGAGCATTATCCTTATCAAGCTGGTCCAAAGAAGAATCAGAATTTCCATAAATTATATTTGATGCTTCAGTGTGACCTGTACAAATAGGAAAAGGAATAACAGAACCGCTTTGATTATTCGAAAAACTACAATGAGATAAATTAGCAGGCATAGAGGAAATATTTGAGGGGTAGCTATGTGCATGCGAAGTATTTGGAATTATAGATATATGAGGAAATGGTGTTGGATTCACCTTCTCACAGGTAGCATTTTGTGATTTAACATAATTATCTTTAAATTTTGATTCGTGCCTTCCATGATTTTCAATATTTTGATATAAATCCTTTCCTTCAAGGCTACTTTTTCTTTTGACAATGAGATCGTTGATATTAGATTTGGGAATATAATCTAATCTAGCAGCACCTTGTGTACTTTCTTGTCTAAAAAGAACAAAGTCATCTTTAAATTCGGGTGAATTTGGTTCAGATGTTGAATTAGAGTCGCCATCATCGACAACGTCCTCATAGGAAACACTCGAAATTTCCACCCCATAATTGTCATGAATAATCACCTTGATTTGGGACCTAAGAAAAATATGAAACAAATTAGAATAAATGGAATTTTTAAGGAAGGGATGGGAAATTTGGAAATAATCAAAGGGCATAGCCAGTTCAATGTAAAAGTAATTATTCCATAAATAACGTTGAGATTTAAATTAAGTGTATATCTCAAATGTGAAAATACTTATTTAAATTAGGTCATTAAGAAAAAATCCAAAATTGCAGCTGTGCAAACACATGCTCCTTGGTAGCACTATATTTTGGTGGTGGTTTATTGATAGTGCCTCCAAAGGAACATGCTGTCCGCAAAGCTGCAATTTTGTATTTTTTTCGCCATGTCATCAACGCCTCATCTGTGAAGAACCATTTGTTAATTGGTCCGAGCCACAAGGAACGATTGGAAAATTGTAAGTTTGTTTCTATCTTAAACCATCTTGAGTTTAATGCGATTAATTCATTATGTATAGATAATATATTCTATAATTAGTTAGTCATTTAGCAATGTTATCCACGGTGAGTTGAGGAAAATTAACAAATTCCTTATTTAATTAATTGAATTTGATTCAATTCATTGTATAGTATTATATATTACTGCGATTGAATAGAAGCCAGCTCGAATTCACAAGTTAAATCAATATAATAATCGCAAATTGAAACAATAGTGGAAGATTTATCAAGTTAAATCAATAAATTTATTATAAGTTGAAACAATAGATTAGATTTAACAGTTTTACTGAATCTGAAGTGTGAGGAAATACAGGAGATTGGCACCCCAATTATGGCACAAACCTAGGCCAAATTGAACATTTTCGATTTGCCAAAAGGTGTAGAATCTAATTCTCCATCCGTACATGTAAATTATATCAAGCTCAATATTAATTGTTTCATGTTATGAGCCATAATTAGTTCAAATAGGTGTTAAAAAATAATTTGATCAAAAATCGTAACCCCAGGTGCAAATTAGATGGCCCATCCGCACCTACATGCCAAGTTTCAGCCTCTCAACTATAAAGCTCTGGCCAGGGCACCGTCACGGAGAAAGAATATCGATAAAAATATAGCCAGTGATTTCAATACTGGACCACTATACTACAGTATAGTCGGCACAATAAAAATTGTAATACTATACAAAGAATTATAAAGGCCAAGGCAAGATCAAGACTTATTACTAATTGGTTTTATCCAAGCTTGGGCAGTTTAGCAGCAGTGACTCGACTCGGAATACAGTCTGAAGACATTCACCCACTATTTGGTGCGAGCTGTTTAGGGAGTCACTCGCTTTCTCTTGATACCTAGCTTAACTTCACAGAAGGGTTGATGAAAACCATGATCTTTTTAAAAATAAAAATATTGGATGTATTTGATTTAAATCAGATTTTTGATTTAAATCAATTTTTCAAATTAAATCACAGTTATAGTAGGTATTTAAATATTAGTACATATCCTAATTAATATATTTCATAGCAAGTCATTAACGCTAAGAGGCAATAATAAATAATATCAGTAACTTAAAATGCTTCCAGGATTTAGTGATGGGATACATACTAATATTATATCGCGCAAAAGGTGAACATAATAAAAACTTTATAATATGGGGTTTTGAGTTTTATTCCGAAACCGCTAAACTAGAGAGGTTCTACTTTGATATCTTAAGGAGGTGGGTATTTAAAGGTATTATTATTGAAAAATAAAAATACTAATTTCAATTTTGATATAAATAAATTTTGGGGCTGAAACGAATAGACCGAATATTAGAATATTCGTTCGAAATGATTGAACGAATATTAGATTTAAACGGATCATGATCTTTGAGATATCGTAAATATAAATTCCTACCTAAACTAGCTGATTAATATCAAATTTGTATCTAATACACTTTGAAACTATTATTTAACCATTGTAACATTAACAAAAACCTATTTTCCTATGTATTATGTGTCTTGAAATTGATTTAATGCTTAGTCATCTAAACGAATGAATATTCGAATATTCGTTTCAGGCCTAAAATAATTATTTTTTTATTAAGGGAAAATTACAAAATGTATCTAGTTTTACTGACACTCAAAAATAAAACTAGATCTTGCCGAATCTACTCAAGTTTTCAATAAATTCATAGATCTACTCAAGTTTTAGAAATGCTAACATTTGGTCATAGCATTCAATATATTAAGACAATGGTACTCATGTTTTTCGTTGAACTATGGATTGGTTAAAGAGTCATTTTATATGCATTTGATTTGCAAATTTTCAGCCCCGATAGATCCACTCTATATTGTACATTGTTTAGCATCATTATTTCATACCTGTTCAAGCCAGTGTAAGGTGTATTTCTCCACTTTCGATAAATTTTCTAAGTGTGGTAGGATATACTCTGGCTGCATCGGCGTGGCACGCGGTTTTTTGCTCCACTTGTTTCACAAGTGGCCCATTGACAGGAACACAAATGCCACTACATTGATATGAGTTAATTATAATATCATACTATGATTACTATCGTTATAAACTTGAAAACCGAGTGTTTTCAGGTCATGTTATGTCGATATTTGAAGAGGTATATCTATCCCTGTCATCAGCCACTTGTGGCACAAATTTCGGATTTTAAATACTTTTGGCCGGGTAAAGTAAAACATGTATACAGTAGAATCTCGTTATGTAGTACGAATAACAGCCAGGGGACCATCAATATGCGTTCGTTCGCCTTATCCGGTTTAAGCGAGTTATGGGGACCCCAACGTTTTAGG
The DNA here is from genome assembly GCA_028753945.1 of Hexactinellida sp. DTS-2022. Taxonomy (NCBI): domain Eukaryota; kingdom Metazoa; phylum Porifera; class Hexactinellida; species Hexactinellida sp. DTS-2022. The sequence goes on along the minus strand of JAPNXP010000012.1, from coordinate 2,148,929 downwards.
CCCCGTCCCTAAATCGTTAGCGTTTTTGGCCCCCTGGGCTTTAAAACATTAGCAATAAGGGGACGGGGTTCCTAAAATGTTGGGAATTTGGGACAGGGGCCCTAAAACGCTGGGGTCCCCAATGCGCGCTTTTTACACCGGGATTGTATTAACCAATATGAATGTGTTGAAAAGGCTTTGAGGGGACAGAATTAATCGTGTCATTACTAACGAACTTCTATTGTATTTATTATACGCACGTATATTAAGTTTGAAATTTCAATTTAGGGGGGGGGGGAACTATCACAGCGAACCCCACATTTTTCAATCGTGGACCCCTTTCCCAAATACCAAACATTCTGTTGACCCCCCCATTGCCCGTAAACAAATTTAGAGATCTTGTTGACCCCTACTTCCAACCATAGACCGAATTTCAGAACCGCTGCCCTATAAGATGTTTGTTGAGTGAAGAGTTCCTCTGACAAATTCTATTGCATATACAAGTTTCACTCCTAATCTCATTACTTTACAGAGAGACTCTATACTGTTGTTTAATGTTACACTTAGTTCATTGTGTTTGTTATTTATTTCATGAATCATAGCCTACTCTATATATGGCCTGACAGTAACCTATAAAATATGGACCAAGGATGGAGGAGAAGATGGTAATATTTATCCAACCACAATATTTAATTTCAAAAATAATAATAATAATCAACCACATTAATTAGAAATATTCTTGAAATATATACAACTATTGATCAGATTTTATAATTTTTATTCCAAACTCTTCTATTGACGTACTATCCCATCCTTTTTACATTTCGCTCTGGTATTTTATTCATATTAGCTTCTATTCATGCCTAACTCTTGTTCTGTCCCCGACTCCCCGGTTGCAAGATCAATTACAACCCGGATGACCATGTTCCTATGTTCAAGATGTCTCAAAGTACACCAACCCTGAATCATGCCTGGACATCCGCTCTTCGTCGCGAGGATATTGGTGACCTGAAGTTGGTCTATGTATGTATCAACGGTTTCAGAAAGAATTCATAGACTACACTTTCAAAGTCCCAAAAGGAGATGGTACTTTTACTGAAGTACCGCGGGCCAAGCCAAAGCTGAAGGAAGGCGCTGTACAAGTTTACTGCCCGGCTGCCCGGCATATTACTCATCCAAACCTAACAAACGGAATTGCTTGTCATACGATGCAAAAGAGGAAGAATTGATAAACCAAACACTACAACTCAGCTTGAGATCCGAGAGTCAAGAGAAAGAGAAGTTTGTGGTAACTCTCTACAGGACTTGAGAGATAAGTTAACTTTGATTTATTTACCTAATAGTTGGTTGGTGTGGTTCCGTAATGAGAGTAACATAACGTTTGTTCTCGCTAAAATGGCTGAAAAAATATCTCCGCGTAGATTTGTACCTTGAAATCAATGCTTATTTATCCACCCCAGCCTATTTTAATGGACAGAGTATATCCGTTCCCATTGCTGCAATTAGTGACATCCGAGAAATTGAATCTATTTTGCCGGAACTTGCTTTAAAATACAACTCTAGTTCTTATTGTGATTATCCCCTTGAGTTCGGTTGTGCATTCTTTCAAGATGTATGTCAATTATATAATTCAGAAAGAAGAAGTTTAGCCAAGTTAGCTCCTCATTTGACTATGGAGTCATGTTTTCCGTCTAGCATAGAGCGTCAAAAATGTAAAACTGGTTTTGAAAGTCGTTAACGAATTAACAATATCTGCGCTAACTATCCAGAACGAATTGCGTTATCCAGAATATAGAAAGAATACTCCGGAGTTTGTTGATACCATTCTTACTGTTTAGAAATTATTTAACGTTAACACACCATTTAAAGGAATACGTTTGAATGATAATTTCTCGAGACCTTTGACTTTTAATGACGAGCGATTTCTATTTTTGACTCGTGTAGTTTTTGGTTAGATGCTTGTCAAACTTTACCAGAAAAAATTGGCAAACTGAGTAAACAAACATACACCAGTTTTAGACATGCTTGTATGCCTTACCACAAATTACCAATCATTTGACTCAATCTTGTGGCTTTACATATGTGTTGTCCTCCTTTCTACAGACGGATCCCTTGGAACACCATTTCGGTCTATACGGTATGATGTCGGGTTCTAATTATCACATCTCCTATCTTCAAATCCATGAACCGAGCATCGACTTGAACTTTCTAGCATATTAAACATATTTACTGACCAACAAGACACTTCCTTTCGATCTATTCAGTCATTTGTCAAGTCATTTTCTTGTCCGTATTCCACTACTGATGGTGAATTCAATTTGGAGCCATTTCTTGATGAGATTCATGACCTATCAACAATTGATTGTGGTTCACAGTTACTTCAATCATTAGCCATTATTGCAGGCTATTCTGTCCATCAGTACCTGAACGAACAAAACCGTGTCATGTCTGTCTACATATGCTAACACTTGATAAATAATTTCTCCTTAATTTAGACCTGGACTCTCAGTATAAACTTCTGCAGCTATCGGACCGTGGCGGACTTAAATATCCATCTGAGCCAGTTTGGAAATCCGTTCTTGTATTATGGAAGACCTTTAGTGCCATCGAAAACAATAAAGAGCTGTTGGCAAAGCTTGTAAGTGGACCTTCTAGAAAATAATATTTGAACTCGCGTTGCTGTATTTGGAAGATAGTGATTATTGTGATCCAAGAATTTGGAAGTCTACTTGTATTAGCTGTGGTGTGTTTAGTTGGAACATCTTATCGAAGCTAGTCTTTACCGCAGCGAATTGCTTTCTTGTAAACAAAGTTAAGAATTATAACTCGCTGGTTCTTCCAAAAAGTATAGAAAAGCGTAAATTAAAGAAATTCTCTTAATTATGTGTTTACTTATTTGTATTTACCATGATTTGTATTACTCTGTTTATTCTTATTTATATTATGTAGTTAAGTGTGTCGTGTGTCACTGCTAGAGCCAGAGAGAGAAAGAGGAGAGAGGAAAGAAAGCAAATAATTGTGTAGTATTTACTGTAGCATCAATATTAAAAATTGTACTGTTTGTGTTTATTATTACTATTAAATTATGAAAATCCAATCACCCTTCTCATTACAGCTAATACTAATCACGGGCTAGCAGGGCTGAGTTATATATATGACCTAGAGACGTATAAAGAACTTAGTAGTTCAATATAGAAAACATTAAAAAATTAAAATTTCCCATCTTCTTGTGCATCCCTGGTATATCTACTGTCAGGCCATATATAGAGTAGGCTATGCATGAATTAATTAACTATGTAGTGTTAGTTCAAATCTTCACTAACTACTATTAAGCATTTTAATTAATATCAGAAAGGGATCAAGATATAAGAAAAACCTAATAAATATGCATCAACAATGTAACCTGACTGTAAACAACAACAAATTTTATTATACATAATGTATTAGGTATATTATCAAATACTATATACTAACTCGTTTAACTAATACATGGTCCAAAATACATGAGTGCCATTGCCTTAGCATATTGGAATGCTATGATTTGGTCTTTATTAATAATTATGTGGTTGGAACACCAGGTAAGTTTCAATTATTTAATAAAACTTGAGTATATTTTGAAATTTGGAATAACTAGAGACAACAATAGTTTAGAAGCACTCTGCAATTATTCCCCAGTAAAGAGTGTTGATGGTCTATCAGGATGTGATACTGTTGCTAAACCAAGTGGTCTTGAAAAGGCTACAGTTGTCAAAACGCTACGCCAGAACACACGCTTGACAAACTTGGCAACAAAAATGCTGACAGTAAAAGCTGAATTTCTGAAGAAACACAGTTTACTGCTGCATTATATGGGAGGAAAGATAGAGTTACTATGCCTGATTTTTGGAATTGAGAAGCCTTTAGACGTGCTCAATTCTCGCTGTTTGAACTCGCTTATAAATTTATACTCATTTATGTATTCTTCAGCATTACATATTACTTATATTAAAATTACATATAATCTGGTCGTTGAAATCCCAAAATGGGTCATACCGAGAAAAAATTCACACAAAGCGTATTTTAGTATCATTAGAAGCGGAATTTTTCGTAGAATAACATATCCAAAATCCGTTTTTGGGGAAAAATTTTACACGGGTGGCAGTGTCGGCAATTTCATAGTAAATCGCCGACATTTTCGTACTAACTTTCTCAAATCAAATCTAATCAACTTATAATCAACTTATAATCACCATATTTGTACTCAGCGTAAAATTTCCAGCAATTTGATATATCACATGACAACATTTGGAGGATTTTTCCATAGCAACGCTGGAATGTATCAAAAACATTCCATTCTCAATTGTGGGCCTATCCAATCTAGTGACCCCTCGTTCAACTCCACTAGTATAATTATACATATATCGACCCTCTAAAATGGGATTTGTCGAGATTATTCGAGATAAACCTAAAATTGAAGATTTTCAGACAAATCTCGTCAAATCCCAAGCTTGCAAATACATTAACAAAGCTATTATTATGCTTGAAGAAGGTATATCAGGATATTTTGACTAAAATTATACTTCCAATGATACTTCCACGCTAGCTCGACTCCAGTTTATCGTATGCCAAGTCGAAAATGCAACTATAAATGTTAAATTAGCTCTCCGCATTTTCGACGACTCTACCAGCGCAGCCCTCAAGATTTGCAACGAACCTCGCCTCAAACGTTTCAAAAACCATACCGCTGAATTCATCGATATCATCGTTTGGTCTGGAAATTGTTTAATGTTAATCGGCCGAACAAAGACAAACAATTGTTTGCCGAACAAAGACAAACAATTTGCCAATTTGCCGAACAAAGACAAACAATTTGCCGAACAAAGACAAACAATGACGAATATTCCAAACAACTGGTCATTAATGATTCTAGATTTGAGCTCATTCATTGCATTGTTAACTGGCTCTCACTGCCTGGAGATCATTACCCAGAAAACATGGAAATTGAGTCCACAGACTATCACTTCCTTCAAACATTACTTGTGAAGCGCTACCGATTCTAGTAAACCATTTAACTTATCAATGTGGATTTTCCAAACGTACTTACTTATTTCTTACAAACAGATCCGCTAGAACACAACTTCGGTATACCGTTTTCCCCGAATAAGCGTCCAGGCGCTTATTGTTTTCGTGGGCCAAAATTATCCTGAAATCTCTGTGAAAAATACAGAATATACTATTTAGGTCGGATCTAATGGTTTCCACCAACAGTATACCTACCGAAGTTGCCAAAATCAACGGAATTACATTACAGTGATTAACTAATGTGTATAAATTATTTCATACCAATGTCATTTTTATTGACCCGGCGCTTATTCGGGGAAATACGGTATATAGAATGATGTCTGGCTCAAATTATCATGTTTCCTTTAGTCAGATTCTTGAAAAAGAACGCCGACTCAAAGTCTCTAGCAACCTGAAGCTATTTTCACACAGCCTTGTAAAGAAATTATATAAAAATCTTTCTTCATATCATTCACCTCAGACGAAGCCGCCAATGATTCTCATACCGACCTAAATCCATTTCTTTCAAAGTTACAAAATATGTTTTCAACAATATGTTAATTAACGATTCGTGTTAAGTAGTATATTTGTTGCAATCAGAAGCCGTTCAGCAACCTTTTTGAATCTGGAGGCTAAATATATAAACCCACAGCTGTGCCGGCCACTATAAAATGAATGAATTGCATTTATATTCAAAGACATATATAGTATACTTCAAATCCAGATCCAAAAGACATTCTGCATAACAATTTTCGTCTTTCAATAACTCTGCGAGCCGCAAATGAGGATTTGCGGAACACTGATTCAACTGACAGATCATTTATTTATTTCCGTTTAATTCAATGGATTTACTGATTATTGACTTATTGAAAACTTAATATTCATAATACTATTAAATATAGAAGTTCACATACTTCAAATTTAAGTAATATTTGTACACGAGCTTTGATATGAATAAGCAATGATCCTAGTAGGATTGTTATTCCGAACATCTTAGCGTTATTATTCATAACTAATCATTAAAATTATTGTCTACCCATGATATATAATTTCTATTGGAAACGGGTTTGGACTAGTCAGAAACGGTTTCAACTGTTAATCTAGTTGAAACGGGTTCTGACTAGTTGAAACGCGTTTCAACTGGAAACGGCTTCTGACTGCAACATATTCATAGTGTATTGGCTATGTGTGGCGAAATATCTGTTGATTATTGGTTTACTATGTTTATTTCCTTTATTAATTGTAGGATACCGATTGTCATCAGTAGAATAATGTTAAATCCAGAACTAGTTACATAGCACTCAGTTTTATGCTATTTTAAACATGACTTCTTTTTAATCCATGGTGTTTTACTGTCAGGCCTGAGTATAGTAGACTATGACTAATCGTATTAATTTGAAATTATGCAATTAATGTAATTTGAGAATGCGGAATTAAATCTACAAACAGAACTTGTTGATTTTCAATGCATCTTTTAATGATCATAAATTAAATATTAACTAGCTAATTATATAGTTAATTACTTTAACACCTCCATTAGCGTGTTTAATTTTTCTATTGGAATATTTTTTATTAATTTTATAATGCATGCCCTCTGAATTCGTGAGGAAGACTGAGAAAAGAACAAATTTACACTAATCGGTTAACGTTAACAGACCTCTCAAGGAGCCTATTGACATGAAAATTTATCAAAAATCGGACAATTTTAACATTTCTCTTGAATGAAGCCTCATGCAACTATGTACACAACTTTGTTTCATCTAAATACCTCCACTGAAAATATCTTTGATCACTGTCTAATGCAGGGGTTCTTAACCTTTTTAATTTCATTTCCCCTTTTGGCCTGTTCACTCTACCCGATTTCCCCCATCATTTGTATAAGGAAAAAATTAGCCTCAAACATACAATTTATTAGCTTTCTGCTGGTTGAAAATTTAGCAAACAATAGTGCACAACATCAATATGATTGGTGATCAGTACTTTTGTTATGACCTATGTAGATAAAATATATGGTTTGTATTATTTTATTTAAGTTTTAATATTATTATTAATTTTGTCGAAATTGATTTCCCCTTATATTCCCGAAATTTCCCCCCGGTTAAGAACCACTGGTCTAATGTTAAACCGCTTGAGTGGCTTTCGAATTAGAACATGTGCACCCCCCCCCCCATGAATTTGAAGCCTGAACTAGCATGAGTATTTATTTCTTATTAATTAGAGCTACAATATTATGTTTAGATGCAGTTGTCTGCAAAAGTCTTTGATGGAACTCGATTCGCCGGAGCTTTCCCACAACTTTGGACTGACTGATAAGAAGTATTGTGGAAGACTGAGCGCCTCAAGTAAGTTCATCGAACGAATGGTAGCAAAATCTGGTAGCTCTACCGTGCGGAATTCCGGCACACTCATTGGACCCAGGCGACGAACATCACTAGCTTTCGCTGGTTTTGAGAGACGCGCTACAAGTTTTTCAACAAAGTGACCGGAGATGGTGATCAAATAGGGCGATGCAGACAAGATCCTCACTTAAATACCAGAGGTGACAGCGCATCTTATGTATGGCCACCTTTGAAATTGGAGGGTCAACAAGAGTATACCGCTCCAGCATCTGTAGGGGCATTATCAATCGTTGTTTGGTGCTAACGTGCTCACTGATACAGTTACCCACATTCGGATATAAATAGTCACTGTGAACAGTACATTCCGACGGAGACCCTGCAGCTCGTCTGTGGATAACTTAAACTGGTAACGGAAGGGGAATATTTTAGACAGGATATGCCTTTCGACATCAACGCAATTGGTTGTAAGCGCCAGGTGACCTGGAATTAGGTTTATATCTATGGACACCAAGAATAAAAGGGCTAGCAAAATGAACTCTAGATTGTCCTCTCTTGGATAATGTTCCAATATCTGTAAGTGGAGTAATTCAATGACCACGCCCCCATGCTCGATAAGCCAGGAATGCTCACAGTCTGAAAATATACCGCCACTTCTAGACGCATCGTTGTCCAGAGAATGGGGGGGCATTTTGATCAAAGAAAAACCTAAAATCCTTAAATCTTCTAAAAGTCTGATCTCTGTACCGGAGGAGATTAAGAACATTTCGAACATGGCTGCCGCTAGTATTTCTAGTATATGATGACGACAGGCGAAGTAAAGCAACCTTCGATTGAAAGCCTCTTGGAAGACAGTTATAGCCCCTCTGTTATTCCTGTGTTGCTCGCCGTTGTATCGAAGCAGAGACCGGCGAGATGGGGAACGACACCCGTCTACTCCTGCAGAATATTGACCACCTTATGCCCCATGTGAGCTCCAGAGGCATTTGGGACTCGGGAGCGGCAAATGCCTAACAACTTTTCCACATACTCACCTGAAAAAACTACGGCCATTCTGTCACTTTTTCCACCTTCCATATCTGGTAGTATCTTCCCATCAAAGTGGCTATGGAGGGACTGTCTGACAGAAAGTCTCTTTTTATACTGGCTCCGATCGTTTTTCTTGAATCTTTGCGAGCTTCATTCAATGAGCTGGTGGATAGTGTGATTGATGTAAGGTAAACACCTGCGGCGGACAATGCAGGAGCGACGATATGCGTTGCTTGGCGAGAAGTCGTGTTGGTGCGATACAGACTATAGTTGAATATGCGGATCATCAACGACACAACGCTTGTCAAATTCAGGATAAAGACAGGTTCGAACTCGCAAAAGGTGGGTTCATTTGTAGTTGAATGATACACGCATAATACGCTTCCGGTGGTAAGTGCTGATTCTATCTAATGCCTCAACAGAGGAGCTAGACGGTCCATCGTTCTCAGATGCGTCACCTGATTGGAAGATGGGACAAAGAGCTGAAAGAATGTTTGTCTCAATTCCTCCATGCATTGCCTGAATGATCAATCGTGAACACGCTTACTGCGTTTCTCCTCCTGCTGCTTGAATGTTTTATCCTCATACCCATTACTATCTTCCTGCAGTTACGTGATCAACAAGAAATTCCAGGTCCTGCGGGATCCGTATGAGTTGAACACAGTTTGAGTGAGCGATGACGAATAGAAGCGCCAGGGAAGTAGTGAACGCAGTCTCAAGCTGAATCTCTTTCTCGCTGAATCGGTATCTGTTTTTGATGACAGACACGTGTCCAGCATGTAATTTCATCAATTTTGAGACGACGTTGGGAAACTGTGTTGTTGGGGTATTCAACTTGTCCCAAGATTCCATCATCTCAAAAGCGAACTCATTGCAGCTCTGAGACAGTTTGAGCCCTTTGACCTTGAGACAGTGTAAAGTCTCCTCAACACGACTCCCTCTGGTAGTTATTAACTGATGAGCATTTTCTTCTGAAATGATTTGAAGTGGAACACATTAGTTGATTCTCGTGTTGTGATCAGAGACGTAGCTAGGCCCCTTGCAACGATCCTACTGTCTTTTTAGACTGGTTAATTTTGTGACAAATTCTCGATATTAAAGTAGCTAATGAACCATTCTTTGCATGATCCAATTCAAGAAGTTTTGTAATCTCTTCAATTGTTTTTCGGAACATTAAATTGATTTGATTGTAGAATAATAGCCAAATCAAGCCTTGTTTTTGGCAGTATATGGAAAGGCAAAGAAGATACGTATAAATAATAAATATAAAAATGGGTTATATAGAGAATTGAAATATATAAACATGCAAAATTGCTGGATTGGTTGCCTAGCAACAATAACTGGTGAATGGAATGTTGTATTAATACCAATGTTGCGCATCGAAGCGGGAGCTATAGATAAGCTACATGATGTATTATATCTATAAGGTAATTTGAGACAATTTCTAGCCTGGTATTGGTCTCTAAAACGTGATTTTATAAAATAATTCGAGATTTACAGTTAACCTCGAAAATCTCGAATTATTTTATAAAATCACGTTTTAGAGTGTCGGTATTTGTATAATTTACTCAGGTAGCTGAAGGGAGTCGAATGAGGGGTCACTTGATTATGTGGGAACACAATTTTATAATTAAATTTTTACACATTCCTAAAACATTCCAGCGTTGCTATGGAAAAATTCTTCCAAATATGGACATGTGATATATCAAATTGCTGGAAATTTAAAGCAGAGTACCAATATGGTGATAATAAGTTGATTGGAGCTGATTTGAGAAAGTTAGCTCAGAAATGTCGGCGATTTACTATGGAAAATCATAAACTGCAACTCGTGTAAAAAAATTTCCTCATGGATTTGGGCTTGCAACTTTTTTTCTATGTTGATTTGGGTCCAGAAGAAGACTCTAGTGTAGAAATTGTTTGGTAACAATTTTTTTCAAGGTTGACCTATAATTTGAGGTAAAATTTCTTAAATATTAGCTCTAAATTGCTAAAAGTAATATAATTCAATTTGAAATGACTTTATCTAATATATGCAGCTTTGGAACTTATTTTCCTCGCACTTTCAATTTCTGGACTCAGCCACTTCGACACAACTCAAAAGAGTATTTTGCGAAAAGTGGACCAGGGGAATAATTTTTCCTTCAAACACTGGTAAATGAATTTGTCTGAAAATCTAATAGAGTGTTGAGAACATGTAAAACATTTATTAGCATAGATAGAATTTTGATTACTTGTTTTTTGACTCCCTTGTGGGGAGTTTAGTACCAAAAAATGTCAAAAACCCATGAAAAGTAGCGTTTTCAAGACAAATATCCCCGAAAATAAGTTCTGGGTAATTTTTGAGCTTAAAGTGAACGTTGTGGTGTTGATTGGATATTATTGCTCAGTCCTACGATCAAAAAAGATTAAATTTGTGTAGAATGAGCACTTGAAAAATTTTATAGGTTGTATTAATTTGAATAGAAACTATATTTAGAATTTTTAAAAATTCCATACCTAGAAACCAGATAAAGGCATTCTGAAATTCCTCAAATACTCTCCATACACTGATAATACCGTGCCCTTAGTAAAGATTTCTGCTAATTATAGATTTTGCTCTATAATACGTACAAGCCTCCCATGCTCCCAGAATGCACTAGCGTTCATGGCTGCGTTGCCTTTCAGCTTTAGCATTCTTACCTGAATAATTGAACTTTTGTTTGGGTGTTGTGTTTTTTAATTTTTAATACGAGTGTAGTTGTCTGTAGTGATGTTGTCGGGAGCACACAGATGAAGGAGAAAGAGTGAAGCGTAATTGAATAAGCATCGACTAGCAACCCAGTGTCGCGCAATTCTTCAAAAGACCGAGAGAGTCCGAATCCGCGCATCCTCCACCTGGGCCCATCTGGATCTCTCCAAGTGATTCGCAAAAACAGACTCAAGTGGGCCCTCGACCCATATCTGGCTTGGTCCCTTTATGCCTCCTCTTTTGGGCCACATACAAACTCGGACCCAAAGTTAGGGGCACCTATGGGGGCCAACTTCGTACATTTTTTCTAGAGGGCCCGCTTCGATTTCTGTGCATTTGTATAGATAGAATAGTTTTATAAGGGCCCAAAAGGGGGCCCCTTATTCGCAGTAAGTATACTTTGTAATATTACGTCGAAATATCTACGATTGAAATAGGTTTCACCATTTTCAAATAGTAAATCAACTTCAAATCAATTGATTTTTATTTTTATTTTATTTAAAAAAATCATTATTTTACCATTCCTGCCCAATAGGGATTTCCGATGGCTTGTATGGCCAGGATGCCCCTGTATATCGATAGGTTTGAATGGATTAGTATATAAAATTGTAGAGTGTTGGGAAACCAACACGTTTCTCAACTCTGCTAACTTGGTGAAAGATGGGGAAATTATATTATCCAATAGCAATACCTGACGAAACTGAGTATACCTTCTTCACCCCTCTTAGAAAGCAAAATAATGCTTTGTCAACAGGAACATTTTCTCCAACAGGATCACAGAGGCCACAACTCTCAATTATATATTGGGGAAACTTGGCAACTTGACGGTTATCATTTTCGTGGGTTACAAGTTGTAATAAAAGTGCAGCTATTAAAATGGGCGACATGATTTCAAAATTTGCAATATATCTCAACTGTTTTTAAAATACGATAGCCTAGTCCGTTGTTGCTGTAAAGAGATACTGAATACTTTTTCTAGAATTAAACTAATTTGTAGTACATGGATTTGATCATTCTACTTATGAACAGAGACATATATTCTTACATTTTGGTTCCCAGGGAATCTTAGAATTCCACCACTCCGAAGTTAACTGTCACACAAGTTTATTCTAGTTAATTTGGACATTATTCACGAAAGAAGAAACTTTGTGTCTGTTTTCATCATCAATATCCAAAAGAGTAATAATTTCATTCACTGTCTCAGATCAATTTAATTTGCATCAAAATTTCAGCAAAAAAAGTGAGTTTTTCTCAGCATAGATAGATATTTTCAACAACTAAATAATTCACACTTTCAAATAGATTAATCTACAGTATATCTTATTCAGTTCATCAAATTAATATATTAAATATGTAATAATACCATTTCAAATGCGAAGAAACGGAAAGAGTTATTGGAATTGACTCGTTTTATGTAATTTGCGATCGAAGCAGGTCTTCAACTTATTATATGCGGTATGTGGTCGATAAATCATTAACCAAAATCAATTTAAAATACAACTTTTACACCTGGGCCCGTATTCACTAAGAAGTTAAGTACGTACTTAAGTCGTATTCACTAAGATTGGTATTCACTAAGATTTAAGAGTGTACTTAAGTACATACTTAAGTACAAAACTTAAGTAACCTACTAAGTTGACTTAACTTATAAGAATTTTCTTATATTGACTCTTTAGACGTTGGTGTTTAATTAGAACATTGTATTATATTTCTAGTAGTGCTTGCTTTTCTTTAGGGGAAGTTTATGATTCTATTTTCAACATTTATTACAATTGGTTGTTGTTTTCTAAAAGTTCTGTTTTTTCTCAAGCACAAAAATCACAGGAACTTCATTGAGAATATTCTTTTTAAAGTTAAAAGAATACAGCAAGCTATTACTATAGCATTCAATCACTAATATGCTATGCTATTAAATATAATTCAATTTCGTACTTAAGTACGTACTAAGTTAAGTATGTACTTAAGTACAACAATATTTCTTAGTGGATACGACTTAACTAAGTACGTGCTTAGTACTTAAGTACTAAGTAATCTTAGTGAATACGGGCCCTGAATTCTTCGGGCACTTATGTTACAACCTATCCTAAGTTTTGTGGTTTAAATAAAAGGGCGAAACCAGTATTTAATCACTTTAAATTACACGACCAAAGGCTTTAATAGAAAAAGTAAACATATCCTCGCGTTAGTCAAGCAAAAACATAGTTTAAATCAAAGGGAAAATTATATTTGATCGATGTAATTCATTAATGAAACCGGAAAATATAAATTCGTCACTCAAATTACATTCGACTTGGAATAAACATTACTATGCATATAGGCATCCAATTCAATTCATATTTGTAATACGTTCCATTTATTAATCAATAAAGTGAATTTTGAGAACTATGGGTTATTGGCCTATACCGTGGCCCAAATCAGTGAGCTCCTCTGACGACTGATACCAAAAATAAGCTAGATTCAGTATGAAATTGGATAGTAATTGACATTCTAACTAACTCCACTCAGTAGACATTTCAAAATCTTACTTCCACTCATTTCCCAACTTCAAGTTTGAATGTTTCTAAAAAGTTTATAATATATCAATTTAGGATGTTTAAATTATGGATAATTTTCAAAACAAAATTAGATAACATAATCGTCCATCTATTCAAGGAATAACTACAAATTTCAGAATTTTGAGATAGAGATTTTTGATGAAATATTAGCCCTAATTTGCATGATAAAAATAACCAAAATAGAGATGAAATAAATCATATCACTGAAAACCAATATCTCCTCTGTCGAATGACACAAAATGTATTCAAATTTGATGACTAGAAGTGAGTCAAATATCTGACTAAAGAGAGCTTGGTCGACCGTATGGAAAGAATGGATTGCAATAATGATCTCAAATTAGTCCAACGTATACGTTTGTCCAGTTAACAATTTTGACGATCATGAAGTTCATCAAAATTAATCTCTACTCAACCCATGTTGTACCCATCTTGCACATCATGTGAGCCATCAGCTTGCAGGTTAAATTAGAGCAGTTGAACTTGGATTGTCATCAGTATATCCCAGAAGATCTCGCCCACTTCCCTGTCGTTCTTGAACACATAATCGTATCCAGGGCCTTCTGAAGATAAGGTTATTATGTCAAGATATTTCTACCACTCAATAAATGTCCAAGGCATTTGTTTACCTGATGGAAGATTATCCGATTTATTAGTGAGATTAATGCATGTTTTCTGGAATCTCGCCAATTGGAAACTACGTGGAAAATAAATTATTGGGAGGAGAAGTCATTAGGGGAAAGTGATTACATGCTGAGAGGGTGTTTGTTGACACCATATTGACAACATGGATCAACAACCCAGGAAAATTACGAATATGTTTTCATAAACACAAAAGATTTATAGAATAAACTTTTGGAAGTGAAAGCGTAGATTTCACTGTCAACATGGCGAGATACGATTGGGTCCCGACAAGGTTTGGACTTTGGAGGAAGATTTCAGGCATTGACGAACATAATAGACATGAACCTCCTGAAAGTGAGGTAACAGGACATTTTGCTTACAAAGTATACAAAGAACAATTTGCTGTTCATAATTTAGTTGAATATACGTATAATAGCTACAGTGAGTGTTCATTTACAATGTAAATAATAAATAATTGTTGTTCATCTTCTCATAGGAATAGTTAGTGGAGTTAGGTGATACGTTTCAACTCTGGAATAGTAGCATATTCAATGGCAGCAATAGCTTTCCCTCACTACGTTGTTCTCAAGGAATTAAAAGTTCACGAACGTATTTATTGAACTTGAACTGAACAAACAGAACGCAGGACGTTTAATGGATTCACGCTGAACGAACTGAACAAACTGAAGGAACGGACGATTCATACGTAAAGTCTTGAACGTGAAGTGAACGAACAAAACGAACTGAACTGAATGAAGGAAGAACTAAACTGAATAATTATAAAATATAAACACTGATCCATAAAATATAAATAGATCACTGCAAAAGTGTTAATTCCGGACCAGACATGAAAAAAATCAAATTGATTTTGTGTTATGATTTTGATTTATTTAAGAAAAATCATAACAAAAATGATTGATTGATTTTCAGTAAAACATCGAACTTAAATTTTTGTTTGATCCAGTGGGTTAGTTAATATTACATTCAAGCGGAATTGAGATCAAAATACATCTAAAAATCATAAATCTAATAATAATATCATTTTGATTTTTGATTTATTCTATATAACGATTGTATTAATTAATTTGATTTTCATTTGTTTCATAAAATCATGTTATAAATCGTTTCGATTTTCTACTTGTTTGATAAAATCATTTTAATTTTTGATTTATTTTATAAAATGATTTTTATAAATCATTTTTATTTTACTTGATTCATAAAATCATTTTAGAAATCATTTCGATTATATACTTGTTTCATAAAATCATTTTAGAAATCATTTTGATTTTACTTGTTTTATTAAATAATATTATAAATCATTTCGATTTTCTACTTGTTTCATAAAATCATTTTGATTTTTGATTTATTTTATAAAATGATCTTATAAATCATTTTGATTTTTACTTGTTTCATAAAATCATTATATAAATCTGTTATAATTTATTTATCTAAGTGACTCGATAAATTAATCCTTTTTCTTAGAAAAATCATTTAGATTTTCAATATACAAGCACGCTTCGCTTGCTCGCTCTACGCTGGTGTCAAACATTTTGTATTTGCTCTCGGGCATTCGGACTTCGATTAGGAAACATTTAGGAGTTGAATTTTTACAATACCATATCTGGAATCAACGTACCCGTTTACCCCAATAGAACCGTTGAAACCATGTTTAAGTGATAATTGTAAAATTTGTTTTGCTTATATATATCAAATTAGTAACCGTTGGCTAAGAATATAGCATAGCATAAGGATTACTTCACACGAATATCTTGTGGTTAGTTGTACTTCCTGTCAGGTGCATATTCGAATAAATCTCTAGAATATATATATTCTCATAGATCTAAAAAGTATGAGTTGCGCTGGAATCTCAACGAAGTTTCACCATACGGAATATCAGTTTTTATTCTGCTTTGATAACCTTACTCCCCTTTAGTGTTATTTTGACTGCTCTGAGCATTCTGTAGACCTGTATTGAAATCATTGCCTATTCAATTATTTTAATTTATTTCAATTTAAACTTATTAGAATCTTAATGGCTGATATTGGCATTCAACCGCCAGAAATTTATAATTCTCAGCTCATCGAGGAACACACAATTAGGAAGTACAATGTTCCCGTGACTCGCCCAAATTGGTACTTACGCTTTTTTATTCCTGTAGAAGGTTCAAATTATACCCGACAAAAATGTGTTGAGTGTGGTTTCGAGGGTATGGCCCCTCTGTATGCACTGACTAACCTTCACCGTCACTTTACTGCGAAGAAATACAAAGAGTGTGGGGTGAAATACGATATTTGGAAGATTCAACATGGGGGCAGAAATGCAGTTTCGAAAGAAATATCACGTCATCAAGTTAACAAGAAGCCTTGTTCGAAAGGACTGCAATCAGATGATATTGATGATGAACTTGGAGACTTGTTTATTAGTGCTGAACTCCCATTCACATTCGTAAAACTTGAGGAGTTTGCTTTTTGTGCAGGGCTCAATCCCCACTATACTGTACCTTCAATCTTTAAGCTAAAAAATAGGATATTGAAGAATAAATATATTGAGGTGACAAGTCACTCCGTGATCAGCTGACTAATAGTCCTTTTGTTACTATTACCATATACGGTTGGATTTCCCAGTGGACAATCAGTATGATGGGGATCATCGTACACTATTATGTAGAAACTATTCCTAAGTTCAGTGTTTTGTCGATGGAGATGTTTAAAGGCCCTCATTCAGGTAGGCGAATAGCGGATTTTACTCTCAGTACTTGTGGAGATTGGAGTATTACCAACAAGATTGTTCGAATAGGGCAGATAATGGGTCGAATATGGTAAATGAATTTTCTCATTTTGAAGAATTATTAGAACTGAACGAAAACCTAGAGAATTTGGATGATGGTTCACCAACTGTTGAACATCTAGACGAGGATTACGATTCTTTCGATGAGGAAACGTTGGCGTTTGATGAGATTGACAATTCTGTTATAGAAGAAGCTGTCGAGAATCTAACTGAAGATTTGGAAAAAACACATCCTAAATCACTACTTATAAAGTTGCGAAATGCTGGCCTGTTAAAGAATTGGTTCCCATGCGCGTGCCATACGCATACCTGCCAACCTATTTGAGTTATATCCCTGTACAGGATCCAAATTTCCCCTGTACATTGGCCGAAATCCCTGTACACATCCAAAAAAATTTCTCGCGCTCGCTCGTCCAGGGAATTACTATACACTTACATTGCAAAATTAGTACTTTGGAAAGGAGAAAGCATTGAATTATATATTGTGCAGGTAATCCCTGTACGCTTGAATAAATATATAAACCAGTTGTGCCTTTATGTGGTCAATGCAGAATATACTATCATTGCTAGACATTTTTAGGCATTATTTGACACAAAATTAGTAAATTAAAAATCCCTGTACAAATTGAATAAATCCCTATACACCTGTACAGAACAGCCAAAATGTTTAAATCCCTGTACTGTACAGGGAATCCCTGTACGGTTGGCAGGTATGCATACGGCGCAATTAGCAGTAAAGGATTTATTTGCTCGTAATATGGGCCACCGTGGCCAGGTCAACGTTCTAGTAGCCAAGGCTCATTAATATGTGAAATGTTGCAAACATTCTACAAAATGTGCCGAAATTTTCCTAATGAACGTATGTCCTTGGTTTCAATGAATAAAACTCGATGGAACAGCATGTATAATATGCTTAATTCATTATTTAAGGCAGATGACAGAACGATATTAGAACAGTTGCCACCATTAAGCTGTCAACCCCCTAAGAACTTTGAGATGAACATACTTCGCGAAGTATGCGAAGTTCTTCAGCCAATTTCTCTTTTTACAAATGAGATGCAAGCTACTCACGGCACAAGTGGCATGATTATCCCTGCGATAGAAATGATTTTGAACGAATTGGATGAGGGAGACTTAGCCTTAGTTTTACGTGATATCATTGAAGAACGTTTTGCTTATCTCAAGTTAGAAAAAAAATTCTGGATTGCAAATTGTCTCGACCCACGATATGCGTTAGAGACATTTGAGAAAGAAGATTACATGAGAGCGTTAAAGCAGGCTTTGAAAATTGTATTGGAAAACAATAACATCACTGAAGGAGAGAATAAAATACAAGATGTCGTAGAGTCCGAAGGTGAATATTCTATCAAAAAAAGGAAGAGTTTATTTCCTGTTAAGAGGTTTTCAGATTCACATCTACAAGGTGTTTCTGAAGATATCATCAATATGGAATTAACTTTATTCAGAGCAAAGGAAAGAATGATACACGGAATTCTTGATGTCAATCCAGCTAGGTGGTGGGTTAGAAATTCTTCCAAATTTCCCTCGATGTGTCAACTCTCTATGATATATCTATTGGGTCCAGCATCGACCTCTGATGTGGAACGATTGTTCAGTGTAGCGGGTCGTATCTGTCTCCCGCATCGCTCTAAATTAAACCCTGATACAATTTCGCTACTGGTAATTCTTAAATATAGAATGAATGCCGAAAAACGTGCGATTCCTTCAGTAGTTAAAGATGTTGAGAACCCGATGTAATTTATACACTTCCTGGAAATAGTCTTAGATTTAGTCCTTACAACTTATATGATATCTACTCATCCTACTACAGTTCCTTCTACTATTATCTACTCACATATCTCTCAATTACCTCATACATCTCCTCACTAATATTTACTCACATATTCAAAAGTGCCTCTACAATTTTTCAGTCGTAGTATATTTTAATATATCACTACTGTTAATTTTCAGTAAACCTTATATTTACGTATTCCTATGGATTACGATTACCTTATATATTTTATATCTTTCAATACAAATACATTATACAGTAAACTCTCGTTAAAACGAAGCGCTTGGGACCAGGGTTCTCGAAAGGATTTTTCGTTGTAAGGGTACATGAGTGTGAGATAATACTTGATGTCAATGATTTAATGAAACCTTCAAATAATAATATTGACTCAAAGGGTACATGCCGACTCACAACATGTGAATAAAGGGTACAATAGCTTTCAAGAAGGCATGTACCTTTTAATAGAGGCCTAGCGAGAACCCAGCTTGGAATACCACATGGCCTACTTAATATACGGCTATATATGTCGCCGAGAAGGCCATAAAACAAAGAGGCCAGTTTCTAATTTTCAAAATGGAGAATTGATCTTTATTCGAATAATTAGCAATGATAGAGCTGAAAAGTGTATTATAACTATATAGGAATATGGTATCCAGGTATAGCACCCTCCAGAATTGTGATATGTCATAATCTGATGACGTTATGGTTATTTAGGTTTCGAATTATCTTGTTTTTCTAGCATACTTTTAACATAGTTAAACACGTTATAAATGTTCAAAATTGGAACATGGTTATACCCAGAAGTAGTAGAATAAAATATATCGAAATTATAAATGGAATGTTGACACATTCCTCGGTTGCCATGGAAAATGTAAATTTCCTAAAATGTGCCATAACTCAAAAACTATGAATGTTATGTAAACTAGACTGGTACTGATCTGTCCGGAATAGGTAACTTCCTATTCATCGATAATACATTTTATATGCCTAACTTGAATAATTTTTGAGATAGTGAGTCATTACCTAATAATGAATTAAGTGTTAATTATCTCATTATCTCAAAAACTATTGAATTTGCCGCCAAATGGTTGTTGAATGGACGAGCCCTATCGAAAAGTGAGCTAGTAAGCGAAGGACGCGATAATTAACAAAATAGCGATGTGAATTAACAATATCGAATATTCATCCAACATTAAATAAGTTAATAGTATGATAAAAATCGCATTTAAAATAAAATCTAGAAATAACATCAGAATCTTTTGACGTTCCTCATTATAGATAAATAAAATATAATACAAAGGGAATACCTTAGGTTTGATGATTTTTCATCACTGCTTTGTAGTAGAGATTTTAAGATTGATGTATTCATATCGGAGAAATTATCTTGGAGGGGTGATTGTAAGTTAGAGGAAGAGAGTTTTCTGGGATTTTGAATTATTTTCGTGTTGTCTTGCATCTGCAGATTTATTATACTACTATAATTTTGGTTCTGATGAGTCATGCTTAAACAATCAGCAATATTTTTATGCTTGTCTTCTTGTGAAATATTTTTTTGTATTTGACCAGTAAATGATCTCCCCGAAGAAAATAGTGAAACATTATTGGCTTCGATCAAATTGAGATTGCCAAATGAGTTTTTGGAATTCCTTGTGTTAATTGATTCTTTAATAAAAGAAGGAATGTTTACTTTAATATAATCTGGATCCAATTTTTCTACATCAGAAAGGTTGGATTCATAATCTGAAGATTCTGAAAGATCAGAAAAATCTCTGCGATGATAAAAGATTTTGCCTTGAAGAGTGTTTCTACCTTCATTAATTTGTTTTATCAACTCAAGGTGGTCAGTGTCCTTAAGTATATGAAGTGGCGGATCATTCACAGCATAGAGTTTGCGCATTTGACCATACTTGCAATAATACAATCGACATACATCGCAAAGAAATGTATTATCGACACCTCCGTGGTGCCAAGAAAGGCTAGTAGAACAGTAACAATGCTGACATATATAATACTTGGATTCCTTATTGGATGTATTGTCAACAGTTCCAACAATTTTAGCATCTTCAAAAGGTTCACCTTCATCCGCTGAAGTTACTTCAATAAACAAATCAGCCAAACAGGGTGAAGGTAAGGAATGTTCCGAATGATTTTTCTTTAAGTGCACTGATTTACGACTTTTGCGCATATTGCGATTGGCTAATCCACTAGGAGACTTTTTCCAAAAATAATAGTAATTAACAAGTTCATCAAAATTCTTTTTAGGGAGAAATTCAGTACGGAT
The DNA here is from genome assembly GCA_028753945.1 of Hexactinellida sp. DTS-2022. Lineage (NCBI taxonomy): Eukaryota > Metazoa > Porifera > Hexactinellida > Hexactinellida sp. DTS-2022. Next base: position 2,127,780 of record JAPNXP010000012.1, on the reverse strand, counting down.
CCTTGTAAATTGCTAAAAGAAATCAACAATTAATAAGGGCGCTATTTTTGATCATATTATCGTATAAATGTACTATACTTATTGTATAGAAACAAGTACCTTTTGTAATCCATTTCGATTAAAAAATATTTTTTAAATTTTGGGTATATCTTTGATACTCTATCTTTGAAATAAACAATTGATAATATACAAGGGTATTTAATAAGTTAGAAACCACAGCCATTGAACGTCTTAATGAAATTCTGTACTCTCCAATATGCACAATGGCACGGCATCTGGAAGTAGGAAAAACTAGTTTTTTGGTTTTACAATGCCATTTTCAGGATTCCCAAAAATTTGTAAATAAATTCGTTTCATTTACTCAAAGATTAAGGTTACAAAATAATAAAAATTCGTTGGTAAAATGTATATTAAAATTATGGTTGCTTAGCAAAATTCTGAATACGTACATATATTTATTAGTTTATTAAGACCCCAAAGATGCCCCAAGATTCTTTGCGTTGGGTGCAATAATTAATGTTGCATTACGATCATTAACTTTCGTCCTAGCCAGGTTGAATCTAATCCAAGGTCCATAGTATTTCAGGATCTCGTAGAAGGTAGAATCATCTGTGTCATTATCTTCATTACAACTATTCTTCCAAAATACAAATCAGATCTTCACTATTAGAGTCTTCCAAAATACAAATCTGATCTTTATTTCATTTTCTCTCAGATTTTCAAGTCTTGCTTTTCTAGCTGTTGATCTCTCTTCCATCCTGGTCAGAGACATATCGACTGGGACCAAACATCCACGGCGCCCTTTTTCACTCTGTGCCAGGAATTTCCTTATCTTTTGAGTATTTAATGAGAATTAATGCTTCTTGAAAGAGACCATCAAGTCCATTTTTGAAAATAATTTCTCTTTCAACCAGATCGTCAGATCATTTTTGTTTATTTTGTTTATTCTTTTTGAGTTCTTGTCATTGCAAGAACACCTTTTCGATAGCTTCCAAAATATGCTTCTTTTTCCGATAAGAGATTCTTGCCCGTTCCCAAAATAATATTATTTCTTCAGCTAAAATTGTTGAGCTTTGACGTAGGGTCTTCCCTTGTGTCAGATGATGGTTAAAGAATACTGAGATTACTTCACCGTTTGGAATGTTGCTTGCAACCAGTCAAAGAAAATGTACGTGCCCAATGAGCATAGGCGTCATAAATGCCAAGGTCAATCCTTGGGACACGCGGAAATTCCGGGTTATGTCGGGGTAAACTCGGGGTATTGTATTAGTAGCATAGGGGCAACCCTTCCGGGAAGCCCGGACATTTCCGGGACCCGGGCGGGTTACGACGCCTATGCCAATGAGCAAACATTTGTATTCCTTCGTTGTATTTATACGAATATACGAATTGTATAATGCGACAAACATATACACAATTAGTTATGCTTCCGTACTGCACAAAAGTAAATGACCAAAATCAGTTAAATTTAATAGTATATAATAAAATGCTGAATTTGACAAATAAATAACGTGGTAGCTACATCAAAAAATGATCCGATTACCATTAAATTTACAAGGAAGATTTATTTGGTAATTAAACACATCTAGAGGGTGGCCCATTGAAAAATAACAAAAAGTCTTCAAGGACCATCCTAATAAATATACTGGTAACACATACCATATGGTCAATAGATGTAATTAAATTAGTGTGGTTTAATACTTTTGGCCGTTGACTGTAATTAATGTTAGAAGTATAAACCACACACCAACCGCGAGGATGGTGTGTGGTTGTGTTCTGCAGCGAAGCGACCTAGCAAGTGAAGCTCGCTAGTATCTAAATTTTACAGCATGATCAAAGGAAATAATTCAGAAGTCAGGTGATGTAAATTTTATACAGTATTTCTAGAAAATTTTCGTGAATATTTATATAACATGTCTTAAACCAATTGTATAAAACCCTCCTTAGGAAATGAGAGCCCTTCACAAAGGTTTGGAGATAGACAATCGATCCACAGCGCCCGATCGTCTGCAAAGTAATTGTTTAGCGAGTCCCACAATAAAATTATCATTATTCCGATCTGAATTAAATAAAGGCGGCATGATTTTAGATAGAAACAGGCCAAAATCAAAGAAGATGCCGGGAAGAATCAGAGAAATATGTGGGTCAATCATAGGACAGTAAATAACAGATACTAATTTGATTACAAATCAAGAAAAATGATCAAAGAGGAAGAGTGTACCGAATGATATTGCTTGTGTTACTACCCTCGTTAGAATGTAACTACTGACGAATGTGGGATTAAAAAATGGACTCTGCAAGCTCAGTTATGTAACTAAGAATCAAAAGAGAACTAAAGTATATTTATCCTTATTTACAAATGTTCTTTATATGATAATAATGAATTACCATTATTACCTTATTCACTCGAATAATCTCCCCGAAAAGGGAAGTTTAAAATTGCCAAAGCAACTATTCGAGTAAATAGAGTAATTCCATGTTCACAGGGAGGTAAATCAAACTTTACCTCCAAATTAAGATAGTTTGGCTGGGGAGCCTAAATGGTATCGACATATGATGACGCACAAGGCCAAGGCAAACACGAGTGCAAAAGTTGTGGGAAGGATTAACGAGTTACGCAACATAAATACACGAACTTCGTCATATTACATAAAATGGAATTAATGTAGTAATGAAGGATTGAAAATACAACAACTTAAGATATAATACAGTTTAGATATATGTTTGTATACTAGTACAAAGAATGCGAGATATAATTTGTAATAAATTAAATAATTTTCAAATACAAGTATATTGTCGTAAAATATTCAGTTAAGTCTGGTAAGAAGTGGACTTAACTTTTTGCTTACTTTTCAACAGAAAACTAATCAACTAACATTGCCGGCGCCACGTATTATGAGGTGGGTGTAGTGGGTGTCCACTGTATAGTCTAGTGGGTGTCACTGTCCAAGCACCGCTTCATTTCCTTGAGGCAGTGGGTGTCCGGACACCCCCGGTGGCGCCGATCCTGACTAAGTTTTATCTCAGAACTATTCACAAACTAAGTTCAAACTAAATTCAGACTTAGTTTGTGCTTAAACCTAGTTTAAACTAAGCACAAAGCAGGTTTATGCTTAGTTTAAGCACAAACTAATTTAAGAAGTTTAGTGAACTAGGCCCCTGGCATCATCCAGAATCGCGACAATCATTATTTCTGCGTGCATCTGAATCATTGTCCCATAAACCAATACGGGATTTTTTCTTCCATTGTTCATTCAATGGCCTGTATCGCAAATAATTTCTTGTTCCTTTCCTTGTCAATTTTAATCGTAGCATACATTGCCTTTAAAACGTTGCTCTTGTTGTCATGGATCTTAAGCGCGATATCCTGTCCGAATATAAAATTCTGCAGACAAACGTGTAACCTGGGCTTTCATCGCTTGTTGCCTAGGCGATTGTATAGCTGGGTTAGCAGGTCCGGCACAAGCTCAAATCTATCTTCCAAATTCTCCCCCATGTTTTCTAAAAGCACCTGCACAATGTCATAATCCTTGGACATTAATTCCACAGTGAATTAATTTGCCTGCATCTGGTCAGTAAATTCCTTTAAAATGAAGATTTCGCTCAATTCACGAAACACATAGGTATTACTTGCGCGAGACTTGTATTTCTCAGTCGTCAGTCTGACAGAAGGTCATCATGCACTTGTGCCTTAATATGCTGTCGGTCATTGTGTACATGGAATTGATTCATATCATGCAAGGTGACGTTCTGATCTTTATATGTTTCAGCGTCTATCGTAGTCTTCCTTACGGACTTGGTGAATTAATTTGCCTTGCCGATCGCAATCTCAAAATTTAAAAGGCGGCAATTCTTGCCTTGATGAAATCCTTAGTTTTTAACTGCAAGAAGCGAAATGCTGCATCGAAAATGGTTGTCAATCTAGGACAGTGGAATTGTATATGGGCTTGGTCGCGCACCTACTGATGTCCGATGGAGAAGAATACGCTCAAGGAGTTGCTCAAGGAGTTTCGATAATTTGGAATGCCAGACATCATCGAGAATGAGAAGGATTACGACGAAGGTCTCGAGTACCTCGCGAATGTTGAGGTTGCCCAGGAGTCCGTGTTGGGTAAATCTTTGGATCTTTCGATTCGTTGATGAAGGAGCTCAGGGGCCTTGGTTTCGGCATTCAACAGTTCGGGACTGAAAAAAATAATTTATTTACACAAGTCTTTCAGTTATGGCACCCTTAATTACACTACTTATAGTCTCTTCGGCAGAGGCAGCTCGAGTTGGATTATTACTTGCACTGAGTTTACTGGCAAGATTGCATAACAGAGGGGCATCCGGTATTGCTGTTGTTTGAGAGAGAGGTAGTAAATTGAAACTTGATGTCTTGGTTTTCCATGAAATATTCAAGTAGATGGCCAGTTGGCATTAATCATATTGAACAATAGTATCAAACTCTCAACCATTATCGTTTTGAAGAATAAATGCGTCAATGCTTCGGATACTTCTTCGGCAGACTTAATTATCACTGCACGAAGACGAACAAATTTAGTAAAGTGATCTTGATTAACGAGATACTCTGGGAACAGACATTCATCTGGGAGCGGCGCGCACCCAGAGTATTCATAATACTAATTTTGATCTTTTTTGGTAAATGTATTATTATTTTTGGCAAATTTGGGTGTGCGATTGAAAAATCAACATCACCTAGGGTGTGCGGATCTCTTAGGGTTAGATGAAGGCCTGTATGGGAATACAGTTGAGAAGTCGATTAAATCAATTAGTTTAACCACCAGAGGTCGATACACTTCCTAGATATATTGACATATCTACAATGAAATATGAAGTACTCACAGGATTCCTATATAACAACATGCAGCTCGAAATAATTCAATTGTTGAGATCAGTCCGACAGCAATGGCTTTGATCAACTTGAACTCCTCTTATTTGCATCGAATGCGTCCTCCATTGCAAAAACACGTTTAATGGGTTGTTTGTTTTTACCTCACAAATACAGTATGGAGGAATATACCTTTGTTGTATTCTACATAGGCCATAATGAGAACACCATTCTATCAGTGGGATATAGAGATGGTTGTCAATTTATTTTTTCTCAAATAAAATAAAATAAAATTCATACTCGGTATGGGGATTATGGTGTATGGATTTTATACTCGGAGTATGGATCTGAATTGGTAGAGTATTTTGGACAACTTGCATTATTATTAGAAAAACTATCTCTAGACAATTATTTGTAGGAGTATGACCATGGCCCACAAATCTTCCACAGGTTGCACCCGTGTCTAATTTAATGACTCGCTTCATAATGACTCATGTGAAGCCCTGATCTAAATAGAGTAAATTTTTTGAGAATTTTACCGAATTATGAATGAGGAACAAATTATTGCTGAGACTCAAGAAGGGGAAGAAGTCTTTCAATTATTATAGGAGAAAACCTTTTAATGTAGGTAAAAATGGTGGAGGGGACATAAGGAAATCATTGTCAAAGCTATGACAAAATATATTTGGAGTGAATGAAAGTTCTTTCTAGTACCAGGGGCGGCGGAAACAGTAAAGCTAATCACTTTGTAACTGCGCTCCGAGTCGTCATAGATAGCATTTGAAAAGATATAAAATCTGGTGCGTCTGATTGTAAAATTAATTCGATCACTTATTCATTAAAATCACTAAATTTGGAATATAATATTAATGGCAATGTCATTGAAAACTCGTTCAAAGAACTTTTCTCATGAGGAAATTTCAATGCTAGTGGACTTAATTCAAGAAAACAAGTCCAAAATCTTTGGTTCATTGAGTTAATGTTTGATCTATGAAGAAAAGAATAGCATTCGGGAAGAAATCAAGGAAGCTATATCCCAGGCGCATGGAAGTTTGAGGACTAAAGAAGATGTCGCTAAGAAGTGGTCAATTTTTTGGCAAAGCATAAGCCAATTATAAGAGAGAATAATTCTTCAGCTCGCAAAACTGGAGGCAGCTCTACTGGAGCCGAACTTACAGAGCTCGAGGCAAAGATGAAGAGGATTAAAAGAAAATAATTGTTTGTAGGAGTTGTAGGAGGAATCGACATAAGTACTAGAGCTCTGCGCGGGTCATATTCGGGAACCCGCACCCGCCCCGAAACTATTAGTGATTGACCCGCCCCGCCCCGCAAATCCCACAATATAAACAAATGACCCGCATCAACCCGCAACTAACTCACATTAACCCGCCCAACCCGCACCAACACTCGATGACCAGTATTATCGCTAGGATTATATAATAGGGTGTAAACGCTCGGGAACAATGGGGACACAACATATTTACATCCTTAAGGAATAGAGAAGACGGCAATATCTTTTTGGCGGAAATTTGAAGATAGATTACGAGTTAATTATTCGGGATTACGAAATAATTCACTGTACAATTCGTTCCATCGCAAGACATTGACCATTAATTTTGTTGTTACAATTAGTGGACAATGCGCCCCAAATAATCTTTAGCGAGAACTCTTTCGCAAACCCGCGCTGATCCGCATCATCCCGCACCAACCCGCAGTAACAATCTCTGACTCCCACCCGACCCGCCAGACGATTCCGTGACCCGCATCCGACCCGCCCCGCAAATATTCTGAACCTTTGACCCGCAAGAACCCGCGAGTTGAGGGTCCAGCAACCAACATTTATTAACCCGCCCCGCGCAGTGCTCTAATAAGTACCTCGTCACACAGTCCTCTCAGTGTTTCATATATTCAATTTCTGAAGAGATGAAGCCTCCTAGGAAGCGAAATTTTTTAAAGAGAGAAGTGATCCAATTGACACAACAAAGAAGCTACTTTGGAGAACGAACAAGTGAAAATAACTCTTTTAAGAAGCATTGACCAAAAGATGGATTGCATGGTAGATCTCTTGGGACAGATAGTTGCTGTGCAGAATAAGTTGCTAACCAACACGACACCTCAAATGCACCCACAATATGGATCAAATCCGCCAACGTTTCTACCACCACTTCCCCCTCAAAGTATATCCTTCAACATTTATGCAACAACATTTTCACTGCGGCAGCAAGGTCGTGTAACTTGTTGTCTTCGATTAAAATAAACTCTTAGTATAATATGTTAAGACATAGCCTACTCTATATAAGGCCTAACATCAAATGTACTATGGTAAAGTAGTGTACGATGAGAAAGTGATAAACACAGTTCAACGTTTTCAACATCATTTAGAAACTAGAGGCGGCGCCACGCTGGGGCAAGGTGGGGCAAATGCCCCACCTGGCCTTCGGCTTGCCCACGACTGGTGGGGCAAGCCTTATCAATAGCTTAGAATTTATTTGGGCGCTTTTGAAGTTTTTTTCGCTCGTCTTCTTAATAGGACGCTTTTTTAACCCAATTTTGTAGCATGAATTACGTTTGAATTGGTTTTCATGTTTGCAAGCCTATCGGACAGACGAATGGGGCTCATATTGTAGTAATAGTACTAGCACTATTGTGTGTCTACCGATATTTTTTGATAGTGGTTTTATAGTTAAACATTTTGCCCCATCTCAAATGTCCTTTGCCAAGGCCAGCCCCATCGCTCATTTTGGTCTCGCGCCGCCACTGTTAGAAACGAATCTGTTATAAGAAATAATTCTAGTAAAGAATAGATTTTCTCTATAGAGTATTTATTGCTCACTTAAGAACAATGATAAGAATACATAAAGAATAATGTGGGTTCCAAAAACAATAATAATAGAAGAGTAGCCTTCTGGTGTATTTCATCAATGTGAGAACTTCTTCAGTTTTCGCTTTCTATTCCTTTAGATGCAACAGCGGAGTTATAATTTTTAACCTTGTTAGCTAGTTACAGTTGGCGCAAGTGAAATAAGATTTTTTGGATAGTCAAAATAGAGACACCACAAGAAATGCAACTCGATTTAGCAATCGCATCAGTCTCTTCTAAGAATATCAAGGTTACTTCCACAATAATTTTTCTGGATGATCCTTGCATTAATATCGCCATCAAGTTGTCTTTGCTTTCAATTGCAATTAACGTTTCCATAAAGTTACAATAGATACGAGGAAAAACTCGGATGGATACTTTTGGCCACCACGGTCAGTTAATTGCAAAAGCCTGAACTCGGGTTGTGAATCTTCATCAAAGATAAAGTCTTTGTCAATGGTCAAATGATCAATGCGAACATGACATGGCTGAGTTCTTTAAATATATTTATGTACTGCATAACCAGCAATAAAAGCTAATGACTGAAGAGTCTGTTATCTACATTCAATGGAAGTTAGATTATCAATTTCATCACAGACTAGTTGGACATCGATTTCATGGCCATTATTCGTTTCAAGGGATGAGTATGAATCAATAAATGTCTGAATTGAATATAAGCCACAATCTTGTTGTGAAGTAAAAAACTTTAAATGCTGGATAACTTGAGGCGGCGTTCAGTTTCAAGAATTTGAAATACGAGATATGATAGTTTGAACCTGACTTCATACGATATAGGCCAAAGTGATGTTACAATGGATCTGTATGTAAAAATGATGTAAAAGATAGTAAATCCACAAATCCAGTTAAATGGTTAGTTATCTGAGGCAATACAGTACAAGCATGTTTAAAATTGGTAAACGTCTGTTTAATAAACTTTCCTACAATACCTGGCAAGGCCAGCCAAGTCTCTAACCAAATGACAACACAAGCTAAGAATGAAAATCGTTCGTCCTGGTATGTTAGAGGTCTTGAAATATCATCATTCAAACTTTGACCTTTAAGTGGGGAATTTATGTTGAACAGTTTCCAAATTTGAAGAAGCATTTCAACAAAGTCGTGTGCATTGTTTCGGTCTTCTTGGTTACGGAGTTCATTCTGTAACTTCAGAGCTGCAACAGTTAATTCGTTGAATACTTTCAAAACAAGTTTCACATTTTGGCGCTCAATAGCAGAAGGATAACAAGCTTTGATAGTCAAGCAAGGAGCTAACTTAGCTAAAGATTCTTTCTCTAAATTATAGAGGAGACGCACATCACTAAAAGATGCAGAGTAAACTTGAACAGGATACACACAGTAATCCAGCTTAATGTTCTGAAAGTTGGGAAAGTGAAAGGTTTTCCGAATATCTTTCTAATTCAACCAGTTGTTTCGAATACTTTTCAAAATGTGCACAAAGTCAAAAGTAACATAGAGTTTTCTTTATTATCAGAAGGGTGTGGTACACTAGTATCTAACTGTTTAGTTGGAGAAAATAACTAGAATAGTTCACGTTTAAAGGGTAATTGTCGGTAGAAATAATCTGTACTTTCAAAACGCAAGATTCGATATCCAAAATACAAGACTTAATTATAGGGAAAAGGTATTCAGCAGATATAGATGCGCAAGCTATCAAACGATAAATACAGGACCATTTTTTGTGCAAACTATAAACCATGATAGCAAATACAGTTCTTGTGGGGTTTCAGGGGATAAGTTAGGACCAAATACTTTCCCACCCTTATATGAGATATCAGACTTAACGTGGATCTCATCCATCTGAATAATTACATTCTTCTCTTGAGAACTAAAAGAAGAAGTTACCTGGCTATTTGGCTAAGGTAAGTACAAGAGTCGTTTTCCAGCCCAAAAGAAGAGTACAACTTTTCTAGTGTGTGAACATGTGGAAAAGAAATGCATTCTGAACTTTGGAGTAATTTGTAACAAGCAGGAGAAACCAGATGCGTTTTTATGGCCGGAATTTGTGTAAAACATTATATCTCCTTCTCTTCTTGTAAATACCCACATTCTCTAGTTGGCCAAGAATAAATTGTAATCTTGGCAAATCGGAACAATTGGATTCTGTTTCATCACAATCTAATTGATTACATATAGCCTCCTCAATATGTTATTTTGCTTTAGAGATATGGTGAGGATGTTTCTTCTGAGGGGAAGAGCTAAGTTTCAGAGTAATCTCTGTAAACATCGTTTCAATTTGTCGAATATCAGTGATAAAGATAAGTGAGAGAGAAATGGACTCCCCATATATATATATATCAGTTTACAGTAAAAGAAATTCCTTCAAGAGAAACATCTTCACAAATATTATGATTTTCCTGCTTAGGCAAAAATCTCACACAATTATCTGTTTGAATCCAAACTAACCAGTCAGTTGGGATTGTTATCAAAGCTAACTTATCTCGTATTTCTTGTATACAACATAGGCGTCGACCATGCCGGGGCGGTCGGGGCGTGCCCCGGCATGAAAGAAGCATACCGGGGCGGCTACTGTTCCGCCCGGCATAAATCTACCAAAATTCGGTGATTATTTGGTGGTGTTTCGTGACACTTTGGATGGATCTACCATGGATTACTATTTTTTATTGATTCTGAACTCTTTTGAGCAAATTTCCTGCAAGTTTGGACCCACTGCAAACATCGCTGGAAAAGTATTAATACGTTTAGTTCCACACGAACCTATTTGTACGGGTGAACATTTTTAGACTAAGGTAATTCGAGTGGAACCCAACAAATTTGGTTCGGCTGAACTAAAAATTCTAAATTGATTCATATCATCTCTGCTCGATAGGTAATAAATTAACATAAATTGGTGACATATTAAATTCACCCGCGGGAAAAGTTTCTGAAACTTTTTTGCACGAACCTATATGATTCGGATGAACACATTTAGTTCGTCTTGAACTAAATTGATAGGTTCGGCCGAAATTAATTCGAAGCGTTAAATCAGCCATGTTTATAGCAAGAATGCAATCTATGTATTGTGTCAGAAAGTTTAATAGATACCGATTTATAGTAAATTTTAAATCAAGATAAAAACGACTTTTTGAAAAAAAGTTAACATTAGGTAAATTACTTTTCTGAGACAAGTTTAATACTAGGTGATTTTTAAAAATTATTAACTCGCCCCGTCATGACTTCCCGAAAAATGGAAAAGTTCGACGCCACTGGTATACAAACAACACGAAACTTCTCCATTTCTCTGTTCTCTGATCTCAAGCTGAGATTAGTTGCTTGGTTCAATAAATCTTCATCTTTGGATTCGTAAGAGAACCGAGTTCGTTTGATTCTAATTGAAGGGGTAGAGGCGTAATAATACGGACAACCAGGAAGGAGAGAGGGGACAGCGCCAGGATAATTTTGGGTCTTCCTCGCGGGACCTAATAGGATGTGCCATCTCCTCTATGTACCGTGTGAAAATATTGAATATCTTTCTTCGGAAAAAGCTTATCGCACACATACACGAATTTGAGGTCAAAAATAACCTCACGGTCCAGGCATGTCGTACTCAGGTGGACCATCTCGAAGTTTAAAAACTGGGACGCGGTCTTCTTGGGTATAATTACCCCTACAACCAGAGGTAGAACAGTTCGGTATTGAGAAAAATTCAATAACTAACTATTAAAAAGAAACAAAGTCAAATATAGTACTAGGAAGTGCTTAAAATATCGGTAGCAGGATAATTGTATTAATTAATTACTAAAAATTAATCAGAAACAAGTTGATCCAACTATTTTTAAAATATTTCTAACTGTACAGAGATAAATGTAAAATAACTATGGGTCAATAATAATATTGTACACTCTTCATCCTTGGTGCAAAATATCAGCTTTGATGGTAGGCCTTATATAGAGTAAGATATGGTTGATCCAACTATTTTTAAAATATTTTAACTGTACCTACAGAGATAAATGTAAATAACTATGGGTCAATAATAATATTGTACACTACTTCATCCTTGGTGCAAAATATCAGCTTTGGTGGTAGGCCTTATATAGAGTAGGCTATGGTTAAGATTAAATGAAATACATCGTTTCTAAAATTCATGAACAAATATTTGGGAATTATATTAATCAAAAGTAATCTGTAATCACAGATAGTCGCACTATATTTCCGGAATGTGTTGTTTCATCAGGAGCGGCAATAATCTCATCCTCTTCTGTAACAAAATTTGCTCCCCTTGTAAGCCATGATCAATGCAAATATTATGCAATACAATAGTTGCAACTGCCAATCTACATACGCGTTCCGGAGAATAGCAGAGTGTTCCTCCTGTTTTATCCATTGATAGCCATCTACTTTTCCATATTCCAAAAGCGCATTCAATAATTCTTGTATTTAAAAAGGCTCGATTGTATCGTATCTGGCCAGGAGTTACAGGATAATGTAAAATTGTATTTATACGTATTACTTATCGTGGTTGTATCACTCTGAGTTTAGTTTTGAGAAGTTAAGAAAACTTCGCAAAAAGTAAGTAATTACTTAGTTTAGACTAAGTTTAAGTTTAAGCAAAACTAAGCCAATACTTAGTTTAGAATAAGTTTAAGTTTAAGTTTAAGCAAAACTAAGTTCTTGGATAAGTTTTGAGAGTTAAATAAACTTAGCATTAACTAAGTCAAGACTTAGTTTAACCATAGCCTACTAAAAATAAGGCCATTTTACAGAGCCAAATACGCCTGGAAAAGGGATAAGATGAAGGCGATTTTCTTATATACCCATAGTGTAAATATATAAATTTTGATTAAAACTACAAATGCTTAGCTGGTTTAGAAAAATAGTCAACGAGATTCGTCTGTAAATATTAGCTATTCTAATAACAAATTCTCTTTAATTCAATCATACTTTGCCTTTATAATGCTAGTTCCTTGTTTATTTATATCCTGAACTAATGCCCAACTCTTGTTCTGCTCCCAGATGTGCTACTGGGTACTATAGTGACCATAGTGGTGTTGCAGTATTTCACATTCCCCCTGGGCCGCAAGACATCGTCCATAAGTGGAAACGTTTTCTGCATAGAGATGGTGAGTATGCTTTACTAGTTGGACATGTATAATTAATTAATTACCAGTTTTCCTTTAAAGCTTAACATCACTTACATACTTTAATTAATAAATAACTTATATGTAGACCGTCTATTTCTAGACCAGGTTTTCTTACATATACATTAGTAATACCCATAGACGGCAGGGCTTTTGGTCTACAGAATTTATAGACGGTCGACAATTTTTTGGCTTATTTGTTTGGGCATTTTATATAGACCGTCTACATATAAGGATGCTCTATAATTAATCATACTTAATTATGTAATTATATGCTAGATCTTCACACACTGAAAAAACCATTTTCGTTTGTGCTAAACACTTGAATCTTGATGATATTATTGACACACAAACTTATCTTTACATGATGGTCAAACGAAGATACGACCAATAAAAGCTACATTGAAGAAAGGCGCAGTACCTAAATAGCTTCTTGGTGGCCCTGATCGTCTTAATCACACTATCAAGTATCAGCGACTTGATAGAGAGAAAAGGAGCATGATTTACAGATCTAAGTATGTCAAGTTGTGCTAAATGTAAAAGTTTTGTATCTTAACATGTTGTATGTTATTGTATACTAGCGCGCTTAGCTTGCTAGGTCGCATCGCGGCAGAACACAACCACACATCAACCGGTACGCGGTTGGTGTGTGGTGTATATACTCCGAATATTGATTATAAAGCGTAAATAGGGCTAAATAGTCAATTTCAACAATGTGAAATTTTAGTGAATACGTGATCATTCGCTAATGATTCAGAATATTGGCGATCTGGTAAGACAAACGTGTCCGCATCATTAATGCAAATGTTCTATTAAATTTTCAGATTTTTAACTCTTAAAGGGCTCGAATTAAGTGCGATTAAATGAATTTTCAGGGTTCTCGAAATGTGACAATGACGTCATAACTTGTCGAGGTGTGAGAATTTTTGAGTGGAAACCTCAACATGGTGGCGGGTGCCAAAAGTTACCCCTATATGCTAAAAATCACATTTGAAACAGTCCACTGTCTTCAATCAACTCGTAACAAACAAACAAATATATATATATATACAAATCAAGTCTTTTGTCTACATATAGGGACATATTTTAAAGCTAAGCTTTTTTTATGACACAATTTAGGTAAAAAAAAGTACGATTCCCTATAAGGAAATTCACCATAAAAATGTGTTTTTATGGAGTATTTTTGATAAATATGTCCCTATATCTGGAGATATAGGGACATGATCTGTATATATACACACACATATCGCCATAACATGTCCCTTTATCTCCAGATATAGGGACAAATACTCTATAAAAAACATTTTTATGGAGCATTTCCTTATAAGGAATAGAGCTTTTTTTACATAAATTGTGTTGTAAAAAAAGCTAATATTTTTAAACATGTCCCCATATCTCAGATAAAGAGCCATGCTTTTTAATATTGCAAGAATAGGTCCCCATATCATGGGATATAGGGACAAATACTCCATAAAAACACACTTTTATGATGAATTTCCTTATAGGGAATCGGGATTTTTTTTACCTCAATTGTGTTGTAAAAAAAGGTTAGCTTTTGAAACATGTCCCCATATCTTAGATAAAGAGACATGCTTTTTAATACACCCAGGCTTGTGTTTTAATAGTATAGATTGGCAATGAAACAGAGTGTTGACTTGTACGAAGAAGAACAGAGAAAATTGTCTGTCTCTAAATCATCAGACATTAAGATCTCCAAGGATTGATTTTCTACAATATTTGAAACAATCCAAGGATTGTTTCAAATATTGTCATTTCAGTCCAAAACATTATTGCTATTGACAAGTTCTTCAAATTAGAGTGTTATAATAGTGGAACCCTTGCGAATCTCTCAATCAGCTGGATGTTCGAAAACCGATAGATATGGCATTGATTGACTAATTAACACTCTTGGAAGGGAGTTCGTCTCAAGGAACGAGATTCTTTAAGGAACGAGATTACAGATGTAAAACTACAATGTATTGGTTCGTCAAGTCCTGGAAAATGAGAGGGCACTTCAGTGGCGTCGAACTAATACATTTTTCGAAAAATCATGCCGGGGCGAGTTAGGCATTTTTAAAAATTTCACCTAGTATAAAACGTGTTTTTCCGAAAAGTTGTTTTACGAAATAGGTTCGTGTCGAACTAATCGTATGAATACTTTTCCAGCGATGTTCTCAGTGGGTCCAAACATGCACGAAATTTGCTCAAAAGAGTTCTTAACTAATAGAAAATAGTAATCCATTATGGATACATCCAAATTATCACGAAACACCACCAAAAATCACCGAATTTCGGCAGATTCATGCCGGGTGGAACAGTGGCCGCCCCGGCATGATTTTATCATGAAGGGGCACGCCCCGGCATGATCGACGCCTATGGGGCACTTAAACAGTCTAATATTCTCAAGTTGTAAATTAGGAAAGATTATGTCCATAAAGAACGAGATTCGTTTATGGAATTTATCAGCAGATCTTTATCGCAGTCATCCTGAGAAGTGTGATTTCACACATAATGTGTGTGGCCACTCTTTTGAAGTTTTTTCCTGAATTCATACACAAGACAACCTCTAGCTTTTATCGGAGGATATGCTGCCTTTCTTATTAAGTAAATTGTCTAAAATCTCAGATTTGTACCCCGATCGTTGTTCAGTACTCACTGAAAAGATACGGAATTGAATGGAAATTGAAGACCCGAATTTTAACTTTTGCCTTTTGATTGGCCTTTTTGATCGTGGCTGCTTAAATGGCCCTTCCAATTACGTGTTAAATGTGGTGTTTATTACACCTTGGAAAGTGTTTACAATTATGTTTTCAATCGGATTCAAGCAACTCCCCCTCCTAAAACTCGATAGTGAAAAGTGCGAAGACTTCGTTGATGAGGTATAGATTGCTTAGTACAGAAGGAAAATCAATTTATTAGTTTAAATTTTAACAACAGTAGCCAGTTGTTACTTAACAGCAACAAGGCAAAGAACCATATTGTATTATTGTTCCTACTACCTGCCCCAAAGAAAATCATGAGAGATTCCTCTAAATATTTGCTTAGTTTTCATAATTATACTATCTAGTTTGCATGTAATAATAATACTTGAGCTTGAATTTATGTTGGGAGACAACTATGACCCATATATAAAACTTTAATATGTGTACAGTTGAAACCGGATATTTTTAACACATTCTTTTAACCAAAATTTGTTAAAAATATCCGATTGTTAAAGATACCCAATTTTACAACAACAACAATAATTAATTATTTACAAGAAAATGTGTTAAATATACCCGATTGTTAAAAATATCCGGTATTAAATATCCGGTTTCAACTGTAGTTGATATAATAAGTATAGTATTAATCAGGTAATTGGTTACAGTTAGAAAAATAAA
Organism: Hexactinellida sp. DTS-2022; assembly: GCA_028753945.1. Taxonomy (NCBI): domain Eukaryota; kingdom Metazoa; phylum Porifera; class Hexactinellida; species Hexactinellida sp. DTS-2022. The sequence continues at coordinate 2,111,616 of JAPNXP010000012.1, read as the reverse complement.
CCCGCCTTTATCTTATCCCTGGTCCAAAGCAGTGAAATGGCCTTTATATAGTAGGCTATGGTTTAACTTAGTTCAAACTAAGTTTAAGTTTAAGATTAAGAAATGTTAGTAAATAAAACGATAGGTTAAGTAATAAAAAATAGTAAATCTCTTATTTACATTTTTATGGAGCTGTTAACTCATTAACTATAAAATGAGCTAATTAAATAGATAATTTCTGATCATTATATATAATTAGAATATACAAATTCTGATTTCAGATTTAAATTTACAAAGATTGAATTACTACAGGTGCTTAATTTCAAATCATTACGATTATGTCTTACAAGGATACATCCACAATTCTAATTGTGAAACTGGAAATGATTTGAAAAAGATAAAAATGATCTGGAATGAATTTAATTTCAAATAATTTTCTAATAATTTTCAAATTATTTCCGAATTATCATCAAATCGTATCAAAATTTTGAAAATGATTTTACATGTGTGAAATTGATCTGAAAATGATCTGGAAATGATCTAATAAAGAATAGAAAATGAATGAAATGCTTTGAAAGTATTTCAAATGAAATCAGATCATTTGAGAATTCAAATATTTTCAAATCAAATCAAATCAAAATATGTATTTGAAGTTTCAAATAATTCAAATCAAATCAAATATTTGAAATATTTGATTTGACTTACAACTCTGGTTGTAGACAAGATAATATTCTAATTTTGTTTTCTATATCCTGACGATAATAAAGCGAGGGTTGATACTTTCATTGATGCTTGAAATGTAACCAAGAAATTTTTGTTCTTCTAATTCTTCCCATTAAAAAAGAGGGCATTTCGATTCGTAAATTGTACGGAGAGTTCTTATGATAAATCGGCTAATTTGTATATATTGTAATATGCGAGGCAATTTTTTTGCTCAAGTAGGAATATTATAGGTAAATGTCAAATTCAAGCGGCATGTGCTGCATCACAATAAAAGTAAAGAAGATGAAAGTCCTTTTGAAATCAGATGCAGATGTATCAGGTGTAACATATAGTTTAGAACAATTTGTTTAAGATATATGTCATGCTTATTAAAAACTTCAAGCATTGGCTTCAAGGTAAAGAAGCTTAGAAATTTTTTACCAAAATGTAGAAGATTGTTTACATTTTCCTACACATGAAGATTCCAAACTAAGTATAATTGTAACTAATATCAATTACCTCAATTAGATGTTAGTTATAATCAAGGTAGAAACCGCCTACGCGAAAATACAATTTAACCGAATAGTCGAATATACTTGGTCAACTGAATCTGACCTCCGGAGGGGGGTCAGGATTTGAGGGTAATCTCAAGTTAAAATAATATCTGATAACTTAGCACATGCTAACCACTGATTCTTAAGAATTCCAAGTTATTAACCGAGGATAACGGGGATTCCCAGGATACCTAGGATTTTAATTGCTAAATACCTGGAAATGGACATTCTATAGTTCCTCTTGAACTATGTGTGATCATAATTTTCTTCAAGAATAACATTATTTGGACACACAATGCTGATTTATTAACGGAAATATATACAAATAGAATTTCAAAAAATCAATGAATATTCGATGAAATCCCTATATCCCTGGATAGTTTTGACAAATTCATCGTAGCTCCATTGTTTTCAGATAAATTCTGACGGATGGGAAAGCTGTCCCAAGAAAAATTGGTTGTTCCCCCCCCCTTGTTCGAAAAACCTTGCGCCGCGCATGTTTGTACTCCTACATAACGGAGTACAAACTTCGCCTAAAGGTCACCCCGGAATAGTGGCCACTCCTAATTCTGGGTACCTAAAAGGCATAAAATAGTCAAATTTAACATTATGAAAATATAAGCATTACATGATCATTCGATAATGAGTAAGCTATAAGCATTACGACAATATGGTGTGACATAATGTCCGCATCATTAAATATATCTTAAATTAAATTTTCAGTATTATCTCGCAGAGGATGCGAATTATGTGAAATTAAATAAATTTTCGCACTTCCCAAATGTGAGAATAACGCCTTAACTAGGAGACGAGTGGAAACCTCAACTTGTTTAAGAGAGCCAAAGTTAGGCTTGTATTCCAAAAATCAGAATTGGAAACAGTTGAATTTTCAATCAAGTCGGAACCATTATTGAGTTGGAAGTTTCGTTTGAGCTCACTGCATTCCAGAGAAGTTCAAGTTTCAATAGAATATAATAGGTGAGAGTCAGCATTTTCGATGTGCGTGATGGGAGTTCACCCAATACCAACCAACCCATTCGAAATATATAATTCATAAAATTGTAAAACACATGTTTTAACGATCTCATCATCACCTCAAGGTGCCAAGAACCATTTATAAAGGTGTTAAGTTGCATAAGGATCAATTGATAACTTGGAAGTTTGTTTCTATCTTATAAAACTCTGATATGTATGATATTTAGCGAATTAGTTGAAAAAATAGATAATAATTTAACACCAATTTCAATGTCAACATAAAAATTATTAAGCTTAATTGTTTGTTATAAATATTAAATAAGATTAATTAGGCTACCATATTACAATTCCCACACTCGATAACCCCTAATAAACAAATAGGAAGCGTCTATATTGTCAAAATACAGACTGAATTATTTAGATGTTTATAGTGCAAGAGTATTCTTGCAGAAGGAAATATAATCACATAATCGCATTGTTATAGAATGTAGAATCTTAGTTTTCAATTAGAAAATAGAAGCCTAATCGATCTCAAAAGTTGAATCAATTTAATTATCACAAGATGAAACAATAGAATTAGATTTAACACTTTGAATTAAACTGAAGTGCTAGTAAACAAATGAAATTAGCAACTCAATTATGGCACAAACTAAAACCAATTTGAAAATAGTGCACTGTAAAAAGGTATAGAATTTAATTCTCCATTGTATGTATATAAATTGAATATCCGGGCACTATTTATTGTTCCTTTTCTAACATAAAACAGGTGTAAAATGTGTCAAAAAAGATGAAAGCAAAAGTTGTGACCCCAGGTGCACAACAGTAACCCATGAGACACCTATCCAGAAAATTTCAGGTCTTAGTAAATAAAGTTCTGTTCTGTAGAGGATCTACGGACTAATAATAACTAACCAAGGCAGTCATTACAATACTAGGCCACTTTACTAGTATAGTCGTCGTCACAGTAAAAATCGTCCCAAGTTAACTCGTGCCAAATACAAACTCGTCTTAAATCTATTCGCGAAAAAATACCAACTCGTCCCAAATCAACACTTGCCAATTAATAACTCATCGGAAAAAAGAGATCAATTTTTAAATCAATCTATATCCATATTGGCATAATCCCAATGCTAACATCAAAATGCATTGTACATCTCCCAACAATTCTCACAATCCATCGGAACTCTAAAAACAATAATGATTCAATTTTGAACTCAAATGGGAGCTCTTCAATAATGGGATCAGGCTTTCATCCAAACTAAATTTCCTGCGCGGCTATATTTAGTTTGAGCTCGTTCACACGCGCCTAAATTACTCATTTTGTATAAAGTCTATGGGAGCATCTCTCGATTTTCGCGCGCCTAGAAAAATTTCCTTCCAAATTCACGCGCCTCCAGGCGCGTTGCATAAATCCTGGCTGAATCCCTGTTTGGGATAGTTTATATTTCTAAAATATAACCAAGAAGATTATCTGAATGATGATGTTGTGCAATGTTAATGCTCATCTTTCGGAAAAACACAGAGATTGAGTATGAAATTGTAAGAACTGGGAGCCAAAGAGGAAAGTCAACATTGAATGATTGTAGAGGATGCAGTTTCACAATTAAGGATAGTGGGAAAATGTTACTAAATGGACTTGGACAATCTATTGTCAATGAATCTCGAATTGATTATTAATTGGTTCTAAGTGAAGTTTGCAAAATTATACATGACTTCCATCTAGTATCTGTCAAGGGAATGGTACTGGAATTAGAAAGAGCTTTTTCACAAGAATCTTGAAAAGGATGTGGAGTATTTTATAGGCACAGGCGGTATGGAAGAAAACACAAGATATCAGACTCGTGGATGCATTTGTCAGAGGTTTATCTAGGATTTCCATTGCCGACACTTTTAATGGAGGTACAATTTTACGGAACCCAAGAGGTGTTAGCCAGAATACATCATTGGCCGTTGAAAAGAGATTCCCAGAATACAATCTTAGTTCTCTGAATAGTTAATGTCTGTATTACGTTCAATACAACTGAATGTCAGTTTTGGGTAGACGGTGTTATGTTTTATGGATTAATTAATCCACAATATGTTTCTGGTTTTTACAATTCCAGGAATTGTGCTATTTTGATGAGTGTTTTGATTTTATTACCACGATTACAAGTACTTATTGTAAAAGATTTTTGGAATGTACTCCTTTATTGGTTTTGTGGTTGTCAGAAGTATAGTTTGAATTTAGTTACTTGTATTAAATGTACAGATTACTTATATGGAGCTGAGTTACTGGTAACTGAAGTCAGTTACCAGTAACTGTACTAGCAAATATATGATATGACTTAATGACTTTAACTTCTCAATTCTCATCTAAACTAATATAGTCAGTAAATATAATTACATCACTTTTGCAATTGTTCATTTATATGGTTGCAGTTAACGAATGAAATTTGTGATAATTGCGTAATTCATTAATCACACCTAAAGTGTTATATTATTAGTAATAGTCCTTTTAATTAATCATACTTTACTATATGTATGGAATGTTTGGTAACATATTTACTCCATAAACATATTCGTAACTTAGATAATTTATTTCAATAATATATCAAGTATATTTATATTTGTATGGAAGCAAAGGCTAACAATTCATTAGTATTAACGATAGATGATGATGCTTATCTAAATTCGATTAATTTTCCAAATTATCAGTTATCATCAGCAAACCATTTCCAAGACATATCTTGTACAGATGATGGCAACACGTCCACAAGCGAAGATTTGGAAGCAAGTCAATCCTCTTCGTTTCAAAACATTATAACGTCTACATCTCCTGAAGCTAATTTCGCTGTACTTTCAACCCTATTTAATGAGTTAGAAGAGGAAACCTAGTCAAAATGGGCTCTGTGACAACAGGCGAATTATAATGGAAATTAAATCGAAAATTAAAAAAAAAATGTAAAGTCAATGGAAATCTGAGTCAAACAGAAATTGAGTGAGGAAAATTACAGAGGAAGTTGAATATAAGAGAATTATAGTAATCGGATAATAATCGGATAAACGTCACAGAGCCCATTTTTGTACACAGAGCCCTATATTGCACACAGAGCCCTTTATTGTACACAAAGCCCTTTATTGTACATAGAGCCCTGAATTGTACATAGAGCCCTATATTGTGCACAAAGCCCTTTATTGTACATAGAGCCCTTTTTGTACACAGAGCCCTTTATTATATACAGAGCCTTTTAGCTATCCCCAGTTTTTAATTGTACTCGAAGTACTTTGTTGTACACAGAGCCCTTTATTGTACACAGAACCCTGTATTGTACACAGAGCCCTTTATTGTACACAAAGCCCTTTATTGTACATAGAGCCCTTTATTGTACATAGAGCCCTATATTGTACACAGAGCCCTTTAATGTACACAAAGCCCTTTATTGTACAAGAGCCCTGTATTGTACATAGAGCTATTTATTTGATTCAGAATGGGAAGGGTTATTATCTTTAATCCAAAATCGTGAAGATTCCGTACATTCAAGTATTTATGAGGCGAAGAATAGATGGTTAAAGGCTCTGTATAATCGTAAAGAACAATGGGTGCTAGATGGACTTGGCGCCATTTTACTCTGGGAGTTTATTCTACACAACGCGCAGAGGCAGTCCATTCAGCAATTAAACATTTCTGACAGCTCATACATTACTAGTAGATCTTGCAAAAAAGTTAGAAGAACATCGGCTGAGCATAGCTGAAAAAGGAGAGGGAATTTCCACTCGCCTTCTCATGAGACAAGCAACTGAATGTAATTTATGCCACCCAATTGAACAGCAATTCAAAAATCGTATTAGTCCTTTTGCACAGAAATTATTAAAGTCTCAGATTTCCCGCTGTTTAAACTATTCAATAATAGATTATCAGATATTTGCTGAAAGAACCTCGCAGGAACACATGGCTGAAGAGGAGATCACCTACACAATACAATTTCAAGCTTCAAATAATTCAAGCTTAACCTCTTCCTCAAGCTCAAATCTAGCGAATGAAAATATACAGAACCTTTTACTGATACAGATTTACAAGTTTGTGATCTAGCTCTATCCTTGAGTTCCAAAGATCTTAATTGGTATGAGACTAAGAGACAGACTACTCTAACATCCTGTACTTGGCTCTTCCCATGTTGCTGGCGACTTCCATGTAGGCATATGATCCGCCTTTATATACACAAACAAATAGAACATATTCCTAAGAAGTCATTTCCCAGATCTGGTTTTCAAAGACAGATCTCCAAATGAACGAATATATTCAAAATTTATACATTTCACACCCCACAGTCGAACAGGGAGAAACACCAAATACGACCAGAGATGATAGATTCACAATCCTTTGTGCAGATTTTAAGAATTTAGCTCATGTAGCATCGATTTCACAAGAAAATACTAATAAATTGCGTGAAACAATAAAAGAAATAAGACATAAACTTATAAAGGAAGATTGGAAGATGAGTGGGCATACCCAACAAGATACATGCATTATTTTTTTAAAAGGAAAAGGCCGTCCTGTACAAAAGAGAGAAAAAAGTGCAGTCGAACAAGTAAATATAAAAAAAACAAAGACGCAATAAACACACAACATGAAAATTTTGCCATAATTTCACAGTTTGCACTTTGTGATTTAGATTAATCTGCAAGGAAATTAGCATTGCAGACTGTATTTATTCTTTAGGTACTCAAACAAAATGATTCATTAATATCTTTCATTAAATTAATACTAAACTTAATTAAGACTGATTCCCCGATTTCCAAGGCAAACTCTGCTATTTCCCCCATTTTCAAATAATAATATACTAAATTAAAATTAATACAGATGATAAGCTTGAGTTTTGCTTTAAACTAATAATATTTTAGTAATATTAGTATAATATATTACGAGCCCTTCGGTCTCGGTCGCTTTGCGATAGATCGGTGCTACGCACCTAAAGTTAACGGCCGCTTTGCGGCCTTACGCTACACTAAACCATTGATTTTATAAGTAAACATTATTTGGGATAGTTATATTTTAATTTTCATAAATTTTACAAAATATATATATTTTGTGTAACAACAACAACAAATATTAATCTTATTAATTTATAAATCCGCAATTCGAATTCTGCATACTTGTTTATCTATAATAACATTTGGTAGTTAGTTTATATCTAATATATAAATGCGGTTTCGATTCCCCCATCACTTTAATACAATCCGGACAAACACACACACACACACACACACACACACACACACACACACACACACACACACAAAAAAAAAACAATCGAGATTTATTAATACAAGCTGCTCGTCAGCGCTACTCGTGTTCTTACAACTTGCACTCGGGCCTGCGGCCCTCGCTTGTATTCTAACACATGCCTTTTCAAAATCAATGCCGGTTGTATTTAAATACATACTCCAATAGACTTAATGCAAATTGAGTAATGTATGTGCATGATTGAGCTCAAACTGAATTTAGTCGCCTATAAAAAATGTCAAAGGCCCTATACACAGGTCGATTATATTACGGGGAATCATATGGGTAATATTTAGGTGACCGCTAGTGACCCACAAAACAGTAATGCTATTGTTTCAGAGTATGGCTGTGCCCCTAAGCTGTCTATTTATATCCGTGAGTCCTAGCCATAGGTATATACGTATAAGGACATAAAAAATAAATTGGGAAATACTAATCAGCGCCTGATTGTTGAATATTTATGCTAATAAGAACAGACGTGACCTTCGTTATATAAGGCCTTACTACTACTCCGAACCATGGATTACTTAAAGTCCATTGATTATTAGCTGTCATATCTTTATCTCAATAGCTAGTAATGACAGCCTTGAGAAATGCATTATAATTATATAGGAAGTTAAGAACATGATATCAAGGCATATATAACACACCTTAGAATTGTGATATATCACCATTTGATTACGTAATCGCTATTTTTCGTGGGAATTTTCGTGTTTTTATAGCCTTCTTTTAACATAGTTAAACGCTTTGTAAATGTTCAAAATTGGAGCATGAGGATGTCCATGACTAGTTGAATGAAATATATCGAAATTATAAATGGAATGTTGACACATTCCTCGGTTGCCAGGGAAATGCATATTTCTTATAATGAGCCTTAACTCAAAAACTATCAATTTTATGTAAACTATGCTAATACTGATCTATCCGCAATAGGTAACTTCCTATTCATTGATAATACATTTTCTAGGCCTAACTTCAATATTTTTTGAGATAATGAGATTATTACCAGATAGAGAATTAGTGCAAATATTCTCATTATCTCAAAAAATATTGCTGAAGTCATATCATATATCTCCGTAGAAGGTGCCCTGGACACATCTTTAGACATTGAGGGCTGAAACTTGGCAAGTATGTGTGGAGTGACCGTCTAATTTGCACCTGGGGTTATACATTTGTTGTTGTTGTTTACAAAAATAGACAGACAAATTACTGATAATTAACCTCGGAAGATAGCTTTCAACGGGTATATTAGGTGAACAAGTATGCTGAAAACGAAATTCGCATTAAAAAATCCTATTATAAATATTAATTTGTTGTTGTTCACAAAAATATGTAAACAAATCGATTAAAATTCAAAAACATAACATACAGTCGGCATAGCTGCAATTTTGAATTTTTTGAATTGTGAATACCGATTACGGAATATAGAAATATTTAGAGTATTAATTTGTTAAGCTAAATGTAAGTAGAAAGTGAACAAGCCACCAAGGTTTACCGATTTATATGGGAGAAATCTAGTAACATGGATTTGTATTAAACAGAATGGAAAAATTTCACAAGGCTTGTAACATAAACACACTGGAAGCAGGCTTTCATCCAGGCAAAATTTCCCGCGCGCCTAGATTAAGTTCGAGCGCGCTCACACGCGCCTAAAATACTCAATTTGTATTACGTCTATGGGAGCATCTCTCGATTTTCACTCGCCTAGAAAAGTTTCCCTTTGAAATTACGCACCTGGAGGCGCGTCGTATACGCCTGGATGAAACCCTGATTGGAAGCCATAAGTACGAAAAATCCTTTAAAAACATTAAATAACAAGAATTTTTATCGGCAGAAATAAGAAATTATTTATTTATAAGTGAAAAAATGCAAATTAATAAAAAAATATTGAAATAGTTATTACCTTTAGCATGTCATCATATAACGAAAAATATATTTAAAAACACGATTTAGTTAAAAATGAACTAAGTGTATAGTAAAGTTAACAGGAGATATTAGAACTCATACCCAAATTAATAGAAGAAAAAAAATTCTCAATCACCTTTCCATATTTCTTGATACCCTTTTGAAAGTTTTTAATTTCATCTCTACTCCAAGTCTTTTCATATATCATTTCATAAGCATTTGGAAAATCTACCAACTTTTTTAGCGCTGTACGGGTGCAATAATCTGAAACATGTAAAATGTCATATGATTGTTGTGCTAAAGAATCACTTTGCATTGCCAAAAGACCGTCTTCTATTCTTCCTCTTAAGCACCAACCTGCATGCATTGCTACACTTCTTGATGCTTTGAGATACATTTGTAATTCAGAATCTTCAAAATGAACAGGATTCCACAAAATGTCACCAATATCAAATGAATCTAATCTGCTTTCTTCTGAATGTAGTTCAGGTAAAGATGCCTATAAATGAGAATATTTTAAATAGATTAGAGTCATTAGACAGTAGTATATGGTGAACGGCCACACTTGGTGTGATGCGAACTAATTCTTTAAATCATCTAAATATTTGCAGTTAAAATATCCACATTGATCGTCAAACAGGATAAATTGTACTAGTACTATGATAACTCAGAGGGTTATTTGCACAAAGAGGGAAAAAATATTTAATATTAATTGTTATGATGATGGATAGTCCAGAATAGTGACGCATGCTTGAATAACATATTATAGCATTAAAACGCAAGCCTGGAAATCGTATATACAGACAAAAGTATTCGATCTTGCATTTTATAGACAACAGTGAGGCGATTTTATATCATTCTAGACATGCAATAAATTATTGTAAATCTCTACATTTCTAGTTTGGGAAGTAGAATTCAAATAAATGGTCAAAATTAATGTAGACAGAGCAGTTTGACGTAAATGATATGTCAAAGAAAATGAGCTCATTATCAGTTAATGAGGCAATATCCTTGAAATATGACAAACCACCAAATGTATATGAGCAGAAAATCATGTCTGGGGCACACCAACAATAATTTTAAGCCTGCACCCCACCAGAGGTGGGCCACAGGGGTGACCTGGCCCCAACCTCCCGCCGCCCAGCATCAGAGTAAGTATACAACGATATAAATTTCTAATGAACCACCTTAACTGGAACTATCGGTATTTGGAACCAAAGATTTGAAATTTAATGAATTGAAACTTGGATTGTAGGTTTGTATTTGATAGTAACATTTATGAGAGCAATACGAATAGTTTACATATTTGAGTTCATATAAGTTTAGAACCGATTATGTAAAGTAAACAAATACTTCGTTAAACAGTAATTTGAATACATTTGGGAAACTATATTTTGGATTAACAAACCTACTAGTTTGGATTTTTAAAATATGAACACCATACCATCATGGGATCCCTACATTAATATCTGCCACCTATAGTTATCACTTCTTGACACCTTTATAAACTCTGGGTGAGGGCGTTGCAATGATAAACTAAGGTAAGTTTACAATTTACAAACTCTAACCGATCAATGCAACAGATAAAAGTACGGATTCCTATAGTTTATAAATGTGACAGTTTACAAGGAAGTATCCAGGAGCGCGAGACGCTACTTTGGAGCATGATTTTTGGAAAATTTAAATTTAGGAGTGCGAAAATGTTGAATCCTCTCCTATACCGTAACATTAATTTGATAATTAGGCGTATGTAAATTGTATCAGACCAGGATTAAAAGCGTATTTACAAATGGCTGTATAATACACTGACAGTTTATAACATCGACAGTTATATATCTAGTATAGGAATCTACGTAAAGACAACTAATTCTATATACTATACTGAATTCCACAGTGGCACACCCCCTGGAACTAGGAATTTTTTTACCATCTTATAAAATATCCAAACGTGGCCTATCTGATAGAGCATTGTCTAATATCTAAGGTTGCGCTAAATTTTCTCGAAACGATACAGCTTCTTGGAATAATAGGACTTCAAACTAGTCTTAACGAAGGTTGCAAGTAAGAATAAGCTCCCAAGAAAGGTAATACGGAAATGGTTCGATTTTTACAAAATAGGAAAGAGTTGGAACAAAATAGAAATAGTTCGACTTTCATTTTTGTATTGTTGGACCATGGATTCAAGCCGGGATTTTCTCATATCCATGGTGCAGTAACACTAAAAATTCGAACTATTTCCTATTTTGGTTTTTCGAACCATTTCCAGCATACCCCAAGAAATAGGGCAGATTTCTTCCGTGATCCAACTAATAAATAAGAACTGTTAGCATTTCTTTACAACAAGATTGTCAATGTGAATTGTCCCGAAGGCAAGGAAATAATCATCACGACTGGTGTCACAGCTATTCTTCGAGGAAGAGATGGTTCTATAGCGCTATGTGATCATGAGGAAGTTGACACCAGGGTGCTGATCCATTTACAGGATGCCCTTCTCAATAGCTGTACTAAGTGCTAGTGCGCACAGTTGAGACGGAGGTGTGGTGATCCTTATCGGAAAATTACACCACTTGTTTTCCATATGCAAAGATGTGAACATTTGGGTTAGCTTTGGTACAGGAAAGAACTTTACATACGATCATATCAATGCAATCTACGAATACATAAGGGAGAAATATCTGGCTCTTCGTATTTTCAATTGTTTCACGGGATGTGATACTATATTTGCATTCTATGGGAGACATAAGAAGTCAGCATGGGAGGCATGGAACTGTTATCATGATGTGACAGTTGCTTTTACCTACGTGTCACTCAACCCTACACAAAATTAGAATTCGATGCTCAGCATTTCCAGCAGCTGGAACGCTTCGCTGTTATTCTTTACGATAAGGCAAGTAATTTGCAGATGTGGATGAAGCAAGAAAAAAATGTTTTGTCAGGAGAAATCAATGAGAGAATACGCCCACCAGGGATGCACAACTACAACACTCAAAATGAGTTGTATATCAGTCTGGAATATGGTGCACGAGTGAGCAAAATGAACAACGAGTACCTACTCCAGAAGATTGGGGCTGGACTCTTGATGAAAAAACCCAATCATGGGTTCCTGTATTAAACAGTTTACTTGTGGCTTCAAAGGCATGCAGTGAATTAGTAAATGTGGCTGCAAGAGTAAAGTGACTGTGGCGGTAGATGCGCGTTGGAATTGCACAGAACATTGTAATTGAAACTATGAGAAACAATATTCTTAGTGACCATGGTACGAACCATGAGTTCGTGAATGCGGACTTATGTCCGAATAATATTAAAGTGGCCATTTTAAAATGCACGATGGGGGTCATAATGCATCCGGCGGTAGTGGATCCTACCAAAAATCGAGTGCCCAAGCAATGGTCTTTACGTGGAAATATTTGGTGCTTTGGTCCGGGATGTCCACATCCATCAGCTAATCTGACCTACTAGAAGGCAAGAAATCGACTTAATCCTGGAGATGACATGAGGTTGGCTCTTTCCAAAACCGTTCCATGTTTTCATGAAATTATTGAGAAAAAACAGCAACAGAAGAGCCACTGATTTATTGTTATTTGATTAGACACATATTTTACTTTATACTTTAGTAAATATATTTAATTCAATGCAATGCCAGTGGTACAAAGACATATACTCGATTAATTCTCCGTTAAATGATAAATTATCAGTCCATAAATATTCAATAATATATATAATATATCAATCAGCATGTATAAGTACCTGTTTATAGTCATAAATCAAAGAAATTTCGTTTACCAGTAGGTGCGAGAGTTGATTTTAAAGCTGAAAGGGTGCGGAAGGTTAAAAACACTGCATTAGATATCATAAGTTGATATTTTCTGATAAACATGGAAAGATTTGCATAAGTATTGATCAAGGTGGAAAAATGGGAATAACTGAAAATAAAACTGATAATTTCGTGCAGGCGCTTGTTTGTGATCACAATTTGATCGATTGTCTCATAATAATCTATACTATTAAAACACAAACATATGCGGGTATATATATTTGTTTGTATGTTCCGAGTTGATTGAAGAAAGTGGACGGTTTCCAAATGTGATTTTTGACATATAGGGGTAACTTTTGGCACCCGCCAACAAGTTGAGGTTTCCACTCAAATCTCTCACACCTCGACAAGTTATGACGTCATTGTCACATTTCGTGAATCCTGAAAATTCACTTAATCGCACATAATTCCCGCCCTCTAAGAGAGAAAATCTGAAAATTTAATAGAACAGGCACATTAATGATGCGGACACGTTGGTCACACCAGATTGCAGGTGTATAAACCACACATCAACCGCGAAGCGGTTGGTGTGTGGATGTTCTGCCGCAAAGCGACCTGCAAGCGAAGCGCGCTAGTAATAATAATAATAATAATAATAATAATAATAATAATAATAATAATAATAATAATAATAATAATAATAATAATACAGCATTTAGTACGCTTTACACAAAAGACTCAAAGCGTTCATAGATGGAAAGTTTAAAATGCACAAACATACAGTGTACTCCGCTTAATTGGGACACCGGTTAATCGGGACAGCCGCTCTATTGGGACAACTCCCCAAGAACCGAATCCTTTCGATAGAAGCTAATACTAAAAATTTCGGTTAATCGGGACATAAACTCCGCTTAATTGGGACAAACTCAACAAATTGGGTACAAAATTGTGCTCGCATATAATAGAAAATTATTATTAATCAAAAAATTGTAAAAATCTTGGTCAATTCTGATTAAGGCATGATAAATATCGAAATAGGGCCAATTTTATTATTGAATTCCGTAAATTCGAAATTCACCAGGGATTATGAACTTTGGTTCAGGCATAGTTTAAAACGGTCCACAGAATATTAAGGGTCATACTATAGGGTTTGAGTAGAATGAAGTGTCCGCAGGCATTGGAAGAATCGTTGTAACATGTTTAAAACTAAAATTGTTGTAAATCGTAGGTAGATCACTACTGTACAGAATATTTTCGGTTAATTGGGATCTCCGCTTAATTGGGACAAGAGGCCTGGAACAAACGTGTCCCAATTAAGCGGAGTAGACTGCAGTGTACTCCGATTAATTGGGACACCGGTTAATCGGGACAGCCGCTTAATTGAGACAACGCCCCAAGAACAGAATCCTTTCGTTAGAAGCTATTACTAAATCTTCGGTTAATCGGGACAAACTCCGCTTAATCGGGACAAACTAAATAAATTTGGATCAAAATTGGTGCTCGCTCAATAGAAAATTCATATTGATCAGAACGAATTCTAATAATCTTTGCCAATACTGATGAAGGCAGGACAAAATATCTAATATTGTCTATTTCTTATTGATTTCCATGATATCGAAATTTACCAGAGATTATGACTTTGTGGTTCAGGGATATATCAAACGGTCCTGAGAATATTAATGCTCATTATATGGGTTTGAGAAGAATCAAGGGTCCGCTGACTTTGGAGGAATTGTTGTAACAGGTTTAAAACCAAAATTTGCGTAAATCACAGGTAAATCACCACTTTACAATGGTTTTTCGGTTAATTGGGATCTCCGCTTAATTGGGACAAAAGGCCTGGAACAAACGTGTCCCAATTAAGCGGAGTAGACTGTACAAATTTTTAGATAAATGTTTATATATGTACATTAGTGAATATATACATTATGGGTTATTAATAATTTAATCTTCAAAATCAACCCTGGTTGCAAATTGACCAATTTTATGGTTGGTTTGGCATATTATAGACTATTTAGTATCAGAAATAGCCAATAAATGATATTCCCTTCGAAATCAATTCATATCGGCTAACACATCCCTGGTCCGAAATCCACATTTTGATGTTAGGCCTTATGTATAGTAGGCTATGGCCACACCTTCGAAAAGTTCCTTCCCTTTAATACTTTTGATCTTAAGCTCCATTTCTGATAAATTTCCTTCAGGCATCAAGGGACCCGCCTCTTGTTTTACGGATGGAGGACAACTTTTTGTCGCTTATAATCGGTTTGTGTTCGGCCAAGATGCTAGACCACTTCTTAGATAAATCATCTTTGGTCCTAACTGTTCCATGAGCCTGAGTAAGCTTTTGGGTGATATCTACCCAGTTGTTAACTTTCTCTTCACTGGTGAGAGAAGAACTTAGAGCACCAAAGAGATTTGAGTTAATCTCTTGAACTAAGTCAACTAGTAATGCTATCTCCTCGGTGGAAAATTCTTGGCACGACTTTTCAAAGACATCGGAAGTGACAGAGTGCAACTGTTATTGCAGGTTGGGATAAAATAATTTACTCTTTAGCATCGAAAATAAATTATTTATAGATTTGCCATTTCAAGATTCAAATCTTGTCATCCTGACGAAGTATTGCAATTCATTGCAAAACAATATATCGCAATATCCACGCAATTACACGTATATTATTAATAATCCTAGTCCAACAATGATTTTTCAAAATAATTATGTGACAGTCACTTCATTATGAGGCAATTAAAATATACAAATTCTGATTTCGGAATTGAATTCCTCACAATCGAACTACTCTAGATGCTAAATATCTAATCATTACGATCATTTTATACTGAGAGTCTGAGATACAGCCTCAATCCCATTGATGCCACTTGCGCAACAAGTGGCACGTGGCAACGAGACTATATGACACTTAAGGATTTTTTGGAAAATGTCCTAAATATCAATTTTTACTTTACAAATATGCACTATATGTAAGGTCATTTAGGGTATTTTAAATAGCCCTCGACATTCTGTAGAAGAATAATGTGTCTGCATTAAAATACCTCTTGTTCAAATACTTTTGGCCAGGGAGGGCGTGTTGGGAGATAGTACGAATTGATACAAAGCTCTAAAATTATATTTATATATGCCATCATATCCAAAAGGAGCGAATAATCAAGTTAAGTCTGCTTCGAACTGGACTTAACATTTGTTAAGTTTTTACAGTAAACTAAGCAAATACTTAGTTTAAGTTTAAGTTTAAGAAGTTTAGTGAATAACCCCCCAGGGGTTTATCTAGGATTTTCTTGACCGGGATTTTATTTATAGAAGTTAAATTTTTGCGGCACCCTCCATTGAATTCATCATACTATCAAATATAGGAATGTAAATTAAACTCATATCTAACCATCAAATTTGTTGCTATGGTGATGATTGCCTAAGGCATTTGAAAATTAGGAATTAAATTTTGCGGATTATCAAAATGACTAGATTCATTGCAATATAATATGTGGTCTATTAGAATTGATTGATTGATTTCAAGTATTTTATAACGATAATTATAACTACATCAATTTAAATGAATGGAACTCTTTCAACATATTGTGTTTTTTGGCCTCGAATTTTTCTTATACTTCAGTTTTGGACAAAAAATATCATTTAGGCCGCCATCTTAAAAAGTGATGGGACTTAAAGTGCTGTACCCTGCTGTGAAATATGTATAGTTTTAAAATCTTGGTTCAATACTAATATTCAAATAGTATATCACCCCGCACGGAGGCGCACTAAACACTTTATTTAACAAAAACCAATACCAATGTTAGTGGCCCAGTTCTAATCTTACTGCCATGATTTGTTTGTTTGTTTTTCAGTCCGTATAAGCTCTACAGGCCAGATTTAGATTTTTCCTGAGCTCAAATTTTAGCATCGGAGTCCCATATGTTACAGATGTGCATTTCGAGCCAAATTTTTAATAAACCATTTTGGTCCATAACTCAAAAGTTATGTTATACTAATCCCGAAATTTTATTTCACCATTGGATTCACCATGAAATTCTGCTTCTAATTGAAAGAGATAAATTTAACAAAAAGTTTAATTCATGCCATAAATGGGTGTTAAATTTCTTTGTTTACTCACACTTCTGTTTCAGTAAACTGTTAAATCTAATTCTATTGTTTCAACTTGTAATAATTATATTGATTCAACTTGTGAGATCGAGTAGGCTTCTATTTTCTAATTGAAAACAAAGATTTTATATTCCAAAACAACTACAGATTCATGTGATTCTATTTCCTTCCGCAAGAATACCCTTGCACTAATAATCTACTGACGTGATTAATTAAGATTAATTGAGTCTGTATTTTGACTTATATAGATGCTTATAATTTGTTTATTATGGGTTATCTAGTGTGCGAAATTGAAATATGGAGCCAAATTGATTATATTTACTATTTGACAAATAATTAAAATTAATAATTTAAGTTGACATTGAAGTTGGTGTTAAATTATTAATCATTTAAATAATTTATAATACAAATTAGTTAAATATCATAAATCTAAGAGAAGATACAAGATAGAAACAAACTTCCAATTTATCAATCGATCCTTATGACACCTAACACCTCTACAAATGGGTCTTCACACCTTGAGGTGATGATGACATCAAAAAAAATATGTTTTTACCATTTCGTGAATTTCATATTTCGAATAGGTTGTTTGGAGCTGGGTGTACACGCTCACTCCTCACCTGTTATATTTGTTATATTATACTGAAACTTGAATACCTCTGAAAGACAAACCGAAACGTCCAAATCACAAAGTGTTGTTCCCCTCCGAAACAATTTTCTCAAATGGTTTAACACCTTCATGCTGATGATGACATGGCGAAAACATGATTGTTGAATTTCGGTTTCGAAGTAAATTTCCGATAATTTGATAAATCACACTACCATATTTGGAGGACTTTTCCCATAGCAAAGAAGGAATGTATCAGGAATGTGTCAAAAATTCCATTCTCCAATTCTGTCCTTACCCAATCGAGTGGCCCCTATTTCTACTCCACTAAACTTCTTGAGTATAATTATACACAAAACCAGTGGCGCAAACGGGGGGGGGGGCGGAGGGGCATGCGCTCTCCAGTAAAAAGTTGAAAAGGAGAAACATTAATGGTGCGGGTTACTGGGCGCAAATATATTAGGATATTTACATTATTTTATATGGACTTGGTAATCTATTTGTTCGATTAATGGCTATAAATCGATATCTGGGTGTCATGCAATCAATTTCTTTTATGAGGGGCAAAACATTGTAGTTTTTTTCTAGCTTAACTAGAAATATGTGAAAATGACATCATAATGTATTAATTATGAAAAAAATTATATGGGTCAATAACAATCAAATATTGAAATATTATGCTAATTAGTAAAATAGATCCTCTCCGGTAGGTTTGGTAATGTCATGGCTGATGGCTCTACCAATAATTACAGATAATCAGTATTTCTATTAAACATAATCAAAATTGTCCCAAAAGGCCCTAAAATGATGACTCGTAACCCATAATACCAATTAATAACTCGATGCTAAGCCCTATGTATGGCACCGCAACAGCTGGTTTACCTTTTGTTAACATTTTATATGAAACAAGAACAAAGTTAATATACCTAGGAGTCTAATACAAATAATTCAGTACGGTAACTAAATAGTAAGAATTGATATCCATTTATAGCTTTCCATTTTGAATTATTGCATAATGTGTCTTGTACGCAGTTTATAGGGTATTTGTATACCTTTGTAGCTTTGAAACGATTTTTTACCAGTAGAGGTATCATATGTGTATACAGTAGAGCCTCTGAACAACGGACACCTTGGGACCGGAACCGTTGTCCGTTATTTAGAGGTTGTCCGCTATTTAGAGGTTGCTTTTCTATTAGACATATGCTAAATAAATAAATCCGTGCCACGAGGGTTGTCCGTTATTTAGAGGTTGTACGCTATTTGGAGTGTCCGTTATGGGAGGCTCCACTGTATATTATAAACTAATTCGCTAATATTGTCAAATTTGAAGAGCTAGTACAGATTACAATAGTTAATATTGAAGAAAATAAATTAATACAGTACATATTGGATATAGTGATTATGGTGGGGACATCTGATTTGTGGCCAAATTATCACTATATCCAATATATCACTATATCCAATATCACTATATCTATTATGTACTGTATCATTTTAAACCATTATTCGTTAACTACTAGGAGGGAAAATAGTCAATTAAGATTAATGTTAAAAATGGGAATTTTTTAAAACCGTCCGATATATTGACCAACTTTTTACTTTAGCTCAAAAATATATTATGGCGCCTTTGAGCGGGTGTATAAAGATTATATATCGAAGCTTAGACAAATAGACAATATGAAAACGCAAACTATACAGCTCGCAATTGTTTGAATTATAAAATCGGCCGGTTGGAACATTTGCCACAATGCAGGGAGTTATTTCTTAAATAGCCCGAAATAAAATTCCTAAATAAATACACTGTTAATTCGGTTTGAAAACCAGTTAAAATCTATCAAATAATGTATAAGAATACATTTATATGGTTTGAAACACCAAATAATCAAGCATAAATTAATGAATTAAATAGAGCAACGTATGGTAAAATAGATATTTGTGGTTTATCCAATTTTATACATAAATGTGAGACATTGTGTAAGTATGATGTATTTAGCGAAGGAAATGATAACAACATTTTTCGAATCTTTAAATAATGTAAGAGTCGAATGTATGCATCTAATTTAGCATTTAGCAAAAGTCAAAATATGGCCTTTCACCCCATTGTTCCACACTGAGTGATATGAAAGGCGAGTTGGTAAATAGGTTAATGGTATTTAACATATTTTCCTCAAAAATAAATAGTAATTGAATTCAAATGATAGCCCGAGGGCGGCTAATGTTAGTAATCGCCTACCCGTATAATGGATAGCTGGAATTTGTCCTAAAAAGGTTCCGGAATTTGTCCTAACTTCGCAATTGGAATTTGTCCTAAATATTCTGGAATTTGTCCTAAATGTGAAAACTGAATTTGCCATAAATGTGAAAACTGGAATTTGTCCTAAATGTGAAAACTGGAATTTGTCCTAAATGTTAAAACTGGAATTTGTCCTAAATGTCAAATCGCAATGTAAATAACGATTGAATTTAATTATTATTACCAAAGAAACAGTAATAAAGTGAAATTTAAGAGAGCAAATAAAACAAATACATTGAAAGAATGATTATTTGTTTGGATTATAACTTAGAAGTAATTATTTTGAAATATCTACTGGAAATCTTTCAAAATATCTTTTACTTTTGCCCTACAAATCGGACATATTACTTTCATGTCAATTATGCGTTCTGCACATGCCTGACAAAAGCCTCCGTGTACACAGTCTTCATGTAGGAGTGCAAAGTTCTCTTCTCTTCCTAGCAAGCATATATGGCATATATTCCCTTCTTGATTTGTATGTGCAGATATACTTTCAGAATTACTAGTATCTTCATCTTCTGCAATTTCTGATTGGAGCCCTATTGTGGTTGCGATACCACTTAAATATTCTATTGTATTTATAGAACCGTTAATATATTTTTTATGTATATATTCCTGCTAATACGTTTAGCTTTGGTGGTGCAATAAGGTCCTCTCGTTGTTTCCAAATCTTGGATTAATCTCTGTAACTCGGTGTCATTGTCTGATATTATGTTATCTAAGTATGCTATAAACTTCCAGACATTAGGATTAGGCGTTTTAATAATCGATTTTAAAGTTTTATGATACGATTCTGCTCCGTTATTAGTTGAAATACTTCCGAAACTTTGAAATCAACTCTCTTTCAGCTTCATTTATACCAATTGATGGTATCTCTAAAGAATAATAAACAGATGCAATTTCATCTTCTGGAAGGAAAGGCAAAGCCATTATTTTTCGGATCCACATTGAAAAGTCATGATTTCGCAAGTACAATTTAGATAGACCAAGCTTCTGGACATTTTCATAAATTGCTTTAGTAAATGTAACCAACATCCAATTATGGTTAATGAAGGAAAGACTGCTGTCATTGCATTCCTTGGTGCTTGCTCAAAATCTCCCATTGCGAATGTTGGATTTAATTCAGGTATCAATCGCCGAATAGTTAGCAATACAGCCGTGTAAAGTCTTTCAGTTTTTCTAGTCATCAAAACATGCAAAGCCGGAAGAGTATGACCTCTAACATTAATAAAAATTGTAAATAGCTGGAAAAATAGTCTCGGAACAACTTTGAATGTTGCATCAAACTGAATAGTTGATGAATTACTTAGATTATTCATCATCGTACTTGATCCCCAAATAACTGCTACTCCATCCATAGTAATTATCGTTTGCAAATGATTTGTGAAACTAAGTGATCCTTGCAAGAGGGAATCGAATTCTAAAGCAGAGGAGGGTATCTTGGGTTGCAGAATCCTTCTCCTCTTGAACATACTGCTCTCTAAAGATTTGAAAGTAACTGAAGACGCTTCATTTAGTCCTCGGCAGGTATCATCAAATACTTCTCGGAGATTAGCTGATGATACTTCAGCTTTCCTTTTAATAGTATTGCTAACGATAATCTTTTCAGATCTGTGCATCGCAGCATCGTGGTTATGTTGGGCGTTTAATTCGAGAAGATTTGTCTGTTTGTCAATATTGCCAGTGCAAGCACAAGAGTTGCTTCGAAATAATGCCCACTTGGTGTAAATGGAATTGCCGTATTCTCCGGACTTTACATACCGAAAACCTCGACATTAGTAATTAGTTGAATTCAATTTCTTGCCTTCAATTATAGAATATTCCATGATGAACGAAAATGCGAAGGGAATTGAGGGAATAAATTTAAAACTATCAATATATACTGATTTCAAACGACGTATGAATATGCACCCATTATTAGTTAGTGTTTGGTAAGAAACAAATACCACAAGAAACCATAATAGCTAATATTCAATAAGAAACAAACACATATCGGTTTTCAATATTTAGAACAAATTTAAAATTTTGATATTTAGGACAAATTCCAATTATATTTAGGACAGAATCCAATTTAAATATTTAGGACAAATTCCAATTTTATTTAGGACAAATTCAGGTTTCCCCTGTATAATCACAGCTGAAGGGGATTCACAATAAATAACTACCTAGGCTGCTATTCGAGTAATAGGTATTCTAAATTCGGACAATACTAATTGGAACTATTTTAGTACACTTCAAAGCCTGTTCAATCCAAAGATAAAAATTATACGAATTCAGGAAAAAGCGTTTTGATGGTCCATGCTGCATTGCTTACTGGAATTTATTTGAAATGTCCTTAATAATGCATATAAAATTACCTGATGGCTAGGACCAACACGAATTTCGCCTTTAAAATCTGAGAGCCTTCTGGTAATAGGGTCAAAACCAAGAATACAAAAGAAATTGTCATCGGATAATGTATAATCTTTAAGATTGATTATTTCAGATAGCGTCAATACATTACACCTACCCTTAATAAGTGTAGCAGAAGTCAAATTAAAGTTTTCTCCATTGTTAGTACTGCCACAACGGAAAAGTTCACGCGTTCGAATTTGAGGATCAAGCAAGAGCGGAGAAATAGACTCATCTTGACTTTTTGATTGGATAATGCGATCTTGCATTAGGCTATCAAGAACAGAGGCTGGAACTTCAGATGGCCTGTAAAACCATTGAATCTAGGGAAGAAATAGAGAAGAATTTAGTAATGAAAATGGTTTATACTTAAAAACAGGATAAAAAAGTTAAGACAAGCGAAGCCCAAATGGCTGACAATTGCAAACAATATAAATAATATCATAACTGAGGATCATTATAAGGAGACTGTCAGTCCAACAAGCATTTGGTGACCCATATAAAATAGTACTGTTAACAAAGAGTTTTTATGAATTTATTGACTCGAAGTTTTTTAAATGAATAAATCTGGCTCCTAAAGCTTCAACCACTATCAGATCCGGCGCGAGAGTGGGGCCGGGTGGAGCCTGTGTCCCACCTAATTTAAGTTCGCCCCACCTCATTAATGTAAGTGTGCCCCAGTTTAATAACCTGTGCCCAACCTTTGATGCATTTGTTCCCCACCAGAGGTGGCTGGCAAGAGCCGCCACTGATCACTTGAAAACATCGCATCCAAGCTGGAGGGCAGATTGATCCCTGATTTCAAGTTGTACAAAAGCTAAAAGTAGCAGGTACAGACATCTGGCCTGTAAATTGTTTGGTGAAGTACCACAAACACCAAATAATATAACATAACCTCTACAAATTGAGTTTTGTGAGGTGTGACGATGCCATAATAATAGGTTGGCTATGGTGTCCAATCATTCTATGCGGCAGAAAATGACCGTTGGAAATAATTAAAAATAATCGGAGTTGAATTAGCTATTATGTAGAAGTTCAGTACACACAGCCAAGATGATTGATGAGGAGCAAAATGTTGAGCCTAGATGCAACTCTATCGGACGTTGACACGCAGAACTCGTAGAGAATGGGGTCCTGCTGCATTCCAGACACAATCTTCTGATACTTTGTTAGAGAATATCTAGAAAGGTACCAAGAGTGTCTAACCATCATCTGCAAGACAACATGCACAGTGGTCTATTTGGATCATTCACAGGAAGTAGGTATTTCCAGAGCAGATAGACCTATCAAATGTAATATATACCCATGGGTTATCTATACCTGTGAATCCATTTATGGACTCAGAAAATTAGTACGGCTTCAAATTTTTAAATTATGACGTCATAGTGTTTTAATTTATACCCATAATTCCAGAAATATTTGCTAAATTAGTATTTTCAAACAAACTAGAGCTAATTCATTCATATGCAACTCTAAATAAATGCATGGTGTAGATATAAATTAAGTTGATAATGTAATTCGAGAGCCGAGGCCAGTTAAATAACCAGCTTTTTCAACTTCAACGGTTCGACCAGTTTTTCTTGTTCCAATTTTGGCATATGATCACCCTTGCATTTTCTATAACATTTATAGCAACCCGTATAGTTTCCTTGGTTGAAAGGTAATCCCAACGCTTCGAAATTATTCATTTATTTTACTAATTGATGAAATTTTGATTAAAAAATTAAAATCTTCGTATATAAATATTCAAAGCCCCCGTATATAGACAAGAAAAAATTTTTGCGCGCGATTGAGCGAGACTGAAAAGTGGTTAAAATTCAAGCTATATAGTTAAACTTTATATAAAAATAGAGCTAGTAAACGACACGACACGACACTACAAGTTTACGCAATACCTATACATGGAATTTAGCAGTTCGGACACTTCCAGCTAATCATAATTTGTAATGATAATTATACTAAAGGACAAATAATTCTATGAAGAGTATTCAACAGTTTTAGGATGATATAAACTATAATTAAACACTGTGAAAGTATTAGCTAATTGTGATCGAAACCTAATGAGATATACGAGCATGAAATGATTCATAATAGTTAAACACAAAATTTCTTCAATTATAATTAGCCCATTGAAACTATAGACACTGCATCATATTTCTAATTCTACTCGGAATTTTTAACTGTAAAAACAGTTACCTAGGTTCACGATTATGCTGAACACGATAAAAACGTTTTTGAAGAGATCAGAAAAGGTAAAAAATTGTCCAACTTCCTGTCAATAAACCACTGTGACATGACTCACCCAGCTTCAAATGTTAATGTCACATCAGCGGAAAAGCTCCACGAGCCCCACGGCAGGATGTAAACCAGGATAACGAATCGAATGATCCGGCGATCCCATGCAGTTGAAACCTAGTAAGACTCAGCGCTTCATTATTTCCCTGAAAGAGAAGCTCCATTTTCAGGGAGTAGAATGCTCTTGCCATTCATCATCCTTGTGCAGAGCTACTCCAGCAGCAAATGTTAGCCCAGCAGCACGTGCAGCAAGATGGAGAATTTGTAATTATTCGTTATGTGGTTGTTTTCACCCAATCGTTGTCTGAAGGAACTGCAAGACATCACGTGAAGATCTGAGAGGCCCTTCATCTTGAGGAAGATAGCGGTATTTTGATAAGCTAGCACGTGAGTGTTTAAATAGCAGAATATCAAGACGACTGGACAGGTCCATATAAGAGGGGTCCATATAAGAGTCACACAGATGCTGCATAGAAATTAACCAAATTTAATGCTGTGGTATGATAACTGAATCTGTTCGGACATCCCAAGACTCCAGAAATTAGGTAACCCCAGAAATTGATTCAGTTACGAAGGAATTTCTGGAATTGTTAACAGCATTTGATATGCTTGTTCTAGATTATAACCTCTTTTTCCTGTTTGTTGCCCAATCAAGATTTCATATTTCAACATACTTGAGAGAGAGCGTTATACTAGTATATCTTGTGGTTTTCGCATAGATGAGTCAATCGCTAATTGTAATTTTTTCGCAAGAGGCATATCGTCATCATCAGGAATATCTTCAGTGGGATTAGATGAAACGGGTACCGGGTAGGCTCCTTCGTGGTCTTCAATTCCTTTTGCTCCTATGCTAGTTAATAAGTTAGCACAAAATGTGTTGACTAACGACTTTTTGCAAGTTGTGAAGAGGGATTGTGTAGAAATTGAAGTACTACAGAAACATCAGTGTAGCGTTCTTGAACAATCCGCTGGTCTATTGCACCTATGATTCAAGTGTGATAATGGGACTTATATTTATGGAGATCTTGCAATAGAACTTTACTGTAGCTTCCGCCGTGATTAAATTAGTATCCCTCCGACAGAGAGCTTCTAGAGCGATCTTAATTGGACTCAAAGCTTCAAAGACAAAAGATATCATTGAGAATTCTAGATCGCTAAAGTAAATATTTTCATCAAGATCTAGCAGTGACTTTTGAATTGGTATTTTTATCTGAACTATCCTTTCCAGCATATTGAGCAATGAACTCCATCGAGTCTTGCAATCAAGTAGCAGATTCAGCCCATTTGGATACCTTTCTTTCACATATTTTGCAAGGTTTCGTTTTTAATGGTGAACACTTGAAGACTTTCACAATTCGACGTAATATTTCAAAATTTAGGGCGAGAGCATCCTGAAGATCAGTTGATCCTGAAACAATTAGCCCATCATCCATACTGTCGCCTAATATCTCTATTTCGTCTTCATTATCAGCATACTTGCCAACCGTCCCGCTTTTTGGCAAAGATTCCCCCGTTTTATTGAAGGGACATCTCGTTTTATGCAATTGGAGCAAGGTTCCTTCCGTTGAGATAATCAAATTATTACAATTACCAGGACTATTTTGAACTCTAATTATAGAATATATAGTATATTATTATTATTAACTAGTAATAGTAACACTATTTCACTTATTTATGTACTAATGTTCTTTGACCCGCCAAACTTCCTTATGTCCCGCCAAAATTAATTCCTCTGTCCCGCCAAATACTTGATATAGGTTGGCAAGTATGTATCAGTTTCAGTTGTACTAGACCAAACCTCTTGATCTTCAGGTGCTTTTTGGTTGCTTCTGGTAAAAGATATCCTGTATTACAAGCTGGAGCCCATGGGCATAGCATAATTGGTGATAATTGGGAATTATTCATCCCAACTTCTTCATCATTGCACGCCCATCTGTTGTGATGGCAATAATATCTGTTTCAAAATCTATCCCAAATTCTTTGAGCTTTTGTGAGATTGCCCCGGAACATGCTTCTGAAGAAAATAGTCCCTTTATTCGTATTAACCATAGAGTCCAAAAGAATCCATTTCCATGAATATTTATATTGAGGTATCTCTTATTTTGCAAGGATGTCCATTCATCTAGAGTGAGACTGAAATATCCTCCTTTAGATTTAATATTACTCAAATAACTGCTAACTTTTTCGCGTAATTGGCTTCCATATCTGAGCACATCATCTCTTATTCCCACAACTGATTTAGGTAATGAGTGACCTAGAGCAGTAAGAGATTTTCTAAGGTCGGAAGATGTAGTGAAGAAGTTGAAGGAAAGGCCATCACAAGATGTCATTCTAGCTAATACAGCAGATAGACTGGCGTCGTTTATGTAAATATCTAGTTTCCTATTAGCATTTGAGATGGGCACTTCAGAGTTAGAGACCTCCGCGCTTGTTTATTTCGTATCAGTACGTTTAGATAGGTCGATTTTGCGGATCGTTCTTAAATGAATCTGTAATCCTTTGGTCGAACCACCTTCGCACTTAAGCTGTTTACTACATGAATACACTGAGCTAATTTCCCACATAGGGAACGCGTGAAATATTTCCAAATGGGTGCACCTGCAAAATTTTGAAAAACGTTTTTCTAAGCCATCATATAGAAATTTGTAAATTTGAAGTGTAAGAGTCACATACAAACACTTTTATAATTAATCAGAAAGGTCCTTGTAAGTTCAATTTGACCATATTATTAGTATCACACTTTGGATATATTAATCAAAGTGGGTTATATATATTGAATCACTATTTCATCCAATTATGGGAAACCCTGTATATCAAACCAATAGACTGTAGACAATACAACAAGTGTGTGACATATAAACTGCATTAATCATCAGTATCCCGGGATTGAAAAATGAATCCCGGGCTAAAACAAGCCGGGATCCCAGGATACCGGGATCGGGAATCCCGAGATTAAAAACCCTACATGGGGGTTTTTTAATGTTTTTAATATAAAGTAGACATATTTAACTTCAATATAAACCAAATTCCAGATGTACAAAAATTTGCCCACAGATATTTCTTTGAATCTATATTATTAAATCTCGATTGTTGTTTGTATGTGTGTGTATTTGTCCGGATTGTATTAAAGTGATGGGGGGGATAGAA
This sequence comes from Hexactinellida sp. DTS-2022, assembly GCA_028753945.1. NCBI lineage: Eukaryota > Metazoa > Porifera > Hexactinellida > Hexactinellida sp. DTS-2022. The sequence goes on along the minus strand of JAPNXP010000012.1, from coordinate 2,083,637 downwards.
ACTGCATAAATATATGAGATATACACAGGTAAACCTCCCAAAGCGGCACCTCCGAGTAGCAGCAACCTCCGAGAAGCGGCACAAAATCATTCTCCCGATGGGTGCCGCTTTGGGAGTTTTACCTTACGAGCAACCTCCCAAAGCGGCAACCTCCGAGAAGCGGCACAAAATCATTCTCCCGATGGGTGCCGCTTTGGGAGGTTTACCTGTACTAACTTTCAAATGTTATAATTGGTAAACAAATGTTATAATAGGTAAACAAGCGTGCTGAACACGAATTTCGCGTTCAAAAATTTATTTTATTAATATTTGTTATTGTTTACACAAAGAAATTACTTATAAAGAGCTCAGCTTTAGTAGAGTTCAGTTTTTCACTATGTGTATTCAGGCACTGAGAAAGGTCAGTTTTTCTCCAAGCTTTGAAATTGACCTTTAGAAAGTAAGCCTGGGCTTTTAGTATGGGAAAAATCTGAACTCTACAAAGCTCAGCTCTACGTATATAAGGATTTTCTTACACAAATAGGTAAAGAAATTAATGAAATTCAAAATCAACCTAGAAGCTAGCTTTCAACGGGTATTATAGGTAAACAAGTAAGCTGAACAGGAATTTCGCGTTTATATATTTATAATATGAATATTTGTTGTTGTTTACACAAAATGGGTAAACAAATTAATGAAAATTCAAAATCAACCTAGAAGTTAGCTTTCAACGGGTATTATAAGTGTATAACTATGACAAACATCACTAACTATGTAATCAATAGTTTAGTGAGTAGTAAGGCCGCGTAGCGGCGGATAACTTGAGGTGCATAGCACCGATCTGTCACAAAGCGACCGAGACCGAAGGGCTCGTATTAATTAATTCATTAAGATAAGGGATTCAAGTACAAATTATACTCCCTAATTAAAATTATTTATTATGCATAACAAGGAAACTTTTGAATTTCTTAACTCGAATCCAGTGAGTTATGGATTAAAATGAATTAGAATCTGACTAATATCAAACAATTCTGTGACAATTTGAAGAATTAAAGTTTAGCAGGGAGCTGTACTGTCAGCAAATTAGTGGAAACATACTTTTTACATACTAAGATCTCAACAATATTGTCAAAACTAGGTTCCACTAGCTCTAAAACCTGGGTGATGTAATATTCTTATAAAATAGTTTCTAAATGCGCGACGTGGATCACTTAATAACTTTGAAACATATATATTAGGATTTTGAAAAAATTATGCCTTGTTCAAGAAATATAATCAATAATCATGGGTGAACAATAAAATTTGTTAACAAACCTAAAGTATAATTTATGACAGAATTAACATGAATTGTCTAGAACTACGTTTAGGAGAGTACGTACATCATTTTGATAATGCCATTCAGTTTGCAGCCACCGATAACCTATATGTCAATAATACTTCATTAGAGTCTATCTAGCATAGTTTTCCTATTTCCACTTACACCCCTGAAAATTCCCACTGTGGGCAACTATTCATGAAACTGATATTCGGTTCGAGCGGTTTCAACCTTGGTAACTATGTATCAGAATTTTTTGGATTCCTTCAAAATCAAAATAACCTTGACGAATCGATTTACCATCTTTTTGGATATGGACTGTCGATTCAGATGTCTGGGTCGATCGTTAGTAACAACATTAATTACCATTAGGAGCCTTCATGTCTCACCAGGCGTCCCCTCAGAATATCCGGGCCAAGGGCAGTATTTAATACCGGATTAGCATACAAGGCTTATGTAAATTCTCAAGGGGACACTCTGGGATATGTATGTTCGTAAGGGGGGGGGGGGAAATGCCGACCCTACAAATTCCTGTATGAAATCCTTCAGGGGTCAGAGCCGTCTTGCCCCTATGGGTTCGGCCCTATAAAATATATATAAATATATATTTATATTATTAAATCTCGATTGTTGTGTGTGTGTGTGTGTGTGTGTGTGTGTGTGTTTGTTTGTGTGTATTTGTCCGGATTGTATTAAAGTGATGGGGGAATAGAAACCGCATTAATATATGAGATATAAACTAATGTCAAATGTAAAATTGGTAAACAAATGATATAATAGGTAAACAAATATGCTGAACACGAATTTCGCATTTATAAATTTCTAATATGAATATTTGTTGTTGTTTACACAAAAAGGTAAACAAATTAATGAAAATTCAAAATCAACCTAGAAGTTAGCTTTCAACGGGTATTATAGGTAAACAAGTATGCTGATTTCGAATTTCGCATTTATAAACTTCTAATATGAATATTTATTGTTGTTGTTTACACAAATAGGTAAACAAATTAATGAAATTCAAAATCAACATAGAAGCTAGCTTTCAACGGGTATTATAGGTAAACAAGTATGCTGATTTCGAATTTCGGATTTATAAACTTTCTAATATGAATATTTAGTGTTGTTGTTTACACAAAATAAGTAAACAAATTAATGAAATTCAAAATCAACCTAGAAGTTAGCTATCAACGGGTATGATAGGTAAACAAGTATGCTGATTTCGAATTTCGCATTTATAAACTTCTAATATGAATATTTATTGTTGTTGTGTACACAAAATAGGTAAACAAATAAATGAAATTCAAAATCAACCTAGAAGTTTGCTTTCAACGGGTATTATAGGTAAACAAGTATGCTGAACACGAATTTCGCGTTTATAAATTTCTAATATGAATATTTGATGTTGTTGTTTACAAAAATAGGTAAACAAATTGATGAAATTCAAAATGAACCTAGAAGTTTGCTTTCAACGGGTATTATAGGTAAGCAAGTATGCTGAACACGAATTTCGCATTTATAAATTTAGAATATATAAAACAAATTTTAAAAATGGAAATCTTATATAGGGATCTATATAACGTCCCTTTCTGCCATTTTCCATGGCAGAAAGGGTGAGGAGTAAGGCCGCATAGCGGCCGTTAACTTGAGGTGCGTAGCACCGATCTGTCGCAAAGCGACCGAGACCGAAGGGCTCGTATATATATATATACAGTCAACTCCCGTTATAACGAAGTGCTCGATGCTCGGGACCGTAATTCATTTCGTTATAACCGTAGTTTGTTATAAGCGGAATCGATTTTAAAAGAGTTCATTACAAGTAAAATTCGTTGTGAGGGGTGTAAATTATATCCGACACAACCCGCGGGTTTTTGCGTGTAAAAGAATCTGATAATTTTTGGGGGGTCAGAGATTCTTTTTGCGGGTAGATTTGGTGTGGGGCGCCAGTGTTCGTGCTAAGCCTCTTTTGGGAGTTGCAGTGTCCCTCTATTGTAGCAACGTACCCTTCTACGTATAGTGCATACACATACTTAATGATCAATATCATCTGAAGATGGCAGAAGTGTTGTGATCGAAAGAATTTATAGTACAATTATTCTGTAATCCCGTATAATAAAACTCGTAATTCGCTGTTAAATAATAGCCCAAAAACGGATTGAAGTCTTCCTTATTACTTAAGGCTGTAAATATTTTGTACCCGCAAAGTGCGGGAGTGCACCGAGTGTGTACCCCCTATTATATAATCCTAGCGAGAATACTGTTAGCGAGTTGGTGCGAGTTCATTTGCTTATAGAATTATTTCTTGCGTGGCAGGGCGGCTCAGTCAACAATATATCCGGGCCGTTCCGGGACAGCATACGACTCGCGCTCAAATTTCTATTATATATACAGTGGAGTTGCTTTATTAGCACTCGGGTTTTGTATCAAAATTAGTTGCTAATAGGCGAAGTAGCTAATAAGGGATTTTCTTTAAAAGGAGCAAAACATGATTTCGTAGAGATTTGTCATTAACATTCTCTTAATTAATATAGTAAGTACTAAAACTGTAAATGAAATACACATTATCATCCTCCTCACGGTATTTCTTGATCAGCTACTGGTTTCATAAGACCATACAGTTTTCCTGAAAATGGTGAAAGGGGCAATGATCGGAGAAAGGCATATAACAGAGAACTACTTTGGAAATTAAACAGTTTGAATGAGAATATAAATACGTCTAATTTAAAAATACTTTAAAGTAATGAAATCATGAGAGCATATATCTATTGAGGGCTTCCTACACGGAAAAAATGATCAAGTCAGATGACCAACCTAAATATGTCGACACAAAACATATGAGTCCGTGCTAATTTTTATAGTAAATGATTGTTATTATTTGCGCGTGTAATGTAATAGCTGTTCGTCTATTAGTAACTTTGGGTTGCATATAGGTTGCTAGTAAACGAATATTGCTATTAAGCGAGTTGCTAATACGTTCAAATGATTGAAATAATATTCGTTTGAAAGAATGAATTATTCCCATTTTGCTTACTCCTGTTTCGCCTACACCATGTTTGCCTAATAATTTGAAAATAGTTCCATTTCGCCTACTCATTTTTCAAATGAGATTTGTTATATCCTAATATGCACGTGTAATTAACCAGGTTTCATTAATTAATACTGAATACAATCTGCTTGTTTAATTAGGATTCAACTATTATATACGTATAATGTATATTATAAGAATAATTATATGTAGTATTATAAGTGTAATTAAAGTAAATGTAGCTATTTGAGAAAAATCGGAGTTTAAAATATAGTTAGTAATGAAAGTCCCTGTAGATATTGACCCAGAGTGATCAGGTTTGCCACGAAATATTCTTTAAGTTTTTTAATTCTATTATCTTTTTGAACACTCTTGTTTGCTCTCTTTGTCAGTGTAGCACCTGATGCCAATTGTGCAATACTGACTTCCGTAAACACTTGCTCTTGTTTGAAATCGTTACGATTTCGTAAATATTTGGGTGAGCCTTTCGAGCTATTCTTTTAAGTTTATTATGCCATCCCTCTACAGGATTATTTGTCCTTGGGTTGTGTGCGTCTTGGCTGAATACATTACACAAAACGGGTGGAAACTGGCCTACCAACCAAGTATCTGCAAAATAATTCATGAATTCATGTTTCTCTGGACGAATAGGTGCCATGGTTTTAACCATATTCCAGCCAAAGAAGACTAGATCTGGAGGAATGAATGCTAATCTGCTGTTTTTCGAATGAATTGATTCATTACAACATCTTGTTTGTAGAGCGTTTGAAGGCCCATTGTATTTATCTTTCTATTTATTGCCTGGGTGAAGAGAAAGTAACAACCTTTTACAGGTTGCTACTTTCACTTATTGAAACATAATATTTGCTTACAAATTTTCAACAACAACATAACTTTTGTTTAAATTGGAGAGATAGTCAAATAAATTCCTAAGTAAACTATCCTTTGTAATAACTAACTCGCGACTAATACACTTTGTCACTATGATTAAACCATTGTAACATTAACAAATATGAATGTCGGACAGATCGTCGCCTGGACATTTCGTTGACGGACTCTTAGTTTACCTAGATGGGCGAGCGCATTGATCGAGAAGATTGGATAGTCCAGCGATTTTGGCTAATGGGCAAATTGGAGCCCGTACAGGGATATGACTCAAATAGGCCGGCAGGTATGGTTAGAGGGTAATTGTGAAATCGAAATTTTCCCGATGCAAGGATGAGGTTGAAACCTTCATACTATGCTCAGTTCAAAAACAACGATGAACAATATATTTTTTATTACTCATATATAATATTTTCTTTGTCATATTACAGTAGGACTCGGTTAGTACGTACTTCTGCTTAGTACGTACTAAGTTGTATTAACAAAGATTGTCATATTATATGCATATCTATGTAGTGTCAACTCTGTTAGTACGTACAGTTAGATAATACGTGTAATTTCTCTCTCCCGGGGGGCTACGTACTGACCGAGTTCTACTGTACTTAAATTTGTTATATTTAGGTTTTGGTAGATATTATAAGTGTGAAGATGTGTGACAGACATAAAACTCCACATGTGTATTTAGTGGTGCAGCTGAATGTTACATCACGCAAGATAGGCCTTAATAGAAATAGTACTACCTATATGTTTAAAGCATTGTATAATAACGAAATTTCTGGGGCTCCATAGCCTAGATTGATTGCCCGGTCACCCCATAATTATAAATCCGGGCCTGCAAAAAAATAAATTAGAAAGGGATAGCTAACATAGATTAAGTATAAAATTAGAATGAGAATAACCAGGAGGGGTCAATCTTAAGAATACTACCCATAGGTGACTTCATGGAAAAATATATTTTTAGGGAATTCCCACCCTCCCCCTCCCCTCGCGAAGTACCAAGTACTTAACGAATTTATTGCTTTTGGACCCCTAAACCCATTCAGTATTTGCCACAAGTGACACTTTGGAGTTGTCACCTGTGTCAGACAGGGGTGATAAAAATCATGATTTTTTTAAAAAATCAAAACAATCCGATTTTTTTGATTTAAATCAGGTTTTTTTTATTTAAATCAGAGTTTTGATTTTAATTGTTTTTTTGCAATCTATATCACATTGGCGTATAATATTTGGCTAATAGATTAATTACATTGATAATGACTCATTATCAATGTATTTCTTTTCTTTTCGCAAAAAACAATAGACATAAAAAATCTGATTTAAATCAAAAAAGTCAAAAAAATTCGATTTTTTTGATTTAAATTCCGTTTTTTTATTATTTAAATCAGATTTTTGATTCAAATCATGATTTTTATTAATAAAAATTTAAATCACTTGATTTAAATAAAACAACCCTGATGTCAGATTAGCATCGCTTGATACGAAGTTAATTACATCTGGTCCCCGAAGTCCTCCTATGAGCATTTTTACCCAAACACACTTTTTTAATTTTATTACAATTTTAATTCGTGAGCAATTCTCACCTTTAGGTGTGATAAGATACAAAAAATTACCCTTAGTGTAAATTCTTGATAATTTGGTGCAAAGTTTCGCAATAATATTGATTCGTACACTCCATGAAGTACCAGGTACTTCATGGATGTACCTTTCAAAATGGGACCCGCAACCTGGCTATGGGTCAAGTATCTGCCGATTGAGCCCCCCCTGGAATAACATTATTTTAGGAATAATAGAGTGAAATTGAATACCTCAATAAGGAAATCTTCCTTTCGAGTTGTTTTAAAATCTTGAATTAAGCCAATGAAATAAGGTGTTGATATAGTATCACTTTGTACATAAACAGAATCTCCAATGTGGTATATCTGATTATCATCTGAAATATACAACTCTTTATCTCTAAGTTTTGACTTAACAGAGATCATGCTATCACGTACACATGTCTGTAGATGGTTAGGGTCGTCCTGAATCTTAATTTTTCCCATTCTCATGTTTTTATTACTCCGCACACGTTTAGTGTTACGATGTCCTACACGGTTAAAATCATCAGATACAAGGGAAAAATCTTTATCATCGTTCAGATCCACAAACTTTCGGCGAGTAAGCTGACGCTTTGGTAATCGATTTCTTTTGGATTTGACTTTGCTCACAGTTGCCATAAGTAGACTTTAAAACTATTCCAAATAGTTAGATAAAAATTTACACGAGTATATACGGTTTGGAGATATATGGGCAACAATATAAAATTTTAATCTTTACGTCATCAATCAAAAATGAGGAAACAATTGATTATATGGTGTTACAAACACTATAGTTTTAATGTGTTTTTAAACTCCAAGGGTGTATTATCTAATTTCACTACATTTGTGTATTATTATATTAGTCAATTATCCTTTCAGATAGTGATATTTGAATGAAGGACAATTCGTAGCAAGTCATGGTGGCATATATTTGGAACATGAAAAATAGTGAGTGCGGTTGTGAAAGATGAATTTCGATCATTCCAACTCAAAATTTGGTTTCTAGCGTAATTGATATTAAAGCTGAAACGAATATTCGAAATGTAAGAACGAGCCCTTTACTAAAAGAACGAATATTCGAATAATTGTTAATTTTGATGACTTAGCATTTAATTCAATATAAAAACTTAAAATACATTGGTTACAATATGGTTTCATTATAACTACAAATTGCATTGTCACAAGTTAGTTATTCTTCGGCTAGCTTAGGTAGGAATGTATATTTACGACCTTAAAATCAAAACAAAAGTCATTTGGTTGTCCAAAGGTAGTCAACGAATATCCGTTTCAATTAAATATTCGTTCAATCATTTCGAACGAATATTCGGTGTATTCGTTTCAAGCCCTAATTGATATGGTTTATAGTGCAACATAACAACAAAAAGCCCTCACAGACGGGATGGGAGTGTGCTTCTTCTGATTGCACTTCCCCAATGTTTAATATAACTAGAATTTCAATATTCAAATGAAATTTAATCTAAGTATAAGATAATTTAATTAATGTTTGAATTGTGAAGACTTCAAATGTTTAAATTAATTAAAGATTAAGTATTACCATAGCCTACTCTATATAAGGCCTACCATCACATGTACCATGGATGAAGTAGTGTACGATGAGAAAGTGATAAACACAGTTCAATGTTTTCAACTTATTTGGAAATTAATCTGTTATAAGAAATAATTCTAGTAAAGAATAGATTTTCTCTATAGAGTATTTATTGCTCACTTAAGAACAATGATAAGAATACATAAAGAATAATGTGGGTTCAAAAAACAATAATAATAGAAGAGTAGCCTTCTGGTGTATTTCATCAATGTGAGAACTTCTTCAGTTTTCGCTTTCTATTCCTTTAGATGCAACAGCGGAGTTATAATTTTTAACCTTGTTAGCTAGTTACAGTTGGCGCAAGTGAAATAAGATTTTTTGGATAGTCAAAATAGAGACACCACAAGAAATGCAACTCGATTTAGCAATCGCATCAGTCTCTTCTAAGAATATCAAGGTTACTTCCACAATAATTTTTCTGGATGATCCTTGCATTAATATCGCCATCAAGTTGTCTTTGCTTTCAATTGCAATTAACGTTTCCATAAAGTTACAATAGATACGAGGAAAAACTCGGATGGATACTTTTGGCCACCACGGTCAGTTAATTGCAAAAGCCTGAACTCGGGTTGTGAATCTTCATCAAAGATAAAGTCTTTGTCAATGGTCAAATGATCAATGCGAACATGACATGGCTGAGTTCTTTAAATATATTTATGTACTGCATAACCAGCAATAAAAGCTAATGACTGAAGAGTCTGTTATCTACATTCAATGGAAGTTAGATTATCAATTTCATCACAGACTAGTTGGACATCGATTTCATGGCCATTATTCGTTTCAAGGGATGAGTATGAATCAATAAATGTCTGAATTGAATATAAGCCACAATCTTGTTGTGAAGTAAAAAACTTTAAATGCTGGATAACTTGAGGCGGCGTTCAGTTTCAAGAATTTGAAATACGAGATATGATAGTTTGAACCTGACTTCATACGATATAGGCCAAAGTGATGTTACAATGGATCTGTATGTAAAAATGATGTAAAAGATAGTAAATCCACAAATCCAGTTAAATGGTTAGTTATCTGAGGCAATACAGTACAAGCATGTTTAAAATTGGTAAACGTCTGTTTAATAAACTTTCCTACAATACCTGGCAAGGCCAGCCAAGTCTCTAACCAAATGACAACACAAGCTAAGAATGAAAATCGTTCGTCCTGGTATGTTAGAGGTCTTGAAATATCATCATTCAAACTTTGACCTTTAAGTGGGGAATTTATGTTGAACAGTTTCCAAATTTGAAGAAGCATTTCAACAAAGTCGTGTGCATTGTTTCGGTCTTCTTGGTTACGGAGTTCATTCTGTAACTTCAGAGCTGCAACAGTTAATTCGTTGAATACTTTCAAAACAAGTTTCACATTTTGGCGCTCAATAGCAGAAGGATAACAAGCTTTGATAGTCAAGCAAGGAGCTAACTTAGCTAAAGATTCTTTCACTAAATTATAGAGGAGACGCACATCACTAAAAGATGCAGAGTAAACTTGAACAGGATACACACAGTAATCCAGCTTAATGTTTTGAAAGTTGGGAAAGTGAAAATAACATTATATCTCCTTCTCTTCTTGTAAATACCCACATTCTCTAGTTGGCCAAGAATAAATTGTAATCTTGGCAAATCGAAACAATTGGGTTCTGTTTAATCACTATCTAATAGATTACATATGGCCTCCTGAATATGTTCTTTTGCTTTAGAGATATGGTGAGGATGTTTCTTCTGAGGGGAAGATCTAAGTTTCATAGTAATCTCTGTAAACAGCATTTCAATTTGTCGGATATCAGTGATAGAGATAAGTGAGAGAGAAATGGACTCCCCATATATATATAATATTATATATCCGTTCACAGATAAAAAAGAATTTTTCAAGAGAAACATCTGCACAAATATTATTATTTTCCATCTTAGGCAAAAAAATCTCACACAATTATCTGTTTGAATCCAAACTAACCAGTCAGTTGGGATTGTTATCAAAGCTAACTTATCTCGAATTTCTTGTATACAACCAACTCGCAACTTCTCCATTTCGGTATTCTCTGATCTCAAGCTGAGATTATTTGCTTGATTCAATAAATCTTCCTCTTTGGAGTCGTAAGAGAACCGAGTTCGTTTGATTCTAATTGAAGGGGTAGAGGAATAATAAGACTGACAACCAGGAAGGAGAGAGTGGACAGCGCCAGGATTTAATTTGGGTCTTCCTCTCGGGACCTCATAGGATGTGCCATCTCCTCTGGGTACCGTGTGAAAATATCGAATATCTTCCTTCGGAAAATGATTAGCACACACATACACCATTTGAGGAAAGAAATATCCTCACGATGGAGAGCACGTAACGTATCCAGGCATGTCGTAACTCAGGTGGACCATCTGGAAGTTTAAAAACTGGGACGCGCTCTTCTGGGATATAATTACCCCTACAACCAGGGGCAGGACAGTTCGGCATTGAGAAATTTTTTAAATCTAACTATTAAAGAGAAACAAAGTAAAATATAGTGCTAGGAAGTGCTTAAAATATTGGTGGAAGGAGAATTATATTAATTAATTACTAAAAATTAACAAAAATCAGTAACAAGTTGATCCAACTATTTTTAAAATATTTCTAACTGTACAGAGATAAATGTAAATAACTATGGGTCAATAATAATATCGTACACTACTTCATCCTTGGTGCAAAATATCAGCTTTGATGGTAGGCTTTATATAGAGTAGGCTATGGTATTACAAATAGAATTAGGAATACGTGTAGTCATAGCCAGGCTTTCATCCAGACAAAAATTTCTGCGCGCCTAGATTTAGTTTGAGCTCGTTCATTTTTCATTTTGTACGCTAGTTTGCACATTTTGTATTAAGTATATGGGAGTATCTCTCGATATTCTACGCCTAGACACGATTTTTGTACGCCTAGATTAAAATCCATCTAAATTACGCTCCTTTAGGAGCGTCAATACGCCTGGATAACACCCTGGTCATAGCCTACTCTACATAAGGCCTACCATCAACCTCGAAGATCTGGACCAGGGATAAAGCAGTGTACGATATTATTATAAACCCATAAATTTGAAATATTAGTTTTATACAAGTACTATATATTACAAAATACTTCCATCAACTTTCAAAAACGTTTTGTATATATTCTTTCCAGTAGTCACCCGATTATGTATTCAACCAGACTTTCCCTGTCTTTCCCAACCTTTGTGGGTTGTCAATTCCTTATCCACCCCTTTGTTTTCTCTGTTTAGGCCAGAGTAAACGATGTCTTATCTAACATTTTCCCTAACATTTATTATAATTAGAACTAGTTTTTCAATGCCTAACTGTTCTGCTCCCGGATGTAAGGGTAATTATACCCCTGAAGAACGTGTTCCAGTATTTAAACTCCCTGAAGGTCCACCTGAGATTTGCCAGGCTTGGATACGTGCTCTCCATCGTGAAGATATTTCTGATCTCAAATGTGTGTGTTTGTTCTAAGCATTTTCTGAAGGAAGATATTGAACTGTTTCAAAGAGTACCCAAAGGAGATGGCACATTCTATGAGGAAACGCGCGGAAGACCAAAATTGAAACTTGGCGCTGTTCCTTCTCTACTTCCAGGTTGTCCTCTCTATTACTCCTCCACTCTATCAACCGGGGTCAAACGCACTCGTCTTTCTTTTGACTCGAAGGAGCAAAATTTCTTAATTAAACCATGTAATTAATCTCAGTCTGAAATCAGAGAATGAAGAGTTGGAAAAGTTTCGTGTTCTTTGTGTACAAGAAATTCGAGATAAGTTAGGTTTAATTACACTCCCAACTGACTGGGTAGTTTGGTTTTCTAAGGATAACTGTATTAGATTATTCTTACCAAAGATGAATAATCATAAGATTTCTGTAGATGTTTAGCTACCTATTTATCAGTGATTGGCTATCTATATGGGCAAGTTTGTTCTCTTTCCCATAACTCTATCACTGATATTCAACAGATTGAAACTCTATTATCAGAGATTACTCTTAAGCAAAACTCTTTTCCTAACGAGAGATATTCACAACATATATCTAAAGCAGGATTGTCCAACCTACGGCCCGCGGGCCACAATCCGGCCCGCGAGAGATTTCCATCCGGCCCGCCAACATATTTGAGAAGTACTCCAAGTATTAGTCAAACTTTTTTTAGAACCATATACGTTACCAGGCCCGTATCCAGTGGGGAGAGGGGGGGCTGAGCTCCCCTGGAGAATTTTGAGCCCACTGCTGAGAATTTCCTTAATGGTGTGATGTATCTAACATTAGGATTTGTTGTCGAATTGGATGTTTTTGGAATTTCTATTTTACTCGTGCTCACATTTTTTAAAAATAACCTCGAATAATCAACTGTCGCACCTATTGGTTGAGTAATTTGGGCGACTAGCTCTATTTTTGTTTCTGGTTTCCAGGGGCTTCTTCGCTGGACCCGCCTGGGAGGCTAACAGCGACCCCCACACCCCAATTGGCGATACGATTGTTCACAAAACTACAACCTCCCTTCTTGCAAATCTTAACTCCGCCGCTGCCTTGATTTCATTAAAAAATTTCTGACTCTGCCCACCAAATTCTCATTGCCCCACCTACTATCTGTTTCTGGCAACGGGCCTGTTAAGTATACATAGTGCTTTCAGCAGTTATTACCAGTAGTGGCGAATCACCAAATTATCGAACCGAACCCACAAAAATATTGACAGTCATCATATTCGGTTAATAAGCCATAATATATATGGGTGGCCCGCAAGCAGTTAAACAGTTTCTAGTTCGGCCCGTAAAGAGAAAAGGTTGGACAAGCCTGATCTAAAGCAAAAGAACATATTGATGAAGCAATATTTGATCTTGTTGATGGTGATGAATTAGGATCTAATTATTCTGATTTTGTGATAAAATTACAATTTATCCTTGGGCAATTAGAGAACTCTGATATTCCTAAGAAGAGAAGAAGATATAATGTTATTCCTCAAATTTTGGCTTTAAAAACGCATTTCATTTCTCATGGGAGTTACATTTTTCTTCAAAGTTTAGAATGCATTTCTCTACCACATGTTCATACGCTAGAGAAGTTGTACTCCTCCTTCGGCCTGGAAAATGATTTTAGTACATACCTTAGCCAGGTTACTTCCTTTAGCCCTCAAGAGAAGAATGTAATCATTCAGATGGATAAGATCCACGTTAAGTCTGATATCTCATATAAAGGTGGTAAATATTTGGTCCTAACCTATCCCCTGATAATCCGACAAGAACTGTTTCTGTCATCATGATTTCAAGTTTACATAAGAAATGGTCCTGTATTGCTCGTTTCATACCTTGTGCATCCATCACTGCTGAATTTCTCTTTCCTATAATCAGATCTTGTATTTTGGAAATTGAATCTTGCGATTTGAAAGTACAAATTATTTCTACAGATAATTACCCCTTAAATGCAGGGTTGATAAAAATCATGTTTTTTTTTAAAAAATCAAAAAAATCAGATTTTTTTGATTTAAATCAGAATTTTGATTTTAATTGTTTTTTTGCAATCTATATCACACTGGCGTATATTATTTGGCTAATAGATTAATTACATTGTTAATGACTCATTATCAATGTAATTTGACTCATTATCAATGTATTTCTTTTCTTTTCGCAAAAAACAATAGACATAAAAAATCTGATTTAAATCAAAAAAGTCTGATTTAAATCAAAAAAGTCCGACTTTTTTGATTTAAATCAGACTTTTTTGATTTAAATCAGATTTTTGATTAAAATCATGATTTTTATTAATAAAAATCATTGATTTAAATCACTTTATTTAAATCAAACAACCCTGCTTAAATGTGAATTTATTCAAGAAATTCTCTCCAAATAAGAAGTTAGGAACTCATGTACCACACCCTTCTTGCCACCAAAGAAAGCTCTTTTTATTTTTTATTATGTACACCTCTTGAAATCAGCTCGAAACAACTGGTTAAATCAGCAATATTTTCATAAAACTTTTCACTTACCCAACTTTCAAAACATTCAGTTAAGTAAGCAAACTTTTACCAGAATCAAACATTCGTGTACTGTCTTGCCTGAGATTACCAACTAATTAACTGAGTTTTGTGGATTTAAATATCTCTTGAGTTCCTTTTTACAGACAGATCCGTTAGAACATCATTTTGGCCTATATCGTATGATGTCAGGTTCGAATTATCAAATTACATATATCAGATTCTTGAAACTGAACGCCGCCTAAAATTATCCAACATTTTGAAGATATTTTAGTCCCAACAAGAATCTGGGTTTAATTCACTTCAAACATTTATCGATTCATACTCAACAACGTGTGATACTTGTAATGATAGCGAAATAGATCTGCAACTGGTCATGTATGAAATAGGTGATTTAACTTCCATTGAATGTAGTAGACAAATAGTTCAGTCATTGGCTTTTATCGCTGGATATTCAGACATATGTATTTGAAAAACACTCAGACAAGTCATGTTTGCAATGAATTTTTAACTATTGATAAGGATTTTCGTTTTGATGAAGATTCACAACCTGAGCTTACACTTATAAGATTAACCGACCGTGGCGGTCTAAAATATCCATCCGAGGTTATTCTAGACTCTATAATAACTTTATGGAAGACTCTGACTGTGATTGAGAGCAAAGACAACTTGACGGCTATGTTCATGACAGGATCATTCAGAAAGTCTCTTGTCCAGCTTACGTTGATATTCTTAGAAGACACTAGTCTGATTAGTGACTCAAATTGCATATCTTATGGTGTGTCTCTGATTATTATCATAAAGAAAATTATTTTCAATCTTCCAATTGTCTCCTTGCAAATAAAGTCAAGAATTATAACTCCGCTCTTATTTCTAAAGGTATAGAAAAGCGTAAATTAAAAAAATTCGTTCACTAAGAAGGATACATACTCATTGAACACTTACATATTTACCTTTATTATTCTATGTCTTGTTTTCATTATTTGTGAAATTATTAGAAGGAGGAAACACAGTAGTATGTGTTTCTCTCTCAACAAGAGAACAAATAACACATTCCTACCATTATGTATTGTAACAAAGTAATTCATATCGTACACTACTTCATCCATGGTACATTTGATGGTAGGCCTTATGTAGAGTAGGCTATGGTGTAGTATTTACGTTCTATTTTGAATAATCGAATTGACATCATCATCAACTTTGTAAAGGGTCCAACTTCCAAGTGTTTTCATTGCACTAGTATGAAACACATATTAACTTACAAACCAATCAATAACAATGAAAAGCAGGCTTATGTAATATGTTCAATAGTATTCAGTATACTAATTACAAAATGGAGAAGATGGCTGATTTATGTAAATAATAGTTAAGGCCAGGCTTGGGGCTGATTACGATTACAATCGTAATCGATTGTAATCGATTACAACTTTTCCTGTAATCGTAATCGTACCATAATCAAGCTTTTTTTGAAGGATGTAATCGTAATCGTAATCACCCATTAGTAATCAGCAACAGGTATGGCACCAGACCCCCCAAAATTTTGCACAATAACTTTAAATAAGGATATAGTTTAAGGCAGGCGTGTCAAACTGGTGGCCCGCCGGTTGCTCAGATGTGGCCCGCAATCCATTAAAAGATCTGGAATATGGCCCGGGTAAAGGGCTGGGGTTATGAAATTGGCCCACTATTCGAATCGAGTTTGACACACCTGGTTTAAGGGTTCACTGATCTCATTGATCTCACTATATCCGGCCCCTACAAAAATTCTTGGTGACTACCCCCATGCACACGGGCCATATTTTTCGTGCGCATGGAACTCCGGGGCTTAATCGGACGATCGTATTGCATCGTAAAGAAAATGAAATCGTAATCAAATGTAATCGATTACAACATTTAATGTAATCGTAATCGTATTCATAATCAAGCTTTTTCTGAAGGATGTAATCGTATCGTATCGTAATCACTCACTAGTAATCAGCCCCAGGTCTGGTTAATAAAACCTAGAGTTGGTTAGCGACCTATTCATTTTAATTGATAAATAGAAAGAACATCCTTAGGAGAATACATCCTTAATAATTTCAATTGATAATTCAAATTATTAAAGAGTCACTGGACCAGAACACAAATCTCGATTTAACTGACGAACGAAAAGAAATTGAATAATTGTATATAGTGGTGCACATCTCCAGGAAATTCTTTATGTCCTATCCAAATTTGAAATCTCTATTAGCAATGGTCTAGTCAGGGCATCGCGTACGGCCGGCCGGAAGTCCGACAGGGTAAATTCAATACTGTGCACTTATAGTATAAAACAATAGTAGGACACTACTATAACGTTTTTTACTAGAAGAAGCACACTAAAAGTGTCATTAATTGAGTCTATCACTTTTGCGTAGATTCATTGCGTAAAGTGGTTTAATTTGACAGTTGCGAGTAACACATTTGCGTAAACATTCTATTTATCATTTGTGCATAAAAATTAGATAAAAAAAATCCAAAATTGCAACCTGTGCCGACGCATGTTCATTTGGTGGCACTAAATTTTGTTGGTGTTTATTGATAGTGCCTCCAAAGGAACATGCTGTCGGAACAGGCTGCAATTTTGGATTTTTTTTCCGCCCAGTCATCAACGCCTCAAGGCGTCAGGAACCATTTGTTAATTGGTCCGAGTCACAAGGAACGGTAGATAAATTTGAAGTTTGTTTCTATCATAAACCATCTTGAGTTTAATGGCATTCATTCATTATGTATTGACAATAAATTATATTATTAGTTATATATTTTAGCAATGTTATCCACAGTAAGTTGAGTTGAGTCAACAAATTCCTTATATTATTTTAATATATATAATCCATTGTATAGTAATACTACAATTAAATAGAAGCCAGCTGGAATTTATAAGTTAAATCAATATAATTATCGCGAGTTGAATCAATAGAGTAAGATTTAACAAGTTAAATCAATATAATTATTACAAGTTGAAACAACAGAATTAGATTCAATATAATTATTACAAGTTGAAACAATAGAATTAGATTTAACAGTTTTACTGAATCTGAAGTGTGAGGAAACACAGGAGATTTGTACCCCAATTATGGCACAAACCTAGGCCAAATTGAACATTTGTGATTTGCCAAAAGGTGTAATTCTCTATCCGTACATGTAAATTTTATCAAGCTCAATATTAATTATTTCATGTTAAGAGCCATAATTAGTTTAAATAGGTGTTGAAATCATTTGATAAAAAATCGTAACCCCAGGTGCAAATTATACGGTCACTCCGCAACTACATGCCAAGTTTCAGCCCCCAATGTATACAGGTGTGGCCAGGGCACCCGCTAAGGAGATAAAAAATAAAGAAAATAAAGGCAGTGATTCCAATACTGGGCCACTATACTATAGTATAGTCGGCACAGTAATAAAGGCAGTGATTTCAATACTGGGCACTATACTATAGTATAGTCGGCACAGTAAAAAAAGCTTTCTATTCCCCAGTGCTACTAGTTAGTACAAACTTCATAGACATTAACATAGCAATGATAACTACCCAATTCTCTTGGTGCTCATGTATGTAGTCAATTCCAATTAATGTTAAATAATAATAACACATCATTTAGTTCCATATTTACATATCTGACTGTAACTTGGAAAGTATTTGAGCTAGAGAGTCAAATTTTGTCTTGAATAATAGCTAATATGTAAGGGTATAATGGAATAAACTAGCAAGCAAATGTCCCTTTCCCTGAGCCAGGGGATCCGAGGTTAAATCTAATAAAGTATAATCGATATAGCTCAGTTAATTTCTAAGATTAATTAATTAATACTATTAGCACTCATTTGCTTAGCACTTCAAATCCCTAACCCAAGTTTAACAAATTCATAACTTCCGAATCCTAAAGTTCATCAAAATAGATGCCAAAAGTGAGATTTTTGCCCCTTGCTTGGGCAGGTGACAAGAGGATTTTGTGCTAAAACCTGGACAATTCTCAAATTTTCGACAAAAATCCGGGACAATCCTGGCACAGGTTGTAAAAAACTGGACACTTTAATGTGAAACGAATCGGAGACAATTGGATGGTATAAAAAATAACTGCAAAAAAAACTGACAATTTAGAAAATTACTGGACATCGCAGATAATTGTAAAAAAACTGTACTGTCCAGGCTAAAAATTGGACAATGGTAACCCTATGCGGCTCCACTCGCACAATAATTATTAGTTTACAGCAAACTTCTTACTATGTATTAAGAAATATATCTGAAATTTTTGAAAGCAATACTTTATGAACTTTATTAGATTTAATCCGGGATATGTCAAAAAAACATTAAATGAGTAATTGAAGGTTGAAGTTTTTTGATTGTGACATGCATATGTGCTACTAGATTTGTCGGTATTACATCCGGATTTAGTATCATTATACTTGTTAACATTCATACATATACTAAAATATGTATTGAAATTATCATGGTAAACAAATGACTTGATTTATACCGGATATCTATTCATTTATACAAGTCAGCATTCTTTCGGAACACTCGCTGGCACCCATTTGAAGAAATTGCTTGTGAAAATTGTGTACAAATAGAACTGAAAGTTCAGTGATGCAATGTTTTCAACTACCTTGCATTAACTATATTTAAGTAAAATCCATATGTGTTTGATTTTTCAAAGAATTTGCTGTTGTCAATATTTTTTTTAAATATAGTCATTACTGGGATTCAAACCCATAACCTCAAGATTACATTAACGTATGCTATCCACTGAGCTGTTGATACATATTAGTAATATATAATCTGATATTAGTGTTGCAGTGTATACCCGCACATGGTGTGTGCGGGCACACACTGGTGTATATCCGCACACAATCAATGAATTAGTCTGGCTAAAATATGTTGTTAGATGATGAAAATAAAACTCCTACACTTGTGAAAGGGACTATAATGGATTAAAATGTGCAGAATTGAAAAGCAACAATAAAACTCCAAACCTTCCAACGTAATAATTTGCAATAATAATAAATAACTAATCTCGCTAATAAACTTATATTAATAAAACCAACGTCATATAGTGTGTGCGGATATACACCAGTGTGTGCCCGCACACACCATGTGCGGGTATACACTGCAACATTAGCATCAATATGCACTATAAAAAACCATCAAGGTACTTAAATGTGAGAAATGTTCACATAATTACCGATATCATCAAAGGTGACTTCACTAACAATGCATTTTTGAGCTAAGACAGTATTGATTTTGGAAAATTTGGACTTCCAACAGAATTCCAGGTTATATAATAGCATTATAATTCACAATAATCTCCACTTTCATTTATAAAATTTCGGTGGCAAGAATCCTTCCCGAAAATTTCGGCGGCAAGCATCCTTAATGATGCGCCAAGTTGGTCACACCAGATTGCCAATATGCTTACTCATTATCGCATAATGACGTAATCACTAAAATTTCACAATGTTAAATTTGACTATATAGGCCTATTTGCGCTTCTCGGTCGCTTTGCGACAGATTGGTGCTACGCACCTCAAGTTAACAGCCGCTGTGCGGCCTTACTCCTCACATTTTCCCATGGAAATAGTAGAAAGGGCCGTTATGATTTTGATTTTCATTAATTTGTTTACCTATTTGTGTAAACCACAACAACAACAAATACTCATATTAGAATTTTATAAATGCGAAATTCGTGTTCAGCACACTTGTTTACTTATAATACCCATTGAAAGCTAACTTGTAGGTTGATTTTGAATTTTCATTAATTTGTTTACCTATTTTGTGTAAACAACAACAACAAATATTCATATGAGAAATTTATAAACGCGAAATTCGTGTTCAGCATACTTGTTTACCCATTATAACATTTGAAAGTTAGTTTATATCTCAAAAATAAATGCGGTTTCTATTCCCCCATCACTTTAATACAATTCGGACAAACACACAAACACACAAACACACACACAAACAACAATCGAGATTTAATAATATAGATATTAGGAGTATATAAACCACACACCAACCGCGAAGCGGTTGGTGTGTGGTTGTGGTCTGCCGCGAAGCGACCTAGCAAGCGAAGCGCACTAGTTATTATTAACTCATGATCATAATCATGATGAGAATGCTTATAGTCAAACGAATTCGTATTAAAAAATAAACTGAAACGGGCTGCTGAAACTTCTTCAGAGAGACTAAGACAGGTGTTCAATGAAACCTGTCGTGAAAATCCTGCTAACATTTCAGACCGTTTAGACAGATGGAAGGTAGTATGTGCAAACGGAGAAGAAAATTACTCCTACCTCTCCCTCTGAACCCTGGTGATTTTTGTCAGTTAATACCAGATTCGCCATTTGTGCAAGGGGAGCGCTAACAGTGGTGGAGCATATGCAGTTATATTTGCCTCGGACTTAATGCTGATGAAATTGAAAGTTGCTGATCAAATCCAATTTGATGAAACTTTTTACACAGTACAGTCAATTTTTTATCAGCTCTTTACAATCTTCATATCGTTTACGGACATTGTATTATAGCCATTCACTTATTAATGCAAACTAAAACGGAGGACTCATATGCTATTGTTTTGATGAAAATACGCGAGATAATTCCTGAATTTTCTCCGAAAATTGCTGTTTACGATTTTGAAAGAGCACCTCGCAATGTATTCTTCCATTATTACCCTGAGAGAAATATTACCGTATAGGCTGTTAGTTCCATTTTACACAAGCAATCTGGAAGAAAACGCAACTCTTAGGCCTTGCATTAAGGTATAAGTCTGATCAAGTATCCGCGAATTGGCTTAGTAAACTAATGGTACTGCCACTATTACCTGAAAGTGAAATTTTAGGGGCCTTCTCCATATTAGAACAGGAAATATTTTATCATAATGAAATATAGGATCCGCTGATCAAAAAGTTGAAGGTATATTATAAAAAGACATGGATCAAAGGACAAAATGAACTTTCAGTGTTTTCTGAAGAGAATGCAACAAACAATGGTGCAGAGGCCTTTCATAAAACTTTGAAATCTGTCATCACAGTTCACCATCCAAATATATGGAAGTTTTTATCTGATTTGAATAAGGTCATACTTGATTTTGAATTGGAATACCAAAGATTAGAGCAAGGCCTTGAGATAACAAGAAAACCAAAGAGACAAACATTGGAAAATGCTGCCCGCAGAAATACATGTAAAGTAAAATTACAAGGAGGAACATATTCAATTACTCAATATCTCGCTGCTGTCTCAGCAACAATTGGTGGTTGTGGAAAACATGCTCTTGGACAGTTCGCAGATATTATCACAGAATTTCAGATGAATCAAACTATGTGATGATAGTGATGATACTTTCCACAATACTTGTTAATTTGTTGTCATCCAAAACAAGGAACATACGCTCTCATTCCTTGTGGTCACGCTAATCTATGTCAAGATTGTGGCCGGCATTTTATTGAAGTGAACATGCTCTGTCCAATATGTCGAACTTAAATAAACGACTTGATGCAAATATTTCAATGAGTGTTATACCAATTTATTCATCACTCATTAATTAATTAACATGCATACTCATTAATTAATTAACATGCATACTCATTTCATAATTATATTTATAACTCTCTTTGCTAACATTATATAACTTCTTACATAATTATTCAATAATATTATTATATTACAAAGTCAAGTCCCAAATATGGTTGGTCTAATTCCTACCTCTGCGTTGGTGTAATTCCTAACTTTAAAATACGTTGGTCTAATTCCTACCACTGCGTTGGTCTAATTCCTAACTTAAAAAATATGTTGATCTAATTCCTAGCATCAAGCTAGTTGGTCATATTCCTACCTGAAGTTGATCTTATTCCGCTGTCCCTAACGAAGGACACGGCTAAGCATATAAGGCTGTGTTATAGTCTATTCGAAGCCATTTTTAGAAATTCAATTATATTCATAGTTTCAATTTGAAATTTGAATTTTCAAAATTGCAGATATGCTTAGAAATACAAAGCAAAGCCTTCCTGGGAATATACGTATTTCAGCAATGATAAACAGTAAAAGTTGTAATTAAAAAATATAAAAATCGTGATACGACACCATTAATCATTCACTAAAAAACACTGAGTGAGGTTAAAAATTCATCATAGCAAGGAATAACATCAACTGTTGGTACGAATTCTAGTGTTGAGACTGCTTATTACAACAGGAAATTCTTCATCATTTTGATACCGTTGTTGCAGTCCCGAGGTTTGAATATGTCCCCATATAGCTTGGCCAAAGTGAAAGAAACAGCCTTTAATCTCCGCATTAGGAAAAACCTGTGCAAATGCATTTATTGCAGCTCCTTCTATTCAAACATTAAGGTTCTGGATTGAGCATTGGATAGTTCTCCTTAATTAAGAGTTGAGAATATTTTCTTTTACACTATCTCAGTTTTAGATTTGGAAAACAAAATACCAATGGAATAGTGACGGTTTCATTAAGCAAAGCATGGATGGTATACAAACAGGGGCGTATTTGACGGAGGCTCCATGGAGCCGCCAGTCGGTGCTCCACTGGATCTCGTCAGAGGAAATAGACTAGGAAGGAAGTAAGGAAAATAATAGTTAGTTCAGGGGGGAAAGAAGGGTGGAAAACGAATGGATGACCTCATCAACTCCTTTATCATCATAAATACCGTAAAATATGTTAATTAATGTACTAAACATTTCTATCACAGTAGATTTTGAGTAGTTTTGGTTAGTAAACTCGATTATGTAACCATTCTTAATGATTATGTTTTTTAGTAATGATTATTTAGGTTGGATTATTCAAAACTCGTCGAAGCTGAAGTTGTGGAGCCCTCACCTTGGCTTGGGGCCCTACGCGCCTGTATACAATTAATATCCCACGACGCCGAATCGAAGGTACCATCACAAAACCAGTTGAGGTACCTGGTTGGCATTTGGATATGTTACTGGGTGCCGAGAACAATCAAATCCAATTATGGATTGTTAGAGATAAAAAATTGTTGTCCTCTTGTAGTATGCACCGACTCGAAAAAATCATCATCTGGAGCTCTCCTCTCGCGCCGCACGATTTTGACAATCTGTTTTTAGAGGGAATTTTGACTGCTGCATTAACGGTGATTCCAATCGTGATTAATTGACATTTCCGGGAAATCGGTTTCTGTTGTACGAAAAGTTTTTTTTGCAGATTATTATACCTTTATATTATATTTTCTAAAATTCAATCAAAATTTGGTGGAAAAATTCTAGGAACACCGATATTTCCGTAATTTCACACCTCCATATATGGTATCTTCTGGATTACATAGCAAATTTCTGCGAAAATTATTTGTAATATGTGCATAAAAGTAAAGCTAATATAATTTTTAATGTAAATACAGCGGGGATATTACAAAACACGTGAGATTATATAATAAAGTCATAAGGTGGAGTATCACGGGAAATATTCACCTAACATTCAAATGGTTGTATCTCAAAATAATAAAACAGGCATTTTGATCATACAGAAACCTTAGTTTTGGGATTTTGAAATAATAAAGATGAAAAATTGGAACTGCATTCTTTTCAATATACTTAGAGGAACAAAAAATCGGAAGTAGAATATGCAATTAGGGATTTGAAAAAAATTTATGATTGAAAATTAACGAAAAAATGCACTTTATTGAAGAAAACTAGACATCATTTCGTAAAATGTAAAGCAAGCGGAATAGAAAAATTAAATTCAATGTTATCGCTCGTTTAGAATATTCAAAAGTAATTCAATTTGATAAATAACCATTAGATAGAAGTTGGGAAGAACTCCTACTAAGTTAACTTAAGCATATTATACTGTGTTATAGTCTATGGGAAGCCATTTATAGAATTCTCTTATTATTTTAGTTTCATAATGAAAATTGATTTTTTTAAAATCTAGTTATTCTTAGAAATGCATATAAAGATGCTGTTAAAAATCTTAGGCTGTTACGCTGAAGAAATAAAAAGTTACTATATTAAATTTCAAATCGCGATTGGAATCACCCTTAATCGAAATATATTTCGTAGAATTCTGAATTACAGAAGATGTAGGTTCCTCAGTGTATAGCAATTTTATGTATCAAATAGTTTTGACAGCTTCAATAGCGGCAGAATCAGGAGGATGAGTGTGGGTAGAAGGTGGCTTTTGTATACATCCGCTAACTCTGTGTTGTTATACGTCCATTGCGTAAATCTCGTTTCTCACAGCGCCAGAAATAGAATCAATTGAGTATATCTTTAATATAGATGTATCCTTCATAAAGTAACTTTCTTCCCCTGAAAAATTAATGATGAAAATTCATTTTCCTTCTAATTGTGAAATTAAAAAATAGTACATATTTAAAAGAGGTATCTATATTGAATCGGTTACAAGTTACGCTATAATCCTGATGTTTACAAAATTAGACTCCATTCAAAACTATTTATTATCGTATCAACACCATTAGGATAATAAATAATATCGTCAGTAGACTCACTGACTCAGTATGGCTTTCGGCAAGATGGCTTTCGCCAAGATGGCATATATTGAAAAGTACACAACACATGTGCCTTAGGTACACAACACATGTGCCATAGGTACACAACACATGTGCCTTAAAAGTACACAACACATGTAACTTTGGTACACAACACATGTGCCTTAGGCCTAATAAAATAAATAACTATTTTATCATCCCCGTCCGTATGAGTTTTTGAGGTATTAAAAAAGTCTAGGCGCCAGCGCCTACGTATACTAGTAGGGGACTTACTCACCATCTTATTAAACTTAGTTTATAATGAGTTTACTTGTAAATTTATAATGCACTATTAGTGAAATTATTTTGATGGTTTACGGGTGTAATTTCTTTACGAAAAAAATGAAAAAATTATCAACGCATAAGAGTCATTGAACTATGTAATGCAATGTTCAGTATGTAAGAAAATGCAATTTACTAATCCCTGTGACGTCAGGAAAAAATTCCCCATAATATTTAATTTATGCCACTTTTTATTAGTATAGTTTGGCAAACTAGCCAAAAAATGCTAATTTGTATTCAAACATTGGGTTTTTAAACTTTATTATATTGATACCATATACGGTGTCAATGACTGGATAAATTTATTCAATCTAACATACCATTTCAAAAAATATACTAATTTATATCTCAATGTCGGACGTTTTTTGAACGTCCCCCTCTTTATTTTATTTTTCCGATATCACAGGAATAGTTATTATATATCATTAACTGTAATATTTAAAGCGTTATTATCGAATAGAAAGCCATGTATTTATATACTGTACGTACCCAGTGCTAAACTTTGATTGTGTATTCTGGTAAACATAACTCTCGAAATTTATATTTATTATCCATTTCTATTATTGTTTACAATTACAAAGTAGTGTATAAGGAATCGTACATGTGATTGATGTGAATCCATTGAACTAGAAACTGTAATATAATATTATTTACCTGAAAACTAAAATTTACATCGCTCTATTCTCTATATCATGCTTATGATTACTGATTATAATTGACAATTCAACCATTTGAAATACATACTGCTTTTTGATTATTCTAGATATAACGGTAATACAACATGCATATATTGATATTTCGACATTCAGCCTTAATTATTATTTCTGTATTTTTCCATATGGCCATACAAATGAAGTATCATATTTTTATGATAATTATCATCTTGATAACCTATATCGAATTTGTCGATTTTGCTACAATCGACTTACTTCCAAAACTCTGCCAGGGAATCTCTTCGACAACCACCTTCGCAAATGATTTCTAAAAGAGCTCAGAAGTTCTACCAAATAAACTTTGGATCAGAGATAGCTGATCTAAATAAGCCTAAAGTTATTTGTAGCCTTTGTCGGGCTCGATTATCTAACTTGGAAACAGGCAAATTAACTCTTGACAAATGGGAAAAAGATCGCCCAAATGTTGAGTTTCTACTAACCATCGAAGAAAACCTATGTACTACTCGGAGTACTTTGGGATGTAATTCAGAAAATCGATGTCAAATTTGCCAAATATTTGGTTCTTCCCTCAGTAATTCAATACTCAAGCATAAAAAACAAGCTCCTAGACCTGGTAGACCTTTAGAACAGTCACCATGTAGACCCATGTGTAGTAAATGTGGAAGATATATGGATAATCACTCAGATAAATTTTGTCAAAGCATAATGTTGCATCCCCAAAGCTCTTCAACCGCGGGCGCACTTTTTGCGGATAGAGTAGAAGCTCGAGGTTTCACAAGTTCGGTTGCTGTAAAACACATTAAAAACACACTAATGCAAAAAGAGACTGCTCAGTTCCCAATTATTTTGAACCATCCTTATGATTCCAACCACGGAATTGTAGTATCTACAGTAGGGTATGAAGGGAGGGAATGTGTCAACAAAAAATTGAGTGTTGAAGCTGCTCGAGATATTCAGAGATTAGGCCATCTAGGTCTTGGCAAGCATTCATACTGGGAATTAGGCCGAATTCTGCGTCGAGAAGGAATTACGTTTCCTACTGGTGGAATTAAAGGGGCCTGGGATGAAAAATGGTCCATTTTTGGAATTATTTTTACTCCAGTTACTCTTCAGATACACCGCGAGAATATGATTATTCCACCAGAGCCGACACCATTTGGTTTTTGCACAGACAACGAATATCTTTTAAATATCGTTACCCACAATCAATTGAATCGAATTTGTCGTTTGAAGTTACATATTGATGGAGGAAAAGATTTCTTAAAGATTTCTCTCAATATCATTTCGATGAAGCCTGGTAGCTTATATTTCCCCACTCCTAATAGTGTCCTAACTAACTTTGTCATTGCCATGGGAAAGGGCCCTGAGAATTATCATAATTTGAAACAGTTGCTTACATACCCATCAGTAAGTAAATTATTCGCATTAGATTTCGCCATCCAAATTGCTTGTGATTTCAAAGTTGCAGCCCTGCTTGTCGGAATTCACAAGCTTCAAGTAACTTCCCCTGTCCTTTCTGTCTATGGCGTAATCGTACATTATGTACCGGTATACCTGCAGCATCGAGGAAGCATGAAGAAATGATGACAGATCTTTCTAAAAAGCATCATAATGTCGTCAATGAACCGATTATTAGTTGGAATTATTCAGTAATGGAAAAAATTGCTCTCGCTCCATTACATATTCTTTTGGGATTGGTGAATAAATTATACAGTGATGCAAGGCCTAGTGAGAGTTCATCAAGTCGAAATGAACGCAATCTCTACAAACTTCATTGTGCAGCACTACATAAGTTTAAAGTATTCAGATCAGAATATTGGAACGGTACTCTGGAGGGTAATTCATGTTCACGGCTCTTAGACAATTTGGAAAAGATCCCATTTCCCAAGAATTCTACGAAATTCTTAAGTGCATTAATAGCTTTAAAGCATGTGAAAGATATGTGTCTAGGTACTGTAAGAAAATTAGGATGGCAAGACAGCTTTATAAATTTTCGGGAGGCATGGTATGATACAGGTTTGGCATGGTCTCTGAAATCACATATTCTCTCAGACCATTATGAGGAGTATTTCTACCACTATGAAAGTATTAGTGGTGCAGGAGCTGCTATTAGTTCAGAGCAAAGTGGTGAAATGCTCCATTCTCGATTACAAAGGGTATGGGATCTTCGCTTCAAGAAGAGAGAAGACAATTCTCTATACCCCCAACGTCTTGTTGATTGTATGGTCACATACAATTATAACCTAAAGTGGGATAGGGCTGTGAGATCAAAGACAGAAAATTTAGAAAAAGATATTCAGGAAATTGATTTCGACAACGAACCGATTGAGGATGACGAAGAGAGAGTAGAACTACGCAATTGGGTAACTGATTCTGAAAACTCAGATTTAAGCGATTCAGATTGATTAAATATTCGCATAAACCAACTATACTTACTACTTTATCTGAATTACATTGTAATCATTATTATATTTATTAGAACGCTGTTAAAACTTCTTTTACATTTGGGGTATGATGGATTGGTATTATGCGAAATAACATTTAAAACAACATTTTTATCAGATACTTGCATAATTATCATAAATCACATAGGAAACGACATGTTTTTCAATAATAGTGCATGAATATTACAGTTAATGATCAATAGTAACTATTCCTGTGATATCGGAAAAAATTTAAAATAAAGAGGGGGACGTTCAAAAAACGTCCGACATTGAGAAATGAGATGGGATATTTCTGAAGTGATATGTTAGATAGGAATAAATGTATTCAGTAATTGACACCTTATATATTATCGATATAATAAAGTTTAAAACCCCCATGTTTGATTACTAATTAGCATTTTTTGGCTAGTTTGCCAAACTATATACTAATCAAACGTGTCATAAATTAAAAGTTATTGATAATCTTTTCCCTGAAGTCACAGAGGTTAGTAAATTGCATATTCTTAAATACTGAACATTGCATTACACAGTCCAGTGACTCTTTTGCGTTGATAATTTTTTCATTTTTTTCGTAAGGAAATTACACCCGTGGGTTTAATTAAATTCAAGCACTTGCAGAATTCAATGAATGACAACCACAAGGTGAGAACATGCAAAGGGGGTTCTTCGTTAGGAGATAACTTTGTGTTCCTTGGTAGCAGCCGGGCATGTTGCGTGGTCATAACTCTGACCACGACAATCCGAATGGGATATTAATTATGTATTTTCTTCAGGCAATAGATATCGTAAATGACTTGTCTGTTCTAAATATGCAGAATCTGGTGTTCCATCGGGCGATAGTGAAAAAAGTTGACGTTCCTCGAAAACATTAGCACGAACTAAATCTCCACAAGCCCCGATGAATTCATTCTATGACTGAAATGAAAGATAATGAGCCTGCCATAGTTTCCTTACTATTGTGACTCATGAACTTTCCTTAGGTGTTCTTGAAATATTGGATTATAATGTCAAACAAGTTCCAGGATACCGAGAAAGTTTCCGTTATAAACATCTCCAATCAATTGTGACTATTCTCGCAAAGGGGTCTCCTTTCCCTTAGGAAAAATCTTTTCACCTTTGTGTATTGAACCTGAGTTGTTCTCTAAACGTATTTGAAGTTCACGCCATTTCAAGTATAAATAATTATTTGTGAGAATTACTACGCTCATCTACAGGTATTTATCAGAAAGTTTTCTTTTTATCATTATCATAAAGTTTGAACTCGCAAAGTATCCGGATTTGGTTGAGTTTGAGGATTATAGCTGACGAATGAATTCTTATGCACAGGCGGAGCACGCGGTCCGGCAGGTCCGGCTTTGGCCGGACCACTTTAACAGTTGGGCCGAGACTCTTAACACTAACCACTTACGCTTTAGCTTTTCGTTCTTTGGGGTTTTCTGTATGAAAGAATAAAAATAGAAAAAAAATTGCCTTGGGAAGTCTTTGGGAAAAGCTTCGAGGTAAGGAAGATGGCCTAACTGCGCCAATTCCGTTAATTCTTGAGTACGCGTACGTGTACTAGGAATTTCGGAGATTGTTCCTATATCAAATCCAGCAAGTTGATGCTGAACCAAGAGTAAGGCTAGACACTTGTTAACCTAAACACTAACTTCTTCTGGTTTATTTCTCGCTTCAACTTCATCTAAACAATATATCGTATGTTCTGCGTCATTATTAGTTGATAATATATGGTTAAGTAGAAAGTTGTGACATGCCAGCCTGTGGTTCAGTCAATTCAGTTATTGATTCTAGTGTTCCATTCATTATTCATCCCAACCTCAAATAGATTTCTCTCACCTTTCTTTGATTGTTCACCTTCGTATTATGTATTTACTCTTTTCTGCTCCTGACTTGTGTGGACAATTACTCATGATATTACAAAATCAGAATGAACATATAAATAGTGTATTCTTACACTAGTCTAGTCATAATAAATCAGCGTCGTGTGTACATGCGCCAATTAACATTTTCCTAAATTAGTAATTGACGCACTAGTTGTCCACTGGTCATAGGATCAATATGCTGCCATCTTGGATATCTTCGATTTCCGGGACAATTCGGTTTTCCATGAAATATTATGGTCAATGCTAATACTAATATATAATTCAATGTTGCTATAACCAGCTTGCATTCTTTGTCATTGAAAACTAATGTTCCTCCCGTTATATGCATTGATTTCCATGGACTCTACAAATTCAAACGGGAATACTCAATTGTCCAACGAATCTTGAGGAAATCACGATTGTATATCATATACACTAGCAGCTATATTTGGACATATTAGAGTCAATAAGTTGGGACGTAACGGACAACAGTCACCGAGAAACAATCCATTTACAATTGGAAAATCCTTGTGGAAATTTTATGGTTTACTCTCAATTGTCTCCAAATAAATGAATCATACAAGATCAATGATTTTCGAATTATCATCACATATTTCCTGGATATTTATCGAGCTCGAGTGTTCATCTTCATGTCTACTAATATTTCTTCATTACCTGTAGGTGCAACGATTTGTACATAGGTACCATCGATGCAGCCAAGTACCGAAGTAAATTCAGTCTTATATTGAAATGACTACATTTGGGCAGTAGTTGGAATAGAAAGTGATTTGTGAGTGGATCGATTCAGAAAACTTCACTATTTCGTGTACTAGTTCTAGTTAAATGTTTTCAAAACTATGAAAAGTAACCTACAAAAATCAAATACATTAACAAGAATTTAGCAATCTTAGCATATACTACAGAAAATCTACTAGCTATAATGACAGGTAAAAGTCAATTTTGACAGGTAAAAGGTGTATTGGGTTTGTAAAACAGTTGATTGGAAGTTAGAACGAAACTGCTAAATAAATGGGAATATCCTATAAGGTGAAACTAGATGACTAACAGTCCATTCCTGTCAACCGTATAGGGATTCCTGTACAATAAAAGAATTTCAATCATTTTGGTTGTTCTGTCCAGGCGCACAGGGATGTATTAAATTTGTATCTGCAATGCTAATTTGGAAAATTATCCATTGGAGCCTCGTCAGGGATATGACTCAAATGATTGGCAAGTATGAATTCATTAAATTTAATTTATAGCTTCAATGGAGGGGAAATGCCCCCCTATGCCCTCGTGGCGACGTCCCTGCCCATTCCGAAAGTTGTAAATTGATAGAAATGAAAGTTTTGTAATAAAGATTGTCTTTCAACACTATTTAAATCTTAAATACTGCCGGTGTTGATTCTGCATATTGAGTTTTAATTAAATGACAGTGACCCTAAACTTAGTGCAAACCAGGGTTGTAAATCAAATCAAATATTTCAAACATTTGATTTGATTTGATTTGAAATGATATAATATCTCAAATGATTTGAAATGATTTGATTTGAAAGAATTTTAAATAAAAAATGATTTGATTTGATTTGATTTGGGGAAAAAAAATGATTTATTTACAACCCTGCACTGCAAGCTAAGAAATACTTAGTTTTGAATGAATACTTAGTTTCTATTTATGTGCGTACATTATTTGGCAAACTTGAGATTATTTAACGAAAAGTAGGCAAATGCCATATAAAATAAAGAACTTTACCCTCCGTCCGAATATATTTTATTATTATATTATGAACATAATCGCACAGATATTAGACTTACCATAAACTTGTGTAGTGTACTTAAGGCACATGTGTTGTGTACTTTATGCACATGTGTTATGTACTTTTAAGGAACATATGTTGTGTACCTAAGGTACATGTGTTGTGTACCTAAGGCACATGTGTTGTGTACTTTTCAATACCTCAAGATGGGTGGACACGAGTTGTGTTTCAAAATTATAAAATTTTCATTAATTATCATAAGCGAAATAGTTTTAACAACTTGAAAAAGCAGATTAGAAAAACCTAAGGATCAAGTTTCTGCATTTAAATCCAACAAGCGGCGGAAAAATTAATTGTGTTCCTTGATTATTAGAGAATAGAGAGAATAACTCCTGAATATTTAAATATGGTTGAAAGTACAGTAGATGCCGGTTATAAGCACATCGTTAGGAACTGCACTTAAAGTGCTTATAACCGACATGTTCTTATAACCGACATAAATTATACGGTATGCTGGAAATGGTTCGAGAAACCAAATTAGGAAATAGTTCGAATTTTTTAGTGTTCCCCTGTACCATGGATATGAGAAAATCCCGGGTGGAATCCATGGTCCAACAATACAAAAATGAAAGTCGAACTATTTCCTATTGTGTTCGAACTATTTCCTATTTTGAAAAAATCGAACCATTTCCGTATTACCAATTAAATAAGGTACACACTGTTCTCTATAATAGTCCACCAGTGGGAAATTGGCCCAACGTGGACTATTACACATACATAAATAGTTGATTTGGACAAGGTAATAAGTGGACTAATAAAAAAGTGGACTATTAAAGAAGTGGACAATTAGAGAGAACAGACTGTATATGGCAACCGTTTCCAACATAGTGTTCTTAATTTCTTATATCCGATATGTTCTTATAACCGGTGTGCTTATATCCGACATCACTGATAATAATTCGTATTAATTACCATATATGGGTATGTATATTTGATTGCTTCATTATGTTTAAATCCGATGAGAAACTATTCTCAAAAGTATTTTAGATGTTTCTAGCGTTTTTGAAAACCTAAGTTCAGTTTATTCCATGACTAGGTAATTCATTTACGAGCAATTAAAAAGTAAAACTGGCCTGGAAATGAAATGAGCAAATTCTTGACTTATTTAGCCATATAATATAGTAGGCCATGATTCAACTAAATATATGCAATCAGTTATTCTTCGAAATAAGTAATTCAGGATGCTTCTAGGTATGTAATTGTTTTTATAAAGGTGGCCATGACAAGAAACATATTTAAGAGGTACCACTTGGTCGAAATGACGTCACACATCGCCTACTTAATATACGGCTATATATGTCGCCGAGAAGGCCATAAAACAAAGAGGCCAGTTTTTAATTTTTATCCTAGGATAAACTATGCCTCCTATTGTTGTTATTAGGGTTGTATAAGGGGTAATCAACCATTGCGAGTCCATTAGAACCACTTTTGAGAATCTCAGATTTGTGGTTAAGCTATTTAAGCGCCATTTAATGATGACGGTAACAATTTTTGGTAAAATGAAAAAATTTCAAATATCATAAATTTCAGTTACTTCCTACTTTCTGATAATTTTATAATAGGAATACTAAAATAGGGATATATTTCATACCCCAAAGGCTACTAAATCACAAAATGGCGACATTCTAAATCTTTTTAAAAATTATAAGCAACCACATGCTAAAATACAAGTATTATCCGAATTACAACTTACTATTTTCGTCCATAAAACGTATATAATTGCTGGTTTATATCTATTCATTCTCATTATATATTCGGAAAATGTATTCTAAGTTCTAAGTATATTAGCAAATTATTTTCATTTTCTTGTAGTTCTTTAGACTCGAATTGTAAATTTGTGTATATTTGTGGTGTCATCATTAAATGGCGCCTAAACAGCTTAACCACAAATCTGAGATCCTCAGAAGTGGTTCTAATGGACTCGCAATGGTTGATTACCCCATATACAACCAAAATAACAACAATAGGAAGCATAGTTTATCCTAGAATTATAATTAGAAACTACCCTCTTTGTTTTATGGCCTTCTCGGCGACATATATAGCCGTATATGACTCACCGTATTGTCTAATAGGAAAAATATGCCAAAATTTTAACGCTTGTAAAATGTTCAATTTCGCGTTAGAAACAAATTGCTGTGACTAACCCATCTATAAGTCATTTACATAAAACATCTGAAAATTAAATATTGAATGTTATTGCCAGTGTTTTTTCTACAGTCATTTATAAATACGCTCCTAATTCTGTTCTCATCCAAATTCCATACGCCTAAATCACAATTTAATGTTACCGTATAGGAGAGGATTCCAAATTTTCGCGCTCCTAAATTCAAATTTCCCAAAATCATGCTCCAAAAGGAGCGTCTCGGGCTCCTAGGTAATTCTTGGTTATCACGTTTCTCTATTGCCCTGGAAACGTGATTTCAATGCTTGAGGTCTTATCTCGAGGACTATAGTTATAGCTTAGTCAATGGACACAATTGATAGCCCGTCCCTAACTTCCTATTTAATGATAACACATTTCGATGCAGTCTGGTATTGGCTAGAACATACCAAAATAGTGAACCGATCGTCTTTAATGTTTCTGTGTTTATTCGCCGTGAGTGTAACTGCCAAAATTGTCATCAAATTTAATCTAACTACTCTGTAAATAATTCAACTCTTATAGCATAGTATGGTGTGACAATGTTACAAAAGATAATATATTTTCTTTTAATTATTCTTTAGTGTATAATGGCTCATTTCACAGTCAATTGAGCGATTTAGTGTAACATCAATTTGATGTCTATAAAATAAATAATTTCTCAAGTTCCTGAACCTATTATAGTAATAAACTCATAATTTGAGATAGTAATGCGGAAATGGTTCGAATTTTTCAAAATAGGAAAAGTTCGAACAAAAAAGGAAATAGTTCGAATTTCATTTTTGTCCATGGTGCAGCAACACTAAAAAATTCTAACAATTTCCGGTTTTGGTTTTTCGAACCATTTCCAGCATACCTTTGAGATTTATGGATCATTAGTTAATGCGTTTTAACTATTAGCGTAAAACTACTCCACTAAATCGCGAGTACATTTTGAGATCTATCGAAAACCGCCGTGTTATTGAAAATTTGGCTAGTGGTTTAAATTCTCTCGACGTCAAGTGGTAAACTTCTTTGGTCAGGAGAAGTGGGGAGAAATAGGGAGGTACCCCGAGCGGCGATTCTCCCTCAAAAAGTCACGATAGGCAAATGTAGCACATATGATAGATATAACTAAGTATTATAATTAGTAGATATAGAATTATACATAGCATATGGACACTAATTTAGGTATGCAGACCATGTGAGGTCAAAAATACCCCCCTCAGGATTTTGAGCCTCAGTATTTTGTAGGAAAGTTTTTTTGGGTAGGACTTTTTATAATAAAATACAAATTTTATTAATCGGGTAAGTTTAACTTCTAAATCAGTATCATGTATGTTATATAAGGTGTACATATCAGGGGTGGTGTCAGGAATTCCCCGAAAATGGGGCTAAATAGAGGGACGCGATCAGCTGCCCCGTATAAACTTTCCCGACTGGGGGGGGCTATTGCCCCCCCAGGACCCTCCCTAGCGCCACCCCTGGTACATATACCAAATAGGATGGAAATTGACAAAATTGTTTGTTTCATCTAATTTCCTAGTGAAGTCACCCCTTAGCTACCCGACTCGCCCAAAAAGCTGACTTTGTTAACGAGACGATTGTTTATTAACCCAAAATTCGTTGTAACCCTTGTAACCTTTCCATAGTCCATTTTTTAGGATAGCACCAAGGCCTGATCTTACGTAGGTCAAGCCCTTTGACATTTTAGCTTACACCGAAACTTGAGTGCTCTTATTCTCTAGACCAGGCGTGTCAAACTGTTGGCCCGCGGCCATTTATGGCCCGCAGTTGCTCAAATGCGGCCCGCAATCCATTAAAATATCTGGGATTTGGCCCGGGTAAGGGCTGGGGTTATTAAATTGGCCCACTATTCGAATCGAGTTTGACACACATGCTCTAGACGAACTAACAATCAATGTTTTTGATTTCTGCAGACTTCATCGTAGGAACCTGTTGCATAGGATTTTGACCCGCATAGGATCAGTGGCGTAACTAGGCGCTTGGTGGCCCCTGGACAAATACAATTTTGATGCCCCTCCCATTTCCTAGTCAATTGCTCGGAGGCCCCTGGACTTTGTCCACCCCTGTCCTATAGTAGTTACGCCCCTGCATAGGATTCTGACCCGCAATATAAAATTGTAATAGCAAATCCATGGTACTGGTCAAAATCCTACGATATGTGACCGGCATTGATATTATTACATTAATTATGATTGTATTATCGAGCGTATTTAGGTTTTCACAATAACATTATTGAATTGCTATAGAGCTTATTTTTAAAATAAATATTGGAAATGATACTGTTCACGATTTCTCTTGATTTATTTGAGTGTTCTAGACAAGCAAACGAATTATCCCACCCAGTTGTTGTTAGATTGAGTAATTCTTCAGCTAGAGTTTTCCAAGGAAAGTTAGAAACTCAAATTTGTCCTTCTGAATGTTCTAACAAGCAGAATGCACTCGACACATATTGATGTCAAGCTGTTATATTAGGTTGTGTTAAACCTCCCTGATTCACATTGTTGAGGTCAGATTAAACATGGTCATTCTGCAAGAAACATAGACAGTCAGGACACTTCAATCTTTCAGCTAACGACAAGGAAATATATCGGAAATGTAAATAGCTGCTTGTTGGGTATATCCATTTAATTGTAAGTGATCTTTAATCATTTATGAGTAATTAATGTGCGTATTCCTTGATTGATCAAATGGAATCATTTGTGGATCATAATGATCTGATGTCGATGTTTCTCTTAGGGAGAGATTTAAGCTTTATTATTGATTCAGACCGGAGTACTTCTTGCGAACTCACTAAAAACCGTCCTCCACTTAGCTACCGATACTGTGAATCCTTCTTTCCAATGCATCATTTTGAAAACTACCAGTTAGTACGTAATCATATCCTTCATTGAGCAATTCAAGAGACAGTTCAGATATGTCATAATTCGTCTGTATTAATTAATGCTTTGAATGTTTGTTGTGATAAACCCAACTTTTTTGAGTCTTGCCATGTATCCAGCCAATTATTAAAAGAACAGAGAAATTCAGTTTGTAATCATTTGAAAATTTAAACTAAAGCGTTTCCTTGACTTAAACTTCACTTATAATTTACACAAAGCCACCAAACCCGAATTAAGTTAAAAACCCCAGCGTTTATACCATCTTCAGAAAGGTACACACTGTTCTCTCTAATAGTCCACCAGTGGGCAATTGGGCCAAAGTGGACTATAGAGAATATGGACTATTACAGATATTAAATAGTTGATTTGGACAAGTAAATAAGTGGACTATTAGAAAAGTCGACTATTAGAGAGAACAGACTGTATAAACGAATACCTGCTATAGTAATATTCGTCTCGTGGAATAGAACAAGAACAGAAGCATCAGCTTGCTTGTTATTTCCTAGGTGTATTACTGAAGATTTTATTATTTTTGCAGCACGGAGTGTCCAGAAAATATTAGGTTTCTTTCATGAATAGTGTATATAGAAGAGACCACCGAACAAATCCCGGAGGAAAAGAAATGGTGAAATTTACAGAAATAAATTCAAAAGCTGATATATCAAAAAACTTTTTTTTACACTATAGGTTATTTCTGGGGTTCTAGATGAGGTGACATGTATAAAATAGATATTCTGATGAGGTTGGTAATTTTGTAATTCTTGTCTTGATACAGTAGATGTCGGATATAAGCACACCGGTTATAAGAACACTATGTTGGAAAATGGTTGCCATATACCCTATATAATTTATGTCGGTTATAAGAACATGTCGGTTATAAGCACATTAAGTGCAGGTCCCGACGATGTGCTTATAACCGGCATCCACTGTATTTGTAATTAGTTAAGAATTTATTATAAGCTTTCACATTGGTTGTATGGTTATCAGAACTATATCGCTTACTCTGTAATGAGATTGTATTATTATTATTTGGTGACAATTTCACCAGAATTCTTAACAAGGGATATTGCCGAAATAACAAAAGGAATCGATTTCTTGAGCGAAGCAACCATTTAACATAGAACTTGTGTGCATAGCCATATCTGCATTACAACCAATAAGAGCTTGTCCATCGTATTGAACTTGGGGCGGGGATGCATTTCATCAAGTATAATAGCTATGTCATTGTCAATATAGTTTGTATCACGTAGACATTGAAGGGCCTGATAGTTGTCAATCGAAGGAGACTTAAGTTTACTCTGGGGTGAATTGTTTGGGAGAGGAAAGTATTTTCAAAAAATATTATAGGCTAAATTCGAAGTACTATACCTCAACATCAGAAAAACCGCTTTACTTGGGATGAGTACTTCGTCTACCGCTAGGGGTATAATAGCAAAGTTTAAGTAGTTCTTTGATAACATCAACATCTTTGTCTGAATGAAAATTCCGACAGTAATTTGGTAAATTCTCGAGAACATCTAGACGGGTTAATTTAGACCAGTAGTCTCTTGGATACATTTTGGTAGAGGAATGGGAGATCCATCATTACTCAGTTTAGGATGTAGGTCTGTGTAGTTTTTTAATATATTCCTTTACAGATGCCACACCAGAACAGATAACGAGATGGTTAGCAGTAACAAATTCTTCTTCGATGAGTAGTCATTGCCGGCGACACGTATTATGAGGTGTGGGTGTAGTGGGTGTCACTGTATAGTCCAGTTGGTGTCACTGCAAGCATCGCTTCATTTCCTTGAGGCAGTGGGTGTCTTGACACCCCCGGTGGCGCCGGCCTTGGTAGTTTAGAGTAAATATCCTCTGGAGCTTGTCTGAGGAATTCAACTACATCTAGGAACTGCATAATTCTGAATTTTTCCTCGAAGATAGAAATTTCGTCTTGCTGGAAGAAAAAAAGAACAAAAAGTTAAAAAAAGTTTATATTAGTTTACAAAAAGTTTATATTAATAATTATTATTCTAGAAGTTTTGAAAAAACACCGATAGGAGATGAATAACAATGTGGCTTTAATAATTAGAGGTTTTAATCACCCATTGCACATGAATCTGTATAGTGAATATGTCTTCATCGTAAAGACAAACAAATGCTTCAGACTCCTGATAAAAAACTAGGGGGGCGAAAGGTACTCTGCTCCCCCCACAGTTTTGTAAAGTGGGGAGGGGGGGGCAGGTCCCTCAGCCCCCCCGTAACGACGCCTATGCTCAAGTACATCCCGATTATTAGATAAAGATGTTATATATTTTTGTAGAAAGATATAGGATTGAAGCGAGTTCGTTTGGATAAGAGTGGTCATGTAAATTATCAAAATCAAGCAGGTCTTCGCGCCTCGTAGTTGGTTGGTCTGAAGATCCCCAAAGAAAAGTCCCCTCACACAATCGCAGAGATGCTTATACTTCCGTTTTGTAAGGACATTGTTCGCTGCTTAATTGTAAATGTGGAAAAGAAGGTCAATTGGGTACCTCTCCAAACGACACAGTTCACAGTCGATTTTATGATATTGCAGACGATATTTGAACGATTCAACATTTTGACCTTACCACTGATTAAGCTCTGGTCTTAATTGAGTGCGTACTATCCTAGTAAATGTGCTATAGCTGTGAATGGGATAACATATTGAAGTTTCCGTGTACTTATTTATGTGAACAAAGATACTTTTCTTTATACAAACATCTCGATTAAGCGTAGAGGTTGATCTTTTTATCGCTTTGTCTAAAACTGAACCCAAATTTGTAGCGCTGCTACAGACGAAGCAAGCACAGACCTCCCATTGAAAGTAATGCCTACTTTGAAACATTTTGTTATGCTCTGAAAACTTACCATCAAAATTAAATAAACATATATTCTTCCAATTTTGTTAATGTCATTTTACGGGAATATCGTTAGATTGTAACTAGTGGCTAGAGTTATAATGAACTGTTTATCAATGATCCGGGAAAAAGTTGATAACGACTACTGTTTATACTTAGTAGTTAGTGTTTGTCTTTGAATACGTACAGTGGAACCTCTATAAGTGGGGAGCATGGGACGGGGAAAATTTCAATTGCCCCCCATTCCCCGGTTATAAAATTCAATTGGAAAAACATTATATATGCTATATTATACAAAGTATTCATATAACACACACATTAATGCACGTTATAGTTATTATTTGTATATTATGACAATTTAGTTAACTGCTGATCTACACTAGGTGATTTCTTCTAAAAACATCAGAGTAGATCAATCGAAAATATTTTTTTCTGTAGAACTTTAGAGTCGATTTATTGGAAATATTGTATTATTTTATAAGAATCATGTTAGGATTTGTCCATTCCCCCCATTTATGGAGGTTGTTTTGTATGCAGATAAAAACTCCTTGAAATTTATGGTCCCCCATTCCCCACTTCCCCGCTTATAGAGGTTCATTTGTATGGATATATACGAATATGGTAAAAAAATTCCCCACTTATGGAGGTTCCCCATTTATAGAGACCCCACTTATAGACACGGTACGTGGTATACCGATGGTATAATGAGGTATAACCAATTATACCAAATTAGTGGCTATTTTAGGTATACTACCTTATGCTTAATATTTATTAAATTTTAACTAGATTACACCTAGAATATACCAATATTATACCACAATATACTACGTATATTTCTAGTGTTTAAGGTAGTATAGATGTAGGTATATTAAATGTGTAATTGAAGTTTAGAATGTTATACCGAACAATTCCTAATTTGGTATAATTAATTATACCTAATTATACCATCGGTATACCACGTACCGTGCTTATAGAGGTTGCACTGTATATTGTCCGTGTGTTCCTAGTTGATTGATTAAGAAACTCGCACAGTTCCGAAATCTTATTTAAGGAATATAGGGGTAAATTTTGGCGCCCGCAACCAGTTGAGGTTTACAATCTAAATTTTTCATTCGACAAGTTCTGACGTCATTGTCACATTATGAGAAGCGTGAAATTCATTTATCCACTAATTATTCGCACCATCTAGCAAAAATCTGAAAATTTGATAGAACATGTACATTAAGGGCATGTTTGTCTCACCATTTTATCAACATGCTTGCTCATTAGCGGAAGATGACGTAATCATTAAAATTTCAGAACTGTCGACGATATATAATTAATCTTATAAGTATAAACTCACACCAACCGCTTCACGGTTGATGTGTGGTGACGGTTGACTTGTGTTTATTCATGTCTAAGTTATCTTATCAACTTCATAATATCTTGTATCGTAATGTCGCATCTCGAAATGTCGCATCTCGAATTGTCGGTATCGTATTGTCGAGTCTCGAAATGTCGGTATCCCCAAATACTGATATCAGGTTGGCAACCAAATATCAAATATTCGGCAAATATTATTTGTTCAACCAAATAAATCATTAGTCGGTTTCAACCTTGATAAAATTATATCGTTGTAAATACATAGACGAGTTCAAAATATGCGTGCTCCTTTTGAATTTCGGATTTGAATTGTCAGTGTTGTCCTTTTTTTGGCAAGGAGCGCTGAGCGCGGGAACGCTCCACAAATTAAAGGATGCTTAATTCTCAGCGCCTTCCATAGGTAATGATTGAACATAATTTGGGTCGTTGTGACGGATTTGATTGAACACTATCTAGAAACGTGTATACAGTTTATTTGGTCTTGTATTTACAATACTTCCAGTATGTTATATTTCCAATGTCCTTTGATTTCTACTTTAATGGAATAATCTTTATTGTCCCGCTATCCGTCCTTATTTTGTAAAACATTTAGATGATAAACAAGTAATTTTTTATATGGCCTAATTTCGAATTTTATTTTCTATCGTACTACACTAGAACCTGCATGGCATTCTTTAGAAAATTATTTAGCCCTCGTCAAACTCGCGCCGAAGATATTTC
Organism: Hexactinellida sp. DTS-2022; assembly: GCA_028753945.1. NCBI lineage: Eukaryota > Metazoa > Porifera > Hexactinellida > Hexactinellida sp. DTS-2022. The sequence continues at coordinate 2,041,716 of JAPNXP010000012.1, read as the reverse complement.
ACCGCATCTTCTAGATGTAAATCCTTTGTTTAAATGGGATCTATTAAAAGAAATTGGCGATGGCAGTTTTGGCAAGGTAAATATTTATATTCTTCACTGTGTGTTCTTTTATTGTTTTTGCAGGGGTGGGGTTGGTTAATCGTTCTGAGGCTTCGGTTCCAATTTTATTTCACGCCACGGTTAGCCGGAAAACCGCCCATCCTACTCAATACAATTAATATTATAGAAAATTTGGATTAACTATGGAAAAAGACAATTTTATACTGTACAATTCCATAAATACATTAACTGATCAGGGTTGTCAAGTTTAACCATCCCCCGGGCCGGGTAAACCCATGATTATTTATTTTAACACGGTTTAAATAGGGCTGGGCGAAACCCCTTTTTGTGAGCTAAAGTGGGTTAAACTAGATTATTATTTAAGGTAGCAGTACAAAGCGCCCTTAACTATTCTGTTTTTTTAACTGAGATTAAATGTCTTGCAACCCTGCTAAAAATTATTTAAAATTTCCTTCAAGTTCAGACTCAATAGACCGAATATTTTCAAATTTTAGTCTTATTCAGACTAAACTCAGGAATAGGCTAGGCCCTCAGCCCCTCACCTTCGTTATTTAAAGCCTTACTACTGAGTAGATTTTGCTGGACCATGGAATACTTAAAGGCCATTGATTATTAGCTGACATATCTTTATCTCAATAGCTAATAATGACAGACCTGAGAAATGCATTATAATTATATAGGAAGTTAGGAACATGATATGAAGGCATACATAACACCCTTAGAATTGTGTTATATCACCATATGATTACGTAATCGCTATTTTTAGTGGGAATTATCTTGTTTTTATAGCCTGATTTAAACATAATTAAACATGTTATAAATGTTCAAATTGGAACATGAGGATGTCCATAACTAGTTGAATGAAATATATCGAAATTATGCATAAAATGTTGACACATTTCTCGGTTGTCAGGGAAATGCATATTCTTCAAATGAGCCATAACTCAAAAACTATATATTTTATGTAAACTATGCTAGTACTGATCTATCGCAATTGGTAACTTCCTATTCATTGATAATACATTTCTAGGCCTAACTTCAATAATATTTGAGATAATGAGATTATTTGCACTTAATTATTTATATGGTAATAAACTGATTTCTCAAAGATTATTGAAGTTAGACCTAGAAAATGTATTATAAATGAATATGAAGTTACCAATTGCGGATGGATCAAAACTAGCATAGTTTACATAGAATAGATGGTTTTTGAATTATGGCTCATTTGAAGAATATGCATTTCGCTGGCAACCGAGGAATGTGATAACATTCCATTTATAATTTCGAATTTTCGATATACCGTATTTCCCCGAATAAGCGCCGGGTCAATAAAAATGACATTGGTATGATAAGATTTATACACATTAGTTGATCACTGTAATATAATTCCATTGATTTTGACAACTTCGGTAAGTATATTGTTGGTGGAAACCATTAGAACCCACCTAAATATTTTATTCTCGATTTTTCACAAATATTTCACCATAATTTTGGCCCACGAAAACAATAAGCGCCGGGGCGCTTATTCGTGGAAATACTGTATTTCATTTAACTAGTTTTGGGCATCATCATGTTGCAAAATTTGAACATTTATAACACGTTTAACTATGTTTAAAGCAGGCTATAAAAACACGATAATTCCCACTAAAAATAGCGATTACGCCATCAGATGATGACATTACAATTTTGAAAATTGCTATGTATACCTTGATATCATGTTCGGATGTTCCCATAAAGTTACAAGTTATATTTCAGGTCTACCATTACTAATAATCGAGATAAAAAAGAATCCTCTATTTTACAATGGACTTCGAACTAATCCATGGTCCAATTTTTAAAAGTCGTGAATTGGCCTTATATAACGAAGGTCACGGCTAAACCTATTTACCCGGGTTAAACTCCAATCCTGTAACTGATACATTAAAAAGAATTTTATGTAGGAAAATTTTTAATTAAGTGATGATAGGAAATGGATTCATGACTATTACATTCTAATAAACTACAGATACTTTCGCTATTTTATACAATAATTTCCTAATAACTCTGCTGTCTAAGACTGCTGATACTCAACAGTCTACTAACATTTTGTTAAAATCTGTAACCTTTAACCGATGTCTGCAATGGTTAGCCGGTTACCGAATCCAGGTTTGTTGGTATTGTATTTATTTTCCAAAGACGCCCCCTAATTAGCCTAAATAGCTTTAATTTAATTTAGGTAGAGCCTGTTACACTCGCAAAGATTTATTCTAATTTGAACAAATTCTATATGCTAATTGACTTTCCAAATTTTACGATTCATTTAAACATATATTATATGCTCTGTCACGAAAATTTTATAAATGACTGAATTAAGGGATAACTAATAAGCGTTTATTATTATTATTATTCCATTTGAAATAGATTAGTACAATGTTTCCTAACCCGGGATCCACAAGATATAAAATCTTTATCACGTGCAACGGGGGGCGGTTTAATATTTGCTGTAGGGGACCGAGTTCGAAAGAGGTTGGGATCTCTGCATTAGTATACCCCCGACCAAAAACGACTGAATTATTTCGTCCGGGATAACCAAAGTATACATTTCTTGCAGTGCAAGCAGTGGTGCTCTGCAGGGGCGGCGCCAAGGGGGTGCTAGGGGGTGCTACGGCACCTCCTGAAACTCTGTCAGCACCCCCAGTGGGGGTGCTTAGAGAATTCAAGGTGTGTTTAGAATTTATTGTATTCAAGTTGAATAGCATAACTAGCATCCTGCCAACCTATTTGAGTCATATGCCTCATATGGCTCAAATTTTCCCGTACATTGGCCAAAATCCGTGTACACCTCCCAAAGATTTCTCGCTCGCTTCGCTCGCTCGCCCCTGGGAATCATTATTCAGGGAAATACGAAACACATATCAAAATTAATACTTTGGAAAGGTAAAGCAATTAAATATATACTATACAGGGATTCCCTAAACATTTGAATAGATATATAAACCAAGTTGTGCCTTTATTACTGCAGCGGCAAAACCATGCAATTGTTCATTTTTTAAATAAAAGCACCAAAATTTGTACACATGTACTTTGATGTAGTGCGAACATTTTTTATATTGAGGCAATTGAAAGAGTGTCTATATCGGCCATGACAGCTCGTCAAAGTTAACACGTCCGATAGTGTTCGCCGGACTTGTTTATCATAAAAACTTGTTCAAATTAAGTTATATCGTCTTTTTATTGTTGAATTCGGTTTTCAAGTAAATTTCCGATAATTTGATATACAGGTAAACCTCCCAAAGCGGCACCCATCAGGAGAATGTTTTTGTGCCGCTTCTCGGAGGTTGCCGCTACTCGGAGGTTGCTCGTAAGTTAAAGCTCCCAAAGCGGCACCCATCGGGAGAATAATTTTGTGCCGCTTCTCGGAGGTGCCGCTTTGGGAGGTTTACCTGTATCACATGACCATATTTGGAACAATAATCATTCAAACATTCTGGCAGGTTGTAACTGGACAAATTATTGCACCACCCCCTGAAATGCAACAGCACCTCCAGTTGCACCCCCTCTTTTGATAGGCTAGCGCCGCCACTGGTGCTCTGCTCAATTAATAAACGTGTGATTCCAAATATAGAACTCACAAAATACCAAACCACTAGTACAGTCAACTCCCGTTATAACCAAGTCGGATATATCGAAGGAATGGCGGAAATAAGGTCGCGGGGAAAATTGTTCGCGGAAAAATTGTCGCGGAAAATTAGTCGCAGGGAAATTTAGTCGCGCAAGAATTAATGGTACTGAATATTTGGTCCAAATTACAACAAGACGTCCACAATACTCCAATATGTCGATTAATAATATTAATTTATTGAAGAAATAAATGAAATATAAATGTTGAAGGAATTAAATATAAATGTTGAAGGAATTAAATATAAATGTTGAAGAAAGAGAAAAAATGATATACGTCTTAAAATTCGAAATTCTATGCAATTCCCTTCAGAAAAACCAATGTTTCACGGTTTTCGTAATCGGCCACAAGGGATAAGATGCGATTATCACGTGCGATAATAGCTTTTGAACTTTTTTTTACTTCTCCACCCTCCCATTTTGCAAGAACGGCCTCTTGCATAGACTGTTCCCTTTGAAGAAACATAGAAAGTTTGCAAAAACTTGGATGCGAATATACAACTGTAGACCTGAATGCATTGTGCCAACCCTCAACGTTATTATTTGTCCTGGCTAGACGGCTGTTGACCCTCGTGTGAAGATTCCAAATTCTTATTGGGAACAATGGAACCCTTCTAGTCAAATCGGGTAATACTTTACCTATGTATGTTTTTTCAAAATATTTAGCTATTTCTATAGCCTCTTCTGGAAACTGTTGCATTAAAATTTTGAAACTGTCTATAACGTCGATCTCTGGAACAAAAGCCAAACTGGCAAGCATCTTAATACTAATAGCGAAATCGTTATCCTCTTGATATCGTACAGCCAACCCTTGTTCTTGAACGTGCCTGAATATATTTTGCGAGAGGTGAAAAAACCGTAATTACAGAAATAAAATTCTCCTCCAGGGCATTAATTGCAGCCTTCTCAAAATCGACCATAATTCTTAAAGGGTTTAATGATGGCTCTATTTCTAATAATTTCTTAAACAATCTGTCATATGTAGCTTCAGTTTTATTTGGAAGCAGTGCATAGATACAAGGGAAAATTACACCATCCTTTTCTGCATGGATTGTATACAGTTGTGTAAATAGATCAGGAACAACTCTAAATGTTCCGTCGCAAAACCAGCTATCACAGTTTCTTAGGAAATCAATAAATTTAAGTGTACCATATATAATGATCCTTTGCTGATCCCCAAACCCTGAATCATACAGTAAAAAGGTTTCGCCTTTCAGAGAGTTTTTATATTTTTCAGGGATGATAATTTCAGCTGCACAAGTGGGATTGCCACAATTTTCGATACTCATGCTTTTGTAATTACGAATCGTTCGTTTCACGGATTCCAATTGTGGTAGCTTACTTACAGTACTTGGATGCATTTTTTCTAAACCAGAGGATAATATACCTCTAGTGCTCTGCTCGGAATTAGATGCTGTGTCTTTCATTTTTCTATAATCCTTTAACATCTGTATACGATCCTGTGAAGGGGTGTGCGTATGGGATTGCTCAACTTCGGATACTAGAACAAGCTTGATTATCACATCATTTCTCGTATGAATTCTAGCTTTGCATGTGCCGCGTTTTTCACATGCCCAGTATAATATATCATCAGATACTCGGTTTAACGTATAGATATATCCCATTAGCGAGGCTTTGTCTTTATTTTTGTTGCTCTTGATTCTTTCAATCAGTAATTCAGAGGCCATTAGAGAAACAAGTCAAAACGTAAAAGTGAATTGACTGTAGAATTTTCCCTAAGTAACCAAATAGTGTAGTGTCAAGAATACTCGTGTGTTTGTTGAGATAATAACAAATTAACCCCAAGTGACATTTGGATAACAATGAGTGAAATCAAGAATGGGAAATTAACTTCAATATTATGGTTTCGTAGCGACCATTTTCCCAGCGACTAAATTTCCCAGCGACTAAATTTCCCTGCGACCAATTTTCCGCGACAATTTTTCCGCGACCAAATTTCCCCGCGACCATCTTTCCGTCAACGATATCGAAGTACCAGCTTATAATGAAGTCATTCAATGGTCGGGAAATTTTCTATCTGATCATATTACATTATTAAAACTTTCGTAACACCGAAATGGAATTAACGAAATTCCGCTTATAACAAAGTGATTTAAATCCCATATACCCTCTATGCTATTGATTTAGTAAGGGAGCGGCGTTCCCACAATCACAAACACTATGGGAGCCGCGCTCCCACCCGATCCCACAGCAGGACACCACTGAGTGCAAGTGTGAATTTTGTATTTTTCGAAAATTATCCAGTGTATTTGCAAATACACCAATGCTTTGGTTTATTCGCGAATACACTGGAGCAAATTCGAATTTAGTTTTAATTGCCGCATTTTGTTGGAAAATTTGCGAATACACCAAATTCGCTTTGCACTGAGCATATCAACCCCAGTTAAAATTGTCTGAAATATTTGATCAGGGGTAACAGTGATTTGAATAATTATATAGCCCACACACAATCAGAGCAGGCCTTCATCTGGGTGCGCGGCGCTTCCCAGGGGTGCGTGATTTTAAGGAAATTCTGGAAGGATGCTTGAAATTGGAATTAATTTGGGTGCGCAGTGCGTTCCCAGAGCGTACCCCTCTTAGGGCTAGATTATGGCCTGAATTAGAGGCGTAGCTAGACCTACATGAAGATGCGGCACTCGTAAATTATGGGATGGCATTTCCGCACCATAGTATTATACTAGTGCATAGGCGTCGGGCCCACCCGGCCACCGGCATGGGCCGGGCAGCCCGAAAGGGCTACCCAGCTCTACTCGGCTCTACTCGGCGTGAATGTAGCGGTCCCGGAATCGATTGGGCAGATCCCGGAACCTTTGGGCAGGGCGGCCCAAAGGGCCGGCGGGACCATTTCCGACGCCTATGTACTAGTGGGCATATTAGTTGGTAATATATTTTTGCATCGTTACACATAAACCAAAGTTGTATAATACGTTAATCACTTTCTTTTTTTACAAAGTCCCCCCTCCATCTCTAATTTGAACCGATGTGTTCAGGTTCTAAAATATTTTGTTCCGAATAATGGATTTGCTTCATATTAGTTAAATTATAGCAGATCGCAGTTCTCAACACGTTTGGTTCATCGCCTTACCCAATGAAATAATAATTTATTCAATTTTTCCTTGTGCCGTGCTGTTATTATTTTTTTTATCCAGCATCTCGATCAAATTTACGTAATACGGGAAAGCGCCAATGCAACTATGACGAACTGTTCCGCCTTGCAGTGAAATTAAAGTGAGTTATCATCTAATCATAGAGTCTACCAGCAAAAATAGCAGGTTATGAAAAGTAAGCAGCGATGCAATTTTTCAGACTTGAAGCACCAGGGAGAGCACTCAATCAAACTTGACAAATTGTTTGATATTGATCATGTCCATGCTGATAGTTTAACAACGTTTTAAGAGGGTCGGAAGTTCAGGCTCTCAGCAGTGCATGGATCGTTATGAGAGCACTATTAGAGTAATAGATTCTTCACTCGTACGGTAGAGATGGCAGTCGAAAGAAAGGCGCCAATCAATTTACAAAACTACAAGAAAACGCAAACAATGTATACTGCAATTTGTAGTGCAACATTGCAAAACCGACTACACCTCACCAACATCTTCTAAATTCCATTTTATTTAATTGTTATATACAGTTAGTTCCAAATACATTTTGCTGCCAACATCTCTCTCCAGATTACAACTGTAATATGTTAACTTTCGAAAGATAGTATGTATCTTATAGCTTAGTATCTTTCACATCTAAAGGGTCAAGATATGATTTCAACGCCTTCCCGGGGCCCCTAAATCATATAGCAAAATCTTAATTTATTTCCATAATCATTCTATAATTATCACATAAAGATATCAGGAAGTCTGCATGACCATTTTATAAATTCTTTATTTTCATAGGTACATTATTATTGTAGAGTAATATGAATCTCAGTGATCCGAAGGAAAAATTATGTAATTGACATTGAGAGGATTAAATATACAGTGGAAGCCGCTTAATCGGGAGACGGTTAATCGGGAAATTCGGTTATTCGGGACGAGGCTTTGGAAACCAATTCGTATCAAATAGTATAAAGTATATCGGTTAATCGGGAGAACCGGATAAACGGGACTAAATTCCTACTCCCGAGGCGTCCCGATTAAGCGGCTTCCACTGTATTAGATACTATGTATACACACACTCCATATACATATTGTAATATTTTATATAAATAATAGAAACCCTCGCTAATCCGAATAAAACAATACTACGTCTAAAAATCATTTTAATTGTAAACATTTTCATTTAAGAAAAATGTAGATTTGAATACGGATTAACGATGGTGTGCTATATTGCCAAACACATTTACTGTATTTGTATACAATACACTTTACAGAGGCCATCGGAAACCAAACAGCCACTATTTTCTTAATTCAAGATTAAATCTTCAATAATGTTAATTCTATTTATACTATCCATTATGGACAGTGTTTCATCTAGACATTTAAGCAAGGGGGGGTGGCTTTTGTGCAATTTAGTTCAAAACTGGCGTTTCCTAATTGTGACTTTATCATTTATTATTTACGAGTGTGAAGTTAGCAGCGAGTTCCAGCAGCAAGAATTGAGCACGACTGAAGACATCTCTATTCCAAAATTGGATGTGTAATTAAGGTTAAATTATTCCCAAGGAAACGTCTCACATGGTGCTTTCCATCCCTTTGATAACTAATTCACATCACACCCAAATGACATTATGAGTAATCATAGCCTACAATATATACAGCTATGCACCTTACCAAATACCAGGCCAAAATAGAAGGCCAGCTTCTATTTTTTAAAGATTTTCTTACTTGATGCCAGTGGCGGCGCCAGCGGGGCCCCCCCTATTTTGAGGCTGACCCCCTCCTAGAATAGCAATGTTGTACAGTGCGGCCCCCCCAGAGCTCCCCTATCTAAAAATCCTGGCGCCGCCTCTGTGCTTAATTATCCACTTTGATGTCTATAATAGCAAATTACCACATTAATGAAGGAATTTAGACTAATCTTTGTAATTATTTCTGTAATTCGCTGGCGGATCTTTGAATTGCTTCAATTCATCATCCTTCTTTTAGCGTCAATTTTTTTGCGTGGTTTCAGAGAGACACCTTGCAACATTGGACAAGTATACGTTAGTGATAGTAGTATAAATTATTGAATTGAGTGTGCAGAGCAAATAAAATGGTTATCCCTATTCTGTGAGATTTCATTGAGCAACCTGTGACTCAAGATTTTCCATGGACTTTGAAACTTTATTGGGGATTCATAAGTATCCAATATATCGAATGTTGTATAAGTGCTATGGTTGAGAGCAGATGGTTGTAATGTAAGGCCATGGTTTAGTGATTGTTACATAGTTAGTGGTCACAGGGTCCTGCAACAGCTTTCTTACACATTCAGTACAAATTACTATTTTAGCAACGAATAGGTCATATATCCTGTAACATAAGTGATGACTTCTGTGGTATCGTTCGATAATATAATATGGTCATGGTCCTCAAAGCGAGCTGATATAAAATTGAGACCTGTTCGTTGTCGAATTCGTCAAAGGAGGTTAGTTCTTCTACTCACAATATATTCTAAAGCTCTCTTTACACTTCGAAATAAATCCCTAATTGAAATTATTTTGTTATCCTACTATATGAGTTGTACCTCCAAACTCAAGTCCAATTCGATCGGAAAAGTGTAATCGGGTTGTGACGGAGATCTAAACATGTTCAAGAGTATATTGTATTTCATGGAGAGTTACTTTTTGTCAATCACTAGTTACCGATACAAAGGAGCATCTATATTTGAAGTGGTTTATTCATATTTGAACATCACAATACCCTTGTCGAATATTATCGCATGTTCAATGGATTCTGCTCCTTCATCGATTTGTTCTATCGATGATTTATTGTATATTAAGAAATGCGTTTCCTAATCTATTTCGATACATTGTACGATTCACCGTCAACACTTGGTAGCCAAAAGCATAGTGATCTGCTCTATTCATCTCTACAAGTAGTCATTACTACAATTAACACCATCCTTTACCTACGTTATATAAGGCCTATGCACCAACTTTGTGAAACTGGACCATGGATTAAAGGAAGGCTATTGATATATAGGTTATTTATCGTTATTAAATAACTAGTAGCGATAGACCTAATAAATGTTCTATAACTATATTTAGGAAAATGCTATCAAGGTATACATAACACCCTTCAGAATTGAGCTATGTAATCATTTGATTACGTAATCGCTATTTTTGGTTGGGTATTATCGTGTTTTAATAGCCGCTTTTAACATCGTATTCGCGTTATAAATGTTCAAAATTGGAGCATGAGGATGTCCATAGCTAGTTAAATGAAATAAATCGAAATTATAAATGTAATGTTAACACATTCCTCGGTTGCCAGGGAAATGCATTTTCCTCAAATGAGCCATAGCTCAAAAACTATCTATTTTATGTAAACTAGGCTAGTACTGATCTACCCGCAATAGGTAACTTCCTATTCATTGATAAACATTATATATGCCAAACTACAATGATTTTTGAGATAATAAGATAATTAACACTTAATTCCTTATGAGGTAATACATCAGGGTTGCCAACCCTCCCGCTTTGGCGGCAGTCTCCCGCTTTTTTGCCTTTTTTTCTCCCATCCTCCCGACCCCACGCCAAACTTTTCAACTCCCTCTTTTGGGAAATTGTTTCTATATTATTATTTTATGATATATAAGTAAATAACGGGATTTTTTTGCTAAAATTAGTCAAGATACGAGTACCAAGTTTTGTTCTACTCATGTATACTTGTAAGTAGTTAAGATTATTTAGCCAATTATTAGTACACTTTACTATTATGTTTTAATTCGAATTTGGAAGAAATTCTTAAAAATTCCCCGGGTGAGCTTGCGCCTACCCTCCAGAAATTTGTTATACTAGATCCGATGCTGAATTTTTTTCTCGTTTAGTTTATATGTCGATATATGCAACCACGTGTGGATTAAGTTTACAACACAATTTACAAATCTGATGGCCTAATCTTCATGAAATTCCTTGAAATCTCCAGAAAAAATGTTCATAAATTACGAGAACTTTTGAAGATATTTAATTGCTGCTACATCTACGTATATCTGAAAAAAAACATTATATTTGTAAAAAAAGATTATAATTCATTAATCTAGCTATTTCGTTTTTGTTGTATTATTGCATACATTGGGTGAATATGTGATTTGATAGATAGAACTATCAAAATATGCGTTTCCTAATACTAGATATCCAAACATAAAATATAATCATATTGTATCCTTCTATTCATGATAGATTCAAAGAAATGGCATATATTTTGAGTCTCCCGCTTTTCTCCCGTTTTTTCATCTTCGACCTCCCGCTTTTTTGGTAAACCCCCACCAAAATTGGCAAATCTCCCGCTTTTTGGTTTTCAGTAGTTGGCAACCCTGAATACATAAGTAGTATTTGAGTTATGGCTCATTTTAGGAAATATGCATTTCCCTGGCAACCGAGGAATGTGTCAACATTACATTTATAATTTCGATTTATTTCATTCAACTAGTTATGGAGATCCTTATGTTCCAATTTTGAACATTTATAACGCGTCTACGATGTTAAAAGCAGGCTATAAAAACACGATAATACCCAACCAAAAATAGCGATTACGTAATCAAATGATGATATAGCTCAATCTGAAGGGTCATGCAGGGGTTTACACGCCTTAATTTTTTACTCGCCATAATTTTTTAATTTTGAGAAAAAATAGTATGGCGAGTATGATAAATGAAAAAAGCGTAATATAAAAATTAACGCGTGTGAACTTAAGGAAAGTAAATTAAGGCATGTAAATATTTGGTGAACAATAGATATTCGAAACAAGTGCTTTTTTGAAGTCTTAATTAATTAACCCAATTCATTGCCGGCGCCACGTATTATGAGGTGTGGGTGTTGTGGGTGTCACTGTATAGTCTAGTGGATGTCACTGTCCAAGCACCGCTTCATTTCCTTGAGGCAATGGGTGTCCGGACACCCAGGACACCCCCGGTGGCGCCTGTAGGGGTTCATTTGGGGGGCCTCCCTAAATTTAGTGGGTACCCCCATGGGCGTAGCCTGCAAAAAATTTTGGGGGGGCCAACATGCAGATGAGTCATTACAATACAGTGAGCGAACGCTCAATCTATCCTTATTCAAAGTTATTGTAGAAGATTTTTGGGGGCCCATGTAAAATTTAGTGGGGCCAGACCCCCCCGTGCCTCCCCATGGCTACGCCCATGGGTACCCCCTAAATATGCAAATTCTTGAGATTGATTTGGGGGGGGGGTGTACCCCCGAAATATCCAATTCCATATGTTGAATTTGGGGGGAGGGGATATCGAATGATATGTCTATACAATTTTGGGCCACCACTCTTACACTGCTTCCCTTTTAAAGAAATCCCCTACTTTATTCCCAAATTTCCATAATAGAAATATATTGATAGTAACAGATAGAATAGAGACACGTTTATCAAATACGTTTACTACATTTTAAAGAAATATAATGTTGAATTTCTAGACTCCTCTGCCTATGCTATATAGCCTATGTGCTATATCTAATGTAAATCTGGTTTACCTAAACTAGTTTCCTAACATCAGAGAGGATGTGAACTTCTGATTACAGATATGATTGGTTGATAGTGGAAATGCCTATTTTCAAGAAATATCCCCTGATGGCTTGAAATGTTACGTCCCCTTTTGGGATTAAAACCATGATACGAGAACTTATTCCACTTATTCTCCTTTAATACATATATGTCAGTTTCTAGCCAGATTGCGGCGCTAAAAAGTTCAACGTCGCTTCCCCATACTGTAGAAGCTTTCATATCTTTCTTAGATAAAATTCTTCCATTTTTTGATCAGATTTGTTTCTCACATACTGCTCACAAAGGGTTGGATTTTTTCATAAATTCAATTAACTTGATCCTGATTAAAGCGTGAGAATCTTCTCTTTCTCATAACCACCAACTCAGTGATCTAAAAAGACAATTTCCATCTGGAGCTATTTGGACTGTATTTTTGGCAACACACTTTTTCAATTTCATATATGTATAACTCTCAACACATATCGAATGCTCGAATTTCAATATCAGATTTAATTTTTCTCGACTAAGCTTTTGTTTCAAATCTCTCTTTAGGCGTTTAAAATCCTCTAATATTGAAATTCGAGCATTCGATATGTGTTGAGAGTTATACATATATGAAATTGAAAAAGTGTGTTGCCAAAAATACAGTCCAAATAGCTCCAGATGGAAATTGTCTTTTTAGATCACTGAGTTGGTGGTTATGAGAAAGAGAAGATTCTCACGCTTTAATCAGGATCAAGTTAATTGAATTTATGAAAAAATCCAACCCTTTGTGAGCAGTATGTGAGAAACAAATCTGATCAAAAAATGGAAGAATTTTATCTAAGAAAGATATGAAAGCTTCTACAGTATGGGGAAGCGACGTTGAACTTTTTAGCGCCGCAATCTGGCTAGAAACTGACATATATGTATTAAAGGAGAATAAGTGGAATAAGTTCTCGTATCATGGTTTTAATCCCAAAAGGGGACGTAACATTTCAAGCCATCAGGGGATATTTCTTGAAAATAGGCATTTCCACTATCAACCAATCATATCTGTAATCAGAAGTTCACATCCTCTCTGATGTTAGGAAACTAGTTTAGGTAAACCAGATTTACATTAGATATAGCACATAGGCTATATAGCATAGGCAGAGGAGTCTAGAAATTCAACATTATATTTCTTTAAAATGTAGTAAACGTATTTGATAAACGTGTCTCTATTCTATCTGTTACTATCAATATATTTCTATTATGGAAATTTGGGAATAAAGTAGGGGATTTCTTTAAAAGGGAAGCAGTGTAAGAGTGGTGGCCCAAAATTGTATAGACATATCATTCGACATTCCCTCCCCCCAAATTCAACATATGAAATTGGATATTTGGGGGGTACCCCCCTAAATATAGCCCCCCTCCCCCCCCCAAAATGAACCCCTACAGCGCCGGCCCTGCAATTAGTGGCAATGGTGTAATATTTTATTCAGGAAAAAGCTAATAATGGTGTTTTTCATATAGTAAAAAGTAATTGTGCAAAGCATAATTTTTAAAATTGTGGCTAATCAACATTTATTTATACTATAATGGATTAAAGGTTGTTATATGATGAGTAGAGCAATTGGGCTATGACTGAAAAAAAGTAAGGCGAGTAAACCAATTGGGGTATGACCGGAAAAAACTAATGCGAGTAAATCATTTGGTGTAGGATCGAAAAAGAAACTAAGGCGAGTAAACCTAGAGTGGTAATTCTGAAAAAATAAGGCTAGTAAATCAATTGGAGTTCGGACGAAATTTTTTTTTGGCGAGTAGATATGAATGACCAAAATTAAGGCGCCTTAATTTTTACACTCATTTTTTACAACCCTGTCTCTATTTATACCTTGATTCCATTTTCCTATATAGTTATAGAACATTTATTAGGTCTATCACTACTAGTTATTTAGATAACAATATACGTATAACCTATTTATCAATAGCCTTCCTTTTGTCCATAGTCCTGTTTCACAAAGTTGGTGCATATACCTTATATAACGTAGGTCACGCACCATCAAAACAAGTGCACTAAAAGATCGTCTCTCGGCAGCTTTGCCATGAGAATGACGAACATTTGGAACGACTTTTCCTTGACAGAAGTAAGAATGTTGTCCAAGGGAAACGGTTCAATGAATTATTTAATACCATATTCCATTTAATGGATGGCATTTATCCCGAACTGTCCCATCAAATTAAAATATGAAAAGATATCGCTTATCTTACTGACATTTTTGATAAGTTGAATTCGTTAAATCTATACTTCAAGTCCAAGATGTAAACTTAATCAAAAGGGAATATTTAGTCTATTTCACCAGCAAACTAGCTTGTATATGCGAAACCAGTTCCTTTTACCAGTTGCCTTCTCTACAAGCAGCTCTAGATATAACTGATGTACAACTACGTGTATATGTTTCGCTAAAAACACTTAGTTATGAATGAAAACTAGTGATAACTAAGTAAATACTAAGTATTTCCCCTGATTAGACACCGCAAACTTAGTTGGTATCACGGTACGTGGTATACCGATGGTATAATTAGGTATAACCAATTATACCAAGTTAGTGTCTAGTTTCGGTATACCACCTTATACTTAATATTTATTAAATTTACCTAGATTGCACCTAGATTAGACCAATATTATACAACAATGTACTACGTTAATTTCGAGTATTTAAGGTAGTATAGATGTAGGTATATTAAATGTGTAATGGAAGTTTTGAATGTTATACCGAACAATTCCTAATTTGGTATAATTAATTATACCTAATTATACCATCGGTATACCACGTACCGTGGTTGGTATTCACAAAGCAAAACTAAGTAAATACTTAGTTTTACTTAGTTTTTGTCTCAATACTTAGTTTTTACTTAGTGCTTGTCTCAATACTTAGTATTGTGACAAAATTGAACTTATCATAACTACTTTTTGATTCCATTATCGAAATAATACACAGTACACATACTAAAACAACAATTTGTCCATGCTAGCTAATACGCGTTCATCGTATTAAAATTAAAATTTCCCATAAATTATATTATCTTTCTTGTTCACTAATTAATTTCAGTTTATTCTAATGTTAAAAAGCTGTTGGGGGGGGGGAACTGCGATCCTTTCCCAAGGGTTTCCAATTGGAACGAATGAAATCTTAGCAGCGGATTCAAAAACCATTCTTTCAGGCTTGTAACTCAAAAGTATAAGTCCAGTGTAAGAAATAGTTGTATCATCGAAAGAACAAACTTGGTACATTTCATATAACATTTTTATAATACCAAATCGTCATGATGAGTCCACAAAACTCAATATAATTTTGACCTTGGTATTTGGTTAATAACTCAATAAAGATTTTTATAGAGATATTTCTTTTTAACTTCGTTTATAACCTTCTTGGTACATTTTATAGTTCAATTTTTAAATAAAAATATTCTTTTTGACCAAATTTGCTTTTTAGCATTTATTAACTAGAATCGTATATCCACTCAATAGTCTCCATATTGTAATTACTCAATACGTAGTATGTTGATACTATAGAATATTACATATACTACTATACTGTTATTATGATGATGCTAGTGTATGTAAGTCGATATATATTCCATACAATTGCATTGAAAACACTTGGAACATTGTTGATTATGTCAATTCTATTAATCAAAATAGTAACGTAAATACTCCACGGATTCCTATTTCTATTTGTAATAATTAATCTTACATTAATTAATTAATTAGACGATTCTTATTGAAGTATTTACAATTCAAACATTAATTATCTATACTATTAAAACACAAACCTGTATATGTGTATATGTGTGTGTATATATTTGTTTGTATGTTACGAGTTGATTGAAGAAAGTGGACAGTTTCCAAATGTGATTTTTGGCATATAGGGGCAACTTTTGGCACCCGCCAACAAGTTGATGTTTCCACTCAAAATTTCTCTCACCTCGACAAGTTATGACGTCATTGTCACATTTCGAGAACCCTGGAAAGTCACTTAATCGCACATAATTCGCGCCCTTCAAGAGAGAAAAATCTGAAATTTTAATGGAACATGTACATTAATGATGCGGACAGGTTGGTCACACCCCATCACCAATATGCTTACTCATTATCGCATGATGACGTAATCATTAAAATTAAACATTGTTAAATTTTACTATCAAGCCTATTTAATTTACGCTTTATAATCAATATTAGGAGTATATAAACCACACAAGTAAATTTCAGGGTTGATAAAAATCATGATTTTTTTTAAAAATCAAAAAAATCCAATTTTTTTGATTTAAATCAGATTTTTTTGATTTTTTATCAGAATTTTGATTTTAAATTTTTTTTTTTGCAATCTATGTCACACTGGCGTATATTATTTGGCTAATAGATTAATTACATTGTTAATGACTCATTACACAATGTGACAAAAATTTTTTCCTGGCTATCAGTAGAAATATCCTAATTCCTTATACTCTAAAAGGATAGAATCTTGAGATAACAACATCAGGACTTTGATTTTACTCAATGAAACAAATTTCTTAATTTACAAATCTACAATAAAAAATCACTGGTATTATCAACTTTTTTTCCCATTAATTAGAAATATCATAGTGCAACATGAATATAATGTCTCTGTACTAAAGCAATTCAAAAGTATAACAGCTGCATCATAAGTGAGACATTTCGGTAAATTTATTAATATCATTGTCAACATGACAAAAGCAAAGTTAGAAGAGAAGAAAAGTAGTTTTGAATGCTTTACATGTGTAAGGAATTAGGAAATATTACTTGCAACACAGGAACGAATTTTTTTTCATATTTTGTCACATTGTGTTATCAATCAGGGAATGAAAGGTTCACGAACGGACTGAATTGAGGCAATTCAGTTCATCTTAAATTGACGCACGTTCAGTTCGTTCAAGTTCACCTTCTAAATTCAGCTCCACCAGCGTTCGTTCAGTTCGTTCACGGGCTAACCCGCGTTCGTTCAATCCGTTCAATCAGTTCAATTAACTTCGTTCAGTTCGTTCGTTCAGTTGGTTTCGAACTATTCCGTTTATGATACCGGTTAAGAAGCTAGAAGCTAGAATCTAAGCTAAGAGACAGGAGTCCACTAAGGATGTCCGGAATTATCACTTTTGCAGTTTAATGGATCCACATATATAATTTATCTTTATTCAGTTTAGTTCGTTCAGTTCAGTTCGTTCAATCCGTTAATTTCGTTCAATTCAGTTCGTTCAGTTCGTTCAATTGCCGTTCGGAAACCGTTGGCGTTCGTTCAGTTCGTTCACCGTGAATCCCTTAAAAGCCTTGCGTTCAGTTCGTTCAGTTCAAGTTCAATAAGTTCGTTCGTGAACCTTTCATTCCCTGTTATCAATGTATTTCTTTTTTCCCCCGCAAAAAACAATAGACATAAAAAATCTGATTTAAATAAAAAAAGTCCGACTTTTTTGATTTAAATCAGACTTCTTTGATTAAAATCAGATTTTTGATTAAAATCATGATTTAAATCAAACAACCCTGCACACAACAACCGCGAAGCGGTTGGTGTGTGGTTGTGTTTGCCGCGAAGCGACCTAGCAAGCGAAGCGCGCTAGTATTATATTAAATTAAGATGAAATGTAATTTGATATTTATGAAAAATCACTTTTTACAGGATCGGTAAGTGTATAATTATACTCGGGTAGTTGAGTGGAGTCGAAAGCTTAAAGAGGGGTCACTCGATTGGGTAAGGACACATTTGGAGAATGGAATTTTGACACATTCCTGGTACATTCCAGCGTTGCTATGGAAAATTTATCCAAATATGGTCACTTGATATTTCAAATGGAAATTTACTTGGAAACCGAATTCAATAATAAAAGACGATTTAACTTAATTTGAACAAGTTTTTTTGGGAAACTAGTCCGGCGAACACTATCGGACGTGGTTGCTTTGGCGAGCTGTCATGGCCGATATAGACACTTTCAATTGTCTCAATATCCAAAAATGTTCGCACTACATCAAAGTACATTTGTACAAATTTGGTGCTTTTATCAAAAAAATGAACAATTGTATGGTTGTTCCGCTGCACTATTGACTCAAATTTCTCGGTAAAGTAATATCCATGGTCCACTAATGCATTTGATTCAAAATTACAGTGCCTCAATTTTACACGCAACAGTTCATTACCTAGAGTATTATCATCTATCGGTGCCACTAATACTTCCGAATAAGATGGAGTCGGAATGACTAGATTATCTGTTCGAAGTCCATCGAGACTCTGAGGTTTTGTGGTTATTAATACTGAGGTTTGTGGCACATTTAATGGAATGAGTTTAGTGCAGTGGATCCCGCTTATATGCTCATCGTCGGGAACTGCACTTAATGTGCTTATGACGGACATAAATTATATAGGGTTTATGCATAGGCGTAGAATTTCTGCAAAAATTGTAAAATTCTGAGGGGGGCGAAAATTCGTTATTATACATACCAGGGTAATATACAGAGGGGGGGCGCCCCGGGATTCCCCTAGCTTGAATTCCCCCCCCTGGAAATATGCTGCTAAGTTCTTATTTTCAGTTAAAATTAGGTGTTTTAAGCCTTTTATAAAGAGACAAATCGACGTATTCTTCTCTAGGCTAGAATATTTTATGTTAGAAGTTCTGTACCTTCCCTACACATACCATTCAAACATTACTAGTGATAATCATTAATGAAATTGTGCCAGAAGCTATAATTATCTTCCATTAGTTACCACAGCTTCAAATACTATGTGATTATTTTACAGCAATAGATCTCCATTGTTAGCAATAATACTTTGCACTATAAATTGTATCTGGCTACCAGGGGCTTCGCCCATGGACCCTACTGGGGGGCTAGCAGCGCCCCCCAGACCCCCAGCTGGTGAAGCAATTATTTAGTGGATCCTGGTATTAGCAGACCTTCCCCCCCTGAACAAAAATCCTGATAAAACCCTGCATACAACATACAAATGTTGAGTTAAATTATCATTTTCTTACTTTGAGAATTTTGAAATTTTGAGCTGTGATTACTAGAACTCTACTTTATATTCAATATTAAATTTTCATATTTATTGAAAATCTCACTCAAGCACTAAAACTTTCTCCTGTAGACTAACTGATGATACTTTTAATTATTAATTTATATTTAATTTGTAACTAACAACTGGCAAGAATACAAAATCAAGATTTCACAAATCAGTGAAACCTCAATTATACGAACTCATTAGGGCCAGACAATTAGGATAATCGAGGTGGTTTACATGTAGTGAACTGGGACTAAGCAGCATGTCAAGGTTTCACCGATCTAGAAATTCCTCTGAGAATATTGACAGCATTTGTACAAATTGGATGAATGTTTTAGAAATAGGGGGAAGGGGGGCGAATCTATTAACCGCACCCCGAGAATAAAAACAGGGGGGAGGCGCCCCCCCAGCACCCCGGAATTATACGCCTATGGGTTTATGGCAACAGTTTTCCAACATTGTGTGCTTATATCCGATATATTCTTAAAACCAGTGTGCTTATATCCGACTTCTACTGTATTCCTAAATTCTCACGAATACTTCTAGCTGTGAACTGCAAATGCAATATACTAATAATCAAATATTTCTAGTACTTGACTCTTGATATTTTTCACCAACACCCATGCTTCTATTAAACTAGCCTCACTCTTTACTAATCTAACAGAATGAAATGTGTCCATTTTAAATTTGCTAAATATAGCAGATTCTTTATAGAGTTCTTCATTTAAAAGAATCTATTCTCCACTAGCACATGGACACTCAATGGTAACCAATTAAGAGCATCTAGCCTACATTATATTATCGCAGTTTAAGTAAGTCCAAAAATGCGAGTTGTTTCCTCCGGTATGGGGAGGGGAAGAAGCGATGGAGGACACTAAATGATAAAATTCAGGCTGTTCGCAACGAGATGCCCACAAAGTAAAGAGGTCTCTAAAATCGTAATCACTAAAAGTACTATCACTAAGCTCCTAGTTATTATGGTAAAATACTAGCTGATTGTAACCTGGGGTTGATGTGTTCGACTGCCAACATGGTATTTCACTATAGTTAACTGATTTACGGTTGTTACCTTTAGTCATGTCCTTAACCAGTTGATGAAAATTCTCGCGGTTCAGTCTCAATTTCAAGTAGAGAGATTCACGCTTATAAGCTTTGTTCTTTCCAAATATAGTTATGGACAACTTTCCCAGATTGATTTGGCTTTGTGTCTATCTCCCATATCCAAGGCAGCCTTGATTATTTGAAAATTATCAAAACCGAGTTCGACAAGAGCCTGTACGAATTGCTCAATAGATGCCTTGGAAAAATTAATTAAATGAAATACCGTCATTTACTAAAAGTTTGAACTATATTAATATTATTTTATTGTGCTTTGCAAGTAGAAAATAAAATTTACTCACCTGTTCTAATGTTGACGAAAGGTGAAGAAGATAAAGTAAAAAATAAGGTCGAAGGTGAAGCTAAAAGAGTAAGCAAGTTGTGTTATTGTGGATAAATCATTATTCAAATAATTTAAAATCAGACTATTGATTGGAATTTACGATTCTGTTTCTAAAATGCTTAAATGCAAATTTGGTCAAAAAGAATATTTTTATTTAAAAATTGAACTGTAAAATGTACCAAGTGAGATATAAACGTAGTTAAAAGGAAATATCTATATAAAAATATTTGTTGAGTTATTAACCAAAAACCAAAGTCAAAAATATATTGAGTTTTGCTGACTCATCATGATGATTTTGGTATTATTAAAATGTAATATGAAATGTACCAAGTTTGTTCTTTCGAATGATATAACTATTTCTTACACTGGACTTATACTTTTGAGTTACAAGCCTGAAAGAATCGTTTTTGAATCCTCTACTGAATCCGGTGATAAGATCGTCCAATTGGAGAACTAGCTAACGGTACATCAGCTGGTTTATACAGTTTTTATTCGAAACACCAAGAAGATGATCTAAAATATTGTTGGACATCTTTGGCCATACCAATCCAATCTCTAGTGTTTTACCCAATCCAAAATGTCCCGAACTTCTTAAATTATGGTTCATGTGCCGAAACATTTCCTTCAACTTGTTTGGTGCGAGCAGTACACACCTCATATTGAAACCATTTACTTTATAATTCCTGTGAAACAACTCATTCTTCACTTTAAGTTGATTGCAAATCTGACAATCACGTTTTGGAATATCATCAAAGTTGCATTTTCAGAACTCTCCCTTAGTAGATTCTTGTCCGATTCAAAATCTTATCTGATCTTGTGCATTCCTCAGTAGGTCTAGATCCAGTTCATTGGAAATTTTGGTAATTACTTTACGATCACTTTATGTGAGAGGCTCTAGGAAGTTCGTCGGCGTTTATATTTTCTCATCCCTTACGGTATTCTCATAGTCAAACTCTTGAAGTTTTAGAGCCCATCTGCACAACCCTCCTTCCATTTTCTTTGCTTTAAGCCATTTTGAAGAATTGTGATCTTTACTTTTCGATAAGGACGTCAAAGGTAATTTCGGAACTGTTTTGTGCCGAAAACTATCGCAAGACATTATTTCTCGATAGTACTATGGTTCTTTTCGGCCTTCGTCAACATGCGACTTGACACATTATTACATTATTTTCTTGTTCAAGGATCACACCAAGACAGAACCCACAAGCTTCTGTATAAATCAAAACCCTCCCGTCAAACTAAGATAACTAAGGACTGGACTCGTTGATCAACACTTAGCTTCCAGATGCTTGCTGACAGTCATTATTCCATAATTAATAAAAATCTTTTTCTAGCGGTTTTGTTTAGCCCTGATGCTATGCTAGCAAAATTAGTAACTATAACAATATTAATAATATTAATAAACCGAGAAAACCCTACCAAGATAACACAGATTTTACAAGACAGCATTTTTTTCGTCTAATGTGAGACTTGCTTTACTTAGCTTAATCTCCTAAACACTTCTCTCAAATATTTAACACAAATTGAAATCACTAAAATATCATCATTGAAACTTTGGAGTTTTTCGAACCATGAAATACAGATTCCATCATTCTTTAGAATGAACTCGGATGTACAAACCCATTCCAGATCCTGGGCTTAATGATGTTTTCTCAAAATCATCTTTAAGACCTGAAGTTGACAATATCCAGAATGATGGTCCAATGTTGATAACACTTGTGCACCTGTAAGATACGACTGGATATCTTCAGTCAAATGTGTGTCCTTTACAGGTAACTTATTCAATTCACAATAATCCACCCAAATTCGAATTCTACCATCTTTCTTTGCTACCTCGACCATGCCGGGGCGGCCACTGTTCCGCCCCGGCATAAATCTGCCCAATTCAGTGATTTTGGTGGTGCTTCGTGATAATTTGGATGCATCTTCCATTGATTGCTATTTTTTATTGATTCTGAACTCTTTTGAGCAAATTTCCTGCATGTTTGGACCCACTGCGAACATCGCTGGAAAATTATTCATACGTTTAATTGGACTCGAATCTATTTGGTGAAAACAACTTTTCGGAAAAACACGATTTATTCTAGGTGAATTATAAAAGATTTCATCACTCGCCCGGCATGATTTCCGAAACATGGAAAAATTCGACGCCACTGCGTAGACAGCTTGTACTATCCATGGGCTTTGACTATTTCTAATAATTCCCTAATTAACATGTTTTGCAATTGATCCTAAACTTCCTGGTGATATTGTGCTCCTCCTAGGAGGTATAAGATCTTATATACCTTTCTAGCTTTGAAACGAATTTTAACAGTACAGGGTCGCTATTAGACAATATACGGACTAATTTCAAATAATCGTTTGTACAAATATAGTGATATTTCTGTCGTTAGCTAATTAAGTATCATAGGTTTCTTTATTAGTAACATATTCACTCATGTTGTCAAATTTGAAAAGCTAGTACATATTACAATAGTAATTATCAAGCAAACTCATTTAATATTATTTTAAACCATTATTTGTTAGCAATTATGAGGGAAATTAGTCAATTAAGATGAATATTCAAAATGGAAAAATTGAAAACCCTCCGAAATTACCACCAGCTTTTTTATTTAGCTCGAAAAAATATTTGGGCGGGCGTAGAAATATTTTAAATCGAAGCTTAGATAAATAGACAATATAAAAACGTAATCTAATCAGCTCGCAATTGTTTGCATAAGAAAATCGGCTGGTTGGAATATTTGCTACAATGCAGGGAGTTATTTTTAAAATAGCCCGAAAGAAAAAATCATACAAAAATAAAACATGTTAGTTCGTTGTTAAAACTTGCTTAAATCTATCAAATAATCTATATTATTTAATCTCGATTGTTGTTTGTGTGTTTGTGTGTGTGTGTGTTTGTCCGGATTATATTAAAGTGATGGGGAATAGAAACCGCAATTAATATTGGGATATAAACTAACTTTCAAATGTTATAATAGGTAAACAAGTATGCTGAACACGAATTTCGCGTTTATAAATTTCTCATATTAATATTTGTTGTTGTTGTTTACACAAAATAGGTAAACAAATTAATAAAAATTCAAAATCAACCTAGAAGTTAGCTTCCAACGGGTATTATAGGTAAACAAGTATGCCGAACACGAATTTCGCGTTTATAAATTTCTCATATTAATATTTGTTGTTGTTGTTTACACAAGATAGGTAAACAAATTAATGAAAATTCAAAATCAAACCAGAAGTTAGCTTTCAATTGGTATTATAGGTTAACAAGTGTGCTGAACACGAATTTCGCGTTTATAAATGTCTCATATTAATATTTGTTGTTGTTGTTTGCACAAAATAGGTAAACAAATTAATGAAAATTCAAAATCAAACCAGAAATTAGCTTTCAATTGGTATTATAGGTTAACAAGTGTGCTGAACACGAATTTCGCGTTTATAAATTTCTCATATTAATATTTGTTGTTGTTGTTTACACAAAATAGGTAAACAAATTAATGAAAATTCAAAATCAAACCAGAAGTTAGCTTTCAATTGGTATTATTGGTTAACAAGTGTGCTGAACACGAATTTCGCATTTACAAATTTATAATATGAATATTTGTTGTTGTTGTTGACACAAAATAGGTAAACAAATTAATGAAAATTCAAAATCAACCTAGAAGTTAGCTTTCAACGGGTATTATAGGTTAATAAGTATGCTGAACACGAATTTCGCGTTTAAAAATTTCTAATATGAATATTTGTTGTTGTTGTTTACACAAAATAGGTGAACAAATAAATGAAAATTCAAAATCAACCTAGAATTTAGCTTTCAACGGGTATTATTGGTAAACAAGTATGCTGAACACGAATTTCGCATTTATAAATTTATAATATGAATATTTGTTGTTGTTGTTGACACAAAATAGGTAAACAAATTAATGAAAATTCAAAATCAACCTCGAAGTTAGCTTTCAACGGGTATTATAGGTTAATAAGTATGCTGAACACGAATTTCGCGTTTAAAAATTCTAATATGAATATTTGTTGTTGTTGTTGACACAAATAGGTAAACAAATTAATGAAAATTCAAAATCAACCTAGAAGTTAGCCTTCAGCGGGTATTATAAGTAAACAAGTGTGCTGAACACGAATTTCGCATTTATAAAATTTTAATTTGAGTATTTGTTGTTGTTGTTGTTGTTTACACAAATAGGTAAACAAATTAATGAAAATTCAAAATCAACCTAGAAGTTAGCTTTCAACGGGTATTATAGGTTAATAAGTATGCTGAACACGAATTTCGCGTTTAAAAATTCTAATATGAATATTTGTTGTTGTTGTTGACACAAATAGGTAAACAAATTAATGAAAATTCAAAATCAACCTAGAAGTTAGCCTTCAACGGGTATTATAAGTAAACAAGTGTGCTGAACACGAATTTCGCATTTATAAAATTTTAATTTGAGTATTTGTTGTTGTTGTTGTTGTTTACACAAATAGGTAAACAAATTAATGAAAATTCAAAATAATAACGTACCTTTCTACCATTTCCATGGTAGAAGTGTGAGGAGTAAGGCCGCACAGCGGCTGTTAACTTGAGGTGCGTAGCACAGATCTGTCGTAAAGCGACCGAGACCGAAGGGCTCGTATATTATAAAACGCATATATGTTTTGAATTACCAAAGAATCAAGCATAATTAAATAGAGCAACGTACGCTAACAATAGATATTTGTGGTTTTTCACGAATTTAATTTTCTAATTTTATGCATAACTTTGAACATTATGTGAGCATGAATCTGCATGATATATTTAGCTGTCACGATTTATCCAAGGCAAAAGATAATAATATTTTTCTAATCTTTCAACATTGTAGAATCGAACGTATGCATTTATTTTAGCATTTAGCAATTTTAAAATTTTACCTATTACCCCATGGTTCCACACTGGAGTACTCGAAAAAAAGTTCTTTAAATTCCAATATTAATTCCTTCAATTTCTCCGGTTATTCTGACAGTTCATAACGCATATCCTTGCCAAACAGAATATGACATTCATCCTAATCATCCGACCTTCTCCAGTAAATGCAATAATTAGGAAATTTTCCCCGAACTTGTTGATGAAATTTGCAAACGGTAGTAATAGTCAGATTCATCCTTGGTATTCTTATTTATCTTAATATCTCGAACTACGGAAAAACTCGATGTGTTTCTGCGAAAAATTACCAAAATCACTGTTGTTATTTAATCTGAGACAACGATAAACTCATGAGTAACTTCAAAATACCAAATCGAACCCTTCCGTTAACTTGTAACTCATTTCCCTGAAGCCGATATAAGAATCTTGAAATAGTTAGAATCAGCTTCTTGTCCACACCGTTTCACAATCTCTTTCACAATCTCTTTCACAATTAATAATTTGAATTACCTGTATCGAGCAATCCACCAACAATGTATGACCAAAATCAAGAGGCATCATTTAGTTCATCTTTGGATCGAAAGTTTTTGACCGCTAACGGGTGTTCCTGACAGTAGGCCCTTGATAGTTTTAAGGACAATTTCTTTTTATATGCCCTTGCTCCTGGCAATTAATACAGAATATTCGCGAACTTTGGCATTCACTGGTTCTTCTGCATTTATCCTAAATTTGAATTTCGAGAACTTACTTCTTTGGCCATTCACCATTGATTTTTCATAATTCCTTCCTAATGTATCCAAATTATCCAATACCTTATTCAATATTTCTTCTAAATTCTTGATCCTTGCATCGTTATTGTATCTGATAACTTTTTTATAGACTCTATTATATTTTCTGCTTCTGGTTGGCAGTGTTATCTAATAGTTTTACCTTGTTTAATGCTTCTGTATTACTTTGAATTTCTGGAGAGTTTTGGATTAAATTGCTATAGTTTTCAGGGATTCCACAAAAGAATCTCTTAGCAACAATGCCTACAGCCTACTAGATCTGTAATCCATGTCAGATATATATTGCCTTGGCTAGCAACTGCTTAATTGCGTGTATAAACTCCTGAGCTGAGGTGATTCTTCAGGTAACATTTTGCGATTTTCAAATTCATGAATCGCTATTACCATTGCTTCAGGAGGTTGATAGGCATTTAACAAGGTATATTTTACTTGTCCATAATCTTTACGTTCTTCAGGTACTAAGTTCAATGTACGCAGCGAAAGCCTCATTTTCACGAAGAGTCGGAGTCCTTTACTCTTTCTTTTCTTCTTTACAACCATTTGCCAACTAACAAAATTCGTGAAACCATTCTTCGATATCATTTGCAAATATCCTTGGAATGCTAACAAACCTTTCTCTCTGCTACCTTGTTTTAGATAAGTATCTTTATTAAATTGTGTAATAATTAGCATACATAACAAGTCCTAAATACTATTTTTTCCTGCTCTAATTCTATTTAAGTAACAGTCTCAATTATACTTTTCATAACAATGTTAAGTAATGGAATTTCCATTGATTTACTGCACACTAATTATATTGATTCGATTTGTGAGAAAAACAATTTACACAATTGAAATTGTAATTGAATTGCCTTCATTTTCAGTTTTCACATTCCGAGCATGCTTTGGAATTAGTATTATTTATATATACTATTAAAACACAAGGGTGTATGTGTGTATACGTATATTTGTTTGTATGTTCCGAGTTGATTGAAGAAACTGGACGGTTTCGAAATCTGATTTTTTATATATAGGGGTAACTTTTGGCACCCGCCAACAAGCTGAGGTTTCCACTCAATTTCTCACACCCCGACAAGTTAGGACGTCATTGTCACATTTCGAGAACCCTATTCCCGCCCTCTAAGAGATAAAAATTTTAAATTTTAATCGAAAAATTGCAAATTATTGATGCGGACACGTTTTTCACACCAGATCACCAATATGCTAACTGATTATCTCATGATGGCGTAATCATGAAAATTTAACATTGTTAAATTTGACTATTTTTGTCCTTTTTACGATTTATAATCATTGTAAGAAGTATATAAATCACACACCAACCGCGTAGCGGTTAGTGTGTGGTTGTGTTCTGCCGCGAATCGACCTAGCAAGCTAAGCTCGCTAGTAATTAATTCATTAAATTATTTGGATAAATGATTACTCTTAGTATTTAATGAATTGTAATTATTCTGAAAAATGGTTAACATCGGTACAAACTTTATCAATCTTTCTTCTTGTAAGTTTTGACATATTTCGAATTACTTATTTTGCTTTTTGAGTTTCCACATTTCAATGATACAGTGGTTTTATTCCATATTCATTCTACAATTTCTGATTTATTAGGTCCATAAAGCTCAATCAAAACTAGACCCTGATGTTTTTTCTGCTGCAAAAGTTATTGAATTGGGTGACAATTCCGAACTCAATACATTTCTGATTGAAATCAACATCCTTGCTGATTGTAATCATCAATATATTCTTAATCTATTTGAAGCTTACCTTTACGATAATAAACTATGGTATTTCCTTGAATATTGTCCTGGTGGAGCTCTTGATGATATCATTATTGAATTGGACCATGGGCTAAACGAGCCCCAAATTGTGTGTGTTACTAAGCAAATATTTGAAGCACTATATTACTTACATTCTCATCGAATAATACATCGAGATTTGAAAGCTGGTAATCTTCTGCTATGTTCACAGGGAACGATAAGACTGGCTGATTTCGGTGTTTCCTGTATTAATAAGAAAACCAATGCAAGGCGTGATACTTTCATAGGCACTCCATATTGGATGGCGCCTGAGGTTGGTCTTTGTATATTTCGCATTGTTTTGTAGGTGTTTACTTAATATTTTGTGAGTTGTGGACACAGAAACGATGTTTTTCACAATTCAATATAGGCAGGCTCCTATTTAGACTTTGTTTTAAGGGATGACAAAATTATGGTTTTCAGGAATAAGGGATGGCGAGGATATGACCGCGCGCGGAAGCACGCTGTAAGGTAGGGGGTGCAAGGGATGGAGGGAACCATCCCTCGCCATCCCCTAAATGAATCCAATAAGGTATTTACAATATTTCATCATTCGATAGGAAACTGTTGACATTACTTGTACCTATAATATTAAGTTTTTGGATCACTTATGCTACCCCCAGGATTATCACCTGGACTTTTAAGCGCATCGGAACGAATGTGCCCTTCCAGCTGAAGGCTCATCTACCGATGCACCTGGATTAAATTGAAGAGTGATAATCTCACTAGAATTGTATTCAAATAAAACATATTGTAGTTGCACAAGGATTTTTAAATTTCGCTACAGAATCTTAATATTGTATGGCTTACTCAGCTATGCTTCATATTATTAGATATAATGTGTATCATGTATTATCCGAGCATCTACATTTTATGTTTCAGTTACCGAACCGTTTCACCTCTCAACACATTAATTGTCCGAATAACCAAGGTGTTCGAGTACCTGAAGAACATATTGAGGTGGTTAATGATTATAATAAATATGCTATATTCATGGGTCTCCCCGTTTTTTCTTAAGTTTTTCGAAGGTGAGAAGATGAACCTCATTCTGCCTTTTAAAACCAAATTTGGTTATTAGATTGAAGGCCGGGTTCAACTCAGCAGTACAGTGGCCTTACGCCTGAGAAAAATATTGGGCTCCATTTATATATAAAGTGATATAATATAGGAATATTTAAAATTACCTCTGTGCCTATATTGTGTAGTTAGATATACTATTTTTATTTTCTTGAAAGAGCTATAATAATTCATAACAACTATTGATTTTACATATTTTAAACTACATTTTTGAATTAAGCGCACTGAATATTCCCCATAAACAAACTAAAACTGTCTCTGTATATTAAATACAAACTGAATTAATTGCTACTTGCTGAAACGCTTGCCCGGCACAGTGGGCGAAAACGGGATTTTAAGGGAAATAGGTATTTGCATGCGCGATAGATACATTAATTGTATTATTTGCTTATATGTTATCGGCCATAATATATCGATTGACCACATCAATTTTTTGTACAATGTGTATTACTCAAGTTATGATGATATAATTTATTTTGTCCAATTATTAATTATTGTGGTTCAATAATAAATCCACAAAATATAGCTATTAATGTCTAAATAATTGTTATTAGGTGCTAGGTGATAGTAAGAGAGAATTTACAAGAGATTCATCTAGATTGTTCTGTAATGAGACCTTATTATATCTTATCCGATTAGTGTGTCCATTCTCTCCACATTCCTTACATTTCAATACTTTTCTGAAGCTCTGAAATAATGCATCGCTCTGTGTTAATATACGGATGAACACGTCCTTGGAATTGTGAGAGAATGATGTCTTTCTAGCAAGATGTTCTCGATATCTTCTAATTAACTTGTTGCAGGACTCAACACCTTCTTCTGATAAATCTTTTAATCCATGTCCATTGTTGCAATCTCTGATGATTTCTGTACAATGTGCTAAGAGTTTGTGCAAGGTAGGAGTTATACTGGCCCATGGAAAGTTGACGAGGATTATTTCATATGTTGTTTTGCATAACTCTTCTAATTATCGACATTAATTTCCTGACTGGAATTGTAAACTCTTAATATAGCAGAAAAATTGGTGTGAATAACTAAAACTTTCGCTCTCATGTCAGTGGGAATTAAGGAATTCACCCAAAATATAAAATCATGGGAGTTAAGAAAGCATTGTCTTGCGATATTACCTGTTGATTTTGTACCTCCATCCTTACTTGGTTGATCAATTCTAAAGCCGTTTTTTTCTTCCAAGAATGTTCGAGTAAATTTCATCTATTCTTCAATTTTCTTAGAAGTAGGCAAACATTTTTGTGTGCCGGATTGAAGGTGATATATCACTAACATGAACCAACGAAATATACATGTGTAACTATGTAGAGGAGAGGCTGGTAGGATGTCAATATCTGAGATGGGTTCATGAGTAATTCCGAATCGAGACTGAGAGGGAAGTGACAAAAATTCGTCTGCATCTACAGAACTAATTATTTCCTTAGCACTCGAAATAGTTCTGTTGATTCGAAACCGGCACCTTACAAGATCTAAATCTCTTAGTTCTTTACTAGTAGCTGTGCACAACTGACAATTGGCCCCACCTGCTCCGCTTAAAATCGCTGACATCTTTCCATCAACATACTGCGAATGATAGTGACTTTAGCAGTTCAATGGGGAAAAGATATACCCTGTTGCATTGCCTCGCATTCAGGATTAATAATGTTTTCCATCAATTCACTAATGCTTTTATGACATTCTTTGTGCGATCAATGCAACTGGTCTTATGCCGAAAGTTGCATTGGGATTATCATTCGAATAAATAGAATTATTATTACAATCCGTAATTGATGTTACTCTAAAGGCAAACAGGATATAATTCTTAGTTGATAAATTAACGTTGGAATTATATTGACTATAAATTTGGTGGCATCCTGATCCATCCAAACCATCGACAATTTTGATAGAAATATGAAACTGAGGTACTTCGGCATTTGTTTCAAAAACACGTGTAATAGTCTGTTGAACAATTTTCTGATAAGATATCGAAACGCCAATTATCATATCAGAAGTGTTGCGTACATAGGTTATTTCTTCCGAGAGGACTATATTGTTTCGATAAATAGATACCTTATCATACGAATGCAAGATTACATTTTCAGATATGCATAAATCCCGGGGAGAAGCATATCTTCTCTTTACGATTTCAAGTAAATCAATAAGAAAAGCTGACTTTTCAATGGAAATCGAGACCTTGGGGTTCTTACCAAATGTTCCCCGAGAAATAAGATTTTTGCAAAGATTAGAGACTGTAGTATCATGATTTTCATTTGAAATCAACCAAAGAGTATAGGTGACAATATCAATAGGATCAACTTGCTCTCTTGATGCGACTGTTTTACTAAGCTGTATAATTGGTTTCAAACGATTTCTTAAACCCTTTAATGTGAGCTCGGACAAGAGCTTCCTCATCTCACTCGAAAATTCAGCTTCAAAAATGATATCACCTTCAGAGATACGTTTTTTTGGACTGTTTGTGTATACGCATGTATGGAACAACATTTCCTCCCAGGTTGAAAGGTCACTACGCCTGTTGAAATCATTTCTTTCTGATTTCAGAGTGGAAACTTTCTGCGGACTGATGGAAAATCAATTGCTGGAACCTCGAACTGAGATAAGAATGTTTCTGTAGCTTATCGTATACAAGAATGAGAATTCAGGAATTCAAATGCTTCTTTTTTATTCATTATTCAAAGGAAATCTAATTATTATATAAAAAAATGCATTAGTGTAAAATGTACAAAAATAATAAATAAAATCGAGCACATCTAATTAAAATTGTTGTAACATTTTTGGGAAGGTTTGGGAACCCTAGAATTTGCTTTAAAATATCCCTAATATATTAATGTATAACCATAAAATTTCAAATTATCTGGCCAGAACTGGCCTCTTTGAGTTTATGCACTTTATACTGGGCGGCTAGGTTGTCCGAATTAGAATTTAAGAAGTAAAGTGGAAGGTTCTAATAATATAAAATTAGATTTCAAATGTTTTGGAACTATGGGTATTCAAGAAGAAGAATACCTTGTATACAATTCCTGGAAATCTTATAAGAATAACTCTTATGATAAAGAAGTTATAGGAAACAATAGATCATGAGTTGAATTTGACCACAAATATTTAACAGTATTAATGGATTACGTCAATATATAAGAATTCAGCAAAGTGTTGAATAATTCTATTTTAGCATCAATCGTTGGGTTTACTATGCTTTAGAATGTGCTTGTTACGATGGTGTTATTCATACAAACAACTGTCAAATTGACTCTATTTCCCATTACTTCCCACTCTGTATACCATGTTCATTTGGGTACACTATACTATTGGTAGGTTGATTGATTGAGCCTCCTAAAAAGAACATGCAGTCGGCACAGCTGTAATTTTCGATGTTTTCATCCGTCATCAATACTAAGAAGTGCCAACCATTCAGAAATGTGTTTCGGAAGGTGTTTCGGAAGGTGTAGGTGATGATTCAGCATTTTTTCTGTGCATGTTGGGCCAACACACTCGAAATATCAAATTCACTAAATTGGAAAATATTTTTACGATGTCATCATCACCCCAAGGTGTTAAGACCAATATGATTGGTGTTACGTGGCATAAGGATCAATAGATAAATTTGGAAATTGGTTTGTTTATTGCACCATCTCCGAGAGAATTTACATTTATTTGTTATGTATGCACTCAAACTGACTCAATACCCAAAAGTATTCGCACCGGTCATTAATTTCCGAGTTCATTATGTACATTCACCAACATATCAATAGAAGTACTCATTAGATTTGGGTTCGATATGATGAGACTCATAAATTGGTATATAGTCTTAATAATATTACATCAAATTTATTTTTATTTTTTATTTTTTAGGTGTCAACCAAATTAACGAAAACTACTGAACTCATTAAATACTATTATTTTCTGTACTAAAACTTTTTTGAAACACGGAAGTCTCAATGCATTTTTGATTTATACAGGCAGAATTACTCTTGCGGAATTTTTTTAATGCATTCCTACAAGTTAACTTACAGTCACTTTGAAATTTGTACCACCTGTGTCACATGTGGCAAATGGCTTGAAACTATAGGAATAATAATACAGACTCAATAAGCTTCTAACAGCGTATTAAAGACCATTTTATTACCCTCAAATTTTGTTATAAATCTGAATTTTAAAAATCGTGATTTAGGTTATTTTCAGCCAATATCCATGAAGTGCATAGTGTCCCTGCCACGTGCCACTTGTGGCACAAATAGGAATGTGTCTATCTCAGTACGTAGAAAATAATCGTAATGTTTGGAAATTTACCACCTAGACTAATTTTTCCGTGCTATTCATCTGATATCATAATTTGTATATTCTAATTGCCTCATAAGTTCCCGAAATTCAATATTTAATTAGCTCATTTTATAGTTAATGAATTTATCACCACTATAAAAATTCGAATTCGAATTTTATCATACTGGACATAACGTTTTATATAAATATCCACTTATAAGGCATCTACAAACGTAATATTTATGCTAAAAATCGTTACCTCTTGTATAATATTATTTATTGTTCAAATACTTTTGGCCATGAGGGTGTATATCAGATTATATTGATAAGACACACATGAAGTTTGCAACATATTTCTTCCATCCATATGTGGCTCAAAATATTGATTGGTACGAATACTTTTGATAGGTAGTGTAATTTAATATATAACTAATTAACTCATTAATTGACCTTAGTATCCACAGTGAATTTAATTTATTCCAAGCAAATTCCTTTATTTAATTTATTAGCTTTAATCCATTGTATAACATGCTATATTTAATTTGAAGCCTGCTAGACCTCACAATTAGAATCGATATTTATCGCAAACAATATAATTAAATTTATCATTCTAACTGAATCTGAAGTGTGAGGAAACAAGGGAGGTTGGCACCCCAATCTTGGCTGGATCTATGGACAGATTTTAAATTTGTTACATCCCCATGGCCCAAAGGTTATAAAATTGAAAAAGGTCCCATCTCATTATTTCATGTTATCATCCATAGTTTGTTTAAATAGGTGTAAAATATTGTTGATCGAAAATCCTAACTCCAGGTGCAAATTTTCGGTCATACCGAACAGGGTTGGGTTCAATTATAATTGTAATTAATTCAATTACAATTAATTACGTTTTTGACATAATTGTAATTGTAATTGAAATTGAAAAACACAAATCCCTATAATTGTAATTGTACGTAATTGTAATTGAAAAGCACTAATCCATATTGCCAATCTTAACCCTCGGCTGGCTTGGGGTAAAAGGTATAAATAGAAAAACCCCACTTTCACTTTCAATTGAAATTCAATTAACTTTCAGTTTCAATTTTACATTCCTAGCCAGACGAGGGTTAAATAAAATACTTTGTTCATAAATGTATACGGAAAAATTGTCGATTATTTATAAGTGGAAACAAACACTTAGATTGAAATTACTAGTATATTTTAGACTCCAGTGAGTACTGAGTAGACATTTAGTGTTCCTTTATGATAAAACTGGTACGCATGATTTTTCAGGGGTTGCCTTCAGAGGCGGATCCAGAGACAAATCCGAGGGGGGAAGTATAGGGTGTTACTAGTGAACTAGGGGGGCAGGTTATAATTCAGGGGGGCACGTGCCCCCCCAACCCCCTTGGATCCGCCACTGGTTGAGTTCAATTGTCATTGTAATTGTAATTGTAATTGAAAAACTAAAATCCCTATAATTGTAATTGGAAACACAAATCCTTATAATTGTAATTGTAATTGTAATTGAAATTCTAAAGATAGCGTAATTGTTGTAATTATAATTGAACCCAACCCTGATACCGAACCTACATGACATGTTTCAGCTCTCACTCTATAAGGGTGTTTCCAGGGCACCGTCTACTTTGAAATAATAAAATATGGGCAGTGATTTTAATACTGGCCCACTAATTTGTAATCGGCACAGTAGCAAGTACTATATTCATTTAATGGAATAGAGAAGTTCTTTTATTGTAAATTATAAGGTTTCCATCTTTATTTGCATAATTTTAGCAAAAAATTTGTTAATATTGCTTTCGAAAGGAATTCTGCTGACTTCGTCTTATTTTACGGATTTTCGAGATTTTTCGACTGGGACTCCTTAGACAACT
The DNA here is from genome assembly GCA_028753945.1 of Hexactinellida sp. DTS-2022. NCBI lineage: Eukaryota > Metazoa > Porifera > Hexactinellida > Hexactinellida sp. DTS-2022. The sequence continues at coordinate 2,006,199 of JAPNXP010000012.1, read as the reverse complement.
TTTGAGAATTGTAAATTTGAAAATTGACGTTCGCCTTCATAAACAATGACTTTAGTTTCAAGATAAGTGCACCCCGGTGCACTTATCTTTGTCCCCCTCCTCCCGAATATGTTAATTAATATCCTTGGGTCTCTGTCAAGTTCTATGTGTTACACAAATTCCGAATAATTAAAAATACATACACCAATGCAAATTACTTATAAATCCCTTGTTTATTTGTTACCAAAGACCAGGAGCTTCGATATTTGAATTTATCATGTTGAACCTGACTAATCTGACCGGCCCCTGTCCATTCACTTAAATATATATTTTTGGGGCCCCAAAGTACGGAACCTACTGCCGGTATACTTATTCGCTAATCCAGCCCTGACTAGATGGCATTTTTATGCTGATTTAAAAAATTCCAACCCTCCAGAATTCCTGAATATTTTTTGGTCTTTCATTGACACAATTAATTCATAATTTCATACAACTTAAAGGGCGTTACACCTTGGTGGTTTCTTGGTGGTTTCACCTTGGTGATTTCTGGGGTTTACAAATTTTCGGCCCTAGACCCATTTTCAAAATAGGCCCACCGCGTTGTGACATAGACCCGAAGGCTTAGTAAAGTTTTGGTTTGGTTGGGCAGAAGAAGCCTTGGATTTCATATGCTTATGGCAAATTCTTTCTTGACTATTTCTTGGAAAATGACAATGATTTATATGCATTTACTTTAACTCTACATGTGTCCAATTAATCTTTGACTAAACAATAGTTTAGGTTTCATTATTAGATTAATTTTTGTTAGTTATCATTACTTTTTGTTTTATTTATTACACTGTGCCATAGCCTACTAAACATAAGGCCATTTCACTGAGCCAAATGCGCCTGGACCAGGGATAAGATGAAGGCGATTTTCTTGTATACCCATAATGTAAATATACATATTTTGATTAAAACTATAAATGCTTTTCTGGTTTAGAAAAATAGTTAACGAGATTCGTGTGTCAATATTAGTTATTCTAATTACAAATTCTCTTTAATTCAATCATACTTTGCCTTTTAATGCTAGCTCCTTGTTTATTTATATCCTGAACTCATGCCCAACACTTATTCTGCTCCCAGATGTGCTACTGGATACTATAGTGACCATAGTGGTGTTGCAGTATTTCACTTCCTTCTGGGCCGCAAGATATAAATGATAAATGAAAACGTTTTCTGCATAGAGATGGTGAGTATATCTTTACTAGTTGGACATGCTTAATTAATTACTTACCAGTTTTCCTTTAAGCTTAACATCACTTACATACTTTAATTAATAAATAACTTATATGTAGACCGTCTATTTCTAGACCAGGTTTTCTTACATATACATTAGTAATACCCATAGACGGCAGGGTTTTGGTCTACAGAATTTATAGACGGTCGACAATTTTTTGGCTTATTTGTATGGGCTTTTTATATAGACCGTCTACATATATGGATGCTCTTTAATTAATCATGCGTAATTATGTAATTATATGCTAGATCTTCACACACTGAAAACATTTTCGTTTGTGCTAAACACTTTGATCCTGATGATATCATTGACACACAAACTTATCTTGACATGATGGCCAAACGAAGATACGACCAATAAAGCTACATTGAAGTAAAGCGCAGTACCTAAATACCTTCCTAGTGGCCCTGATCGTCTTAATCACACTGCACTATCAAGTATCAGCGGCTTGATAGAGACTAAAGGAGCGTGATTTACTGATCCAAGTATGTCAAGTTGTGCTAAATGTAAAAGTTTTGTATTTTAACCTGTTTTATGTTATTGTATATAGGCAATGAAACAGAGTGTTGACTTGTACGAAGAACACAGAGAAAATTCACTGTCTCTAAATCATCTGACATTAAGATCTCCAAGGATTGTTTTTTGGCACCTTGATACCACATTTATATTGTTAATAAGACATCAAATATTGTCATTTCAGTCCAAAACATTATTACTATTGACAAGTTTCTTCAAGTTAAAGTGTTATAATCGTGGAACCCTTGCGAATCTCTCAATCAGCTGGATGTTTGAAAACCGATAAATATGGACATTGATTGATTAATCAACACTCTTGGAAGGGAGTTCGTCTCAAGGAACGAGATTACAGATGTAAAACTACAATGTATTGGTTCGTCAAGTCCTGGAAAATGAGAGGGCTTATTTGTATGGCTTATTTGTATTGTATCTAATATTCTCAAGTTGTATAATAGGAAAGATTATGTCCATAAAGATAGAGATTCGTTTATGGAATTTATCAGCAGCTTCGAAACCCATGAAGATTATCTTTATCGCAGCCATCTGGAGAATTGTGATTTCACACATAATGTCTGTGGCCACTCTTTTGAAGATTTTTCCTGAATTCATCCACAAGACAACCTCTTGCATTTATCGGAGAATATGCTGCCTTTCTTATTAAGGAAATTGTCTAAAATCTCAGATTTGTACCCCGATCGTTGTTCAGTACTCACTGAAAATATACGGAATTGAATGGAAATTGAAGACCCGAATTATAACTTTTGCCTTTTGATTGGCCTTTTTGATCGTGGCTGCTTAAAATGGCCCTTCCAATTACGTGCTAAATGTGGTATTTACACCTTGGAAAGTGTTTACAATTATGTTTTCGATCGGATTCAAGCAACTCCCCCTCCTAAAACTCGATAGTGAAAAGTGCGAAGACTTCGTTGATGAGTGTATAGATGCTTAGTACAGATGGAAAATCAATTTATTAATTTAATTTTAGCAACAGTAGCCAATTGTTACTTAACAGCAACAAGGCAAAGAACCATATTGTATTATTGTTCCAATTACCTACCCCAAAGAAAATCATGAGAGATTCCTCTAAATATTTGCTTAGTTTTCATAATTATACTATCTAGTTTGCATGTAATAATACTACTTGAGCTTGAATTTATGTTGGGAGACAACTATGACCCATATATAAAACTTTGATATGTGTAGTTGATATAATGAGTCTAGTATTAATCAGGTAATTGGTTACAGTTAGAAAAATAAACCCGCCTTTATCTTATCCCTGGTCCAAAGCAGTGAAATGGCCTTTATATAGTAGGCTATGACTGTGCATACCTTATTAACTATAACATGATGATGTGATCCACCAGCATACTTTGTATTTGCAATTTATTTAATTGCTTTATATTCCGTTTCGATTGTACTTTTTATTTGTTCATTCCTTATTATTCCATTTTGATATTTCGAGAAGAGAAATATGAAAAAATATTTTAGTGGCTGGGACAAATCAAAGGCTAAGCGTCAAGAAAAAAGCAAACTACAGGAACTTTTAGAAAGTCCAGAAAAATGACCGGGTTTTGCTCTACGAAATACTCCAATGAAAATGAAGGAATATGCAAGAAAGTACATACAGATCGTCAACATCCCATTCGGAACGTGAATAATTAAACCTCTTCACCCTGAATAGCAGAATCTCCATCTGTTCTACCGTTACGGTTTTTGGTGAAACTGAATATTTTGACTGTGTATTTACCAGAGTTGCCGTGGGTATGGGAATTCCCATGGGGATCCCCATACCCATGGGAATGGGATGGGAATGGGAATCAGATTTTCCCCTGTGGGGATCCCCATGGGATATTCGAATATGGTTTCATTAGGCCATCCTTAATTAATATAGGCTTTACTATTGATACGAATCTGCTTTAGTAATTAAATAGTTTTTTATGTATACGTATGTATATTATACTCCCCTATGGGATTCCTTATGGGGATTCCCACAGGATTCCTATGGGAATGGGATGGGAATGGGAATGGAAATTCCATTCCCACGGCAACCGTGGTATTTACCTTCAAGAAGAACCATTATTCTCAAATTATGTTGTGAAATGGAAATTACTGATGGTTCACGCGACTACTTTGTGCAAAAAGTGTTTGCTGGTAGCAGCACATGCATAGCGACTCATCCTCAGAGAGGACATTTCCTTGTGAAAACTTTATGCAGCATATTGCGCAAAACACCATACATAACTTCTCGATTACTAACAATTGGTTATTCATACTGGATGCATGCATTCAGGGATTTACTTCGCCATGAAGACAGTCAGTTGCATAAAACATCTATTCAAAAACTTATTTTGCGCTAAATCACTTGTGGAGTTATAGATGAAAGTCTAATTGAGCAATATTCTATATATGTATAGGGGTCTACAAGAAGTATTTGCATCAAGTTCTCCAGAGAATTTTAAGTATAATCAAGATGCTTTCTTCAAAAGGTCTTTAATTTCGTGGTAGTTGTTCATAATGGTAATTTTTTTGGTTGTCTCGAGTTATTTGCTGAGTATGAGTCATTCCTTGCAGACCAAATTCAAAAACATGCGAACAAAGGGCGAGGCCACCAACAGGGGCGTAAACTTGGGGTGTGCGGCGGGTGCCTGGCACCCTGGCGGCTGTGATGCCATGGTGCCAAAGGTGTCTGGCACCCTGGCATTTTCAAAACGAAATTAACCCCACAAACTTAATTTAGCAGATGGCGGCTAAATAATTTTTTAATTAAGACACAAAATGAATAGTTATCCATAAAAATATATAACTAGGGGATGAACAGTGTCGTGGCACCCTGGATAATTAGATGAAGTTTACGGCCATGGCCACCAACAATATCTTATGAATATATCCAAGTAATTGGACAACAAGTTCTCCGACAAATTATATGAGAAATCAAGACTGCTAAGTACTATTCTGTTTGTGTGGACTCCACACCGGACATTTCGCACATAAATCAACTTTCACTAATAATTCGCTTTGTATTACCGACAGGTTCAATGGAACGATTTCTTAGATTTATTCCAATATACTCACCTACCAAAGGTATTCAAACAGATCAGTAATTTCCACGTTAATTTTGTACACTCAACAATATTACAATAGAACGGTTTATATCACTAAATTGGGTTTCGATATGGTGAGACTCATATACATATATCAGGTCAGGGCTGGTTTTGGTTAATACTTTTAATTTTTAATTTTTTTGAGATCTTTACTAAATTAACTAGATAATGAGCTCATTAAATATTTCTTTCTGTTCACCAAAAAGTGTTTCGAATTGAGAAATCCTCAATGCAGTTTTAAATTCTACATGTCAGAATTACTGTTGTTGCCAATTTTCAAAACATTCCTACAATTTGTTGTTTACCTACGATCACTTTAAACAGGAGTTATCAGGTCACTTTGGAAATGTCGTCTAAATATGGTCCCAAACATTTGGTATAATAAGCTACTATTCAATCTCGAAAATACTATATTTCAGATTACAGTCGACTCCGCTTAATATAGCCACATCGGGACCAGGTTGTTTTGACCCGATTAATCGAAAACATTGTAAGCCAAACTGTAATTCTGTCCTGTAAATCCTGTTAATTTTTGACCCGATTAAGCGGAGAAACCTATTAACCGGTGGCTCTATTAAGCTCAGTTGACTGTAGTTTGATAAGACATTTTAAATTCGCAACTTTGAAAAACTTTCAGACACACAATGGTCTGCTCATCATGATGCAGTAGGTGCCTTACTAAAAGGTTATACAGTCGAAACCGGTTTATTCTAACTCGGGTTATTCTAACTTATCGGTTTATTCTAACTATTAGTAATGCAATATTTTGTAATAAATTCAAACTATACTGTATTTTTCATCGGTTTTTTCTAACTATTGTTTTTTTCTAACTATCGGTTTTTTCTTACTATTTTTATCTGAAAAGAAATGGTTAGAAAAAACCGGTTTGAACTGTATAATGTTAAAGAAGTACTTGTACTAATGTTGAATATGAATCTGAGAAACCTGTTATGTAAACGTTTTGAGTTGGAATAATGAATCTTTTGTCAACAGGAATAGTGTTACAAATTTGGTCTACAAAACTGATTCAGTTTAATAAGACTACAATATGTATTCAAGATGCAAGTCTGTATTTGAATACAGCCACAATGTGCTAGAATCAATGAAAGAATTATTCTCATTTTAAAGAGTTTGAGCATTAATATATAGTTATTTATTACTGTGACACTTAATCAAAGAGCATCGGAGAATACATAACCGAAATAAGGAAGATGCTGAGTTTTCTAAATCAAATGAATTTAAGGAAAAAATTTCCTTCCAATTATTGATAAACTAGTGGCAGCTTTGAATCAAAGACAGGGAGCATATTGTATTATGTGAGACAGATATTGATTTATCACAACTGGATTCTTTAGCCGCTAATCAGATGCGTGAGAAAGCTGATGATTTAATAAATACTATCGCGCTTCGCTTGCTAGGTCGCTTCGCGGCAGAACACAACCACACACCAACCGCGAAGCGGTTGGTGTGTGGTTTATACACTCCTGATACTGATATAAAGCGTAAATAGGCCTAAATAGTCAAATTTAACAATGTGAAATTTTAATGATTATGTCATCTTGCGATAATGAGATAGCATAGTGGCGATCTGGTGTGACCAACGTGTCCGCATCATTAATGTACATATTCTATTAAATTTTCAGATTTTTATCTCTTAAAGGGCGCGAATTATGTGCGATTAAGTGAATTTTCAGTGTTCTCGAAATGTGACCATGACGTCATAACTTGTCGTGGTGTGAGAAATTTTGAGCTGAAACCTCAATTTGTTGGCGGTTGCCAAAAGTTGCCTCTATTTGACAAAAATCACATTTGGAAACCGTCCAGTTTTTGAAAGTGATATATGTGGAATCCACGATTAATGTTTTCGCATGTAGAAAAGCACGTAAAATAGCTGTATAATGTAAAAACATATTTTGTTACCGAATAAATATAATCTGTTTTATTGTGTATAGAAATGTCAACTGGTTAGCCCCTTCAAAATTATTCAGCTCCTGGCCTATTAGGACATTAATCTGTCCCCGAATGTTTGGGGCCATCTCTAGTCGACATTCCCAAAACGGCCATTTTCCACTTGTCGCACAGCACAGGTGGCACAAATTTTAAAGTGATTGTTAGTTAATAACTAATTGTTGAAATTTTTCAAAAATTGTCAGCAAGAGTAATTCTGACACTTAGAATACAAAACTGTATTAATGCTTTCTTAAATTTATTTTTTTGGTAAACAGAAACAAATATTTTCTGAACTCATTATGTAGTTAATTGGGTTAATACCTCATAAAAAGCTAAAAGAACCTTTTTTCCAAACAATTAAACCTGATTTACCAATATATGAGTCTCATATCCAAACATATTTATTGTGTACTTCTATCGAAACGTTGGTGAATGAACAAAATGAACATGGAAATTGTTGATCTGTACGAATACTTTCGGTAGGTAAGTGGATTGTATATTTTCAAATTTGAAATATATTCAATATCACTGAAAGATTATTTGAATATACAGTCCACTCCCGTTATAACCAAGTCGAATTTAACAACGTACCTGCTTACAACGAAGTCATTCAATGCAATCCTTCTATCTTATTACATTAATACAACTTCTCTTACAACGAAATGGATATAACGAAATACCGCTTTTAACGAAGCCATTTAAATCCCATATAGCTTCTAAGCTATTGATTTACTCCGGTTATAACGAACTCCGGTTATAACGAAATCCGTTTATAATGAACTCCGGTTACAACGAAATTCAAATTGCAATGAACTCTTTTTAATCTCGAACTCCGCTTATAACTTACTCCACCTATAACGAAATAAAATTACGGTCACGAGCACTTCTTTATGACGTGAGTTGTCTATTCCCTTTGCAGAATATTCTAAATTCTAATTATTTTTAGTGTGCATTTAACATAGAGTCCAGGGACTTTCGCAGGATATGGCCAGCCGGGGGCAGGGGAGGAGCTTCTAGTTCAATTCCGGGGCATGACCGGTGTAATTATACCATCAACTTGGGCTGGACCCCGCGGAAGATTTAAAATTTTTGAAACTCAGCGTAATCAACAAAGCAAATCCTTGCTCAAAAAAGGTTATTACCCCCCGAAAAGGAACGTTTGACTTCCGAGACGAGAAATTTCTCTCCAGCATACTTTTTGATGCATATGGGCCTATAACTCAAATACTTATCCCTAAAGGATAATACTAAATGGATTATTTTCCGCATACAAATGCCTGAGAGAAGTCGAGAATGTCTACAAAATGCGACGTCCGCATATCGGAGCCGAGGTATCAAAATTCTTCACGATAACTCCAGACCTCACGTTTCGAAATTCGTCAGGGGTATTATTGAGGATTTTGGGTTCGAAATGATTGAACATCCCCCTTATTCCTCAGATCTATCACCTTGTGATTTCTGGTTATTCCTTGAATCAAAAACATCTTGGAGGACAGCAATTTCCTACGCGACACGAACTAGGAACCTGGATTTATCACTACCTAGATTCGATCGACAGAGGGGCGTATAAAAAAGATTCTCCAAGTCGGTTGACCTGTTGCAACTATCAACCTTTTTTAACCGTGGACCCCCTAAAAAACATTCTCTGGATCCCTCTCCCATGCATCTCTTGGACCCTAGGTTGGGATTCACTGGCGGAAATGCAGAAGGGGAATATTTCGAACTTTTTATGTATACACTTGTCTAGTAAGTAGTTTTGTTGTAAAGTTATACAAAAAATATTTAGAACTATTTGAATGCTCTAACATTGACGTCGTACGGTTCATTGTATATAATTTGGTATTACTTCATCGCCTTTATATATCGCCTTTCTAATAGCCTTTGTGCTATGTTGTGATCAAGGGATGGTACGGAGCTCCGCATTCGAATCCGCGGGGTTAAAATTCGCATCCACATCCCCATCCACACCCGTTTCGCGATTATTGATAAAATCGCATCCATTTCATCCCTATTGTTTTCGGCGATGATGTTCAGTTCGGATGCTATTGACCCTAAGAATTCCTTCTCCACCTTCTACCCATTGCACAATGCGTTTACTGGGAACGAGGTAGTCTCCCGTATGTTAGCATATTAGCTGTTTGTGTTCATGTAACGTTGTTGTTTTTGATTTTTATGTTAATTCTCTTTTTCGTAATTTTTATTATTATTATTTATGTATTTCTATTTATGTATATATATTTTGTATACATTTTTAAATCCGTCGTAGGCTTCCTAATCCAACGGTGCTATCTGTGGGATAATCCTGGTGTAGATAGAAAGCTTGTTTTCCGATGTGAACCCTCCAGGGTATCAGGATGCCTGCCTATTAATTGACCAATTGATTTGGGGTTTTAGTTGGGAGATTTCTTTTCTTCCTTTTATTGTAAGTATTTTTTTCTTATAATATTATTTGGGATTTTTTTGGTATGTGCAATTTAGCCTACGGGCTTCTAATTAAACCTTTCTTTCTTGATGTACCTTATTATAGGAAATGTACGCACCATTATATTACGCGAATTGCTCCAATTCGCGTTAATTCCGTCGTATTATTTTCATGGCGCGTTAATTTCTTATAATAAGGTACTTGTGTCCATTTGAAGTTTTTAAAACTCTACCTGTAGCGCGTTTGAATTCTTTAATTGTGTACTCCATTATTCTAAAAGATCAACACTCTCAGAATATATATCCGCCGAGTGTTTACAAAAAACAGTATGTATTATACTATATGATATGTTTTCTAACCTGATGCTATATAATCCAGTTAAATAAGAATTCATAGAGTGACAATAGTTAACTGTCAATTCAAATTAACGCAAAACTAACAAATATACTTACAATGGATTTTAACCTGTTGCAATAGGCTTACAGTCAAGGAATTATCCAGGAGTGCGAGACGCTCCTTTGGAGCATGATTTTGGGAAATTTTGAATTTAGGAGCATAATTTGAATCCTCTCCTATACCGTAACATTTATTTTTGATTTAGGCGTATGAAAATTGCATCACCAGGATTGGGAGCGTATTTACAAATGGCTGTATCTTATGCTACTTACAGTTGATTCTAATTTGTTACAATAGTCTAAAACACTTCTAACTTGTTTACAATAGTCTAAAACAAATTCTAACTTGTTTACAATAGACTAAAAATCGACCCTAACCTGTGACAATTCAGATAATTATAACTAATGACAACCTCAACTAAAGCAGCTCTCCCAAAGAATCAATGGACTTAACCGACATCCATGGTACAAAATTTAGCACTTATTATAGCCTATGTCACGATTATGTCATCTCTTCCCATTTATTCTACATTGTCGTCATACATGTTTTAAGCAGAATATTTAATTAAATTCTGAGTTTAATATGACTACTGAAATATGAATAGTTTTTGTAAAGTAATGCTACCATAATATAGTAGGCTATTGTTCGAATTTTTGAATTTGGATGTTGTAGATAAATCGAATTATTTTAGCCATGAATTATCCATCCTTCATTTCCCCCAATAGCATTATATTCATAAATTAGTCAACATATACTCAACCAATTTTATTTCTCTCTGAATGTTTCCTGCGATTCTATATTCCACTAAATTTTTATTTATGTCTTCTAGGTTGTTATCTGTGAAACATCCAAGGATGAACCATACACTTATTCCTCTGATATTTGGTCTGCTGGAATTACTATGATCGAATTAGCTGAAATGAACCCCCCTTATCATGAAATGAATCCCATGAGAGTTTTATTCAGAATTCCTAAAGCTGATCCACCCAAATTGAGTGATAGAGTGAAATGGTCCTATAAATTTCATCAGTTTATAGAACTTTGTCTTGTTAAGAACCCTTCTTTAAGATCTACTTCTGAGGTAAATTAATTATATACCGACAATCTCATCCTCACTGCATCATTTTTGGTTTATGTAAATTATTTAACTATTTGGAATTATTTTTATGAATATAGGGTGCTTTGTTTTGTTATAGGGAAAAATATTTCTCGAACTGAATTTTACGTAACAATTTCTATAGCTGAACTTGTATACCAAACTGACTTCATCCAATAATTAAATGAAATATATACCAAAGATATTACATTAGTCCCGTTTGAAACTTAGTTAAAAGCTATCAAATAATGTATAAGAATACTCATACGTATATGTTTTGAATGACCATAGAATCAGCATAATAAATATCCAGGCAAATGATAATATCCATTCAAAATTATCCAAGCAAATGATAATAACTTTTATTTGATCTTTCAATATTGTAGAATCGAATGTGTGCATTTAATTAGCATTTAGCCATGTCAAAATTTTGCCTATTAGCCCATTGTTCCACATTGTGGATATTTCGAATTATACTTGTTAACAGCTTTGAAATGTAATGCGGAATTGGTTCGAGTTGCAAAAGGAAATTGTTCGACTAACCAAAATTGAAAATCAGGATTTTACCTATGTAAACTGTGCACTGTGCAGGGCTAGTTACACTGGTCAGAAGTCAGAATTTATCTTGTTGTTACAAGTCGAAATAGTTTTTATACTGTTGTCACAAGTCAAATTATTTTTATTGATATTTGTTACAAGCCATTTTTAATATTAGTTTTAAAATCTTTATCCCCCTGATTTAGCCACTGTCCTCTAGTCTATGGAAATTTTTCCGAAAGTATGACTGAACATGTTGCATTGGTGTGAACTTTGTTTATTTGTTCTCCTACCATCATCGTTTCTGATTCCTTTCTTATACTTTGCCTACTATTGTATTTTCCAAGACATACTAATAACTAACTTGAAATTATTTGCGCCAAAGCTTAACCCCCCCTCCCTCCCCCCCTAAATTGAACTATCAAACTTAATATACGTGTGTATAATACAGTAGAAGCTCGTTAGTAATAACACGGTTAACACAGTCCCTTCAGAGCCTTTACAACACAATCATATTGATTATTACGAATCCCGGTCTAAGCGCGCTTTGGGGGTCTCAGCGTTTAGGGCCGCTGTCCAATAGCCCTAATGTTTTAGGAACCCGTCCAAAAAGCCCTAAAGTTTTTAGGAACCCGTCCCCATTTCGCTAATTTTGTAAATCCCAGGGGCCCCAAAACCCTAGCAATTTATGGATGGATGCCCTAAAATGTTGGGGTCCCATTAACGCTCTTACACCGGATAAGCGAACGAACGCATTTTGATGATCCCCTGTCTGGTATTCGTAGCGAAGTTCTACTGTTTTTACTTTATCCAGCCAAAGTGTTTGAAATTCCGAAATTTGTGACACAAGTGGCTGATGACAGGGATGCATATGCTACCTCTTCAATATCGACATAACAGGACCTGAAAACACTAGGTTTTCAAGTTTATAACGATAGTATGATATTTGAACTAACTCATTTCAATGTAGTAGTATTTGTATACCTGTCAATGGGCCACTTTTGACTCAAGTGGCACAAAAAACCGCTTGCTACGACGATGCAGGCGGAATATATCTTACCACCCACTTAGAGAATTTATCGAAAGTCGAGAAATACACCTTACACTGGCTTGAACAGAAGATCTTCATTTACTGATAAGTAGCGCCTACCATGATGCTATAGTATTCTATAAGAGGTCGTATCAAGCTCTATTCATCGGGATAACATAATGACCAATTTTCAGGGAAGGAAAGAAATGAGAACTTAGCTTGCATATCCTGGAATCTTTAACGTCTCCTTTCTTTCTTCTATGTCTGATCCAGACTAAGTGATTGAGCTGAGAAAACAATTAATCTTCCGCAGAGTCAATTTTCTACATAGATACAGACACATTCCAATTTGTGCCATTTGTTCCACAAGTGACACGTGGCAGCAAACTATTGCCACTTCATGGATATTGGATAAATTGATTCAAAATCACAATTTTATGAAATTTACCCTCCCCTACCAAAAGTATTCTCACTCCAAGACATTCCCTTTAGATAATGGTAATATACGAGTCTCTTGATGATGTGTATTATATTCAAAATATATTGGTTATGTCAATTTTGATTTCAGATTCGTATTCTACGCATTCGAAATATCCATTGCAGAAGTTTTCTCCTCTATTAGCTAACCTTAGGTTGAAAATTATAATTTATTGTCACCATGGCCACTTGTTCCCATCTGGTTCCATGATGGCAATTGGAAAGTGGACATTGTGCACACGATACTATTTTTCAAACTAATCAATATATAATTGAGTTGAAAGCTTCTCCATTGGCTAATTCGGATGTGTAGAATGCGCTTGTGAATTCAAAATTGACTTATCTCATACAATGTGAATACATTACTGCTAAATATTAGACTTGGTATACAGTAGTGTCTCCCAAAATGGACACTCCGAGAAGGGACAACCCCTCTACAACGGACAAACCTCGTGAAACGGAATGCATTTTCGTTACATGTAATAGTGAAGGACCAGACTCCGCGAAGCGGACATTTCTCTACAACGGACAAAATCCATGCCCCCAATGTGTCCGTTATTCGAGACTCCACTGTAGTACTATTTCCATTGGAATTATTTTGTGAGTACGAATACTTTGCGATGAGATTGTATAACTAGTACTTATAACAAGATATTTATATTCATTTCAGAGTAGTTTAAGCGTTAATACGCTTAAGAAGTATATTGTGTCTGGAATGTCGAAATGATATTGGTCGCTAGTGTATTTGTATGCTTCAAGCCTAGAAAAACTTTATTCGTTTCCTTGTTAATGATTCAATTGTAGAATGGAACAAAGAGATTTTAAATTTGCCCAGCACAGAATGTTGGGAGATTGCTTGTAAAATGTTCTTGTAGCTTCGAATTGTCTTATCTTAATATCTTTAAGAACTAATTCGTTTATAGCCTGAAGTGGAGAACATAGTCGAACATTTATGAAACTATGACTAGAATGTCATATTTTATACTAGTTTACGTACTTATAGATGTAATATGTATTAAACGAACATGTTGACATTTTCCCCCTAAAGTTTTGTATCAATGTACTTTAAATTAAAGTATTGCTAATTTACATTACCCGATTAGGTTTGTCATATAAGATAGTCCACAATTTAGCTATAAGTTATTGTTTGTTACAGCTTAATTGTACATTGCCTTACAAATAAATGGTTTATCTACGGTTAAGGATTTACATTTACGACTACCACACTCCAATAATGTTCGCTATTAACTTATTTAATAATATTTTCTCTGTTGATGTATCACCTTTATATTGGATACCTCTAACTACTGTATTATCAATCGAATTAAATTATTTACTGGCCACAAATTTTTACACTACTAAACTACAATTTTTAAGGGGGTCTGGGGGGTAACCCCCCAGTTTTTTTTGAGTTATATACACTCAGAAGTAATTTTAAACGCTAATTTCTTTATAAGGAACCATAATTCAAACTTGAGGCTGAAGTTTCTTAATTATTTTGACAATTTCAGCCTAAATTTCAGTCAATTTCAGTGTCGAAGGGGGGCCCAGGCCCCCTGGGCCCCCCCCCTGGATCCGCCCTGCCTCTTACAATGCTACGGGTTGCAGCTTAGCTGTTAAATACTTCCCGATGTACAATATTAGTCGAATAGAGCCATTCCCGTGCTTTCTAACCAAACTGTATGGCACTCTTCTCTGCACATCCCATCTTCCATGCTTCTGCCATCAGCGGTTACTTTTATGCTTCCTGGTTTTTGACGAACCGGATTGCATCGGGTCCCCAACGCGGGTTCCAACGACGTTAATGTAAGCCCCTCGAGGGACAACCATGCATTTTGGAATTTGCATTCGTTTTGCCTTGCATGCTTATTACATTGCAGGATTCAGGGTTGTCATCATTCCGGCCGGAAACGGTGTGTGGGTGAACTATCTGACTGGATTACGTTACATGATGTAGTAAATGATTAAGTAAATTTAACAAATTAATTTATTTTAGGCACCGCAATTGGTAGTACACTATAGGATTAGTATCCAAGTTAGCAGTTACCAATGGGATTAGTATCCCAGTTAGCAGTAGCCAATCGGATTATATCCCAGTTAGCATAGCAATAGCCAATAGGATTAGACATTTAACAATAGGCTTATATATGCACATTAGTACGTAAACACAAAATGCCCTGTAATTCTGGAACTAACACCTTTTTGTGGATCCCAGTATATTTCCCGAGGTCTCCCTTAGAAGAGCTTTCGATTGATATTTAATTCGTCTTGATCGGATAATGTAGCAAAGAGTTACAGGGGAGGACAGACAGAGAGACAGACGGACGGACCAAGCTTTCTTAATAATATAGATCTATTTCTGTTGAACTAACTGGATTATTACTATTCTCTTCATTTCAAAAGTATAGTATTGTAAATTAAATATAAAAATTAAATATGTCCATTGACAAAATGAGTTGTTGGTCATGTATTACGAAGTTTACGACTAACTCCATCAGTAACATTAATATTCCAGGAGATTAAAATTATTTATCTTCCACCCTATCTTATGTTCTAACCACAGTGGGCATTTTCAGGGGTGTAAGTGGAAATAGGAAAACTATGCTAGATAGACTCTAATGAAGTATTATTGACATATAGGTTATCGGTAGCTGCAAACTGAATGGCATCATCACAAATGATGTACGTAGTCTCCTAAACGTAGTTCTAGACAATTCATGTTAATTCTGTCATAAATTATATTTAGGTTTGTTAACAAATTTTGTATTGTTCACCCATGATTATTGATTATATTTCTTGAACAAGGTGTAATTATTTCAAAAATCGTAATATATATGGCTCAAAGTTATTAAGTTACCCACGTCGCCCCTTTTCGCGCATTTAGATACTTTTTTACAAGAATATTGCACACCTACTAGGTTTTAGAGCAAGTAGAATACAGTTTTGGCAATATTATTGACATCTGAGTATGCAAAAAAGTATGTTTCCACTAATTCGCCGACAGTTCAGCTCCCTGCCAAACTTTAATTCACCAAATTGACACCGAATTGTTTGATATTAGTCAGATCCCAATTGATCATTATCCATAAAGTCACTGGATTGGAAGCTTCTCTCACAAAGGTTGCATTTTGAGAAATTCAAGAGCTTCTCGATTGAAAGTGATGCTATATATTTACTGAAGTGGTATATCCATTTGTAAAATAAAGTGTTAGTGCGCCTCCGTGCGGGGTAAAATACTTTCGTAATTTGAATATTAGTATATAAGCAACATTTTTAAACTATACAGATTTCACAGCAGGGCACAGCACTATAAGTCTCATCACTTTTTAGATGGCGGCTTAAATGATTTTTTTTGTCCGAAACTGAAGCATAAGAAAAAGTTGGCACCAAAAAACAAAATATGTTGAAAGAGTTCCAATCATTTAAATTGATGTAGTTATATAGTATATAGTTATTAAATATACTTAAATCAATCAATCAATTTACTAATTGTGTACATTTTATGTTGCAATGAACCTAGTCGTTTTGATCAACCGCAAAAATAAATTCCTATTGTTCAAATGCCTTTGGCTATCATCACCATAACAACAAATTTTATTATTAGATATAAGTGAAAATTTACATTCCTATGTTTGAAAGTATGGTGAATTCAATGGAGGAAATGATTAAGTGATTTGGGAATACAAAAAAGTAGCCTATTTCCACCTAAATGCCCACTGTGCTAACTAGGTATATATAATTTAATTTCGGAACACTGGTATTAACTACAGATAATTTAATGGATAAACTTTGAAGAAACATGTATGATATTCATTCACTATAAATTCCCCCTCACTTATCTAAATAAAAAGAATATATGAACAATTATCGTATGCGTCTGAATCAAAACTCGGTTCGAGATATTGAACTGTTTTCTACTGCCTTACTTCTTAAAACTAATATATGAGTGTACTATATACCAAATATAAGTAATACATTGATGATTTATTCTGGACACATTGACACAACATTTGGAATTTGGTAAAAATCTTGTTTGTTCTATCATCCAATTGATGCCATATGAAAGAGCGGTCTTAGACTCTAAAAATCTAAAAATAGCCTAAATTTTTCATTTCGTATAGCAAACAGGGAATGAACCTAAGTATTGACAATTAGCTGCACAGAGAATAATCAAATCCACAAAAAATACAGTTTTAATATGATCCCCGGCACTTATTGTTTTCGTGTACCCAATTTATGCAAAATTCTTGTTTAAAAATCCAGAAAATAATATTTAGGCCCGTTGTAATGGTTCCACTTACAGTATACATACAGAAGTTGCTAAAATCAATGAAATTACACTACAGTGATCAACTAATGTGTTTATATTTTATCAGCCAATGCCATTTTTACTGACCCGGTGCTTATTCAAGCCACCCTGCACTTATTCGGGGAAATTCGATGCTTTCTTATTACAGTTATTATTTAAACGTAGTTCTAATAATATATACAAAAATTACATTCCGTTATCGCTTTGTGTTCTAAATTTCAGCCGTACTTAACTTCAAGCCTCGTTACTTTATCTGTCATGTTTTGTCATAATAAAGGCAATTTAAATTCCTGTACAATAACGTCAATTCCAGCTTCAGAAATTTCCTGACAAATCAGTTTAATATACTCAAAGTTAAAGCTTTACTAAATAATTTCAAAATTCGCTGGTAAATGTTGTATATACATATTTTGGTCGCTTAGAAAATCTTAGAAACCAATGTTTTGCTGATTTATTTTGATGTTTAGTAAATTCAGTTAGCTATTTACATAAACAAATGTTTTCCATTTCAAGTTTCTCTAAACCTTTCATTTACAATTTTGCTTTCGTAGGATGTGACAAATATCTGTTCTAAACACCTTGAGTTGAGTAAGCCCATGTTCCTCAAATCAATTCAATTTACAATGGTGGGTTTCACTTGGAAGATTTCTCAGAGGAAGGGCTTGATGCTTGAAATCAGTTGGCCAGAGGATACCTCTAGTGAATGTCATATAAATTTAGCTTTGGAGACAGCAGTAGAAATCTCTGTCAGGTTTATCTCTCAGCGATCCAATATTATCGTAATTTGGTAATCTCGCTACTAAGATTCCGGGCCAGATAAACGCGGTTAGCCACTCATGAATTTCTTGTTATTTCCGTTGCATTTTGTCACGTTTACTTCCAAAATCAATTACCAAATTTGGACTAATTATAAAACATATTGTTACAATTAATGTTAAGTTACAAAGAGATAACTCTAATAGATATGATGAACTAAGCAAATTAAACACACACACATACACACACCGTACCAATAATGTCATAACTTCCATACCCGAAGCCAAATAGAATCTGCTTAGACGGATCTACTTTTGGTTCCGATTACTTATAGGTGAAGAACATAGTTTTACGCTATATGCCACTTTAACAACTAATTCTGATTATGGTCATTTTAATGTGCATATCTGTTGGGGAGGCTAGTCGGGAGCGATGGCCCCTCCATTACCTAATGTTGACCCTCAAACCTTTTATGAAATGAGGAAAATATTTGTCACTGTCATCATTCTTATCCTCTACAGTTACTGGAACTTTTATGCCGGTTCTCTTTACTACAAAACCATAATAGTGCCTTAAAATAAAGGAGAATTTGGATTAAGATTACTACTTCTGAGCTAATCATTATTCTTGTCGCCCTTCTCCCAAATTAAATTGCCCAGATGCGCAATTGGTATTTTTTACTGAGGAGCTAACTTATTACAAAATGGTGGATACTGCGCCATAAAAATGTAAATTCAAGTATTTTGTTAATTTATTATTTTAACATATTGTTTATGTAAAAGCATCTACAAATGTTATTATGCTGCTATAAATTTGAATGTTGAATACTAATACTAGTTGTGTTCATATACTTATGGCCCGGTAGTCAATTATACAAACGAAAATACACATAACATGTATATATATACTCTCATTCTCTCATATATAGTAAATTGAATGTTAATTGGCAGTTGCGCATCTCTCCCGCGCTATTCTTTAGTTTTATTGTATTTTGAACCTAATCTACACTGATTGAGATGAATTTGCTTAATTGTTTATCCTATAAATATGTATTTGGTAAAATTAAATTAAACGATATTTTCGATATTATCCTGCTCAACCATACCTCATTATTTGAACTACTATTTACTGCAACCAAACAAATTCCAAATTTCCAAAAATATTCAGTAGAAATTGTTCACTTGAATCTTCTATTTAACCATGACTTCATATATCGAAGACTAGATCGATTTCAATCTTGCCATATTTTTTATTGTAGAAGTCAAGAATATTTTCAAAACTAGTAAAGCTCATTAACGTTAGTTGTATACATGTACAGTGGAGTCTCCGAATATCGGACACTTTGGGGAAATGGCTTCTGACCGTTGTAGAGAGTTGTCCGCTTCTCGGAGACTGGTCCATAATTATTACATTTATGGTAATTTAATTCCGTTCCAAGCGGCTTGTCCGTTATAGAGGGGTTGTCCGCTTCTCGATGTGTCCGTTTTGGGAGACTACACTGTATATATATATATATATATTTAGGTCTCCGAGAATCAATCACGATGATTAACCCTTAAAATTAAAATATATTAATAATTGAAATATGGCTATGGTCAACTATTTGATCGGTGTACAGTCTGTTCTCTCTAATAGTCCACTTTTCTAATAGTGCACTTTTCTAATTGTCCACTTATTTACTTGTCCAAATAAACTATTTATATATCTGTAATAGTCCATACTCTCTAATAGTCCACTTTGGGCCAATTTCCCACTGGTGGACTATTAAAGAGAACTGTGTGTATATTGACAAAGAGATAAAGTGGCGTCGCTTAATCGCCGCCATATTTCCTGATTCCTTATTAACTTAAGACTATTCTTTATATAAAATAACTATTTTGCCATAATCTCATTTCAATTTCAGAACATTTTTCTTTTTTCAGAAATTATTAATTATAAAATTTCCATACATGGGTTTATAATTTGTTATGCCCAATTATAGAATATTTTATGCATTACTTAAAATCTAATTGTCCACCTAACGTCCACTTCCCTATTATTCCAATTCTCTAATATTGTGCATCACTAGATATTGTTTAACATAATCGTGTTTTGAACCATAATCATGACCATAATCTTCCTTTCACAGTATTTAGCCTAAAATATTGTCCTTCTTTTATAGTATCCTAATTTATTAATTTACGTCCCTAATATGATAATTTTTCTAATAGTCTTCATATTTATTAGTTGTTGAATTATTATATACATATGCAAGATTCCTATTTAATTGATACTAGCACGCTTCGCTTACTAGGTCGCTTCGCGGCAGAACACAACCACACACCAACCGCTTCGCGGTTGGTGTGTAGTTTATATACTTCTAATATTGATTATAAAGCTTAAATAGGCCTAAATAGTCAAATTTAACAATGTTACGTCATCATGCGATAATGAGTTAGCGTAGTGGGGATCTGGTGTGACCAACGTGTCCGCATCATTAATGTACATGTTCTATTAATTTTTCAGATTTTTATCTCTTAAAGGGCTCGAATTATGTGCGATTAAGTGAATTTTCAGGCTTCTCAAAATGTGACAATGACGTCATAACTTGTCGAGGTGCGAGAAATTTTTATTGGAAACCTCAACTTGTTGGCGGGTGCCAAAAGTTTCCGATATATGCCAAAAATCACATTTGAAAACCGTCCACTTTCTTCAATCAACTCGTAACATACAAACAGATATATATATACACATATACTAATATACAGGTTTGTCTTTTAATAGTACAGTTGAAACCGGATATTTTAACACATTCTTTTAACGAAAATTTGTTAAAAATATCCGATTGTTAAAAATACCCGATTTACAACAACAACAATGATTAATTATTTACAAGAAAATGTGTTAAATGTATCTGATTGTTAAAAATAGCTGTGTTAAAAATATCCGGTTTCAACTGTATAGATTATTTAAGTTAACTTACAACTGTGGGCTAGTATTATAAAAGTCATGTCTCCTTACTTCATCTACATATATTGTTCATACTACCCAGTAGTTAACTGTACATTTTCATTTATATTGTTTGTCCCTAGGGCAACGCGTAATTTGGTCAACGCTAGGTTAGTAATTTGTTAAACGTGTGTAAAGGTATGATTTCGGTCAACGCCATAGTTAGGAATTATGGTTAACGCTTTTTAAAAAGTTTCGAATTTAGTCAGCGCAGTAGTTAGCAATTTGGTCAACGGTTTCTAATTTGAATGTGAATTTACTACATGACACTAGTAAGAGGATTCATTATTTCGACAAATTGTAAACTATGTGTTATTTGAAAGAAGACAGAAGCTCTTTTATTTCCTGGTTATTGATTTATAGTTGTAATCTTTACAATATATTTCTTTGATAATAATGGAATTTACAATTGATGAAGGAAAAAAACTCAACTCTTTTATCTTTGAATCAGAAGAATATCAGTCTACTCCGCTTAATCGGGACACGTTTGTTCCAGGCCTCTTGTCCCAATTAAGCGGAGATCCCAATTAACCGAAAAACTTTGGTAAAGTAGTGATTTACCTGTGATTTACACAAATTTTGGTTTTAAACCTGTTACAACAATTCCTCCAATGCCTGCTGACCCTTGATTCTTCTCAAACCCATAGAATGAGCCGAAATATTCTCTGGACCATTTGATATATCCATGAACCACAAAGTCATAATTTGTGGAAAATTTCGATATTACTGAAATCAATAAGAAATTGACAATATTTGGATATTTTGTATTCCCTTCATCATTATTGACAAAGATTATTAGAATTTGTTCTAATCAATAGGAATTTTCTATTGATCGAGCACGAATTTTGAACCAAAATTGTTTAGTTTGTCCCGATTAACCGAAAATTTAGTAATAGCTTCTAAAGAAAGGATTCTGTTCTTGGAGCGTTGTCCCAATTAAGCGGCTGTCCCTATTAACCGGTGTCCCAATTAAGCGGAGTACACTGTACTCTATGTATCATCAAAGTTCGAGCTTCAGAAAACTTACTCACCGTACGTGTATACTGAGTAGAAAGTCAGGGTGTAAAGGATTTGCAAAAATAGAGCATGCATCAATACGTTGATCACAACTCATGAGCATGACCACGATGAAACTCTGTAAAATGGGCGAGTCATTATTGAGGAATAAATTAAAACGAGATGCTGATTCTTCGTCGGATAGACTGCGATAAATTTTCAATGAAACTTGTCAAAGTGATCCATGCAGTTCATCAGTAACATTTACACAAATGGAGAGTAGTAAGTGTAAAAGAAGACGAAAAATGTTCTGACTCCCTTTTGTCCTGTTGTATGACAGTTTTTCTACCATGACATAATTGCTACTTTATATTACAGTTACCATGGATGCACTAGCCATGACAGTTTCACTACTTTCCATGACAGAATCACTACTTTCCATGACAGAATCACTACCTATATGACTTTAATATTAATTACGCGTTTCTTAGTTCCATTTACAGTGATGTGTTTATTTAATCAAACTTGTTCTACTAGTTAGGGGTCTTCAACCTTTTTCTTCCGAGAGCCAAATATTAGTTTTCTATTAATCTAGTGAGCCGCATTATGATTTAGGAATTAACATAATATATTTTTTGTACTAAATATATTATCCATGGACGTAGGAGCTGCCGAGCAGGTTAGCCCGCACCAATATTTGGGTAGCCGCATCAATATTCGGGTAAGATAATTTAATCACACTAACGTGGCATCACTTCGTGCACCAATAGTATTTGTCTTGCTATGGGCCTGATATTATAATATTTTCAGGCGTCAATTGTTTGATTGTCCTTTAAAATGACACCTAAGTTAGGTTTCATTTCTGTCTATCAAATAATACTAACGTTTTGTGCTGGTGTTCAACAGTCATTTATTTGATCTTAATAATCTTAGAATGCCTCACAATTATAACTACTTCCAAATAAGCCAGCTATCCTTCCATATTTAAAATGACAGGATACAACCAGTAGCGTAGCAATAGGCGGTTCAGGCGGTTCATTGAACCAGGGGCCCCGATGTCTCGGGGCCCCCAAAGGTATACCTGCCAACCTATTTGTGTCATATCCCTGTACAGGGCTCTAATTTTCCCCTGTACATTGGCCAAAATCCCTATACACATACAAAAATTTTTTCTCGCTCGCTGCGCTCGCTCGTCACACTTGATGCTGAAGAGCCGCAGGTTGAAGACCCCTGGTATAGTCAATTAAATACAGTCAACTCCCGTTATAACCAAGTCGGATATAACGAACTCAGTCACTGTTCCGGAAATCCTTCTATCTAATTACATTATTAAAACTTCGGTTACAACGAAATGGATATAACGAAATTCCGCTTATAACGAAGTCATTTAAATCCCATTTAGCCTCTAAAGTCTAAACTATTGACTCCGGTTATAACGAACCCCGTTTATAACGAATTCTGCTTTTAATGAAATTAAAGCACCGTCCCGAGCACTTCGTTATAACGGGAGTTGACTGTAGATGAAATTCAATTATTCTTCGAAATAAGTAACCCAGGGTGCTTCTACTTATGTAATTGTTTTTTCTTATGGTGGTCATGTACAAGACCCATATTTTTGGGGCGCATCTTGGTCGACATGACCTCACTGTATTGTCTAATAGTCCAAATATGCCAAAACTTTGAACGCATGTAAAATGTTCAATTTCGCTTTTTAAACAAATCGTTGTCACTAAGCCATCTAGGAGTAATTTTACATCATATATCTCAGAATCAAGTATGGAATGTTACCACATTCCTCTGTTGCCTTGGAAACGTGATTTCAATGATTGAGGTGATATCTCGAGAAGGAATAGAGTTACAGCTTAGTCAATGGATCCAATTGATTGCCCGTTCTCAACTTCCTATTCAATGATAATACATTTTGATGCTCTATCTCAAACTAATTTTGCGCAAAATGTGTAGTATAACCGTTTGAATGTATATTACATTAATCACAATTCTCAGAAAATTGGTCGAAATGTATTTCGATTACGAAGGATTCACTAAAACTGTCTATAAGGGAAAAGATGAGGTACGAGTGTTATTAAATTAATTACTGGTTCGTACTGATTATCATAGTTCGATAAATAAATCGCTGGATTTGTGTAACAATCATTAATAAAATGATCCCGATATCATCTTGATCCGCAAAATATATTCTTAAGATCGCTGTGAAAATTGGAAACAAAGATGTCTACCCCGAGCATAGAACACAGAGCTACAATCTCAATATCTGCACCCCAAATCTCGTTAGCGTCCATCTGAGAATTTAACAAATTCTCGTTAGGCCAGTATGAGATAAATTCGATTCTAGGTAGCGAGGCGAGCTAGCCCCCTACATTGTCATGTACCTACATACCTCAGCGCGAATCTTGCCATGAACTTCTTGGCTACCTGTTAGTACAGCTGACATTTCTCGAAATAAACAATTTCCGTCCCTCTCAATGGGTAATTCAGCTAACGGAGCAACATTTTGCAGTTGGTGCCCAGTATATATTATCGGCTGAATCAATTCTTCTTTGAAATCTATTCAAAGATGTTTTCATTTCGATCTCAACCATTCAGTTTTGAGTGGAGAGTAGAATGGACCATCCTCTGGGACCAGTAGCGTAGCCATATTTTTTATTCGGGGGGGGCCAAGGTAGTTCCAAACCCATAGTCCCTTGGGTTTTCCACTAATTTGGATATATATATATATAATTGTAACTAATGAGCAAATATTTCGGGGGGGGGCATGGCCCCCTTGGCCACCCCCTGGCTACGCCACTGTCTGGGACAGTTTGAGGGTGATTCTATTAAGAGGATCATGTACTTCTGTTCTCACCTTCGATGTATGAATCACCTCTTCAAGAAATTCTATAATCTATCAATACAACATCTTTCAGCTGTAGCCTGAAATTCGATGCAATTATGATTACATATGATCCTTCACTACAGACGCTTCCTCTATATAAAATGGACTGTGTTGTATGACAGTTTCACTACCATGATAGAATTACCACTTTATATTACAGTAACCATGGATGGACTAGCCATTATAGTTTAATACTTTCCATGACAGAATCACTACCTATGACAGAGTAACCGCGTACGGCGTACTGTAAGGTACGGTACGGACTTAATTCGCAGATTATCCTTCCGTACCGTACTTACGCACTCCGTACGTACTTATTTTTAATGATAGTATAGAATCTTATCTTTTACCACTTGATTCTTTTTTTAAATCGAATATTAAGTTATGTAAAATTTTCAAGATTAACTTCTTAGTAGAAAATTCAACTTGACTTTGTATTGGTTTGAACTTTGTGGCATTTTTAATTTTTGTTGGGTTCTGTATTTTCGAACTATAATAGATTAGATCCTTGTTTATTAATTATTTTTCGAATAATAGTAATACTTGTATATATTGTTAATTGTTCACAACGTATTATTGCGTAGCGTACGACGTACCGTACGAAATAATGCGGTACGGAGACTCTCCGTACCGTACTGTACGAACGTACACTGTTACTCTACATGACTTGAAAATTAATCCCGTGTTTCTTTTTAGTTCCTTTTAAACAGTGATGTGTTTATTTCATCTAACTTGTTCTAGTTAAATTGCAGTTTATTTGAACAGTAGATTTTCAATCATGGAGGCACTACTAGTTACCCAAAGACCAAATATAATGCCTCCCAAGGGAAATGAGTCGGCACAGGCTGCAATTTAGGATTTTTTCTCCGTACACGGTGCCCTTTGCACACCTTTATACATTAAGGGCTGAAACTTGGCATAAAATTTAAGCTAGCTTTAAGGCAAAATACTCAATGCGAATATATTTATAATACTTACTGTAGCGTAGAGAACATGTTACACATAATCGATAGCCCCAAAAGAAAACTTATCTAAAGTTTCTTGGATATTTCACCATATTGGAGAAATTTTTTATGTAATAAGCAGAAATTAACCCAATTAAACGGTTGATCTGGTGCCAGGAGATCCTGTTCCCCAGTAAAAAACGAAAGTTTTGGCACAACACGAAACGAACACGCATTCGTATCTTGTCGCTCGGCTCTACTCTACATGGGAGGGGATCTACAGAAAGGAAGTGATTTGCCTTGGCTGAAAATGGTTGGGAAGGGCTGCATGAATATAGCTAAATATCCATATTAGAGGAATCAGACAAACATTGTATAGTTGACCTTTTCCATCCAGTTGAAAAGTAGACCAATGTTTCTTCTAATATTGCCTTTTAGATTTTGTTTTAGCAAGTTCAAAATGGAGATCACCGGTAGTACGAAAATGTACCAAATTTCGATACTCCACATCCTCCATTTTGCATTAAATCAGAGAACAAATCCAATTTGATGGAGCGCTCTATACATTACCGCCTATTTTCTATCAACTCTTTACAATATTCATAACGTTTCATGGACATGTGTTCCAGCTATGCACATTTTGATGCAGAATATTACTGAGGATCTATACACACTTGTTTTTACTAAAGCTACGTGATCTAATTCCTGATTTTTCTCCTAAATTAGTATCGGTGATTTGGAAAATCACTTGAAATTTATTGACATTTTCTTTTCCCAGGAATGAAAAAATTTAGGTGTTGGTTCCATTTTACTCAAGCAAAATGGACAAATACAAAAATATTTATACGTTTGCAAATTGGCTCAGAAACTAATGGCATTGCATTTATTACCCGAGGTTAAATTAGTTGGAGTTTTCTCAATTTTGTAGAAGAAAATTTTGAAAATTTAAATTAACATATCATATAACTCTATAATTGTTCGTTAAGTTCACCATCCGAATATATGGAAATTTTTGTCTGATCCAAATATGATAATAGTTGATTATGAAATTGAATATCAAAGGTTAGAACAAAGGCTTCAAATCCCCAGAAAATCAAGCAAGAAAAATATCCAAATTGCTGAACATAGAAAAGTATGTAAAGACAAGTTACAAGATGAAACATTCTCAACTACTCAATATCTCAACGCTATTTCACTATCTATAGGGCGTACTTCTAAAGTTTCCCAGGACGATTCATTTGATGAATCAATTCACAGTGACGATGACACACTTCAAAACACTTGCCTAATCTGTTGCCAAACAATTGAAGGAATACTTGCATTGGTCACTTGTGGTCATGCAAATCTATGTCGCTATTGTGGACATAAATTTATTGATGATGGCATGCACTGTCTCATTTGCCGTAGTGAGATACTGAGATTCATGCAGATTTTTCAATTATAATTTTGTATTACCCCATTACTATTAATTTCACTTAATGCGATCCTTATCCAAATCCAGTCCATATTCCATTTCCTCTTGAATTAAATATTTCATATCCAGTCCATAATCCATGGCTGATTTTCAAATCCTTAAGTATATTCTATACCATCTAAATTTAATTATAAATATAATATTTAAAAGAAATTTTTCTAAATGAACCATTTGATCTAGAAATTTGTATGTCTATGCAAATCCGTATCGATTTTGTGTATTCGTATGAATTTGGAAATCTGTAAGGATTTTGGAAATCAATCCAAAAATCCATATTACTGCATAGGCGTAGCACGCGGTCCGGCCATGGCCGGACCACTTTTCACTTATTCTACTATATTATATAGGTGTGTCCGCTTTTGCCGGACCACTTTTACTGTTTGACCGGAGAGTTTTTAGAGCCGTGCGACGCCCGTGTACTGAATATTATATTATGGATTTTGGATATAATTTGGGATAGATTTGAGAATTATTCCAAATCCATTGCAAATCCAAAAATTCCCACTTGATGGACTTGGGATAGGTTAACTCCTTAAATCCGTAATTCATCCGGACCCTCTGGCTTGTTCTAATTCTTTATGGCATACATACTTTATACCGTGCATTGTCTCTAAAAGTTCACATGCAAAACTTTTCCCACTGGTAAGAGTGACATGATTTACTTAGTTATCTATGTATATCTACATCTATACTATTAAAACACAAATCTGGGTGTGTATATATGTGTATTTATATTATATATATATTTGTTTGTATGTTCCGAGTTGATTGAAGAAACTGGGCAGTTTCCAAATGTGATTTTTGGAATATATTAGTAACTTTTGGCACCCGCCAACAAGTTGAGGTTTCCACTCAAAATTTCTCACACCTCGACAAGTTATGACGTCATTGTCACATTTCGAGAACCTCGAAAATTCACTTAATCACACATAATTCGCGCCCTCTGAGAGTTATCATAATGATCTGAAAATTTTATAGAATGGATATTAATGATGCGGACACGTTGGTCACACCAGATTACTAATCTTCTTACTCATTATTGCATGATGACGAATCACTAAAATTTCACATCTTTAAATTTGACTATTTAAGCCTATTTACTGTGGTTGTGTTCTGCCGCGAAGCGATTTAACAAGCGAAGCGCGCTAGTATATTATTAAATCTCGATTGTTGTTTGTGTGTTTGTCCGGGGAATAGAAACCGCATTTATATATGATATATAAACTCACTTTCAAATGTTATAGTAGCTAAACAAATATTATAATTGGTAAACAAGTGTGTTGATTTCGAATTTCGCATTTATAAATTTATTACATTAATATTTGTTGTTGTTGTTTACACAAATTGGTAAACAAATTAATGAACGTTCAAAATCAACCCAGAATTTAGCTTTTAAAGGGTATCTATACTATTAATACACAAGGGTGGGTGTATGTATGTGTGTATATATTTGTTTCCAAATGTGATTTTTGGCATATAGGGATAACTTTTGGCACCCGCCAACAAGTTGATGTTTCTACTTTAAATTTCTCACACCTCTACAAGTTATGACCAGTGGTGTTTTGCCAAAAAAATAAGTGGGGGGGCGCTCCATTTTCAAATTTAGCATTTCCTTAGAAAACATAGGTGAAAACGGCCCCCAATAATGAACTCTATAGATAACTGATAGGAAGGAGCGCCCCCCTGGGATATAAGCGCCCCCCTAGCGAAATAAGTGGGGGGGGCGCCCCCCCCCGTAAACATCACTGGTAATGACGTCATTGTCATATTTCGAGAACCTCGAAAATTCACTTAATCGCACATAATTCGCGCCCACGAAGAGATAAAAATCTGAAATTTTAATAGAATATGCACATTAATGATGCGGACACGTTGGTCACACCAGATTGCCAATGTGCTAACTCATTATCGCATGATGACGTAATCACAAAAATTTCACATTCTAAAATTGGCCTATTTACTCATTATAATCAAGGTTTCGAAGTATACACGTATAAACCACACACTAATCGCAAAGCGGTTGATGTGTGGTTGTGATCTGCCGCGAAGCGACCTAGAAAGAAAAGCACGCCAGTTATAAATATATTACCATAGGCGCCGATGTGGGGTTCTGTGGGGGGGGATATATACTAAATTCCACTGGGGGAATATATACTAATTTTATTAAAATTTAATACGCACAGTATATAAATTATGCAATTGTATTTGTGCAAAAGAAAATATATTAACATTATCTGTTATTGTTATGGAATTTATAATAGAAGCTACTCGACCTCACAAAGTGACATCGAATAGCTTCTTTTTTCAATTTGAAAACTAAGATTGTATTTGAGATTCTATATACTGCCAAACGCATAAATGTACCTATCATGGTGGGCTCTGGGGAGTCAGGATCCCCCAGGTCGTTGATGTGCTAGACTGCTAGCATCCTGTTGAGTGGAGGTATACCAATGCCATAAGGTTGTAAATTTAATGTACTTTATTTGTTTAAACCATTAGTAGCATCATCATTGGCCTCCGAATGCTCAAGTCGCCTTTCTAATCAACCTTTCTAATCAACCTTCGACCTTGGGCGACAAGGTCGAAAAAATTGGTCCCAAAAGTTGTCCCCCCCAGGAAATACCTCACTCCTACAAAGATCGGCGCCTATGTCTATTACTATGACAAATATCACTAACTATGTAATCAATGTTTAGTGAGGAGTATAGCCGCGAAGCTGCCGTTAACTTGAGGTGCGTAGCACCGATCTGTCGCAAAGCTACCGAGTTCGAAGGGCTCGTTATTATATTTATACAGTCGACTTCGCTTAAATCAGCACCTGTTAATAGAATCTCCGCTTAATCGAGCAAAATTTCACAGGGTTTATGGGACGGATTAAAATAATAAAAATTTGGCTTAAAATATTTTCTGTTAGCGGATATATTCCGCTTAATCGTGTCAATACAACCTGGTCCCGAGGTGATTATATTAAGCGGAGTCGACTGTATTTCTATGCTAATAACTTTTCTTGTCGTATTAACAACTTACTTCATTATATTTTATATTTTATTCATCTGTTTACTGTGCCGAAAATACGTTAGCCTATTGGACCAGTATTGTAAGCAGTGCTTTGATTATTACTATGCCAACTACTATGTAGTGGGCCAGTACTATTTACTAAATCTTTGCTATGCAGACTATACTTTAGTATGGTGGCCAGTATTTAAACTTTTGCCTTTATTTGTATTATTATTTTAACTGTGCCAACTGTTGAGATGAGGGTTATTATTCATGTATGAACCATTCTTAGTTTAATACTTATTTCGCCTAATATATTACGTGGAAATATCAAAATGGGTAAATAGATATATATTATCCCAGGGGCGGTAGCAGAATCTGGCCAGCCCAGGGAGGAGAGGAGCTTCTAGTTCAAAAATCCGGGGTATGCCCCGTGCAATTATACTAACACCCTAGGCTGTGGCCCGGGATAATGTTTTAACCCGGGCCTTTTATCCCGGATGCCGCACCCGTGAGAACGCCATTGGATATTCCCATTTCGAGCGTAATTAAGTTTATTGACATCCTTTTGGAATCTATCCCTTTATTACTGAAAAATATGTGCATGTCAGCAACATATTTATCTCTTAACACTAGATTACAGCAAAGCATTGAGTTTTGATGGTTTGCAATTACAGAGAATTTTCTATTAAATTAACAAATAAATCTCGGATCTTGGAATACTAATTACAAAGAACCGGATTACATTTACCTTGTTAAAAAAAAATACAACTTACAAGTATTACAATCGTGACAGTTTTCATTTTTTATAGAAAATGGAAAGGTAGCGAGATTTGATTCACGCTTTTAGTTTAGCATTTTTTATTTTCATGAAAATATGCATCAGAGTCCATCTCTTGCTCATTCCTGATTTGTTAACACAATCCTGACCATTCTTTAATTACTTTTGCGTTATGTATATATATTTTGTATGTAAATAATTATTGCGCCTATGCTCAGGTTTGCTTACATGTTTTCGATTACTATCATCATAAACTCTGCACTGAAAACTTGATTGCCAGTGATGAGGTAAGAAATTGTATGGAAATAGCAATTCCACTACGTACCTATTATATTTTGAGTCAAATTAGGGGCATAATATATATACTACTTTCTTCTTCTATATTCTAAAACATCATTATTGTATAAGAGCAGAACATACTGTATTTGGAATTACCCGCGTCTCAACTATTTCCTCATTTGTTCTTACACGTAGAGGTGACACGCATTACCTGTGATGCCCTTGCGTGCGGAGCGGACATTCTGTCCTGGCCCCAAAACAGGTTGTTTATATAATTGCTCGCATATACTGACGGGATTACCCTTGCCTCGGGCTGGCCAAATTCTGCGAACGCCACTGTGCGTGCGTAACATATATAGCATTCACATTTCTGTCGGACACACTTACTATTAACTCAAGATATTTTGTTATTACTCTTAACTTCCATTTTCGTAAATTTTGGAAATTACTATGATTTAGTTTGGAAAAGCCACAATATTTTTTCTTTTTCAATACATTAGTATTTCCATATCCTAGACTATAACAGGCATCACAATAGGATTTGGAATTTGGACCAGGGATGCAGAGGTCGACGTGACTATCAAATTTCAATATATTTCACTGGTAGTTTTAAACAATTAATGTAGGGTATAACAGGGTATAATAATGCCGATTCAATCTCTTTAATTACCGTATTACTCGAATAGTAGCCTAGGCGATTATTGTTTTTTAATCCATTTTTGGACCAATAATTTTAAGCAATCTTCTAGAATATCACATTTTATTACAATTTATTTATGATAATCGGTTGATAATCGTATTGTGAGTTATATTAGATATAAATGTTTACTCCGGGTAGCAGTAATAAATTTTTATTTGCTTCTTTTAGGGGCGATTATGGAGGTAGGCGATTATTCGAATAGAGGCTACTATTCGAATAAATACGGTATTTGTTACATAAACAGAATTGATAAATATAGCAATACACATTTATTTAGTTTAATTAAACACCACAAATGGGACCTAGAATATGTTGTAATAATACTCCACTTCAATTATTTCTTGAGAGAATATTGTGTTGCCTCTAACGTGTAGACGAATTATTTCCTAAATTAGTGCAGCGGCACAACCATACAATTGTTTATTTTTGATAAAAGCACCAAAATTTGTACACATGTACTTTGATGTAGTGCGAACATCTTTAGATATTGAGGCAATTGACAGATTGTCTATATCGGTCATAACAGATGACCAAAGTGACCACGTCCGATTGTGTTCGCGGACTTGTATCCCATAAAAACATGTTCAAATTAACATATATCGTCTTTTTATTGTTGAATTTGGTTTCAAAGTAAATTTCCGATAATTTGATGTGTCACATGACCCGTGACCTACGTTATATAAGGCCTATGCACCAACTTTGTGAAACTGGACCATGGATTAAAGGAAGGCTATTGTTCCAAAATGTATATTCTGATAAATATTATATATAATACATTGTTCAATAATTTACTGCTATAGAAAAGTTAAATACATATTATACTGAATCGTCACGACTGAATATATTAGGGAAATACAATAAAAATTTGAGATGTGAATTAAGATTATTAACAGGTGTGATTGGTACTAAATGATATAGTTGCTAATACACCATCTAAATCTACTAACAGTGTTTCTCTATTCAAGTACTTTTAAATTTCTTCAATTTCCTTGTATTTTCAGTGTGAATTCGCTGGATAGAATTCATATTCTTGATTTTATTAGAGAGAAAGCAGTTAGTCGCTGACGTGATTAATTTTTCTAGGATATCCCAACCAACTGTGTCACAAATAGGACAGTTATCCCTCCAGCTTTTACTCTCCTCTTCAATAAATTTTAGCGTAATTTTCACAATAAGCCGCCTAGATGGTCCTTTGACAATATCTTTAAAAAGGAAAGGGTCTTCTTCAATCGATTTACAAATCTTCCATAAGCTAACAATAACTTCGATAACACAATTAGATGGCCATTTCTGTGAACCTCGATCAATAAATTGCAAGAGTGTGTAAGCTGAGTTGAGTGCTTCCACGATCTCCATTTCTTTATCTTCGGTCAGAAAAATAAGCATGCTTGACAACGGTTTGATTTCTTATAGTAAGAATGAACTGTGTATCCCGCAATAAATGCAAGTGCTTGAAGTGTTTGTGTAGTAACTGTAATATCTAAATAATTCTGTAGGGAAGATATGAAATGCTCAAGATCAAAAGTTGGAAAATATTGATGTTCTGAAGGAGTCGAAAAAGAACCAATAAATTCATTAATGCATAGTTCTTCTGTTGAAGCCTGATATGAAAATAATTTTAAAATACTTGATAATTTGATCCGTCTTTCACTTTCGAGAATTTGACAATAGCTCATATGATACTGAGCACCAGCCATCTTTCTGTATAAACCAAAATGGTGCTCGAGTGGATCATTTTGTAGGAAAGAAGTGAGAACATAGGTAAAATCACAATCCTGTACAAGGTGGTTAATTATAGAAGTTATAGCGATACAAGAATGGCGAAAGCTTGTAAATGTTTGGGTGGTAAGTTTGCCTGTTTTTTTAGGCAAGTTTTTCCATTTTTCAAGCCAGTCAATAACTCTTGATACATAGTTGAATCTTGCATCATTCAAGACGAAAGGGTTAGATAATTCGTCATTCAGACGAATGCCCTTATAAGGGGTGTTGATATTAAACATTTTCCAGATGTCGCAAATAATAGTGATAAATTCAGACGTGTGGAAGTGCGTGTCGGATTGATGTTTTGAAGAACAACAAACTTTGAGGGCAGAGGCTGTAGAATTATCATAAACCCTCAAAGCTAAATTGACATATTGTCGTTCCAAACTTGAAGGCCAACATGCCTTTGCTGTTAAGCGGGGAGCCAATTTAGCTAGAGACCTTTGATCAGCTTTGTACAAAATTCGAATTTCTTCGAAAGAAGCAGAATGAATTTGGGAAAAATCTTCAAAGTTCGGAAAACTGAATATACAATTGCAATCTTTCTGGTTAAGCCAGTTGTTCCGAATTGATTTCAGGATTTGTACAAAATCGAATAGTAAGAATAATATTCTATTTGGATCTAGAATATGTGGAACAATGGGTTCCAATGTATGAGTTGGTGAAAACATCTTGAAGATGTTTACGTTCATTGGATAGTTATCGGTACATATAACTTTAATATACAAACCGCAACGCTCGATATCTTCTATCACCTGCTTGATAATAGGGAATATATCCATTGCTGATGAATTTGAGCATGATAGTAGACGAACGATGGTTGACCACTTTTTAGATAAACTGGAAACCATAAAAGCAAAAGTTTTGGCTGGATCTGTAATATTCTGCGATGATCCTATGATAATTCCTCCTTTATAAGTGAACTCCTTCACATGGATTTCGTCCATTTGGATAATCACATTTCGTTCTCTTTGGTTGAAATCGCAGGTAGCCTTTTCCAAAAAAGTAATATACTCACTATCCAGACCAAATTTTGTATATAAACGCTGAAGTGTTGTGTGATGTGGAAGGGAAATCGAGTCAAGAGATTGCAAATAATGGTAGCACGCTGGAGAGATAAGGTGACACTCGAGTGCTATTACAATAGTTCCAATGTTGTAGCTTCGATGAGTTTTCGGACGAAACAAATTATCTAATTGACACAGAATAAATTGGAGGGGAGATAACAGTGGAGTATCTTCTTTGTTATTATCTAGCATAGCCTCTGATTTCGACAAGTAATCAACTGTTATACGTAATTGTTTGGTCACTTCATTTATCTGCTCGTTCAGTGTAGGGGTTGATAATTCCTGCCTTTGGGTTTCAATACCGATAGATGATATCTCTTCTAGCAAGTTACCGATATCCCGAATATCTTTAACCTGCTTTATGTAAAGGTAGATTTCTTTGTTGTTATAGAACCCTTTTGTACATAAAGATTCACTGATGGAGAGAGAACATTCAATATAATGAGCGGCAGTGACATTTGATATAGCTGGTTTAAGAAATGGAGTTGATTTTCATCAGAAGGCCAAAGTATCCATTGCTTTGGAAGAGAAATTACGAAAAAGCTTAGATCTTAAATGATCAAATCCAAGTACTTGAAATTTCTCTTCGTCCAGTTTTTCTGTTCCATACTCAGTTCCATTCCAAGAGCCAGAAAGTCACGGTCTTTAGTATTTAAGTCTAAACGAGTTGACGGAGTAGTAGGTGTATATCGAATTGGATTACCCGGAATGGAGAGGTAACTTGGGCAACCAGGTAAAAAACAGGGAACTACAAGTGGGCGAAGTCTAGGGAGACTGCGTTTTTCTTGTAAGATTGAACCGTCAGGTTGAGGGATATAAAAACATCCACATCTTCATCACGGAAATGTTTTAAACAAACGAAAATATTTTAATTTCCTCAATAAATTCTCTGTGAAGAAATCGTTTCCATTGATAAATTATGTGAGGTGGACCATTAGGCATCTTGAAAATGGATGTGTGTGATTCACTGTCATAGTTACTTCTACAAATAGGAGCGGAACATTTATTGGGCATTACCGAAGAAAAGTAAAAGAAAAGTTCTAATTAGAAACAAAAGAAACAAGTAAATGGGGAATAGAATGGATAAATGTGAAAAAATAAAAATGGAAGATTGTTTAAGTGGGAAATTAATGTACATTACATTATTGAAGAAATAAACTGATTCTTATATCAATAATGTGTGATATATCGTAATAGGATACACTACTGATAAAATCGAACAAAAATTTACCAATTGTGGTTCATGAATATAATAGCCTTCCTTTAATCCATGGTCCAGTTTCACAAAGTTGGTGCATAGGCCTTATATTACGTAGGTCACGCATGACCCTATTTTGAAGAATTTTTTACATAGAAACGCTGCAATGTGTCGGGAATGTGTCAAAAATCCCATTCTCCAATTGTGTCCTTGCCCAATTGAGGACCCCTCTTTCGACTCCACTCAACTACCTGAATATAATTATACTCATACCGACCCTGTAAAAAGTTATTTGATATAAATGGTAAAGATTCAGATTCACCATGATTTACTATTAATATCGATTAATTTGATCAAATCACGTTTTACAGGGTCGGTATGAGTATAATTATACTCAGGTAGTTGAGTGCAGTTGAAAGAGGGGTCACTCGATTGGGTAAGGACACAATTGGAGAATCGAATTTTTAACACCTTCCTGACACATTCCAGGTTGCTATGGAAAATTCTTCTAAATATGGTCATGTGAGATTGAGATATCAAATTATGGAAATTTTACTTCGAAACCGAATTCAACAATAAAAGACGATATAAATTAATTTGAACATGTTTTTATGGGCGACAAGTCCGGTGAATACAATCGGACGTGGTTACTTTTGTCATCTGTTATGACCGATATAGACAATCTCTCAATTGCCTCAATATCCAAAGATGTTCGCACTACATCAGGGGTTCGCAAACTCGCCTTTTTAGGCCGCATGCGGCCGGATTGCTTCTTTGGTGCGGCCGGTAGCAGCAATGCCTAAATGTTCTACGAGGACAATTTTAAATTATTGGTACATTTTAAGGATTTTTTAACATTCTTTACCTCTGGAAATTTGTTATATTTTTGTTTAGATTCTACATGGCCATGGATACTATAGGATTGCCATGTAACTGACTATTTTACTCTAACCACAATCTATTTACGTGTTACACAAGTTTCCTAGCTAATTTTGTTCAACAAATGTGATTTAGTGACTCAATGGAATTGTAATTACTTGTAAAAAAGAATCTGAGTGCTAGCCCCCAGACCCCCTTAGAAGTCGCTCGCTACGCTCACCTTGTTTCTTGGGCACCCCATTTTGAACATTTCTGGATCCGTTAGTGATTCTTATACATATAGTAAGGCTATAAGGCTTTCATACGAAAAAAACAAAAAATACTTTTTTATATGCGGCCGGTAATGATATGTTCCTACCTAAGTGTGGCCGGTATTCTTCAAAAGTTTGCGAACCCCTGCACTACATCAAAGTACATGTGTACAAATTTTGGTGCTTTTATAAAAAAAAATGAAACAATCTGTTGAAATTTGTTGCTATGCCGCTGGACTAAATATACAAAATATTGGATAAACACAGACAACAAAGCTTATACTATACTATTTTTGAAATTTTTAGTTTTCTCTTCTCCATCCCCTTACTTAACAATAATCGATTATAATTTTAATTTTTTGGCTAAAAAACAGTTAACAATTACGAATATAAGCTTCCGAATAATAAAACAACCATTTACTGCACAAGAAGAAGTATTATTCCATAAATCACAATTACCGCTATCCAAAATAGAATTTGATGCTAGATCTACAATAATATTCCTGGATGGTCCTCCCAATAACATCGTCAATAGTTAATTACTACTTTCTATCCTAACCAAAATCTTCCAAACAATCACAATACATTCTAGCACTATCTCAGAAGGATATTTCAAAGGTCCACGATCAGAGAGGTCTAATATCTTAAATTGAGAAATAGACAAACCATCAATTTTGAGATTTTTCAACAGTTAAGAAATCCCGACATATACCACATGGCTCACTACGTTTCAAGTACTGGTGAATTGAATAGCCTCAATAAATGCTACGGATTGAAGTACTTGAATAGTACATTCGATGGCAGAGAGATCTGATATTGAGCTCAAAAATAGATCTAGGTCAACTTCATTGTTAATATCCAAATTATCTGCATAAGATAAAGATTAAATGAATTCTTGTAGAGTGGACATGCTAAAGACAGTCTGGCTAGAAAACAAGTTCAATACTTTCATGCGACATTCTGATTCTAAGATCTGAAGATAAGAAATATTATCATTGGCACCTGACATCATACGATATATACCGAAATGGTGCTCCAGTGGGTCTGTCTGTAAGAATGAAGTTGAGATATAAGAATAACCACAGTTTCCAGGTAGGAAATGTGTTATTTGAGGTAGCACATGACAAGCATGTTTTAAACTGGTAAATGTCTGCTTGCTCAAATTTCCACCTTTCTCAGGCATTGATTGCCAAGCCTCTAACCTATAAACTATGCGAGTTAGAAAATTAAATCGCTCATCATCAGATGTCAAAGGCTTAGACAACGGATGATTCAAACGGATATGTTTATACTGCATATTCACATTCAATATTTCAACAGAGATAAGAGAATACTAACAAATTCAGAAGTGTGAGATTTGAATGCTGGAAATCGTTAATCATTCTGAAAAGCTAGGGCAGCAATAGTGGATTCATGAACAACTTTTACACCAACTGAACATTCTGAAGTTCTAGAATAGATGGATAACAAGTTTTCAATGTCAAACGTGGAGCTAGCTTTGCAAAGCTAATCCCTCTCAGAATTATTTTGCATACGAATATCACGAAAAGAAGCATGACATAATTTCAAAGGATACCGTAATTTATCGATGTTAATAAAGTTCATATAGTTTAGATCATGATAAGAAAATAGTTTGCCATCAGATTGTTGATTTAACCAATTATTGCGTATTGTTTCAGAATATGAACAAAGTCAAATGTCTGAAGAGGCCCTCTGTCTATGCCACAAGGATGTTGTACTCGGGTCTCCAATTTACCAATAGGGGAAAACAATTTGAAAAGTTTCACGTTTAGGGGATGGTTGTCGGCAGAGATTATCTGAACGAATAAACCACAATGCTCAATAACATGAATACAGGATTTTATTACGTCAAATAACTTTTCAGCTGTTACAGAAGCACAAGGAACTAGACGGCCAATACAAGACCATTATTTATATAAACTGGACACCATAATAGCGAAAACAATTTTTATAGGATCATTAGCATCAATAGTGGAACCAAATATCTTACTTCCTTTGTAATTAATATCCGAATTGACATATATTTCGTCCATTTGTACAATTACATACCTTTGTTCCGCGGAAAACGATTGAGTAGATTGTTTAAGGCATGGGTTTTCAACATAGGGCAATGGGGTTGCAAAGGCTTTATAGGGGGGTCGCGTAAAGATGTAAAATTTACATAAAATCGTTGAAATTCACTGAGATATAAGTCAAAACTTATTTAAATTATCTACATTTAAATGCGAATAGTGTGGACCATGGGTCAACATTGGTGACCCATGGCCCATCTGACCCATCGCATTTGTGACCCATGATCCATCGAGTGACCCATTGACCCATAAAGTAACGCTTTGACCCATCGTGTTATCCATTGACCTTTTAAATATCTATTTTTTAATATCTAAACATTATGTAACACAATTCTACCTACAATATATGTATGATGCTTGTCAATCAATCAATTTTGTTAGACTTCTAACACCAAAAAAATACCCTGTAATGTTTCTGGGTTAATTTAGTTCATACTATAACTGGACGAACATCGAAATTCCTAATGGGTCATGGGTCATGGATCACAGCCGTGACCCATGACCCATCTGACCCATGACTCATGAACCATCTGACCCATCAATTTATGTGACCCATCTGACCCATGACCCATGACCCATCGACCCATGGTCCACTCTGGTTGTCGACATTGTGCAGTGCGCATGTTTAATGTACACTAATATTTTCGCAATGAGCTTTCAGGGCATTCGCGATAATTTTTAATTATTTAACATTGTAGTTACTGATGAATGTCAGAATATGCTTGTAAATTGAGGTACATCGATTTGATTAAAATATAGGAATACTTATTACACATTAATAAAAACTTTTACATAAACATTGTGAAGGGTCGCGAACATTTCCACATCTGTAAAATGGGTCGCATGATACAAAAGGTTGAAAACCCCTGGTTTAAGGAATGAGAAAAATCATTTACAAGACCAAAAGATTGATACAACTTTTCCAACGTTTGAAATGTGGCAGCATTGGCGTAGCACGCGCCCGGCTGGTCCGGCCATGGCCGGACCAGTTTTCATTTATTCTACTATATTTTATAGGAGGTTCCGGTTTTGGCCGGACCACTTTAACTGTTTGGCCGGAGAGTTTTCAGAGTCGTGCGACGCCCGTGAGCAGTAATAAGCAAGACAAACGCTGAAGGTACTTATATGACGCAGATGAAATTAAATGAGTGTTAAGTAGGGCTGTACCGGATATCCGGTTCTCTTTCGGTATCCGGCCAGTTACCAATAATCCGGGCGGAACCGGATATGAACAACTATCCGGCCGGATAACGGTCCCAATTGTATTTGTGTATGAATTAAAGAATAACTATATCTCCGAATAAAAAGTAAATTTCCATAAGTTCTAGGGTCATTAACTGTCCATTTCTTCTGTCGTTCTAATGTCTGGTACAGGTTTTCTTGTATAGATATTCTTGGAGTAGAATTTAGATATTGTGTAATAGCAGAACTAGTTGATTGAAAAATACTATGATCACCTTGTTGTGAATTTCTACAAGAGAATTTTCATTTTTTTATTTTTGTAAATTTCTGCTGTGAATGTTCTAGGTGGTTCCACAGTGGTGACGTGCTATATATTTTAGGATTTTACCACGTGATATATGTATTGGCATCACATTCAATACAGAGCGCACTGAAAGAATTGTTCCTAGATAGTGAGAAAAATGTCAAATTTTAGCTCATGCTGGGATTGATAAAAATGCAACCTTTCAAGCTAATAGGAAAAGCGATCACAAAAAATCGAATTAACCTTTGGTCTTATTTACCAAAGCTGAATGCGATTGAAAGTATATTCATATATTGTATCAATTGTGGAATCACATAAATTATTTTAGAAGCCTCCCTAAAAACACAAGCTTAGTATATGTACAAATTAATCAAGAATAAGCAGAACTTGTTCTTGATGTGATATTATGGTATCATTTGTCAAATACATATTTAGCCGGATAACCGGGAATTGAGCACCGGATTTCCGGTTCCGGCCGGAGTAGAGAATCTCTAATCCTGTGCAGCTCTAGTTTTAAGGAGACAAAATGTGTGGTAAAATTTTGTATCGACGTCTATTTTTCGGCTCCAGACTGTTTTGAAGCTAACAGATAATAAATTGGAACC
The DNA here is from genome assembly GCA_028753945.1 of Hexactinellida sp. DTS-2022. NCBI lineage: Eukaryota > Metazoa > Porifera > Hexactinellida > Hexactinellida sp. DTS-2022. The sequence goes on along the minus strand of JAPNXP010000012.1, from coordinate 1,964,959 downwards.
TGAAAACTTCTGGACAATTAAGCAATTCGTCATCTGACATTGTATCATGGAAATTGTCAATAACTTGTTGAATTTGGCTTTGCGCAGATTTAATAAGAGAATCGTTGGAATTGGTATATCAATTTTTTGAGGTCTCACAAATAAGAGGAGGATTAGAAATTTTGATCAATAACATTCCAAGTTAGTGAGTATCATTTTAAGAAATTCAAGAAATTGGCAGAATTTCCCCTTTACGAAATACATTTAAAGACAACTCAAATACTACGACTAAGTAAAGGGTACAATTTCACTATGTTACCTCATGTAGATATTTTTGTGAATTGTTAGATGTTATATTTTTGTTGGATATAGCTCTGAAAATAATAAGTATTGGTCCAAACGGGGAGAAAATCTGATAAAAATTGACTTAGTTAGGCCAAATGTTGTGTTCTAAGCCTAAGTTTATGGGAAATTGAAAATATAGCAAGATAACTTGGAATATCGAATTTTGTGGTTAAACGCTTCTTTTTGATGAATGCCTATCGTAATTAAAAAAATAACTTAAATTTGAATACAATAATTGAAATAATTTTTTTTTAATAAAAAATAAAACGATAGGCGATAAGTGCCATCTCCATTAGGTACCTTATGTGTATATTCAAACTCTCCCATCTCTGAAGTGCTTGGAACAAACTTAAACAGTCTTTAGTTCGCCAAGATCTTCCCTGTGGAGAGCACGAAGCCAAGAGTGTATAAGTTTATCCAGGTTTCAATTAAATTTGTACCTGAATTACTAGAATAAATTGTGATGAAGATAGATCAAGTATTGAGTACTGGATGAACAACATAAACTGGTAGTGTGCTCGATCATGTTTTATGTGTAAGAATTTCACTAAATGGGTATCAACTTTAATAGCATTAGAATCTTACAAACAAAACAACCTCTTACATCACAATATTTCATCTATTCTACCAGTCTTTAATTGTGATCATCAAATTGACACATATATACATGACAACACATGGAATATATATATTAGTTTATTGTCGTCCAATTTCCAATGGTAAATGGCACTCTTCCATAAATTCTTAGTACTTAGTGCGGAGAGGGAGAGCTGTAGTGATGGATATGGTATTAAATATTATTTTGAAGAAGCTATGGAAGATTGGTATAAGTTGATTAGAAACTATCGAGTTTGTCTTTCAAGATTGTTTTTTTTAATATTCAAACATAGAGATATTTTTGTGAGACTTATGAGTGAAACTGATCCTATTTTGTTAAATTTTCGCAAAGTTCCAAAATGTAGAATTTGTGGAGCCATCAATCATTTCTTTCGATTTAATGTAGAAGTCATCAGGACAACACAGTATAACAGAATTTATTAATAGAATCACTATTACACAACATTGTTAATTACCTATTTAACAACCACATCGCAATACATTCATTATATCAAAAATTATGAAACGTTGACTTCAAGAAAAGTGGTCATTTAATGTAGTATCTCTTTGAAGAAATTGGTTCCTAGGGGTCAATAACAGTTAGTAGAATCATACATAATATATCACTAAAGTTAATAATTATACATACCTACTTCCCGCAAATTCCCATCTGCCCCACTTTTATTATTCACATATGAGCATCCAAAATAGTAGTTTGGGAGAAGTTGGAGGAGTACAGCCCAGATATGCAGCAGTCCGGACTCAACCGCCCTCTACTGAAAACGGAGCAGACCGACGGTCCCGGTCCGGTCTTTAATTTTTGTATGTCGGGCCTGACCGTGATCGGTCCGGACCATTGACCAACTATGGCTAGCTAGAAATTTGAAAAATGATGCCTTTTCTTAACGCTTAATTTATTACATTTCTGAACTGTTGATAACTACTATCATCTTATATTTAATACATTCTAGGACTCTAATATCAACATTCTATTACAATTAATTAAATCAAACTATATTTACTTGTATATCTTAGTAAATTATATGGAAATGCATTTTTATGGAAATTAGGCTACAAGAATCATTTCAGTAAAATGTTTTATTCTACACTCAGAATAAAGATCGGTGGGCCGTTCCAAGATTTTAAGTCTACGTTCTCTTGCTGTTATATTAACCAATATTATAATATTAGTTTATTGTTTATTTAACATTCGTATGGGTTATGTATTTTTATAATTTCGGCTGCATACAGAGAAACCGAGGAACAGATTGGGAATGTAAAAAGCTGTTTAGCTTGTGTTGTGATAATTATAAGAAGTTGAAATGCTTTCAGGGGCTAGAATTGTAATATTATAAACCTTGTTAGAATCATGCATATTATATTGTTATGCAGATGTATTTGTTGGCGAAATACATATATTATATACTTAGTAGTGACATTTCTATAAACGAAATACACATTTTAATATTTATGGTTTCGACCAGTGTTGTCCAGTTTTGTCCAAATTTTAGGTTTTGGACAGGTCGATTTAAACCTGGTTAAACCATCTGACATTTTTTAACCACTTGACCAAAACCTACCAACCCTGATCCAAACCTTTTCTTTATCAGGTCTGAAATATGCTAAGCGATGGATCTTGTATGTCTTCGTTTATTTTTAAAGCCGTGTGAGTTTTCCACTTTTTATACATTTAAATGAATAATCAGGGTGTAATACAGAGGGGGGGGGGCCCTGGGATTCCCCCCCCCCAGGAAAGATGCCCCATCCCAGGAATTGCTTGACTTTGCCTCATAGTTATTAAATAAAGGATAAGTAATTGCTAATATAAACAGGATTAAAGCATAGAATGATTATTCCAACTAAATACATTAGTTTTGGCCTATACATGTATATGCTGCTCCTTTATCCAAGGGAACAGTCTTTTTCGAGGGAAGTTCCCCCCCCCAGGAAAAATTTCTGTATCAATCCCTGATAATAGTGTACGGATTAATTTAATTTCATTCCATTTACATGTTCTCGTTTCGTAATTTTAATTATTTTCTCCAATGCATGTATTTTTTCGAAATTCAATCATTTTTAAACTTATTTTTATTTTAAAATTCATTTAAATTATTTTCTTCCTTTAAGGTATTACTAAGGCATACTTTCATTTGTGATACTTTGGATTTTACTTCTCTCCAAGCTCTTTATGCTGAAATTCAAGCTGTAGTAATTGTTACTGTACAAGATCTACCCGAGTTTGATGAAAAGACCACTATCGAATCAAATGACACTACACCAAGTTATGAGATTTCGCCGGCTGAACTACTTTCAGATATTCCAGTTTTTGATTTAATGGATGGATCTGACACTCAAAATATGAAGTAATTTATTTACATTTAACCTTTAGGGCATGGCTCAATAATATCACTTGAAAATTTAACGATTAGGCATACCAATATTTCTTTGAACAAATTGTCTACAATTGCAATCATGTTTGAATACAATAGTGAAATAAATATAGTTTATTTTACTTTTTACAAGTCTTCAAAATCAACTTCGCATTGATAATCCGAAATCGTAAGATTTCGAAGTTAGTCTTCTATGTGCTTAGAAAATTAGTCAATATTGAACCCATTGTATTAATAAGTAGTTTTCCTCTATACATATGAGGGATGAGGAATTCCAGGCGAGATGAAAATTTACCTTAACCAGATATACAGATTTGGTCGAAATCATTTATTCAGAATGTTAAATATAAGTTTATTAATAGTTTTAGTTTCTACACATACTTATTAATATAAAATGCTTGATTTCGATCTTTTCCGTTTAATAGTTCAATATTTGACATAGCTGATTACAGTATCGGCACCAACGAATAGTGAGATGCAATTGAGGCCAGGTGGGCCATATTCCTCCATCTCGATTAAATACCCCACGGCAGTGGCGTAGCAAGGGGTTTTGCCGCCCTTCAAACTATAGTCAATTCTATGGTAACAATAGTCTATCTAATTATTAGAACAATACATTAAATGTTTCTAAAATGTAACTTTTCGCGCTTTGAAGGTTGCGAAATCTTTGATAATTTCCTTCAAAATCCAACTTATTGGCAATCTCTCTTTCTATCGACAAAATAGCAAGATTAGTAAGTCGCAATTGGCTCATGCTTGATCTGAGTTATGTTTTCGCATGTTTTAGCTTTGAAAAACCTCGCTCACATGTTGCTATACTGACACACATGGTGATAAATATCCTCAGAACCACAATTAAGTTTGGAAGCATCTCAGAAAATCCCCTCATTATCAACCATTCAAGTAAGTTTAGCGAATTGAAGTAATCTTTAGCTACATCATTTCCATTTTCAATAGAACTTCTTATTAAGCAACGACATCTCCCTACTTCCTTCTTCAAACACTCGCCGTCAATTCATTATATACATCCACAAGTGCATCAATTTTTTCATTAATGAAAAATTCTCTCTCTGGATTCATCAGAATGTCTATTCCATAAGAATCCAAATCTCTTATTAACTATGCTCAAGTCCGACATCGCGGGCCTCCTCTCCATCCATTCTTCGTTTCCGTCGAACACGCCGGACCATCGGAATTTCCATCTCCTCACATAATAAGGTTTCCTCGTTTAAGGAGTCGTTCAAAAGGGGTTCACGATTTTCGTAAAGAAAATGATAAAGAGCCCGAATCGTAACTACTGCTTGGTCCAGTCCAAAGCCTTTTGATTGAAGAAATTTCTGTCCTTGGTTCACCTCGGGGAGTATCTTACCCCATAGCCTAAGATATCATAGGAATGGAAAGGTCGTGATACTGGCAAGGACAATGCCTGCTTCTCCACGAGTGGCAATATTTTCAATGGCATCGGTTAAACTCTGAAGAGTTTCTATTACTTCCCTATACTATAGTGTGTGTTGATCGCATGTACAGCTTCGTTCTTTGCACTCCAACGGGTTTCAACTACTCGCTTCACAGTTATTGGGACAAATTTCTTTAAAATATCCCACCGTGAGTAGACGCTGAAAAAAATATGAATACTTTATCCACAGACTGACCAGCTGCATTCATAGATGCTAGATTCAAGCTGTGGTTATTACATGCAACAAATTCAGCCTTTGAGTTAACATCTTTGATGCGTTGTTGAACGCCACTATGTAGTCCTGCCATTGTAGCAGCATTATCGTATCCTTGTCCTCGACAATCTTCAATATTCAGACTGTTAGATTCTAACCTATCCAGAATCATTCTTGCGATCTCTGAAGCTGTATTATGTTTCATTGGGATAATGTCAATAAATTATTCTTTAACTTTAGCAATTTTATCCTTTATTTTGATGTACCTGATAATTACTGTCATTTGATTAATGTGAGATACATCAGGTGTACTATCAAGTAACAATGCAAATTGTACTTCTTTAATATCATAAAGAATTGTCTTCTTAACATGAAACCCAAGAGCATCAATGAATTCATTTTGAATTTCTGGGGATAAGTAAGATATTGTGGGTCGGTGGCCAAGCGAATGTTCATCAGGTGTTCTCGCATGATTGGATCATACTTTTCAATGAGTTGAATTAGTTGTAGGAAGTTTCCAGAATTAGCATCATTTTCAGAGATATCTTCTCTGTGGCCACGAAAGGCCAGGTTCTGGCTCGAGAGAAAGAGAATTCCATCTAAAATGCTTTCGAAAACTTTCACCCATTTGCTTCTCTCTGCACTGATTTGCTCTTGTAATTTCATGTCTAAAGTCCAACCTTTTCCGAACTTCATCTCTAATTGAAGTTCGGAAAAGGTCGGACTCTACCAATTTTCGAATGCCTTTAAATGCTCTAAGCTATTTTCATTTTGACTTATTTTCGGATTCAATTTCCACCACTTTTGAAACCCGCCATTGATGAATGAATTATGGTTACTTTGTACTTCTTGCTTGTTAAAAATTCTGCAACAATAGCAGTAGATATAACTCCATCTCGGTGAGTACACCATCCATGACCTTAGAATTTTCTCACCATTATCCAACGTTCGAAAGAACCATTCTTTGGTAAGTGATCTCGTTTTCCCCTTTGTTATTCCCCTTTGTTATTGCACCTTTCCTCTCTAAAACTGATAAAGGACCATTCTTGTTCTGGATAGCAACGTTCCGCGAGAAAAAGCTCGCACGAGTTATTGGTATCGGCCAAAGGCCAACATCTTCAAATATATATTTGCAGCCACACTATGTTGAGTTTTAGTTGAGTCGATTGTTTGATGAGTGACTTCATTGTCAGTTGTGTCTCCTTCAAGTAGTTCATGGGGATCAGAATCAAAGGAAATATTATTATTTTTCGCAGGTTCAGCTTCGCCATTATCAATTGTATTACTATTTAAGCTGGGGTCCACAACTAAATTGTCAATCTCTGCATTATTTCCCTTTCTAGCTAAAAATGTCTTCATATAATTAGCTGAACGTTTCTCTTCATGTGTTGCTTCCGGAAAAAGCACCACTCAACTTCACTCTCTTCGAACAATTCATACTAGTTTAAATGCGTTATTATATCAAATAATAGATATACTATGTGAATCAAGTAATACAACTAATTTAATACGAATCAAATCGCTATGCATAAGCCGGAATTACAATGGGAAGATACAATAAGCATTCATGTTCATAGACAAAACCATTAAAGGGTATGGGAAATAATTATGGATTCCATATATGTTAGCATTTGATATTTCAAAATTGCTCTATAAAAATATAAACTGAGACTACCTTGTAGAAATTCTACATAATGTATGGCAGAGTCCCGCCCCCTATCAAGTGCTGCCCCGGGCGTCCCGCCCCCCCTCGCTACGCCACTGAGTAAAATTATAATAAAAGCTTCTCGTTTGATTTTAAAATAGACTTAAACTAGTCAATGATTATCAAAAATGACACCGTAAACAGGCTATAGTTACGTTGCTGTGAGCGAAATTTATTGCCTATAAAGAATTTCGGTTACACATCTAAGGAATTCTCCAAAAACCTAGTTCATATAAAGAAAACACCCATAACTTAGGCTATCTCACTGTGATAAGTAAAACTATTGATTATTGGCCTCATCCTTGATTTTATTTTCAAAAGTAATGATATATCTTAATACTTGAGTCATCTATGGCAGGCCTTTACATAAATCATTTTGATGATTGTTTTTCAAATCAATTCAATGATTTATGATTGATCTTTGGGTAACATTCAATGATTTGATGATTGATTTTTCCATTTCATTTTTAGAATGATTTGATTTTGATTGATTTGTGAAAAGTTAATGATTTGATTTTGATTTAAATCAAATCATTTTTCTGCTCTTGTATAATATTACTAAACCATATTTATCTTATAGTATGTTCTTCCACTTCAGGAGGTTTTAGTTTTATGATTACGTTAAATACAATTGCGGGTCTATGTATATTTTTATCGTTCCACTCACCCCCGTTTTAGAAACTTCAATTATTCAACTAAATCGAAACCCAAGTTTTACCAGGAACAACCCAATACCAATAGTCTTAGATTGCTCCGGTTTAATGGGTGAAATATACTAACGTATATACTATTACTATCGACAACGTTTATTTAGTCTCATCGGAATGAGTTATTTTGAGCTTTTAACAGGTACATCTGAAAAGGATTACTAATTTATAGTAGGCTTTAGCATCTATTTTTATTTTCCAGTTCCAAATAACCAAAGTGATTTGTTATTATAGCTATTACTAGCCGCTTCGCTTACTAGGTCGCTTCACTTACTAGGTCGCTTCGCTTACTTGGTCGCTTCGCTTACTTGGTCGCTTCGCTTACTTGGTCGCTTCGCTTACTAGGTCGCTTCGCTTACTTGGTCGCTTCGCTTACTAGGTCGCTTCGCTTACTAGGTCGCTTCGCGGCATAACACAACCACACACCAACCGCTTCGCGGTTGATGTGTGGTTTATATACCTCTAATATTGATTATAAAGCGTAAATAGGCCTAAATAGTCAAATTTAACAATGTGAAATTTTAATAATTACGTCATCATGCGCTAATGAGTTAGCACAGTGGCGATCTGGTGTTACCACCATATCCGTATCATTAATGTGCATGTTCTATTAAATTTTCAGATTTTTATCTCTTAGAGGGAAGGATTTATGTGCGATTAAGTGAAATTTCAGGGTTCATGAAATGTGACAATGACGTCATAACTTGTCGAGGTGTGGGAAATTTTTAGTAGAAACCTCAAATTGTTGACGTGTGCCAAAAGTTACCCCTATATGTAAAAAATCACATTTGGAAACCGTCGACTTTCTTCAATCAACTCGTAACATACAAACAAATATATATATATACGTACACACACACACCCACCCACCCAGGCTTGTGTTTTAATAGTATAGATATTAATTAAGATTCTTAGAACACCTATTAAAAATATGTTATTGTGTGTACATTAGTATTCGGCTAAAAGAACATCTTCGGGACTCGGGAGTAACAAAAAAAATCTTAGATCATCGTAATTGGAAATGATTTGATTTTGATTTTTGATGATTTTGTAGTGAATCAAAATGATTTGTTGATTGATTTTTCCAATCTCACATTTTGAATGATTTGATTTTGATTTATTTTTGCATCACTAAATTTTGAATGATTTTGATTTAAAATCAAAATCAATGATTTATGTAAAGCCATGCCGGCGGCGGGCCAGGCGGCGGCGGGCCAGTTTTCGGGGTAAACAAGTGACTGCTATTTGAATTGACTTTGAACGGCGGGCGCGCGGGCAGTGAATAAAAAATTAATTAATAAATTAATAAATAAATAAATAATTAAAATAATATAAAATAAAATAAATAATTTAATTTAAGTTAATTTAATTTAATTTTAATTTAATTTGATTTTAATTTAATTTTAATGTTATTTAGTCTTAGTCTTAGTCTGTCTGATTCTATGGTACAAGTATTTTGATAAAATTGAATTATTTGGAATATTTTGGTTGATCTTATCCAGACGCGCGCGGTGCTAGACTTTAATGAGTTGTGTGTCAGGCGGGTCCAGGAATATTTTAGATCGGGCCAAAAACATAATACTAAAGTATATGTGCAGTATACTCAGCTTAATAGAGCCACCGTCTAATAGATTTATCTGCTTAATCGGGTCAAACTACGCTCGAACCAAAGTGACCTTATTAAGCGAAGTCACCTGTGTTTCAAACATACCTTCTACTCCGCTTAATTGGGACACCGGTTAATTGGGACAACTCCCCAAGATCCAAATCTTTTCCATAGAAGCTTCAGTGGTTGCCGGTTATAAGAAAATCGTCGGGAACTGCATATAATGTTCTTATAACCAACATGCTCTTATAACCGACATAAGTTATGTAGGGATTTATGACATCAGTTTTCGATAGTTTTTCGATAGTTTTCGATAATGCTCATATCCGTCATGTTATTATAACCTGTGTTCTTATATCCTGTATCCACTGTATTACTAAAAAATTTAGGTTAATAGGAACAAACTCAACAAATTGGGTTCTAAATTGGTGCTCCCTCAATTGAAAATTCGTATTGATCAGAACGAATTCTAATAATCTTGATGAATTGATTGAATTCTTATAAAGGTATAACAAAAATTCTAAAAACGGCCTGAAGAGGCCTGAAACAAACTTGTCCCAATCAGGGTTGGGTTCAAATACAATTTACTTAAGTACTTCTGTAATTAAGTACATTTTTTGAGTACTTGTACTTGTACTTAAGTACTTTCACCATTTTTTCGTTGTACTTGTACTTGTACTTAATTACTTTCCTCATCTTTCTAAAGTACTTGCACTTGTACTTGAGTACTTGTTACTCGTGACTTTTTTATCATTCAATATATTTCCAACACACATCATTGATGTTCCTCAAATCCCATCTCAAAAAAAGTAGTGTTATTTAATACTTAGTATATTAGGAATTGTGTTCGTGTCAAGGACTACTGCTACTTTCAATTAAATAGATTTGGATGATAACTATATAAACTATGTATTTAGCAATTTCTATTATTAGTACGAGAGATTTATCATAAGAGCTTGGGAAGTACTTGTACTTGTTCTCAAGTATTTCGTAATTCTTTCATTGTACTTGTACTTGTACTTAAGTACTTTAAGTTTACCTGTACTTGTACTTGTATTGTACTTGAATATCTGAAAAGTAGTAGTACTTGTACTTAAGTACTTTCAAATGTACTTGAACCCAACCTTGGTCCCAATTAAGTATAGTAGCCTATATCATTATCAGTATACGAAATTATGTTATTATGGTTATGCATCCCCTTTTTCGAAGTTTATGTACCTCGTTCTCTGTTGATGGTTGGACCCAGGTCACTAACAGCATGTAATTGATCATCCAAAGCAAAACCACCTATCTTTTCTGCTCTTCCCATCGGAATCGTTCTGCAATCACCATTCTATTGCAGTGCTAAAATGTTTTATACTGCTCTAAGAATTGTAACCTTCAAAAATGGTTTTCATTCTCTATTGAACTTATAACCTGAACACTAGAGCATTTTGATCCATGAACATATGATCCATATCACGATCCATTTTCCAGGATCGTGTCATCTTATAGTAACTAGGCATCTATCATGTTCCTTTTTCTGATTTAGAATACAGACAAATTTACATTCTTCTAAATTGGAAAACTTTTTATATTCCGTTTGTCCTATGCATGCTTCGAATAAGAAATATTTTGCCATTTGTCTTCCCATGGTGCGAGTCTTTTTGGTTAAAAATACTGGAACAATCAAGATACATAGGGCCACCCTCTGCATTGATTGATTAGGATATTTATCAATCAAATCTTCAAAAATGATCGCACTATATTATATATTCAATAAACTAGGATCGGAACGTGGATCGTAAAGGTTATAAATTCAGATTACTTACCTTTGTCCAATGCCCTATCTAGTACTGACCACTGGACCTGGCAAGTGAGGCATAATATCACATATCAATTTATTCCACGCCCCTACCTCAAGATGAAAGGTCATCGAATCCAATTTAGGCTTCGGAGCAATTGCATCTCCGGATGGTAAGACACTTTGATAAAGTTAATGGATTTCACTACCAAAACGCAATAATCATGCCCATATAGACGAAATATATTGATTATTTAGGGCATTGGAAGCTAAATTATTTGGCCCCACCTCGCCTCCCTGGCGAAGCCACTGTTCTTATCCAATATGTGTATATATTATAAATAAATATATACCTACCCGATTCACAAGTTGAATCAAATAATTTTAATAATTTAAACAATAGTTACAAGTTTAGTTTACTAAGTGCGTTCAAACTAAAGAAATTTCCACCCCAAATATGGCTGAGACTAAGTCCAATTTTGAAAAATAATTAACTGCATTTAGACACAAATATTTAGTGTATATCAAAAAGTTGAATACAAATCAGTGGTTTAATATAATATTTAGTGTTATCAGCCAAACAAACTGAGCTCAGTTTGTCTGGTTGATGACTCGGTCTGATAGTCAAACAAATTCTACCTGCAATAATGAAATAAACCAAGAACTAAAATACGCAATTAGATTAGAACCAGCTTTAAAATTTCAGCTGTGCCGACTGCATTTTCTTTGAGTAACTTTTATGGTTAAATGATAGTGCCTCTATGAAAAATATTTGTCCATTTTTCTCCCCTTGAGCGGACTATAATGGCCCGGTCGCTTCGCGACGTATGGCATCACACACAACAACCTCTTTGCTCTTGTTATGTGTTGTACTCGACACTTCGTGCCTCGCGAAGGAGAAAATTATTAATTTTTTTTTCTTCTATTATCATGATGACGTCATATCTTGACAATGACTTGGCATATTTTAATTTTGGGTGGAGGATATATTGGTACTATTAATGTACATCTATTATGATTGAAGCCGATTACTAATATATTTGATTTAACCAGTGTATTATACAGCCAATTGTAAATACGCTCCTAATCCTCGTCTGATCCGATTTTAATACACCTAAATCACAAATTAATGTTACGGTATAGGAGATGAATCCAAATTTTCGCGCTAATATGCAACGAAACCATGTATTGAACTCTTGATTGGTCCGATAGAGGCTAGATAACTCAACTTTTCTTAGTCGAGCCTAAATTGCTTGAGTGTAATGAAACAAACAGCCAGTAATTTCGATTCCGGGAAAATAATTTCGAAATGCATTTCTTGGTGCATCCTCAAAATCACTCATCGCGATATTTGGTTTAAAATTTGGAAAAATTTCAAGGATCTTTCTAACGCAAGCAGAGTAAAGCTCTTCTGATTTATTAGTCATTAATATGTGAATCATCGGAATTGCATGTCCGTGGTGAATAGAAAAAATTGGAAATAGCTGGTTGAAGATTTTGGGAACAGTGTAAAATGTACCATCGAATGAAATTTCTTTACAAGACTCAATTGACATCATTTTTTGCGACATAAAAATTACTCCAATACTACCTCCTAAGTTCACGGTTCCCCTATGAATATTTGAATACATACTGTCGATTAGAAATTCGCAAAACTCTTCTGCAGACTTTGGCATTCCAGGAAGTTGGAGCTTACGCCGTTTATACATTATGGATCTTGCATTTCGATACGTTATTGATGGAGCTTCTGTTTCATGACGACATGTCTTATCGAAAACGTCGCGCAATCTATCACTTGAAGTCTCAGCGGCCCTCTTTAGTATATTTCTGAGGATTATTTGGTTTGAGTTATAAACATGTGTTTCATGATTATGTTCTTGTGTCTTGATAAATTTGTTCGTCATTGTGTCTATTTTACCAAACCCTTTGCACTTAAGATTTCTAAAGAGAGTACATCTGAGATATTGAAATTTTCCATTGCATCTTACTTTAGAGTAAATGAAATTATCATGCTGAATGTTAAAATGATTTAGTTTATTTGACTCAATTTCTGAATATGCCATCAAAACTAGATTAGAAGTTACTTAGATCGTTGTTTACTCAAGTTGAAGTTGTCTAAATATATATACCTGGATAGTATATTTCGGAAATATTGTCAAATGCCACGAAAGGTTGTGCATATTTAGTAGTAATTACTAATAAGTTTATATGGTATATGTGAAAAGGTAAACAATAATGATTTCAATAGAAACAAGTATTGTTCATAGAATTGGTTGCACATCTAGGGATTGATCAAAATCCTATATCCATTGATTGATCAAAATCTTACACATTTGTGTTGATCAAAATCCTACAGTCGCGTTGATCAAAATCCTACATCCATTTGATTGATCAAAATCCTACACAATTAATTGTGTTGATCAAAATCCTACAGTCGCGCTGATCAAAATCCAACATCCATCGATTGATCAAAATCACACATACTCGTTGATCATAATGTACAGTCTCGTAACTGGGTTATTACAAACTTCGGCTTAGTAGGTACTAGGTACTAATTTTAAATTTTTATAACCATTTAGTAAATTTATATGTACCGTATTTCCTTGTATAGTAGCCCCCCCTCGAATAATCTCCCCCCCCCAATTTAGCAAATAATATTTTACTACCGCTGCCCGGAGTAAATATATATATTGAATTTTAATGGCAATACGATTATCAACCGACTAATACTAAATAATTTGTATCAATATGTGATATTCTCGAAAGGTCATAAAGATTATTGGTCAGAAAATAGCCTAAAAAACAATAATCGCCCCGGCTACTATTCAAGGCAATACGGTATCTCAATATAATGTAAAGTCAGTTAGCACGTACACTTGGCTAATATGCACACATCTTTTCTCCCGAGGGGCTTTCTTTTATCTTCCGATTCTAACTGAGTTCTATTTTATGCCAAAATTTCATTCCATCATAAAAATCCTGTGTAACTTTTACTCGATTAATGTAGAAATCTATTATATAGCGGTGTTGACTGCATATAATCGACACAATTATCTATCTTGTATTCAACGGATATTTCCATATTACAGTAGTACCTCGTTAATACGAACACGGTTAATACGATTTTACGGATAAGACGAACAAACAGTTCCACAGGATCAGGTCCCTACAATCGCTATTCATTGGATATTACTATGGGTAAAGCGAACAAATTTTTACCGTCCGTTGGTGCTCGTTTTAACGAGGTTATAATGTACATATATTGGCATACATGTAAATATCTTATCAATGTTTTAATAAAAATAAATACTGTGTATCAGGGCTGAATCGACTCATTTTGAGTTGGCACAAAAACTCATTTTCTCTCTGCCAAACTCGTTAATATTACCTGTACCAACTCATTCAACTGATTCATTTTTATCTAACCAACTCATTCAACTCATTCAGAAAAATTAGTTGATTGTACCAACTCATTATACCAATTTCGAATAACTACTTATTCAATTGTAATGTTCATTGATGAATAGGTAGCATTAATTAACTAATTAATTTTAAAGCAATAAATTCATTCTAATCATACTCACTAAAGTGTTCAAATTCTAAAACTATTATAATCTTAGTAAATTCTGCACATTACTTAATCTAGAAAATAAGTCGATTAAACCAACTCAATGTTTGAATGAGTTGAACTCATTTCAATTCATTTTCCACTGCTAACAACTCATTAAACCTCATTCATTTTTGCATCACCAACTCATTCAACTCATTCAAAAAATTGAGTTTTTGCAAGCTCAAAATGAGTTGATACAGCCCTGCTGTGTAATATATTTCCTGAAATAGTGGCTCTTATATTATAAGAAAAATATTGTAAAAGTCTGCACCGATTGAGGACTACATCCTTCTGGTGAATGGCTCTATACAATCCTGCAATTCGAGTTACCCTGTGATCATCGATTAATAAATAGTTGCAATTATATACTCTTCTAAGTTGCTTGGAAGAGATACATCCATGGCACATGTATCCTAAGTGGAATGCACTGCATTACCAAAATGATTCTGGAAATACTACGTTCTTAACAGGCTCCGCCGGATGAGGAGGGGGTGCCGCCAAGAAACCATAATATTTAATCCTGCACGGTTTAGAACTCGGCTCAATGCAACATAAAGTTGGCCAAGGATGAAAATACTAGCACTGAAATATCAGGAATATATCCACATTTTCTAAACTCTGTCCTTGCCCTTTGTCAATGGTAATACAAAAGGCAGGACAATAGGGAACTGCCGCCTTTTGATTACTAACGGAAAGTCAGAGTCAGATGGAGTCATGGGAATGCGGGGAATAAAAACCCATTTATCCTTATGAGCACCTGTAGCAATTTCAGCGTCATTCATTCTATTCAGGAATGCTTATAGTGTTACCCGAGTGCCGAGTACACACTCCTTGAGTCGGATCAAGACTGCGCGATAAAATAATAGAAGTGGAAACCTCAGGACACAGTCGGTGAGGAGGCAACCCATTAGCTATAATATAATTTAGGAATGTAGTTGGGCACAAAGCCGCCTGCTCCTCACCTATTGAGTCTGCTCTTGATAACGTTCTTGCTTCCCCCTGGTATCAGGTTCATAACGTATTGATTGATAAAATCAGTGGTATCATTCTTAGGACACATCAAACTACGGCGAGAAATATAATCTGGATTATTATAGTTTACTTTAATATCGCCGGAAATACGAAAATACGGAAATAGTTCGATTTTTTCAAAATTGGAAATGGTTCGACTTTCATTATTGTATTGTTGGACCATGGATTTAAACCCGGATTTTCTCATATCCATGGTGCAGCAACACAAAAAAATTCGAACTATTTCCTATTTTGGTTTTTCGAACCATTTCCAGCATACCATATCGCCGTAAGTAGCAGCAACCAAGTCAGAAACTGACTCACCTGTACTACGAATTTGTGGTCAAAGTGAATCATATGATTCTCATCCTCGGGCTCTGTGCCTTCTCCAACACTGAAAAGGAATTTGGAGAAGTCACTAATTTTGGGATTCATCCCCTGAAGATAACTTACAGAGTCGCATGTTTATAGTGAATTTAAGAACCTTAAGATGACTCCCGAGAGGCGATCTATTCAGACAGGCTGACACAACATCAGCTTCGGTCCCATGTCTGATTACAGGGAGAATTTGACGGAAATCTTCTCCAAACACTATAACTTTGCCACCGAATGGAAAATCGCATGAACAGAGATCTCTCAATTTACGGTCGATACACTATGCAGCATGTCTATGTGTCATAGGAGCCTCGTCCCAAACAAACAGTCTCTTGCGCTGAATTAGCCTAGCTAAGGCGCTCTGTTTGGAAATACTGCATGCAGATATTTCATTCAAATGGATAGGGACCTTCATCCTAGAGTGAACAGTCCTACCACCATGTAAGAGCAGTGCTGCTATACCGTTTAAGCCATCGCTAATGCTATATTACCCTGTGAGCGGAAGCGTGGGTAACAGCGTGATAATTATAAAGGAACGTTTTTCCAGTCCCTCCAGGTCCATCGATGAAGAATGCATACGAATTAGTATCATTAACAGCTGCAATTATAATGTTATAATACTCAACTCGTAGAGGCAAGTTTTGACACACTATATCCTTTTGTTCATTAACATTATAATCAGCTCATCCATAATGATACGCGATTCCTCATACGGATTACTCACATTAGTAGGGATCGGCATGCCTGGATAGTCAGCTAAGGATCTCTGCAGTCGGTTTCTGCAGTCGGTACTCAAGATCAAGCAATGCACAATTTAAGATATGCTTGTCGAGTTCTACATTAGCAAATACAATTCTAGCCCTACATAGGAAGTCCTCAGCGAAATAGGGTATGTACTTATACTAGACAGCGAGTGGAATAGATGGCTCAACAAACAGGAGAATAGTCACGAATAGCTGACGCAACTGTGCTGGCATAGAACAGGTAGCTGCCTCAGCCAAACACTGATCAGCTTCCTGATCATCCTCCAACAGACCTCGTCTCAGAGCAGCCTCATAGGTGTCACACACGGTGCCATCAGGGACAGCACGGACGTCCTGAAAACTCGTACAACCTGTGACATGGTTGAGAAGTGTCCTCAGGTAGAAACGTGGTCCCTTCCCTGGATGAGCTAGCTGAGACATACGGGCTATCATTTACCATGCCCGTTAACTCTCGGCTTCCATTCACGCTTATCTTTGTCCCAGGCAAACTTGACAGGGAAATTCGTGTGAGTTCTAGAGCAATGGGGAATTTCTCATTAGATACGAACCATGCTGTTAGTGTGGTGTGCTTCTGTCTTCTCAGAACATCTCCTATGTCCGCGTCAGCAGAGAACACCACAGACTGCTCATTCTCAAGATGGAGAGCTAGCCTCATAACGTGGGGGAAGTTACCATGAAGGTCAAAGGCGAATATACCGTTGCAAGCTTCAGTTGCAGAGATGTATCGAGCTTCTCAGAAACGGATTAAGGGTATATTGGGTCCCGGGCGGACATCAACCACGGGCATTTAGAAGTTTCTTTCAGGACACCCCAGAATATAATCCTACAGGACCCTTACAATTGTTTCTACAATCTTCACTACCTTTTGCTATCCAACGATTTCGAAAGTCTTCTGATATATCGTCCCACAACCCAATCTATTCACAAGAAGTATTTCTTTCTAAGCTAAAAGCGTGTTGCTCTTCTACAACCTCTGGAAATCGATACTCTGACTCGATAAAACTGGAGTCCCATACTGCAACTTTTCGTTTGAATTATATACAAATGAATTGCCAAGAGGTACAATGGAAGATGTTGAAGTAGAAAGCTCAGTCTTCGGCTGACAATTCTTGGGATTGTGATTGTAAGTTAAAGAATGTGTCTAGTTTAGGAAGTTTAGACGCTTCTTGTTTGGTTCCTTTTTCGTGAAGGTGATTTTCTTTTCTTTTAGTTGCCTGCGACTTGGGAATAGGATGCATTACTGAGAAGTGGAGAATATATTTAGACTCGAAAGATTCAATGAAAAAGTAGATCAGGACTAGGCCTGTTACTTTTAAGGTGTGCTGCTATTAATTGTAACATTGTTACTGGTTCACTGTTCAAAATTAACTAACCTTATCATGTTATTGCTTCACTACTCAAACATTATAATGCAACACATTTCTCAATACAAATATTACGCTTTGTATTGGGCCCCCTTTAGGCTCGGGCCCCGGGCGACTGCCCCATCCGCCCCCCCCCCTTAATCCACCACTGGAGCTTCTACGTAATTAGCGACCTCGTCCTTACGCTTAGATCCGCTAGTTTTCGCATTTTCGCCTGAACTGAACTCAACAATGGCTCTATCGTGACCCTTATACATATATTTATAGTGATACTTAACAGCAGTAACTGGTACAAATCTCTACATTAATGTGCGCATTGTACTTCAACAGCAAGAAGGGATTATATGGGACTACCCAGCGATTGTCAAGAAGAGCTTTCCCTACCTGCACACTACGGCCATAACCCTGCGGTGGTAATTAGGGTACCCATCATTAGCAGAATGGGCACGTAATATAATTATTTCGGGAATCTCTTAGAGCAGTTACCATCGCGCATGCAAGCATCGCTTTTGTTATACAAACCACATTGACCATGGACCATACAGCTCTTCACAATGCTATGTAGCCTCGGTTTAAGAACTTAGGTCCAGGATCTCAGCACACTATGTTATCATACGCAGATGGGTCTCGCGGTTTATCCTCATCAGTCAGTATAAGTAGAATATGAGCATGCGATGGCTCCGATTTAGGAATTTTATGGTATACACATAGGCAAGAGGCTTGCCAAAAATGTGCTTTTTGGTAATATCACTCAATAATTCACGCAGTTTAAGGCGAAATACTCGAACTATTAAATTAGAGCGATCGCTCGCCTTCTGTTTTAATAGCAGTCCGGACGTAATCTCCTCCCATTGTGGATTACGGGTAAAGGTAATGAATAAGTCGGGCTTACCATATTCCCTGACTATACCCATAACATCTTGATACAGTTCAAACATCCCCTTGGGACTACCTGTGTAAGAGGAGGGGAGAATAATACTGCGTCCCAGCTCACCGGCGTCCGTATCGCCTGAGGACAGAGCGTCAGCCAATCCGCTGTAGAGATTACTCCTGATCTGCCTCTGGTTGAACTTTATGTAGTTCAGTTTCTGTTACTCTATCTTAGCGTACATACCCACCAAGTATTGGTGTAATAGTCTCCCGAACACTTGCTAGTAGCTCAGGCTGCTCCGGACCATCTGTCTGTAGGAGTAGTAGTCCATCGGAGTGACGCAACCATTTCCTCTGTTGTAAGGGAATTTAAGCCGCCAGCCATCCTAACCTAAGAGAAGCAGTATAATAATGCATAGCAATGAATAATATCTATAATTAATAATCTCAATAAATTAGGCCAGTGTTAATGATAATATTGTTTCAGCTCCACAAGAAGTCTATCTCAGGATGCCGGCGGGCGGTATCTCATTATCATTATCTCATTATTTTATGATAACATAGTTAATAATTATCTGAGCAAATATTCTAAATTTGTGAGTGGTTATCGATAAAATTTGCAATCGTTGGTTTATAAAGCTTGATATAGGTTCTGAATAATCTACTAGCTAATTATGGCTATTTTAGAGTGTGTCCTACCATATAATTGGCAACGAACAGTGGCCTTACTTTGAAATGTATGTGCAATAATGGAAATAATTACAATATTCGTGCGGGAGTGAAATCTGACGCGGGCGGTGGAGCTGAAACAAGATTCCAACAAACAATGGCCTTAGTAGTACTTACCTCGAGGGAATAGGAGCACATAGTGCAGGGGATCGTAGGCGCGGTGGGTCTTGGGGAGCGCTGCAAGTCCCCACTCCGCACGTGCAGGACAATGTCTGCTGGCTTCCTGCTCGTTATACCCGTCTCCAGGCATGATAACGGCGATATCAGGTGCAGTGGGGACGTTGTACCGACGGGGATCAGAGGCCCCTCAGATCGATTCGTTATCCTCGCGTATGTACCTCCATGCTCTTTCCCTGTCTGAGAAGGACACATAGGTTTGAGGTCATGCAGCATATCCTGTAGACACCGGAGCTCGGGTAGAGCAGCCTCTCCCAGTGCCTGCTGGCGAATCTCCTCTTCAGCCTCAGGGATACCATCATGGATGTATATCTGGGAAAATGCCGGGGCCTGTCCCTCTCTCGGCATGAGCTGTCCAATATAGTGATATACAGTGAATACGGATTGTGTACACTCCTCTCTTAGCATTGGCCAGCTGCTTATCCATGTTAACTCCGAGCGAGGCGAAAGCAAGAGCAGAGTTGTACGCTCGGATGCTATCTCTGAAAGCTCGCACTTCATAAGGTCTGTCATATCTGAGATCCAGGGATCATATCTCGCGTTATTTCTAAGCATTATCATATCTCGTTTATTTATACTTGACCTCACTCCCCTTATTACTCATTTCCCTGGCTATCTCGAGGATTATAGTTATACACTACCCTTCAAAAATATTTGAGAAGCATTAAGTTCTTCCAGTTCCAGAATCCACCTCGCGTAGGTATGTAACGGATCTTTCTATTTCCTAAGTCATTGTAGAGGACAATGATCGGTATGACAATCAGACGACAATGATCGGTTGAAATGCTGCCCTCAAATACACTGCCCATTATTGTACCGCCGAAAGCAGTGCCCAAGCTTCCAATTTCCCGGCGCTTTAATTGTTTTGATATATGGTCAAAGCTGACGAAAAATATTTGAAAGGGCGGAGTATCTCGGTAGCTGTATCCTTCTGAGATCGACCTCGACCTCATAGGCGCTTGCATCGCTTCACCTGACCAGAATGGGGAATTCAATACAACCGACTCATTGACAAGCTTTTGTCTCAATCATTTGAACGCGTGTTCACAATCATTGGTCCACGACAATCGAGTTCCCTTCTTCATAATTTTCCGAGAGGAGCCTCGATTTTGGCCATGCGAGGTATATACTCTCGATAATAGTTTACACTACGGAAAAAAATAGTTGGAGTTCTCATATAGTTCTTTGGGATGGCAAATATCTTAGTTTGTCCAGATAATACGACGTAGTCATTCTCCCTTTATATGTGATCAAGTGTCCTAAAAATTCACATTCGCATTTGAAGACATGGCACTCTTCCTCTCTTAATTGTATCTTAGCTTCAGATTCTTCGGAATATTTCGCGTAATCGCACCAAATGTTCTTTAACGTGCTTCTTGTTCTTTGAAAGACGAGAATGTGATTTACATAGCTTTCAGCTCCAACTGTACCTGCGAGCGTTATATCGATCAACCTTTGGAATGTAGCCTCTGCATTGACATTGCCGAAATACATAACCACAATCTCATAAGGCCTTCTGGAGGTATGAAAGGTTGTCTTGCCAATGTCCCTCACCCTCTTGGGAACGCACTAGTAGGCGCTCGCTACGTCGAGCTAAGAAAGGTAGCGACTCCGTTTAGCTTATCAAGCAGTGACTGTCGGTTTGGAGGACGTAAGCATCCCATTTGTTTATGGCATTGAGCTGTCGATAATCAATTGCGAATCGAATTTGTCAGCCCTTCTTCCAGTCAAAGACCACATCACTTGTCCATTCTGATTTGGAAAGTTTACTTATGCCATTCTTACACATCTCTTTGACTTGTCTCTCGATTTATTGTTCCCAGCAAACAGTGTGGAAAATGTTGGGTACTCTTCATATGGCCGTTTGGAGTTTTCAGCATATAATGTGGGAATTTCCGAGAGTAGTCCCTTCACCCGTTTTCTTCGCAAACGCCTAGTCGTTTATAGATTAACACCATTCTGAGAGAGCATTTATGGGCCACATATGCTTCGCCCCCTGTGGCCAATGCTCTAGTGAGCGGGTAGATCCGCTGGCTTGCTAGTACCGGTTCCCACTCCTTTCCAAGTTTAACTCGGCTCCCTTCATAGTCAGATGCAACATCTCGGAACTGACCCATAAATGTAAGTCCAAAATGAAGTTTCTATGAATTTAAATACTTGAATCCTCTGCGTGATGCCTGGTCATTTTCCAACCTGCAGACTTTACCTAGCTCTTTGACTTACAGCAATATATATTGCTGTAAGTTAAGTTCTAGTAACGAGTTATGGTCGATGACGCTTGGTCTCAGTCCCAGTATCTAGCTAAGCCGCTAACTTGTACTCGTTCTGCACACTTGGACGGCATCTGCGTCCTCTCCTATACCAACCATGAAAACTGAATCGCATTGGCCTACTCTTCCATGCCCCTTCGATTGGAACTACGCTAGGAATAAACCCCTAGGACAGTAGAAAAACTTATGCCCCAGCAGCCCACATATCCCACAGGGTTTTGAGTACACTCAAACATCCTTTGTCCGTGGAGTATCGTCCGGAGTTTATCCGTAACTTCGAAATTTCCTGGATCTCAGTAATCCAATGGCTAGTAAGTACATGTGCAGCGTCTAATCCATATTTTTTAGATTCATTCAAAATCAAAAACTGATGTTTTTGACGATTTGGAATTTTGGAATAATTTGAGCTATGTATTTGTTAAATAATTTTCTCATTATACTTCTTCCATTATTGGGTAAATGAATGGATATTTAGCTGGGCTTTACATCAATAAGCGTGCCCCCGGACAAAGGTGCCAGTATGTGAGAGTTCCGGATTTTGGAGGTTTGTATGTATTATCGTAGTTAGTTATTTAGGTTGTGTGAAATCGATGCTCTTGACACGTTGTCTCAGGTGGGTTGATTTAGGTGGGATCATGGCTTACTTAATATACGGCTATATATGTCGCCGAGAAGGCCATAAAACAAAGAGGCCAGTTTCTAATTTTCAAAATGGAGAATTGATCTTTATTCGAATAATTAGCAATGATAGAGCTGAAAAGTGTATTATAACTATATAGGAATATGGTATCCAGGTATACATAGCACCCTCCAGAATTGTGATATGTCATCATCTGATGACTTTATGGTTATTTTGTTTGCAAATTATCTTGTTTTTCTAGCATACTTTTAACATAGTTAAACGCGTTATACATGTTCAAAATTGGAACATGGTTATACCCAGAAGTAGTAGAATAAAATTTATCGAAATTATAAATGGAATGGTAACACATTCCTCGGTTGCCATGGAAAATGTATATTTCCTAAAATGTGCCATAACTCAAAAACTATGAATGTTATGTGAACTAGACTGGTACTGATCTGTCCGGAATAGATAACTTCCTATTCATCGATAATACATTTTATATGCCTAACTTCAATAATTTTTGAGATAATGAGATAATTAACACTTAATTCATTATTAGGTAATGACTCACTATCTCAAAAATTATTCAAGTTAGGCATATAAAATGTATTATCGATGAATAGGAATTTAATTGTAGATTAATTGATTGTAGTTGCTTGTAGGTGCCTGGTTAAATTAATTGTAGTTGCCTGGTTAAATTCTATTGTCTTATGGAAATACTGTCCTGTATCTATGACTCATTAGATCTATTTGCATAAGTTCTTGTAATGGATTCTTCACGTTATTAGTGTTCATAAGAAACATCGCAATATTAATTTTAAAGACCTACATTCATTTGTAGGCTTATAGATATGTTATACTTATAACTAATTATATTGTATCGATAACTAATGTTTCAAATTTTGATTCTAAATTGATTATAATACCGAAATATGCATCCTTCTTTAATTTAATAGTAGTCGCGGACAGATGTTTTGAATATTCCTAATTATTCCTATTAATATAGGCTATAAATAAATATATACAGTGCCCCGCGGAACCCCGCAAAGATTTTCTCTGGCTACCCAGCAATTTTTTCAATCGTCTGTACTTGTATACATTACAAACTCTTATTAAATTCCAGTAAGTGAGTTTTATCAGGATAGGGTTTTAATGAATATCCATGTTTTATAATAGTCGACATTCTAAAAACGATCTATGATCAAACTACTTGTACATGCGAGAATTACACTCACTGGCCATCTTCCCTTGTTACATTCAGTACACTCACTGACCATCTACCCTCGTTACATTCAGTACACATACTAACCAACTACCCTCGTTGCATTCAGTCGGCACAGTAAAAAATTTTAAATAATATTCATATGGGTCTTTTAATCGTCAGACAGTCAACTATTAATTACAGTAACGCAAATCCAGACTTCTTGCAGTAATATATATATATTGCCAATAAGTATAAATAACAAATTTAAAGATATTTTCAGCTTCACTGACTATAATAATCCCAATTGTAGTGCTGATTATGTCTGCTATCTCATCAAATATTCGAAAAACCATAGTTAGACATATCTAGCAGTATTATTTGTGTGAAATGTGAATTCTAAACAGAGACGAGGAATATATTATGTATGAGGACAAACACAGTAAATGGACAAAACTAATCGACCATTCTTTTAATTTACAATAGTTTCGGCTATGCTCCGAGTCATCTCATCCCTTACAGACAGGCGCAGCGCCAGAGGGGTAGGATTTTAATGAATTTCATACAATGTGATATATTCGCCCAGGATAATCCCTAGACTCATTTCTAGAGGCTCGAATGTCTAAAAATTTTAGCTCGCTCGAGACGCTCGCTCAATTTTCATCAAACCATACATATTGTACTGTGTATCTCGTATAATAACATCGCCGCACCCCAAAAGTAGCAGATAAAAATTTATTAACACTATTTGTGATAATTATTTTCTTCATAAAAACATTATTTGTAATACAATGCTTATTTAGTAACGGAAAAATAAGCAAATTTATTTTCTAAAAATCACTGGATTTTTGATGAAGTCCAAATATCCCTGAATAGTTTGCAAGTGTGACAGGTTCATCATAGCTCCATTGTTTTCAGATAAATTCTGACAGATGGGAAAGCTGCCCCCCTCCCCCCCCCAAGTTCGAAAAACCTGGCGCCGCGTATGCTTACAGACAATAATTTATTCAAATCTCTACATCTCTAGTTTGGAGATTTAAAGTTAAATTTCAGCTCATTTAATGATATGTAATTTTTCAGGTAATTTCCTTAATTATCTACGACACCTCAATTCAATTAATATTAAAACTACTAGTTACACTAATTTTGACCATTTATTGAAATACTCGAGCAGCCCGGAAGAAGAGCTAATAGTTATTTAAAAATCTATGACACTCCTTTTCTAAATATCGGAAACTAGATCTAGTTGGAGATGCTACACATCCACTTATGATTGGGTGTCTATCCTCACAAATAGAGGGACTTGTATGTGTTCTTCATGATATTCACATTGTAGAATTGACCCTCCTTGCTGAGTACGACATATGGTTGACATATTTCCAATTCTCATACTTATATGGGGCATATACACCGTAAACCGCTAGCGAATTTTGTATACAAGGGGCTAAACGCTATCGTTTCATGCTGAACATCCCAAAACCCTTTTACTATTGCATACTATTAACAGTATGTCCTCAAACCATTCAGTTGCCTAGGTAGTATTTTTATATGCTTCATTCTATCTTTTTTATATGCAGTCGACTCCGCTTAATAGAGCCACCTCGGGACCAAGTTGTTTTGACCCGATTAAGCGGAGAAACCGATTAACCTGTGGCTCTATTAAGCGGAGTTTACTGTAATATGCAGCAGGTTTAAAAAAATGAATGTAAAATTATGGGGCCTTGGATTCGATCGTTCATAACTACTCGTTTTAATTTTTTCGATCATACCCCAATTGATTAACTCATAATAACCTTTATTTCAGTTAAGTACGTATATATATATGTTGATTAACCACAATTTGTTTATGTAATTTACACAATTACTGATTACTATGTGTAATTCACCATTGTTGACAGAGCTTTTTATTAATTTCACACTTTTTTGCCACCAATTGGGTTAATTAATTACTTCAAAAGGCACGGCACGGGGTTCTAATATTTTGTTCTCCAATAATTACACGCCTTAATATTACATGCCAACATTTAAAAAAAAATTTCTTAATTTATATATGCATTAATTTTTAAAACGCCTCATTTTTTTGGCACCTTTGAATACTTTACTCGCCTTAATTTTAATATTTCGGTTTTTTTAATTTATAATACTTGCCATATTATTTTTTCTTAAAAATAAACAATTTACGCTGATGTGATATGCAGTATTTCAGAATGTAAGTCAATACAAATGTTCTTATTAATATACAGGCTTAACCAGGGAAATTAAAGAGTGGGCTCGCACTGCCATCAAATTTCTCGGAAATGCAGTTCTAAACCTCTAAAAACCCAATTCAGAAGCATGCCATCTTACCCGTTTATTATCTATCAATATTCTACTTTAGTACCCAGCTTTATAATGTATTCTTTTCTCGTTTTATTTGGACACATTAACACAAGCCATTCTCTGGCACTTAATGCTACCTCACAACATCCAATACATTTTATTAATTTATCTTTAATAATAATCTTACATAGCTAATTTGCTATCGCCCAAAAAGGTACTCGGGTAATCAATTTTCTGAAATTGCTGAATAATGAATAACACTCTTCATTGTAATATATCTCTTAGGTTGGATTGTCTCAATGCCAAAGTTGATCTTGATCATACAGATTGTACTACCCCATTAGCTAACCTTGGGGAATTAGACAATAAGAATAGTTGTCCAGGAGATTTATTGGTACAAAAAGATATTCCCAAAATTTCTTCAGTTAGTCTGATGGATCAATCCGGAAAATTTAACTCTAACACTATGAACGAGTGTAAATACCAGACTTTATCGAGAATGCGAACGTTCGAAGTGGATGGGCAAGTGATCACCACTAGGACTACACGTATAATTGAAATAGATAATTCTAAGAATTTAACCGGAAGCTATCAAGACTCTGCACACAAAAAATTAAAAGACCTTCGTAGAATTCAAGCAAGAGAACTTAAACAGCTACAACGTGAAGAACAGAAAGATTGTTTGATTTTAATAGATCACATTAAACAAGAGAAAGATAATAAGGAAATTCAACAAAACCAAGAGAAATTTGAATTAGAAAAACGGTATGTTATTTCTCTATTTAGCTCTGAAGTTTTACATAAGATCTGAATCTCATACTACTTATATACTAAATAATAATACAGTATATGTTGGTTATAAGCACACCGGTTATAAGAACATA
Source organism: Hexactinellida sp. DTS-2022 (assembly GCA_028753945.1). Taxonomy (NCBI): domain Eukaryota; kingdom Metazoa; phylum Porifera; class Hexactinellida; species Hexactinellida sp. DTS-2022. The sequence goes on along the minus strand of JAPNXP010000012.1, from coordinate 1,937,978 downwards.
TCGGATATAAGAACACTATGTTGGAAAACGGTTGCAATATACCCTATATAATTGATGTCGGTTATAAGAACATGCCGGTTATCAGCACACTATATGCAGTTCCCGACGATGTGCTTATAACCGGCATCCACTGTAATACACTACCCGGCCAAAAGTATTTGAACAATAGGAAATCTAATGCAGACACAATAATCTTCTGGCAGCGTATTAACAACTGAATTAACTACTCTGAAATGACTTAATATAGCTTGCTTGGCCGGGTAATATAGATTAAGGTTGCAAGCCAACCGAATAGTTTAATATTCGGTTAGACCAAAGACTATTTGCGGAGTAGTTGATAATCGGTTGGTTACTGAATATCAGTTATCGGTTTTCGGTTGGGAACCAAATATAATCGGTTGACTAAATATATGAAGTAACAAAATTTAGCATATCATGATTAACAGATTAGATACCAGAGATGTTGAGAATACTTCTGGACAATATAATGTAATAAAACACATCGGTGATACGGACACTATTATTATTATTATTTTTTAATTAAATATTAGTATTAATATAAAAATTCCGAAACGAGGTATGGAATAATAATGTATACTTGTATAGTGAACTCGGTTAAGACGTACCACCCTAGGAAACAAGAAAAGTACGTACTAATCGAGTTAAGTCTTATCTGTATCCACAAGTCGAAATACTGATTTGTTCAATTATATGAATACGATTTAGGATATTCAAATCTTATCATACTTAACGATAAATTAAATATTTTAGCTGTCACTTACTCACTTAAACCAATTACTAACAAAGTTCTGCTTTTAGTTTTCTAGAAAACGCACTAACCTAATTAAAATTAACACATTTTATTTATTTTGCAATATAAATTGGTGAGTCTTTTTCCGAGGTACGTCTTATCCGACAACGTCATAGACTCCTTAAGATAAGGACTGGAACATCGCGAACTCGGGGTTTTTAACTTGAGTCTGAGAGGCTCCAATTATAAAAATTGAAAAAGCATTAGCTTTCCGGTTTCCAAATGTGATTTTTGGCATAAAGGGGTAAATTTTGGCACTCGTAAACAATTTGAGGTTTTCACTCAAAATTTCTCACACCTCGACAAGTTATGACGTCATTGTCACATTTCGAGAACCCTGAAAAGTCACTTAATCACACATAATTCGCGACACTCTAAGAGATAAAAATCTGAAAATTTAATAGAACATGCACATTAATGAAGCGGACACTTTGGTCACACCAGATTGCCAATATGCTTACTCATTACCACATGATGACGTAATCACTAAAATTTCACATTGTTAAATTTGACTATTTAGGCCTATTTACGCTTTATAATCAATGTTAGAAGTGTATAAACCACACACCAACCTCGAAGCGGTTGGTGTGTGGTTGGGTTCTGCCGCGAAACGCGGTAGTATCTATATAGATTGATGCTACAGTATATCTATATAGACTATGGCGCCTCGCTTGCTAGGTCGCTTTGCGGGAAAATCCAACCACACACCAACCGCTTCGAGGTTGGTGTGTGGTTTATACACTTCTAAACATTGATTATAAAGCGTAAATAGGTCTAAATAGTCAAATTTAAAAATGTGAAATTTTTAGTGATTACGTCATCATGTGATAATGAGTAAGCATATTGGCAATCTGGTGTGACCAAAGTGTCCGCTTCATTAATGTGCATGTTCTATTAAATTTTCAGATTTTTATCTCTTAGAGGGCGCGAATTATGTGCGATTAAGTGACTTTTCAGGGTTCTCGAAATGTGACAATGACGTCATAACTTGTCGAGGTGTGAGAAATTTTGAGTGAAAACCTCAAATTGTTTACGAGTGCCAAAATTTACCCCTTTATGCCAAAAATCACATTTGGAAACCGGAAAGCTAATGCTTTTTCAATTTTTATAATTGGAGCCTCTCAGACTCAAGTTAAAAACCCCGAGATCGCGACGTTCCAGTCCTTATCTTAGGGAGTCTATGGACTACGTGTAAACCGTATCATTTATATTGGATCAGAAAGGAAGAAATATAAGTTGTAAGAGAACAGTACGTAGTATCCGAGGGTACGTCTTAATCCGAGTTCGTATTAAGAGAGTTCCTCGGTATATATATTCTCAAATTTAGGGCACGCCGAGGTTTCTCATGCACGATTTCAATAAGCGCGGGGGTTTCTCATATACGAAAACAACAAGCGCTAGGGTGCTTATTCAGGGATTTACAGTAATTGCTCATAACTTCCATTCCATATTAGATATAAATACTAAAATTTATTACATAATGTATATTAATTAATGCTGTGTTTCATTCAGGATTTGCATACAAGGTGGGGGGGGGCTATCTGGGCTATGTAAATTCTCAAGGGGGGCACTCTGGGATATGTAGTATGTTCTTAAGGGGGGCATAAATTGAACTTCGTAGTCTGTGGTTTTTCTTGGGGGGGGCACTTGAAGGAGCAGGGGGGAAATGCCCCCCAACAACCCCCTGTATGAACCCCTAATTAATGTACATGTTACATTAAATTTCAGAATTTTGTCTCGTAGCGGGTGCGTGCGAATTATGTGCGATTAAATGAATTTCCACAATTTTTATATGATCATGATGACGTAATAATTTGATAATGAATAACCATATTCTTGATTTTGTGTGAGAAATATGTAGGAACTATTGATGCGGACATGTTGGTCACACCATATTATTAATATGCTTACTCATTACCACATGATGACGTAATCATAAAATAGTCAAATTCTCAAATTTGACTATTTTATGTATATCTACGCTATAAAATGAATGTATACAACTTACACCAACCACGAAGTGGTTGGTACAGTGTAACCTCGCTAACCGGGGAATTCGGGACTACAGATTTTGAAGTTATTCCCCAGTCCCCGGTTAGAGTGTGTCTCTATTTATTGATTTCCGATGGTCTTGACTTTCTATTGAAACTTATATTTTAGCACACTTAAGCAGGCAAGCATCACAGACTTTTTCGGAAATTCTAATTAGCCGTGAAGCTTATTTGTGTTCTAGAAACTTTCAGATTTAGGGAAACTAGTAGAATGATTGTTTGTATTAAGTAAAGTACTATTAGTAAGACACTGTAATAATACTATTAATCTCGACTTATGTTTTAAATTCCCCGTTTAGCGAGGTTAGGATTTAAAGTAATATACGAAGTCGTAACCAGATCACATTCCCCATTCCCCGCTTAGGGCAATTCCCCGGTTAGAGAGTCATTTGTATATTAAACGACGAAATAAAAAAAAGAATTCCCCGCTCCCCGGTTATCGAGGCCCCGGTTAGCAAGGTTACACTGTATGTGGTTGTGTTCTGCCGCGAAGCTACCTAGCAAGCGTAGCGCGCTAATATACTAATGAAATACAAGGATGGATATATGTGTGTATATTATTGTTTGTTTGTTCCGAGTTAATTGAAGTAACTGGACGTTTCCTCAACTTATTCTTGACATGCAGAGGTTTGAACCTGACAATTTGAGGATTGCACTCGAAATTTTCCACTTTTGCCACCACAAGTTATGTTCTCATTCTCACATTTTGATATAAAAATGTAAGAATGACATCATAACTTCGCTCATAATTCGCACCCTCTGCGAGATAAAATTGTAAAATTAATAGATTGTGTAGATTTATGATCCGGGTAAACAGTCCTAATTTTTTGTACACATGAACAATTGATAACTTGAAAACCTAAGTTGAGTAATTCTTGAAAAACGTATAATATATGAATGACCCATGAATTAATCAACTAGCTGATAGCAATCTAATAATGTATTAGATTAATAAGCACAATTGAGATATATACAGAAGTAATTACAAGAGCTGGGTTATCTTTTGATTATCTGCTGTAAAACAGTTTTGCTATTGTAGTGGCATTATATTCATTTTGGGCCGTCGCTGAAACAAAAATAGGTTGCCGCTATCCACGTTGACCAGGTAACTGCTATACCAAGTTAAATATAACGGGTAATCGTACGAGGACTGTTTAAGAAACCGCTATTTATTAGTCACCGCCAGGGTTGGGGCCGATTACGATTACAATCGTAATCGATTGTAATCGATTACACATTTCGCTGTAATCGTAATCGTAATTAGATAATTATATTAGAGTGTAATCGTATCGTAAACGTAATCATGCTATTTTATTAGCGTATTTATCTTTGAGATTGAGGATATATTATCAATTCGTAGGATTGCACCTGCGAAAGTGCTTTTATTCAATAACAGTCACATTAATTTGAATTCCATCATAATATATACAGTAACAGTGAAATTGATATTTTTCCTTGTTGTTAGTACTTTTTGATTCGAATTTATCAGACTTAGCCAGACCGCATTTAGTATACATTTTGGATTATTTTCATAATCGTAGTCATATACAAGTTTATAGTAATTGTAATCGTAATCTTAATCGTTTAAAAAGATAAATCGTAATCGTATTCGTAATCATAATCATCTGAAAGTAATCGGCCCCAACCCTGGTCACCGCTTTAAATAGGTTGCTCTAAAGTATGTTCGACTGTATTTATTTATTATGCCCGTTAACAGTTTAAATCCGGTTTTCTTGTACCGGGTTATTATAACTATCGCTTTACTGTGCCGACTACCAGGTTGTGGGACAGTATTGAAATCACTTCCTTCGTTGTTGTTTTACTGTGCCGAGTATACTATAGTATAGTGGCCCAGTATTGAAATCACTGCTTGGTTTTTTTATTAGTCCGTATCCACTCTACATGTCAGAGTTTGATTGACCGGAGCTCTCATTTTTAACATCGGTATCCCATATGTTATAGATGTGCATCTTGGCCAAATTTTTGATAAACATTTTTATTTCTTACAAATTTTTTAATAATATTTTCCGTTAAATAGGTTTATACGATTTTTTTATTTGGGCTCAGAACTAGGGCTGTACCGGATATCCGGTTCTAATCCGGTATCCGGTGTATCCGGCCAATTACCGGATATCCGGCCGGAACCGGATATGAACAACTATCCGGCCGGAAAACGGTCCCAATTGTATTTGTGTATGAATTAAAGAATAACTATCTCTCCGAATATCAAGTGAATTTGCATAGCTCTAGGGTCATTAACTGTCCATTTTCTCTGTCGTTCTAATGTCTGGTATAGGTTTTCTTGTATAGATATTCTTGGAATAGAATTTAGATAGTGTGTAATAGCAGAACTAGTTGATTGAAAAAATATTATGATCACCTTGTTGTGAATTTCTACAAGAGGATTTTCATTTATTGTTTTTTCTTTGTAAATTTCTGGATGTGAATGTTTTATGTGGTTCCACAGTGGTGACGTGCTATATGTTTAGGATTTTACCACGTGATATATGTATTGGCATCACATTCATTACAGAGTGCTCTGAAAGAATCGTTATTAGATAGTGAGAAAAATGCCAAATTTCACTACGAGTGTTATCTTAGCGGCGGATTCATCGGCGGATTCGCAGACCTCACGTTTATGCTAATAACTCAAAAAGTTTACGCTGTACGTGAAAAATTTTCACATCAGCGGGAAGATGAAAGTTGTGACAACCCATATATAATCCCAAAATGTCAAAATTCCTTAAGATGACTCAGCAATTTTCGCTCAAATTTAGACCTCGGTTTTTCCATAATAACTCAAAAATTATCCATCAAATCAAATTTTCCTTTTAATCACATGTCTATCTCACCTATGACAACCTGTCATGCAAATTTCAAAACAAAATATTCATTTTTGAAAAAAAATTTGAACATAAATTTCATTAAATTAATTTCACGATCTTATCGGCGGATTCGCAGACCTCACGTTTATGCTAATAACTCAAAAAGTTTACGCTGTACGTGAATTTTTTTACATCAGCGGAAAGATGAAAGTTGTGACAACCCATATATAATCCCAAAATGTCAAAATTCCTTAAGATGACTCAGCAATTTTCGCTCAAATTTAGACCTCGGGTTTTCCATAATAACTCAAAAATTATTCATCAAATCAAATTTTCCTTTTAATCACATGTCTATCTCACCTATGACAACCTGTAATGCAAATTTCAAAACAAAATATTCATTTTTGAAAAAATATTATTAACATAAAATTTCACTAAAATCGGCTTACAATGATGATTTCCAATATCCATAATGTTGATATGTTGTCATTTAATAATACTATTGATAAGAATGTATTTGATTTGCGTCAGTGTTCACAGGAATTAAAGTTTTAGGTACCTCTGAAGAATAATTAATGACCGCATTCCTAATTATATCAGGCTTAGTGATTACTTTCTGTAAACAAGCTTACATAATACAAACAACTTCATATATACAAATATATTTGGAATGCAATATTCATTAAGAGAATAGAATCAGACATATAAACAATATTATGGTTACTACAACAATGTTAGGTATTTTAAGCATCTCCAGGTTTTTCCATTTCCATAATCTGCGTAACTTCTATCTGAATGATCTTACTTGTGGCCATGTTCCTTCTCTCCAAATATACGTACTATTTGCCTTTAAAGAGGGTGAATCTCATATAAATGTAAAGCAACATATTATCTCAGAATATGACTTACCAACGAGTGCATGTTATTAAATGGTGACAAATATTAGTAATGCTTTATATAGAAAGATCGAGATAACCAAAGTTATTCTAAAAAAGTAAGAGAACTACTTAGTAGAACATGGAAATAAAGAGAGAACTAGTTTATTGGTTTAGGATTTAACACATTAATGATAATATGCATTAATTCTTTTCACTGATACGATATTAAAAGGGCGCCATTAAATATAACAGGAAAGTACATCTACAAATTGTGGTAAAACTATTGCAACTCTTCTAAAACTCTGCCTTGTTCAATTTAAAAAATAATTAACTATTATTTTCGAATTTAACAGAAATAATAGGTTCATAATGATTCCCAATATTTCGTATATATATCCCATTTGGGGTTGGCGCCTTCATTAACTCTTCAAAAGTTGATCCATTCCCTGAAAATCCAATCCAACGTGTTCCCAACGGACCCAAGAATACCCAGATATCTATATTAAATAACAAAGCAGTTGCAAAGAGTTCAAGATCAGTAGCCCATTTCCCACTCTTCCTCATTCCTGTTTTGTTGACCCAGTCTTGTACATTTCGATAATTACCCTGCGTATAAACATATTTTGTGCGTAAATATTTATTGCAACTCATACTTAGGTCACCTAGCATATTATCAATTATTAGCTCCCTAAACTCTGCATGGAAATCTTGACTACCAGTGATGAGATAAGAAATTGTCGAGAAATAGCAATTTCCATCGCCAATTATATATTGAGTCAAGTTTGGCGAATAACTAAATAAACTTTCTTCATTATCTACAATATCATTATAGGAGTACGGTAACTCCTCGCGAAAGTGAAACTTCCACTTTTTACATGTAGAAATCTGCCAGTCTGTATGTGGCGGACGAAAGCTTGGTAGTACATATCGTATTAGCCCCGTCTCAACTATTTCCTCATCTGTAATTATAGAGGCCACTCGCATTACCTTTGATGCAGTTTGCGTACGTAAACTAGATAACTTTTCGCATTTTCGTGGGACAAATTTACGCTTAATTTTACATATTTTATTTTTCTTCTCAACTTTTTTCTTCTTAAATGTTTGAAATTCATATGATTTAGGTTGTAAATAACCGCAATACACTTTCTTTTTTCGTGACCATTCTTCAACACTTTCCTCTTCCAAACTATTTCTTACTCTTTTATGACCTTTAAATACCTTATTCGCTCGCGGGTGAAAGGCAAATTGAAACGCTGATAACCTACTTACTATACCAGGATACAACAATTGTATCAAATCTCCAGGCCTCAAATTAGTTTTGGATTCCAAAATATTTAACTTCACAATACGCATCCAATTCTCCACAATAGCGTTGCTAAAGATGCTAGTCTTGTTCTTATCCGCTACACTAATAGGTCCTAAGATTATTCCACTCCATAAAGGTAATATAGGTAGGTAGAATATTAACAAGTATTCTATAAGCTCCGGATTATAACAAGGATTTGGATCTGCATTTTTTCCTGGATTATTGTTGATCCAAGATTTGCAATTTTTTGCAATATTTACAAAATGTTTGCCGAAAGGGGATTTTTCTCTGTATGTTTTACTATCCTTGTTATCAATAGCAATATTATTATCGTCCATATGTTCTTCAACCAAATATTCATTAGTCTCTGAGGAGTTTACGGAATCATTACTAATGAATGTTTCTAGCAAATGAGTATGTGTCTTTACTATTGCACTTAAAGAACTACTCATAAATACAATGCATAAAGATTGGAATAAATTATTGATACTTGTCATTTCAACAGCGCGTACAATAAATCCGATACTATGTAAAAACAGTTTTCTCACTTCTTTTTGTAGTTTAAATTTTTTATTTATATGAAATCCTATGCTGTGCATTAAATGAGCCGAACATAAGTGAAGAATTACTTTAAAGTCCGTCTCATTAACTGCAGAATTTACATCTACCATATTCCAACACTTATGGAGATAAGTATCTATATCACACTTGAGAAAAATACTACAAGAACTGTGAATCAAAACCCAGCTGAAATCTATTTCAACTTGTGAAATGTTTAGATCGCCCAGTATTTTCTTTGCATCAAGGGACCATTTGTGCAAAAAATAACTTATTTCAGCACTGGTGTGTCCTGAACTAATCATTTCTGCTAGTGGAATTGGACTAGTGGAGTAAGTAGGATGTCTTACAGTTAGAGCGTAATAGAATACTTTCTTTAGTGAGGGTTCTATTTTCCTAACAATTGATCCTGTGGCATCCAAGTGAAGAACAATTCTTGTATCTTTAAACAATTTCAATATTTTGATTTGATCTTCAGTGTACATATGTACAATAAAAGGATTATGACTTAGTGACTGTATGTAACCTCTAACATGAAGGCCAATAACACTATTTCTATAATACTGTTGTAAGCTAATTAACTCAGTCCAGTTATCATTAGAATACCTCTGTAAACTAGACAAATCAAATTTAGCTTTTCGCAGGACTGCAGAACTTCTAACCTTATTTAGGTTACCATAATTAAGCGCTAAGTTTGTGTTCTCTACAGAATCAAATTGATCATAGAAATATGCATTTACAGATGTATCTGCTACCCCTCTAGCTACTTCTAACCTATGCGAATGTGATAAATTTCGTGAGTGCACAGTTGTATTATCGAAATGCTGTTCAGATAAGGTTCCATAAGCTACATACTCCACAATAATATTTTCATCAATTTTACACTCCAACGGCTCTTTCTTTATTACAAATGTAAATTCAAAACAATCTTTAAACTTACACACTGCTTTAGCTCTAAAAAAACAGCTATTTTGTTTTCTACTACTAAGTTTATTAACCTTTTTGTATTGAAAAGAAAGAACACATACAAAATTTCCCTCGATTTTTGAACTAAATAAATTGGTCCAATCTTTAGAAAATACTACAGAGTCTCCATGAATTAGTGTAATACTTTTCCATTCCATTCCACTTAGCAAAAATTCACCACAGATTTCCTCACTAAACATGGATTGTTCAACTATGATTTCATTACCCAGAGTACTGTCGTCATCTTCTGATGGCACTAGCAATTTGGACTCAGGGATATTAGAGGTAATAACAATTTCAGGTTGCGGGTCATCGGTAGATGACAATACCGGGACTTGTTGATTTGAAGAAGAAGAAGAGGTATGATGCAATTTTAGGCACAGAGATTCATGAAATGAGCTTAAAGTATCTGAACTTTCTCGACAGGCTAGAATAAAGCTAGTGAATAAATCTAGTTGTTGCACTGTGATAGCTATATATGAATTCCCGAATAGCTCTAATATCCTACAACTAATGTTTTCAACTAAAATCCACGCTTCCACTAAGTTACAATTTCGCCTGATTAGTCGAATCCATTGCATTGACTCCATTAGACAGCAACTAAACTTTTTCGACTGGTCGTGGAGTTTGTCATCCACTAGCATGAACTCACCACTAACAAGCGGACACTCTAAGCTGAAAAATTTCATTGCATCTAACCATAGACTATTATTACAGTTTATGAATGACCAAAAATGGCTATCAGTCCTCCCTGTTTGGGGAGGAGGAGAAGCTATCTTAGACATGAGACCGTAAAGCTGGCAGTCATCGCAACCAGATGCCAATAAACCTAGCAAACTGTTATTCGTTACGTCTCGCTGTAAACTAGGAAAACTGAAATCGATTTCATCCAAACTCCTCTTACTGAGTTCTATAGTGTCAGGATATGAGCTAGCAGATACTAACTGAGTACTGATATGCTCTACTGCCAATCGGGATACATCATTGGTGATAGACTTACGCGTACTGATCATTTGCTTTACGAGATGCTGAAAGTTTCCTCTATTCAATCTCCATTTGGAGCTGAGAGAATCGCGCTTAGTAGCCTTGTTTTTTCCAAAAAGAATAATTGATAATTTTCCCCAGACAGATTTTGGCTTATGTTTGTCTCCTTTGTTCAAAGCATCTCTTACGCTATCGAAGCTTTCATAGCCGAGTTTCTGGGGAGCTTCCACGAATTGCTCTATTGAAGTCATTACTAGATGAAATAATAATAATAATTTTAATTAATCAATACATATATATATACTACTACAGTAGAACCTCGTTAGTACGAACACGGTTAATTAAGTCATTACTAGATGAAATAATAATAATTATTATAATTAATCAATACATATATATATACTACTACAGTAGAACCTCGTTAGTACGAACACGGTTAATTAATACGAATTTCCGGATAAGAAGAACAGTTCCACAAAATCAGGTCCTTACAATGGCGATTGAATGGGTATTACTCTGGTTAATACGAACTCCGGATAAAGCGAACAAATTTTTATTGTCCGTTGGTATCGACTGCATATAGTAATTATATTAGTATTCGAGGCCGGCGGTATTTCCTTCCGCCGGACTTGGGCATCCAAAGCTTGAAGGCCACGTTATTGTAAATTAAATTTTAGATCTGATCATTCAAAATGTAGTGGTAAAAATATCGGTCTGGCCATGGCCTGCCCTGGTATTATTAAAATAAATAACAAAGTAGCTAAAAGGCAAATAAAATAAAAAAACTCACTTGAATTGGAAGAATCGACTTGGAGGAATAAAGAAGAGAGCAGAAAATAAATGAGAAGAAAATGGAGATGAGAAATATGCTGTAAAGTCAAAAAGATCTTTGAAAAAAAAGTGAAAAGTGTGTTTGAAAAAAATGAAATAAATTCGAAGAAAATCAAGTACACGTAGAAGAAAGGCAGTGTACCATTTATAGTGAGAAATCATTGAATTATAAACAAAGGATATAATAAATTCTGATCAATAGTTATTAGACAACATATTCTACATTGTGGATATTGGATAGGTATTCAAATCATCATTGTAAGCCGATTTTAGAAAAATTTATGTTAATAATATTTTTTCAAAAATGAATATTTTGTTTTGAAATTTGCATGACAGGTTGTCATAGGTGAGATAGACATGTGATTAAAAGGAAAATTTGATTTGATGGATAATTTTTGAGTTATTATGGAAAAACCGAGGTCTAAATTTGAGCGAAAATTGCTGAGTCATCTTAAGGAATTTTGACATTTTGGGATTATATATGGGTTGTCACAACTTTCATCTTCCCGCTGATGTGAAAATTTTTCACGTACAGCGTAAACTTTTTGAGTTATTAGCATAAACGTGAGGTCTGCGAATCCGCCGATGAATCCGCCGCTAAGATAACACTCGTAATTTCACTCATGCTTGGATTGATAAAAAATTCAACCTTTCAAGCTATAATATATAGGAATCGAAAATAAATATGTTATTGAAAAGATCTTATTTACCATAGGTGAATGCGATTGAAAGTATATTCATATACTGTATCAATTGTGGAATGACATAAATTATTTTAGAAGCCTCCCTAAAATATACAAGCTTAGTTTATGGACGATTTAATTATGAATAAGTAGAACTTGTTATTGATGTAATATTATGGTTTCATTTGTCAAATACATATTTAGCCGGATATCCGGCCGGATAACCGGATAATTGAGCACCGGATATCCGGATCCGGCCGGAGTAGAGAATCTCTAATCCGGTACAGCTCTACTCAGAACCTGCACAATTAGGTGCTAATTTCCTTTGTTTACTTACACTAAGTTTTACTACTAGTTTTAATTCTAATTCTATTGTTACAACTTGTGATAATTATATTGATTCAACTTATGAGATCGAGTATGCTTCTATTTCCTAATTTAAGGTTATTCAATATCAGCAAAAATTATTGTGTGAGCTTATCCATTGTTTTACTTTAGAACACTTATACATAGTATATGATAACGCAACCATTTAAATTTCCATTTAACAAATACTTTTTTTAATTTTAATTTTTTTAATTTCGCTAATGTTAAATTCCTATACCCTTTTAACTCAATGAGGGTTTCCAGGGTATTATACAGAGGTGAGGGCGCCCCGGAATTTCCCTCCCTAGCTTGAATCCCCCCCCCCCTGGTAATATGCTGCTAAGTTCTTATTTTCAGTTAAAATTAGGTGTTTTAAGCTTTTGTAGAGAGACAAATCGACGTATTCTTCTCTAGGCTAGAATATTTTATGTTAGAAGTTCTGTACCTTCCCCGCACATACCATTCAAACAATACTAGTGATAATCATTAATGAAATTGTGCCAGAAGCTATAATTATCTTCCATTAGTTACCACAGCTTCAAATACTATGTGATTATTTTACAGCAATAGCTCTCCATTGTTGGCAATAATACTTTGCACTATAAATTGTATCTGGCTTCCAGGGGCTTCGCCCATGCACCCTACTGGGGGGCTAGTAGCGCCCCCCAGACCCCCAGCTGGTGAAGCAATTATTTAGTGGATCCTGGGACTAGCAGACCTTCCCCCCCCTGAAGAAAAAACCTGTATAAAACCCTGGTTTCCGCCAACATTCCCCCGGAAGTTTAAATACCAGATATCAAGTTGAATGTTTTTCTATCGTGTAGTTCATGAATAGATGTGTGATTTGTCAGATTGAATAAGCTCTATCAAATTTAGAAGTATGTTCTTTTTTGATGTTAAAAAAGATTCCGGACACAAACCCCCACTTTTATTGGATTTTCATGGAATTTTCTTGACGATTAGGTCATAAAATGTGAAGAATGCATCGAAAAGCTTATACAACCCGACAACTCACAGATCTACTCATACACTATACGAGAGAAAAGGATTAAACTTGATATCTGTTATATAATTTCTGGGGGAATGTTGGCGCAAACTCACTTTGTCCGTTTTATTGATTTTTTGAAAAATTCGTCATATTTGGAGTGAATATTAATAAATACCAAAAATAAAAATTGTTCTAGACAGATTTTCGAAAATTTTGGATCTATATACTACATATATAGAAGTAGTGTTTAAAAAATAAGATTCTTCAATCTATAATAACGACAGATTAGGAAAGTATATTTTCTTCTGCAAGAATTCTCTTGCACTATTAATATTTTGACATATTTAATTATAATTAACTAAGTCTGTATTTAATATACAGAGAAGCATCCAATCTGTTTATAGGGGTTGTCGGGTGTGCTAAATTCACATAGTGTAGCTAAATTCATCTTAAATTACTATTTATTCTAAATAATTAAACGTTGATAAATATAAGTTGACATTGAGATTAGTGTTAAAGTATTAATAATTTAATAATTATTTATAGAGATAATTCACACTGGGGCGTTTCGCTTTCTAGGTGGCTTCGGAACAAAACAAGCAAAATATGTTAGAAGTGTACAACTTCTAACATTGATTATAAAGCGTAAATAGGCATAAATAATTATATTTAACAATGTGAATTTGAATGATTGCTTCATCATGAGATAATAAGCAATAATATTAGCAATCTGGTGTGATCAACGTGTCCGCATCATTAATGTGCATGTTCTATGAAGTTTTCAGATATTTATCTCTTAGAGGACGTTGATTATGTGCGCTTAAGTGAATTTTCATGCTACTCGAAATGTTACAATGACATCATAACTTTATGAGGTATGAGAAATTTCGGGTGGAAACCTCAACTTGTTGTCGGGTTCCAAAGGTTACCCCTTTAAGCCACAAATCACATTTAGAAACGTCCAGTTTCTTTAATCAACTAGGAACATACAAACAAATATATATACACACATATACTACGTACGTATATCACGAGTGTGAAGTAAGCAGTGATCTGGCAGCGAGAAATTGAGCACACTATACAACAGTGTAACAACGCCATAAGTCCGAAACTAATTCGTCAATCTAAATGCCAGTTGTATTATATTAATACTAACTTGGGTAATTTCTGTCAATTTGGTAATACAGTCGAAATCGGATTATTTTGTCCAATTCTTTGCATGGCTAATTCGACAAAATAATCCGATTTCGACTGTACTAAACCAGCCACATGTCTCCCAATGGATATAACAAATCTACATTTCTAATAATTGTCAATCTATGCTAAGATGCTATTTCTAAGTATATCTAATACTACAGACTTCGATTTATATATCTCTTGCTAATTATACTTGGTAGGGTCAAATTCTCACATGTTGCTTTGTCCCACTTTATCTTCTGAATTAACTTTTGTTACTGGTTTAAAATGACTCAAGTAGAGACGAATTAAATTGTGGACATCTTTCTTATCGTTAAATCTTTGCCCGAAAATGTATACCAAAGGTGGTCAAAGTCCTTGTATCTGAAAATATCTGTTTTAAGCAATGGGGGGCTAAAAGTAATTACAGGTCGGTTCCCAAAGATCCAGTTCTGTCAATCCTACTTGATTTATATACTCCTTAATTTGAAGAGTAGTTCTTTAAAGCGATTAAATTTGAGTGTGAATTGCAGTATTTTGAACAACAATCTCTGTTTTTCCCTTGCATATTTAATACTAGTAGTTCCCTTATTTCTCTGTGATTAAGATCAGAACTTATTATGATATACGAGAGAGAATTCAAAAAACATCTTCCATCCGGTGCAATACGCTTTTCCTTCTAGGCCACCAATTACGTATTTTCAGGGATTTATTAATTGCCTGATTTAAATAAATAACTCCACCAACTAATGTAAGCATCATTTCATACCCTTCTCTTTTTGCCATGATGGGATTACTGGGCAAAACTCTTCGTAATCGTATGTCTGGATATCATCAGATTCTCCTACTATCGTCAATTGATAATTCATTTGATTCTACATGTAGGTTTTTATTTTTCCGATATACAACATGTATGGTCATTTTGTATCCTGCAACAACACATCCTTCGCTTTCTTCGTTTTTCTTATTCTCTTCAGAATTTTGTATATTTATACCTTTATTTCTAACTTGTTGGTCTTGACTTCGGGCTGTAGAAAAGTTCAGCTTTCCTAACATAACTATGTTTACTTCTCTTACCTCTCTTCCAGATTTCTTCCACCTGGTGTTATCATTCTTTTCCACCTTTATCCTTTTTATCATTTGTTACTTATGGGTAAGAATGCAAAATCAAATGTTTTTATTCTGCCAAAATACTTTCACGTACCTTTCGTATAAAGTCCCCAGGTCTTAACTTAGTTTCATTTTGCAATATATTAATTTTCACAATGCGCATCCAATTTTCAGCTATAGAATTCGTGAAAGTAACACTTTCCCAGGATATAATATCGGGACAAGATTAAATCTAATCATAGTGGGGAAATTGGCATATAATGTGTTGCCAAAAAGTCCAATAAATCAGTTAAGTAATTCATTGTTTGCCTCGAAAGAATGATGCATATATTTTATGCTTAAATTTTGTATAAAATTTGAGCACTTATTATAGATCTATTCTGAAAATGTTTTTCCAACTCAAAAAACTCAAAAACTATCTATTTTATGTAAACTATGCTAGTACTGATCTATCCGCAATTGGTAACTTCCTTTTCATTGATAATACATTTCTAGGCCTAACTTCAATAATCTTTGAGATAATGATTGTATTACCATATAAAGAATTAAGTGCTAATAATCTCATTATCTCAAAGATTATTTCATACATCCATAAAAAAGTGAAATTTGACTTATATCTTCAAGAGTTGTTGAGCTTGTTAGTCTAGCCATTATTTACATAATAATTCGTTTGATCCTTTTGGTTGGCTTTAGCGAACTTTTCTTTTCTAGTTTATAGCTAAATCGGTGCACTATATATCTGCTGAAAAATTGTGGAGTATTGAGTTGATATAATTTAATTCTGAGTCATTATGATGAAGTATTTCCCAGCAGTCGGTTAGGTTGATTTCTAAACTTTGAGAATTGAATGCATTGCAAGTACTATCACTACTATGTAACGTTGGCCAACTAAAGTCAACTACAATGTGAGTTGGAGTAATATCTTTCTTAAAAACTTTCTTGACATTGTAACGCCATTTAGGAGGAAATGAGTTATTTCGACATTGGTTTGATCGCTACTGATCATCTCAGCTAGCGGAATGGGGCTAACCTTTGAGAAAGCGTGATTTATTGTGCATAATAGAGAACTTTGTGAGTGTTATCTAATTTACAATTAACCGATCCAGTGGCATCTAGATGTAGTGTAAAATTTTCCTAAGGAATTTTCTTTAGGAGACGTATTGCTCTTCAGTGTGCAAGTGGATAACAAAATGATTTCTAGATATTGTTTGAATATACCCATTAAAGACAGTTCATTTAATGTTGCTAGCATATGTCTTTTGGGCACTAAATCTACATTTTGAAGCATCTTCAGACTTTTATTTTTCAAATTACATCGGCAGATTTTATAGAGTTCATATTTCCATGTGACGCGACTGTTGAATTGGAAGTATTATCAAACTGCTCATAATGATAATACTTGGCAATGGATAGTTTAGCTCTTCGGCAACAAATTTTCTAGCTTGACCTGATAATTTGCGACTATGAGAAGTTTCATTATCAAATTGTTGACTTGAAAGTGATCCATCAGCTATAACTGTGACTATTAATTAGATTTGCAAACCTTAGTAGACGATCTATGGTAATTCTGAGGCTGATACAAATTGGAAATTTGCATTTCGCCTCAGCAACAAATAGGGACAGTTATTTCGAGCGAAATTGAGTTTGATACGATTATCTAAAAATTTCAAAGCCGCAAAATGGAAACTAGTTGACAAATCTTTGTTAAAAACATTCGTCCATTCTCTATACAGTGTAACTGCTCTATTTGCACGTATAATGATAACCATTCACTCTGGTTCTAAACAAATTGATATGACTTACGATCGCCAGAATATTTTCCATCTTGACTTTGCAGTAATAAGTCAAGTGTTATTAAAATCATGATTGTGTCTGTGAATGAAGCTGAATCACAATCAACAGTTTGTTGGAACGTATCGATAAGAGTCGATTTGGTAGTGCTTCTATATTGACAGTATTTGGAATTAGAAAGCAAATTTGATGCAACTATCCGGACTTTTGAACGGGGTACATTCTATATGGAAACTGTAAGTTGAAGGAAGATATTCAAATTTAATACTGAGAAGTGAACTCACATTTGTTAAGTTGGTCTCACTAGATCCATTTAGAATAACCAATTTTTGCCGAATAACAGAATAATTTCCTCCATAATTGCATTATTTTTGCCCTTAGTGGTGCTCGGTTTCTATTATTTATACACTTCGCCAACTTACCCCAGAAAGAATTAGGGGTAAACAATTTTGATTCTTGACTAGTAATTCTTCTATTTCGGGCCATTTCATTTGTAACGAAAAGATGCTTGGATAATTTTTGCAGTTCTCCATAAGCCCAGTTTCTGAATTCTAGAAATTAAAAATAAGTATTACCTAATTGTCTTGGTCCAGGATTTACCTCAATATCGCCCACTGATGAAGAAAATATTAAACAAGTCAATATTAGAACAAGTAATTTGGAAAGAATATGTTGGAAAGAAGAGAAAGTAGAGTCAAATTTGCGAACATAACAAAATAAATATTTACAAGATGTCTCAATATATAATCCTGAAGAATTGCTATGTATCCTCATTAATATTTAATTATTAAAAATAAATAGATCGTTAGTCCAAATGAGTTTTAAGGAGAATTAGATTAAAAGTCAATATACTATATATTGCCACAAGGGTGGGTGTGTGTGAGTGTGTGTACATATATATTTATTTGTATATTCCGAGTTGATTGAAGAAACTGGAGGGATTCCAAATGTGATTTATGGCATATAGGGGTAACTTTTGGCCCCCGCCAACAAGTTGAGGTTTTCATTCAAATTTGTCACACGACGACAAGTTATGACGCCATTGTCACATTTCGAGAAGCTTGAAATTCACTTAATCGCAGATAATTTCCGCCATCTGAGAGATAAATATCTGAAAGTTTAATAGAACATAGACATTAATGATGCGGACACGTTGCTCACACCAGATTGCTAATATGCTTACTTATTATCTGATGATGACGCAATCATTTAAATTTCACATTGTTAAATTTGTTTATATTAAGCATATTTAAGCTATAACAGGCTATAATTGTGTTAGAAGTATTAATTAACTCACAAACCAACCTTGCACAGTGGGAATTTTTAGGATAGTATGTGGAAATAAGCATTTCCGTAGCAGATACCCACATTTAAAGTATTATTGGCATCATCAAAATTAATATTTATTATCTCCTATATGTAGTTATGGACGTTCGAAAGGAACATCATTGAAGACAAATGTTTGGTTGGTTAAGAATTTTAATAGTCACCCATGATTAAATAATCGTAAATTTTGATCATGGGAAAGAAATTACATTTAGATAGTTTACATTCACTAAATAATCAAGTCAACAGAGGTTAAATTTACAAATATCTCATCTTTACTAGTTAGGGATGGACTAATCATCGATATTTCTTTGCAGCAACTATCAGCACCACCACACTTTTAGACTTTTTTCTGAATGTATTGAGGACTGCGTAGATACCACATAAAAGAAGAACAAATATATCTCGAGTATTAAGAAAAAATCTTTTTCTGTTCAAGTGCTCACGATACTTTCTGATCAATTTATTGCATGCTTCAACAGCTTCTTCAGAATAATCTTTTGAATCATGGGAGTTGTTACAATCCCGTATTAATTCACAAGAATGTGCTAAGACTTTATGCAGAGTTGGACTAATATTGGCCCAAGGGTAAGAATGAGGGCACATTCATAAGTTTCTCTGCATAATGTGTCGAGAGATTCGGTATTAATTTGCAACTGCTATTATATCTCCGTAAGATCACGGAAAGGTTGGTATGAATAGTTTTCAGAGTGCCATGAAATTTACCCGGTAGAAGTGTCGAAACCCAATGAATACTTTCATTTTATCTAAAAAGCACTGACGGACTATATTCCCAGTTGATGTAGTACCTCCATCACTACTAGGTTGGTCAATCTTAAGACCACTTTTCTCAAATAAGAAGCTACGAGTACACTTCATGGAGTCTTTAACTTTCATTGATAATGGAGACCATTTATCTGTCCAGATTGTAGTGGTATACAAGTGTCATAAACCATCTGAAAATACATGTATATGTGATGCAGAGAGGTGATGCACAAATAATATTGATATCAGAAATCAGTTCATGTGTCAATCCAATTCGTTTTACTGAAGGAAGAGGTAAAAATTATTCTCTATTTACTTCAGAGAAAAATTTTCGCCGCTGTTATTTTGACCCATTAATTTGGAATCCAGTATGAACTAGTTTTAGATCGTGTAATCACGGTACGTGGTATACCGATGGTATAATGAGGTATAACCAATTATACCAAATTAGTGTCTAGTTTCGGTATACTACCTTTTGCATAATATTTATGAAATTTACCTAGATTACACCTGGATTATACCAATATCATAACACAATATACTACATATATTTCGAGTATTTAAGGTAGTATAGATGTAGGTATATTAAATGTGTAATGGAAGTTTAGAACGCTATGCCGAACAATTCCAAATTTGGTATAATTAATTATACCTAATTATACCATCGGTATACCACGTACCGTGCGTGTAATTCATTAAAATTAGCTGTACAAAGCTGACAATGAGCGCCACCAGCTCCAGAGAGTATTCCTGCCATTTTCCATCAAACATACTCCGCTCTATTACAATATTTACGAAACCTTGCGCCAGGAGTATACCGTTCTGATTTAATATTGAAACCTCGGGATTAATTAAAGTTTCCATTAAGTGTCGGACATTCTCTTCGTTTTCCTTAACTGATAATAACAAACAGGTTGGATTTGAAAGTGAGAATAGGGAGTTTTGTTTCCCATATAAAATGGTTATTGGTATCTTTGATGGAAAGAGGCCTAAAAGCGAATAACAGATAATGTTTATTAGAGTCAGATAAACATGATAGTTGGTTGTAGACTTGGTGAGATCCAGATCCATCCAAACCATCTGTTGCTGTCAATGTTAGAAGAAAGTGAGAATTACTCAATGTCTGTAAAGTTTCTATTAATCTGGAGATCGTTTGATTTATTATCAGCTGATACGATATTCCAATTCCTATTGAGATCTCAGATTGATTACGAATATTTCTTCAGTTTATGGTCGAGAGTAAAATGTTTACAATATAGAGTTAGATCTTTGTAGCCCGAAAAAATAACGCCTTCTGTTTTGCAAACTCTTTTTAGATCAACATACTTCCGTTTACCAATATCAAGTTGGGAGAGAAGGAAGGTCGACTTCTCAACTGAAATATTTTTCTTTGATCTACTTGGAAATGTGCCTTTGTGTACAATCTCCTTACTAGCAGAACTAATTTTTCTGTCACCTGCAGAGCTGGAAACAAACTGCATTTCGATTAACTTTATACTAATATGAATATCACTATCCACACATTTCTGTTCTCTCTCAATGGTGGTGGAAGAATTATTCCAATTAGAAAGATCATTCCTCTTTTTGGAGACTGTCCTGTCTAACTCTAGCTGTGCAAATAGTCGTCGGATGGGCTGGTACTGGTCTTCATTCAGTCTGAATGTGTCTATAAATGAGGTGGCAGCATTCCTTATTGATGATTTTGAGCTTAGAAATTCTAAAGTTTCCTTGTTATTCATAAGAAATAATTCTAATTGAAGGAGTATAATTTGTACTTGAATCACTTATCTTACTAAATAAATTAATATCAAAAGAAACTATCTGTGGGAAAATTTGGGCGCATCTGGAATTTGGTTTATATTGAAGTTAAATATGTCTACTTTATATTAAAAACACTAAAAAATCCGCCGGAGCCCGGACACGATATTTCCCATCACCTTGAAGGAGGAGGAGTAAGCAAAAGTTTATTGTACGAATTGTATAATTTCCGCTAGGCACATCCCATAATTAATTTTATTGAGATGTTATTATGATATCTAATATATACATAATTAAACCATGTATATGAGAATATTCTAAAGGAAAGTCATTCTCAAGAACACTGTTCTCAAAATCTGCAATGAAGCATAGTCACTTTCTTTAACCGCAAAATAGAAATTCCAATTGTCTAATACTTTGAATAGTCATAACAACCAAAATCTTTTTAAATCAGAATGACATTATGCATTACTAAGTTATTTAATATTCTGAATTCTGTGGTAACCACGAATTCTAGTTTCAAGAGAATGATAATCTTATCCTATTTCCACCTAGATTCCCACTGTGGTTGTGTTCTGACACGAATCGATCTAGACGTTAATGCAATAGTTCCTTTTGGCTCGTGAGTCGTGACCACTTGACAAGTGGGCCTTAACACCTTGAGCCATTGATAACAAAAACGCTAAAAATCAAAATAGCAGGTGTGCCGACAACATTACTTTCGAGACATTATCAATAAGCCAGCAACCAAATTAAGTGTTTCCAAAGAAAATGCTTTCGGAACAGCTGCAATTCTGGATTTACTGATCATAAGCCTTTTTCTTCAAGACTAAAAAATTAAGGCATGTAAATACTTGGTGAACAATAAATATTAGTCACCCGTGCCTTTAATTAATTAACCCATTGGTGGCAAGAAAGTGTGAATTTAATGAAAGCTTTAATAACGAAAATGCTAACAATGATATATTACAAATAGTAAACAGTAATTGTGCAAAGTATCATAAAACAAATTGGTTTAATAACATACAGTCAACTCCCATTATAACGAAGTGCTCGGAACCTTAGTTTCATTTCGTTATATGCGGAGTTTTTATGACCGGAGTTCGTTATAGGCGGAGTTCGATCTTAAAAGAGTTCATTACAAGTTGAATTTCGTTGTAACCGGAGTTTCATATAAACGGAGTTCGTTATAACCAGAGTAAAATCAATTGTTTAGAGGCTATATGGGATTTAAATGACTTCGTTATAAGCGGAATTTCGTTATATCCATTTCGTTGTACCCGAAGTTTTAATAATGTAATTAGATAGAAGGATTTCCGGACCAGTGATTGACTTCGTTATAAGTAGGTACTTCGTTATATTCGACTTCGTTATAACGGGAGTTGACTGTATACCTATACTTAACTGAATTAAAGGTTATTATAAGATGAGTAATCAATTGGGGTATGACCGGAATAAAACTAAGGCGAGTAAAACAATTGGGGCTAGGAAGAAAAAACTAGGACTGAAACGAATATTCGAAATGTAACGAACGAACCTTTTCTAAGCGAGCGAATATTCGAATATTCGTTCGTTTGGATGACAAAGCATTAAATCATTTTCATGACACAAAATATATTGGAAAATAGGATTTTATTTTTGTTACAATGATTTAATAGTTAAAAAGTATAGGTTACACAAGTTAACTAATTATCAGCTAGTTTAGGTAGGAATTTATATTTACGATCTCTCCAAGCTAAACAAAAGTCATGTTGTTGTCCAAAAGTAGTCAACGAATATCTGTTTCAATCTAATATTCGTCCAAACGAATATTCGTTCAATCATTTCGAACGAATTTTCGAATATTCGGTCTATTCGTTTCAGCCCTAGAATAAACAACTAAGGCGAGCTGATGTGAACGACCATAATTAAGGCGCCTTTCACCTTTACGAATTCACGTTTTTACTGTGCCGACTACTATGTAGTGGGCTATTATTGGACTAAGTGCCTTGATTTGATTTATTCTCCGTAGACTGTGCCCTTTCCAAGGCTTTATAGTTGAAGGGATGAAAATTGCAAAAAGATATAGGGCGACAGTCTTATTTTCACCTTGGGATAATTGTGTCAAATTTCTCATTATACACCATACTTGATTAAATGAATATATATTAGCTTGGTTTTACTCCAATAAGGGTACGGATCTCGGAGGTTTGAGTGTATTATTTTAGGATTTGTCCATCCCCCATTTATGGAGGTCAACTTTATGTGTAAAAAATTATTGTCCCACATTCCCAACTTCTCCGCTAAGAGATTCATTTTATTGGCAATGAACGAATATGGCCCAAAGTTTCCCCGCGTATATTGCTTCCCCATTTATAGAAACCCCACTTATAGAGGTTTCACTGTATATATGAATAATTCGACATTTCAGAATGTGGAATGTGGACTCATCACCTACAATATTTACATTCTAACAAAAATAAGATTATGCAAGAATACTCTCGCACAACTAGACACTGACATATTTATGTACTGAGGCATTTAATCCTAATTATTCAGTTTGGAATTATGATACAAAGACGCTACCAATTTATTTATAGGGATCATCGAGTGTGATGAATTCAAATTCAAATATTGTAGGGAGATTTTCATTTTAAATTAATAGTTATTCCAATTTACTAGACTTATAAATTTAACTGTACATTGCAATTGGTGTTGAAGTCTTCATAAATCTAGTACTTTTTTATACTAATTTGCTAAAAATCATTAATCTCAGAGATGATTAAATTTGGAAACTATCTTCCAATTTATTATTTATGAAATATGTTAGCCCAAATATAAGTAAGCCTTCGAATAAAAATATCTTCTATTTTCAGATTTTGCATTTTATTTCCATTTATACTATAATTTTAGATATGCTATCCAAATCGAGAGACTGGAGAAGTCAAGACATAGAGAATACGATAAGAAATTATACACTCAAAATAATGATTACAAATCCTTCTGCAAGAAAAGTAGAATAGATCAGAATAAAGAGATAATTCGCTTCAAAGAAGAACTCAAAAAAGAGGGAAGGAATGTATTGAAGGAATTGAAACAAAATTCAAAGAAACTGTCGAAGGCAAACTTAAAAGAAGAGATACGAAACTTTGCCAAGGATCTTGATTCTAAAAACTACGAAACGATATCGAAATTTGAGGAGGACCAATTGGATATTTATGAAGAAGGCTCAATTCAAATGCTTAATATTTTTAAAGCTGATTTATTAGACCTAGAGATTGAATTTTTTAATGCAAAGCATAATTTACTAAGAGCAAAAGAAGCAGATGTTTGGGAAATGGAACAATCTCATATGCAAATTAATCACAATATGTTAAAAAATCATCTTTCAGAAAGTTTTCTAATGCGAAGACATCAGATGCATCTGCGACATCAGAAAGATATAGAGCATCACAGGCAATTTGATGCTCAAAGATTGGATATTATGCGTTCGAGACATTTATTGGAAAGAAGAAGGTTGCCAAAACAGCAGCGTATGCTACTAAGAAAGCTTCTTCATGAGTTCAAGAAGAAAAACGCTGGTACTTCATCACGCAGAGATGATAAGGATAAATACCGCCAATTTGAAGCTGATGAACTTAGAAAGATGAGACATGAAAGAGTATTGCTTGACAAGAAATTGGATAAAGAAATGACTGATTTCAAACAAGCTGCAGAATCCGCAATGATTGAATTACTTTCTCTTCAAAATGAGAAGAAAATGCATCTTACTCAGCAAGAAAATGACAAATTGCATGAAAAAGATGAACTTTATCATAATGAAATTCAAATTTGGCGTAATATGTTAAGCGAACGCAAAGAAACGCTTGAGAACGATTGTAAAAGCGAAATATCAGAGCTGAAACAAGATTATCTAATGAAACATTGTACAGATATTACAAATTTGTCAGTTGCTCCAGGAACAACCCGTTCCTTTAAACCTCGTATAACTTATACTAGTGAAGCTATTCCTTTAACAAATATCGATGACTAAATAATCAAATCAAATAAAAAATTATAAATTTATGCAATGTTTCTATGTTGACTAAATCCTGGATTATTTAGTTAACTCTTAGTACTATATCATTTCATTTTGTTTTGACTTGAAATCGAATGCACTCGCTATATTCAATAGTTTCTATGCTCAATAGAACACCAGTGGACAGTCAAAATTTATGTTTATCAACCGTTATTTCGCCTTATCTGTCGTACTTTAGATAATACTCAGATAAAATACCCAAGCTTCGCGTTTAGAATTCTCCTTCAAAGTTACAGTCAAACTCTACATTCGAAATAATTTCCATTGGATTTCTGTGGGAATTCCAATAAATTTCCTAGAACCTCCAGATTAATGAGAATAGAGGTATTTTAATATACTACTGTATTTCTTCACGGTCTGTTGATAGTGTTGATGTAATAATCAATTTCAAGGTGACCTCACATAGTTGCCTAATAAAAATGGCAGATTAAGCAAGCCGTGACCTTCGTTATACAAGGCCAGTCCATTCCTAACTAAGGATCGTTTGAATGCTATTAATAAAAAGTAATTATTAACTAGTAAGGAAGAATAATTAATTTAATTAACTGGTAACAACAACAAAAAATGTTGTCGCCACAGCTGCAATTTTTGACTTTTTCGCCATTTCATCATGACTATCAAGGTGTTAAATTATTTCAGAAAGGTGTTTCAAAGTAAGTTGGAAGTTTCTTTTTAGCTCACTTCTTTTCAGAGTTATTCAAGTTTCAGTCTATGTAATAGGTGATGAGTTAGCATTTTTTATGTGCGTGTTGGGTGTTCACCCAACACCAACCAACCCATTCGAAATATATAATTCACAATATTGTAAATACACATTTTTGTGGCGATGTCATCATCACCTCAAGGTGTCAAGACCCACTTGTATATGTGGTATGTGGCATAAGGTCCAATTGATCAATTGAAAAATCAATCATCAAATCATTTTGATTTACCTCAAAATCAAATCATTTTGATTTACCACAAAATCAAATCATTTCCTATTACGATGATCTAAGATTGTTTTGTTACTCCCGAGTCCCGAAGATGTTCTTTTAGCCGAATACTAATGTACCACAATAAGATATTTTTAATAGGTGATCTAAGAATCTTAATTAATATCTATTTAAAACACAAGCCTGGGTGGGTAGGTGGGTGGGTGTACGTATATATATATTTGTTTGTTTGTTACGAGTTGATTGAAGAAAGTGGACGGTTTCCAAATGTGATTTTTTACATTTAGGGGTAACCTTTGGCACCCGCCAACAAGTTGAGATTTTACTCAAAATTTCTCACACCTCGACAAGTTATGACGTCATTGTCACATTTCGTGAACCCTGAAATTTCACTTAATCGCACATAAATCCTTCCATCTAAGAGATAAAAATCTGAAATTTTAATAGAACATGCACATTAATTGTACGGACATGGTGGTAACACCAGATCGCCACTGTGCTAACTCATTACCGCATGATGACGTAATCATTAAAATTTCACATTGTTAATTTTGACTATTTATTTAGGCCTATTTGCGCTTTATAATCAATATTAGGAGTGTATAAACCACTTACCAACCGCGAAGCGGTTGTTGTGTGGTTGTGTTCTGCCGCGAAGCGATCCAGCAAGCCACAATGGGAGAAAAAGACAGTTTAGCGGAAATAGGCATTTTTTTAGCAGATAGCCACTTATGAAGTATTATTGACATATAGGTTATTGATAGTAGGAAATTGAATGGCATCATCAAAAATTATGTATGCAGTCTCTAAAGTTGAGTTTTGGGTAATTTGTTCTAATTTTATGAAAAACTAAATTTTGGTTTGTTAACAATCTTTTATTAGTCACCCATGATATTTGATAAAAATACTTAAACAATGGGAAAAATAATGAAAGCCTAGTCAAATGCCTGGAAAACAATATATTACATTGGATACAAAGAGGATAGATGGTTACTGAGTGTAATTATCGCAAGTACAACTACTCTTTAGGACCTTAGATCGTTTTTATAGCTTTGTTGTATATTGGGAATAATAGCTAGTTCATTACATCCCCTCCGAATCTTATAAATGTCACTTACCGGAATTTCAAAAGCCTGGATGTGTTCATAGGTTGATGCGCTGAATGCTAATTTTGTATTTAAATGATTAGATGCTTCTTCGTTGCTCATTACAGACCATCAGTTATTTGAAATAATCAAAAAATGTACTACAATCAATTATTTTGTTTTTACTCATTTTTACGAGATTCATTAGAGGCCAATACCAAATTGAATAAATTATATACTGTGCGGCTTTGTGCGGGCCTGGTAATTATCTTAAACTAAAGTTAAGATGCTAAATTACTATTAGAAAACATAAAATCTCCTACCCAAGCTCACAGTGGGCAAACAAGTGGAAATAGAGCATTTTTCGAGCGCCTCGGATTGACTCGATATTATTGACATCGTTTTCAGCATACATGAAAACCTAAAAATCCAATTTATTGTGCTGAGAAACATTCGAGATCAAGAGTTCTGTGTAATGAGATCGTCATGTTATAACAATTCTAAAAAATGCAATTTTTGTGGTTTCAGAATTGCATTACCAAAGTCTTATCAAATTCAACAAATTATATTATGTTGATGAAATATTCAAGTTAGCTTTATCATTGTCATTGGTATTGTATGAAATCAATGTACACGAATGCATTTTAACTTCTTGTATAGTCTAAAATTATAATACATTCCGACCAGAATTTTATGATTCGGACGCACTTACTAATTTCCAATATTGTTCAAGAACTTTTTAGAGCAATCATGAGCAATTGGTTTTTACATTTTAAATGAAAGGTCATGATGATACCTTCAAATTAAAAAGCAATCTAGATGCGCGACTGGGGTCATCTAATGACTTTTAAACATGATATATTAGGATTTTAACCATTTTTTGAAAATTATATCAGGTTCAAGAATTATAATCAATGATCATGATGAATAATAATTTTTTGTTAACAAACCTAAGATATAATTTATGACTTATTTATCAATAATCGTTTAGAACTGCGTTTAGGAGACTACATATATCATTTTTGATATTGCCATTCAGTTTGCAGCTACCGATAACCTATATGTCAATAATACTTCATTAGATTCTATCTAGCATAGTTTTTCCTATTTCCACTTACACCCCTGAAAATACCCACTGTGCCAAGAGCACCCAAGACACAATTACCAACTATATTGGAAAATATATTTGTGTCCGATCTTGAGTATGAATAGTATTCATAAGCATTCTAATTATAGCAATGAGATTAAGCTTGAATACTTAGAAAATGAAATACATATTCAGTTTCAATCACTATACTATGCAGAACGACTTTATAAATAGAATCTTTCCGATTGTAAAACCGCAATAATCAATCTCTAATTCCAATTATATCACATAATTCATTCAGACTCGCAGTATTCAAAATATTGAAGTCATAGGACTTGATAAACTTCGCATTCTAGGTTTTAGACAATGCTTAATTCGATAATAATAATATGCCCTATATTCGTGAGTGTGAGAAATACCCTACTTCCCCCTATTGGCCCACTGTGGCAAGCATATCGCGCTAGTAATAACTATAATAACAAATCACTTTGGTTATTTGGACCTGGGAAATAAAAATACATCTATACATAGCCTACTAAACTCAGGCCCGACAATAAAACACCATGGATGCAAACGAAGTCATATAATTACTTATAATCAAAATACATGTGTGTTAGTATTGAACACTCTCTGATATTTTTATAAACTTAATACATCGGATAATGTAAATTTATTATGATTTTGGTAATGTATTTAATGCACATTGCCTAAAAATTAGATTAAATAAATGTTAACATGTTTGAATAATACATATCTCATACCTACAAATACTGTAAGAAATACGACACTAGTTAATTTTTAGTTTCTTTAATTTTCGACTATCTTCTCCTCTTGAGGCAACAAAGGAATTATAATTCTTGACCATATTAGAGATAAGACAATTCGAAGCTACAAGAAGCAATTTACGTGCAATATCCCAACCTTCTGTGTTGCAAATTAAACATCTGTTGCGCCAATATTCACTTTAGTCATTCTCAAGGAATCGAATAGATATTTCAATTAAGGTTTTCCTTGGCTTGAAGCCTACAAACAAACTCCAGACATCTACGCACTGTTTTAGGGTCATGATGATTCGCCACACGAGGACGATTGAATTGAAGGCAGTATCCGACGGCCATTACAATGATCCTCGATCCATTATATCAATAAGTTTATATATCGTAGCGTAGTTTCTTCAGGATCAAACAGTAGTTCTTTGTCGACAGTCAGGAAATCACGACAAGAGCGACAATTTTGAGATCTCTTGAGATATTGGTGAACACAGTAAC
Organism: Hexactinellida sp. DTS-2022; assembly: GCA_028753945.1. Classification (NCBI taxonomy): domain Eukaryota; kingdom Metazoa; phylum Porifera; class Hexactinellida; species Hexactinellida sp. DTS-2022. The sequence continues at coordinate 1,908,376 of JAPNXP010000012.1, read as the reverse complement.
CACTAACCAGCAATAAAAGCTAAAGACTGTAAAGTATGTTTATCAAGTACGATATTAGAAAGATATTGAAGCTTTGATAGAAAAGGTTCCAAGTCAACTTGGTTATTATCATGATCAAGCTCAATAGAAGAGAAAGATTTAATAAAATTGTGTAAATTACTTTCTTTGGAAGAGGACTGTTGTGAAAATAATTTAAGTATACTGGAAATCTTTAGTCGACGTTCAGTTTCGAGGATCTGAGAATATGACACATGATAATTCGAACCAGACATCATCCTATACAGCCCAAAATGATGTTCAAGGGAATCAGTCTGTAAGAAATAAGTTAGAACGTAGGCGAATCCGCACTGGGAGGTTAAATGATTAACTATGATCGGCATGGGCGGCGCGGCCGCACCCCGCACGGGTGATTCACCCGCGGGCCCCTCAACCGATTACAAGGGGGGGGCCCCCTTGTTCAGGCCCCCCGGGGCCCTGGACAAAGGGGACTAGTAGGCCGATCATCCGGGGGCCCCCAAAAGCCGCGCCGCCTCTGATGATCGGAAGGGCAAGACATGTGTGTTTGAAGCTGGTAAGCGTTTGTGGGCTTAACTTTCCTTCTTTACCTGGTAGAGATCTCCACGCATCAAGCCAGTTAACAATTTGGTGACACAGTTCAAATCTTGGATCATTGAGGACTAGTTGTTTTGAGTATTCGTCTTTGAAACGTACATCTTTGTTCGGCCGATTGATTAAGAAAATTTTCCACATTTTAACAACAATGTCTATAAAATCTGAAGTTTGGCATTTGAATTGATCGGGACGAGACTCGTTGAATATCTTGAGGGCCGCACTAGTCGATTCGTGGAAAACTCGGAGGGCTAATTTAACGTTCTGTCGTTCCAACTTGGATGGCCAACATGCTTTGGTTGTTAAACGAGGAGCCATCTTTGCTATATTATTCTGTTCCAACTTGTATATTAAGCGAATATCATTGAAAGAGGCTTTCTGTATTGTGAGAGGAAATTTTGTGGAAGTAGGATAAAAATCTTCAAAACTAGGATAGATAAATACTTGATTTTCATTCTTTAGATTTACCAATTATTACGAATAGTCTTTAAGATATGAACGAAATCAAACATAAGGATAAGAGATCTTTTTTCAGAGGTAGGATGAGAGACAAGAGGTTGCAAAGTTTTCTGATCAGAAGAGAATAATTTGAAAACATTTACATTAAGTGGATAGTTGTCAGTGCATAATGCTTGAACTAAAAGTCCACATTTTTCGATGTCATCTATTACCTGTACAATGATAGGATGAATATATTTTGCTCTAGTTGTCGAAATAGGCACTAAACGTACCACGGTGGACCATTTTTTGTGTAAACTAGAAACCATTTTGGCAAACACAGTCTTGATAGAATCGTCAGGGTTGAGACAAGAGCCAATTATTTCTCCGCCCTTATAGGAAACATCAGAAGTTACGTGTATTTCATCCATTTGGACAATAACATTTTTTTCTTGAGGAGAAAAGTTAACTGCTGCTTGATTTAGATAAGTGATGTATTCGCTATCTAATACAAACGATGAATACAGCTTTTCAAGTGTGTGATAATGAGGAAGAGCAAGGCAATCTAGAGATTGCAGATAATTGTAACAGCTAGGAGAAATGAGATGTGATTTCAATGCCAAAACTTGAGTAATAATGCTGTATCTTCTTCGGGTCTTAGATACAATGGAGTTTTCAAGTTGGCAAGTAATAAACTGAAGTCGAGCTAGTCTAGAAGAATTATCTATGGAGTCCTGTGAGTCTAATGAAGGTGAAATTGATACTTCAAGTTTTGATATTGCTTTAGAAATTTGATATCGTGCTTTCTCAATATGTTGCTGGATAGAGTCAGATGGTGAAGGAGGTGTAGTTGCGTTCCCAATCTCAGTGAGAAAAACTTCGATTTGTCGGATATCATTTATCTGAGTCAGTGAAAGAGTAATATTCTCCTCTTTTCGAAATGCTTTCACATCTAGTGTAGAGTTGATAGTCAAAGAGAACTGAACTGAAATGTTATGCTGTGATTTTGAAAGTGTGACAAAATGAACTTCACCATCAGCTGACAACCAATATAACCAGTTAGAAGGAAGAGTTTGTAATGGCAACTTTTCTACCAACTCTTCAAGAGTTTTAATATGGTATTTAGCTTCTTCTGCCATTCGTGACTCACGACTAAGCTGTAGTGCCATTGTGAATTGGTCTTCCTGCTTTGACTCGAAAGAAAATCGATGATCGCGAGAAGATGGAACTGAGTAGTATGAAGGACAGTCGTGTAGAAAGCAAGGAATAGCACCTTTCCGTAACTTGGGCTGGCCTCTTGGAATTTCGGTTATTGAACCATCTGCATTTTGTAATTTATACGTTTGCTCTACGTCTTCTTCGCGAAAATGTTTAAGGCGACGAATATATGTTTGAGGGAGGTGATGTCTTCTCGATGAAGCGCGTTTATCCATTTCTGCCGCAATTCAGGCGGTTCTTTAGGAAGCTTGAATACAGGAATATAAGGACTCTGTGGGTAATAATTGCTATTACAATTGGGTGCAGAACATTTGTTCGGCATGGCCAAGAAGCTAACAATAAAAGAAATGGATAAACAGGGTTATATAGACGCAGAAATTCATAAATGTTTTCTTAAACAGTCCTAGTATAAATGGATATAATTATTACAATTTACAAGTGTACGTAGCAAAGAATGAACTAAATAGGAAATGTTTTATAATATATTTAAGATGTGTATAAATATTATGGGTGACCAAAATATTTTTTTCACAACCACAATGATTAAAGTTGACAGCAGACATAATTAGAAACTATGCCACGAAATTTGAGAAACTTAGTCAATGACTTCGTTTCCATCCTTGGTCAACATTTCACATTCACTTGTCAGGCCTGAGTATAGTAGGCTATGATCTATACTATTAAAACACAAACCTGTATATGTGTATACATGGCCGCCTAAACTCTCAAACGATAGAGGGTGTGTGACAAATGTCAAAGTTGAAAAAACAATGCGTATGGGGATAAAATCAATGTTGGATAGGGATAATTGTATAGGAATATACATCATCAACTGAAATTTATACAAACTCATTATGGAATCAATAATTTTCCATTTTTCTTCCCTGGCTTCTCGTCAGGGGGGGTGACACCCTCCCTGACCCCCCCACTTTCGGCGCCTATGTGTGTACTATATATATATATACAGTAGAAACCGGTTTATTCTAACACCGGTTTTTTCTAACTAACTATTTATTTTAAACGTGTAAGAAATTCCAATTTTGTGTTATTTTGAATCGGTTTATGCTAACAATCGGATTTTTCTTACTTTATTTCCATGCAAAGAATTGGTTAGAAAAGTTTCGACTGTATTTGTTTTTATTTTCCGAGTTGATTGAAGAAAAGTAGACGGTTTCCAAATGTGATTTTTGGCATATATGGGTAACTTTTGGCACCCGCAGACAAGTTGAGGTTTCCAGTCAAAATTTCTCATACCTCGACAAGTTACGACGTCATTGTCACATCGAGAACCTCGAAAATTCATTTAATCGCACATAATTCGCGCCCTCTGAGAGATAAAAATCTGAAAATTTAATAGAACATGTACATTAGTGATGCGGACACGTTGGTCACACCAGATTTCAAGTATGCTAACTCATTATCGCATGATGACGTAATCACTAAATTTCGCATTGTTAAATTCTACTATTTAGGCCAGGAGTTCACAAACTGGGGTCCGCGAGCCACATTTTGTAGGACCGCGAGATAAAATTGAAACAATTTTTATAGTGAGATATTTTGCAAATTTTGTATTAATAATCATTTCTTGTTAGCAAAGATTTAGTAATACAGGTTAGATATGTAGCATAACGATAGTTTCACTTTTTTCTGTCATAATTTAGTAGTTTTTTCTAAGTATTTAAATTACAAATTTAGCAATTTTTGTATATTAATTCATGGGGAACCGAAAGACGTTCCCAAATGAATATGGGGACCAAAATGCCATTCTTTTCTAAAGTTTGGGAACCACTAATTTAGGCCTATTTACGCTATATACCTAGTAAGCGAAGCGCGCTAGTAATAGCTATAATAACAAATCACTTTGGTTATTTGGACCTGGGAAAAAATACATGCTACTATAAATTAGTAATCCTTTTCAGATGTACCTGTTAAAGCTCAAAATAATCATTCCGAGGAGACTAAATAAACGTTGGCGATAGTAATATTATATACGTTAGTATATTTCACCCATTAGACTGGAGCAATCGTAGACTATTGGTATTGGCCGCAGACATGGGGTCAAGCCCTTTCAAAAGGGCTTAAATCCAAGCCCTTTTTCTAAGCCCTTTTTGAAAAAGTTCGAGCTCAAGCCCTTAATAAAGGGCTTAATTCCGGGCTTAAGTCCTTTTACTCTAATTATTTAGAAATCCATACCGTATTTTATTGAATAAGTGCCTTGAAAATGGGCTTGAAAAGGCTTGAAGCTCATCTATAAAGGGCTTAAGTCCAAGCCCGGACTTAAGCCCTTTTATTAAAGGAGGACTTTTGTTCGGATTTAAGCCCTCTCAAAAATGGGCTTAAGCCCTTTGGGGCTTGGCCCCATGCCTGGTATTGGGTTGTTCCTGGTCAAACTTGGGTTTCGATTTAGTTGAGTGATTGAAGTTTCTAACGGGGGTGAGTGGAACGATAAAAATATACATAGACCCGCAATTATATTTAACGTAATCATACTACTTATAACCTCCTGAAGTGGTAAACATACTATAAGATAAATATGGTTTAGTAATATTATAAGAACAGAAAAATGATTTGATTTAAATAAAAATCGAATCATTAACTTTTCACAAATCGATCAAAATAAAATCATTCTAAAAATGAAATGGAAAAAATCAATCATCAAATCATTGAATGTTACCCAAAGATCAATCATAAATCATTGATTTGATTTGAAAAAATATAATCAAAATGATTTATGTAAAGCCCAGAATAATCTGTTGTTGTTATCAGGGTGATAACTATCCAGGCGTATTGGGCGCTCCTAAAGGAGCGTAATTTGGATGGATTTTAATCTAGGCGTACAATATCGAGAGATGCTCCCATAGACTTAATACAAAATGTGCAAACTAGGCGTACAAAATGAAAATGAACGAGTTCAAACTAAATCTAGGGGCGCAGAAATTTTTGTCTGGACGAAAGCCTGGTTGTTATGGAATGTAAAATCTTAGTTTTCAATTGAAATAGAAGCCTACTCGATGTCACAATTTAAATCAACTTATTTATCTAAAGTTGACATAATAGTGAAAGATTTAACAATTTACTGAAATTTTCAGTGTGAGTAAACAAAGAAATCTCAACCCCAATTTATGGCAGAAATTAAACCCATTATTAAAAATTTTCTCTCCCATCAGACGCAGAATTTTAAGATCAATCCAATTGTGAAAAACAAATTGGGGATTTAGTAAAACATTTTTTGAGTTATGGACCAGACAAATTTTTAATGGTGTTAAAAATGTGTCCAAAACTTGTTAATATAAATCGTAACCCCAGGTGCAAATTAGAAGGTCCATACGCACCTACATGCCTAAATTTCAGCCCATCAACTATTCTTTTCTGGCCAGGGCACCGTTTACGGAGCAAAAAAATAAAAATAAAAATAAAGGCAGTGATTTCAATACTGGGCACTATACTATAGTATTGTCGGCACAGTAACAAGGTAAATATACTACTAACAATAGGTCTACTAGAACACCCAAGTTGACTACTCGAGAGTGTTATTAATTAACTAATAACAATCGAAGAATGTTCTATAATGATTTACTACATTTCTCCCTCCTACGGAAAAGGAGAAAAGGTTACTACGATGTTCTTTATGGTTCTTCCGGTTTGTAGGGTAATATGGGTTGCAGTGTTGTAAATCAAACCAAATATTTCAAATATTTGATTTGATTTGATTTAATTTAAGAGAATTTGAAATCTCAAATGATTTGATTTAAGAGAATTTGAAATCTCAAATGATTTGATTTAAGAGAATTTGAAATCTCAAATGATTTGATTTGATTTGATTTGAAATAATTTGAATCCTCAAATGATTTGATTTGATTTGATTTGAAATTATTTCAAATCATTTTCAAATCATTTTCAAATCATTTTCAAATCATTTTCAAATCATTTTCAAATCATTTTCAAATCATTTTCAAATCATTTTCAAATCATTTTCAAATCATTTTCAAATCATTTTCAAATCATTTTCAGATCTTTTTCAAATCATATTCTTTAAATCATTTTCAAATCGTTTCCAAATCGCTTTAATATAATTTCACGTCATTTTCAATTCAATTTCAAATATATAAGATCATTTTCAAAATTTCTATACGTTTTGACAGTGATTCGGATATGATTTGAAAGTTTCAAATATTTCAAATATTTGATTTGATTTGATTTGAAATGATTTGAAATCTAAATGATTTGATTTGATTTGATTTGAGAAAAATTTATTTATTTACAACCCTGATGGGTTGAACGCCGAAGAATGCGGGTTGAACGCCGAAGATTGAGTTCGTACCCTTCGTCGTCTCCTTCATTCGTTACATCAATTTCAGGTCGTAGAGGCGTCCCGTTATCTCAAATATGATTATCATTTTCTTGATTTCTACGTTCTTGTCCTTTGCCACGGTGCAGAATATGATCAAAATGCCGCCGACACTGCGACCGACTTCTAATACAACGATGAAAGAAGATGATCCAGAAATGCTCTTTAAAGTCCCTTCTAGCCACGTAGACCCCGACAGAAACTGCGCGCTGAGACTTTGGCGCCAACCACAAGAGGTCAATTTGAAGAAGTTTCATCGTAATAATCCTTCTGGATGCGCTGTTTGAACGCGCGCAGCTAAACTTGATTTTAGAAGACTCAATTGAGATCTGAGCTGCCTTCCCATCAATAGTTCTGCTGGTGAAATTCCGGTTGTCGAGTGAGGTATAGTACGGTAATGGAATAAAAATCTTGATAATCGAGTCTCTAAACTCCCTTTTAAATTCTTCTTCATTCCTTCCTTGAAACTCTGGACTGCTCTTTCCACCTGACTATTAGACGAAGGGTGGTACGGCGCCATCTTAATGTGTCGTATGCCATTTTTCTCCACAAACTTTTGGAATTCTCCACTGGTGAATGCTGTTCCATTGTCTGATACAATGGTCTCTGGCAGACCATGGGTTGAAAACACTGATCTCAACTTTAAAATCGTGTTGGCTGATGATGCCGATAAAACTATTTCAATTTCCATCCATTTGAGTGAGCATCGGCAACTAAAAAAAATAATCTTCCTAAAAATGGGCCTGCATAGTCAATATGGATACGTTCCCATGGATGAAGATGCGACTTGGGAGGTAAATGTCTTGTGGATTGACAATTTTGAAAAGCTTGAACCCTTCCCTCGAGTTGTTTATCCATTCCAGGCCACCAGACAAACTCCGAGTCAAACTCTTTCATTCTTGATATTCCAGGATGACCTTCATGGAGTAAATCTACAACGCTTTCTTGACCTTTCTTAGGAACAATGACTCTACTTCCCCAAAGGATACAACTGTCATGAATACTTAATTCTTGCTGCGCTGATACGGAATCAGCATATCCTCGACATGCATCGTTCAGCCCTGCATCACAAACTGGTGGACGCCTGATAAGATAGGATCATTACCAGTCCATGACTTATCCTTCTAGCATTTACTACCCCACGTTCCAGGCTTTCAACTAGCAATATCGTCACATCTGGCAAGGGTACTTCAGAAGGCTGTCCGGGGAGAGGTAGGCGGCTCAGTCCATCCGCATGTAGAATCTCTCTCCCGGGCGTTAAGTAATCCTGTAAGTGTATGCACCTAACATCAATGCCCATCTCTGCAACCTAGCTGACGCTAGAGTAGGCACTGGTTGAGCCTGACCAAATATGTGTTGTAGAGGTCGGTGGTCCGCATGTGTGGTAGAACATCGACCATATAGGAAATCATTAAATTTCTTGAAAGCAAAGATTATCTAAAGCTTCCTTATCCAACTGTAATAACTCTTTTCAGCGTTGGCAAGAGATCGAGAAGCAATGGTCGGCCTGTCGGTGCCATCCTCATCTTGTGTGATAGTAGTGCTCCTATACCATACGGGGAAGCATCACTACGGACTAGTCAGCCCATCGCGTACGGCCGGTCCAACAGAGGTAAATTAAATACTATACACTTATAGTCCGGGGCGGATACAGCCCTTCGACTCTGGGGGGGCCCAAATTTGTAGGGGTATTGAGCGAGTGAAACGAGCGACAGTAAGAGGGGTAATGGGGGCCCATGAGAAAAATCTCAGAGGGGGCCGGACCCCTTGCCCCCCCCCCCTCTAGATCCGCCCCTGCTTATAGTATAAAACTAGAAATTACTTATATAGAGCTCAGCTCTAGTAGAGTTCAGTTTTTCACTATGTGTATTCAGGCACTGAGAAAGGTCAGTTTTTTTCCAGAGTTTGAAATTGACCTTTAGAAAGTAAGCCTGGGCTTTTAGTATGGGAAAAAATGTGATCTCTACAAAGCTCAGCTCTATATAAGGATTCTCATAAAACTATAGTAGGACCATGCTATAATGTTTACTAGAAGAAGCACACTAAAAATGTACGAGAAAGTTTGTCGATTTCAATAAGGAATTCGCCATTCTGAAGGCGTGTTTTTGTATCATATTCCAGACCCACATCTTTTCCTTTTGAAGCAAGAAATACAAAGGAGATAAGTGCGTCGAGAAATTCGGCAGGAATTTCCTATAGTAAATCATCAGCCCCAAAAGGATCTCAACTGAGTAATATCCCTCGGTGTTGGGGAATCTACAATAGCCCGAATTTTATTTGTGCTGGGCCTGAGACCATCTGCCGTAATCACGTGGCCTAAATATTCCACCGAATGTACAGAAAGGAACACTTAATTCTTCTGAGACGAATACCTGCCATTTCAATCGCTCCAACACTTTTCTTATGTTTTTCTAAATGTTCCTCTTCTGTCTTCCCTGTGACGAGTAAATCGTACAAGGAAACGCAAACATGTCGTAATCCGCCAAGTACTCCCTCAATTGTTCTTTGAAATATAACAGGAGCCGATGACATACCGAACCGCAAACGATTGTACTGGTAGATACCCTTTTGTGTGATCACAGTTGTATACTTCTTGGACGAGTCCTCCAATGGTACCTGTAGGTACGCGTGAACCAAGTCAAGTTGAGAAAAATATTTCCCGCCGGAAAGTGAAGCACAGATCGTCAATTCGTGGTAACGGGTAAATGTCTACTTTTGTAACCTGATTAACTGTGACTCTAATCCCCACAGATCCTGATTGAACCATCACATTCAACAATCGGTACTATCGGCGCAGCGCATTCTGCAAATCGTACTCGCTCAATGATCCCTAACTTCTGTAATCTGTCGGGCTCTAATTCTACTTTGTCACATAGTGCGATGGAACAGTCCTAGCTCTACATAACCTTGGAATTGCCTCTGAATTAACTTGAATTAATGCTTGTATTCCTTGTACACAACCAAACTCGTCGTTGAACAAGGTTTCATGTTGATTCAATATTGTGTTTAGAATATCGGAATACTCGCCCCGGTTGAGTTGCCCCCATTTCAGCCAATCTCGCCCGAACAGACTTGGAACACTTCGATACCACCAAAAAGGAGAGACTCTCTCTTTGGTTGTTAAGTGTGACATCTACCGACACCTCCAGCGGCGTATCCAGGATTATCGTGAGGGGAGTGCTTCGGAGCGACCTTAGCGAGCGATGGTAAGGGGGGGGGGGGGGGAGCTGAGCTATTCTTGTTGCATAGTAGGAGTGTTATATTGTGCAGTTGTACCAAATTAGAAATAACAACATATCCCTTTTGGAAACCAGTTATGAGGGGTCTCCCATTTAAGCTTACCACGTGTTGATTTCAATACGGGTGCATTTCCCTTAGGCTTAGGCCATAATGTTTCGTAAGCCTTCTTGCTAATGATCGACCTGGTTGCACCTGTGTCTGGTGCCATCGATCTCTGCCTCCACCAACATTCGACGGGTTGCTGAATCTTGGAGGTTGAATAAGGCGTATTCTGACTCAGGTTCTTGTTCATTACTTTTTGTATCGAGCTGGATCTGATGAGTCTCATTCCGAACCTTTGAGTTTACGAAGGTATGTTCTTGCCGCTCACCCTTGCTCCTATAAAACATTTCTATATTGTCCTAAGGGTCACACGCGAAACAAGTCATCTCTTTGAACCGACATTGAAGCTCGGTGCCTGCCTCCACAACGATAATAAGTCCAATCTAAACTTTTCTGTAATGGTGTAGTTTGGCTTGCAGGTTTCTTCATCATATAAATATTTTCTTCTATGACACTGTTCTCCCTTTCTTTCGCTTCTAAAACATCTGATGCATGCATTGCGAGCATGTTATCTGGGACGTGGAGGCTTTGTGTATGTTTCTCCGCAGATTCCATTGCTTGTGTCAGGGACATCTTTAATATAGGGACTGTAAACTTCGTTTTACGGTAAAATTAGCGTAGGCCGAAAACAGTATTGTGTACCTATTGATATCTCGTAATCCGCTAATGCTAGACACAGGAAATGTATTATTGTCGTATAGGAAGTCATATTTTGGGAGTCCAACGGTCATATTTGTTTATCGAAAATATTTGTGGAATGTAAGTTATGCGATATTCATTCCTTTCCATATATGGTAATATTGTTAAAATCTCGACTTCAGTTAACTCAGACATTTGAAATGTATTATCAGACATTTGAAATGTATTAATGTATTATTATTATTATTCTTGGTAGTATGAGTCAAACATTAATGTTTGATAATAATATTATAGGGTATCCTATACTACTATGTAATTCTAGCTATATATAATTCAAGCAATTAATAAAGTATTTCTAATCACAATAAGCATATCCTGCGATAACTGTGCCGATCAGCAAACCGGTCCACAACAAACTATAATGGAAGTGTAGATGCAATATCGCTTTCAATAGACAAAATGGCTAGAATATTTAGCCGTAGTTGGCTCATGGTTGAGCGAAGATAAGTCTTTGTTCGTTTGAGAGAGGAAAATGTAAGTTCACAAGTTGCACTACTAACAGCAATAGTTAACGCTATGTCCAGTAATCGTAACAACTCAGGAAACTCGGCCTTCAGTGGTCTTAGTTTGTCGATAACGTCATGAATATCTTCGTCTATTCATTTTTCAGAACCTTGTTCGCCTGCATCAACTCAATTTCTACATCCTCCTCCGAAATTTTATAATTTACAAGCAGAGGCTTGACCTTGGCAAAGTCAAGAAAATACTTGGACTCATTATTAAAACGCCTGTTCAATTCATGTATCATGCAATCAAGTACACGATTATAGAGTATAACGCAGTATTGATTTTCAGTTGAAAGCTCTTCTCAATGTCCAACAGTAGTAGTGACAAAGGCATCACATAGTTTAGCTGGTAATTTGTGCTTTCTTTTTCGTGGTAAGCTGCAGATTTCGATATCATGATCATCTGCAACCATCAGAGCTTCATTCCAAAATTATTTCCACTGTTTCTCTGATGCGTAACTCTACTAAATCTAGGTAAGGATCCTGAAGTGCCTTTGACAAACCGTTCGTCAAACTAAAAAGTTGGTTGAACATCACTAAGCATAACACGAATTTAAATTCAAATATCTGAAGAAGAAGTTCTTTTGCCTCTATTGCTCGATCTCGCTTCTCCCCATCAGAAATGGATTTAAGAGTATTTAACAGGGCTCCAAAAGTCTCTTTGAAAGTCTTAATCGCCTCAAAACGACATTGCCCAACGTGTTTCAATTAGGCGTTTGAGCCGGGGTAGCTGTTTCTCTGGCCTTTGTTCCACTTGAACTTTCTCGAACAGGGCATTAAACTCCCCAGAGGATAGGAATACATACGTTGCTACCAATAGCGCGAAAAGTCCTGTGCTATAGGTATACCCCTTATGGAGTCGACAAGAACAAGGTTCAAGCGATGTGCACAACAATGTATATATAGTGACATTGGAGCAGAAACTTCAAATCGCGCCTGGACACCTGAACACCTACCGCTCATAACAGATGCTCCGTCGTAGCACTGACATACACAGTTTTCAGGAAATGGGTTGCAGCTCTGAATCACATTACAAATATACTTATAGAGTCATTCTGCATCCAATTGTTTAGCATGAGTATACCCAGCGAAACGCTCATAAACGCAGCCATTGTTAACATAGCGTAATACAATTGGAAGTTGCACCTTCCGGCTGATGTCTTTGGTTTCATCTGCGAGCAACGAGTAAATACCAGCCTTTTGGACCTCATTGGATATAGTCTTCAAAACCATATCGCCCATCACACCCAGAAGCTCGTTTTGAATTTCAGGTGAAGTGTACTTGGTATTATTTGGACCTTCTTCGATACGTTTCCCCACCATCTGATCATGATTACCAATAAAAGTCAGTAAAGCTCGAAAATTTCCAGGATTCCCTCAATGCTATCTCTTGCCTTGCGCATAGAAGGATGATCTCTGCAATGGTTTTGACATAGTGACGATTCTCCTTTATCACATTCATTCCTATTTTGTCTAGGCACCGAGTTATTGTTGTTCCACGCTGAAGGTTCAGCTGGTATTCTTCCCAAGTAATGATAGGTACCACGTGTGCAATGCTCTTTCTGTGTTAAATCAATCTTCCTTTTTGACCAGTAGCATGTTTCCACTTTCCAGTCCCTAACCAATTTGTGTGAAAGGCGCATCTGGCCGATTTAACGACTGGAAATCCAACGACAAGGAAAGCAATATAGTAGGGCAGATTAGCTAATGAACGTGGACATACCGGACCAAAGCACCAATTTTTTCCACGTACAGACCATTCCTTGGGCACTCGATTTTTGATAGGATCCACTTCCGCCGGATACATTATGACCTCCATCATGCATTTTCAAAATTGTCACTTTAATATTATTCGGACAAAGGTCTGCATTCACGAACTCATGTCAAATAACTTCGTATAAGTTTATTATATACATAGTCGTTATTAGAATAGTGTGCGCTGTCGAAATATGGGTCACCCGATAGGGTTGCTATCATTTTGAGAATGGAATGTTCAACATTCCACCGTTGTCAAGGAAACTTTTTTAATCTAATATGGTCTTGTGACCCCTCTAATTAACGGAAATTCCATGCTGATTACGGATATCCTATTTCCTGATTGGATTTAGTATCACTTTAAAAGTTATATTACATTTGGTGGTTCCCAGGAGCACCAAAGAATCTGATAGAGAAAGGAGTGGTAAAGCAAGGTTGAAACCTCTCGAACCGAATATCAGTATTCATGAATAGTTGCCCTACCGAATACGAATACTGATATTCGGTTGAGTATCCGAATACGAATACTAATATCAGGTTTTTCAACCAAGTTTCAACTATTCGGCAAATAATATTCGGTTCAACCAAAGATATCAGTATTCGGTTTCAACCTTGAGGTAAAGGTATTCGAAGAAAGGTTGCAAGTAAGAATAAGCTCCCAAGAAATTGGGCGGATTTCTTACTTGGTCCAACTAATAAACAAGAACTTTGTATTTCTTTCCAACAAGATTGCCAATGTGAATTGTCCCATGGGCAAATAAATAATCATCACGACTGGTGCCACAGCTATTCTTCGAGGATTTCATCGTTCTATTGCACGATGTAATCATGGGGAAGCTGACACCAGACTGCTGACCCATTTACAGAATCCCTTCTCAATAGCTGTACTAAGTGTCTAGTGCGCACAATTGATACGAATGTAGTATTGGTGATCATTGTTGGAAAGTTAAACCATTTGATTTCCATATGCAAATATGTGAACATTTGAGTTAGCTTTGGTACAGGAAAGAACTTTTACATACTATAATATCAATGCAATCTACGAAGAAATAGGAAGGGAAAAATCTCTGGCCCTTCCTGTTTTCCATTGTTTAACGGGATGTGATACTACATCTGCATTCTTTGGGAGAGGCAAGAAGTCAGCATGGGATGCATCGAACTGTTATCATGATGTGACAGTTGCCTTTACCTACATGGTACTCAACCTTTATACCACAAAAGTAGAATTCGATGTTCAGCATTTCCAGCTGGTGGAACGCTTCACTTTATTCTTTATGATAAAGCAAGTAATTTGTAGTATGTGGATGAAGCAAGAAAGAAATGTTTTATCAGGAGAAAACAATGGAGAGAAAACCGCTTACCCGGGCTGCACTACTACAACAATCAAAACGACTTGCATATCAGTCTGGAATATGGTGCACTAGTGAGCAAATTAAACAACGGGTACCTACTCCAGAAGGTTGGGGCTGGACCAGAGATGCAGCGGTCCGGAAATTTCATGGACCGGACCGGGCAATCATCATTTTTTCTGGACAGTCAGGACCGTTTCAGACCGTATAATCAAAATACTGGATTGGAAATAGACCGGTCCAGACCGCACTTGAAAATAAGCGGACCAAACAGACATGAGACCGGTCGGTCCGGTCTTGATGATAAAACCCAATCATGGGTTCCTGTACGGATCAGTTTACCTGTGGCTTCAAAGGCATGCAGTGAATAAGTAAAATGTAGCTTCAAGAGTAGAAGTGACTGTGGCGGCAGATGCGCGTGCAGAAAAGCGCGTTGGAAATGCACAGAATTTTGTAGTTGTAACTGTGAGAAGCAATATTTTTAGTGACATGTACGAACCATAATTTTAGTATATCATTATAGTCTTCACACAATTCTCACTTTATTACTTTTAGTAGCAATCATTAACCACTAAATGTAATCTAACTTTCTAAGTGATATTTAATCCAATCTAGAAATAAGATATTCATAATCAGCATGGAATTTTCGTTAATTAGAGGGGTCTTTCGACAGCGCACACTATTCTAATAACGACTATGTATATAATAACCTTATACGAAGTTATTTGACAGGAGTTCGTGAATGCGGACTTTTGTCCGAATAATATTAAAGTGACCATTTTGAAAATGCATGATGGAGGTCATAATGTATCCGGGGGAAGTGGATCCTACCAAAAATCGAGTGCCCAAGCAATGGTCTGTACGTGGAAAAAAATTGGTGCTTTGGTCCGGGGTCCACATCCATCCAAATATGGGCTTAAACTGCTCTACTAATAGGCTGCATCTTGGTTAACAGAATATTCAAGCCAAGAGTAGGTTTTATACCAATCTCGATTAAATGAGCGAAGTTATTCTCCAAACTTAGTTGTAGGGAATTTAATACGAGGTTGTTTTGGGATATCAGATTGGTGCAACGCAATATCTACAGAGGAGGATATTTGAAATGTAAAGAGCCATATAATTAACATACGTACATAGAGGGTTTTCTATAATATTTACCTTGATAATCCTCAGTTGTAACTGCGGAGAAAGTGCCGCTCTCAAACCTCTGCACTGCACTGCTCACTGTTGGTGAATCTTGTAACTTTGCATGACTATTCACACACTCGTCATCACTATATGAGGTCATATGAGCTTGATCATCTCGTAGTTGTGAATCAGTCAACTGAATTTCTTCATCTGATGTGTTGGAACTTTCCCTATTCTCATTCCCCTTGGATAGAGGCTCTGTACCCAAAAAACTAGTCAAGGTAATCCTATTGGCCATTAGATGATAATGTTGTAATTACTAAATGTATTGTAAACCACGCAATCCTAATTATCCGAACGGCATGTTCGGATAATTGGCACCAGTTCCTAGAATAATACATATTGGCCAATCAATACAAATTTCGATAGTCCGTAACTTTGGGACTTGTTCAAAGAGTCCGGATAATCAAGATTGCACTTATTGGAAATTAACAAAATAGCTCGAGAAAATATCAGAGTACATGTATTGAGATATTACGAAGTAATGGTTGAACAATAATAGGGATGCGATATAGAGACATCCGTTAGAAACAAAATATGTTTACAATGCACTCCAACATTTGGGTGGTTACGCCGTTGCAGGATTTCAGTGGGGCCCCAATATTGAAAAACTCTGAGGTGGGCCCCACCCTAGTTTCTACAACCGGGACATGGCCCCGGCATGCCCCCCCCTGGCTACGCCACTGTATAGGGATGCCCGGATCCTGGTTCCGGCGGGATTTTCCCAATTTTGGGAGGACCCGGAATCTGGCTGGATCCAGAATGGGAACCACCGGATCCGGATCGTATACGAATAAATAGTTAATTTGGTTATATTTACCCAATCATAAATATATACTATGATCAAATTAAATGAATAAAAAAATGTATCAATCACCAGTGAACGTTATACAACACATTTTTTATTAGGTGCACCTAGTAAGGAACTCCAGTTTGAGATTTCCAAAATTAAGGAACTGCCCAGGCTTTTATTCATAAAATCTCAATTCGAAACACATCGAATTGATTAACTACATATAGTACAAATTATTTTTGGACTGAACATGGATAAACTTGTCACAGTTCACTGTTGTCACCAGTGACATTTGGATATTACCCTCCCTCCCCCATTTTCAATCGTTTCGGTAAAATAGAAATTTGGACTTAACTTCGTCATTTTATTTCGCCCATATTGGGAAATTTGCTAACTCCCCCCAATTTCCTATTTGCTACGAATCTAGCTGTCACGGTGCCACGTACTGTCACGTACATATCTAAATATTAAAGGTAATATGCGGGAAATGTATTTTTGTTACACAATAAAATTATAGTTTATAACATAAATTGCCGTAAATTGAGAATCAGTTTCAGGTAAAGTAAGATAACTGTTTACGGTCCTTATACAGAGAAGCGTACAATGTAAATATAACATTTGGATTAGTGATCTTTGGTGAAGTGTATATATTTACTTACCTACGCTCACGTTTTTAGTGTACTTCTTCTAGTAAATCGTTATAGTAGGGTCCTACTATAGTTTTATACTATAAGTGCACACAACTAAATTTATCTCTGTCGGACTTCCGGCCGGCCGCCCGTACGCGATGGCCTGACTAGAACATTGGTGATAGAGCTTTCTAATTTAGATAGGAGATATAGAATTTCCTGGAGATAATCACCTCGAAGCCTGAATTCTCAATTTTGTCTCTGTTAGTCAGTTATATCGAAATTTGTGTTTTCGTCTAGTTACTCTTTTATAATTCGACTTAGCAATTAAAAATAGATACGTTGTATTCTCCGAAGGATGATCTTTCTATTTATCAATTAAAATGAATAGGTCGCTAATCAATTCTACGTTATATTAACGGTTTTTTATGTAAATCAGCCATCTTCTCCATATTGTAATTACTCTATAGTATACTGAATACTACGTATATTACATATTACATAAGCCTAATATCTGCTAGATAAATGACTTTTATTGATTGGTTTGTAAGTGAATGTGTTTCATACAAGTGCAATGAAAACACTTGGAAGTTGGAACAATTTACAAGTTAATGATGATGTAAAATTCTATTATTCAAATAATAACGTAAATACTACACGTATTCCTAATTTCTATTTGTAATATTTAATCTTTAATTAATTTAAACATTTGAAGTCTTCACAATTCAAACATTAATTAAATTATATTACACTAAGGCGATGAAAAAATCAGCCAATGAAATGAAGATTAAATGTAATTTGAATATTGAAATTCTAATTAAATTAAACATTGAGGAAGTGCAATCAGAAGGAGCACCCTCCCATCCCGTCTGTGAGGGGCTTTTTAAAGAATAATATACTGTCAATCGCATCTGTAGGTATTGAAATTTTGGGTCGATGGCACTCAATTGTTTTGAGGGGTTTTCTCCTGGACCCTACTGGGAGGCTAACAACGGCCCAGACTCCCAGCTGGTAATGTAATTGTTTAGAATACTACACCCCCCATCTAGAAAATCCTAGAACCGCCCAACCCTATGTTATTTATGATAATTAGGAAAAATTCTCATAACTCCACCCACTATCACTCTCGGGATCCAGTCCTATAGCGTCACTGTTAGCTCTAGCATCAATAAACGTTTCCCCCCCCCTCTAGTTTTTTTTAAGTTTTTTAAAGTTTTTTTTAAAAAATCCTGCCGGCGTCCATGATTGTAATGCGTATCTATATACATTGTATTCCTAGCTACCTGCTCTATAATTCGGTATTTCCGCTCAAAGTGGATCCGAAACCCGCTGAGATCCGATTCCGACCGGATCTCAAAAAAATGGATCCGATGTGTCTCTAATTAGGTACTCATCATAAACATACGACATTTTCGAGGCATTTCTAATTCGAATTTTTCTAATAAAATATAATTGTAGATATCTGAGAGGTAAGAATTAGCTAAACTACAAAACAGGGGTCGGAAATCTTCCTGTGGAGAGTGCCAAATAATAATATAGGTGAGTCCCTAAATATGAATTCCCATTCCCCATTCGCCAATAATAAATTTCATATGCATAAAGTTAACTAATATCGAGATTTTAACAATATTACCATATATGGAAAGGTGTGAACATCGCATAACTTATATTCCACAATTTTCGAAAAACCAATATGACCGTTGGACTCCCAAAATATGACTTCCTATACGACAATAATACATTTCCTGTGTCTAGCATTAGCGGATTACGATTATCAATAAGTACACAATACTGTTTTCAGCCTACGCTAATTTTACCGTAAAACGAAGTTAACAGTCCCTATATTAAATAAGTCCCTGCTTGTGTTAAGACAAAAGCCTTTTGATAAGTCAATTCAGGTTCCGAGAGAAGACGATGCTGCATCGTTATCATTTATCCCACCTTCGTAGCCAATTATTATAAACTATTAAGGAAGAACTAATTTGATAAACTGGTAACTGCAACAAAAACAAGGTAAATATACTACTAACAATAGGTCTACTAGAACACCCAAGCTGACTTCTCCTGAGTTAATTAACTAATAACAATCTAAGAATGTTCCATAACGATTTACTACAGTAATTTTGCTCTCTCTCAATTAACTTTAACTAGTAATGTATACTTTTAATGAAATAATTTCTCATATTGCAACACACAGTGAGCTCTCGTTAAAACTAAGTGTTTGGTACCTATCAATTCCTTCGTTTTATCCAGATATTCGTTAAAACTTTTGATACATATAAGAAAGTTTTCTGGTAAGTAATATTTAGCTAATGTAAAATCCATATTTCTGGGTTCTTCTGGAACTGCGGCTGGACAACGTATTGATTTTTCTCTGATGTAGCAGCACCAATACTTTACTTTTCCTGGTAGATTTCTTAGTTTAGGAAAAACAACTTCACTAGTTTATCTCGCGCCAGGGTGCAACCATTAATTATCATATATTTCACTCTTATTTCATGGGGAAGTCAGATTCATCTATAATCTTTAGAAGATTCTTCTATTGTTAGTGATATGTACTATGTCATTGATGGCTAGAGCGGATCATGTTATTACTAAGTTGCTTGTGACCCCCCCCCCTTCAAGTGAGGCCAGCTTAATTTATTAGCCTAGTCTATAATGGATTTAGGGATATAGTATGTTAATTCCTTGATGAGGGAAACCTGGTTGTAATGAGCCATTCCAACGAAACCTTTTCGAATCCTACGAGTATGAATACAACATGTTTCCTAATTCAATATAAATTCCTGTGTTCCTTATCATATGGATAGATTTATTTAAACCCGTCATCTAGTAAGGCTCGACCCCCAATTGAAAATGTTTTTCTTTCTTATCCATAGTTAGATCAGTAAAAGCCCACTCTATACTGTGAACAAATCCACCATCAAAATTGATTTTAGTTCCATATTGCGTAACATTAAACTCCTATACTGACTCAAAATATGTGCGGCAATTTTACAAAACAAACCACCGAGGTTTAAGCACTGATCAAGCTTTATTTATTAAATTGATATACTAGTGAATAAATCCAAGCTATTTCGTCAGTTTATGTGCATACTATAGAATTATTAGTCTGAACAGTGAAACCTAGTCAATGATTCATAATTATTTGACATTTTACTGTGCAGACTATGCTATGCTATTGTATAGTGGACCAGTATTGAGATGACTGCCTTAGTACCAAATTTATTATTCTCAGGATAGAGTTTTATTAACTAATAATTGAAATTTTGAGGATTGGTCTCATGGGTTACAGATGTGCATATGGAGTCACAATTTTTGATAATTCACACCTGCATCCCTTTTAACCAATTAAATTCGAGGGTTGTCGCAGTATGTATGTATTATCGAGTAGCATTAAATCAGTATAAAAGGATTTTCTATTAATTTTAAGTGTGCACTATTGAATGCTAAACAGAGGCTGTAATTTCATTGGTCGAGAGTATATTCATGCAACCAATCAGTTATACGTGTGTGTTCCATCACTTATTTCAATCAGTTGTTTTACAGCATTTTATTTTGGAGGCACTATTATTCAACCAACGACCAAAAGATAGTCATCCAAAGGACATGCTGTCGGTACAGCTTTATACAAAAAGTTATCAGCTTGAAGTTATCAGGATGCTCTTATTGCTTCTTAATACTTAAATCATATAATACTTGTTTGAACTTTTTGAAAAGTGGCGCCATGTTGCACGTCTTTGCTTTACAAAATGATTTCTAAAATTAGTACATTAATTTTTGACGAAATTTTCAGTAAATATTCTATACATATAGAGCTTGCTAAATATGCAATAAAATAAATTAAACTTGTTTATGTGTAACGTGATAGCTCAGCCTAATTCAACTTGGTGGTCGCGGCCATAAGTTATAGTAAGAGACCTGTGGAAACTGATAATGAAGATGCAGAAATATGTTCAGAACCTACTAAGCGACCATAACATAGCAAACTTAACTGATAACCATATCAACCCATATTTTTAAAAATATCCAAACGTAGTTTTGTAGATAGACTGTGCCATAGCCTACTATAATAATGCCAATGTAGAATCGATTTTTCTGACCATGGATAAAAATCAAGTCATTTTTGTTGACCAACCATAATATTTTGCAACTTTTTAAGAAGATACTCAATTGACATCTATTAGACACTTAACTGGCTTGCATCGACTAATATTCTTATACTTGTAATTATTCTTTGTTTGTTTGCTGAAAAGTGACCAATTTGTTCAATAACTCCGTTACTGCAACATTTTAATTATATCTTAGGTGCAACTTCAGTGATAAACACCTCCTAGATTTAGTTGAGTTAGGCTAAAACGCTATATGACGTCTAGAGCTCACTAAATGATGAAGATAGACCAAAAGAACTCTAAAATCGGACAATAATTGACAAATTTACGGCCAAAATCAGTTATAAGCCAAATCCTATGGAGAAAATTGATAAAATCACAGAAGCCTTTTTTTATAGTGTAAACAATGCTATTACAGTAGTTACTCTTGTGCATACAAGCTAAATTTGACTATTACAGAACACATATCCTTATATGTGTCAATTTCTACTCTCTAATTTAACTTTTCAAATTTCTGAAGATATCAATTTTTTGACAATCATATCCTAATTAAGCCTACAACATTACTAGATATTTGAAATCAATTTTTTATTGCACCATCATCACTAGTTAGATTACCCGTATTTTAATAAGAATATTGATCACTTACCAAAGTAACTTCGACAAATAATTAACTAGTACAATTATTTGATGGGGAACGCTACCTAAACGTAACAATTAAATTAAAAGTTAACTGAGTAGGCAAGCAAGCTAATCGTCTGTAATTAATAACTGTTGGCAGTGCTGCCAAGTGAGTTCAGATAAATTCTTGGAGATTGACCATAAAATTTACGGAGAAAAATTTCTTTTTACGGAGCATTCTAAAATTCCCTATATGAGCCAAAAGGTCTTAATTTGCTTCTACAAATTACAGAAACTAACAATTTTTATGAATATCATTTATAAAGGTAAATATTTTGACGTTGTAAACAATAAGATATACTCACTAATAGCATGTAACAAACTATCAATGTAATTTTTAATTTTTCTAATTTTGAATTGTGAAACTGTTTTAAATCAACTAGAAACAAACATTGTATGATAGTATTAGATTCACTAGAGAATATGGCTCAAGTCCTGTTTAAAGATTGAATGTGAAATTTGTCAGTTGAGTATATCCCCCAAATCTAACATAATTTGAAGAGAAATAGTAATGAGTATTCTGTGATTTGCAATTACCCATCACTAAGCTATAATTTAACATAATATAAAACATAAATAATGATTAGATAGTTCACTATTAATAAGAAATCGCAGCTAATGTTACACAAAAAGTATTAAATTTATTTCTCTAGAAATACGTAGAAATAAGTCTTCATACGTAGACCATGGCCTACTATATAATACGGCTAGATAAGTCAAGTATTTGCCATTTTATTTCCAGGCCAGTGTTTACTTTCTAATTGCTCGTAAAATAAATCACCTATTGTCATGGAATAAACTAAACTTAGGTTTTCAAATACGATGGAAACATCTAAAATACTTTTGAGAATGATTTCTCATCGGATTTAACCACAATGACGTAATCAAATATACATACCCATATATGGTAATGATGTTAAATAAATGTTAATTTTTTAGATAATTTGATAATCTAACTTTGCCGTTTTTATCCTAATGCATTTTTCTTGTAAAAAAACTAACTACTGTACCAATTTTTGTCATTCCTTTCACTCAAATTCTTTTCAACGTCAATGTAAGTAAATAATTATGCTTTTGTTATCAAACCATATGGTTTGTATTATTTTGAAATGTATAGTTAGATTTTAATCTAAGTCTTAAAAGTGCTGTTTGACGACGTACATGTTGCCCAGTCAGTTTAATGACCGTTCTTGGGACTTATTTAGCTAAAGTTCACAAAATCTCTACTTCAATCTCTACTTCAAATCTCTACTTCATAATTAGTATTAATTACCATATATGGGTATGTATATTTGATTACGTCATTGTGGTTAAATCCGATGAGAAATCATTCTCAAAAGTATTTTAGATGTTTCCTGCGTATTTGAAAACCTAAGTTAAATTTATTCCATGACAATATGTAATTAATTTACGAGCAATTAGAAAGTAAACACTGGCCTGGAAATAAAATGGCACATACTTGACTTATCTAGCCGTATAATATAGTAGGGCATGCGTAGACACGTAGATAGGGGTCATATTTACGTAGTCTACGTAAATTTACGGAGACTTGGCAGCACTGACTGTTGGAAAATATACAAATTCCATATATTGGTATGCGCTGTCATATTGTGCTCAACGGCCTCAACCCCCTGGAAGCGTTAAGTAATCTACAATTGTACATTAAAAATTAGAAATGCATTTCTCATGTAATACTCTGAGAAGAATCAACTGCATTACATTTAATTGTCTCTAATAGTCCACTTTCTAATACTAAAGTTCTCTAGTGGTCCACTTCTATAATTTTTACTTTGCTCATCGTGTTTATATGAATTTAGTGATTGTATGTATATGCGAGATAATATTTGAATGTCTAATATTCTGACAATACCGTATATTAGTTATATTACCTTTTATGTTATTCAATTAAGACTAAATTCTTTATTAGTCCATGTTCTCTAATAGTCCACCTGTGTCGTTTTCCCACTGGTGGATGCAAATAGAAAGAGCAATTATAATTCGAATATATAGAATAGCTTTCAAATTGTTACAATAGGTAAGCATATTGAGATTTATTGTCTATTGAAAAAGATGAACTGCGTAGTGGTTTTCCGTGGCGAATCGACCGAGACCGAAAGGTTCGTTGACGTCTATACTATAAAACACAAGGGTGGGTGTATATATATATATATGTTTGTTTGTATGTTCCGAGTTGATTGAAGAAACTGGACGGTTTCCAAATGAGATTTTTGGCATATAGGGGTAACTTTGGCACTCGCCAACAAGTTGAGGTTTCCACTCAAAATTTCTCACACCTCGACAAGTTATGACGTCATTGTCACATTTCGAGAACCCTGAAAATTCACTTAATCGCACATAATTCGCGCCCTCTAAGAGATAAAAATCTGAAAATCTAATAGAATATGCACATTAATGATGCGGACACGTTGGTCGCACCAGATTGCCAATATGCTTACTCATTATCGCATGATGACGTAATCACTAAATTTCACATTGCTAAATTTGACCATTTAGGCCTATTTACGCTTTATGATCAATTTTAGAAGTATATAAACCACACACCAACCGCTTCGCGGTTGGTGTGTGGTTGTGTTCTGCCGCGAAGCGACCTAGCAAGCGAAGCGCGCTAGTTATTATTATATTTCATCAATTCAATTTCCGGTCGCAGTACTCGTATTTAAGAATAATATAAGAGAATGCTAATCTAGATTAACGAACCTGAAACGATGAGATCAAACGACTGGATTTAAGTTTCGGATCCCTTTTATGATGTTGTTAAAGATGTTATCCTTGTTTCTCCTCCTCCAACAACCCTCAGCCAGATGTGTTTCCAAAAGTTCAGCAGGATTAGTAGTTGATCCTCTTCTCATTCTTTTCTTAACAATGTTCCAGCTACCTTCAATTCCTTGAGTATGCACACCAGTAGTTGGATTCACGAAATTCTCACTATGGTTCACAGTGTGATGCGTGTACTGGGGTGTATGAGCCAAGATATTGTATGCAGCCCACTCATCTGAGTATACAACGGAGCCAGGTAGGACGTAATGCTGGATAAGTGGTAGCAGAGTTGCAGCAGATCTATATGATACACATAACATGACCATTCGGCCTGTATCTCTCTCGACTATTCCAAAAACCCAAGTACCCACTACTAATCTTCCGCGGTTGTATTACGTTTGCCGAACTTGGATTCATCAATCTCCACGATAATTCCGGGACCACCTAAGCATGGGCGTAAATCCTGGGGGGGACGCGTCCCCCCCAATTTTTGGAGTCGGGGGGGACACCTATATTAATTGTCCCCCCCCCCACTTTTTGTCAGGATTTGATTCAAGTACAGTTGTACTTAAGTACTGATTCAACAAAATTTTACTCGCATCAAGTGATGAAGAAGGATTTGAGAAATTAACGGATCATAGATTCTTTTTGCATTTTGCGTAAATAATATAATAATAATTTTAGGTTCCCATATCGCAGGGTGTGTAGTTGGTGGGGATCAGTTTCATATACTAACATGTGTTTCTCAAACTAGATGTCATGAAAAATTTATAGGGGTTTGTGAGATACAATAAATTTCTTAAAGAAGACCTTGATCTAACTTATTCTTCATATTATATGTCCAAAAAGTGAGAAGAATAAAGTCTTTTATCTCATGTCAATAGGTAACATCTTGAGTTTATTCTTCTCACCTGGGTTGTAATTACTCGACTTCTTAATTAAACAGGATATAAAGGTAACAAGTATTGTCCACAATATGTCATGAACTTCCATATACTATTAGCCAGGCATGGGGCCAAGCCCTTTGGGGCTTGGCCCCATGCCTGTCCATTTTAGAGAGAATTAAATCCGTACTTATGTCCTCCTTTAATAAAAGGGCTTACGTCCGGACATGGACTTTAGCCCTTTTTAGATGAGCTTCAAGCTCTTTTCAAGGCACTTATTCAATAAAATATGGTATGTACTGTATTTCTAAATAATTAGAGTTTAAGTCCGGGCTTAAGCCCTTAACTAAAGGCTTGAGCATGGACTTAAGCCCTTTTCAAAAAGGGCTTAGAAAAATGGCTTAGGATTAAGCCCTTCTGATAAGGGAAGGGCTTGGATTTAAGCCCTTTTGAAAGGGCTTGACACCATGTCTGCAGTATTAGTTTTCCAACGTTCTAGATAAGTCCATAAGCTGCTCACAAAAAATGGATCGTGACCGATGTCTCGAAACAATGGTATTCCAAAGTGGGCGATCCATGGGTACCAAAATCGACCTTGATCAATCTTGAGCGGCTGGGAATGAATCTTTTTGGTACGGGCAAGTTTCTCTCCCCAACTGTGAAAACGTCCCCCCCACTTTGTAAGATGGATTTACGCCCTTGCACCTAAGGGTTCAGCATCTTGTATGATCTCTTCAACACAGATATCCCTCATAAAGTTCTTCCAATCAACAACAGTAGCTGGTGCCCACTGCAACTGCTTCTCCATAATAGCGTGTGACTGAATGTCCTCACACCAGAGATACATGAATTGGAGAAGCGAAGTAAGCGAGAGTTTGGAAAGATGAAAGAAGGAACCAAAACGGATTGAACAGTAACTCTTGCATGCGCGACATTTCCACTTGTAACCATCCTGGGAGTTGGCGTAGGCACCCTCATACATTTCCTCCCAACATTTGCATTGCATTGCACGTGCTAAAAGGCCATAATCCCGTAACCAGTTAATCGTGTGTTGATAGTTTGATGTTAGAGAATACAGGTTAGGTAGAAGAAAGTCAGTTGGGATGTCGGGAATGATAAGTGGGATTTGCAACGGTATGTAATCCATTTAAAGTTTAGAATAAATTAATCTGTGTTTATATACTATTTTTTTCCTAAGGTAGGAACAATATTTAATGTTTGGAATGCACTGTGGTTTACTTGGTGGTTGCTAGAAGAAACAATATCTAGTTAGTAACGACAATTTTCTAGTTAGTAACGACATTACAATGCAAACACATTCATTACGCACAGACTCGTATCTAAAGTCGATTATTTAGACAATAATCTAATTAAATAATTTTATTTTACATTATTAAACTAAGACCGTGTTAATTAATAAGGCCAGGTATAATTAATTAATTGTTTATCAATCAGATTTTTTCAGAAAATACCGATTGCGGGCGGGATTTTTATTTTATTTTGTATTTCAGTAATATGCAAATATCATTATCCTATACTAAACAATATTAATTTAAATTTAATTAGAAATCACATGACAATGCCAAATAATTAACTTAATGCCCTAAATACAAGACTTATTAAAAATTGATACATTAGGAGTACTTTACACAAGTTTATAGCTAATATTTGTACAATTAGGTTCAGAAGATACTAAAAAAATATCCGGACGGGGTGAAATTTTGGACGGACGGGGATTATAAATAAGTTATTTTGTTAATATGGCCTAATATAATATTTTAATAGAAATAGTGCTCTACGCAATTTTAAAAGATTACACTGAGCATGCGGTTTCAGAAAAGTGTTATTGCTCATTTAAGTAATTGATTTTAGTATAATTTTGTGATTATTATTAAAATTAAGGAGACGTTGTCAATTAACTGCAAGGGGGGCGGAAGCAGGGGGGGGCAATAGCCTCCCTACTTTTGAAATAGGGGGGGGCTCAGCCCCCCTAGTTTCCCCCTCATATACATTATACTAATTAAAATAATACTAGTAAAGGACATTTCAGTACTATCTGCGTTAGTGAGTGTCACCAGAGCGTAGCTATAGGCGGTTCATTGAACCATGGCCCTCGATGTCTCGAGGCCTCCCAAAGGCATACCTGTCAACCTATTTGAGTCATATCCCTGTACACCTCCCAAAAACTTTCTCGCTCGCTGCGCTCGCTCGTCCAGGGAATTACTATACACTTAGTATTTTTAAAAATTATCACTTTGGAAGGAGAAAGCATTGAATTCTATACTGTACAGGGAATCCCTGTACGGTTGGCAGGTATGCTAAAAGGTTCCAAAATTATCCATATGCAGATATCAGATATACTTCAATCATACTTCGTCAAAATGCGTTTGAACCGGGCCCCCCGAAACCTTAGCTACGCCACTGAGTGTCACCAGCCACTTGATATTCAATTTTGTATTGTTTTGTTGATGATGTTTTCTCAATACTTTATTTATTTGGATAATGACTTAGATATCTGGAAATGACTTGAAAATTGATTCAAATTATTTTATGTTGTTTTTTTGAATTTATTTGACGATTTGTTAATTATTTGAATGATCTGGGATATTAATTGAATATTGAAAAGTTTGTAATATCACTTCATTCACCATGAAACTATAATTTGACAAAGAAATGCCAGTCCTATGATCTTGGAATATTTATTATTTAAAGTTTTAAACAATGGTAAATACATTGATATACTTAATGTAGTAAATACTTATTTCGTACTAATTGTGATTTTGTGGCCAATCGTAAGATTTACAATACTCATAGAGTCATAGTCATAGAGTATATATGTCGCCCAAATATTTCGTTCTCCTATTTGACATAGTTACACAGGTCAGCCCCCCTAGTTATTATTAGCTTCCGCCGCCACTGATTAACTGTAATAGATTATTCTACTCCTGCAAATATTTGTTGCATAATTTATCATATGGATGGAGTGTAGCTTTACCAAATTATACAGTTACATGACATATTAGCTGTGGAGCGGATTAAATAGTCTAATAAATCATTATAGAATATGATACCACTCAAATAATTATGTCAAATTTATACTCTGGTAGAATTTGGATTTGTATACTAGGACAATAAATAGTATTATAACTGGGAGCGACGCCTGTTATCAATATTACCTTATCTATCGTTTCGTCCTTGTATTAGAATTTCAAGCTATTTAGAGAATAACAAAATGCTTAAAGAATCTTAAATTATAGGATAAACCATCTAGATTTGATGACCGATTGAAGCAAGTGCAGGAGCAGTTGCTTCACAGTTTGTAGATACAGTAGTGTCCGCCTAATATTAATGTATATAAAAAGGATTATTTCATTATAATCAACATATTTTTTATATAATTATTACACTCAAACGGTCATTTATTGTTATAATATAAGGTATATACAGTGGAGTCTCCGATTAACGGACACGTTGGGGAAATGGCTTCTGTCCGTTGTTTAGAGTTGTCCGCTTCTCGGAGACTGGTCCATAATTTTATCATATCACACAATATACATAATTTAAAATGCAGTTTTACATTTATTAAGGTTGAATAGTTTATAGAAGAAATTCAATTCGATTCGATTCGTTATTCGTTATTAAAATCATTATTTTACTGTGATAAAAATATGAAGTTTATAAGTATCTAAGAAATAACTAGCATACTTGATGATTCCAAAGTCTAAACTAATGAGGTGCTAAAGCAATCTGAGAATTTCAAAATGGCCTCCCTAGGCGAAAAAGAATGGCCTCCCTAGGCGCATAATTACTTACTTTCACCTTGGGATATGCACTTTCGTGGATATTTTAAAGTATTGTATGTTAAAGGGCCCATAGAGTTTACTTACCGCCCGGGCCCCAGGGTCCGTTAATCCGTATCTGGACACGTACCATATAATTTAGTACCACGCTTTTCTCAATATTTGAGAAGAGAAGTAAACAAAGCATTTGCTGAGGTTACGGGAGAGAAAGTAAATAGAGGAGCAGGTTATGGACTAGAAATCCCATGTGTGTACCGCCTACATGGACCTAAAGTTTATATTGACAAGATGAAAGAATTCTTGAAAGACTAAGAAAGGCACTGGAATTGTATAGGTGCCATCCTGTCATGTTAAATTAGTGATATCCATGTAAACTTTTGTGCTTAGTTTCTGATCGTCCGTTATTTGGAATAAATTTTGTATTAAGACACACATTCGGGGCCAGTTCCCTGTCCGTTGTTCGGAATTCGGAGTTGTCCGCTTCTCGGGGACTGCTTAAGTATTACATGTATGGTAATTTAATTCCGTTCCAAGATGGTTGTCAGTTATAGAGGGGTTGTCCGCTTCTCGGAGTGTCCGTTTTTGGAGTCTCTACTGTATGTGGAAAATAGCAAGTTTGCAGAGTCAAGGAGTAAAATTGTAGCAAAATAGAATTGACAAATTTGTGATTGCGTAATGAACAGTGTAATTGGAATTCACATGAAACCTCAAATTCGTCACTAGCAAACGAATAAAGCTGTGGAGTCATTAGGAATAGCTTGTATGCAACAAGATTAACTACTGTAATTATAGCATTGTTTTACACTATAAAAGGCTTCTGTGATGTTATCAATTTTCTCCATAGGATTTGGCTTATAACTGATTTTGGCCGTAACTTTGCAATTATTGTCCAATTTTAGAGTTCTTTTGGTCTATCTTCATCATTTAGCGAAAACTAGACGTGTCCATATAGCTTTTTAGCCTAACTGACTATATCTAGGAGGTGTTTATTACTGATTTGCACCATATCTGATATTATGGATAGTATTTCTCCATTTACTAACTATTATTTTTAAAATTACCGATTAGCTCTCCGATGCCGAATAAATGCTCTGCACCGAATTGCAAAAAAGCAACTATTATCCGGATGATCCATACATACCAGTATTCGAACTACCTAACCATCCCGAAGAATTACGAGTTACGGCAGCAGTGGGTTAATGCTCTTCATCGTGAAAACATAACTTCACTAAAACATGTTTACGTATGTATCCATCATTTTCGCGAAGATGATATTGAACATACTTATAAAATTCCTAATCCAGACGGATCTTTTACTGAAGTTCCAAGAGGAAAACCCAAACTCAGGAAGGGCTCTATTCCATCCTCTCTACCAGGCTGTGCTCCTTATTTTCGGAATTATGTTCAAAACCCGCTCTGTTATCTTTTGATTCAAAAGAAGAAATACATTTTCAAAAGGCCATCGTGCTAAGTCGTGAATCTCAGAAAGCTGAGAGTTGAAATATCGTATAACATCACTAATTACCTTAAAAGAGTTTATGTCATCTATCACTCTACCTGTAGACTGGCTCTCTTGGTTTTCAGATCACCGTGTTCGACTTATCAAACTTTTACAATAAGATGATCTCACAATTTATATTCTTTATTCCATATCTATTGATTCCTCTCTAAATGTTCGGGGCTTCCAGAAAGGGAGAAGCGTAAATTGATTGACTCATAGTGTTTGCAATTCATCGACTTTCCAAGGTTTGCAATTCATCGACTTTCCAAAGGTTTGCAATTCATCGACTTACCTAAGTTTTGCAATTCATCGACTTTCCAAAGGTTTGCAATTCATCGACTTTCCAAAGTTTTGCAATTTATTGACTTTCCTATGGTTAGCAAATTATCTACTTTACTGTGACAGGGCGTAGGAAGGGTGGTCCTAGGTGACCTACCATCGACCAATCCTGTCAGACTGAAGAATTTTATTAGGAACGGAGGACTACTTCCGCTTCAAAAGCATTGTACTAGTCACGAGTGAGGCGGCAAATGTTTTAAGTTATATTTAAAAGTGTTTCATTGTCAGTGGATAAAGGCTATGTACTGCAAGGATTTCTCATATACAAAATCTGTCGTTTGTTACAGTAGTTTTAAACATTTCGCTGGGGGCTATGACTCCAGACTTTATAATCGAACAATAAATCACATGTCATTTATAAAAAAGATTACCTTGTTTTCATTGCTTCCCGCAATTCGGTTACTTGACTTTTTTGTATGAAAAAGAACTTAATTGTTGAAAGACTAGGAGTTGACGAGCAAAAGTTAAACATTTGTAATGGTGTTATTATATGTTTTCTTTCGTTCTTTGTAGACTTGCTCTTGCAGTAACTCTCTTCACTGTTCCACCAATGCCGTCACATGGTGATTTCCCGTGCGAAGTAGCGAAGAAGTTCCAAATACCTTCAATTCCAAAGTCTTTCAT
This sequence comes from Hexactinellida sp. DTS-2022, assembly GCA_028753945.1. NCBI lineage: Eukaryota > Metazoa > Porifera > Hexactinellida > Hexactinellida sp. DTS-2022. The sequence goes on along the minus strand of JAPNXP010000012.1, from coordinate 1,876,783 downwards.
ATGCTGGCACAAATTATACAAATTCTTCCTATTTTTATATTGACCAGCACAACCATCACTGAAATACTCAAGTTTTCGAATTTGTGGAAGCGTGATTCTTAAATGCTGAATGATCAATCGTTGGATTAAGTGCACCATTATGACATCATGCTCTGTTTCATCAGAAATGAAACAGAATGATTGGTTGCAGAGAATTCCTAAATGTAAGCGACTAAATAATTAGCTAGCTACTCTATATATATTTTGTTATACAATAATATTTAACTAACCATCTTGCCGGTAGTATATGACGATCGGATGCACAGTTGCTTGAATATTATTCCAATGAAATCCCTGGACTTCATCCTGGATAACAAATGAGTAATTCTCAGCAAAGTCAAGCAAAACAATTGCAGATTGATTATCAAGCTGATCTTTTCGCTTTTTATAATAGGAAGTTTGAGCTCGTGAAATGTATGAGTGAGAGGTCAGTTTATTCATCGACGTGATTAATTCTTCGATATATTGGCTGAGGGTAGCTGAATGGGTCTCTAAACTCGTTTTATCAGTACTTTCCCATTGACGATATTCAACATGTACCTAATAACGAATTCAAAAGTATTAAAATATTATGTTCAAATAACAGCAATTGTATGGCACTGGCACATCTAACTAAAATAATATATCCTAATATATTACCTGATCATTTCTATTCTTGGTGATTGTTTTGAGATAGTTTCGGAGATTCTCGGTCCCTGGACAATATTAACATCGATGAATCATACAGTTGGCATTATCAGCTGAACATACCAATTTCGAAACTAGTTCTTTGTAGTTTTCCTGGGTATCAAGAGCATCGACGAGGAGGATGGCATTTTGATGGATAGAGCAGACACATACAGAATGTGTTCCACATGAATCTGAAAGTACACACCACTTTGGCCGTTGTTCGCAAAACTTTGAAAATGATATCTAAAATTTAATCTGTAAATTTGAATATTATTTTAGTTATCTTATTTATGAAATTGCTCTGATTTGTTTGTTTTTTGTTTGTTTGTTTGTTTGTTTGTTCACAATTTATTGAGGAACTGGTAAGATTTGATGGATGATCGCGGAAAAGCTAGATCAATCCTACTCCATCACCATGAATTGGATAAGGACCCAACTATCTTTCTCCCTAATACGCTCAGCAGTCATGTGCTTGCGAGGCAGCCGCACAAGGAGAAGAACAATCCCGGAACAACCAACAGATCTAATCACGGCTGAGAGCAGATGTGGGGTCTGCTAGATAACTACTGCACATTACTACACTACACTTTCAAAGTACACTTTCACACACTTCATAATTTTACTATTACTTCTTATTAGCACTGTTATTTTAGTAATGCACTTAATTAAACACCAAACTGGAAGTAAATGTAAGAATCCAAAAAAAAAAAAAAAAAAAAAAAAATGTTTAAATTGATTAGTGGATTTGTTCAGTGTGTAAATAAATCCATGGATAGTAACTTTATCTTTAGATCTCGTGCTCTTGATCGTTTCTGCAATAATGGGGGTTGCAATCACAAAGTTGATTAATATTATATATTATGATAATATGATATGATATGATACACTCACAGACTAGATAATCCTTTTATAGCAACGTAGCAAACTTACAAGTGAAGGTGTAAATAAATAAGTATGGGTAGACACTTAGGGTCAACACAGGTGCTATGAGTATACACCAATATTTTGTTATCGAAGAGATTGTTTACTGTATCCCAAATAACTACCACGTAACTTTCGGCTACGAAATTTCTGGCAACGAATTTTCTGGCAACGAATTTTCCGGCGACTTAAATTTCCCGGCGACGAAATTTCAGGGACGAAATATCCGGCGACGAAAATTCCGGCGACGAAAATTCCGTTTACCGGGGTGAATATGAAGAGGATAAGTGATACGAGTTGAATAAATATTTGAAAGATCGGGATAGATGAAGGTTTGATTAATGTTTTTTAAGATCTATCCAGTTGTTTCGAACGCTCTTCAAAATATGGACGAAATTAAACATTAGAACCAAGGATCTAGTTACATCCGCAGGATGGGGTACACAGTGTTGTAGAGTCTTGTTACCTGGAGAGAAAAGTTAGAACAAACGTACATTTAAAAGGATTGTTGTCTGTACATAGGACTTGAACGGAGAGCCCATTTAACTCGACGTCACATATTACCTTACTAATAATAGGAAATAGTTCCTGGGCAGTAGTTTTAGAAAGAGGAAGTAAAAGAACAATCGTCGACCATTTCTTATGTAAACTTGATGCCATTATCGCGAATACAGATTTTGTTGGAGTGTCTGTGTTGAGAGGAGGGTTAATTATTTGCCCACCTTTGTAGGATCAGTCAGAATTAACATGTATTTCGTCCATCTGCAAGATAAAATTCTTTTCTTGTGGAGAAAAGAGAGAAGTTGATTGCTTCAAATATGTCATGAACTCTGAGTCAAGAGAAGAGTAAAGCTTTTGAAGAGTATGATAATGAGTCAGGACTAAGCAGTCTAATGATTGAAGATAGTTATAGCAGGCTGGCGATATGAGATGAGATTTAAGAGCAATTACTTGAGTAATAATATTGTACCTTCTTCTATTCTTAGGGGCAAGTAGATTTTCTAATTGGCAGATAATATTTTGTAGGCGAGATAGTGTCGTAGTGTTTTCAGAATGATCATCATTTAGGGATTTAGAAGACTCAAGTATTTCTGGTTCCAATTTTTGGATATCTTTTCGTAATTGAATTGTAGCGTTTGAAATATCAGAAGCAATTGTCCTTAAAGATGTATTAAAAGATTTACATTCAAATTCATTAATTAAGGACGTGATTTGCCTAGTATCATTTTAGGTGTTTAGAGAAAGTAGAGTTTCCTGGTCTTTCTGGGAGGCACATGCAATTGATCGACTTTTTTAGGGTTGCAATTCATCGACTTTCCTAGGTTTGCAATTCATCGACTTTTTGAGGTTTGCAACTCATCGACTTATTATTAAGTATTTAAATAAGAATGGGATTTTCCATGTTTTGTATTGACAGTAATAGCATGAGGTTTTAATTTATGTATACAACTATATAAATAATTATTCAATATCAAGTTAATATTCTTTCGAAATTGCTTTTATTGACTTACTTCATATAATATCATGGATTACACGAGCGGACATTACAAACATAAAAGAGGAACGATCATTACTACATCAGATGGTTTCAAATATAATCGCTATAAAGCCAAACATGGTATGACATATTTACGATGTGTTTTATATCTGACACAAAAGCATGTAGAGGATCTCAAAGTGGATTCTCACTCCGATACCATCACACCCTTAAAAGCACACAATCACCCGCTTTCAGGTTATAGGGCCGAAGTTCACCTCTTAAAATCAAAGTGCTTAATCGCGGCGAGAACCTCACGTGACACCATCTAAGGTTTAAACAAGTGGTCCGAGATGATCCTGCTACGACTACTTGATCATATAAAAAGTTAGAATCAACAATGTATCACGCACGTAGAGAAATTGAGCCACCTATTCCTGTAAGTCCGCTGAATTTTGTCAAATGATTTGTTGAGTACACGCACGTTCTTACTGAGAATAATAGTAATCAGTGTATATAATCGTGTAGAAGTAAATAGAACTAACAACTAAGTGCTGTAAACTATACTAAAATAATAATGGATGAACTAAGCTAACTACTAATGTCAACGTCTATGGTTGGACAACAAACTCCTAACAGATTCATCATCACAATTTGGTGTCCATTAAAAAGGTGAGCTACATGTGGGAAATGATATCGGAGTAATTATTTTCTCAGATAAGATGACTCCTACACTATCAGAAGTAGAAGCCATTTATTTCGATGGAACATTTTACACAGTCCCTTCCCAATTCTATCAACTGTGGACAGTTTTTGCACGATTTGGGCGTAACGTACTCCCTGCGATTCATTGTCTGCTTACAGGCAAATAGGAAGAAATCTATAATGTTGTTCTAGCAAGAATTAATGAATTTCTTCCACAACTAACACCTATTAATGGGATGTCCGATTTGGAAAGGGGTGCTAGAAACGCTGTAAAAACACGATTTCCAGGTATTCTTCTTAGAGGATGTCATTTCCACTATTCTCAAAGTGTCTGGCGTAAGATTCAAAGGTTAGGCCTTTCCAATGCATATCACTCGAATTCGGAATTTAAAACAGCAGTTAGGTTTTTATGGCTCTTCCATTTCTTCCCGAAGATCATATTCGACCAATATATAATCACTTAAATTTGGAAGATGTCATTCTTACTACTGAGAATATGGATAACTTTACCATTTTTAAAAATTATATCAGAAAGCAATGGATTGATGGCATTCCTAGCAACGAACTCTCTGTTTTTAACTGTCAATTCAGAACGAACATGGAGCGGAAAACTACCATGGTAAATTGAAAAAGGACATCGTAGTAGCACATCCACGCATTTGGTTCTTTGTAGAAGTCTTTAATAACACAATCCAGGATACTGATCTAGATATTGAGCGTCTAACCAGAGGCATCTCGCACACGCAAATTGAAAGATATCCAGAAAGATTCATCCCTTAGTAACTGCAGAGAAAAGCTTGTGTCAGGTGAATATGGTCTAGTCCAATATGTGAAATCAATTGCCAACTCGATTCAACCAGAAACCAATTCGATGGATATTATACATGGAGATCTTCAAAGCAATTCTTCAATCGATGACGATGATGAGCGTGAAACTCATCAACAAATTGCTGCTTGCTGTGTGCCTATTACGTGGAGAAACAACCGTAATATTTATTCCCTGCAGGCATGCTAAATGTTGCGAGAATTGCAGTGTACACCTAGAACAATGCCCAATCTGCAGGTCTACCATCGAAGAACGATTCCAAATGTATACTTGAATAATTTTATATTACTTTATTGTTTTTCTCATTTGGATACTTTTATTTATTCATTATTTCATAAACAACTCTGATTGTTTACTCGGTATTAAAGTTCTTTGATCAAGTACTAACCATACTACAGGGGCGTAGCCAGGATTTGTGTTGAAGGGGAGGCTTCTGGAGTCCAGAAGCCTCCCCTTCAACACAAATCCTGGCTACGCCCCTGTAGTAGGCCGGATCAAGAAAAGTACAATTGGTCGGATCAACTTCTACCTAAGGGAAAAGTTGCCTTTACTCCTTTCTAGGATTATAAGAAATTTAGATCCGAAAATATATTGATTTGACCCTTGCGGTTTAATAGTTTTGCTGTGTCACTTTCACATAATTGACCTTAAATCCTCCGAATTTTCAAAATCCTTTGACTTAGCCCCTTTAAATGTATTAATTAGTAATAGTAAGTCGCCAATTTGCTGTCGAATAGTATATAAAGCTAATCTCCATCTATTAGGATACTAAAGTTATGAAGAAATTCTTTGTATTTTCGATCATACCCTAATAATATCACCCCCCCCCCCTCCTTCCCTCCTTCTTTCCCAAAATTTGAAAATGCATAACACTAGCTTTTTGATCAGTTGTTGAATAAAGCAAGGTTCAATTATATTATATGCAGTTAATTTAACATGTATAATCTTTTTTTGACTCAAAAGCAGGCATTTGTTCTCTCGAGGTTAGTGTTGTAAGAATTAATCCATGTCTCGCCTCTTCCCCTGTTACTGATGATGAAGCTTTTGTAACCAGTTGAATAGTTCTTTCAACAGCTTGTGTATGGCATGGATATCCTGGTATTTCTATAGGAGTATACACACTATTAAGTAGTACTTCTTTTGAGAGGTGTTTTGTCAAAGGAGGTTCTGTGATAAGAGATGTTTCCCAATCAATCATATCCACGTATGTTTCAGCAGTGAACCTTATTGAAGGAAGCTTAAATGGGCGAATTTCATTCTGTCCAAATGATGAATTGTTGGTGCGGATATCTAAAATAGTGTTCACTGCCTTTTGTCTAATTTGCACATCATTGTCTGCAAGCATCGATAACAGAAGGTTTTCTGGATGACAAAAATATGCATTTCTCTGTAGCACATCACAAACTACTTCTTGATCGTAGTCCGGTAACTCTCGCAGTAAAGATATTGCATAGAATAGGTTTCTAGGTCCATCTGTGCATATAGAATTACTCTTAATTCTAAACCAAACTGGTGCATAGTAATTGACGATAAAATAGACAATTCGGGATAATTCAGGTGTAGGATGGATCGTTGTAATGTAAGATCGAAGTAACCTATTGGCTAAAGTTGTCCATCTAGCATGATGTATAGGGCCAGGTTGCATCGATGCAAGTTCAGATGAGCAATTACCAGACTGAACTGCATGACATATATTATATAGATATTTCTGATCTGTACTTAAATTGTTGAGAATCTCGCAATTGATGTACTGACTTTTACCGCATATAGGATTATAAACCGCGATTGGCTTGCTAGCAAAATCAGAATTAAGTTCTTTTCCAATTACTCCTTTAAAACTATTGGGTCCACTGGTTTTCCCATCTATTCTCTCAAAGAGATGCCTCAATGGAAGTTTATTACTGTGTAATTGGCAAATAAACCAGTGGAGTGGTTTTGAGAACTCTAGTTCAAGGAGTCTAATACATCCATTATGGATTCCAGTGTTAACTCGAGCTCCATCAGCTCCAACAGCCTTTAAATCTGAATTCCGCTCCCTGCAAAGATCAACCAATTCCCTTGCTATATCTTTTGATTTACCAGAACTAGGTGTTACATGGGCAATATACTGATTTCCTGGTTCAGATAAGACGGTGTAATGTTCTTCATTCACAGTATCCTGGTGCAGATTTCCATCCTCTCTCTCTACCATCACTCGAGTTTGATCTTTACGGCCATCAAAATAAATCGCAGTGATATCCGTGATATTTTCGTGAGCTTCGTTAGCTAGAACCCTTCTCACTGAAAATCACGATCTACGTAGTTTGTTTCTATCAATAATTAGACTATTTTCATCTGGTGTGATAATACCGTAATCCTGGAGTACTGCGTTGGCTATAGCTGCGCCTGCGCGATCGCTTATCTGATATCTATCACACATTATGGCTAAATTTCGCAATTGATTATGATTACGTGTATGCTTGTGATTATTCGATGTATTTGGGTCGTAAGATTCAAACTCTTCAAGGTCACATTCTAAAAATTCCTGCGAAGGTTGATCAGGTTGTTGTCTCTTCAGTTCGCTTTCTTCTCTTTCATATTGTGCCTCTTTTCTCTTTTGAGCAGCAATATTTTTGGAGGTGGTCGAGCGATCCAAGCTGGATAAAAATAATTTTCTAGCGTTTCGCTGATCAAGGAGAAATGGCCACTCGCGGCTTGGTATCTTTTTATCGAAAGAGCAAAAACATTTGCCTTCTTCAATCGGGCATTTACAACTCGAGACGTCGAACAGAACATTGAATTCGGAAATTATAGGTTGGACACGGTCAGGTTGTTGCTTGTTTTGGATACTTTTTCCGTGGTATTTAGCTCTCTCAATAATACCAGAATTGATGTATTGTTTTATTTTGATCTCAGATATTGTTGGTATAGAAGACTTTTCATAGATGCGCACTATTATTTGTGTAAGTTCTTTCGCAATATCGTCTCTAGTGAATTTCGAATTTTCATTTCTAAGCATTCTGTAATGATTATACAGATCTAGTTTTGTTGGGAGTTGATTTTCTGGTATAGGTCCAGGGTAACCGAACACAGGATGAAATATTTTACCACGCGTGTATTCTGCCATATTCAAAGATCAATAAATTATAGGAATAAAAATACTCTAAAGGGTTGATCTGATCAGAGTATTTATGAAGATACAATAATTAACCATAAATTCCATATTAGATAAATGGTAACTAAGTTAAATGCATGGGTTAAGGAATGTGTATGAAATATCTTTAAACCAATTTAATGATGAATTTAGATTTAGACACAGAAATCAACTATGTTTGACAATTATAAAGCTAGTGTTATGCATTTTCAAATTTTGGGAAAGAAGGAGGGAAGGAGGGGGGGGGGGTGATATTATTAGGGTATGATCGAAAATACAAAGAATTTCTTCATAACTTTAGTATCCTAATAGATGGAGATTAGCTTTATATACTATTCGACAGCAAATTGGCGACTTACTATTACTAATTAATACATTTAAAGGGGCTAAGTCAAAGGATTTTGAAAATTCGGAGGATTTAAGGTCAATTATGTGAAAGTGACACAGCAAAACTATTAAACCGCAAGGGTCAAATCAATATATTTTTCGGGTCTAAATTTCTTATAATCCTAGAAAGGAGTAAAGGCAACTTTTCCCTTAGGTAGAAGTTGATCCGACCAATTGTACTTTTCTTGATCCGGCCTATAATATAAACATTTAAATTATCTATAGATTCACTAATATACAAACTATTCCAGGAACACGTAGCTTCCACCAATTTACTCCATTAAACGAAACTATAATTACAGCCAAGAAAATAAGCGAACAAAGAGATAACAGTATTGTATATAATTTCATGAAGAATCGGGAAGAATATTCAACAAAACCTCTTGAAATACCTTACCTCAATTGTGGTGACTATATAGCCTGCATTTATGATAGTGAATGGTTTATTGGATTAGTTGAAGAAGTGTGCGAGGAAGAGGGTGACGTAAAGGAAAGTTTCTGCATCCAAAAGGGCCTGAAGACCAGAAAATTGTTTCTTCTGGCCATCAACAGAGGATATTTGGTATATTCCTCAAACAAACATCCTGTGTGATATAACAGCTCCAAAACCTTCTTCAAAAAGTGCACGGAAATACAAAATTTCTTCACTTGATGCAGAATTAATTTCCATGAATATTGAATCTCGAGTATGTAAATAAAATATTTAATAATTAGTGAATGAATTGGTGATTAAAATATGTGAATCTAGTTAAATAGAGTGAAATACCAACATCCTTGCCTAAGATTGAGAACATGAGAAACATCATTCCACCTAACTAATAGCGAGAAGCGAATCAAGAAAAAATTTGTAGTTTTCTAAGTTTTCAAAAAAATTCAAGAGGGGGAAAATGACGGTATATTTAAAATAACTTGAAGGGAATACATGGGAACCAAATCAAACTTTCTAGATATTGCAACATCCTTAATACCAATTTAGAAAAATTAAAAATTTTAGGTTCCCAAATGTCCCCGAATGCTATGTCATAGTTCCGGTTTCACGTGACGTCATAGTTTCAGTTTCAATTTTGAGATACAAAATGTGCTTAAGGTTAAATTACGGCAGATTCATGTAAAAAAACACATAAATTTCGTTTTGAAGTAAGATGTTTAATTTTCACATATATAATAGAAGACATTATAGCTATATCGAAACTGAAAACGAAATCGAATTATTTTGAATAAATTCGATTTTATGGGGCGTGCAGTTTTATGGTAATACAAAAGTCCCATAGGGGGATTTCTTCAGACTCCACCTGATAAGTGTGTCGATCTCAAGATCATTATTAGCTAAAGACATATTATGTGCGATATATCACATAGATCATCGTTATATGCTGTAGGTGACTGGTTTAGAATTTTGATTTGACCTAAATAAAAAAAGTTGCGACCTTTTGAACTAAAGAAATCATTAAAAAGGTCATGTTTTTTATGAGATATTTGATAAAATGTTTGAAAAATAATTTCAGAGTCATAATTCAAAAATGTAAACCGACTACCAACTCCGTACGCTTATAATCTTTCAATATTGATTCTGATAACAAACATTGATGGCCGCATTGCCAAATTACACTATAATATCGACCACCACTTTTTGAAATCGCCCAATGGGAGATTTGTATTAGCCAAATATTGAAACCGACAAAAAATAAAAAGTATAATATATTGAGACATTTTCTTTTTTGTTTATTGATTTGTATCGTACCTTGATCTATTTCTAACAATTACAGATTAATACAAGAGATTTCATTCCCGTGGGGTAATTTAACCTTAAATTCGATTGCTAATATGATTGACGGATTCTGCATATTATAAACTATCGTTTCTGTGAATTTAATCTCAATATTGTATAAACTGGCATTTTTACAAGAGTTTCTACTGATCAGTTAAATTAAATATTTTTTTTAAATAATTATTTTTGACAAAAATTGGAAAATTTGTCCCGCCATAATTCAACAACAACTTGACTAAACAATCTAAAAGTTACACATATATAATGGTTAGACTGGGGCTTTCAGCTAACCAACTTTCAGAGAAATCGATTGATGTTGGTGAAATGGCTGGATGATTTGACATGGAATTCCTCCTTTATAAATCCCGAAATCGACTAATTTGCCACAACTCACCCAATATTTTTGATAATTAGTTCTAAATGCAACCAGATGTGGAGAGAAATAATATCTACCAGTCGGTCAAAACATTCACCAAATACTAACTCATCCCGTGAATCATGCGTCATCGTGATTTAATATTTTGAAAATTCGCTTATTTTATAAACTTAATGCTAAAACATTATCTCACCGTCAGGGCCGTATTAATACTGCGCGGGGCTCTAGGCCAAACATTTTTGGGGGCCCCCTAAGACTAAACATATTAATTAAAAAATAAATTTATTAAGTATTATTTTCTTAGATACAAGAATCATTACATATCCTTTAAACAACTTTTTCAAGCTTGTATCTTGCTAAGTCGTCAATGATATCCGTACGAAGACTGCCTAACTAGTAAGACTTAAATTACGTACTATATACATAATACGTTGCCACTTCGAGATATAATTATTAAAAATTCAGATCACATCTTAATTGACGAAATGTCAAACCAGTCAAAGTTTCTAAACAAAAACTATCATTTAGTAATTTAGATGTATTAAAATCAATCTAACTTCAATTACAAGGTAATATTTTGTTTAGAAATAGGTTCTCAACATTAGTAGTCCGACAGTGTAGAACTTCAAAGAACACAACATATATTTTAAAGGGTAAAATACATATTACAAATAAATGTTGAAAAAGGTATTTTAAACAACTTAGCGGGAGTAAACGCTGAAAAAATAAAGGATGTATGAATTACAATCATATTAATGTTATAAAAACGTATATTGAATCTGGTTGCCTTATAAATATTAGAAATTTGCATGCATCTATATCAATTTATAAATTAAAATTAGTAACACTATATCCGATAATAACGGACACAATATAAATATTAGCATACTTGCTTGACACGATGAGTCCATCTGCCCAATACATGAAGCCTCATTTTTAATAATTGGGCCCCCAAAGCGCGGGGCCCTAGGCCATGGCCTACTTGGCCTATGCGGTAATCCGGCCCTGCTCACCGTAATATATGTTTACTATAATTTTAATCCTTTTAATTAATTAGCCTTGAATGAATAACAACTTTAACAAGGGAGCCTTTGATTTATTTAAAACATGTGAAAATGTCTCTGATTTCACTCGGCAGTTTTTGGAGGAATATAATTTTTCCGAAACCGACTTTAATACTTAGCGATATAAATTCTCTAAATTAAGTGAAGGTCGAAGAAAATTCGTGCCAGGAAAACATCTTACAACATCAGAGACGTTATTGTTCGTTTAGGAGAGTTTAGTGATTATGGTAAACTTCACTACTAACTCAAAACAAATGCAAGTCTCTCAAACCTCAAAGCACTCAGAAATCCGAACAAGATATAATTTTTAACAGCTTATTGTTGGATAGTGACTCACTACTCTAACTTACTTAATATTTATAGTTTCCACATACTATTTACTATATTTAACCGATCTTTCTCGAAAGGAAATGACTATTTCCCATGATAATAAGATTTGCACAATTTTACGATGACGTCATAACCAATAAACCTGAAGCCATACAAATTATCTGACTTGACCAATCGGTGTATTAGGTATCATATACTATACACCGATAATACATTTAGTGGGTCTATCTCGAAAGGAAATGCCTACTTCCCATGATAATAACATTTATACAATTGTATGATGACGTCATAACCAATAAACCTGAAGCCATACAAAAATTTCTGACTTTCCCAATCGATTTATGATGGGCCATATATACTATATACCGATAATACATTTAGTAGGTCTAACTCGAAAGGAAATGCCTACTTCCCCTGAATTGACCATTTGAACCACTGTGCATCCTTTATATCCAAAACTACTTCGACCACTATCAACCTGTCGTATCAATGCTGATCACGAATTACAAGACTTATGGAACTATTTCAGATGATGTCCAAACGATTGAATAACAGCTCACAACACTCTATCGAAAGCGCTCAAAGGCAAGGTACATCGAACTTTGTGGGGACCTCTGCTCGAGGTTATTCAGGCAACGCAATCCCAATCATGGTGAGCCCAGAATATGGAAACGTGACCTGCAACGGCATATCCCCAGTGGCGAAAGACGAGCTGTTATCTACGATCTACGATGCAAAAGACTGACGACTAGTATGTAGGTAAATTATCTGTGGAATCAAGTGAGTTAACATTTTTAATTATCTACTAATATACTTTATACTAAGTAATTAATTAGTTTATATTTAGTAAGTCCACCATACACGATGTAACTTTGTTACATCGTATATTATTAAGTACAGTGAACTCCCGTTATAACGAATTGCGGACATCGATTTCATATTTGTATACACCAAATTTTTATAAGCTGATTAAAATTAATTACTCAGAAATTTATGGGGTAAGAAATATCTTCGTTATAAAGAGATTACATATATCAATTTATTTGACTATAGTATAGTCAAATATAAGGATGTCCAAACCATTGAACTTTGTTATAAGCCGATTTATAGCCGACTTGGAGTTCACTGTAATAGTGTTTAATTTCATAGTTTGAGTAATTTTCTGTAACTTAACCTAATTTCCTTTGAGAGTTTTTTTGGTACACTGGGAACCGCATTATCAGGGAGCATCAATGCGATGCTCATTCTGTTATGTCGTTACACACATACGAACGAAGGCTAATTAACTTAAAAATTGGGGCCGATTGAATGGATATAGCTATGCGGTTTCCACTGTATGAATGGAGAGGAGGCTGGCTGTGTGGGGAAAAGGAGGAGGCCCCCAAAAGTAATTGGCTAATACAATCAAAACTGATTGAAAAAATAGTTTACCATTTATTTATGTTGAAAATATATGTATATTCTAGACTTCTCCAAGTTTAAGTATGATACATTTAGAAATAAGTTAATCGTTGTGATTATCTTTTAGCTATTATATTGGTAGGCTAGTAACCATAAGTCGTCATGAATCTAGGAATATATTATAGAAATTCAGGAGAAATAAAAAGGTTTAAACATTTTATAAAAATCGTTTTATTTCGTAACAACAAAGTTTGTTAGAAATATTTTGTTTGTATTATTTTGTTAATCGTAATCAGATAAGGTATGTGCTTGCAATTGAAGTAATTGACACTATGAATTAGAATTTCGTAGGTTGGCTATGAAAATTTAATAACTATAAGTAATAGCTAACAAAGCTACATAATTTAAATGTTACTATTATATTTATTATTATTTTATTTAAGAAAGTGGGAAGGGGAGAGGAGGGATTGGGAAGGGGAGAGAAGGAAATGGCGGGAGGAAAGATTTTGGAAGGAGGGGGAAATACTTACATTAAGGGGTTTATTGAGGAAGAGGATGAGTAGGAGGAGGAGGAGAAGGGAGGACAGGAGGAGGAGGCTGTGGAGGAGAAGGGGGGTTTTGTTGGGTATTTTATAATAATTTATTTAATGTTTTTATTTTATTTAGTTTATGTATTTATAAATAGGTTTCATTTATATTAATTTAGTATGTTTATTCTGTTTGTTTGTAATAGTTGTTTTTGTTTTTACTTAATTAAAGTTGTGTCACTGCAATTGTTAGTATTATAACCATATGGTGAATTGGGAAATTAGTAGATTAGGAAAACTAGTCAAATCAAATATACATTGGAAATTGGGCGTTGAATTTGCTATAATTATCAGTAATTTAAATTAATGTAAAAGGGATACTTATTGCAGATAGAATATAACATATAGTGAGACGTTCAAAACAGGTAATCACTCAGAAATTGTTATATACCAGCGACTCAAAACAAAATATAATAGCACATCTATGTCTCTGGTTTATCTTTACTATCGTCTCAAAATTGTTAGAATCTTTAATTCATAATGAAAAAGTGATATTAAGTAGAAATTACTTTTATAGTAGTGTCTCAAAATGGGGAAGCTGCATTTGTCCGAATTTTGATGTTGTCGTTTGTCTGAAAATGTGGGACCGTCACTTGTCCGAATCGTTTTTCAGTATGTTGTCACTTGTCCGAACCGTTTTTCAGTATGTTGTCACTTGTCCGAATAGTTTTTCAGTATGTTGTCACTTGTCCAAATAGTTTTTCAGTATGTTGTCACTTGTCCGAATCGTTTTTCAATATACTGTCACTTGTGCGAATCGTTTTTCAGTATGTTGTCACTTGTCCGAATCGTTTTTCAGTATGCTGCAGTGGCGGCTTCAGGGGGGGCATGGCCCCCCCTCTTTTGAGGCTGGCCCCCCTAGAATAACATTGTTCTACAGTGTGGCCCCCCTGAGCTCCCCTACCTGAAAATCCTGGCGCCGCCTCTGGTATGCTGTCACTTGTCCGAATCGTTTTTCAGTATGTTGTCACTTGCCCGAATAGTTGATTGTTATTTGACACTAAATCATTTTATACTCATTGTTTTTTGACACTATATCATTCTATTGTTATTTCATTTATAATCCTGATTGTTTTTCAAATGCAAGTTTGAAAATGGTTTTGCGGTTCTAAAACCAACTTACCAACAGATATAAATTAAAACAATTAGTTTTCTTTGAAACAAGATGGAATACACTAGAGAAGAATATAAACGAACCTCAGGCAACATCTTCTGTACTCCTGATGGAAACAAGTATGTCCAGTCCAAACCTATGGAGAATTATATCTACCTGAAGTGCGGTATATTTCGAACCGGTTGCCGAGGCACGAGCAGGTTGAACAGAGAAACAAATCTAATCACTCCCTTGAAAAATCACGATCAGTGTTGAGCTTTACAAGACTCAAGTTTATCAACTAAAACGAAATGTAAATCTATTGCCAAAAGTTCCCAAACAAATTTGAGAATGGTGTTCGATCATGTGACTAGAAGAGACCCTGGTGCGTGTCATATCTCTTTTCCGGAATGTGCGTCATCGATGTATCGAGCTCAGGGGCGTAGATCCCGGGGGGATGGGGGGGATATATCCCCCCCACTCATTAGCTTGGGGGGGATGCTCTATGTAATCATCCCCCCCTACATTTAGGGTTGGATATATTTACATATATGATTTTTGGCTCACAATAGTTTTGAGTTTCAGCAGATTATGCTCTTGTAAAGTCTTGTTATATTGAAATTACACTGGTCTCGAGTATGTCATCAAAGAAATGATTCTGAGCTGTCATTTCCTAATTCTACTCATTGTAATAAATACAAGAATCCCGATTAATGTATACTTGTAAATAATCTTTCTCATGCTTATAATTAATTCTCACTCGTAAAGGCTCTTCGAATAATTATCACTTTGATAGTTGTTTTATATTTACTAAGTAATGATTTTCTTTGAGAAAACATTTCAATGTGTGTCTCAGTATAGTGTTAACTGTTTCTATTATTGTCTATCTATTCGTTTGTTATGAAGTATGATAAATCCGATTTGGGCATATTCATCTGTGTCATATGTCGCAAAGTGCTAGTTTTTAATTCTTCATCCCCCCCAGAAAAATTACCGATCTACGCCCCTGATCGAGCTAGAAGGATGATACAGCCTAAAATCCCATTAACGGCAAACGAATTTATTGACATGCTCCCTACAACTCAGTATAAGGAATATTTCAAATTTGCTGCAAGATCTGGAGATTAAATTGCAGCAGTATTCTATTCTGATCAGATGAGTATGTTTTAGCAGAAATTACAAACGTGCAATTTGATGGAACGTTTTTCACGGTACCCAAAGAGTTTTTTCAACTATGGACTATATTTGTTTCAGTTGGGCGTCACAGTCTACCAGCAATCCATTGCTTAATGTCATCGAAAAGTCAAGATTTATGCAAAGCAGTTTTGGAAAAAATTGGGAATGAAGTCCCTCTGTTCAGGCCTCTTGCTTCGATGTCTGATTGGGAACCAGCAGCCAGAAATGCATATAAATCTGTGTACCCGGAAATCAAGATGTATGGCTGCTGGTTCCATTATACTCAACGGATATGGGCCAAAGCACAGAAGCTTGGATTCAGCCAAGAATTCCGTAATGATTTACAGACAACACTTACATAAGACAACTAATGGCAATACCATTTTTGCCAGGAGCTCTAATATATCCTACAGCTAGTCTCTTTCAAATTCCAACAGTACATCATTCCGAAAGGTCGAAATTGGAAAAGTTGCTTGTATATCTCAAAAGACGTTGGCTAAGGCAAGTTACACTGCAGAAACTATCAATATATGATCTAACTATTGCCACCAACAATGCAACTGAATTTTACCATTCCAAAATAGAATGTATAGTAAAAACCTGTCACCCACGAATATGGACCTTTATGGAATCAATTACCGTATTTCCCCGAATAAGCGCCGGGGGCTTGAATAAGCGTCGGGTCAATAAAAATGACATTGGAATGTTTTAATTTATACACTTTAGTTGATCACTGTAATGTAATTCTATTGATTTTGGCAACTTCGGTAGATATACTATTGGTGGAAACCATTAGAACCGACCTAAATATTATATTCTGGATTTTTGACAAAAATTTCAGGACAATTTTGGCCCACGAAAACAATAAGCGCCGGGGCGCTTATTCGGGGAATACGGTAATCATATAATAGAGGACACTGATAATGACATTGGTAGATTGCGCGAGGGAAAGGAATCAGTAGGCCAAGGAAGAAGGAGAACTTAAAACACGATGAAGATAGTATGAAATGTAAACAGAAACTCAAAGATGGAGTATACAATCCATTATAATTTCTGAAAGCTATGAGCCATACAATAGGCAATGTTGTGAGTACTCAAGATGCATTCTCAAGTAGTTCTGAAGGTGAAGGTGAGAGCGATGATGCTCCAACAATGGGGAACCAATGTATTGTATGTCTTGGACCACGACTGGAAACTTGGGTATTTATGCCATGCAGGCATTCAAATTGTTGCTCTGATTGCTGCCAAGAGATAGAGAATCTAGCACAAACTTGCCCTGTGTGCCGCTCCACCATTGATTCAATTTTCAAGATATACAATTAATCATACTCCATACACGGGATACACCTACTTCATTTCCTTCGTATTTCTCTGATTCAATTTTCCTTTTTTACCTATGCATGTTAAAATAATCAATTAAATATAATCAATTAAAAAAATAAAGTACTGACAATTGTTCCAAAATTCCATACATAAAAAAAAACAATCCTATATAAAAAATATCAGTACATTCTCGGACAAGTGACAACATACTGAAAAACTATACGGACAAGTGACAACATACTGAAAAACGATTCGGACAAGTGACAATATACTGAAAAACGATTCGGACAAGTGACAACATGCTAAAAAACGATTCGGACAAGTGACAACATACTGAAAAACTATTCGGACAAGTGAAGGTCCCACATTTTCGGACAAATGACAACATCAAATTCGGACAAATGCAGGCACCTCCTCAAAATATCACTGTATAAATTCTAATAGCACATCCATGGTTTGCTAATACAATGTCTCAAAATCTCACGCGTCTCAAAATATCACTGTATAATTTGTAATAGCACATCCATGGTGTATTTAGTGTATCACATAGGCGTCTCAAAATATCATGCAACAGACCTCCCATGGTGACAAATGAAGTAGGAATCTTCAAAAGGTTATTACATTAAAAGTGTAGTCGCGATTAAGTTGAAATTTTCAGTGCAGCTAGTACTTATTGTACACTTCAAAAACAGTCTAATCTCAATTTATGAAATGTTCAGAAAGAGGGGCCTTAATTTTTCAAATGATTGGCGGAGGCCCTTTTGAATTTGTCACTATAAAAAAGTTTGCCCAAACTTTCCAGACCGGCATGGGAGCTTAAATCGCGAGATATATCCTAAAGTATCAGAATCAGGCATAAAACTTAACTAGCCAGAGGTTGGTCACGGAATCTGAATTTTTGACCCCACTATATGGAAGTTGTTTGTTGTTGGAAGATGCCGGAACATTCTTGTTCAGTTATCCAAGAATACTCTTGAAAATACAGATGGCGACCATTGCCGGGATACATGTTCCCAGTATAAAACGGAAGGTTGGGATATCGCACACAAACTGATTTTTGTTACTTATAATTGTATTATTTCCAGGGGTGGTGAATCTGCTGTTAAGAGCCATTTTGGCTGTTTGCTGTTAACAGCTAACTATTTTCTGTAAACAGCTAAAAATTCGTCCCCAATTGGCATTAAACCTTAACGAATTTAAGCTGTTAACAGCCAATGTAAGCTGTTAAATTCAATAATTGTATCAGTAAAAATTAAGGAAAATGGACAAGCAAAGAAAGTTATACTCAAAAATGTTTAAATTCGAATTGTATATCGTATTTACATAACAGTGAAATTTGAATCTAAATGATTAAATAATAATATTTCAATTATTGCATTGGTCAGCATCTAGCTGTTAACAGCTTGGCTGTTTCCAGTCCTGATTATTTCAAATAAAGTGAAGAACAATAATTCGGAAATCTGTGCTAGAGCTAGATAAGCTTTACGTAAACTGAAGAAATTTAAAAGTTAGAACATTGTTACTAGATAGCGTAGTAATATATATTATTCATAGTATAATTTTACGTAGGATGTTGGATTTGTTGCTCCTAATGTCCTCTTTATTCAATGATCTAATGATCTTATAACGTAGCAATTAAATAGTATGACAAATTTCAACAGGATAATATTCAAATATGCTAATTGTATTTAAATGTTTATGCCTTGATTTTCATCCATGGTATTTTATTGGTAGGCATTATTATAGTGGGCTATGACTGCACTTTCAAAAGAGTGTCTTCGATTGTATTCCCAATCAGCTGATGCATCCTTCTGTTACAACTGCCGTGCATTCCTAAGTTTCAATTCTAATGAACAGCGGATTTAGGAAATTGAAAAATCGAGAAAAAGTGTTCATTTTTGGAGATGTTCACTTTTGGAGGTTTTACTGTGTATAAAAACAGTAAAACCTTTAGAAAGTGAACACCCTGGGGACCTGCCAAACGTTCACTTTCCATGGTTTATTATAATATGTGTCTAAATCAATGGGGAAAATTTGGGACCGAGAAAAAGTGTTCATATTTTGGATTGTTCATTTCTTGAGGTGTTCACTTTTCGAGGTTTTAAAGGACATAAATAATAAAAAATACAATAAATAACAAAATACATTACATGAACAGAAACAATAAGAATAAGTTGTTACGAGTTCATCGCGTCATCCGAAACTCTCCCTCACATTTTCTGCTTCTTCAGGTTATCTTCAACTCCAGGTGTTTGGGATATAAAGTGGAGACTCAGACCGAGGGGTCAATGGGCTAATTGTTAATAGTTAAATAACCCATGCGTGATAAAAGATTTCTAAAATATTTTTTAACAAAAACTCGATGATGTGATTAGGCTGAATCATGTGATGCCTTTGTTACTACTTTGGGATATATTATACAAAATGTTGAGCATTTCGCAGAATATATTGATAATTCAGGTAGGTGCACGTCAGCACAGTTACTAGTTAACATGATTGATACGGGTTTCATAATGTGTCTTGTAATAATATAATATATTCTTCGTAAAGCTGCTAATGCTGCAAACTACACTAACCAGCCAAATGTTTTGAACAACAGGAATTAAATGCAGATGTTGCAGTCAGAACGCGTTTCCACTGCTTTTCTAGTCTAAAGGCGTTTCAATACTATTATTTTAATGAAACGTGGTTATTTAGTAATTTAACTCAGTGTTCCCTCTAAGGCACTCAAAAATTTCCGTACGGAAATTTGCTTGTTTTTGCCAAAGGCAAATACGGAAATTTTACGGATTTCGGACCCTTAATACGGAAAATTTCATTTATAGGATTATATGGATTATTATATTGTTAACATTTTTATTGATGTATGCAAAGATAGTGTGGCGAAAAGTCTAGTCATTCTCACTTCAGAATTCCTATACCAGAAAGCCACTCTTTTATACCACTTCGTAATCGTAATCATCCTCATCGCTTTCCTCAGAATCCGGTTCGAAATCAGAGTATGCGAAGTAGTCTTCGTTAGGTTGGGGATGTACAGGTTGTCCAGCGCTACTGAAGGGAAGTCCACGTGGTAGTTCTAGTCACACCCCTTGTACTTTTTCCCGAGTACGGTAGAACATGAAATCTGAGCACGGAATTTTTCTCCCACAGGAAGTGTCGTCACGGAATTTAAATTAACTTCACGGATTCAAAGGATCCGTCACGGATTCTTAGAGGGAACACTGATTTAACTGTAAATACATTTATATTTATTGAGCTTAATCTGTGAAGAAAGTGGTTATATAGCTATCATTTAACTAAAATTAATAAATATTATTTATGTATTTTGTAACGAGTAGTTCTGTCTCGATCGCTTCGCGACGGATAGCTCAACCACTACGCAGTCTCACTTTTTTCAATAGACAATAAATTATTCCATTTAAAGTTTGAAAAATTGGAATTCTTAGTCAGCATATATGTTTACCTTATCTAACATTAGTCTCGGATTGTTTTGAATTTGAATAATTTGTTCATCTATCTTTGTAAGCAACAACAATAAATGTTCAATTCTTCGTGTCCATAGCATAGCCATAGTGCACTAGTATGTACTAAATTTGTATAGGCTCAAATCGACTTGAAATCAACGCATTTCAAAAAATAAAGCTATGATCATAGGCGTCGTAAATGCAAAGGTCAATCCATCGGGCCGCCCGGAAATTCCGTGTAATGTCCGGGTAAACTCGGAGTATAGTGTTAGTAGCATGGGGACAATCCCTTCGGCCCGCCCGGACATTTCCGGGCACCCGGGCGGTTTACGACGCCTATGGCTATGATGTATACTAATCGCCTGAATTTCAGTTAATATTGTTTCTCATAGAAGGATTTTGGTTCCAATTACACAATAATTGCTGAAATAAGAAAAGTAGGATGGCTAGAGACAAGCTCTTTGTTACATATGATAGCTAATATGTTAAAATAGATAAATCCTTATTTAAAAGATTTTTTAAATTAGGGGTTCAGTAGCCATTCTTAGGGACGCGAAGCCTCAAATGTAAACTATAAATCTGTAATTAGCATACTTGTTTACAATAATACCCGTTGGAAAAGTTAGTTTCTATCTCAATTATTAATGCGATTTCTATTCCCCCTGACTTTAATACCATCCGGACAAACAAGCACATTTTAATAATCTATATATTGATTATAGAGCACATGTATTAGTTATCACGCTAGAGTTATTACCTATCATTAGGAGCAAAAATAATTTAGTCATCTTGTAGGGAGCATTTTTCTATTAAAAAATGTGGTTTCGATTTTTATATCAGTACAAAAATAGAAATATAAAAATTGCTTATTTTTGTAAGTCTTAAAAATTATCAACAACACCGTTGTAGGGTGACTCAGGCAGTCTTATGTGTTTTATACTGGATATAATATATTTCTGCTATCGTGATACAAAAATAATTCTCAATTTCTCACTAGTAACCTGTTCCTTAAACAGCCATTTGAGAGCACATTTAGTAAATATTGGTAAAAATAGTAAATACTACTATACTATAAATTCACTAATTGGAAGTAATGACATGAATTTATTTAGTCATTGTTATTTAGATGCTTGCATGGTATTCGAAACAATTGGATTTAACTTTTTATTAGCTGGAGTAATGTACCTTCTATTTATAAATGAACTTACTAATTAATTTCTTCTTCGGTTGTTATATCCGCTAGGGCTGAAACGAATATTCGAAATATAACGAACGAACCTTTTTCTAAACGAACGAATATTCGAATATTCGTTCGTTTGGATGACTAAGCATTAAATCAATTTCTAGAGACAAAATACATTGGAAAATAGGTTTTTGATAATGTTACAATGGTATAATAATAGTTACAAAGTATATTAATTAATAATCAGCTAGTTTAAGTGGGAATTTATATTTACGATATCTCTAAGCTATACAAAAGTCTTGTTGTTGTCCAAAATTAGTCAATGAATATCCGTTTCAATCTAATATTCGTCCAAACGAATATTCGTTTGCAAACGAACGAATATTCATTCAATCATTTCGAACGAATATTCGGTATATTCGTCTCAGCCCTAATATCCGCAGCAATTTCATTAGAATCCCAAACTATCAACCATTGAACTGGCTCTACCGAAGAGAATTCGGTAAGGAGACTTCTTATGTGGAATGTGGGATAGTGTTTATAGAATATTGAGCAAGATAAAAAAACTTGACACAGCACAAATTATTTGTTTTACGCATGAGGGAACATAATCCCTATTTATTTAACCCCCTTGTTCTCTCTTATTAAACTATTCTTGAGATTGCGAATGTCTTGCCCTGCCATGAATTAATTGACATTTAGGCCATTTCTCCCAGATCATGGTAGCAAATTTGACTTTTTGAATTCTTTACCATTATCGCTCTGCAGTAGGCCGGATCAAGAAAAGTACAATTGGTCGGATCAACTTCTACCTAAGGGAAAAGTTGCCTTTACTCCTTTCTAGGATTATAAGAAATTTAGATCCGAAAAATATATTGATTTGACCCTTGCGGTTTAATAGTTTTGCTGTGTCACTTTCACATAATTGACCTTAAATCCTCCGAATTTTCAAAATCCTTTGACTTAGACCCTTTAAATGTATTAATTAGTAATAGTAAGTCGCCAATTTGCTGTCGAATAGTATATAAAGCTAATCTCCATCTATTAGGATACTAAAGTTATGAAGAAATTCTTTGTATTTTCGATCATACCCTAATAATATCACCCCCCCCCCCTCCTTCCCTCCTTCTTTCCCAAAATTTGAAAATGCATAACACTAGCTTTATAATTGTCAAACATAGTTGATTTCTGTGTCTAAATCTAAATTCATCATTAAATTGGTTTAAAGATATTTCATACACATTCCTTAACCCATGCATTTAACTTAGTTACCATTTATCTAATATGGAATTTATGGTTAATTATTGTATCTTCATAAATACTCTGATCAGATCAACCCTTTAGAGTATTTTTATTCCTATAATTTATTGATCTTTGAATATGGCAGAATACACGCGTGGTAAAATATTTCATCCTGTGTTCGATTACCCTGGACCTATACCAGAAAATCAACTCCCAACAAAACTAGATCTGTATAATCATTACAGAATGCTTAGAAATGAAAATTCGAAATTCACTAGAGACGATATTGCGAAAGAACTTACACAAATAATAGTGCGCATCTATGAAAAGTCTTCTATACCAACAATATCTGAGATCAAAATAAAACAATACATCAATTCTGGTATTATTGAGAGAGCTAAATACCACGGAAAAAGTATCCAAAACAAGCAACAACCTGACCGTGTCCAACCTATAATTTCCGAATTCAATGTTCTGTTCGACGTCTCGAGTTGTAAATGCCCGATTGAAGAAGGCAAATGTTTTTGCTCTTTCGATAAAAAGATACCAAGCCGCGAGTGGCCATTTCTCCTTGATCAGCGAAACGCTAGAAAATTATTTTTATCCAGCTTGGATCGCTCGACCACCTCCAAAAATATTGCTGCTCAAAAGAGAAAAGAGGCACAATATGAAAGAGAAGAAAGCGAACTGAAGAGACAACAACCTGATCAACCTTCGCAGGAATTTTTAGAATGTGACCTTGAAGAGTTTGAATCTTACGACCCAAATACATCGAATAATCACAAGCATACACGTAATCATAATCAATTGCGAAATTTAGCCATAATGTGTGATAGATATCAGATAAGCGATCGCGCAGGCGCAGCTATAGCCAACGCAGTACTCCAGGATTACGGTATTATCACACCAGATGAAAATAGTCTAATTATTGATAGAAACAAACTACGTAGATCGAGATTTTCAGTGAGAAGGGTTCTAGCTAACGAAGCTCACGAGAATATCACGGATATCACTGCGATTTATTTTGATGGCCGTAAAGATCAAACTCGAGTGATGGTAGAGAGAGAGGATGGAAATCTGCACCAGGATACTGTGAATGAAGAACATTACACCGTCTTATCTGAACCAGGAAATCAGTATATTGCCCATGTAACACCTAGTTCTGGTAAATCAAAAGATATAGCAAGGGAATTGGTTGATCTTTGCAGGGAGCGGAATTCAGATTTAAAGGCTGTTGGAGCTGATGGAGCTCGAGTTAACACTGGAATCCATAATGGATGTATTAGACTCCTTGAACTAGAGTTCTCAAAACCACTGGAAAGGTTTATTTGCCAATTACACAGTAATGAACTTCCATTGAGGCATCTCTTTGAGAGAATAGATGGGAAAACCAGTGGACCCAATAGTTTTAAAGGAGTAATTGGAAAAGTACTTATTTCTGATTTTGCTAGCAAGCCAATCGCGGTTTATAATCCTATATGCGGTAAAAGTCAGTACATCAATTGCGAGATTCTCAACAATTTAAGTACAGATCAGAAATATCTATATAATATATGTCATGCAGTTCAGTCTGGTAACTGCTCATCTGAACTTGCATCGATGCAACCTGGCCCTATACATCATGCTAGATGGACAACTTTAGCCAATAGGTTACTTCGATCTTACATTTCAACGATCCATCCTACACCTGAATTATCCCGAATTGTCTATTTTATCGTCAATTACTATGCACCAGTTTGGTTTAGAATTAAGAGTAATTCTATATGCACAGATGGACCTAGAAACCTATTCTATGCAATATCTTTACTGCGAGAGTTACCGGACTACGATCAAGAAGTAGTTTGTGATGTGCTACAGAGAAATGCATATTTTTGTCATCCAGAAAACCTTCTGTTATCGATGCTTGCAGACAATGATGTGCAAATTAGACAAAAGGCAGTGAACACTATTTTAGATATCCGCACCAACAATTCATCATTTGGACAGAATGAAATTCGCCCATTTAAGCTTCCTTCAATAAGGTTCACTGCTGAAACATACGTGGATATGATTGATTGGGAAACATCTCTTATCACAGAACCTCCTTTGACAAAACACCTCTCAAAAGAAGTACTACTTAATAGTGTGTATACTCCTATAGAAATACCAGGATATCCATGCCATACACAAGCTGTTGAAAGAACTATTCAACTGGTTACAAAAGCTTCATCATCAGTAACAGGGGAAGAGGCGAGACATGGATTAATTCTTACAACACTAACCTCGAGAGAACAAATGCCTGCTTTTGAGTCAAAAAAAGATTATACATGTTAAATTAACTGCATATAATATAATTGAACCTTGCTTTATTCAACAACTGATCAAAAAGCTAGTGTTATGCATTTTCAAATTTTGGGAAAGAAGGAGGGAAGGAGGGGGGGGGGTGATATTATTAGGGTATGATCGAAAATACAAAGAATTTCTTCATAACTTTAGTATCCTAATAGATGGAGATTAGCTTTATATACTATTCGACAGCAAATTGGCGACTTACTATTACTAATTAATACATTTAAAGGGGCTAAGTCAAAGGATTTTGAAAATTCGGAGGATTTAAGGTCAATTATGTGAAAGTGACACAGCAAAACTATTAAACCGCAAGGGTCAAATCAATATATTTTTCGGATCTAAATTTCTTATAATCCTAGAAAGGAGTAAAGGCAACTTTTCCCTTAGGTAGAAGTTGATCCGACCAATTGTACTTTTCTTGATCCGGCCTACTCTGCAGGATATATACAGGTATACAGGTGATGTTGATTCACCTGTATAAATTGTAACATCTGTTGATTTCAGGAGTGTTTTGGAAATCAATTAAGCAATTTGACCTATTGGTGCAAAAATTTTAAGACGGTATGGGGTTAGCACGTGCTCAGAAAGATTTGGATTACTTCTTTAGAAAACCCACATTACTATTGTTTGAGCATAGCAAATAGTATCTCTTTCAAAGTGCTCCATCTTAATGGGTAATCTCCAATTGATCAAAGATTAACTGACTACTCCTCTCCACAAGTTCTGTTAGTTTGCTAGCACTTCCTACTTGTAATTACGAGAATGAGACTGACGAAATATTTTTTCCAAATTATATGGAATCTCTAGCAGTTTGGTCCTTTATTGCCCGAACAAAGTCTATAATCAATGTTCATTATCTCATATATTTCATCTGAACTGATGACTGAATTAGATAGAATATTGACTAGAATGAAGGATTTACCGAACTTTTATCGGCTTGACATATCACAAGCGAGTTTACCTCTTGTACAAAACGATGAAAACTTTTATTGAATTATTATGAATGACTGTTACGGTCTAGTTATATGGGCGGTTTTTGTTGAATATTCTTGACCTAGCTACGTATTTATGCACATCGAAAGACGAATTATATCAGCTGTTCAATTTCTAAACATGTATAGGCGACAAACAAGTCAGCTTTGTAGTACTTTATTATAATATAGGAGATACGCCATCGCATTTTCGACACCCGGTAACCCCCAATTATTATTGCGTTTTTGGACAGTACAAGTTATTCTAAGAAGGACATAGAAACTCAGAATTTCTAAAATCGAAAAATTTGTATTAGAAATTGATAGTTTAAAATAGCGTAATAGTGAATCCATACTAGTCATTCTAAATTCTAGCTATTTACTATATTTGGCACAAGTTCTATTATAGTGCAAGTTTAACTCTACTACATTAGTACAAGGGATTATGCCACACAGAATTTTCGATATCGATTTGGTTCTTTTTTTCTATAGATTTTCAAATAATCACTCGAATTTATCAGAATTTTGGCATTATATAATTATTAACTCTATAACTTTGTATTAAAGTTGAAAATCGACACGGCATAATCCCAAGAACACTGACAAGGATCATTTTTAGGGATAAATCTTTTCTCTACGACTTATACTTTTTGAGATACACATAAGAATACAAAGGTCACTCTCAGGAAATCCTGCGGAATTTTTTTGTACAAAATTACGGTGATATTGACCTTTAGTGACGTCAAAAAGGTCCCAAATTGTCTGAATCAAAATTTTCTTTCAGATTTGGATAGATAACATGTAAAAGTATAGCTAGGAGAGTTAACAATAGTTTAACAATAGTTTGAGGAATTCTTAAAATCGCATGGTCTATCTCCTTATAATTATGCTTAGTTATGATTTGATTCAAAGAAATTAAGTTATAGCATACGTATTCCCAAATTCTCCAGAGATCATTGCATTAAAGGGTAGACCACTTCTGCTCAGATTAAGTTTATAATTAATAAATATATAAAAATTATGCAAATAAATTATAAATTTATAAAAATTATGTAAATAAATTATAAATTTATTTACAGTTTATGAATTATTAATCATGATTCATCAATAATATTGGAAACGCGTCTTGCTAGTCTTAACGCATTTCGACTGGAAACCTACTCTGACTGCAACACAGACACAATATTCGTGTGTTAAGGGTGATTCCAATCGCGATTTGAAATTTAATATAGTAACTTTTTATTGCTTCAGCGTAACAGCCTAAGATTTTTAACAGCATCTTTATATGCATTTCTAAGAATAACTAGATTTTAAAAAATTCAATTTTCATTATGAAACTAAAATAACAAGAGAATTCTATAAATGGCTTCCCATAGACTATAACACAGTATAATATGCTTAAGTTAACTTAGTAGGAGTTCTTCCCAACTTCTATCTAATGGTTATTTATCAAATTGAATTACTTTTGAATATTCTAAACGAGCGATAACATTGAATTTAATTTTTCTTTTCCGCTTGCTTTACATTTTACGAAATTATGTCTAGTTTTCTTCAATAAAGTGCATTTTTTCGTTAATTTTCAATCATTAAATTTTTTCAAATCCCTAATTGCATATTCTACATCCGATTTTTTGTTCCTCTAAGTATATTGAAAAGAATGCAGTTCCAATTTTTCATCTTTATTATTTCAAAATCCCAAAACTAAGGTTTCTGTATGATCAAAATGCCTGTTTTATTATTTTGAGATACAACCATTTGAATGTTTGGTGAATATTTCCCGTAATACTCCACCTTATGACTTTATTATATAATCTTACTTGTTTTGTAATATCCCCGCTGTATTTACATTAAAAATTATATTAGCTTTACTTTTATGCACATATTACAAATAATTTTCGCAGAAATTTGCTATGTAATCCAGAAGATACCATATATGGAGGTGTGAAATTACGTAAATATCGGTGTTCCTAGAATTTTTCCACCAAATTTTGATTGAATTTTAGAAAATATAATATAATGGTATAATAATCTGCAAAAAAAAATTTTCGTACAACAGAAACAGATTTCCCGGAAATGTCAAATAATCACGATTGGAATCACCGTTAACTTATTAACGGTTGTAAAAATCAACTCTCAAATGAATGTAAGTATCTTAATATACTTATAAATTTACAATTGCAGCTGTGCCGACACATGTTCCTTTGGTGGCACTATATTTTGGTGGTGGTTTATTTATAGTTGCTCCAAAGGAACATGCTGTCGGCACAGCTTCAATTTTGGATTTTTTCGCCAAGTCATCAACGCCTCAAGGTGTCAATAACCATTTGTTTAATTGGTCCTAGTCTCAAGGAAGTAAGGAACGTAGATAAATTTGAAGTTTGTTTCTATCATAAACCATCTTGAGTTTAATGCCATTCATTCATTATGTATTTTGATAATAAATTATATTATTAGTTATATATTTTAGCATGTTATCCACGGTGAGTTGTTTAAGTCTTCAAATTCCTTATTTAATTTAATTTGCTTTAATTTCATTAAATAGTAATACTACAATTAAATAGAAGCCAGCTCGAATTCACAAGTTAAATCAATATAATTATCGCAAGTTGAAAGAATAGTGAACGATTTAACAAGTTAAAAATCAATAAATTTATTACAAGTTGAAACAATGGAAATTGATTTAACAGTTTTACTGAATCTGATACAGGAGATTGGCACTCCAATTACGGCACAAACCTATGCCAAATTGAACATTTAAGATTTGCCAAAAAGGTGTGGAATTTAAGGAGAGATAAAGTTAAATATGGCCAGTTTCTATAGAACCGTATCTACAAAGTTAATCAGAACACTCCAATTTTTATATACGCATGACTGGAAGCACATAAAAGTCATTAAAATTTTTTTTAGAAGATTCTAATGTATATTCTTGTCAGGAAAGTACAAAACGTCCCAAAATCCGTCTGAAATTCGGACAAAAGGACACTAAACCACGTGGCACCGGTCATTTATAACTGGTCTAAATACCTTTGTTATATAATCATAATCCTTGTAAAGAAGTCTAAAATCTGCCGCTGTTAGTGTCCGGAAGTTACAACTAAGCTCTAACTAAGATTTTATTTTTGCTTACGTAATCAAATTGTGCCACATAACACATCCATATATGGTATACAAAATCATAGAATGTAAAACTACATGGTATGTAGTCCCAATTTGTTGCCCAGTGAATTTGTATTGATTAATTGACATCGTTACATGGTTAGAGCTAGTCGCAACGACTTCTCATTCGTGAGATAATTAATTGCTACGTCATCAAAAGTGGTGCATCCATATGACCATATATGGTCAAAGAAATTAAAATTTGCAGAAATATGAATTTTAGCATCTCAACTGTTTAGAGTCATTGTAATAGGTCTAAATCCAAATTTGCAAAGCAATATGATTGAATTTGACGGACTTATAGCTGATGGTCCATTTTCTGCCCCCTGCTAGCCCTGCAGGTGTTGGATTTACGACGTTTTGATCTATCCTGACAAGAATATACATTATAATCTTCTAGAAATGTATTGATTACTTTTTATGTGCTTCCAGTCGTGCGGATATAAAAATTGGAGTGTTCTGATTAACTTTGTAGAGACTTTCTATAGAAACTGGCCATATCAAACTTTATGACTCTTTAATTCTCCATCTTATCAAGTTCACTATTAATATTTCATGATAAGATCCATAATTAGCTTAAATAGGTGTTAAAATTATTTGATCAAAAATCGCTACCCCAGGTGCAAATTAGACGGTCACTCCAACCTACATGCCTTCAATGTATCAAGGTGTGGTCGGGGCACCGTCTACGGAGAAATTATAAAAATAAAGGCAGTGAGATTAGAACTGGGCCACTATACTATAGTATAGTCGGCACAGTAAAAAAAGATTAATTGTGTTTTAATTCATGTTCGAATTGTAAAGAATTCAAACAAGAATCGACTTTATGAATTAAAGTAAGTATAAAAACTACAAATGGAACTAAGTATTCGTAGTATTCACGTCACTAATTTGAATAATAAAATTGACATCATCAACCAGTCAGTCACACACACACACACACACACACACACACACACACATATGGGGGGATATAGGGACAGTTTTGTCTTTATATCGACATCGACATGAACACACACACACACAATCGAGTCTTAATGATATGTATACAACGTGCTTAACTTGCTAGGTGGCTTTGCGACAGAATACAACCACACACCAACCGCTTTGTGGTTGCTGTGTAATTTAATTAATATTTCTATCGTTATTTATAGCTTAAATAGGCCTATATTAGTCAAATTTAACAATGTGAATTTCAATAATTACGTCATCATTCGATAATGATATTGATAATCTCGTTGTGACCAACATCACCGCATCATTAATTTACATATTCTATTAATTTAAAGATGATCTCGTAGAGGGTGCGAATTATATGCGATTAAGTGAATTTTCACTCATCTTAACTTGATGAGGTGAGAGAAATTTCGAGTGGAAACCTCAACATGTTGCCGGGCCAAAAAGTTACCCCTATATGCCAAAAATCAGATTTCGAAACTGTCCAGTTTCTTCATTCAACTCGGAACATGCAAACAAATACATTAGCCTCCAAAAAGTATTTGAACGATAATAATTTGTAATCATACATTCAAGCTTATAGCAGCATATAACATTTGTAGATGCTTCAACATGGATGTTGACATAAACTATACATTGACTAAAATAAAATAACATTATTTTGAATTTTCATATTAATGGAGGTGTTGAACTTTTAACTATACGAGCCCTTCGGTCTCGGTCGCTTTGCGAAGGTTCGGCGCTTCACGCCTCAATTGACGACCACCGCGCGGCCTTACTACGCCTTGAAACTAATCATTTATAATTAGCTAATTAAATATTTAATTTCTGGACTTTTTGAATCAATTAGAATGTACTAATTCTGATTTAAGAATTGAATACTGCATGGTCGAATTACTCTTAAGTGCATAATTTCGGATCATTACGATTATTTCCACTTGAGATACAGCCAAATTTCATTTTGTGTCACAAGTGGCACGTGGCAAAGATACTTATGCAACATCTTGGTAATTGGATAAAAATAGCGTAAATCACATTGTTATGATATTTATAAGTATAACAAGATAATTTAAGTCATTTCAAAGTAAATAAGCAGGCGTTAATACAGTAGTGAAGTAGTCAACTCCCGTTATAACGAAGTGATCGGGACCGTAGTTTCATTTAGTTAAAAGCGAAATTTCGTTATATCCATTTCGCTGTAACCGAAGTTTTAATAATGTAATAAGGTAGACTGATTTCGGGACCATTGAATGACTTCGTCATAAGCAGGAACTTATTGTTCAAATATTTTTGGTGGCTTAGTGTATATACATACATTAGAACCTCGTTAGTACGAACACGGTGCACACCATAAGAAGTCCTGGTGTGCACGCGGGTACACAAGTGTCACGGGCAGTGGCGGCGGAATGAAAAAATTTTACGGGGGCTGAAAATCGTAACAGAAAAATTATAGGTAATATTAGTGATTGTTGGTATAATAGTAAGACATAAAGTGGAATTTACTACTTAAAGTGGAAATTAAATTAGGACAGTTTCACAGGCAATAAACAGTATTTCTGGATTTGATGTGTGAATACAAAATTTGCTTTTAGCCAGGTAAAGATTAAACAAGTATATCACAGTACTTGACCTATAATTTTATACAAGCCTGAATAATAGGGGGGCAAAGCCCCCCTAGAATTATCTTCAGGGGGGCTATAGCCCCCGTGGTTCCGCCGCCACTGTGCACGGGGATACACCAGGCACGTCCATAAACTGTAACATTACGACTTTAAAATAGCATAAGGGTACCCTCCGAGATACAGCACAAAATTATTCTTCCTTTGAAGCCCTATCTCGGAGGTTTACCTATACACTCTTATCATAAATAGTTTGTTGATAAATGCTTACATACATTTCCATAGACTGATTGATGTGGTAATACTTATTACCATTTAATGAAGTAATTAACTTAATTTTAACGAATCAAATTTCCATAATAGCAATTAATACATTTGAGAACGATTATCAAACTAAGTATAAAATAGTCTGCATTATTCTACTTCTAATTAATTAACTATGTGGATTAAAATGTTCAAGCTTCCCATTCTAAATTATCACTAGATTTGTCCGATTCTGAGAATCTGCGTACCCTAATATTGTCCATTTTGTATAATATATGATTTTTCGATGACAGAATATTTGAAATATGTTGAACTATTAGATTAATAGCAACCATATTCTCCACGCCCCTAGGAATAATTACATCTGCATGTTTCTTAGTAGGAAGAGTGAATTCTTCAAAGCATGGTTTGACAAAAGTCGCATACTGTTTCAAGATTGATTCCAAGGTGCGTCCTCTCTCAGACATATCTCTAAGTATTCTCCTTGAAAGCCTTACATCACTGTCTACATCCACAAATATCTTCAGGTTAAGTAAGTCTCTAACTACCGGTTCATAGAGGATCAATATACCTTCAAACAATATTACATCGGATGGATAAACTGTCCTTTTCTCCTTTGTTCTTTTGTGTGTTCTAAAATCATAAATCGGAACTTGAATTGTTTTGCCATGAGAAAGGTCTCTTAGTGATTGTATTATAAGCTCTTTATCAAAAGAATCAGGGTGATCAAAATTATACTCATCTGATGCTGCTAAACGATGTTCCTCTCGTGTAAGATCTTTATAAAAACTGTCCTGGCTAAGGATTAGTACCTTTTTCTCATGAATAGATAGCCCCGCTCCTCCCAATTGCTCAATTATCTTCTGACAGACTGTTGTTTTTCCAGATGCACTCCCTCCTGTCACACCAATCAAGAAAGGAGTAAGAATATTGCTACTATTGTCATAACACGGATCGAAGGAAGTTTTATTCTGCATTGTATAAAAAAGAAATAATAATAATATTTTCTTCAATTAAGGAATGGGCTAATTTCAAACCAATTATAATTAGTAATTATATTAATAATACATCAAATATAGTTTGTTTTGGTTGAACAATATATTTTGCTTCAATTGAGAAATTTGATACTCATCAAGTGTGGTTATTGTAAAAAAAGTAATTAGAGTATTACAACCAGGATTGTTTGATTTAAGGCCTGTGTTAGTGTTGTTAAACAATTACTATATACAGTAGAGCCTCTGAACAACGGACACCTTGGGACCGGAACCGTTGTCCGCTATTTAGAAGTTGCTTTTCTATTAGACATATGCTAAATAAATAAATCCGTGCCACGAAGGTTGTCCGTTATTTAGAGGTTGTCCGCTATTTGGAGTGTCCGTTATGGGAGGTTCCACTGTATTGAATATCCGATTATCAAATATTTATAATGTATCATAACCGATTAATCAGTTATTATCATTATCCAACAACAAGTCTACTTAGCCACCATCTTGTTACTGTGCCGACTATACTATAGTATAGTGGCCCAGTTCTAATCTTACTGCCTTTAATAATAAAAAATTTCTCCGTAGACGGTGCCCTGGCCACACCTTTATACATAGAGAGCTGAAACTTGGCATGTAGGTGCGGAGTGCCCTTCTAATTTGCACCTGGGGTTACGATTTATGATCAAATAATTTTAACACCTATTTAATCCAATTATGGCTTAGCCAAATAAATTCGAGGGTTGTCCCAGTATGGATTAGCAGCTAGCATCCAATTAGTGTAAAAGGATTTTCTATCAATTGTTAGTGCATATAGAATG
The DNA here is from genome assembly GCA_028753945.1 of Hexactinellida sp. DTS-2022. NCBI lineage: Eukaryota > Metazoa > Porifera > Hexactinellida > Hexactinellida sp. DTS-2022. The sequence goes on along the minus strand of JAPNXP010000012.1, from coordinate 1,842,520 downwards.
CCTAACCGAAGCTGTAATTTAATTGGTCGAGAGTAAGAAGTCTTTAATTCACTGCACATATGAGGTTTAGTCATTACCTGCATGACTCAACCTGCATCATTTCAGTTTAGCTAATTCTATTGAAGTACAAATTAATTCTAGCGAAGTATAAATTAAAATATAAGTTATATAATTGTTATCTTTTTCATTATTTCACTTTCTGAAATGGTTTAACACCTTCATAGTGATGATGGCATGGCGACAGTATTTTCCTTGGAGGCACTATCAATTACCCAACCGGTAGCCACCTATAGATTGTGCCACCAAAGGAAATACGTCGGCACAGCTGCAATTTTGGATTTTTTTGTTTGGTATCCTTCTTTAAACAAATGTGAATAATTACTGAACAAATGAAAGTAGCAATGTAAAAGTGAGAAATTCTAAATCTAATAATTTATGAAGAATTATTGGGTCTTGAAATATGCTTTCAAGACCATCGAACTTAGTTCTAACTTCCTGGATATTTGTATTCTAAATATATAAAAATCTAAAATTGCAGCTGTGCCGACTTACTTCCCTTTGGTGGCACTATCTAATGGTGGCTACCGGTTGGGTAATTGATAGTGCCTCCAAGGAAAATACTGTCGGCACAGCTGCAATTTTGGATTTTTTTTCGCCATGCCATCATCACTATGAATAAGATTACCTTCAAAGATAGTAGTTTATCACAATAATTCAGAAGAATAAAGTAATAAAGTAAAAAAAAGACTAAAGTCAGAAAGTTAAATAATGAAAAAGATAACAATTATATAATTTATATTTTAATTTATACTTCGCTAGAATTAATTTGTACTTCAATAGAATTAGCTAAACTGAAATGATGCAGGTGGAGTCATGCAGGTAATGACTAAACCTCAATATGTGCAGTGAATTAAAGACTTCTTACTCTCGACCAATTAAATTACAGCCTCGGTTAGGCATTTATATGCACACTAACAATTGATAGTTAATCCTTTTATACTAATTGGATGCTAGCTGCTAAACCATACAGGGACAACCCTCGAATTTAATTGGCAAAGCCATAATTGGATTAAATAGGTGTTAAAATTATTTGATCAGAAATCGTTACCCCAGGTACAAATTAGAAGGGCACTCCGCACCTACATGCCAAGTTTCAGCTCTCTGTGTATAAAGGTGTGGCCAGGGCACCGTCTACGGAGAAAAAAATCCAAAATTGCAGCCTGTGCCGACGCATGTTCCATCGGTGGCACTATATTTTGTTGGTTGTTTATTGATAGTGCCTCCAAAGGAACATGCTGTCGGCACAGGCTGCAATTTTGGGATTTTTTTTTCGCCAGTCATCAACTCCTCAAGGTGTCAAGATACATTTGTTAATTGGTTCCGAGTCTCCAAGGAACGGTAGATAAATTTTAAGTTTGTTTCTATCATAAACCATCTAGAGTTTAATGCCATTCATTCATTCATTATGTATTGATAATAAATTATATTATTTGTTATTTATTTTAGCAATGATATCCACGGTTGGTTGAGTTGAGTCAACAAATTCCTTATATTATATTATTTTATTTATTCCATTGTATAGTTATACTACAATTAAATAGAAGCCAGCCGGAATTTATAAGTTAAATCAATATACCGTATTTATTCGAATAGTAGCCTCTATTCGAATAATCGCCTACCTCCAATAATCGCCCCCCTAAAGTAGCAAATAAAAATTTATTACTGCTACCCGGAGTAAACATTTATATCTAATATAACTCACAATACGATTATCAACCGATTATCATAAATAAATTGTAATAAAATGTGATATTCTAGAAAATTGCTCAAAATTATTGGTCCAAAAATGGAGTAAAAAACAATAATCGCCTAGGCTACTATTCGAGTAAATACTGTAATTATCGCAAGTTGAAACAATAGAGTAAGATTTAACAAGTTAAATCAATATAATTATTACAAGTTGAAACAATACAATTAGATTCAATATAATTATTACAAGTTGAAACAATGGAAATTGATTTAAAGGTTTACTGAATCTGAAGTGTGAGGAAACACAGAAGATTGGTACCCCAATTATGGCACAAACCTAGGCCAAATTGAACATTTGTGATTTGCCAAAAGGTGTAGAATTTAATTCTCCATCCGTACATGTAAATTTTATCAAGCTCAATATTAATTATTTCATGTTATGAGCCATAATTAGTTTAAATAGGTGTTAAAATTATTTGATCAAAAATCTTAACCCCAGGTGCAAATTAGACGGTCAATCCGCACCTACATCTCAAGTTTCAGCTCTTTATCTATAGAGGTGTGGGAAGGGCACCGTCTACGGAGAAATAAATAATAAAAATCCAAATTGCAGCCTGTGCCGACGCATGTTCCTTTGGTGGCACTATATTTGTTGGTTGTTTATTGATAGTGCCTCCAAAGGAAATGCAGTCGGCACAGGCTGCAATTTTGGATTTTTTTCGCCATGTCATCATCACAATGAAGGTGTTAAATTGTTTCAGAAAGGTGTTTCAAAAGGCAACGACCCTTAGTGAGTTGGAAGTCTCCATTTAGCTCACTTTATTTGAGAGATATTCAAGTTTCAGTGGAATATAATATGTCCTGAGTCAGCATTTTTTGGGTGCGTGTTGGGTATTCACCCAACTCCAACCAACCCATGCGAATTATCTAATTCACAAAATTGTAAAAATACATTTTATTGACGATGTCATCATCACCTCAAGGTGTCAAGACCCACTTGTATAGGTGGTACCTGGCATAAGGACCAATTGATAAATTGAAAGTTTGTTTCTATCTTGAATCATCTCTGAGATTAATGAAATTTAGCTAATTAGTATAAATATTTAATTAATTAATTAATTATTTAACACCATTATTATATACAGCAAAATAAATTAAGTTCAATTATTTGCAATTATTAGTAATTTAAATTGAATTTCACTATAATATATGAATCCACGCACTCGATAACCCCAATAATCCAATTGGAACCTCTATAAGTTAAATACAAAAGGTATTAATTATAATTAATTACGTAAGTACATTAATTGTGCAAGAATATTCTCGCCGAAATAAATATAATCACTTAATCTGTCGTTGTTGTGGAATGTAAAATCTTAACGGTTCTATCATAAACCATCTTTAGTTTAATGCCATTCATTCATTACTTATTGATAATAGATTAAATTATTAGTTATTTATTTTCGCAATGTTATCCACGGTGAATGAGTTGAGTCAACAAATTCCTTATATTATATTATTTTATTTTATCCATTGTATAGTAATACTACAATTAAATAGAAGCCAGCTAGAATTTATAAGTTAAATCAATATAATTTTCGCAAGTTGAATCACTAGAGTAGGATTTAACAAGTTAAATCAATATAATTATTACAAGTTGAAACAATGGAATTAGATTTAACACTTTTACTGAAATTGAAGTGTGAGTAAACAAAGAAATTTCAACCCCCATTTATGGCAGAAATTAAACCATTTATTGAAAGTTTTCTTCACCCATCAGACGCAGAATTCTATGGCGAATCCAAATATGAAATAAAATTTTGGGGTTTAGTAAAACATCTTTTGAGTTAAGGATCAGACAAATTTTGAAAGGTGTCAAAGATGTGTCCAAAATTTGTTAATCAAAAATCGTAACCCCAGGTGCACATCTGTAACCCATGAGACACATATCCTGAAAATTTGGGCTCTTAGTTAATTAAACTCTGTTCTGTGGAGTGGCTACGGAAGAATAATAATAATAAAATCCAAAATTGCAGACTGTGCCGACGCATGTACCTTTGGTGGCACTATATTTTGTTGGTGGTTTATTGATAGTGCCTCCAAAGGAACATGCTGTCGGCACAGGCTGCAATTTTGGATTTTTTTTCGCCATGTCATCATCACTATGAAGGTGTTAAATTATTTCAAAAAGGTGTTATAGAAGGCATCGACCCATAGAGGGTTGGAAGTTTCCATTTAGCTCACTTAATTTTAAAGATATTCAAGTTTGAGTAGAAAATAATAGGTGATGACTCAGCATTTTTTATGTACGTGTTGGGTGATCACCCAAAACCAACCGACCCAAATGAATTATATAATTCACAAAATTGTAAAAACACATTTTTTTGATGATGTCATCATCACCTCAAGGTGTCAAGACCCATTTGTAGAGGTGTTATGTGGCATAAGGACCAATTGCTAAATTGAAAGTTTGTTTCTATCTTATATCATCTCTGAGATTAATGAAATTTAGCTAATTAGAATATATATTAAATTAATTAATTAATAATTTAACACCATTATTATGTACAGCAAAATAAATTAAGTCCAATTATTTGCAATTATTATTAATTTAAATTGAATTTCACTATAATATTTGGATTCCACGCACTCGATAACCCCAATAATCTAATTGGAACCGTCCATAAGTTAAATACAGAATGAATGAATTATAATTAATTACGTCAGTACATTAATTGTGCAAGAATATTCTCGAAGAAATAAATATAATCACTTAATCTGTCGTTGTTGTGGAATGTAAATCTTAGGTTTCAATTAGAAAATAGAAGCCTACTCGATCTCACAAGTTGAATCAATATAATTATTACAAGTTGAAACAATGGAATTAGATTTAACACTTTCAATTGAATTGAAGTGTTAGTAAACAAAGGAAACTTGAAACTCAATTGTGGCACAAACTAAGTACAATTTGAAAATTCGTGCACTGTGAAAAGGTGTAGAATTTAATTCTCTATCGAATGCATATAAATTTAATTTTCGGGTACTATTTATTGTTCCTGTTTCAATATTAAACAGGTGCAAAAATGTGTCCAAGAAAATGTAATAAAAAATCGTGACCCCAGGTGCACATCTGTAACCCATTAGACACCCATCCAAAAAATTAGGGCTCTTAGTTAATAAAACTCTGTTCTGTGGAGTGGCTACGGATAAATAATAATAATAATAATAATAATAATAATAATAATAAAATCCAAAATTGCAGCCTGTGCCGACGCATGTTCCTTTGGTGGCACTATATTTTGTTGGTTGTTTATTTATAGTGCCTCCAAAAGAACATGCTGTCGGCGCAGGCTGCAATTTTGGATTTTTTTTCGCCATGTCATCATCACTATGAAGGTGTTAAATTATTTCAAAAAGGTGTTACAGAAGGCATCGACCCTTAGAGTGGTGGAAGTTTCCATTTAGTTCATATAATTTTAGAGATATTCAAGTTTGAGTAGAATATAATAGCTGATGACTCAGCATTTTTTATGTGTGTGTTGGGTCATCACCCAACATCAACTAACCCATTTTAAATATCGAATTAACAAAATTGTAAAAATACATTTTTTTTACGATGTCATAATCACCTCAAGGTGTCAAGACCCACTTGTATAGGTGGTACCTGGCATAAGGACCAATTGATAAATTGAAAGTTTGTTTCTATCTTGTATCATCTCTGAGATTAATGAAATTTATCTAATTAGTATAAATATTTAATTTATTTATTTATTATTTAACACCATTATTATATACAGCAAAATAAATTAAGTTCAATTATTTGCAATTATTATTTATTTAAATTGAATTTCACTATAATATTTGAATTCCACGCACTCTATAACCCCAATAATCTATTTGGAACCATCTCTATACGGTAAACACAGAGCGAATTAATTAGAATTAAATATGTCAGTACATTAATTGTGCAAGAATATTCTCGCTGAAATAAATATAATCACTTAATCTGTCGTTGTTGTGGAATGTAAAATCTTAACGGTTCTATCATAAACCATCTTTAGTTTAATGCCATTCATTCATTATGTATTGATAATAAATTATATTATTAGTTATATATTTTAGCAATGTTATCCACGGTGTGTTGAGTAAAGTCAACAAATTCCTTATATAAATTAATTTAATTTAATCCATTGTATAGTAATGCTACAATTAAATAGAAGCCAGCTGCATTCATTGTGTATTGCTATTAAATTATATTATTCGTTATTTATTTTAGCAATGTTATCCACGGTTGGTTGAGTTGAGTCAACAAATTCCTTATATTATATTATTTAATTTAATCCATTGTATAGTAATACTACAATTAAATAGAAGCCAGCTGTAATTTATAAGATGAATCAATATAATTATTACAAGTTGAATCACTAGATTGGATTTAACAAGTTAAATCAATATAATAATCGCAAGTTGAAACAATGGAATTAGATTTAACAGTTTTATTGAAACTGAAGTGTGAGTAAACAAAGAAATTTCAACCCCCATTAATGGCAGGAATAAAACCTTTTTTGAAGGTTTTCTTCTCCCATCAGACGCAGAATTTTATGGGGAATCCAAATATGAAATAAAATTTTCGGGTTTAGTAAAACATATTTTGAGTTATGGACCAGACAAAATCTGAAAGGTGTTAAAGATGTGTCAAAAATTTCTTAATAAAAAATCGTAACCCCAGGTGCAAATTAGACGGTCCTACCGCACCTACATGCCAAGTTTCAGCCCATCAACTATAGAGCTCTGGCCAGGGTACCGTCTACGGAGAAAAAAAAAAAAAAAAAATAAAGGCATTGAGATTAGAACTGGGCCACTATACTATAGTATAGTCGGCACAGTAATAATAACTAACCAAGGCAGTAAGATTAGAACTGGGCCACTATACTATAGTATAGTCGGCACAGTAATAACCAAGGCACTAAGACCAATACTGGGCCACTATACTATAGTATAGTCGGCACAATAATAATAAAAATCCAAAATTGCAGCCTGTGCCGACGCATGTCCCTTTGGCGGCAATATATTTTGGTGGTGGTTTATTGATAGTGCCTCCAAAGGAACATGCTGTCGGCACAGGCTGCAATTTTGGATTTTTTTTTTCCGCCATATCATCACTATGAAGGTGTTAAATTATTTCAGAAAGGTGTTTCAGAAGGCATCGACCCTTAGAGTGGTGGAAGTTTCCATTTAGCTCACTTCATTTTAGAGATATTCAAGTTTGAGTAGAATATAAAAGGTGAAGACTCAGCATTTTTTATTTCTGTGTTTGGTCATCACCCAACACCAACCAACCCATTTTATTTATAGAATTCACAAAATTGTAAAAACACATTTTTTAACGATGTCATCATCACCTCAAGGTGTCAAGACCAACTTGTATAGGTGGCACGTGCCATAAGGACCAATTGAAAATTGAAAGTTTGTTTCTATCTTCCATGATCTCTGAGATTTATGATATTTAATTAATTAGTATAAATAATTATTAATATTATTTATAATTTAACACCAATTTCAATATCTACTTATATTTATTAAGTATAATTATTTTGTCATAAATAATAAATTATTTAATTTGGCTATCAAATTTCAATTCCGCACACTCGATAACCCCCAATAAACAAATTGGGAGCATCTATATAAGTCCGATACTGACTGAATTAATTATAATAACACCTTCATCGTGATGATGACATGGCGAAAAAAAAATCCAAAATTGCAGCCTGTGCCGACCAGAGTTGTGGATTTGATTTGATTTGGATTTGATTTGGATTTGATTTGGATGGATTTGATGCATTTTAAAAGGAAAATGATTTGATTTGATTTGGATTTGATTGACTATTATTTGATTTGATTTGGATTTGATTTAAGTTTGAGTCAAATCCTTTTTAAAATTTAATTTACGTACTATACAATATGTACTACATATGATATTGATGATATTACACTAACAGTAGACTCTTAAATCCGAATTTTGGGTAATTCGAACAGATTTTGTTGGCTGGCATTCGTATTAACGTGAATAAATATCTGTATAATACAGTGTCAGTAGTATATATTATATTATATTGTATCTAACTAAGTACGCATCTCAATTAATTATCTCTGTAGTATTTGGATTTGATTTAGATTGATTTGATTTGGATTTGATTTGGATGGATTTGATTTGTATTTGATTTGATTTGGATGGATTTGATTTGGATTTGATTTGATTTGATTTGGATTTGAATGAAATATCAATCAAATCCACAACTCTGGTGCCGACGCATGTTCCTTTGGTGGCACTATATTTTGGTGGTTGGTTTATTGATAGTGCCTCCATAGAAACATGCTGTCGGCTCAGCTGCAATTTTGGATTTTTTTTCGCCATGTCATCATCACGATGAAGGTGTTAAATTATTTCAGAAAGCTGTTTCAAAAGGCAACGACCCTCAGGGAGTTGGAAGTCTCCATTTAGCTCACTATATTTGAGAGATATTCAAGTTTCAGTAGAATAGAATATGTGATGACTCAGCATTTTTTAAGTGCGTGTTGGGTATTCACCCAACTCCAACCAACCCATGCGAATTATTTAATTCACAAAATTGTAAAAATACATTTTTTTGAGGATGTCATCATCACCTCAAGGTGTCAAGATCCACTTTTATAGGTGGTACGTGGCATAGGGATCAATTGATAAATTTAAAGTTTGTTTCTATCTTATATCATTTCTGAGTTTAATGAAATTTAGCTAATTAGTATAAATATTTAATTAATCTATTAATAATATAACACCAATATTATGTACATCAAAATAAATTAAGTTCAATTATTTGCAATAATTATTAATTCAAATTGAATTTCACTATCATATTTGAATTCAGCGCACTCGATAACCCCAATAATCCAATTGGAACTGTCTCTATAAGTTAAATAAAAACTGAATTAATCATAATTAAATATGTCAGTGTATCCATTGTGCAAAAATATTCTCGGATAAGTAAATATAATCACATAATCTGTCGTTGTTATGAAATATATAATCTTAGTTTTCAATTGGAAAATAGAAGCCTACTCGATCTCACAAGTTGAATCAATATAATAATCACAAGTTGAAACAATAGAATTAGATTTAACACTTACTGAAACTGAAGTGTGAATAAACAAAGAAATTTCAACCCCTTTTTATGGCATGAATTAAACCGTTTATTAAAAAATTTCTTCTCCCATCAAACACAGAATCTCATGATGAATCCAATCGTAAAATAAAAATAGGGTGTTTAGTATAACATTTTTTGAGTTATGGATCAGACAAATTTTTAAAGGTGTTAAAAATGTGTAAAAAATTTGTTAATCAATAATCGTAACCCCAGGTGCACATCTGTAACCCATGAGACACCCATCCTAAAAATTTGGGCTCTTAATTAATAAAACTCTGTTTTGTGGAGTGGCTACGGATAAAAAATAATAATAATAATAATAAAATCCAAAATTGCAGCCTGTGCCGACGCATGTTCCCTTGGTGGCACTATATTTGGGTGGTGGTTTATTGATAGTGCCTCCAAAGGAACGAACATGCTGTCGGCACAGGCTGCAATTTTGGATTTTTTTTTCGCCATGTCATCATCACTATGAAGGTGTTAAATTATTTCAGAAAGGTGTTTCAGGAGGCATCGACCCTTAGAGTGGTGGAAGTTTCCATTTAGTTCACTTCATTATAGAGATATTTAAGTTTGAGTAGAATATAATAGCTGATGACTCAGCATTTTTTATGTGAGTGTTGGGTCATCACCCAACATCAACTAACCCATTTTAAATATCGAATTAACAAAATTGTAAAAACACATTTTTTTAATGATGTCATCATCACCTCAAGGTGTCAAGACCCACTTGTATAGGTGGCACGTGCCATAAGGACCAATTGACAAATTGAAAGTTTGTTTCTATCTTCTATGATCTCTGAGATTTATGATATTTAATTAATTAGTATATATAAGGACACATAAATTAAATTACTTGTTTATCATCCATATTTTTCGAGAAAATTGGGACGGCGGACGGGATTTTATTTTTATTTCTATTAATATGCAAATAACATCATCCTATTCCAAAAAATAAATATAAATATTTAATTTAATTAGAAAATAACATGACAATGCCAAATAATTAAAGTAATGCTCTAAAATATAGAACTTATTAAAAATGCATACATAAGTAGGTACTTTACACAAGTTATTGCTTATATTTTGTACGATTAGGTTCATAAGATAATAATAAAATAGATCCGGACGGGTAGTTAAAATTGGGGCGGACGGGGATGATAAACAAGTTATTTATTTTATACGGCCTAATTATTAATATTATTTATAATTTAACACCAATTTCAATGTCAACTTATATTTATTAAGTTTAATTATTATGTCATAAATAATAAATTAATTAATTTGGCTATCAAATTACAATTCCGCACACTCGATAACCCCTAATAAACAAATTGGGAGCATCTATATAAGTCATATACTGACTGAATTAATTATAATTAATTACGTCAGTATATTAAAAGTGCAATAATATTCTTGCAGAAGTAAATATAATCACATAATCTGTCGTTGTTATGGAATGTAAAATCTCGGTTTTCAATTGGAAAATAGAAGCCTACTCGATCTCACAAGTTGAATCAATATAATAATAACGAGTTGAAACAATAGAATTAGACTTAACACTTTCAATTGAACTGAAGTATTAGTAAACAAAGAAATTTCAACTCCCATTTATGGCAGAAATAAAACTCTTTATTGAAAGTTTTCTTCTCCCATCAGACGCAGAATTTTATGGTGAATCCAAATGTGAAAAAAAATTTGGGGGTTTAGTAAAACATTTTTCTACTTATGGACCAGACAAATTTTGAAAGGTGTTAAAAATGTGTCCAAAATTTGTTAATAAAAATCGTAACCCCAGGTGCAAATTAGACGGTCCCATCGCACCTACATGCCAAGTTTCAGCTCTCTATATATAAAGGTGTGACCAAGGTACCGTCTACGGAGAAATAATAATAATAATAATAATAATAATAATAAAAAATCCAAAATTGCAGCCTGTGCCGACGCATGTTCCTTTGGTGGCACTATATTTTGGTGTGGTTTATTGATAGTGCCTCCTATGGAACATGCTGTCGGCACAGGCTGCAATTTTGAATTTTTTTTCCGCCATGTCATCATCACTACGAAGGTGTTAAATTATTTCACAAAGGTGTTTCAAAAGGCATCGACCCTTAGTGAGTTGTAAATTTCTTTTATGCTCACTTCATTTCAAAGATATTCAAGTTTCAGTAGAATATAATAGCTGATGACTCAGCATTTTTTATGTGAGCTCTGGGTCATCACCCAAAACGAACCGACCCATTTGAATTATATAATTCACAAAATTGTGAAAACACATTTTTTTTACGATGTCATCATCACCTCAAGGTGTCAAGACCCACTTGTAGAGGTGTTACGTGGCATAAGGATCAATTGATAAATTGGAAGTTTGTTTCTATCTTATTTGATTTCTGAGATTTATGATATTTAATTAATTAGTATAAATATTAATTAATATTATTTATAATTTAACACCAATTTCAATGTCAACTTACAATTATTAAATTAAATTATTTTGTCATGAATAATAAATTAATTATTTTGTTATCAAATTTCAATTAAGCACTCTCGATAACCCCTAATAAACAAATTATAAGCATCTATATAAGTAATATACTGACTGAATTAATTATAATTAATTACGTCAGTATATTAACAGTCCAATAATATTCTCGCAGAAGTAAATATAATCACATAATCTGTCGTTGTTGTGAAATATATAATCTTTTTTTTCAATTGCAAAATAGAAGCCTACTCGATCTCACAAGTTGAATCAATATAATAATAACTAGTTGAAACAATAGAATTAGATTTAACACTTTCAATTGAACTGAAGTGTTAGTAAACAAAGAAATTTCAACCCCAATTTATGGCATGAATCAAACCTATTAGTAAAAACATTCATCTCCCATCTGATGGAGAATTTTATAGTGAATCCAATGGTGAAAAGAAAATTGGGGGTTTAGTATAACATTCTTTGAGTTATGGACCAGACAAAATTTGAAAGGTGTAAAAAAAAAGTCCAAAATTTGTTAATAAAAAATCGTGACCCCAGGTACACATCTGTAACCCATGAGACACCTGTCCTGCAAATTTGGGTTGTTAGTTGATTAAACTCTGTTCTGTGGATGAGCTACGGAAGAATAATAATAATAACTAACCAAAGCACTAAGATTAGAACTGGGCCACTATACTATAGTATAGTCGGCACAGTAAAAATAATAACTAACCAAAGCACTAAGACCAATACTGGGCCACTATACTATAGTATAGTCGGCACAGTAATTAATTACGTCAGTATATTAACAGTGCAATAATATTCTCGCAGAAGTAAATATAATCACATAATCTGTCGTTGTTATGAAATATATAATCTTAGTTTTCAATTGGAAATTAGAAGCCTACTCGATCTCACAAGTTGAATCAATATAATAATAACGAGTTGAAACAATAGAATTTGATTTAACACTTTCAATTGAACTCAAGTGTTAGAGAACAAAGGAAACTTGCAACTCAATTGTGGCACAAACAAAGTACAATTTGAAAATTCGTGCATTGTGAAAAGGTGTAGAATTTAATTCTCTATCGAATGCAAATAAATTTAATTTTCGGGTACTATTTATTGTTCCTGTTTCAATATTAAACAGGTACAAAAATGTGTCCAAAAAAGTGTAATTAAAAATCGTGACCCCAGGTGCACATCTGTAACCCATGAGACACATAACCTGAAAATTTGGGCTCTTAGTTAATAAAACTCTGTTCTGTGGACGATCTACGGACTAATAAAAAATCCAAAATTGCATCCTGTGCCGACGTATGTTCCTTTGGTGGCACTATATTTTGATGGCCGTTTATTGATAGTGCCTCCCAAGGAACATGCTCTCGGCACAGGCTGCAATTTTGGATTTTTTTCCGCCAAGTCATCATCACTATGAAGGTGTTAAATTATTTCAAAAAGGTGTTTCAGAAGGCATCGACCCTTAGAGTGGTGGAAGTTTCCATTTAGCTCACTTCATTTTAGAGATATTCAAGTTTGAGTAGAATATAATAGCTGATGACTCAGCATTTTTTATGTGAGTGTTGGGTCATCACCCAACATCAACTAACCCATTTTAAATATCGAATTAACAAAATTGTAAAAACACATTTTTTTAACGATGTCATCATCACCTCAAGGTGTCAAGACCCACTTGTATAGGTGGCACGTGCCATAAGGACTAATTGGTAAATTGAAAGTTTGTTTCCATCTTATATCATTTCTGAGATTAATGAAATTTAGATAATTAGTATAATATTTAATTAATCTATTAATAATTTAACACCAATATTATGGTCATCAAAATAAATTAAGTTCAATTATTTGTAAGTATTATTAATCTAAATTGAATTTTACTATCATATCTGAATTCAGCGCACTCGATAACCCCACTAATCTATTTGGAACCATCTCTATAAGTTAAACACAGAGCGAATTAATTAGAATTAAATTTGTCATGTATCCATTGTGCAAGAATATTCGAACCAGAAATAAATATGATCACATAATCTGTCGTTATTATGGATTGTAGAATCTTAGTTTTCAATTATAAAATAGAAGCCTACTCGATCTCACAAGTTGAATCACTAGAATTATCGCAAGGTGAAACAATAGAATTAGATTTAACACTTTCAATTGACTGAAGTGTTAGTAAACAAAGGAAACTTGCAACTCAATTGTGGCACAAACGAAACCCAATTTAAAAATTCGTGCACTGTGAAAAGGTGTAGAATTTAATTCTCTATCGAATGCATATAAATTAAATATTCGCGCACTATTTATTGTTCTTTTTCAAATATTAAACAGGTGCAAAAATGGGTCCAAAAAAATGTAATAAAAAATCGTGACCCCAAGTGCACATCTGTAGCCCATGAGACACCCAACCTAAAAATTTGGGCTCTTAGTTGATAAAACTCTGTTCTGTGGAGTGGCTACGGATAAATAATAATAAAATCCAAAATTGCAGCCTGTGCCGACGCATGCTCCTTTGGTGGTAATATATTTTGTTGGTTGTTTATTGATAGTGCCTCCAAAGGAGCATGCTGTCGGCACAGGCTGCAATTTTGGATTTTTTTTCGCCAAGTCATCAACGCCTCAAGGTGTCAAGAACCATTTGTTAATTGGTCCGAGTCACAAGGGACGGTAGATAAATTTGAAGTTTGTTTCTATCATAAACCATCTTGAGTTTACTGCCATTCATTCATTATGTATTGATAATAAATTATATAATTTGTTATTAATTTTAGCAATGTTATCCACGGTCACGGCACGGTGAGTTGAGTAAAGTCAACCATGGCCATGAGTCAACAAATTCCATATATTATTTAATTTAATTTAATTTAATCCATTGTATAGTAATACTACAATTAAATAGAAACCAGCTAAAATTTATAAGTTAAATCAATATAATTATCGCAAGTTGAATCAATAGAGTAGGATTTAACAAGAAAATCAATATATTTATTACAAGTTTAAACAATATGAATTAGATTTAACACTTTTAATTGAACTGAAGTGTTAGTAAACAAAGGAAATTTGCAACTCAATTGTGGGACAAACTAAGCCCAATTTGAAAATTCGTGCACTATGAAAAGGTGTAGAATTTAATTCTCTATTGAATGCATATAAATTAAAAATTCGCTTCTATTTATTGTTCTTTTTCAAACATTAAACAGGTGCAAAAATGTGGCCAAAAATTTGTAATAAAAAATCGTGACCCCAGGTGCACATCTGTAACCCATGAGACACCTGTCCTGAAATTTCAGTTCTTAGTTAATAAAACTCTATCCTGTGGAGAGGATACGGAAGGATAAAAATCCAAAATTGCAGCCTGTGCCGACGCATGTTCCTTAGGTGGCACTATATTTTGGTGGTGGTTTATTGATAGTGCCACCAAAGGAACATGCTGTCAGGACAGCTGCAATTTGGGATTTTTTTTCGCCTAGTCATCATCACTATGAAGGTGTTAAATTATTACAGAAAAGTGTTTCAGTAGGCAACAACCCTTAGAGTGGTAGAAGTTTCCATTTAGCTCACTTCATTTGAGAGATATTCAAGTTTCAGTAGAATATAATCTGTGATGACTCAGCATTTTTAAAGTGCGTGTTGGGTATTCACCCAACTCGAACCGACCCATGCGAATTATTTAATTCACAAAATTGTAAAAATACATTTTTTTGACGATGTCATCATCACCTCAAGGTGTCAAGACCCACTTGTATAGGTGGTACGTGGCATAAGGACCAATTGATAAATTGAAAGTTTGTTTCTATCTTGTATCATCTCTGAGATTAATGAAATTTAGATAATTAGTATAAATATTTAATTAATACATTAATAATTTAACACCATTATTATGTACAGCAAAATAAATAAAGTTCAATTATTTGCACTTATTTTTAATTTAAATCGAATTTCACTATCATATTTGAATTCAACGCACTCTAAAACCCCAATAATCCAATTGGAAGCGTATATAAGTTAAATACAAAAGGAATTAATTCTAATTAATTACGTCAGTACATTAATTGTGCAAGAATATTCTCGCCGAAATAAATATAATCACTTAATCTGTCGTTGTTGTGGAATGTAAAATCTTAACGGTTCTATCATAAACCATCTTTAGTTTAATGCCATTCATTCATTACTTATTGATAATAGATTAAATTATTAGTTATTTATTTTAGCAATGTTATCCACGGTGAGTTGAGTAAAGTCAACAAATTCCTTATATAAATTAATTTAATTTAATCCATTGTATAGTAATGCTACAATTAAATAGATGCCAGCTGGAATTTATAAGTTGAATCAATTTAATTATCGCAAGTTGAATCAATAGTATAGGATTTAACAAGTTAAATCAATATAATTATTACAAGTTAAAACAATGGAATTAGATTTAACACTTTTACAGAAATTGAAGTGTGACTAAACAAAGAAATTTCAACCCCCATTTATGGCAAAATTTAAACCCATTTTTAATAGTTTTATTTACCCATCAGACGCAGAATTTTATCATGAATCCAATGGTAAAATAAAAATTAGGGGTTTAGTAAAACATTTTTTGAGTTATGGACCAGACAAATTTTGAAAGGTGTTAAAAATGTGTCCAAAATTTGTTAATCAAAAATCGTAACCCCAGGTGCACATCTGTAACCCTTGAGACACCCATCCTAAAAATTTGGGCTCTTAATTAATAAAACTCTGTTTTGTGGAGTGGCTACGGATAAAAGAAATCCAAAATTGCAGCTGTGCCGACGCATATTCCTTTGGTGGCACTATATTTTAGTGGTGGTTTATTGAAAGTGCCTCCAATGGGACATGCTGTCAGCACAGCTGCAATTTTGGATTTTTTTTTCGCCATGTCATCATGACTATGAAGGTGTTAAAATATTTCAAAAGGTGTTACAGAAGACATCGACCCTTAGAGTGGCGGAAGTTTCCATTTAGTTCACTTCATTTTAGAGATATTCAAGTTTGAGTAGAATATAATAGCTGATGACTCAGCATTTTTTATGTGAGTGTTGGGTCATCACCCAACTTCAACTAAACCCATTTTAAATATCGAATTAACAAAATTGTAAAAACACATTTTTTTACGATGTCATCATCACCTCAAGGTGTCAATACCCATTTGTAGAGGTGTTACGTGGCATAAGGATCAATTGATAAATTGGAAGTTTGTTTCTATCTTATTTGAATTCTGAGATTTATGATATTTAATTAATTAGTATAAATAATTATTAATATTATTTATAATATAACACCAATTTCAATGTCAACTTACAATTATTAAGTTAAATTATTTTGTCATAATTAATTAATTAATTAATTTGGTTCTCAAATTTCAATTCCGCACACTCGATAACCCCTAATACACAAATTGGAAGTATCTATATAAGTCATATACTGACTGAATTAATTATAATTAATTACGTCAGTCTATTAACAGTGCAAGAATATTCTCGCAGAAATAAATATAATCACTTAATCTGTCGTTGTTGTGGAATGTAAAATCTTAGGTTTCAATTAGAAAATAGAAGCCTACTCAATCTCACAAGTTGAATCAATATAATTATTACAAGTTGAACTTGAAACAATGGAATTAGATTTCACAGTTTTACTGAAATTGAAGTGTGAGTAAACAAAGAAATTTCAACCCCCATTTATGGCAGAAATAAAACTCTTTATTAAAAGTTTTCTTCCCCCATCAGACGCAGAATTTTATGGTGAATCCAAATGTGAAATAAAATTTGGGGGTTTAGTAAAATATTTTTTGAGTTATGGACCAGACAAATTTTGAAAGGTGTTAAAGATGTGTCAAAAATTTGTTAATCAAAAATCGTAACCCCAGGTGCAAATTAGACGGTCCCATCGCACCTACATGCCAAGTTTCAGCCCATCAACTATAAAGCTCAGGCCAGGGCACCGTCTACGGAGAAAGAAATAATAATAATAAAAATAATAAAGGCAGTGATTCCAATACTGGGCCACTATACTATAGTATAGTCGGCACAGTAATAATAATAAAGGCAGTGATTCTAATACTGGGCCACTATACTATAGTATAGTCGGCACAGTAATAATAATAATAAAAATCCAAAATTGCAGCCTGTGCCGACGCATGTTCCTTTGGTGGCACTATATTTTGTTGGTTGTCTATTGATAGTGCCTCCAAAGGAACATGCTCTCGGCGCAGGCTGCAATTTTGGATTTTTTTTTGCCCAGTCATCAGCGCCTCAAGGCGTCAAGAACCATTTGTTAATTGGTCGGAGTCACAAGGAAAGGTAGATAAATTTGAAGTTCGTTTCTATCATAAACCATCTTGTGTTTAATGCCATTCATTCATTATGTATTGATAATAAATTATATTATTAGTTATTTATTTTAGCAATGTTATCCATGGTTGGTTGAGTTGAGTCAACAAATTCCTTATATTATATTATTTAATTTAATCAATTGTATAGTAATACTAAAATTAAATAGAAGCCAGCTGGAATTTATAAGTTAAATCAATATAATTATCGCAAGTTGAATCACTAGAGTAGGATTTAACAAGTTAAATCAATATAATTATTACAAGTTGAAACAATAGAATTAGATTTAACACTTTACTGAAATTGAAGTGTCAGTAAACAAAGAAATTTCAACCCCCATTTATGGCAGAAATTGACCCCTTTATTGAAAAATTTCTTCTCCCATCAGACGCATGATTTTATGGCGAATCCAAATATGAAATAAAATTTTGGGGTTTAGTAAAACATTTTTTGAGTTATGGACCAGACAAATTTTGAAAGGTGTTAAAGATGTGTCAATAATTTGTTAATACAAAATCGTAACCCCAGGTGCAAATTAGACGTCGACTCCGAATCTACATGCCAAGTTTCAGCCCTCTATGTATACAGGTGTGGCCAGGGCACCTGCTACGGAGAAATAATAATAATATAAATAAAGGCAGTGATTCTAATACTGGGCCACTATACTATAGTATAGTCGGCACAGTAATAATAACTAACCAAAGCACTAAGATTAGAACTGGGCCACTATACTATAGTATAGTCGGCACAGTAAAAATAATAAAGGCAGTGATTCTAATACTGGGCCACTATACTAGTATAGTCGGCACAGTAATAAAAATCCAAAATTGCAGCTGTGCCGACGCATGTTCCTTTGGTGGCACTATATTTTGGTGGTGTTTTATTGATAGTGCCTCCAAAGGAGCATGCTGTCAGCACAGGGTGCAATTTTGGATTTTTTTTCGCCCAGTCATCAACGCCCAAGGTGTGAAGAACCATTTGTTAATTGGTCGGAGTTACAAGGAACTGTAGATAAATTTGAAGTTAGTTTCTATCATAAACCATCAAGAGTTTAATGCCATTCATTCATTATGTATTGATAATAAAATATATTATCATGAATTTATTTTAGCAATGTTATCCACGGTTGGTTGAGTTGAGTCAACAAATTCCTTATATTATTAAAATCTATTTAATCCATTGTATAGTAATACTATAATTAAATAGAAGCCAGCTGGAATTTATTAGTTGAATCAATTTAATTATCGCAAGTTGAAACAATTGTGAAAGATTTAACAAGTTAAACCAATATAATTATTACAAGTTGAAACAATGGAATTAGATTTAACAGTTATACTGAAACTGAAGTGTGAGTAAACAAAGAAATTTCAACCCCCATTTATGGCAGAAATAAAACTCTTTATTGAAAGTTTTCTTCTCCCATCAAAGGCAGAATTTTATGGCGAATCCAAATGTGAAATAAAATTTGGGGGTTTAGTAAAACAATTTTTGAGTTATGGACCAGACAAAATTTGAAAGGTGTTAAATATGTGTCAAAAATTTGTTAATACAAAATCGTAACCCCAGGTGCAAATTAGACGTCGACTCCGAATCTACATGCCAAGTTTCAGCCCTCTATGTATACAGGTGTGGCCAGGGCACCTGCTACGGAGAAATAATAATATAAATAAAGGCAGTGATTCCAATACTGGGCCACTATACTATAGTATAGTCGGCACAGTAATAACTAACCAAAGCACTAAGATTAGAACTGGGCCACTATACTATAGTATAGTCGGCACAGTAATAAAAATCCAAAATTGCACCCTGTGCCGACGCATGTTCCTTTGGTGGCACTATATTTTGTTGGTTGTTTATTGATAGTGCCTCCAAAGGAACATGCTGTCGGCGCAGGCTGCAATTTTGGATTTTTTTTCGCCAAGTCATCAACGCCCAAGGTGTGAAGAAGCATTTGTTAATTGGTCCGAGTCACAAGGAACGGTAGATAAATTTGAAGTTTGTTTCTATCTTAAACCATCTTGAGTTTGATGCCATTCATTCATTATGTATTGATAATAAATTATATTATTAGTTATTTATATTAGCATTGTTATCCACGGTTGAGTTGAATTAAGTCAACAAATTCCTTATATTATATTATTTAATTTAATCCATTGTATGGTAAATTAAATAGAAGCCAGCTGCAATTTATAAGTTAAATCAATTTAATTATCGCAAGTTGAATCAATAGAGTAAGATTTAACAAGTTAAATCATTATAATTATTACAAGTTGAAACAATGGAATTAGATTTAACAGTTATAATGAAACTGAAGTGTGAGTAAACAAAGAAATTTCAACCCCCATTTATGGCAGAAATAAAACTCTTTATTGAAAGTTTTCTTCTCCCATCAGACGCAGAATTTTATGGTGAATCCAAATGTGAAATAAAATTTGGGGGTTTAGTAAAACATATTTTGTGTTATGGACCAGACAAATTTTGAAAGGTGTTAAAGATGTGTCAAAAATTTGTTAATCAAAAGTCGTAACCCCAGGTGCAAATTAGACGGTCCCATCGCACCTACATGCCAAGTTTCAGCCCATCAACTATAAAGCTCAGGCCAGGGCACCGTCTACGGAGAAAACAATCCAAAATTGCAGCCTGTGCCGACGCATGTTCCTTTGGTGGCACTATATTTTGTTGGTTGTTTATTGATAGTGCCTCCAAAGGAACATGCTGTCGGCGCAGGCTGCAATTTTGGATTTTTTTTCGCCAAGTCATCTACGCCCAAGGTGTGAAGAAGCATTTGTTAATTGGTCCGAGTCACAAGGAACGGTAGATAAATTTGAAGTTTGTTTCTATCTTAAACCATCTTGAGTTTGATGCCATTCATTCATTATGTATTGATAATAAATTATATTATTAGTTATTTATATTAGCATTGTTATCCACGGTTGAGTTGAATTAAGTCAACAAATTCCTTATATTATATTATTTAATTTAATCCATTGTATGGTAAATTAAATAGAAGCCAGCTGCAATTTATAAGTTAAATCAATTTAATTATCGCAAGTTGAATCAATAGAGTAAGATTTAACAAGTTAAATCATTATAATTATTACAAGTTGAAACAATGGAATTAGATTTAACAGTTATAATGAAACTGAAGTGTGAGTAAACAAAGAAATTTCAACCCCCATTTATGGCAGAAATAAAACTCTTTATTGAAAGTTTTCTTCTCCCATCAGACGCAGAATTTTATGGTGAATCCAAATGTGAAATAAAATTTGGGGGTTTAGTAAAACATATTTTGTGTTATGGACCAGACAAATTTTGAAAGGTGTTAAAGATGTGTCAAAAATTTGTTAATCAAAAGTCGTAACCCCAGGTGCAAATTAGACGGTCCCATCGCACCTACATGCCAAGTTTCAGCCCATCAACTATAAAGCTCAGGCCAGGGCACCGTCTACGGAGAAAACAATCCAAAATTGCAGCCTGTGCCGACGCATGTTCCTTTGGTGGCACTATATTTTGTTGGTTGTTTATTGATAGTGCCTCCAAAGGAACATGCTGTCGGCGCAGGCTGCAATTTTGGATTTTTTTTCGCCAAGTCATCTACGCCCAAGGTGTGAAGAAGCATTTGTTAATTGGTCCGAGTCACAAGGAACGGTAGATAAATTTGAAGTTTGTTTCTATCTTAAACCATCTTGAGTTTGATGCCATTCATTCATTATGTATTGAAAATAAATTATATTATTAGTTATTTATATTAGCATTGTTATCCACGGTTGAGTTGAATTAAGTCAACAAATTCCTTATATTATATTATTTTATTTAATCCATTGTATAGTAATACTAGAATTAAATAGAAGCCAGCTGGAATTTATAAGCTAAATCAATATAATTATCGCAAGTTGAATCACTAGAGTAGGATTTAACAAATTAAATCAATATAATGATTACAAGTTGAAACAATGGAATTAGATTTCACAGTTTTATTGAAATTGAAGTGTGAGTAAACAAAGAAATTTCAACCACCATTAATGGCAGAAATTAAACCAATTTTAACAAATTTTCTTCTCCCATCAGACGCAGAATTTTAAGATGAATCTAAATATGAAATAAAATTTTGGGGTTATTAAAACATATTTTGAGTTATGGACCAGACAAATTTTGAAATATGTTAAAGATGTGTCAAAAATTTGTTAATACAAAATCGTAACCCCAGGTGCAAATTAGACGTCGACTCCGAATCTACATGCCAAGTTTCAGCCCTCTATGTATATAGGTGTGCCCAGGGCACCGTCTACGGAGAAATAATAATAATAATAATATTAATATACAATGTTCCTTTGGTGGCACTATATTTTGTTGTTGGTTATTGATAGTGCCTCCAATGGAACATGCTGTCGGCACAGGCTGCAATTTTGGATTTTTTTTCGCAATGTCATCATCACTATAAAGGTGTTAAATTATTTCAGAAAGGTGTTTCAGAAGGCATCGATCCTTAGAGTGGTGGAAGTTTCCATTTAGTTAACTTCATTTTAGAGATATTCAACTTTGAGTAGAATATTATAGCTGATGACTCAGCATTTTTTATGTGAGTGTTGGGTCATCACCCAACATCAACTAACCCATTTTAAATATCGAATTAACAAAATTGTAAAAACACATTTTTTTAGCATGTCATCATCACCTCAAGGTGTCAAGGCCCACTTGTATAGGTGGTACGTGCCATAAGGACCAATTGATAAATTGAAAGTTTGTTTCTATCTCTATGATCTCTGAGATTAATGAAATTTAGATAATTTGTATAATATTTAATTAATCTATTAATAATTTAACACCAATATTATGTACATCAAAATAAATTAAGTTCAATTATTTGTAATTATTATTATTCTAAATTGAATTTCTCTATCATATTTGAATTCAGCGCACTCGGTAAACCCAATAGTCTATTTGGAACCGTCTCTATACGTTAAACACAGAGCGATTTAATTAGTATTAAATTTGTCATGTATCCATTGTGCAAGAATATTCTAAGCAGAAATAAATATAATCACATAATCTGTCGTTGTTATGGAATGTAGAATCTTAGTTTTCAATCATAAAATAGAAGCCTACTCGATCTCACAAGTTGAATCACTAGAATTATTGCAAGGTGAAACAATAGAATTAGATTTAACACTTTCAATTGAACTGAAGTGTTAGTAAACAAAGGAAACTTGCAACTCAATTGTGGCACAAACGAAACCCAATTTAAAAATTCGTGCACTGTGAAAAGGTGTAGAATTTAATTCTCTATCGAATGCATATAAATTAAATATTCGCGCACTATTTATTGTTCTTTTTCAAATATTAAACAGGTGCAAATATGTGTCCAAAAAAATGTAATAAAAAATCGTGACCCCAGGTGCACATCTGTAACCCATGAGACACCCATCCTAAAAATTTGGGCTCTTAGTTGATAAAACTCTGTTCTGTGGAGTGGCTACGGATAAATAATAATAATAATAATATACCAAGGCAGTGATTCCAATACTGGGCCACTATACTATAGTATAGTCGGCACAGTAAAAATAAAGGCAGTAAGATTAGAACTGTGTCGGCACAGTAAAAATAAAAAAAATAATAATAACAATAAAAAAATCCAAAATTGCAGCCTGTGCCGACGCATGTTCCCTTGGTGGCACTATATTTGGGTGGTGGTTTATTGATAGTGCCTCCAAAGGAACATGCTGTTGGCACAGGCTGCAATTTTGGATTTTTTTTTGCCAAGTCATCATCACTATGAAGGTGTTAAATTATTTCAGAAAGGTGTTTCAGGAGGCATCGACCCTTAGAGTGGTGGAAGTTTCCATTTAGTTCACTTCATTATAGAGATATTTAAGTTTGAGTAGAATATAATAGCTGATGACTCAGCATTTTTTATGTGAGTGTTGGGTCATCACCCAACATCAACTAACCCATTTTAAATT
This sequence comes from Hexactinellida sp. DTS-2022, assembly GCA_028753945.1. Classification (NCBI taxonomy): domain Eukaryota; kingdom Metazoa; phylum Porifera; class Hexactinellida; species Hexactinellida sp. DTS-2022. The sequence goes on along the minus strand of JAPNXP010000012.1, from coordinate 1,818,795 downwards.
TCGAATTAACAAAATTGTAAAAACACATGTTTTTAACGATGTCATCATCACCTCAAGGTGTCAAGACCCACTTGTATAGGTGGCACGTGCCATAAGGACCAATTGATAAATTGAAAGTTTGTTTCTATCTTCTATGATCTCTGAGATTTATTATATTTAATTAATTAGTATAAATAATTATTTATAATATTTATAATTTAACACCAATTTCAATGTCAACTTATATTTATTAAGTTTAATTATTTTGTCATAAATAATTAATTAATTAATTTGGCAATCAAATTTCAATTCCGCACACTCGATAAACCCTAATAAACAAATTGGAAGCATCTATATAAGTCATATACTGACTGAATTAATTATAATTAATTACGTCAGTATATTAACAGTGCAATAATATTCTCGCAGAAGTAAATATAATCACATAATCTGTCGTTGTTATGAAATATATAATCTTTTTTTTCAATTGGAAAATAGAAGCCTACTCGATCTCACAAGTTGAAATCAATATAATTATTGCAAGTTGTAACAATGGAATTAGATTCAATATAATTATTACAAGTTGAAACAATAGAATTATATTTAACAGTTTTATTGAATCTGAAGTGTGAGAAAATACAGGAGATTGGTACCCTTATTAAGGCACAAATCTAGGCCATATTGAAATTTTTTGATTTGCTAAAAGGTGTAGAATTTAATTATCTATCCGTACATGTAAAATTTATCAAGCTCACTATTAATTATCTAATGTTATGAGCCATAATTAGTTTAAATAGGTGTTAAAATTATTTGATCAAAAATCGTAACCCCAGGTGCAAATTAGACGGTCACTCGGCAACTACATGCCAAGTTTCAGCCCTTAATGTATACTGGTGTGGCCAGGGCACCTGCTACGGAGAAATAATAAAAATAAAAATCCAAAATTGCAGCCTGTGCCGACGCATGTTCATTTGGTGGCACTATATTTTGGTGGTGGTCTATTGATAGTGCCTCCAATGGAACATGCTGTCGGCACAGGCTGCAATTTTGGATTTTTTTTTCACCAAGTCATCATCACTATAAAGGTGTTAAATTATTTCAGAAAGGTGTTTCAGAAGGCTTCCACCCTTAGAGTGGTGGAAGTTTCCATTTTGCTCACTTCGTTTCAAAGATATTCAAGTTTCAGTAGAATATAATAAGTGATGAATCAGCATTTTTTATGTGAGTGTTGGGTCATCACCCAACTCCAACTAACCCATTTTAATAATATAATTCACAAAATTGTAAAAATACATTTTTTTGACGATGTCATCATCACCTCAAGGTGTCAAGATCCACTTGTATAGGTGGTACGTGCCATAAGGACCAATTGATAAATTTAAAGTTTGTTTCTATCTTGTATCATTTCTGAGATTAATGAAATTTAAATAATTAGTATAAATATTTAATTAATCTAAGATAATTTAACACCAATATTATTTACATCAAAATAAATTAAGTTCAATTATTTGCACTTATTATTAATTTAAATCGAATTTCACTATCATATTTGAATTCAGCGCACTTGATAACCCCAATAATCCAATTGGAACCGTCTATAAGTTAAACACAGAGCGAATTAATTAGAATTAAATATCTCATGTATCCATTGTTCAAGAATATTCTGAGCAGAAATAAATATAATCACATAATCTGTTGTTGTTATGGAATGTAAAATCTTAGTTTTCAATTAGAAAATAGAAGCCTACTCGATCTCACAAGTTGAATCAATGTAATTATCACAAGTTGAAACAATAGAATTCGATTTAACACTTCAATTGAACTGAAGTGTTAGTAAACAAAGGAAACTTGCAACTCAATTGTGGCACAAACGAAACTCAATTTAAAAATTCGTGCACTGTGAAAAGGTGTAGAATTTAATTCTCGATCGAATGCATATAAATTAAATATTTGTGCACTATTTATTGTTCTTTTTCTAATATTAAACAGGTGCAAAAATGTGTCCAAAAAAATGTAGTAAAAAATCGTGACCCCAGGTGCACATCTGTAACCCATGAGACACCTGTCCTGAAATTTTGGGTTCTTAGTTAATTAAACTCTGTTCAGTGGACGATCTACGGACCAAAAATAAAAATAAATCCAAAATTGCAGCCTGTGCCGACGCATGTTCCTTTGGTGGCACTACATTTTGTTGGTTGTTTATTTATAGTGCCTCCAAAAGAACATTCTGTCGGCGCAGGCTGCAATTTTGGATTTATTTTTCGCCATGTCATCATCACTATGAAGGTGTTAAATTATTTCAAAAAGGTGTTACAGAAGGCATCGACCCTTAGAGTGGTGGAAGTTTCCATTTAGTTCATATAATTTTAGAGATATTCAAGTTTGAGTAGAATATAATAGCTGATGACTCAGCATTTTTTATGTGTGTGTTGGGTCATCACCCAACATCAACTAACCCATTTTAAATATCGAATTAAAAAAATTGTAAAAATACATTTTTTTGACGATGTCATAATCACCTCAAGGTGTCAAGACCCACTTGTATAGGTGGTACCTGGCATAAGGACCAATTGATAAATTGAAAGTTTGTTTCTATCTTGTATCATCTCTGAGATTAATGAAATTTATCTAGTTAGTATAAATATTTAATTTATTTATTTATTATTTAACACCATTATTATATACAGCAAAATAAATTAAGTTCAATTATTTGCAATTATTATTAATTTAAATTGAATTTCACTATAATATTTGAATTCCACGCACTCGATAACCCCAATAATCTATTTGGAACCGTCTATAAGTTAAATACAAAATGAATTAATTATAATTAATTAAGTCAGTCATTAATTGTGCAAGAATATTCTCGCCGAAATAAATATAATCACTTAATCTGTCGTTGTTGTGGAATGTAAAATCTTAACGGTTCTATCATAAACCATCTTTAGTTTAATGCCATTCATTCATTATGTATTGATAATAAATTATATTATTAGTTATTTATTTTAGCAATGTTATCCATGGTTGGTTGAGTTGAGTCAACAAATTCCTTATATTATATTATTTAATTTAATCAATTGTATAGTAATACTAAATTAAATAGAAGCCAGCTGGAATTTATAAGTTAAATCAATATAATTATCGCAAGTTGAATCACTAGAGTAGGATTTAACAAGTTAAATCAATATAATTATTACAAGTTGAAACAATAGAATTAGATTTAACACTTTACTGAAATTGAAGTGTCAGTAAACAAAGAAATTTCAACCCCCATTTATGGCAGAAATTGACCCCTTTATTGAAAAATCTCTTCTCCCATCAGACGCAGAATTTTATGGCGAATCCAAATGTGAAATAAAATTTTGGGGTTTAGTAAAACATTTTTTGAGTTATGGACCAGACAAATTTTGAAAGGTGTTAAAGATGTGTCAAAAATTTGTTAATACAAAATCGTAACCCCAGGTGCAAATTAGACGTCGACTCCGAATCTACATGCCAAGTTTCAGCCCTCTATGTATTCAGGTGTGGCCAGGGCACCTGCTACGGAGAAATAATAATAATATAAATAAAGGCAGTGATTCTAATACTGGGCCACTATACTATAGTATAGTCGGCACAGTAATAATAAAGGCAGTGATTCCAATACTGGGCCACTATACTATAGTATAGTCGGCACAGTAATAATAATAATAACCAAGGCAGTAAGATTAGAACTGGGCCACTATACTATAGTATAGTCGGCACAGTAATAATAATAATAATAACCAAGGCAGTAAGATTAGAACTGGGCCACTATACTATAGTATAGTCGACACAGTAATAATAACCAAGGCAGTAAGATTAGAACTGGGCCACTATGCTATAGTATAGTCGGCATAGTAAAAATAATAATAATAATAAAGGCAGTGATTCCAATACTGGGCCAGTATACTATAGTATAGTCGGCACAGTAACAAACATGATGGAATGCATATACCTTGCCAACAATATATTGTCTGTCATTCAAATTCAAGATTCTTCCACTTCGACATATCTCATATTGAGTATTTGGGTAAGTAGGTATCCAATACAAATTATATTGGAAAAGATACTAATTGAAAAGTTTGGAAAATTTCGGTGAACCTTTATACAACGTGTCCATATACTTAACATGATGTAGAATATTTAAATTCTGATAAATATTTTGTAGAGAGCAAGTTTTTCTCGTATTATTTGCTAAAACAGTGAAAAAACGGTGATTCGATGACAAAACTACCCCAAAATATTATTTTTACAAAGTTTATCAAGAAAAACGTTCACCAACTTTTTCAATATTATCATTTTGAACATTTTTATGAAAAATCTGGATAGAAACACTTTGAAACCTTTTCAGTATAAATTGTTAGGTTGTACTATAGTTAATGTAAGCTATAATTAGAATTTAATGCACTAGCCTTAAATGAATCAACTTGAGACTTTCTAGCAGTTTCACTAACTTCAATGGAAAGTCATTTAAGATAAAGATTAGTTATAATCGAATGAACTCTCTTACAACCATCAGTAGCATGTAGATCGCAAACAAAACCAGAATCCCATTCAACTGATACCTGTGCAAGTAGGTGGAGCATAACATGTTTAGTTGCCAATATCTGCGATTCAAACGATTCGAGTATACAAAATACAGTTTCTACATACTGATAAAGGATTACTGTTGGTAACTGGAGCCCTCAACTATTAAGAATCTCAATATAAGAATTATTCATCTGATCTTTCTGAAGTAGTTCAAAACAAATATTACAGTTGGAACGTTGTATGAGCGAATGAGAGATGTACCCTGCTACATAAGCAACAATAACTTTAGAGTTATCTGATAAATAAAGTAGGTCAATTGTATCAGTCGGTAATGTGATTAAATAAACCCGAAGTCAGCTTATTTATTTCATCAGTTGAAAACACTATTAAGCCACTAAAGTCGATATCGCGTTTGAGAAGGTGCTGGTAAGTTATTATCTTTTCAGAACGCAGTATCTCAGTTAAACTCACTAGAAAACGACCGCCACTCATTTGTCTATATTGAGAAAATCTCCTTTCTAATGGATCGGTCTGCAATCTTCCGGTTAATACGTAATTAATGCCATCTGTGATTAAATCTTATGATAGATCAGCAATAGCGGCATTTGTATTCATTAATGCTTCAAAGGTTTGTTTATTGAGACCAAGTTTTTTCGAAAGTTTCCAAGTTGATAACCAATTGTTCTTTTCCAGTAGAAAAGTACTTTTTTCATGGATGTGAAGTTAGCAGCGCGAAAAGTGAGCACGACATATCTGGTTATAACTTTTCACTTAGGCTGAATATCAAGTTCAAATTTGTATCACAGCTTTATGAGAGAGGTAGTTTTGCATCATTCCAATTTTTTGTCCCTCTTCAAAAACCACTTCACAATGACTTTGCAAAAATTCCCGATTTTCACTATACAAACTCATATACGATTTGAGTGAGCACGACATAACTGGTTATAACTTTTCACTTAGGCTGAATATCCAGTTCAGATTTGTATCACAGCTTTATGAGAGAGGTAGTTTTGCATCATTCCAATTTTTTGTCCCTCTCTTCAAAAACCACTTCACAATGACTTTGCAAAAATTCCCGATTTTCACTATACAAACTCATATACGATTTGAGTTGCATATTTAGTACACAGTCGAGTTTGGTATAAAATGCTATTGTCATATATTGTTAATTGTCGTCATTTGTAGTTAATTTTGGACGAATATTTTGACGTATTCATTCTTTTGGCTTCTGTGACTATAGCATAATATTCTGATAAATACAATATACTATATAGTTAATAGTTAATACGTTTATTCTTTGGTTATTGGATAATATTCAACTTATTCGAATTTCACGCCTATAACATTTCAGTTTTGCTTTTACTAATGGGAGTTGATCTTTGTACATTGCGCAACCACATTGGCATATTCAATTCACGGAAATCTGCAAAATCAAGATACTGCAAAATGATAGATATTCCTGGATTTGTTACATGCAACATTTTGATCTCCATCTTAACAATTTTATCTCTATTCCTTATTATTTGCGGAGATGTAGAAGTGAACCCAGGACCAAGATATAATGGTTAGTTATTTTACATGTACTACATACGTATTATTATTGATGTTTCATATATTAAGCGATAATAAATTTGATTCAAAGAATTTATTATAGAAACTGGTGATGTCAAGCAAAGTAACGAGATTGTCTCAAAGATGACTTATGCCTTATCCAAGTTAACTGGACATAGTTCATTAATTTGGAACAATCTCGAATTGCTTAAAACACGAAATTGGCGGGATGCCTCTTCTATCTGGGTAAACTGGCAAAATGTGTTTATAGAAGAAATCGCTTGCAACTACGAGCGAAACTTATGGGCATCTGGCGAAACAACCACTGGAATATCAAATCTCAGGTAACACAAGCATTGACACTACCTAGAGCTAAATTTACTTTACCTATCAGTATCAACATTTCTGAATTACCAGATACTCAGGTAACACAAGCATTGACACTACCTAAAGATAAATTTACTCTACCTATCAGTATCAACATTTATGAATTACCAGATATTCGTAATCATAGCGTGCTTTTATCCCATTCTGATAATTCACTAGAATCAGACATGAGCTCAATTATTACCATTGAATCCACTGATCAGGTATCTAGTAATGTACATAGTTCAGTCGACAAATCGAGGTGAATTTGGATTGACAGTCCAAGAATGGAAAATAATTTTTCCAAATTTTTCAGAAAGTGCTCTAAAGTCAGAATGGACAACCTTATTTAATGAGAAAATTTTCGTTTACTACCCGATTTGTGTTCTAAAATTTTTATACCATCGAATTAACAAAAAGCTATTCAAGACGTGGATGTGCATTTCTTATTGCAGCAGCAGTTTGCAAGTTTAGCAATTGTTTACCTTCAAATTTGAAATGGAAACACCGCAAACAAACGCAAGCAATCTTTATCTCGTTAATTATACTGCTACTGGATCAATCTCTGAAGAACATTCATCTAATTTAATTTCGCACAGCCGACATTTATCTGGAGACAGAAGAGAAGCCACTGCGAAACAGCTGGAACTTTCAAGTCAATCTAATCTTAATTATTCTCTCATTGTTGATTCACAAAATTTATCCGTTGCCAAGAAAGGAAACTTCAATTATTTACACTCAACCGATGTCATTAGAAAGGTCAACTCACAGCCCTTTGAAAAAAGCCGATTTAATAATGATATGTGGCAGGACATCATTAGCACCCAAATGTCATAGATGAGCACAATCATTGGGAATACTCTTAACGGCTACATTCAATTCATAAGTCATTCCCCATTCATCATTCACTTGTATAGTGAAGAACAGATAATGTTGTTAAATAATTGGAAAAAGAATCTTTTACATTGCATTTAGATGCCACTGGTTCGGTTATCAGGAATTTAGATCATTTGAGAAAAAGAATTCTCTATTACGCTATCTCAGTAAAGCATCCTCTATCACATGTAAGCCCAATTCCACTTGCTGAGATGGTATCTAGCGAGCAGACAAACATAGAAATTTCACATTTGCTTAACCGATGGTTATATGACGTAAAGAAGGTGACGAGAAGTGAGATATTACCAAATAAAGTTGAAGTAGACTTTAGTTGGGCCATGCTACACGGTGTCTGCAATGCCTTTAACAAACAAAACTTAGAATGGTATTTAAATAAATGTTGGGGAACTATTCACAAGAGCAATTCTACTAATTCAATAGAGTAATAATACACATATGCTCGGCACACATAATGAATCGGTTTAGCTATAAACTAAGTTCTAAGTTCAGGATGGATAAACAGAGGAACAAAAGATCAAGTTCATAATGGCTCGAATTACGAGTTGTACAACGATGGATGAAATGAATCAGTTATTTGGCGCATTGAGTATGGTATGTTTATCAAAAATGATCTATCCAAAAATTGAAAAATCTTTTGATAAACTTAATAGCTCAATTTGTCTTGATAAGGAGTTCGATTTTGATCTCGAAAATATCACAGAACTAGATGAATCATTACCCAATGAAATGGGAGATAGCAAAACATACAAATCAAGATCTCCATTTGGTATACATTTTCAGAAAGAATTAATGAACTGCAAGTTGCTTGTTGGTATATTTGAAATGGAAGAACAACATGAAAGCACTCCTAAAAACAACTACTACTTTCCAGATTTACCATCATTTCTTGTAACTCATTACATGCCAGTTTGTCCCCTCTGGTCAGGTCTTATACTAGGCCCATCCTTGCACCCAGATCAATATCATGTGACATCCACGAATGCAATTGCAGAAAACTGGATGAGAATTGTAAAGATAACAATTTTGCAGAAACAATGCAAACTAAGACCGGGAGATTTCATTCGCAAATTATGGGAAGGTATTGTTGGTAGAATAAAGGCATTCGAATTTGCATTCAACCCATTGAGCCTTAAAGTTCTCAAGAGACAAAAAACACAACAACCAAAAGATTATGATCAAATTGATGAAATGTGGAAGAAGAAGAAACCAAGACAGACATACTTCAAACCAGGAAAGCCAATAAACTATAACAAACAAGCTTCCCTGAAAAATGTCAAGAATCAAACATAGGAAAAACTTAGTCATTTGCCTTCCATAACGGTCACTAGCCCTCAGGTCAACTCAAAGGCAGTAACATTGTACAGTGATTTGTCTAATGACGATTCTATTCCAGATGAAACTCTCTCTATAGTAGATGTCAAATCATTTTATCATGGAGAATTCAAGACTGTAACTCCGAGTTGGCAAAGGGAAAAGTGCAAGGTGATAAGACTAACATTTACAACAGGAATACTATATGCAAATGAAGCCGCTGATAAATCTCTTGAAATTCGACAATTAATTCCTACAAAAGAAAAAAATGATTTCACCTGATGGGAATTGCTTGTTTCGCTCTTTATCATACATAATTACTGGAACAGATTACAATCATAAAGAAATACGGGAGTTAATAATTGATCAAATGAAGGGAGAATATAGAAAATTAGCCACCAATTACGTTCAAGCTCGAAAAGATTTATTGCCAGAGGAACGCTGCAATTCGATTGAAGATTATCTGAAAGCAAGCAAAATGGACCGAGTAGGATCTTGGGGTACAGACCTAGAAATATTTTTAGCAGCTATCATCCTGAGAACAGATATCTTTGTCTACAATGATGAGGACCAATCCTGGTTGAAATTCTCAGGACATGGATTCAATGATGCTAAGTCTACACATGATTTAATAGAACGCAGAGTTTATTTGAGATTAAACATGAGCCACTTTCAGCCTGTCATCAAGGTTAATACCAGAACTCAAAGGCTTCCAGAATAAGAAGTTTAGTTCCATAGTAAATATATATCTATGAAGTTAGTCACATAGAATTTTAGAACTACTACACAATTAGATTCTGATTTAGCGGTGTCAAGAAAATTAAATATTAGCATATTGATAAATTTGTATAGTGAAAATCGGGAATTTTTGCAAAGTCATTGTGAAGTGGTTTTTGAAGAGAGGGACAAAAAATTGGAATGATGCAAAACTACCTCTCTCATAAAGCTGTGTAACAAATTTGAACTGAATATTCAGCCTAAGTGAAAAGTTATAACCAGATATGTCGTGCTCACTTTTCGCGCTGCTAACTTGACATCCATACTTTTTTCTTCAAGCGTATTTGGACTAATAGCAATTCCAAAGTGATGCGGATGAAAACGTTCTTGGAATTAACAAGCAACTAACATGTTTGTAAGCTCTAAAAATGCTGGAGTTACTATATCCTCATCCCTAAGATATTCACGCATTGCAGCTGAGGTTTACTATAAAAAATAGCCAGAGCTAGTGGAACCGATTGTTTGTTATTTCCTGGGTGAAGTGCTTGGTAGTTTAAAGATGGAGCTTTTCGAAGATGGAAATTGAGAGAGATGGAAGAAACAGCCTTTCACCTGTGTGTTCGGCCACAGTTGCTGGAAGCTATTGATTGGAGCCTTCTCGAAGTACATCAACATATACAAAGGATGGGCCTTATGACAGAGTGGTTGTATTTGATTCCACATTCTTGTGTACGTAACTTGTGTTTTGTTTGGTAACAAGATGAACAGGCTAGGTAAGACATGTCCATCTAGTAAAGGGTTTGGTCCACCACGCAGTGCATGGATCACATACACTTGCTGGAACAGTGTTGGAGCTGTCTTAAATGTTCCATCTGCTAACCAATGTTGTGAATTGATTAGCATATCAACATTTTGACATGTCCCAAAAATTATAATCCTTTCTGGACTGGGACCAGAATCGTAAAAGAGAAATATCTATCCTTTAGCTGTGCTTCTATATTCCATTGGAATATCGAGTTCAAGTAGATTGAGAGGTTGTGCGGGGGCTGCAAGAACTCGTTGACGCTGACGTTGAATAATGCGTTTCAAGCTGTCAAGTTTAGGTAATTTGCAGCTATGTCCTCTGAAACCGTCAAGAGACTGTTTCCAACAATTTGATGTGTGCTATCTTGTGTAGATTCTGCCTTTCTTTTTATTCGTGTTTTCGTTACATAGCAGCTAATTCTTTTCTCATCCGTTTCATGTAAATGATCATTAGATCTAACAATTTTCGAATGTTTCGTGAATAATCTGGCTTTGCAGATACTCTCTGTTCACATTGCCAGTGAATAATATCCCCTACCTTTCTTTGTTTATCGTATAAAAACCGTTTTCGGCTAGCTTGTATCCACCTCTACTAGACTGGAGCAGTCTAAATTCTTGTTGAAATTCCGACATGTTGTAAGCGTACTTATTTTCGAGTAAATTTGTTTAATCAAACTATTCTATTTATAACGATAGTCTACATCATCTTTGTATTATTTGTCACCTAGATGTTTGTCATTTCCATTCAGAAGAATGGAAATCAGATCAAATATTAAAATTGTGAAAGATCAACAACGATTCATTGTACAACCTGTATCGAAGTCAGTGGCGAGGCCAGGGGGGGCTTTGGGGCCTAAGCCCCACCGAATCCGAAATTTAGCCCCCCCCCCCCAAATTATCTAAAGTTAGCCCCCTAATTACTGATGGTGTTTATGTATAAAATAGTACAACATTGCTAAATTTAATTTGATAATTTCTGAAATTAATATTATCAATGTTCTCATATACTTTAGTATTGTTTCTTTAATTAATTCTTTAGACCAGGGGACTCCAAACTTCGGCCAGCATGAGCAAAATATGCAGGCCCGCCAAATAATATTGGCTATTGAAATATTTAGTTATGCGTCCAAGTGCATTTTTGTTCCATACTGATCTATATTTGAATGGTAATGATAATGTTTCGAGTGTTTCAAATTTACAATTAGAAATTGACAAATTAATTTCTTACAAATAGAAGCAGAATTAGCAAATCTCAAAAAATTGAAATATATCTATCGAGGGAATCTTTTCTACGTACTATGATCTTGCGGCCAGGGTTGTATCAACTCATTTTGAGTTGGCAGAATCAACTCATTTTCTTGAATGAGTTGAATGAGTTGGTAACAGCAAAATGAATGAGTTGAATGAGTTGGTAGACAAAAAATGAGTTGTTTTGCCAACTGAAAATGAGTTGATACAAACCTACTTCCGACCATGGCCAGACAACTTTCACTTTGTCGTAACATTAATGCCCAGGGAGATCCAAATTTAGCCGGATCAGTTTTGAGAACCGACCTATGCAGCTGTAAATGTATTAATAAACTGAAGATTTAAGATATACGTTAGTTACAATTAGTTTAATAAAAAATGAGTTGGGAGAATCAACTCATTTTCTTGAATGAGTTGAATGAGTTGGTAATAGCAAAATGAATGAGTTGAATGAGTTGGTGAAGGAAATTTGAATGAGTTGGCAGACAAAAAATGAGTTGTTTTGCCAACTGAAAATGAGTTGATACAACCCTGCTTGCGGCCCTCAATAATGTTTTAATACACTAATGAAAACGGTTGGAGAGCCCGCTTTAGACCAAATAATTCATATATAATTAGTCAATATTCCTTTGTAAATAGGTAATCAGGTTGTCAATCCAATCCAACCGATATAGTGGGTTGCACAATAGACGCTGCACCTGAAAAATCCAATTGATATTGACCATCGATATTCGCAATCGATTTGATAAGGTTTTTCTATCGATTTTTCTTGTGTTTTTCTCGATTTTTCGGTTGATCATAATATTTACATGTTGTTAACTTATTACCTAGTTATATACTATTTTAGTTGAAATTCTAATCGATTCTTTATTAGTCACATCAGAGCCACCACTATTTATGCATTTCAGCAGTAACTATATACTATTCGCATTTGAACATACCCTTGGATTAAAGAATCGATATAATGAAAATTCTGATGTTGATATAAATAAATAATGAAAAAGGGTATATACATTGTCTGAAACTGACAACCAAGTTGCGATATTGATTTGAAAAAAATGTTAGATCTTATTTTGTCAATCAATTTTGGTAAAATATTACACCAATCGAGAAACAGAAATAAAATCGATCCAGGTCCATTGATTGAGTTTCAATCTATCTAAACTATGGGCAATTCAATCGATTCAAAAATCAGAAATCGAGTATCGAAAATAATCTCGATTGGATTCGATTGGCAAGTAAAATGTAGTATAGTACCGCTGTGGGATGGATCAAAAATTATTAGATTCTTTTGAGGTTCTCGTTGGACCTCTATTTTTTGAGTAATTGTCCAGGGGCTTAAGCACCTGGACAACAGTTTGAGGCTGGCCTCGCCCCTGACTTTTAGAATTAATCCCTCATAGCTGATGCGTTCACCACGCACGCATCACATGAAAGACAACAATTTCGGTACATGGTTGATCCTTAGTGTTCAGACATGCTAAATTTGTCATCTATTGTCACCTACTACAATGAATAGTTGATAATCTATTGTCGCCTACTACAATGAATAGTTAGTTATTAATAGTTGATAATCTATTGTCGCCTATTACAATGAATAGTTAGTGATGAATATTTGATAATCTATTGTCGCCTGCTACAGTGAATAGTTAGTGAGAATAGTTGATAATCAATTGTCACCTACGATTAATTGGTTGTAATGATATGTTCGTGATGAATAGTCCTGCTTCCGCTAAAGTTGGGTCGATATATTTTTCATTATATTAATAAAAGTTACTTAAGATCTGAGTGTTAGGTAGTAAGTGCTTTTATAATAAACTGAGAAACAAAAGATAAAAAATCAACTTCAAAGTTTAAATACTAGACTTAAAATGTATAATAGTAGCAGAATATACCCTCAAATTTTTTCGGCCCGCTAAGTAACCTAAATTTCAAAACGGCCCAAGACAGAACATTTTTGCCCACCCCTGTTCTAGAGGTACTTGGTGCATATAAGAGTCAAATTATCAACTCCATCAAAAATTCAGAGCCAATATCCCAGCTCCACTCTGAACTCCATAGCAGACTTCACCTTTCTTTTAGAGAAATACTTGAATGGAGACTAGATAATTACCCCTCCACAAAGCAGCCCTGATGGTGAACTGATAGATTTTAACACCACTCTCTGACATACTGATGAAATATTATTTAGAGAGTAATGAGATCAAGATCCCAGAATACCAATATACATCGAAAGAGTTTGAGTTTGCCACAAAATGGGATACCAATAGTATTAATTACACAACTAAAGTATTACTGCCAGTAGTCAAACAACTTCTTGCGACACACTTCGTTCAGCAGTGCCTTCTAAATCTAAATCGCCACAACAATTATCTACATCACACAACTCACAAGTTTCTGTTGAGGATATTTGTGTGACCTGGGGTGGCCATTAGAATGGAGTAGAGTTAGTTAACACGTGCTCAATTTACAATTTCATTACCTTGCTAAGTTTACATCAAGCGGAAATTTTAGCAGCTTTGATCTAACGGGCGAATTTCCAAATTCTACCCTCCAATTTATGTTTTCTATGATCCAAGAGAGGAATTTTGACAAGTTGAGATTGTGGGCTGCTCCTAAGCTAGGAATACCCATAATCGACTGTAAATTCGATTTGTTGGGCTATGAAGGGAAGATGGTTCAATTATTCCAAGAAAACCATTTTTGTCTGGACATTTACAGTATAGTCATCGAATGCTGGAGTTGCTGTTATCAATCTGAGAAAAAGCTCAACTTGACATCAGTGTTAACATTTCTAAATAATTGTCAGACTTCAATTGATCACCAGATCAGTGCAAGCTTTAATTGTTTGAAGTGTAGGGATCTGAATGCATACATTGAGTGTGTGTCTAGAGAATATTCGAAAATACCCCCACTAATAATTCTCGAGGTTGGACATCTTAAAACTTGTGTCATTAATGAAAGAATAATTGAAGACGTAATTAGGATTCGTCACAAAGATAATATGTTAGAGTACACCCTCCTCGCTTAAACAATCCACATTGGACTACAGTTCTATATAAGGATAAATTATCAAGAGGCATGGTATACATAGTATGATGGGATGGAGAGGCCAAAGATTAAGAAATGGGAAAGATTGCCCAGCACTACCTCCCATGGTCGGATAAATTGCACATTTTATCTACTGACCGGCGTAATTGGAAATTGCTCAAACAATTAGTTATACTTCGACTTAGGGCCACACTATACTGCAAATGGGAAATTGAGTTAAATTCGTTTTCCTGTTTGTTTCACACTGGTAGATAAAAAAATTTTGAATTCTGAGTAGATTTGAAGTCAGTAGGGCTCTGAGACCCAGGAATTCTCTGTTATATAGCCAATTTCGGACGAAAGTTTAAATTACGGCCCCACAATGCTCTTCAGATAAATTGAGATTCGATTGTTTTTGGATAGTACCCTTTAAAGTATACCTAGATTTCAAATTTCAGGTGAATCTGAACAATAGTTTTGCTGTAGCGACCTTTATAAGATCCGGGAATGTGATGAACATCATGGAGGGTGACTTTTTTAAATGGGTTAAAAAGTTTGTAGGCTGGCACTGCCATAAGGGGCATTCAATTTCGTTGTTATTCATACATTAGTATATTTGCATATATATTTAGGGTGTAAACCAAAATTTTCAACATTCCAATAAAAAATTCAGAGTTATAGTTATTTGAAGTCAGATTTGGACTGTCAATGTGCCAAGTCTGACTTCAAAGGTCTGGAACTCTGAAAGTTCGCATTGTAAAGATTAGATCAAGGCTCATTCCCAAAATATATATATATTCATTAGTTTACACTTGGTTTCAAACAATTTGGATAAAAACTGTGAACGCTTTAGCAATTAAAACTTTCTGACCTTTCAACTCATTGGGTGGCCCTTTCACTTTTCTATTTTGAATCTCAGAAACCCGTGGACCAATAAATAAAACTTTGAGTGCAAATTGCTCCCAATACCCGGTTTACTATCCCTAAATAATACATTTTGTGACCCTAACTCGCACAATCTTTCCAAATGACCATATATGGGCATAAAGTGCGCCCATTTTTGATGATTTAGCAAATATTTTTCTCAAAAACTATAAACGCTAGAGCTTAGCACTAACTTTGTAATCACATCACATCTATGTACTACAGTAGAGCCTCTGAACAACGGACACCTTGGGACCGGAACCGTTGTCCGTTATTTAGAGGTTGTCCGCTATTTAGAGGTTGCTTTTCTATTAGACATATGCTAAATAAATAAATCCGTGCCACGAGGGTTGTCCGTTATTTAGAGGTTGTCCGCTATTTGGAGTGTCCGTTATGGGAGGCTCCACTGTATTACAAACTCTTATGAAAAACGGCTGAAAGCATTTGCAAAATAGTTGTAAACATATAAATCCACTTAATTTGAGTGAAAATAGTGGTGTATGTAAAAACCTACCATTATAACTTTTGGTCTAGATTCCACAAATTTGGTTCAATATGTTTGAAACCAAGTTTATATGAATGATTACATATGTACCTTTATAGAATTATGTTTTTTTAACACTTCCGACAAAAACTTTCACAGTTACAGACCTTTGAAGTCAGTCTTCGACTGCCAAACAACGAAATGCTGTAGGTTGGCAGTTGAAATCTGACTTCAAAGTGCTGTAACTGTGAAAGTTTTTGTCGGAAGTGTTAAAAAACGTAATTCTATAAAGGTACATATGTACAGGTAAACCTCCCAAAGCGGCACCCATCGGGAGAATGATTTTGTGCCGCTTCTCGGAGGTTGCTCGTAAGGTAAAACTCCCAAAGCGGCACCCATCGGGAGAATGATTTTGTGCCGCTTCTCGGAGGTGCCGCTTTGGGAGGTTTACCTGTATTCATTCATTTCAACTTGGTTTCAAACATATTGAACCAAATTTGTGAAATCTAGACCAAAAGTTATGTTCCTTCATTTGAAAATTGACCTTTAGATGATGATGCCCACATTCCTAAGCTCTAAAAAGGTCGCAACTTCAAAGATATGAGTCAGAAACACATGAAATTTTCAATGCTGGTTTATTTTATTGGGTACTATCCAAAAAGATTAGATTCACAATCTCATTCTTGAGTAAAGTGGGACCTTAGATAACATTTGAGCAATATTATTACAACTTAGTATTATCTCTATTTTACTACTTTCGTAAAATACGTACTATATTATGAAGTTTGTGGTACTTGCCAAGTATAGTAAAAATCAGTTCTTTTTGTTCTTTAGGTAGCTTCTTGATAATTTAATTTACTAGTCCTAACGTTTTTTCGGACGCTTCGCGACGGATCACTAAATCAATATGCAATAAAATTATTTTCCAATTCCATTTACAGCAGAACTTAGAATTCTCGTTGGTTGCTAGCCTCTATTCATTTGAAATTTTAGCTATTGTTTACTTATTTGTAAATAACAAGAATATGTAATCGTGATAGAAATTTGTAATGTTAAATTCGTGTTCAGCATACTACTTGTTAAATAACATTTGAAAGTAGGTCTTATCTCAAAAATAATGAGGATTTTATTCCTCTTCTCTTCTCCATCACTTTAATATAATCCGGTAAAACAAACAAATGAACAAACAATAATCGAGGTTAAAAAATAATATTTATAGATTTATGGGAATAGATTGTAAACAAACTATCATAGATAAAGCAAGTATATTGCATCCACCAACGTAATCAATTAAAATATTTATTAATTAAAACCCCCGGATGCATTGGGGTAGAAGGTATAAATATAAAAATTCCTTTTTCACTTTCAATTTGCATTGAAACTGAATTAACTTCCGCTTTACTATCACATTCCTGGGTATTGGATAGATAATATAACTTATATATTTATAACTTACAACTTATATAACTTATTAAACTTATTAATTAAGAACATTTGAGATTTACAATGACTCAACAAGACCTTGATAGGCTTCACTTAGAATGACAAGTCATTTTAACCTTCATTCGCATTTAAGTCAACAAGACCTTGATATGTTTCACTTAGAATGACAAGTCATTAAAAAACATTCATTCGCATTTAAGTCAACAAGACCTTGATAGCTTCACTTAGAATGACAAGTCATTGTAAAGCGTGGGGGAGTTTACAAGGGGGGGGGATAATATTTTACCTGCACATGGATATTTGACAGAAATTACCTCCCCCGGGCATAATATCATGGGGGGGGGGGGGGAATTTGTGTCAAAACAGTGCAATCAGTATCAAAAGATAGGCAGATCAGGGATTCGAACCCATGATCAACTGATTGTTGGCCATATGTGCTAACCACTGAGATATATGTACTTAATAATTTTAGTTTATCAAGTAGAGTATTTAAATGCACCATATATTACATAGAATATCAAATAATGTTGATTGCGATATTTAAGTGATAGTGCCTCCAAAGGAACAAGGTGTCTGCACAACTACAATTTTGGATTTTTTATTCATGTCATCATCACTATGAAGGTGTTGAACCATTTCAGAAAGGTTATTCGGAATTAAACGGCTCATGGTGAGCTAGAAGTTTCGTTTTAGCTCACTTCATTTCAGATATAGAAGTTTCAGTATAAAATAATAAGTAATGAGTCAGAATTTTGTATGTGCGTGTTGGGTGTTCACCCAACACCACCCAACCCATTCGAAATTTATAATTAACAAAATTGTAAAAACACATTCTATTGACGATGTTATCAATACCTCAAGGTGTTAAGACCCATTTGTACAAATGTTACGTGGCGTAAGGATCAATTGATAATTTGGAAGTTTGTTTCTATCTTGTATCTGTTGTAGGCGAAATTGAGTTTCAGTCCAAATTGAGACTGAATTTCGCCTAGTCGAAAATGAATCTGATTTTGTCTAGGCGAAATTGAGTCATACTAAATTATATCTCAAATCTAATCCCGTTATTTGTTCACTTCCAAATGTGAATACTAGGTAAACAAGTATGCTGAATACGAATTTTATACTCACAAATTTCTATTGTATTTATTTGTTGTTATTGACAATATAGATAAACAAGTTTGTAAAATATTATAATTTATCTAGAGACTAGCTTTAGACGGTTATTTTAAGTAATTGCAAATGTTAAATACGAATTTAGAATTATCTACTTACAAATAAGTTAAAGAGACACTTAGTGACACTTGTATTTGAGATACCTACTGATTTCTATGCCACATAGGAGTCGACCCCACCCTCAAGTCAGTGGGAGGGGAGACCAATATTTATTCAATGGTAAATTTAGGGGCTACGTTTACGATTCAATTTCTCGCCACGGTTAACCGGTTAACCACCTATGCTGATCAACACAGTAGAACATTTATTTATACTACTTAATAATCTTAATTAATAAGGTTCAGCTTTGCTTTTATTCCTTACTACTGCTACATTTCGTCCTTCAGAAAATATTAAACCAAGGCTGGATTCGGTTAACCTCCGCTAATACCGGTTAACTGTTACGGATTTTAGTAATCAGCTAACAGATATGTTAATATTACAATTACAAGTACAAATTTTTGCATAAAAGTGTGAATTTGCACGCATTTTGTTCAGAATATAATAATTTGTATTTATTATAACATAGTAACACGATATATTTTGGTGACAACAGTGTAGAAGTAACCTGAGTGATAAACTTGTACTTATGTTAATTGTACTTATAGAGTACATGGTAAAAAGAATGTATTTTGTCGGTACTACAATTTAAATATTTTCTGAGAAATGTCTATATATTTTGTTTTAATTTTCAGTGGCGGTTAACCGGTTAACCGTAGTGTGAAGACAATCATAACCGTGGCCTCAAAACGGTTAATCAACCCCACCCTTGTTTTATAGGAATTTACTATGTATGGATATGCATAGATTTAAGATTACCATATTAGAAACAAAATTCATATATAGTAGGGTCAAAAATGAAGGTTCCGTGACCAACCTCTGGCTAGTTAAGTTTTATGCCTGATTCTGATACTTTAGGATATAACTCGCGATTTAAGCTCCCATGCCGCTCTGGAAAGTTTGGGCAAACTTTTTTATAGCGACAAATTCAAAGGGCCTCCGGCAATCATTTTGAAAAATTAAGGCCCCTCTCTGAACATTTCATAAATTGAGATTAGAGTATTTTTGAACAGTATGCAATAAGTAGTAGCTGCACTGAAAATTTCAACTCAATCGGGAATATACTTTTAATGTAGTAACCTTTTGAAGATTCTTACGTCATTTGTCACCATGGGAGGTCCCTTCTTTAAACTATTTTTTAAGGGATTTGAAGCATATCTCACCCTATATACATGCAATAACCTTTTAACTCGCTATGTAGTATGTCTCCATGTAAATCTCGGTAATAGACCTAAATTTACCACTTTGACTCTTCTGGAGATCTCACATGGGGGTGACGAAGCAAAGAAAATTGACCCATAATCGTTTTAATCGGCCACTTTATATATATAATTATCACAATTTTGACGTCAAATGACTGGATTTTTTAATTTTTGTATAGTCAAAGTGGTAAATTTAGGTCTATTACCGAGATTTACATGGAGACATGCTACATAGCGAGTTAAAAGGTTATTGCATGTATATAGGATGAGATATGCTTCAAATCCCTTAAAAAAATAGTTTAAAGAAGGGACCTCCCATGGTGACAAATGACGTAAGAATCTTCAAAAGGTTACTACATTAAAAGTATAGTCCCGATTGAGTTGAAATTTTCAGTGCAGCTACTACTTATTGCATACTGTTCAAAAATACTCTAATCTCAATTTATGAAATGTTCAGAGAGGGGCCTTAATTTTTCAAAATGATTGCCGGAGGCCCTTTGAATTTGTCGCTATAAAAAAGTTTGCCCAAACTTTCCAGAGCGGCATGGGAGCTTAAATCGCGAGTTATATCCTAAAGTATCAGAATCAGGCATAAAACTTAACTAGCCAGAGGTTGGTCACGGAACCTTCATTTTTGACCCTACTAATAGTTTAGTGTTTTATTTACGCAATTACATGATAGTATTTAACTAGATTAACAGACCGGTTAACTACTCAATTAAATTTGTAACAGTTAACCAATATTAGCAGCGGTTAAGCGGTCACCCGGCTAACAGAATTTAGTCTAGACCTGTGAATTGAGTCTGCATGTTCTAATTAAAATAGGTATAATTTCGCCCCTCATAATATTATTAGGGGTGGCCGTTAATAGACAGCCGGGACCCCGGATCAACCCTCTTGAATAAGAAGGGTTACGCGATAGCAAAACAATGATTGAACTACCAGAATTTCAACTGGTGGATAACTTAATCCTTAATATTGCACTATTGTTAGCCCGCCTATGGTCTCGCGGGCTACCAAATCCGGCAGTACTTAAGCAGACCACAATAACCTAGATATTAAAAGCACAATAGTTTTTTGTGTGTGTGCGTTTGTCCGGATGACATTAAAGTAATTCGGAGATAAAAAACGCATCTCTATTTGAGATAAAAACTAACGAAGGTGTTGAAGAGTTGATAAACTATGTTTAATCAGTAATGAGAAATACTAAACAGTATGTGAAACTAGTCTAAGGGAAATAACTAATGCATATCTAACTAACTAAAAGCCTAGTACCCAGCACCAACCTGGGTGGGCATCCTAAAACTACTATTAAACTAATGCTAACGGCGGAGTTCTGATTGGAACTCATAACATCACCCCCCCCCCCTCTTCACGGAGTGTAGGGAGTGGCAGCTCCCGTATCCCGGTCGTTTGCAGCTCCTAATTCTACTTGGCTTGGATCCCAGCTGATGTAGTAATCCTCGAAATGCTTTGGGGGGCGTCTGCTCCTCCGAGGGTATCTGGATTCTGCTATTTGGCTAGGGATTTCGGTGTACCCTGCATCGTCTGCTTCGTCTGCGCTTGAGCCAGAAACTTCAATTGTTGGATCCTCTGGGATCCTATGCGCCTCTTCCGCTTCTGTGTGTGGTCCTAAATGTGGGACCAAAACGGCGGTTGACGCCTCCAGATCTGAATCGACCGAGTCTTCATACCCTACGTACTTTTTCACATTATCTATATCACCCACTTATTTTTGTGCTTTAACTGTAGTTTAACGTCGGGCCCTCTTCTTTGGATTACGTGGAAAGGCCTGCAAACCTGGGTGACAATGAATCTCGTAATTTCCCTTGCCTCAACATAACTCTATCTCCTTCAGCGATATCACTTTACTGCTTGCCCTCGTTATACCGCAGCCTTGCTCGGTGGAGGTTCCTGTTGATATTCTCTTGGGCGATCTTCTGCAGCTCTAATTGCTTCTTTTTGAGTGCTGCAAGGTACTCTCCGTGGTTATTCCTCTCCCCTTCCTGCAGATGCTTACACCACGAGTGCAGCGGGGAACGCGGCTCCCTTCCCAAGTGGAGTAGGAGTGGAGACATGCGGCTGGTTGCATTTTCCATACTGTTGATATGGGAGCTCACTTCTGCGAGAAGGCCAGGCCAGGACCCTTTAGAAAGTTGGCGGTCCAATTGGAGGCACCTTATCACTTGCTTCACTAATCCTATGTTTCGTTCCGCCATACCATCACACTATGGATGATACGGTGTGGTAGCTCTCTTGTCCACTCCTGCCTTAGCGCAGAATTCTCGAAGCCACTGAAGCCACTGAAGTGGACGATGGTCCGTGAGTAGCGTTATCCCCAGCGCGCCCTTAAGATATACCGACCATTTCCGGGTCGCCGCGACAAGACCCACGCTTCAAGCTGACCGGCCGAATAATTTTTCTGACTTGGGCTCAGAGAAGAAGAAAAGAACTGAATCGGCCTTAATTTCCCGGTACTCTCATCCAACTGAGACAGCACTGCCGCCACCCCTGTCGAGCTCGCGTCTGCCTCTATATATAATCCAATTAGGATGTAATAGGCAAACCGGCTCCTTCGAAAGTCGCATTCTTAACTCATCGAAGGCTCTCTGGCATCTCTCGTCCCAAGACCACTCTACTCCCCGTTTCAGTAACTGGCATAGAGGCTCGGCCACACCAGACATGTCTTCTATGTAACATCTGTAGTAGTTGGCCGTCCCCAAGAAACGCTGAAGCTCTGCGACACCTTTTGGTTGAGGAAAGGACTGGAGCTTTTGAATATAACCAGATACTGGCGCCCTGCCTTCGAAGGAGATCCGGTGTCCAAGGAATTCCACAGAACTGTGACCAATTCTACATTTATCCCGACGCAGCTGTAATCCCGCGACATTCAGGAGTTTAAAAACATCTCGTAGGTGCTCCAGATGGGACTCGAAGCTAGGAGAAAAAATGAGAATATCATCCACGTAACTCTCGCAGTGGGGCGCTTTATCTAATATGTTGCCCATCACCCTCTGAAATGTGGCTGGCGCATTGCAAATCCCGAACGGCATGACAAGCATCTCGTACATCCCACGCGGGGGTGAAAGGCAGTCTTCTCAACATCCTTGGGCGATATTGGTATAGTCCAATAGGCGGAGGCAACATCCAGCTTGGAGAAGTACTTGCTACCCTCTAGAGTCTAGTCTATCGAAAATGGACTGGGGATTCGGGAGACTATACTCATCCCGCTTCGTCACAGCGTTCAGCCTGCGGTAGTCTATTGCGAACCTCATATTGCCGTCCTTCTTCTTGACTAAGACTACTTCCGATGCCCAGGGGGACTTGCTTGGCTGGCAGATGGGGGACTAGCTGACAGCATCTCTTCCTACTGCCTGGAAATTTCATGGTCCCAATGCGGTGGTATTCGCCTAGGACGTACTTTCTGAGGAGGTGCGTCGCCTGTCAGGATCGTGTGAAACTCCATCAACCTACATCTACGCGGCCTCTTATAATTACTAGCAAAGACTTGGTTAAATTCTGTTACCAATTCACTTAGCTTAAACTTCTCTAACTCTTTTAACTCACTTGGTATGAGTCCGTCGTTCCCTTCCTCTGCCACCCTGCCCATTTCAACTTCATCTTCATCCTGCTTGGCCACCATCGCTCTTGCCAGGGGGGTTGCATCGCTGAGCAGACTTCGCGCTGAAATCCAGGAACGGCCTATTTTGACTCTGCTATTTTCCCAATCGTAGTGAAAGGTCCGAGGTTGCCCATAAATTTCCTACCAAGTAGCAACGTCGGTTCAGCGCTGTCCAATACTTGCATGCGCTCCAGCACCGGCTCAAATGTCCCCACTTCAATTGAGACATCAATATAGCCGCAAACCATCACAGGGTTGTTACATAGGCCGTACACCTGGCTTGCCGCCCGAACAAGCCTCTCCTCCAGTCCCAACTGGCGTACTGTACCGGAAGAGAGATTTTTTTAACTAAGAGCCCAAAATTTCAGGATATGTGTCTCATGGGTTATAGATGTGCACCTGGGGTCACGATTTTTTAATACAAATTTTTGGCCACATTTTTGCACCTGTTTAATGTTAGAAAAAGAACAATAAATAGTGCGCGAATATTTAATTTAAATGCATTCGATAGAGAATAAAATTCTACACCTTTTCACAGTGCACGAATTTACAAATTGCGCATGGTTTGTGCGACAATTGAGTTGCAAAATCCCTTTGTTTACTAACACTTCAGTTCAATTGAAAGTGTTGAATCAAATTCTATTGTTTCAACTTGTGATAATTATATTGATTCAACTTGCTAAATCCTACTCTATTGATTCAACTTGCGGTAATTAAATTGATTCAACTTATAAATTCCAGCTGGCTTCTATTTAATTGTAGCATTACTATACAATGGATTAAATTAAATTAATTTATATAAGGAATTTGTTGACTTTACTCAACTCACCGTGGATAACATTGCTAAAATATATAACTAATAATATAATTTATTATCAATACATAATGAATGAATGGCATTAAACTCTAGATGGTTTATGATAGAAAAAAACTTCAAATTCAACAATCGTTCCTTGTGACTCCGACCAATTAACAAATGGTTCTTCACACCTTGGGCGTTGATGACTGGGCGAAAAAAAAATCCAAAATTGCAGCCTGTGCCGACAGCATGTTCCTTTGGAGGCACTATCAATATTTAACCAACAAAATAGAGTGCCACCAAAGGAACATGCGTCGGCACAGGCTGCAATTTTGGATTTTTAGAATAACTTTGGTTACCTCGATCTTTCTTATCTCATATAAGCATTGCTAATATTGTCACTATTTTAATATCATGCACTCGTAGGTAATTCATATCCTGAGATAATATGTTGCTTTACATTTATATGAGATTCACCCTCTTTAAAAGGCAAATACGTATATTTGGAGAGAAGGAACATCGGCACAAGTAAGATCATTCAGATAGAAGTTACGCATATTATGGAAATGAAAAAACCTGGAGTTGCTTCAAATACCCAACATTTTTGTAGTAATCATAATATTATTTATATGTCTGATTCTATTCTCTTAATGAAGAAAATTGCATTCCAAATAATACTTGTATATATTTGAAGTTGTTTGTATTATGAAAGGTATTGCAATCGTGTTTACAGATAGTAAACACTAATCCTGATATAATTAGGAAGTGCAATCATGAATTATTCTTCAGAGGTACCAAAAACTTTAGTTCCTGTGAACACTGTGACGCAAATAAAATAAATTCTTATCAATAGTATTATTAGAGTTGACAACATATTCTACATTATGGGTATTGGATCGGTATGCAATTCATGATTGTAAGCCGATATTAGTGAAATTTATGTCAAAAATGAATATTTTGTTTTGAAATTTACATGACAGGTTGTCATAGGTAAGATATATATGTGATTAAAAGGAGAATTTGCTATAATGAATAATTTTGGGTTATTATGGAAAAACCGAGGTCTAAATTTGAACTAAAATTGCTAAGTCATCTTACGGAATTTTGGCATTTTGGGATAATATATGGGTTGTCACAACATTCATCTTTCCGCTGATGTGAAATTTTTTCACTTACAGTGTAACCCTTTTGCGTCATTAGCATAAACGTGAGGTCTGCGAATCCGCCGACAAGATAACACTCGTACTGATTAGTCAAAGCGTGTTTTGACTGAAATCTTCAGTAAAATAACTCTACTAATTTAGAAGCGCCCGCATCTTTGATTAACTATACAATATCCCTTATAATATCGTTTAGAGACGCCATAAATGTCAATATTCTGGGATGTGTATTTCTTATAATAGATTTCAGTTTTGAATGTTAACCGCCGTTAAGAGGGCACCGTTTAATATATAATTATTTGTTATCCCATTTTGTCATTAACCAATCCATGGTGATAAACGTCACCACCATTGCCTTAGTATCAGTGCTCGACAAAATCAAATTTTGATGGTAGCCAATTTAGCCACCACCTCACATTTCTGGTGGCTAAAGAATCCACAACAGCCGTTTTCACAAACTCCTGATGGCTTAACAAACTTCTGATATCGTAAAACAACACTAATTTTAAAATAACAAACAATGCAACGAAAAACTGCACAAGACAAATATTCCACAATTTATGGTGGATTAGTTGAGCCACTAAAGGAAAAATATGGTGGCTTAAATAAGATTTTTGGTGACAAACGCTCACCAAACCACCTAATTTGTCGAGGACTGCTTTACAGGACTAAGTCAATCATTTTGAACTGAAATAAACTTATTTTTACTGTGCCGACTATACTATAGCATCGTGGCCCAGTATTGAAATCATTGCCTTTATTATTACTGTGCCGACTATACTAGTATAGTATAGTGGCCCAGTATTGAAACCACTGCCTTTAATATTTTTACTATGCCGACTATAGTATAGAATAGATAGTGGCCCAGTTCTAATCTCACTGCCTTTATTATTATTATTTTTCTCCTTAGACGGTGCCCTGGCCAGAGCTTTGTAGTTGAGGGGCTAAAACTTTGCATGTAGGTGCAGATTGATGGTCTAATTGCACTTGGTGTTACTATTTTTGATTAACAAATTTAGACACATTTTTTGACACCTTTCAAAATTGTCTGGTTCAGGACTCAAAAAATGTTAGACTAAACTCCTCAATTTTTAGTTCACCATTAGATTCTTCAATAAAATTCTATGTGGAGAAGAAAAATTAATAAAGGGTTTAATTAATGCCATTTCTTTGTTTACTCACACTAAATCTATTCTATAGTTTCAACTTGTAATAAATATATTGATTTAACTTGTCAAATCTTACTCTATTGTTTAAAATTGTAACAAATATATTGATTTAACTTGTTAAATCATACTCTACTGTTTCAACTTGCGACAATTATATTGATTTAACATATTAATTCTAGCTGCCTTCTATTTTATAGTAGTACCTATTAATATACAAGGATTAAAACAAATTTGAAATTATATAAGGAATTTTAGGACTTAACTCAACTCACCGTTGATTACATTGCTAAATAATTAACTATTCCGTGACCTTCGTTATATAAGGCCTTACTACTGAGTAGATTTTACTGGACCATGGATTACTTAAAGGCCATTGATTATTAGCTAACATATCTTTATCTCAATAGCTAGTATTGACAGACCAGAGAAATGCATTATAATTATATAGGAAGTTAGGAACATGATATCAAGGCATACATAACACCCTTAGAATTGTGTTATATCACCATTTGATTACGTAATCGCTATTTTCGTGGGAATAATCTTGTTTATATAGCCTGATTTAAACATAGTTAAACGTGTTATAAATGTTAAAAATTGGAACATGAGGATGTCCATAGCTAGTTGAAAAGGAGGCTATAAAACACGATAATTCCCACGAAAAATAGCGATTACGTAATCAAATGGTGATATATCACAATTCTAAAGGGTGTTATGTATGCCTTGATATCATGTTCCTAACTTCCTATATGATTATAATGCATTTCTCAGGTCTGTCATTACTAGCTATTGAGATAAAGATATGTCAGCTAATGATCAATGGCCTTTAAGTAATCCATGGTTTGGAGTAATAGTAAGGCCTTATAGCGAAGGTCACGACTGACGTAATTAATTATAATTAATTCAGTCTCTATTTTACTTATATAGATGCTTCCAATTTGCTTATTCGGGGTTATCGAGTATGCGGAATTGAAATGTATTTTACGAATTCCCACTGTAGTTTAATAACTCGTAGTATCATAGTTTACCTACTTATATTACAATTCCAGATATGATCAAAGTTCGTTTTTGCCCAGTGTACCGAGTTAGAGATAGTTAGTGATTCAGATTCATACAGACTCATTGTTAGCATAAACTTAGAATATTCAGTTTCGATCATCATTCTGTTTGTTGTACACACCACATTATCTTTACAAAAACGAACCTACTAGTATCTACAAGTTCTTGTGAGAAGACATACAGGTGGGCTTAGGGTGGGTGCCTACCCACTTCTAGATCCGCTACTTAAGAGGATAAATCGAAGAGTGTATAAATGATAGTAATTTATATGATTAAATTTATTGATAGTATATATAGTATACATATTGTTATGAGTACTGATTATAAAAGAGCCAGAATTATTATTTAGCATCGATGTGTAAATTTAGGAAATTATGTCAGTTATGGATTTTTGACTAATACTGATTTATTGACATTTGTTAAACCACCTTTGATTTTAATAGTTCAGCTCTTAATAATAGTATTATGTTTATCAGTTGCATTCACGCAACTTGAAGAGTCTTAGACTTGAGACTGACATCAGGATACGAATTATGCCAAAACATTGTGCAGGGTATAATTGTATAGGTGGGCAATAGTTTATACTCCGTTTTCATACTGATTAAAATGAACGGAATTGGTGGATTGAGGCCATGCCAAATAATCCAGGGAGTCACAAAGATCGAAGAGAAATCTTTGTGCGTGAATCACATTTTGAATGTGTTTGGGCGACTGTGTAAAAGGTGGAAAGCAGCCAGTTGGACCTCCTACCGATTTAAATCGGGCAATAATGTCTGGTTTAACAAACCACTTATGGCTTAACAAACTTCTGATGCCGTAAAACAACACTAATATTAATAACAAATCATGCAACAAAAATATAATCTACACAAGGTCAAATAATCCACAATTATGGTGGAATAGTCAAGCCTCCAAAGGGGTGGTGGCTTAAGAAAGATTTTTGGTGGCTAATGGCAACAAACCACCTAATTTGTCGAGCAAAGCTAATTACTGATAGTCAATATGCCAATATCTTCCTTACATGTGTCTTCCTATTCGACAATAATCAGGGATGGAAACAGCCAAGCTGTTAACAGCAAATGAAATTCGAAGCTGTTACAGCTAGATGCTGACCAATGTAATAATTGAAATATTATTATATAATCATTTAGTTTCATTTTCACTGTTATGTAAATACGATATGCAATTCGAATCTAAACATTTTTGAGTATAACTTTCTTTGCTTGTCCCTCTTCCTTAATTTTACTGATACAATCATTGATTTGAACAGCTCACATTGGCTGTTAACAGCTTAAAGGCAACTTAAATGCAGTTAAGGTTGAATGCCAATTAGGGACGAATTCTTAGCTATTAACAGCTAATAGTTAGCTGTTAACAGCAAATTCACCACCCCTGAGTCAATAATACATTTCTTATGTCTAACTCTAACTGAAGTCGCGAATTTGAGATTATAAGCATAGTATATGGAAAAGGTGTGAAAACCGTAAAACTCACATTCCACAAATATTTGAGATTAGGAAACATGACCAATTGACTCCCAAAATATGACTTCTTAAACGACAATAATACATTTCATGTGTCTAGCATTAGCAGATTACGAGATATCAATAAGACACAATGGACCCAAGTTTCAGGACCCGAGCTGGCAGTCTACAGTCCTTTATTAAAGTAGTATATGCGTCAACCGAATACAAATACTGATAATATTCGGTCGGGAGAGCAAATACCGAATAGTGATATCAGGGTTGGGTTTAAGTACATTTGAAAGTACTTAAGTACAAGTACTACTACTTTTCAGATATTCAAGTACAATACAAGTACAAGTACAGGTAAACTTAAAGTACTTAAGTACAAGTACAAGTGCAATGGAAAATACGAAAATCCGTGAGTACAAGTACAAGTACTCCCAAGCTCTTATGATAAATCTCTCGAACTAATAGTAGAAATTGCTAAATACATAGTTTATATAGTACTATCATCCAAATCTATTTAATTGAAAGTAGCAGTAGTCCTTGACACGAACACAATTCCTAATATACTAAGTATAAAGTAACACTACTATATTTGAGATGGGATTTGAGGAACATCAATGATGTGTGTTGGAAATTTATTGAATGATAAAAAAAGTCACGAGTAACAAGTACTCAAGTACAAGTGCAAGTACTTTAGAAAAATGAGGAAAGTAATTAGTACAAGTACAAGTACAATGGAAAAATGGTGAAAGTACTTAAGTAAAAGTACAAGTACTCAAAAAATGTACTTAATTACAGAAGTACTTAAGTAAATTGTACTTGAACCCAACCCTGAGTGATATCAGGTTGGCAACCAAATAACATCTATTGGGAAATAATATTTGGTTCGGTTTTAAAGGGGGTTGGAATTTCTTTGTTTACCCACACTTCAATTTCAGTAAAACTGTTAAATCTAATTCTATTGTCTCAACTTGTAATAATTATATTGATTTTACTTGTTAAATCTTACTCTATTGTTTCAATTTGCAATAATTATATTGATTTAACTTGTGAATTCCAGCTGGCTTCTAATTAATTGTAGAATTACTATACAATGGATTAAATAAAATTAAATAATATAAGGAATTTGTTGACTTACCTCAACTCACCGTGGATAACAATGCTAAAATAATTAACTAATAATATAATTTATAATCAATACATAATTTATGAATGGCATTAAATTCAAGATGGTTTAAGATAGAAACAAACTTCAAATTTATCAATCCTTCCTTTGTCCGGTAAAAACTTAAATGGTCTAACGAAACACCTTGAGGCTTTCATTTCATGGCGAAAAAATCCAAAATTGCAGCTGTGCCGACAGCATGTTCCTTTGGAGGCACTATCAATAAACCACCACCAAAATATAGTGCCCTCAAAGTCAAAGGAACATAAGTCGTCGGCACAGCTGCAATTTTGGATTTCTATTTCTCCGTAGACAATGCCCTGACCACACCTTTATACATTGAGGGCTGAGACTTGGCATGTAGGTGTTGCAGTCAAAGTGCGTTTTCAGTCAAAACGCGTTTTGACAGAAATTTTCAGTCAAAGTGCGTTTGCTTATAAATAATATATATTATTATTTTGCTTTAATTAAAGCATGTTTAGATAGTTATGTAACATTCTTTTAATAGCTTCAGTAGTTATAAGAATATAAGAGCCCTTCGGTCTCTCACAACAATTCAGTTTTATTAATAATCTACAGATTAACCTCTATCCATTTTCCACCTTTTTTATATAAATCCCTCCAATACATTAGAATACTATTCTCAAAATACGTAATGTTTGTTGTAATATAGCTAAGATTCACTACTTGTAAGAACCCAATACTCTAGTCAAGCGAAATGTACATTTATATTGTCATGGTTACCTTCAAGTAGGATGTATGCATAATTACCCTTTTCTAATGGCAGTATTTGTTTATAACCATCATATAATAATATTTGTTTGATAGTTTTGAATTAACTCAGATTTAACATGAATTTCATCCATCTGTCGTCTCACGTTTCGTTCTCTCTAGTTAAAATGGGATGTAGCTCTTTCCAAAAATGAACTATATTCACAATCCAAGCCAAATTGTGAATTTAAACGCTGAGGGTTAAATAGTGAGGAAGCGAGAGAGAATCAAAAGATTGTAGATATTGATATCAGGCTGGAGAGATAAGTTGACATTTTAGTGCAAGTATTATAGTTCCAATATTATAGCTACGATGATTCTTTTTATGTAGTTGGTTAACACCACGTAACCAGATTAGCCAATCCTTTGGAAGGGTTAAACTATGAAGTTTAGACTTTAACTCACATAGCGTAGCTAATTTAAATTTTCCTTCTACCTTCTGTTGTTCCAAGCTTTGTTTTATCGCAGCATCCAACTGGTCTCGCTCTTTAGTACAACGATCCAAACGATTTTGTTTATGAGTTAAGTTAGAAAGATAACTCGCACAACCAGGTAGAATTCTTGGGATAGCATCTTTATGAAGTCTAGGTACACTATGCTTAACCTCCAGCCTATTTCCGTCTGGTTAGGGGATAGAAAGTGTGTTTCAACATCATCGTGGAAGTGTTTCAGACAGACGTAGATCTTTTTAATGTCTTCGATATGTTCTCTGTGAAGGAACGCTTTCCTTAGAGCAACGATCTCGGGGGTCCGTCCATCTGGCATCTTGAACACAGGTGTAGGTTGCTCACAAAACTTTGATGATTTTCAAAAATTATGTCAAGTCATCGCCATAGCTTCGAAATGAAAGTTGGTATCATCATCAAAAACAATTGAGTCCCTGCTACTAAGTATATGTATGTATTCTATATAGTTAAACGTAACCTGATATCCTATTTTAAAGTAGTTGTATTGATTGATATATTTGAGATCACTGATATATAGAAATGAATACATATATACAATAGTTCCAGTTTCACAAACAATTCCATAACTCGAAAAGTATAAGAGCTAGACACGATTTCTTTTTTATTCAAAGATAGCTAATACAATTATAAAAACATGTAAGGGGCTAAGGGAGCAATTGGACCACATAATTCACCGGGGACATTTAGCCGTTTAAGATAGAAACAAACATCAAATTTATCAATCCTTCCTTGGTCCGGTAAGAAATTGATAAATGAGTCTAACGAAACACCTTGAGGCGTTCATTTTATGGCGAAAAAATACAAAATTTCAGCTGTGCCGACAGCATGTTCCTTTGGAGGCACTATCAAAAAACCACCACCAAAATATAGTGCCACAAAAGGAACATGTGTCGGCACAGCTGCAATATTGGATTTTTCTTTAGAACCTACCCTTACCAAACTAGTCGTATACTTAACTTATACATGGAAATTAATGGATAAGTATTTAGTCAATAACCCTGGTTAGTGACTCATTGAATCGTAATATTGTATTCCAACTAATTGTATTACAATAATAGGAAAAAGGTAATAAGATTTCCTACCGCTCTCTATCTCTCTATTGTGTTTTTGTGAAAGATAGAGTACACATATTATCAATAATCATTCGAAAGTGCGCAGCCTTTAGTTAATTACACGAGTTAATTGGACATAAAATCTATTTTGCACGAATTTAGACATCCTTGCGAATAATTCATTTAAATTAATAATTTTATGGCAGCATACCACAGTGGGCCAAAAAGACAGTTTAGCGGAAATAGGCTTTCTGTTAGCAGATAGCCACTTGTGAAGTATTATTGACATATAGGTTATTGATAGCAGGGAATTGAATGGCATCATCAAAAATTATGTATGTAGTCTCTAAAGTTGAGTTTTGGGTAATTTGTTCTAATTTTATGAAAAACTAAATTTTGGTTTGTTAACAATCTTTTATTAGTCACCCATGATATTTGATTAAAAACTTAAACAATGGGAAAAAATAATGAAAGCCTAGTCAAATGCCTGGAAAACAATATATTACATTGGATACAAAGAGGATAGATGGTTACTGAGTGTCATTATCGCAAGTACAACTACTCTTTGGGACCTTAGATCGTTTTTTATAGCTTTGTTGTATATTGGGAATAATAGCTAGTTCATTAAATCCCCTCCGAATCTTATAAATGTTACTTACCGGAGTTTCAAAAGCCTGGATGTGTTCATAGGTTGATACGCTGAATGCTAATTTTGTATTCAAATGATTAGATGCTTCTTCGTTGCTCATTATAGACCATCAGTTATTTCAAATAATCAAAAATTGTACTACAATCAATTATTTTATTTTTACTCATTTTACGAGATTCATTAGAGGCCAATACCAAATTGAATAAATTATATACTGTGCGCCTTTGTGCGGGCCTGAAAATTATCTTTAACTAAAGTTAAGATGATAATTACTATTAGAAAACATAAAATCTCCTACCCAAGAGCACCCAAGACATAATTTCCAACTATATTGGCAAATAAATTTGTGTCCGATCCGGAGTAAAACCGTAAAATTAGATATCTAATTTTATGTTGAATAGCATTCATAAGCATTCCCATTATAGCAATGAGATTAAGCTTGAATACTTAGAAAATGAAATACCTATTCAGTTTCAATCATTATACTATGCAGAACGACTTTATAAATAGAATCTTTCCGATTGTGAAACCGCAATATTCAATCTCTAATTCCAATTATATGACATCATTCTCAGACTCATTGTATTCAAAATTTTGAAGTCATAGGACTTGATAAACTTCGAATTCTAGGTTTTAGACAATGCTTAATTCGATAATTATAATATGCCCTATATTCGTGAGTATGAAAAATACTCCTACTTCCCCCTATTGGCCCACTGTGATATGCGCATGCATGCATGCATACATATAGTTTGTGTAGGGCACTGTACATACATATAGCTCGGATAATAGAAGTTGCACACATTTGAAAAAAATGCTCAAGAAAGTATGAGTATTTAGATTTTGAACGAGAGTATTTGGTTTGAACAATATTAGGATAGTAAAGTAGAGGTATCCATGAAGCATATGTTTGCACCCCATCCTTAGGCTGTATGCGTTCCTTGCAGAAGGCCCTGACTATGTATTTCAGCAGGATCCGTAGGATTGAAAGACTGAACTGGTAGGGTCCCGCCCAATCTGCGACAACAGGAGCCTCATCCGCGCTAACCAGGGCCTGAGCTGCGCTAACCGGGGCCTGGCCCCCGGCTGCTCCTCCCCTGGCTACGCCACTGGTTGATACTCTGGCTGTCATAATGGCGCTCGGATCGAGATATTGATTCTCCAGTTGTTTGATCCCATGATTATCGATAAGCCTATCGTGGTAATGTCTATATATCGGGAACCCCAATGAGGAATTTTACTCGAATCTTGATCAGGACCTAAGTAAATTTGAGTAATTCTAATCCCTTGATACTTCAAAATAGATTTATTTCCGCGATCTCCTGAGAGAGTCACCTTGATAAAATATTTTGCAAATAAAGGGACGATGCAATCTTTGTCTCGAGTTTCTACTAACTATGAATCTCAGCTGGATTGTTTATTCACTAAAACCTTGACTTATTCATCTGGTTTTTATGAATCATACTTTAGTGATCATAAGCCAATGTTATTACTCCTAGAATTGTTTTTAGTGACTGTAGTAATATGGATTATCAACCAATTATATCACATGCTACCAGGGCCGCATTAAGAGTCGTCTGGGCCCTGGTGCTGTCCAAAATTTCAGGGCCCCTATTTGTCTTACACTCTCTAGAGGCACGCTATGCGGGCCCCTAATGGGCTCCTCAGGCCCTGGGCCCTAGTGCTGCAGCACCCATAGCCCCCCCAGCCCCCCCCCCCCCCCTTAATGCGGCCTTGCATGCTACTAGTCAACATATATTATTGATACTAACCCGCTTCGCTTGCTAGATCGCTTCGCAGCAGAACACAACCACCACACACCAACCGCTTTGCGGTAGGTGTGTGGTTTATACACTTCTAACATTGATTATAAAACGTAAATAGGGCTAAATAGTCAATTTTAACAATGTTAAATTTTAGTGAATACGTCATCATGCGATAATGACTCAGCCATAGCATTCTATACATAAGGCAATGGTGCTGATGATTGCCAGTCAACTCGTACCTATTTCAACTCGTACCATACATCAACTCGCCCCAAATATCAACTCGTCCCAGTCAACTCGTACCTAATCAACTCGTTCCAAATATCAACTCGTACCTAATCAACTCGTCCCAAATATCAACTCGTACCTAATCAACTCGTCCCAAATACCAACTTATATTTGTACTATGTCAATGGTCAACAGGGGCTTGACTAGTTAACCAAATTTAGGGGATGGTTAAAAACTTGGATATGTATATAAGAGGAGTAAATTAATATCAAGCCATAGTGTTCTATACATATATAATGCAATGATCAAGCCTTCTTTTTTATATAAATTTAAGTTTACCTCCCAATATCTTTAGAACAATGAATAATTTGTGGGAAACAACACCATTCGGTTAATCGATGAAATTTTATGATACTTGAGATTAAAATGGAGCTTCCCTAATTCACGGAACCGAACGGACAAGTTTTCGAGAAGAAATTTCAAATTTGTTAATATCAAGTTATTAATTAATCAAATTGGGAATAAGTTGATGAACAAGGTTCTTATAGAATTGGTACGCGTAAGAGTTGTCCGAAATAACAGGTACGAGTTGACCAAAAAATTGGTACGAGTTGCCCGAAATAAGAGGTACGAGTTGACCAAAAAAATTGGTACGAGTTGACCAAAAATAAAGACCATTAGTGCCTAAAATAGGCACGAGTTGACTAAAAATACTAGGGGCGAGTTGACTAAAAAAATAGGTACGAGTTGACTAAATAATTATGGACGAGTTGAAATAGGTACGAGTTGACTTGATCCCGTGCTGATTGATGGACTTGGACCTGGGATTGGTTAGGTCAGTCAAATTAAATTTTGCGTAAAGCTTATTTACTGCTGGCATTTAGCATTGTACACCGTAAGGGTGTACAATGCTAAATGCCAGCAGTAAATAAGCTTAAATAAGCCAGTAAATAAGCCTGTAAATAAGCCAGTAAATAAGCCTACTTTTTATTTTTGTACCAAACACTGCCGAAGGACCATAACTAACGTTTGTATATGGTTTTGAGCCACGTCCACGCGTATTTTCAGAGTAATGAGCTGTTTTGTACAGCGGATCACTGGTTTCTCCACTTTGAACTATTATCAGTACTGTATTCCTCAACAATGGTAAGATTGGTGGTATCATTATTCTATCCTAGCAATCAATGACGAAAATAAACAACAATTGATCAAAAAAACCCCGCAAAAAGTGAAAATCTAAACATTTATGGTCTATAATCTCATTCGAGGGTACGTTTTCTTGTCCATTTTCTTTCTCAGACACCCGAGCAGCTAGAATCAACAACTACGTCTCAAAATGCTCGCAATACCCGACTTCCTATACGTTCATAATACATTTTGGGACCCTAACACCCTCCGTTTTCAAAATGATCCCTATATGGGCATTTAATGTGCCCAATTTTGATGACACAGCAAAATTTATATCAACGAAAGTATAAACTCTAGAGCTTAGATCTAACCATTTATTCACATCAATATCCCACTACAAACTCATTGGAAGTACAAATGAGACTCGTAACCAAATGGTCACTCTTCTATAAATTTACATACCCATATATGGTGGTGTCATTTCAGAAAGGAAACCATGAACTTTGTAATTAAATAATAAGCTAGAGCTTAGTTCCAACTTCCTAGTAACATCATTAATCCATTTTAAGTTAGATGGTATAGGGGAATTCCATGTCAAGTCAACCAGTCATTTCACCACTATCAATCCATTTATTTGTAAATTGCTGTGTAACAAGCTACAAGCAAGTCTATACTTTCCTCAAAATTTTAGACTATTCGGTTGAGTGGTTTTTGATTTATGACGTCACAGATTTTCATTTTTTTGTTGACTATCCAAACATTTTTCAAAATGTTGAAGCACCATCTCACTTCAAACTCGTATAACTTTTGATATAATTATCCAATTCTTTTAAAAATTGTTATACTTATGTTTTTATATATGGAGAATTCAAACCAGATGGATATATTAAGTTATCAGTTGTTTTTATTAGTGAAAATTAGAACTGAAACCAATACCGGAAGTAGAACCGGAACCATGACGTAGCAAAAATGTATATTTTCGGATCTCTTTTATTTTTTGGTAATTTATTCTATGTAGTCTTAAGTCATTGTGTAGAAAATTTCATTATGGTTTCCATATCTTCCCATTTAGTTATTCACATTTTTGTCCTCTAAACGCTATTTATGTGATACTACAACTTATTAATGTTCTTATAAAAATAGAATACTGGCTAGAACCTTACTCTATTTCTATCATATTGATAAATATTTCATATTTAAATAATTATTATCACCAGTGTATTAGTATTATACAGCCATTTGTAAATACGCTCCTAATCCTGGTCTGATGAAATTTCATACGCCTAAATCACAAATTATTGTTACCGTATAGGAGAGGATTCCAAATTTTCGCGCTCCTAAATTCCAATTTTCCAAAAATCATACTCCAAAAGGAGCGTCTCGCGCTCCTGGATAATTCCTTGATTATCACTCATTCCAACACCATTATACAATTGATATACGTATGTATCAGAAATTTGTGGTTTGTGGTATGTTACTACACATGTTAATTAAGTGCATTAAGTGCATTAGTATTGTTGCAATGTATAATTGGAATGCAATTGATTGAACAAATTAACTGTGAACTTACTTACGTTAACTAATGGTCGTTATCACACTGTTATTTGGGCCTAATTAATACCAATGTATTTGTTATTTACATTATTATTCAAATAATTAAGATTGCTTATAATTCATGATTTGATAATTGTCTTTGATGTAATATTCATATATACAGTACCCCCTGCTAATCCTAACATAGGTGTTACGATTCAACTAAA
This sequence comes from Hexactinellida sp. DTS-2022, assembly GCA_028753945.1. Taxonomy (NCBI): domain Eukaryota; kingdom Metazoa; phylum Porifera; class Hexactinellida; species Hexactinellida sp. DTS-2022. The sequence goes on along the minus strand of JAPNXP010000012.1, from coordinate 1,780,749 downwards.
ATCTCTTCCGATTAGTGAATTCGTTCTGGGTAGGAATGTAATACATTTTCTATAGGCATCTATAAAATGAGACCCCAATAATCCGACCCACTCTTTTTAATCCATACAAATCATATAGTACACTACTTGATACTTATTTTTGTATAATTTCAATGTATTATACAGTAGAGCCTCTGAACAACGGACACCTTGGGACCGGAACCGTTGTCCGCTATTTAGAGGTTGCTTTTCTATTAGACATATGCTAAATAAATAAATCCATGCCACGAGGCACAGTGTGGCAAAATGGCGATAATGGGGTAATAGGTATTTACGTTAATGGTACGCATAAAAGTTGCATTAGTACAGGTAGGAAATCGACTCCGTAGAATCCAAAAATTTTATTATATTATTTCTAACTCAACTAGAAATATGTGAAAATGACATCATCATTCATTTATTTTGAATATGGGTCAATAATAATCAAATATTTATCACTTCATATTTTATGCTAATTAATAAAATTGAACGTGTATCATGTGCGTAGGCTTCGTAGGCTTAATAGAGCCATGGTTCTATCAATAATTTACACAGAATCAGTATTTTATATTAAACATAGTAATCAAAATTGTCCCAAATGCCCTACCTATGATGACTCATTATACTTAATACCAATCATTAACTCGAGGCTACGCCCTATGTATGACACTGCAATAGCTTCTCTACCTTATGTTAACATTTTTTATGGAAATAAGCATAGTTGCATTATACGTAACGTATAACGTATATATGGTCCATTATACGATAGGTGAACGTATAATGCCATCATACGTTAACGTATAATCATCATACAACGTATAACGATTTAACGTATATATGGTCCATTATACGCTCCCCGAACGTATAACGTATAATCGTATAATGCATCTATGGTTAATACGAACACCAACGAATGTTAGAAATATGTTCGCTTTATCCGGAGTTCGTATTAACCGGAGTAATACCCATTGAATAGCCATTGTAAGTACCTGATTTTGTGGAACTGTTTGTTCGTCTTATCCGGAAATTCGTATTGACCGTGTTTGTATTTAACGAGGTTCTACTGTATATATATATATAGGGCATTAGTCGATCGCCAAAAAATTGATCGCGATCTCGATCCCGATCTTCACTTAAAATAGTATCGCGATCTCGATCCCGATCGCATTTTACAAATGATCGCCGATCCGATCCCGATCATTTTTGCGATCGTTTTTATTTGCCGTAGTAACTATTCAGGATGCTCAGGTTTCAACTTGACCAACTTTTAGAAACAGTGAAGTTAGATTTTCAACAACCTGAAAAATATTTTATTGTTACGGGCCTGTTTTATGGATAAATTGAATTAATAATCGAATTAATAATAATAGTGCTATATTATTAATGAATTTAATTGGGCAACCTTTTCTAAAAGATCGGAATGTAGGATCGAAAATTTATTCAAAAAAATGATCGCGATCTCCATTTCGATCGTTCTGTAAAATACGATCGACGATCCTGCTTCGATCGTCAAAAAAGGATCGCGATCGTGATCGCGCGATCCTAATGCCCTATATATATATAATTGCTAGTCAACTCGTACCACATACCAACTCGTGCTAGATACCAACTTGTATCAGGTCGACTCGTACTCAAGTCAATTCCTACCAAGCAGATAGTCCAATTGACAAAATTGTAAATAGATTGATAGATGCTCTATTGATGAAGCCAGCTCTGGATATTCTTATTTCTATTGAATTCTATATATTTTCAAATTATCAAATTGAATTTATTATTTCGCTTACAAATACATGTCAGAATTAATCATCCACTGTGGAAAACGTATGACAACCCAGTCAAATGATATGCCCAACAGAATGACTAATAATTGTTTCTCTCAAACTTACTTGTGATAAATCACTAGTGATACTTAACTTTATAAGCATATAGGAAATTTATAGGGCAACACCGATTACTCTGAGACACTCATAACGCCTACTAGATAAATGTGGTCAAATGATGTGCGGCATATGATATGCCCAACAGAATGACTAATCATTGTTTATCTCAAACTTACTTATAACTTAACTTAATAGATAATATTCTTTTTATGAGTTATAATATTTATAATCTTTATTGGTTGAGGTTTATTCAAGGAATTATCCAGGAGCGCGAGACGCTCCTTTTGGAGTATGATTTTTGGAAAATTTTAATTTAGGAGCGCGAAAATTTGAATTCTTCTCCTATACCGTAACATTTTAATTTATGATTTAAGCGTATCAAAATCGGATGAGACCAGGATTAGGAGCGTATTTAGTACAAATGGGTGTATAATACACTCACGGTTGTCGTGGGAATGGAATTTCCATTCCCATCCCATTCCCATAGGAATCCTGTGGGAATCCCCATAAGAATTCCCATGGGAATCTCCATAAGGAATCCCACAGGGGAGTATAATATATACATAAAAACGAGTTTAATTACTAAAGCAGATTCGTATCAATAGTAAAGCCTATATTAATTAAGGATGACTTAATGAAACCATATTCGAATATCCCATGGGAATTTCCATGGGGATCCCCACAGGGGAAAATTTGATTCCTATTCCCATTCCCATGGGTATGGGGATCCCCATGGGAATTCCCATACCCACGGCAACCCTGAATACACTGGGTTTATTGGATGTTATTAAACAAGATTATAATTTTTCAACAAAGTTTAGTATTTCCTAGGGAGTTCTTATAACCGGCATCCATTCTAGTTAGTAACTGGTACGAGTTTACCTAAAAATTTGATACGAATTGACTTATTGCACTGGTACGAGTTGGTCATTGCACGAGTTGGTCATTGCACGAGTTGGTCATTGCACGAGTTGACTGATTCCCATATATATATATGTTATGTCGATTTTGTCAAATAGTCTATTTACAAAATCAACATCCAAAATGTCGATTTGGTAAAATCAACATACAAACTTAAGTTTAATTTGAAAAATAGTCGATTTTATGAAATCGACATTTTTAATTAGTTGATTTTGTAAAATCGACATTTCAGAATGTCGATTTTACAAAATAAACTGATTAGAAATGCCGATTTTACAAAATCAACTAATTAGAAATGTCGATTTTACAAAATCAGCTAATAAAAAATGTTGATTTTAGAAAATCGACATATTTTATTAGTTGATTTTGCAAAATCGCCCTAGAATATTGTTTCTATGTAGTAAAAAAATTTCATTTTGGTAAAAAATTTCTTCATACAAGTCGGTATATACTTGGATGAAGCGAATTCTGAACAAAATGCAATAAAACCTAGGCTTATCCGAATAATATAGCCAAAGTCGAACACTTGTTTTGGTTCCGTTGATTCATGTTGATTTTGTAAAATCGACATGTTGATTATGTAAAATCAACATTTGACATAATCGGCATAACATATACAGTCGAAACCGGTTTATTCTAACTTATCGGTTTATTCTAACTATTAGTAATGCAATCTTTTGTAAGAAATTCCAACTATACTGTATTTTTCATCGGTTTTTTCTACTATCGGTTTTTTCTTACTATTTTTATCTCTAAAGAAATGGTTAGAAAAAACCGGTTTGAACTGTATGTTGTTTGTGATGACTATTGAAGAGAAACCTAATGGCGTTACATTTTTATCCGTTACTTGGCTTGTAATTATTTGGCAAGAATATGCAATTTACTTTTGATTACCAAAGTAAATTGAACTTGAGTACTATTGAAAGTGTCAGGTAACTAAGGTTACATTAGTTTGTTAACGTGATAAATATCACTTAGTAGGTGATCTAGTAATCAATAGGCTTATATAAGTGGATAAACTAATACAAGCTATTTAAGGCTAAGTTCCTTCTGGAATTGAAACCCTAATTATCTTCCTTAGTTTTTATTCTATTTACTCTCTTTATTATCTATCATTTAATGCAGGCTTATTTAGTTAAATCGTATCATCGTTCTTTCTCAATTTAGTATTTATTAAACCTAAACTTGCTTAGTATTTTATCATCAGCATAAGTCGGTTTCGTCACAAAAGTACTATTGTCAATTGGACTTGAACCCAAACTCTGTGAGATCGATCATTAGCGTTTTAATTTCCAGGAACAGAGGTCAATTATTTTGATTATCATTTTCAGGAAAACAAGGCACACAGTAAAACGATAGTGACCTTAGTAAACATTATATATTTTACTTTGGTGGTGGAGGCCCCGGTTCCCTATGAGTTAATCCGGCGCTGATCTGTGCAATGTCGGGTAAATATGCTTTTTAATGCATGTGACAAAATTTGAATTATTTATCCGATATTCTGTTATTGCTTTGCTTGGCCAGGGGCGTCCTGGCTATACAAGCCAGTGGGGAATCCCGCTGGGGCCCCCTTGGGGGTTCCTAATTTTGGCTCCTAGTTTGATAAGGGCCCCCTTGGGGCCCTTATCTAGCTATTTTATCTGTACAAAAGCACTGAAAGTTAGTTCCCCGATGGGCCCCCCCTGGCCAGGACGCCCCTGTGCTTGGCCAGTAGTCACATCTTAGTAATGAGGGACATATCTAAATTTCCTGAACGGTATGGAACGGTACTGTCATGGAAATTTTGGTCCCCTTGGAAAATTGGTCCGGGGGGAACAAAATTTTCATGGAAATTTGGTCCCTCTGTGGAAAAATTGGTCCCTCTGAGGCAGGGTTGGGTTCAATTATAATTTTCAATTATAATTTTCAATTATAATTACAATTACAATTACGCTATCTTTAGAATTTCAATTACAATTACAATTACAATTACAATTATAAGGATTTGTGTTTCCAATTACAATTACAATTACAATTATAGGGATTTTAGTTTTTCAATTACAATTACAATTACAATTACAATTGAACTCAACCAGTGGCGGATTCAAGGGGGTTGGGGGGGCACGTGCCCCCCTGAATTATAACCTGCCCCCCTAGTTCACTAGTAACACCCTATACTTCCCCCCTCGGATTTGTCTCTGGATCCGCCTCTGAAGGCAACCCCTGAAAAATCATGAGTACCAGTTTTATCATAAAGGAACACTAAATGTCTACTCACTGGAGTCTAAAATATACTAGTAATTTCAATCTAAGTGTTTGTTTCCACTTATAAATAATCGACAATTTTTCCGTCTACATTTATGAACAAATTATTTTATTTAAGATTGGCAATATGGATTAGTGCTTTTCAATTACAATTACGTACAATTACAATTATAGGGATTTGTGTTTTTCAATTACAATTACAATTACAATTATGTCAAAAACGTAATTAATTGTAATTGAATTAATTACAATTATAATTGAACCCAACCCTGCTCTGAGGTTTGTGTTTATTTAGTTACCGTATTTACTTGAATTTTATCCTGGGCAATTTTTCGCCATATTGGGACCAAAAAATTTATGAATAAGCCTGTCACTGAAAAATTGGGCCCAGAAAAATTGATCCGAGACCAAAGTTCCATGGAATATTGGTCCACCGGACCAATTTTACCCGAAAAAATGGTCTGGGGGACCAAAGTTCCATGGAAATATGATCCTAGGACCAGTTTTCCATGGAATTTTGTCCCCCGTACCAATTTTTTCGGGGACCAATTTCCAGTGACAGTACCATTCCGGAAACTCAAAGTACCTAAATTACGGAACGGGATAGACCCTAATGTATTGGTTATTATAGACTTTAACAACATTTGGTCTTGCATCCTGATATACTATTTTGTACTAAATGTACTAAATTATGAAGATAAATTGAAACAAACCGGTGTTTGCGCGTTTAGGGACCCAGGGCCGAAATGGCTAACCTATTGTGTTCTTGGGGTGCCCTAAATCACAAGCGATATAGGGACCCCGCGTTTTGCAGAGTGAATATATTGTTATATGTCTAATCAATCTTTAGTTGAACTATCCCAGCTCAAGTACCTAAATTAACAATTTAAATAACGGATCCTAAATATATATAAATTACATGAGTGGTACAGACAGTAGATGTCGGATATAAGCACACCCTGGGCTTCATTTAGGGGGTGGCGAGGGATGGCTCAGCCATCCCTTGGTAACAACTCGCCATCCCTTGCACCCCCTACCTTACAGCGTACTTCCGCGCGCTGTCATATCCTCGCCATCCCTTATTCCTGAAAACCATAATTTTACCATTCCTTAAGTCAATGTCTAAATAGGAGCCTGACACCGGTTATAAGAACATATCGGATATAAGCACTCTATGTTGGAAAACGGTTGCCATATTCCCAGAGCATTAAGCGCTCCTCATTTTCGGAGCGCGCTCCCGCTCCGCGCTCCTAATCATAAAAAGGAGCGGCGCTCCTGTTTTCGCTCCTTCATTTCTTATGTACCAAAATGTGTTAAATAAACAAAGATATTTCTCTAGTTAACTAACTCTGATTTTCGCTTAAAAACTGCGGAAACCTCATGAAACTTATATTATTACACTATCTATGAATATTTACGTACCAAATTATACGTGCCCTTGTTTATATAATGTAATTGTACGTGTAAGGTTACTAAGCTAACGATTTAGTAGGAGCGCGCTCCTAAAATTTTGGAGCGCACTCCAGCTCCTCAAATTTAAAAGGAGCGTCTCCACCTTGCGTTCCTGAAAAATGGAGCGCGCTCCTTTAATGCTCTGCATATACCCAATATAATTTATGTCGGTTCTAAGAACATGCCGGTTATAAGCACATTAAATGCAGTTCCCGACTATGTGCTTATAACCTGCATCCACTGTATTAGTTGGACTTTCAATTTGGTAGTGAACTCAGATTTCATCAGTATGTAATGCGTACGTACGGTGGTGGTGCTCTACACCACCTTGTATACAGTCTACACGTCCGACACGTGTCACTTATACATACTTAGTGTTTAGGGACTTGGATACGTTTTTAATGATTACTCTCGTTGTAAAATGCACATTGTATCAATGCCCTCCTTCCTGAGCGCGACACTTAGTTACATAGGCGCAAAACCCGTGGGTGCCCTGGGTGCCAGGGCACCCACTACAGAATTTTTTTGATATTTTTAATTAAAAAATACAATTTCTTAACAAATTTAATCGATAAATTTTAATGTCACAGAATAGAAATCATCACTTCGACCTTTTCTCATTCCTTTCAACAGCTGCCACATGTCTTCTCTTCAACCTGACCACTGCTTCGGGTACCCACGACAGTTGCGCTGAACATGAAAAACTTGAGCCCGCGACCCGCATTTATTATCCTGCGGTGAGGCTGCCCCGCGCAGACGCTCTATCACTGGATTGATCTATCACGGAAATTTTGGTTCCCTGACCAAATTTTTCATGGAAATTTGGTCCCTCTGAGTTTATGTTTATTTAGTTACCGTATTTACTAAAATAGTAGCCTAGGCGATGTTTCGCCATATTGGGACCAAAGATTTATATGAATAAGCCTGTCACTGGAAAATTGGTCCCGGTTCGGGCCCAATTTATTTGGGGAAAATTGGTCCCCCGGGAGGTAATAAAAAGACACATCATAATCCTTAGGTACACAGATCATGATCCTTAGAAAGTACACAGATCGTACACCATTATAGGTTTGTCACGAAATATCCGGTCCAGTAATGTGCTCCTTTACTAAATTTTCCGTTACTCCGTTACCGTTACTTTTGTTCAGTTACTCCGTTTACCTTTAATCAGTTACCGTTACCCTAATGTAACGGTAACTCATTAAAAGTAACTGAGTAATGGCAATGGAATATGAATAACGTAGTAACGATAATGTTTGGTAAGAGTAACTGATTAAAGATAACGGTAACTAGTAAAAAGTAACAGATGTCGGTTACCGTTATTTATCCGTTACTGTTACTTTTCCGTTACCGTTACTCTGCGACGCCCGTTACCGTTACTTTACCGTTACTGTTACTTGTCGATGCCCGTTACCGTTACTTTTCCGTTAACGTTACTCCGTTACTGAGTAAAGGTCTAACGGAGCACAACACTGATTCGGTCCGTGTTGTTTTTGGTCCGGCCGGACCAAATATTTCAGACATTGTTGGTCCGATTGTATTTTATTGTGTAAAATTCTAGATTATGAGAGCAATATCTATATAATTAAAACTCGATTATTGTTTGTGATTGTGTGTTTTTGTTTTGTCCGGACTGTATTAAAGTGATGGGGAATAGATACAGCAATTAATATTGGAATAGAAACTAACTTTCAAATGTAAACAAGTATGTTGAACACGAATTTCGCCCTCAGAAATTTATAATATGTAAAACAGGTTAAAGCTATGGAAATGGTATGAACAGGGAAGGAAAAAGCCAAGCTGTTAACAGCCACTGGCTGTTAACAGCAAATGGAAATCGGAGCTGTTATCAGCTAGATGCTGACCAATGCAATAATTGAAATATTATTATGTAATCATTTAGTTTCAAATTTCACTGTTATGTAAATACGAATTACAATTCGAATTTAAACATTTTGAGTATAACTTTATTTGCTTGTCCCTTTTCCTTAATTTTTACTGATACAATTATTGAATTTGAACAGCTTGAATTGGCTGTTAACAGCTCACATTGGCAGTTAAAATCTTAAATTGACGTTAATTAACAACTTAAAGGCGACTTAAATGCAGTTAAGTTGGGGACGAATTCTGAGCTGTTAACAGCAAATAGTTAGCTGTTAACAGCAAACAACCAAAATGGCTGTTAACAGCAGATTCACCACCCCTGGCCCTGGGTATAAAGGGATGTATATAACGTCCCTTTCTACCATTTTTCCATGGAAGAAAGGGTGAGGAGCAAGGCCGCTGAGCGGCCGTAAACTTGATTTGCATAGCACCGATCCGTCGCAATGCGATCGAGACTGAAGCACTCGTTTCTAATAAATATTTATTTTCTAAAACAGATTTAACAACAACATTGATTTTAACCATTAGTGTACTAAGTGGCGCCCACAGGGGACGCAGTATACGCACATGCGTATACAAATTTACTGGGAAATTTTACCATTCGTATTCACTAGGAGATCACTGTACTTATCGCACACAATTTTTGTAAATATTTCCTTAAAACAATGTGCGTATCTTTTTCTGGGGTCTGTGGGCGCCTTTGAGTGTACTTCTTTTGTTGGTGCCTTTGGGGAACACGCATTGCAAACTATTTTGCAGGGCTTTTCACGATTCGGGAGTCACCACGTGTCATCGAGTCAGACTCGGTTACCCGAGTCATAGAATTTTCCTACGAGTCCATTGACTCTGGGACTTGAGTCACTGAATTTGTCACGAGCCAATGACTCGGTGACTCGAGTCAGATGACTCGGTGAATCATGAATAGCCTTGCTAATTTTAAAAATGTGGTTTCACTGAATCTCTTCCCTCGAGACTAATTGGTATACTATTGGCACGATGGTCACTACCACTAAGCCAAATCTCAATGTTGTAAATATAAATCCTGACCAAAAACATCAGCAATATTTGGTCCGGGGGACCAAAATGTATAGCCGGACCAAAAACGTCTGATATATTTGGTCCGGGTTACATTTTGTTCCGAACGGACCAAAAACAACACTGACCGAATATTTCGTGACAGCCTATAATGGTGTACATCTGTGTACTTTCTAAGGATCATGATCTGTGTACTTCCTAAGGATCATATCTGTGTACCTAAGGAACATGATCTGTGTACTTTTTGTTAAATGCCCCCGGACCAAAATTCCATGGAATATTGTTCTCCCGGACCAATATTTCATGGAAAATTGGTCCCATGTTTGGACCAAAGATTTCAGGCTAGGATCATTTTCCATGGAAAACTGGTCCTACTACCATATTTCCATGAAATATTGGTCTCCCGGACAGGGGCACAGGGGGTCACGCCCCCCTCAAAAATCTCGGTGCCCCCTCGTCTGTGGATCCCCCTCGTCTGTGGATCCCCCTCGTCTGTGGATCACCTCGCCTGTTCCCCCTTCCCCTGTCCAAATAGATGAAATAACAACACCAATGATACACATGAGTTCAAATGTCATGATACCACTGCTCTTATCCAATGTGAAACTATCAAAAAAGACAAAAAATCACGTGGGGTTTTATACTACTAAGAATTAGCTTTTTGTATGTGCCCCCTCTAAATTTTGATTGCCCCCTCCCCGATTTCACGCTTCCGACGCCCCTGCTCCCGGATCAATTTACTCTAAAATTGTTTCAGGGGACCAATATTAACTGGAAATATGGTCCTAGGACCAGTTTTCGATGGAATATTGGTCCCCCGCCCAATTTCCAGTGACAGATCCCTGCATTTAGCGATTTCGGACTAAGCGAGCCCTAAAACGCTAGTATTTAGGGCCGGGGTTAAATGAATAAAAAATAGGAATTTTAGACGGGAAAGGAAGATTGGAAATTGGAATCACTATTTTGGTTTTATCGGGGTCTCGGTAGGGTATCCACGGGATTGCACATAACTTTCGATCGAGGGTTATGAAAGGAGGTATCTATGTTCTGGAAATTAGGGATCGAAATTAACTGAATCGAATATTCCGGAAAATAAGCATTTGAATTTCCGTATACATTTCGTTCCGGAAATTAATGAGATAATTTAGCTTAGAAAAATTACTTGCTAATTATATCATTTTCTCAAAAGTTAATGAAGTTAAGCCCTTTTTCAAAAGGGCTTGGGCTTAAGCCCTTCTGATTAGGAATGGGCTTGGACTTAAGCCCTTTTGAAAGGGTTTGACCCCATGTCTGAAGTCTCAAGACTATCGATTTTATGTAAACTGGGCTAGTTCTGATCTATCAGGAATAAGGTAGCTTCCTATTCATTGATAATACATAATTTATACTTAATAAGTCCCTGGGCATCATCATGTTCCAATCTCGCATATTTATAACGCGTCTAACTATGGTAGAAGCAGGTTATTAAAACACGATATTTCGCACCCAAATTGCGATTACGTAATCAAATGGTGAAATAGCACAATTCTGAAGGATGCTATGTATACCCTGATACCAAGTTCATATATAGTTATAGTATATTTATGACGTCTATCATTACTAGTTATGAGATAATATAAATATAAATATAAATAACCTATTTATCAATGGACTAAGTAATCCATGGTTCCAGAAAAATATACTCAGTGGTATGGCCCTATATCGAAGGTCATGGGTATTCATTTTTTCCGGAACCGTTCCGCACAATTCCGTAATTTAGGCACTTTGATTTCCCGGAATGGTACCGTTCCGGAAATTAGGCATGTCCGTAAAACACAATTACATCTTAGATAGTTGTAAATTCCATTATTTGAGAGATGAGCAACCTCCGCGTGCAGAAACGTCTAGCTTCTAGCGTACTAAAGTGCGGCAAGAGAAAGGTTTGGCTGGATCCTAACGAGAATAGCGAAATTTCTAACGCTAATTCCCGTCAGAATATCCGAAAACTTGTAAAAGATGGTTTGATAATTCAGAAGCCAGAAGTTATCCACAGTCGCGCCCGTGTGCGCATCAGGGCCGAAGCAAAGGCAAAGGGACGGCACATGGGCCGGGGAAAGAGGAAGGGAACTGCCAACGCTAGGATGCCCGAGAAGGTTATCTGGATGAGGAGACAGAGAGTATTGAGACGGCTCCTCAAGAAGTATCGCGCTAACAAGAAGATAGATTCTCACCTCTATCATCAGCTCTATCTGAGGGCAAAGGGTAACATCTTCAAGAACAAGAGAGTGCTAATGGAGCACATCCACAAGAAGAAAGCGGAGGATGTGAGAGCCAAGCTGCAAGCAGATCAGGCGCAGGCGAGGAGAGAGAAAGCAAAGGCTACGAAACATAAGCGCGAAGAGCGGGCGGCTAAGAAGAAGGCCGAGAGAATGAGACTGCAGGATAGAGACGATGACGCGCCTGCTCAGGGACAGCCTTGAGGAGACTTCTCGGATAGTCTGAGTTATTTAGTCAAATCTTGCTACTCTCTGATATGTATAATTTACATTAGGAAGTATTAGTTCGTATTAAATTTAGATTGAGAGACCTGTCACCTGTTGTATCGTATTTAGAGGCGCTGTATGATACACTAATATAAACCATGGATATGCTATTACAAATTATACAGTGGTATTTTGAGGCACTCTGGTAGATTGAGACGCTACTATAATTGTGATTTCCAATCATTTTACGAGATAATTTATCGTAGTTAGTAGAAAATTTAAGATAACTAATCAATTTACATTAATTTAACTGAATTCTCGAAATGGAAAATTGTTTACTACGCGCCTCAAAATATTCAGTATATTTTTTAAATAGCGCATCCATGGTTCACTTATACAGAGTCTAGAGTTCATGATATAATGCAAAGAGAATCCTTATATAGAGCTGAGCTTTGTAGAGTTTAGATTTTTTCCCATAATAAAAGCCCAGGCTTACTTTTTAAAGGTCAATTTCAAACTCTGGAAAAAAACTGACCTTTCTCAGTGCCTGAATACACATAGTGAAAAACTGAACTCTACTAGAGCTGAGCTCTATATAAGTAATTTCTAATGCAAAATGATAGGAAATCACATTTATAGTAGCTTCTCAATCTATCAGAGCGCCTCAAAATACCACTGTATAATTAGTAATAACATATCCATGGTTTATATTGGTGTATCATACAGGGCCTCAATATACACGATAGCGCCTCAAAATACGATACAACAGGCCTCTTTATATTATTAGTTACCAAAAGTTAATCGTGAATATTATACACTGTGCTTCCGAGCTTCCAGCTTATTGGCATTTTCCTCTTCTCGCATGTCGGTACAAGTTTATAGCTATTATCTGTATGATTATGTTCATAAGATAAGGCCACTGTTAATGACAATATTGTTTCAGCTCCACACGAAGTCTATCAGAGGATGCGGGCGGGCGGCATCTCATTGTCATTATCTCATTATTTGATGACAACATAGTTAATAATTATCTGAACAAAAATTCTAATTTGTGAGTGCTTATTGATAAATTTGCAATCGTTGGGTAATAATGCTTGTTATAGGTTCTGATTTTGTTACTAGCTATTTATGGCTATTTTAGAGTGTGTCCTACAATATAATTGGCAACCTTACTTGAAATGTAGGTGTAATAATGACAATATTCGTGCGGGAGTGAAATCTGACGCGGGCGCTGGAGCTGAAACAAGATTCCAACAAACAGTGGCCTAACAATAAAATATATCCGGACGGGATGATAAACAAGTTATTTATTTTATATGGCCTTAGTTGAAATTATGCAATCTAAAGTTAGTTCCATACATTTTTATTTATGTACTCTGTAGTGTGCCAGTATTGATATTTCTTTCTTCCCTATACTAAAGTTTAGCTAAATGCTGCCGCTAACTCTCCTGAAAGTTGCACAAGGACACCCCATGTTGGTGGAACTTAAGACCGGAGAAACCTATAACGGGAACCTAGTAGCTGTGGACTCATGGATGAATATCCACTTGAGAGATGTAATCTGCACTTCTAAGGATGGGGATAAGTTTTGGCGAATGCAAGAAGTGTACATCCGTGGTACAACGATAAAATATATTCGAATTCCAGACGAAGTGTTAGAAATGGTTAAAGAGGACAGCCAAGTTGTGTCCGCTCCCAAGAAGCCGCGCTATGCTCCGAGAGACGGCGCTAGGCCTCGAGGGGGCATGAGAGGAGGTCCGGGGGTGCGGGGCGCCCCCAGTGGGCGGGGAGGGAGGGGAGGCAGAGGCGGGTACATGCCGAGAGGCAGAGGAAGGGCCGCGAGCTCTTGAATTAAAAGTTGAACTTGGTTAATACATTCTGCCATATATTGTGTAATTTATGTTGTTCATCTATTTGTATTCATTAATTTGGTAAAAAATTTCTTAGGCCTGCCCAGTGTCCATGATGCACATCACGCAAAAATTAAGCAAATTATTATAACTTTAAAATCAGCAACTGCATGCAGTATTCGAATTTAGTCTATTTTAAAAATACCGTTTCAATAATATCATTGCTTCATAATATGCATAAACTCACACACGAAACAATCGAGTTGCAATAATTTAGAATACTTACAGTGGTTTTTACAGTGGTGTTCGTGCAATAACTTGCTGTAGAACCCGCAAAACCCGACCTTCTATAATCCGGGATTCAGCAGAACCGACACTTTTTAATTATGACAATGAACGTCAGACTATGCATTAGAGCAGCGATTCTCAAACTTTTTCAACCGTGGACGCCTATAGTATTCCTCCATATATTAAAAAGTCCTTAGCGCATGCGCTACTTTTTAATACCTCTAATTCTGTGGACTCCCAACCATTGACCAGTATATATCTTGTGGACCCCAGGTAGGGAACCACTGCATTAGAGCCTGCTTAATCCGACGATTTGGCAATCCGACATTTATCCCTTCCCAACGGTGTCGGATTAGACAGGTTATACTTTATTGCTATTATAGCAATTTCTATTACCCGAACACTATTGTATAATCATATATTAATACTTAATTAATTAATTAAACCATTATACAGTAGAGTCGACCCTCGCTAATCCGACACCGTTGGGAAGGGATAAATGTGATTAAACAAATTCTGTTCTGATTAGTGAAATAATACATTTTCTAAATGCATCAATAAAATGAGAACCTCTATAATCCGAACCAAACTTTTATCCAAAACTTTTTAATTAATACAAAGCATCTAGTGTACTAAAATATTTATCTGAGACTTATTAGTTACGTACAGTAAACCCTTTAGAACCAGCCACCTGGGGACCAGCCAAAATGTTCAGTTTTGAGAGGTAGATCACTTTTCATGATTTATAATGAATTGCCCTGTCCAGATTTTACCTCCAATAGTAACTTATCACCAGGTAATAAAAGGTTCACGAACGGACTGAATAAACCCAATTCAGTTCATCTCAAATTGACGTACGTTCAGTTCCTTTACGTTTACCTCCTAACTTCAACACCACCAGCATTCGTTCAGTTCCTTTTGCGGGCTGACCCGCGTTGGTTCAATTCGTTCGTACAGATGAGTGAGTGCGATGTATATATATATTTACGTATGGATTAATGATTCAGTATTTATAATTTATCAATATTCAGTTTAGTTCGTTCAGTTTATTTAATTCATTCGTATATAGCTCGTTCAGTTCGTTCAGCGTAAAAGTTCTGCGTTCAGTTCAAGTTCAATAAGTTCGTTCTTGAACCTTTCATTATCACATATTGCCTAATGAATCCACATCGAGAATTATCTGTGCATTCACAACAAGTGTGAAACATAGCTGTCAGTTAGCCTCCAGGAAGTCCATCTCAAGCAGATCAAATAATACCGCTCCCCCTCCAAAAATCCTTTGTTCACTTTTAAGAGGTCAATTCATATACAATTTGGACATTTGGGAACACATTAACTCAACCAAGAGTTGCAGTTACTATGTGATGCAGTAGTAATTTTATAGACTGAATATTTTTAGCATAGCAACCTGGTATGATCTGTTTTCGTTTATCTAGGTTTTATTAAACTCTAATACAGTAATAGCTTACATTAACTATAGTACAACCTAAACAAATTATACTGAAAAGATTTCAAAGTGTTTCTATCTAGATTTTTCATAAAAATGTTCTAAATGATAATATTGAAAATGTTGGTGAACGTTTTTCTTGATAAACTTTGTAAAATATTATTTGGGGTAGTTTTGCCATCGAATCACCGTTTTTTCACTGTTTTGCAAATAATACGAGAAAAAACTAGCTCTCTACAAAATATTTATCAGAATTTCAATATTCTACATCATGTTATGTATATGGACACGTAATATAAAGGTTCACCGAAATTTTCAAAACATTTCAATTAGTATCTTTTCCAATATAATTTGTATTGGATACATACTTACCCAAATACTCGATATGAGATATGTCGAAGTGGCAGAATCTGGAATTTGAATGACCGAAAATTTATTGTTGGCAAGGTATATGCATTTCATCATGTTTTTACTGTGCCGACTATACTATAGTATACTGGCCCAGTAGAGAGGTGTAACTTGGCATGTAGGTGCGGAGTGCCCTTCTAATTTGCACCTGGGATTACGATTTATGATCAAATAATTTTAACACCTATTTAATCCAATTATGGCTTAGCCAATTAAATTCGAGGGTTGTCCCAGTATGGATTAGCAGCTAGCATCCAATTAGTATAAAAGGATTTTCTATCAATTGTTATTGTGCATATAGAATGCCTAACCGAAGCTGTAATTTAATTGGTCGAGAGTAAGAAGTCTTTAATTCACTGCACATATTGAGTTTTAGGCATTACTTGCATGACTCCACCTGCATCATTTCAGTTTAGCTAATTCTATTGAAGTACAAATTAATTCTAGCGAAGTATAAATTAAAATATATAATTATATAATTGTTATCTATTTCATTATTTCACTTTCTGACTTTAGCACTTTGACTCTTCTGGGGATCATACATGGGGTTGACGAAGCAAAGAAAATTGACCCATAATCGTTTTATTCGGCCACTCTATATATATAATTATCACAATTTTAACGTCAATTGACTGGATTTTTTAATTTTTGTATAGTCAAAGTGATAAATTTAGGTCTATTACCGAGATTACATGGAGACATACTACATAGCGAGTTAAAAGGTTATTGCATGTATATAGGATAAGATATGCTCCAAATCCCTAAAAAAAGAGTTTAAAGAATGGACCTCCCATGGTGACAAATGACGTAGGAATCTTCAAAAGGTTACTACATTAAAAGTATTGTCCCGAATGAGTTGAAATTTTCAGTGCAGCTAGTACTTATTGTATACGGTTCAAAAACAGTCTAATCTCAATTTATGAAATGTTCAGAGAGGGGCCTTGATTTTTCAAAATGATTGCCGTAGGCCCTTTTGAATTTGTCGCTATAAAAAAGTTTGCCCAAACTTCCCAGACCGGCATGGGAGCTTAAATCGCGAGATATATCCCAAAGTATCAGAATCAGGCATAAAACTTAACTAGCCAGAGGTTGGTCACGGAATCTTAATTTTTGACCCCACTAGAATTATTGTGATAAACTACTATCTTTGAAGGTAGTGTTGCAGCGTGTACGCAATATTAGTGCGCATGCATGCACGCTAGTGCGCATGCATGCACACGAAGTTTCTAGCCTGCATGCATGCACACTAGCGTATATGCACGAAAATCACTATTTTCATATTCGTGCATATACACTAGCGTATACACACGATAAAGTGTTCTCTTTTGCTAATGGTTGTATGTTAATAGAAATATTTTATTAATTCTACAAGCCCTTCGATCTCGGTTGCCAATTAACGGCCGCTTCGCGGCCTTTCCCTCCTTAAAAAAACCAGTAATATAATTGATAAATAAGTTATCCTTATTCTTGTAAATTACTCACTACTACTTCGTTCATTTCAATGTGTTGTTATTTGAGAGAGGATATTTACTAACTCATATTATATTTTCTGCATCGTTGGTACAGGGCGCCTAAAATTATGGACCATTTCGCGGCGTACTTTCCTCAAGTTACCATTTATAACTAGTACTTCATTTTGGGTTGTGATTCGTTAATAATGCAATAATGTAATTTGTTTTGGAAAGTATGTTAATTTTATTTAATTAAGTTATTCTCATTACTTTATTAGTTATCAATGGGTAGCTGGTTTCAGCTACATTAAAAGGTTATCTCGTTGGCTCAAATAAACTCATATTATAAAAGTAATTGAAACCTGTTGGCTAGTAAAGTATACGTAATTAATTAATTAAATTGTATACTATATATCTCAACTATATATAGCAATATGCAGCAATTCGATTTCAAAAATTGTTGAGTAATACGTGTTGTATTGTATAACTGAGGAGCGAACGAGAAAAAATGTGAAAATTCAAACTAGACATTGGTGAAAGATCAAAGATGGAACTAGAACAAATGTTAATTAGACAACCATTAGCAAAAGAGAACACTTTATCGTGTGTATACGCTAGTGTATATGCACGAATATGAAAATAGTGATTTTCGTGCATATACGCTAGTGTGCATGCATGCAGGCTAGAAAATAAGTGTGCATGCATGCACACTAGCGTGCATGCATGCGCACTAATCTTGCGTACACGCTGCAACAGTAATCTTATTCATAGTGATGATGGCATGGCGAAAAGAAAATCCAAAATTGCAGCTGTGCCGACAGTATTTTCCTTGGAGGCACTATCAATACCCAACTGGTAGCCATCTATAGATGCCACCAAAGGGAAGTACGTCGCCACAGCTGCAATTTTGAATTTTTATTTATTTAGAATACAAATATATCCAGGAAGTTAGAACTAAGTTTGATGGTCTTGAAAGCATATTTCAAGACCCAATAATTCTTCATAAATTATTAGATTTAGAATTTCTCACTTTTACATTGCTACTTTCATTTGTTCAGTAATTATTCACATTTGTTTAAGAAGGGTACCAAACAAAAACAACATGGTGGCTAAGTAGACTTGTTGTTGGATAATGATAATAACCGATTAATAACCGATTAATTGGTTATGATACATTATAAATATTTGATAATCGGTTATTCAATATATAGTAATCGTTTAACAACACTATAAGCGACCCAAAACATGTACAAATAATATAATACTATTATCGAGTAGGACCGCGGCGGACCCTTAAAATATTTTGCGGACCCCAGGTTGAGAACCACTGCTCTAAACGAATATTCGTTTGGACGAAAATTAGTTTGAAACGGATATTCGTTGACTACTTTTGGACAACAACATTACTTTTGTTTAGTTTGGAGAGATTGTAGATAATAATTCCTACCAAAACTAGCTGATAATTTGTTAACTTGTGTCTTATACACTTTGTAACTATTATCAATACTTTCTCATAGTTTTTCGATGTTTGACACACACGGGTTATTGTTGTATATAATAGTAGTAAATCCCCTACCCCTCTAGCCTACCGCTTCCCTCCTGCCCCGTATTGTGGGGGGCAAGGGGGCAATTGCCCCCTCTGCCCTTTGACAAACCACATCGTAAATGTAATTCACAACATTTCTAGTGCTATTGATACATTAGAGCCCAGTAATTTCTCTGCCCTTTGACAAACCACATCGAAAATGTAATTCACAACATTTCTAGTGCTATTGATACATTAGAGCCCAGTAATTCCTCAGATTTGGAAATCGAGAGGGATTCTATGCATATCCGTCTTAATTTTTGCTAGATCAGTTGAAATACCTAATTGTCGATAAACACGGTCGCCGTTATAACATCCTCACTCAGGGCCCGTATTCACTAAGATTACTTAGTACTTAAGTACTAAGTATATACTTAAGTACTAAGTACGTACTTAGTTAAGTACATACTTAAGTCGTATTCACTAAGAAATATTGTTGTACTTAAGTACATACTTAACTAAGTACGTACTTAAGTACGAAATTGAATTATATTTATTGAATTATATTTAATAGCATAGCATATTAGTGTATGGAATGCTATTGTAATAGCTTGCTGTATTCTTTTAACTTTAAAAAGAATATTCTCAATGAAGTTCCTGTGATTTTTGTGCTTGAGAAAAAACAGAACTTCTAGAAAACAACAACCAATTGTAATAAATGTTGAAAATAGAATCATAAACTTCCCCTAAAGTAAAGCAAGTACTACTAGAAATCTAATACAATGTTCTAATTAAACACCAACGTCTAAAGAGTCAATAAAAGAAAATTCTTATAAGTTAAGTCAACTTAGTAGGTTACTTAAGTTTTGTACTTAAGTATGTACTTAAGTACACACTTAAATCTTAGTGAATACCTATCTTAGTGAATACGACTTAAGTACGTACTTAACTTCTTAGTGAATACGGGCCCAGGTCTTGGTTTGAAAATTGACGGAATTTCTCCAGCTTGTTATCGTCTTATTCAAGGTTCTAATTGTCTAATTCTTCCACATGAGCGTAATTTATTAGAGATCAAAAATAGTATTGGCTTAGAAAGTGAGTATACTAAAATTCTTAAAGAAGTTGCTACCACATTTTATGATTTAGAGCGCCATGTCATTCTTCAAATGGATGAGGTTCACATTCGTAGTGATGCATCTTATAAGGGAGTAGGGTAATCGAGTTGATTGACAATCCAGATGATCCACATACTACAGTCTATTCGATTATGTTTCTAGTTTATCGACCAAATTTTCTACTATTGTTCGATTAATTCCTCTAGGTTCCTCTTCTGCAGAAACATTGTATCCAGTTGTGAACTCCACTATTTGTGACATTGAATCTTGCGGTCTTTCTGTTGAAGCTGTGTGTACAGATGATTATCCATTGAACGTGCGTCTATACAAATTGTTTTCAGCTGATTCGAAATTAGAGCCAAAAGTACAACACCCATGTAACCCACAAAGAAGTTTATTTCTGTTTTTTGATATCGTTCATATCATCTAGTCTATCCTGAATATTTGGTTAAATCTTATGGACTATGAGAATACGTTCATTTTTCCGAAATTTGATGAATGTCAATTCAGAGAAGAAAAGTCGTCTCCAATAAAAGTTTAATTGTTTCTATCCCGACTGCGAATATATCAATAGATCATTTTACCTCTAGCTCAACCTATCCTGTACTTTGTTATGCACCCTTTCAAGACATCCGTAACTTGTTCAAATCCGATGAGTTTAATGTCCTAAAACGAGCACCCAAATTGACAGCTAAAGCATGTTGGCCTCTAGGTTAGAAAGACAAAACGTAAGTTTAGCACTGGAATTATCCATGAGACTACATCTGCTGGTTTATTAGCCTGGAAATTGGAAAATAACATAGTGGATACCACTCAAACTGTAGAATTTCTTGATATAATGAGCAAAGTGTGGAAGATATTTAATGTAAATTGGGTCGGAAAGAATATTCGCTTTAAGGATGATTATTTAGCTCCAATTTATCCAGCAGATTTCCGTTTACATATATAAGCAAAGTTGTCTCTTGGTTAGATAATTGGGTAAATCTGCCATTTATATCGGGAAAGTTAACTCCGCAAACATTTACCAGTTTTCGACACACATGTGAGGCGTTACCACTGCTGGTCAAACAACTTATCGAGAACTTCGGATACCAGTACCTTCTCACTGCGAGGATCCAAAATGACTCTCTAGAACACCACTTTGGTTTATATAGACAAATGTCAGGGTCTCACTATCACATTTCATATAACCAAATCTTAGAAAGCGAACGCAGACTCCAACTTTCGAACATATTAAAGGTGTTTGCTATAAAATATGGTTCCACTTCCATAAGCGACGAACAACTCAGCTTTGATATTGAATTGTACATACATAAATTGAATGAAATTTTTCTCCCAGACTTAGAGGTTTCTCAGATTGAATGTCTGATCTATATAGCGGGATATGCAGTCTTCTCTTACTTTAAAAAATCTATTGGGTGTCTATCTTGTCATAATTTCTTAACAACAGATACACCTCTTGAAGTTAATAATGATGTTGGGTCCCAGTATACCTTGATTGATCTGGTGGATAGAGGCTCCCTGAAGTATCCTTCTTACCATGTGGTAAAATCTCTTTTTATATTGTATGAACTTTTGTAAAGATTGATAACTGCGATTGCTTGAAAAAAGAATTCTATTCTGGACCATCCCGAAACTTGCTGGTAAACATATGTATGAACATTATTGCAGAGAGGAATAATAACGTGTGGAAAGATTGGTGCATATGTAATGTTTGGAACTGGGATATTCTCGAAAAGCTTTGTGTAACTTGAGCAGACATAATCTTGTCAAAGAGGGTTCGTAATTACAATGTCGCCGTTTTAAAAAGAGATAATACCAAACTTAAAAAATACAAGTAATACTTAAGTAATTATTTGTTTCCTCTAGATATAAGTACTACAAGAAGTTTGCAGTGTTTAGAAGATGGTGTGCAAGAAGTAGATGATCCCTTGCTGCTACGGACTGAATTTACTATATTTTGTACTTCTTTGTGTATTAATATATGTATTAATATTGGTATTTGTTGTTAAGAGTTTCCAATTAAAATTTACATGTTTCCAATTATATTTATTGTTAATATTGAGCTGGATATTACTATAAGTAGAACGTGGAAGAAAGAGCTATAATTCAGGGGCATTTAGTTGTATTAATAGATTAAGTAGCAACATATGGAAAGTTTGAAATTAGCATTACTTCGCAGTCCATGGCCCATAAATTCAATAGACTGCCATTGCCTTAGTATATAGATTGCTATGGACAGGGGCGGCGCCAGCACAGTCCCATTGGGGGGGCGAAAGGGGGGCGGACCAATGCACTGGAGGGGCAAACCCAATAGTTGTAAACATTCCAAAATTCACATTCAAACCAAAATCGATATTTTTAATGACAAACTTAGTTAAATAATATGTCCCATAATAGTATACGGTGGGGCATCTCAGCAAAACAGCTAATTATGAACTGCCTGTCCAGGGCGTATAGCATTTCCGCATTAACATTAAGTACTCCTATAACAGATAAGCGAATTCCCGCCCCCCCACAGGGGGGGCGAATCAAAAGCGCGGGGGGGCGGCCCCCCCCCCCCCCCTCGCGCCGCCACTGGCTATGGATTCAACATAGCTTGCCAAGAACGACTAATTCAATAGAAGCATTGGCATAGTTCATTTGCCAGTCATATATATGCCATGTCATCATCCTTCGATCTGCAGATTCTTGGAAGTGTTAAAAAAAAGAGCAAGATTTAGTTGAAGTTAAACAAGCTTTTTGTATGAAGTGGCAGAAATCCTACCAAAAGAAAAACTCTATAGTGATCGTGAACAAGCGTTAAAGACCTTGATCGACAATTACCTATCGCGTCCAAATTGGAATTTTTGAAAGGCATAGCATACCAATTTGACTTCACAGATTAATTCATTGTTATTTCATTTTATTTTTATTTTTTTGTCTAGGAGTGAAATAAATTACAGTATATATTCTTTCAGTTTGAGTCAAATTGGAAAATAGTTTATCTTGCTAATACTGTATTTCCATTCCTTTAACGGTGTCCGGATAGGGATTCAGACAAATTACAATGGTAAATTTGTATTGCTTCTTCATAACTACTTGTGATTCATAACAAGTATCTTCGAAGGCATTTCTAAGAATAACTGCACTTTTAAAAATTCAAATTTCTAAATGTAGGAAATTATAAATAGAATTTCTAAAAATGGCTTCTAATTGACCGTAACATAGTCTAATAGTCTATAATCTTTTGTAGAAGCACTTCCCAACTTCTAACTAGTTGTTGTATAAGAAATTGAGTTTCTTAGAAACCTATCGAACTAGCGATAACAATGAATTTAATTTTTTCTCCTCGATTTTTTTACAGTTTTCGATTCAAAGTCCACATTTCTTCAATTTATTGGGAAATTTCACACATTCTGTTCCTATATTCAATCCCAAATCATAAATTACTCATTCTACTTCCTATTTTTTTTCGATATAGTTATGTTATTGACAATGCAGTTGAGTTTGTAAAGATAACTCAATCCATTTCATCAAAACTAAGCTTTCTAAATCAATTTTATTATTCTTTGAAACAAGCATTTGAAAATTAAGTGTTTATTTGTTCTAATTTCTCAATATAGTCACTTACTAACATTTCATTTTGATTCTAAAGTGTCTTAGTATTCCCCCCCAATATATTACTTCTAGAAAAAACAAGATAATGTCTACTATTACTCATACACTACTGTAAAATTTCAATGATATCGGCAAAATTTGTAATCTTTACCATATATGGAGGTGTTGCAACGTCATATTGTGATACTTATGAATGACAAAATCAAAATTAAGATTGGAGGACAAATATTTATGTCATTGAGTGTATATTTATTTAAAAAAAAAATTCCGGTGGAATAAAAGAATTTCTGTAATTAGCCCTGTCCGGACACCGTTAAGAATTCCATGAGAACTGCATTTCGTTAACTATATGTGAATACAATTTCCCTCCGAAGCGACACAGACTTGAATACTATTTAAGTATTTATTGGCATAATTGCTGAAAAATACTATGTCCGTTTGGAGGGCCGGGCCAGAGTTGCCGTGGGAATGGAATTTTAATTCCCATCCCATTCCCACATAATTTTGTGGGAATTCCCATAGGCTGAATTTATTTCCCATCCCATATGGGAATCCTATGGGAGTTCCCATACGGCAACCTTGCCATTTGCCAAAGGTCACGAATTGTATGTATCCCATTTTATAGAACCCTGGGCCGGACTAATTTTATATCTTTTTAATTTGGCCACGAGATTGAGATGCTTTTTTCAATAACAATATCGTTTTATTCCTATTTACTGTTTAGTCAAGTTGCTATGTTATTCATCACAAGAAGATATACAAAATATAAGCGATCTATTACGAGCATTGTGTCAGATTATGCTGAGACTTTTAGGAACTTTGCGGTCTATTGTCGTAAGAAACCAGTGAAATGTTCCATTATATCATCATTTCTTCTCCTCGTTTCTTTCTTCACGCACCACTGCCCTGATGCAGATTCATACTCTGATATAATCACTTCCAACACTAATGAGATTTCTCTAATAACACCGAAACTTCGGAACCGGGCAGCTCAGAAAGAAATATTCTATTTGAAGCAATTTCAAGACGAGGGGAGAATAAGCACATTCTCTGTTGGCCCATTCCGTATCGCTTATACAAGAAGAACTCCACTCAACAACAAGCTTTATGCGCTCAGCTGTAAATTTTTGATTCCTTCAAATCTCACATTTTACAATAGAATACTAGATGTAGGCTTCATGAATAAATGGTGGTATATTGAGAGAACTATGATAGATTTTGATGTAAGCAATGAAGAATAATCTCACTTGTTTCTATTTGGGGAACTAGGGCGATTTGAATTAATATAATTTGCTAATCTAAGTCAACTCCAATCTTTTGTATTACCAATATCTTCGTCATCGAGTTATAGGTTGTTTTCTCAAAATGATTTTGTGTCACCCCTAAAGCCCTTTCTGGAGTTTGATTTATATCCCAAGGGAATAAATACATATTTATAAATATCCTCATTTCCCCACATCTGGCAATTTCCACAATTCTACATATTAATTTGTATGGAGTTAGCATATTTGGTTAATTTATTCACACCAGGGTTGGGTTCAAGTACAATTTACTTAAGTGCTTCTGTAATTAAGTACATTTTTTGAGTACTTGTACTTGTACTTAAGTACTTTCACCATTTTTCCGTTGTACTTGTACTTGTACTTAATTACTTTCCTCATTTTTCTAAAGTACTTGGTACTTGTTACTCGTGACTTTTTTATAATTCAATATATTTCCAACATACATCATTGATGTTCCTCAAATCCCATCTCAAATAAAGTAGTGTTACTTAATACTTAGTATATTAGGAATTGTGTTCGTGTCAAGGACTACTGCTACTTTCAATTAAATAGATTTGGATGATACTATATAAACTATGTATTTAGCAATTTCTACTATTAGTACGAGAGATTTATCATAAGAGCTTGGGAAGTACTTGTACTTGTACTCAAGTATTTTCGTAATTTTTTCATTGTACTTGTACTTAAGTACTTTAAGTTTACCTGTAATTGTACTTGTATTGTACTTGAATATCTGAAAAGTAGTAGTACTTGTACTTAAGTACTTTCAAATGTACTTGAACCCAACCCTGATTCACACCCACTTATAGGGATCGACTATACCATGAGAGCGAGCGGGATTTTAAACTTGTGCCCTTAATTTCTGAAGTACGTAGCTGTCATAAATAATTAAATACGTACGTACTTAATTACAGACATTGAGTCAAATACATATGTATTTGTATTTGAGATCATTTTAATACTTTTTTTCAAGTATTTGTACTGTATTTGTTTTTAACTTAATCTAAATGAAGTATTTGTATTTATATTTAAATTCATACTATCAAAAAGTATTTAAAATATTCAAATACTATATAAATAGAATCAAATATTAATGATACACCAATGATAAGTTCATGTTATCATATCGAGGTAGATGAATATAAGTTTTACCAAACAACAATGGCAAAGTCCCACTCATTGAAATTGATATTCATTATTGTTCTATTATTTAGAGACGGAGACGGGGGGGGGGGATTGAGATGTTTTTAATATAATAACCATGGCCTGGTCCAGGCGGATCGTATTATAATATGTTGAATTAGCATCGGTTTTTCCGAATTGTCTTTGTATTTGTAATTAAATACATTCCAAAGTATTTGTATTTGCATTTAAATACATTGTCATTCAGGAGTATTTGTATTTGTAACGTATTTAAGAATTTCACATGTATTTGTATTTGTAATTATATACTTTTCAAAGTATTTGACCCCATGTCTGCTTAATTAAGGTATGAATATTGTTTTGAGATTGATATAAATCACTGAATGTACTTAGTATTTATCTATAAGAGATATCTTATATGTAGACCGTCTAGAAATAGACCAGGTTTTATTCCCTATACATTAGTATTACCCATAAAAAGCAGGGCAAGTGGTCTACAGAATTTATAGACGGTCTACAAATTTTTGGCTTATTTGTATGGGCTTTTATAGACCGTCTATTTCTAGACGGTCTACATATAAGGATGCTCTATTTATAATATAAACAGCTCAATTACAAAAGTATTCTTGAATCTACATATCAAAAAGCTTATATACAGTTGTACACAAAATAAAATGTTTAATAAACACTCTAATTAGCCCTGCTCTGCTCTACACCATGCCCACCACATTGGTCGCGTCTGCCACAAGTCCAGAACCATACTTCTTCCGCTGATAGTATACAGTGCCTCTGATAATGAATAAAACGGTGAGAATAAGAAGAATTACTACGGTGCACCAAGCAGAACTTTGTGCTGCGTTCAGCGTATTGAATACATCATACGTAGATTGTTGTGTGATAGACGCCCAAATTCCTGATCCACAGTTCTGTGCACCAGTGTTAATGTTCAAGCAAGATGTAATAAATCCAAATGTTATAATACAGGCGTTAGAGAGTGCAAACACCAATATCAAACCACTCAGAAAAGCAATAATTATCTCGACACAGCTTAGATTTGAACCGAGACAAATCTTTATAGCGTGGTAGAGCATGAAACCCAGAGTAGTAGCGCCCACTAAAGATGGTGCTACGATTGTGAATACGCAAATGTTACTCCCTTCTGTTTGTAATTGATTATTGTTATGGATGAATAAAGTACATTCTCCTAACTTTGTTACCCCTGCTGTTACAGGTATTATCCCCATCGTGAGTAGCGTGATACAATTGCAAACCAAAACAGCTATCCATCCGCACAATAATATTACATCTGCTATTCTTCCCGGAGTGGATTTCTTTATTATAAAAGCAAGAACTCGTCTGATGCACATCTTAATTAATTAATTAATAAAAATATATTTGTAACTTATTTCAACCCTGAGTCTGTTGAAATCCAATCTGCCAGATAGTAGCTATTGTATTTATAATATAATTTATTTGATTATTATTTATATATTGTAGATTGGCCTACTTTAGTATGGCAAGGTATTTTAATCTATGTAATTATATCATCTTGGTTACCACTAGAGTCTTAGTAATGCGAAGACTGTATGAAGAATGTGGTTTGTTTCTATCCACACTCTCCTATATTAGTTATAATAATAGATAACATATGTAATTTAATATTCTATATGCTTCAATGGAATCATTGTACGACTTTAATTAATACCTTAGTTACCTGTTCATTACTATGGAATCTTAATCTCAATGTATGATTTATTAAAATTACAATTAATTATTAATTAATATATTTTAATCGACCTAGTGATGATTTAATTTAACATTCGATGTATTCATACTTGCTATGCAAAAACTAACTAAATCTGGCAATATTATCTTTATTTCCGCAAATACTTTCAGACATAATTATGTTTGCTTAATAGTACATTATTAGTATGCCAATGGTAACGTGGTTTGATTTTTCTTTTAAGCATATGCGTATAGGAAATTAAGAAAAACGGTTTGCTAATTCCAGTTCAATGCGCACGCATTAAAATGTAATTAGCTAACAGTCTGATTATGTAGTTACAATTCGAATTCTCGTCATGGTTAACCGCCCATCCTACTCATTACAAATACAGTCAGGTTCTTTTATTATGAACATTCAAGGGATCAAAAATTGTGTTCATAATAGAGAGACTTCATAATAAGCGAACTCAACTTAATACAAACCCTATGGAAGTTTTTAAATTTGGACCGTAGGGTTTGTTCTTCATATTAAGCAGACGAAATCTTGTTCATTATAAACAGATCTGACTGTACTCATATATACATTTTTATAATACTACTGATTAAGATTCGCTTATAAAGTGTATAACCCTCATAACAACTGCTACATTTCGTACTAGGTAAACAATGTTGTTACAGGAAATTTATTATGTAGTGATGGGAAATTGATTTATGATTCTAAAAATTAGGATAATTTATACAATAATTTTCCAATAACTATGCTGATATTCAACTGACTGGTTAAGGAAGCTATAAACTTCCAAATTGTAGGATGATTGCACCCAACAGTTGCATTAAAGGAACGGTGCCATGCTTCAACAATATTAGTTATCCGGGGTAGTCCGAATGGGGTGTTGAAATGGTAATTCCATTTTTTTATGGGAAACAGCGCCTCCTGGTAAGAACCGCCTGGTAGTGTTCACCCGATATAGGTGTTCTCGAAATATAAGACCAGGGCCATATTAAGGCGGGGCTGATGGGGCTCCAGCCCCAGGCCCACTTTGAAAATAGGCCCACCGCTTGTGCCATAGGCCCCGAAGGCTTAGCCAAGAGTTGGTTTTGGTTGGGCACTAGAAGCACACGGATTTCATACGCAAGCTTCAAGTAGACCTATGGAAAATTCTCATCATTTTAAGTTGACTATTTCATTGAAAAATATCAATCTATCTATATATATAAAAGGAATGGCGGGGAATTCGTCGCCAGACAATTCGTCGCATGGACTATTCCTGTATAAGAAGTTATTAACTATAAAGCGCGCATGAATTATTTGAATTTATTTAATGAACGAAATGAGAAAAATATAAGCGTATGATATGAGGTAGGAAAACAATTAAGGTAAGGAGTAAAATAACAGGTGAAATGATGCAAAAAAAACTCTATAATATGGTTAAAAATCAAAATTATATGCTATCCCTCGAAGATATTCCAATGTTTCGCGATTATCATAGTTTTTAACGATATTATAGATTCTTTTTTCGCGTTCTACACTCAATCTTGAACAATCCTTTACACTTCCTCCTTCCCACTTTGCAAAAATTGCCTCCTGAAGTGACTGTTCCTTTTGCAAAAAACTTAAGAGTTTTACAAAAACTTGGGTGTGGATTACCAATACCATGACTAAAAGCATTATGCCAGCCTTCTACCCTATTATTTGTTCGAGGCATTCGATCCATCACTCTTTGATGCATGTTCCATAGTCTAATAGGAAAAGGTGGCGTCCTACGAGAACCATTTGGGAGTTGTTTTCCTATGTAGTTGTCCTAAAATTATTTCGATACCGTCATCGCAGACTCGGGATATTCTTGCATCAAGATATTAAAACAATCCATAACATCTATCTCGGGTACGAAAGCCAGGCAGGGCAACATCTTCAGCTTCAGAGCAAAATCCCTATCCTGTTGATACGTGGTAGCTAGTCCATTAGCTTGAATTTTCCGATAAATGTTTTGTTTTAAGTGGAAGAAACATCCATAGACACATGCAAGGAAATTACTTTCCAATGCATTCATCGCTGCCTTCTCAAAGTCCACCATTATGGATGTAGGATTCAATTCCGACTCTAGTTTTAGCAGTTCTGAGAGCATTCTTTCATATGTCTCTTCAGTCTTAGCGTGAAGCAAGGCATACACGCAAGGGAATATATATCCATCTCTTTTTGCATGAAGAGTGTAAAGCTGGAAAAAATGTTGTGGAACTACTTCAAATGTGCCATCACAGTACCAGTCGTTACTTTCCTTAAGTATAGATAGAAACTTTGAAGTTCCAAAGAGCATCATTCTATTTATATCTCCTTCTCCAGAATCAAATAATAGGAAGCTGTCACCATTGAGTGTAAATTTATATTTATCAGGAATTATTATTTCCGCACAAGAACTCGGATTCCCATAAAATTCTTGTTGTCTACTCTTGCACCTTCTAATAGTTCTTTTGACAGAGTCAAACGTAGGTAACTTGTTAACACATTCTGCAGTCATTCCTTCTACTGAATTAGCAAGGAGTGTGCGGGTACTTGACTCAGAATTTCGAGCAATTCCTTTGAGGTTTGTATACCCTTTTAGCATATCGACCCTACTTATATCCAGTGATGGATCTAGACTTTCACCTCAGGGGGGGGTTAACGAAGTCCAATTGAAGTCAGGGGGGGGGGGGGGGGGGTAATTTACATTTCGCTATAGTTAATTAAACCCCCCCCCTGAGAGGGGGGTCAGAAAAAATCTCAGGGGGGTCTTTTTTCTCAAAAAATAATTTCAGGGGGGGGCTAACCCCCCCCCCCCCCTGAGGGGGGTATAGATGAAAGTCATGAAACCCTGCTTATATAAGAACCATGGGAATGTTCACTTTGTAATTGGGAAGGATCTGTGGGTTTTACTATGTGATTATTCTTTGTATGTAGCCTCGCTTTACAGATTCCGCGCTTTTCACATACCCAGTATTCAACATCATGAGATTTTCTATTCAAAGTATAAATATATCCTTGTATGCTTGCTTTATC
The DNA here is from genome assembly GCA_028753945.1 of Hexactinellida sp. DTS-2022. Classification (NCBI taxonomy): domain Eukaryota; kingdom Metazoa; phylum Porifera; class Hexactinellida; species Hexactinellida sp. DTS-2022. Next base: position 1,749,984 of record JAPNXP010000012.1, on the reverse strand, counting down.
TTTTTTCCTTTCACTTTTAATCTTCTCGATCGAAAAAGAAGTTAAGGGAGTAGCCATAGGTTCTTAGTAATTGATTTTATTATTTACTTAATTAACATATTATTACATATTATATACTCTGTTTTAGTGATAACTTATATAACGTATCTTATATTAGAAAACATGTCAATTAGGTGAGAATGGCAAACTTCGTGATTGATAATAAACAATTTACTTTTGCCAACCACACTCATTATCTTATATGTGACAAATATATACGTAGTTTTTACTGTGCCGACTATACTATAGTATAGTGGCCCAGTTCTAATCTTACTGCCTTTAATATTATTATTACTGTGCCCACTAGACTATGTATAGTGGCCCAGTTCTAATCTTACTGCCTTTAATATTATTATTACTGTGCCGACTAGACTATAGTATAGTGGCCCAGTTCTAGTCTTACTGCCTTTAATATTTTTACTGTGCCGACTATACTATAGTATAGTGGCCCAGTATTGGAATCACTGCCTTTATTACTGTGCCGACTATAGTATAGTATAGTGGCCCAGTATTGAAATCACTGCCTTTATTTTTTCTATATTATTATTATTTTTTCTCCGTAGACTGCCCTGGCCAGAGCTTTATAGTTGATGGACTGAAAATTGGCATGTTGGTGCGAATGGACCGTCTAATTTGCACTTGGGGTTACGATTTTTGATTAACCAATTTTGACACATTTTTGACACCTTTCAAAATTTGTCTGGTCCATAACTAAAAAGATGTTTTACTAAACCCCCAAATTTTATTTCATATTTGGATTCACAATAAAAATTCTGCGTCTGATGGGAGTATAAATTTTTCAATAAAGGGGTCAATTTCCGACATAAATGGGGGTTGAAATTTACTTGTTTACTCACACTTCAATTTCAGTAAAGTGTTAAATCTAATTCTATGGGAAAATTCCAAAAATACTCAAGTTTTTTTAAAATTTCCAAATATACTCAACAATACTCAACTAATTTGTAAATATACTCAAGTTTTTCCAAATATACTCAAGTTTTACCGGATTATTCCAAATATACTCAAGTTTTATTGGATTATTCCAAATATACTCAAGTTTTATTGGATTATTCCAAATATACTCAAGTTTTATTGGATTATTCCGAATATACTCAAGTTTTATTGGATTATTGAAACTAGTATGGAGATCCCAACCACAAAAATATTTATTAGTACAATCTGCTCGTCTGCTCTACGCGCGTCCTTACAACTTGTACTCGGGTCTACGGCCCTCGCTTGTATTTAAAGCATCTCCTTTTCAAATTAAATGTCGTTTTGATGAGTGGCCGCTAGCTGTCTATTTATATCCGTTCATCCTTGCTACAGGTTTCTATAAGGACAGATTAAATAATTTGGATATTTATGCAAATTTGAACAGATAATTTTCTAGATATTAAAGCTCGTCCGTGCATAATAATATACCAACTCCAAATATAAAATTAAATATCACTAAGAAACTGTACCAGTGGACCCCTAACTTTGGGATGTGGAGAAGTTATTGTATTGATTGATAATAATTTGATATCATGGAATGTTAGAAATGGAATGTTAGAAATGTATGGCTATGGAATGTTAGAAATGTATGGCTAGACAGACAGTAACAAATAACTGATTAGATGACTGAACTTCCTCTCGATCAATTAGATTACTGTCTCACTCAGTATTCTATAATGCATCTTAACATTTGACAGACACTAAAGCATTCAATTATACTAATTGAATGCTAGCTGCTAATCTATACTGGAACAACCCTCGAATTTAATTGGCTAAAGGTTTTGACACCTTTTGTGATGGAAGATGTGAATCTCTTTTTAGATATTGAACTTGTTTGTACATACAGTATTCCCCACCCCACTGAAAATTTTTAGGTCTGTAGCTTTTTCCAGTTCCTCAATCTATTCTAAACAAACACATAAACAAACAAACAAAAAATCATTGTGATTTAATATATAAGATAGACTAAATATAGCCTTTCTAAACTTGAGTAGATCTGTGGATTTACTGAAAAGTTGAGTAGATTTGGAATTTATTGAAAAAACTTGAGCAGAATTGGAATTATTCTGAAAAACTTGAGTAGATTTGGAATTATTTTGAAAAACTTGAGTAGATTCGGAAAGATCTAGTTTTATATTTGAGTATCAGTAAAAAGTTGAGTATATTTGGAAATTTTAAAAAAACTTGAGTATTTTTGGAATTTTCCCCTAATTCTATTGTTTCAACTTGTAATAATTATATTGATTTAACTTGTTAAATCCTACTCTAGTGATTCAACTTGCGATAATTATATTGATTTAACTTATAAATTCCAGCTGGCTTCTATTTAATTGTAGTATTACTATACAATGGATTAAATAAAATAATATAATACGTATAAGGAATTTGTTGACTCAACTCAACCAACCATGGATAACATTGCTAAAATAAATAACTAATAATATAACTTATTATCAATACATAATGAATGAATGGCATTAAACTCAAGATGGTTTATGATAGAAACTAACTTCAAATTTATCTACCGTTCCTTGTGACTCGGACCAATTAACAAATGGTTCTTGTCACCTTGAGGCGTTGATGACTTGGCGAAAAAAAATCCAAAATTGCAGTCTGTGCCGACAGCATGTTCCTTTGGAGGCACTATCAATAAAACACCAACAAATATAGTGCCACCGAAGGAACATGCGTCGGCACAGGCTGCAATTTTGGATTTTTTTTCTCTCCGTAGACGGTGCCCTGGCCACACCTTTATACATAGAGAACTGAAACTTGGCATGTAGGTGCGGAGTCCCCTTCTAATTTGCACCTGGGGTTACGATTTATGATCAAATAATTTTAACACCTATTTAATCCAATTATGGCTTAGCCAATTAAATTCGAGGGTTATCCCAGTATGGATTAGCAACTAGCATCCAATTAGTATAAAATGATTTTCTATCAATTGTTAGTGTGCATATAGAATGCCTAACCGAAGCTGTAATTTAATTGGTCGAGAGTAAGAAGTCTTTAATTCACTGCACATATGAGGTTTAGTCATTACCTGCATGACTCCACCTGCATCATTTCAGTTTAGCTAATTCTATTGAAGTACAAATTAATTCTAGCGAATTATAGATTAAAATATTAATCATATAATTGTTATCTTTTTCATTATTTCACTTTCTGAAATGGTTTAACACCTTCATAGTGATGATGGCATGGCGAAAAGAAAATCCAAAATTGCAGCTGTGCCGACAGTATTTTCCTTGGAGGAACTATCAATTACCCAACCGGTAGCCACCAATAGATAGTGCCACACTGCCACCAAAGGGAAATACGTCGGCACAGCTGCAATTTTTGATTTTTTATGTCTCTATTAATTGTTAAGTGTGCAGAATGCTTAACAGAGACTGTAATTTAATTGGGCAAGAGTGAATTAATTTATCCAATCAGTTATTTGTATTCCGTTTGTATAGATGTTGTATTCCATTATGATTTCCCATAATATAATCAACAATTGAATATACATATAGACCAATAAAATTCAACCTTACATTTGTGTTGTTGGACAATTTAATAGTCATACGCTCATACCTATTGCTATACAGTCAGGTCTGCTTATTGTGAACAAGATTTCGTCTGCTTAATGTGAAGATTTTTTATTATGAACAAGCCTTATGGTCCCAATTTAACAACTTACATAGAGTTTTATTAATTGAGTTCGCTTATTATGTTGTCTCTCTATTATGAACACAATTTTTGGTCCCTTGAATGTTCATAATAAAAGAACCTGACTGTATACAGTGCCGTAGCCACCAATTAAAAGTGGTCAGGTTAGACCGGGCTGGATACAGTACCAACAGGGCCAAGGGTTCAGGTTAACCTGTCCAACCAACTAAAAGTGGTCAGGTTGAAACCTGACCAACCTGACCAGTGGCTACGGCCCTGGTATATAGATCGGGTTGACATATTTTGCCAACTTCAGTCATAATTTACATACAAAATCCAAACCGGTTATTCAACAATTACGTATACCACTTAAAAAACGTCCGCGTACAAACGCCCAATACAGCGAGAAAGTGAATAAAACGTTAAAATGAAACTTCCCACCAAAGACAAAGCGTAGTAAACTAGCAGAAAAACGCCGCCCAGAGGGCGGATTTTCGGCTAGTGATTTATATGAATGTACTTCTAATCCCTCTACACGTGTGTAATTAATTTTTTACTAACAATAGTTTATACTTTTAGGTTTTCATTGTGCGATTAATTTTTGCTTCTATTAGAACTTAATTATCTTATTAAATATCACAAAACTCAGTGATCCACCAGCATACTTTGTATTTATAATTTACTACATTGCCTTATTTTCAATGAATCGATGTGGAGACAATTAGCGATTAGAGATTTCGTAGAGATTTCGCAAGTAGAAAAGCGCGTAAAGTAATTTTATGATGTACAAAAAATATTTAGGTACCAAATAAATAAAATCTGTTTTGTCGTGTATGGAATTGTCAAGAAGGTATGGCTGTCACGAAATATTTGGTCCACCCGGACAAATTTTAACCCAGACCGTGACCTTCGTTATATAACACCTGTTGTATGCCAGAATGACTCGCATGTTAGAATGACACAAACCATGGATATTCACTATCTATGCTAGAATGACACGCTCTACTAATCATCTAGTGACTGTTGGAACTTCACAGGTTTCTCAGTTCATTCAGACAATTACATTTCACTTTTTGCTATGGCTTCTTTATCTTTAGATTTTAAAATAGCATTACAGGTACTACTTGTTTAATGAATTCTAAGATTTCGTATTTGATTTCATTATTTTAAAACCAATATTCGCTGATAGAAAAAGCAAAAGTATGTTTAAAATTAAGACATTAAGATAGGTATTAATGTGCAGTGTATTAGAGAACTTAGTGAGTACGCGTACACACCATTTAAGTGTGTACGCGTACTCACCAAACTGTGTAGTGAGCACCCTTACACCCTAAATGTAAGTTGTGTGTTAGAGTAACTTTCGTGTAATGGGTTGTTTTCTGGGATTCTAAGCTCTAAGCTTCTAAGCTATTCAAAGCTGTTTCCTCCGATTCTAAGCTCATTTATATTTAGTAATAATTATTGTCACAATCAATAAGTTAATTTATGTAAAACCTCTGAATACAGTTTATTAAGAAGCCGTAATACATTCCAAATGAAAGTTGAAGTTATTAATTATAATTCTGTTTAGAATCCCTTAATATCTCACTTCATGATTTCCAGCTTCTTAACTAACTATATTCAGAGGTTTTACATAAATAAACGTGAAACAACCCATTACACGAAAGTTACTCTAACACACAAATTACATTTAGGGTGTACGCGTGCTCACTACACAGTTTGGTGAGTACGCGTACACACCAAACTTAAATGGTGTGTACGTGTACTCACTAAGTTCTCTAATACACAGCAACATTAACACCGATTATTCGGTATTTAAATTGTTTGGTAGAATACTGTTCTAATTAATATTCCTGTACTTGTAGATTTACTAGATTAAGGCATACATACAGTAAGATTCCTTTCAAAACCATAGTTATATTGTCATAATTCAATTCTATCAAATAGTGAATATCCATGGTTTGTGTAATTCTAGCATGCGAGTCATTCTGGCATACTACTGTATTTTAAAATCTAAAGATAAAGAAGCCGTAGCAAAAAGTGAAATGTAATTGTCTGAATGAACTGAGAAACCTGTGAAGTTCCAACAGTCACTAGATGATTAGTAGAGCGTGTCATTCTAGCATAGATAGTGAATATCCATGGTTTGTGTCATTCTAACATGCGAGTCATTCTGGCATACAACAGGCCTTACTACTGAGTAGATTTTGCTGGACCATGGATTACTTATAGGCCATTGATTATTAGCTAACATATCTTTATCTCAATAGCTAGTATTGACAGACCTGAGAAATGCATTATAATTGTATAGGAAGTTAGGAACATGATATCAAGGCATGCATAACACCCTTTAGATTTGTGATTATCACCATTTGATTATGTAATCGCTATTTTTCGTGGGAATTATCGTGTTTTTATAGCCTGCTTTTAACATAGTTAAACGCGTTATAAATGTTATAAATTGGAACATGGTTATAGACAGAAGTAGTAGAATAAAATATATCGAAATTATAAATGGAATGCCACACATTCCTCGGTTGCCATGGAAAATGGAGATTTCCTAAAATGTGCCATAACTAAAAAATTATGAATGTTATGTAAACTAGGCTGGTACTGATCTGTCCGAAATAGGTAACTTCCTATTCATCGATAATACATTTTCTATGCCTAACTTCAATAATCTTTGAGATAATGAGATAATTAACACTTAATTCATTATTAAGTAATGACTCATTATTTTCTGAGATTTGTGATTATTGTAAAACATTCAAATGATTATACACATTTTGCATAAAATTGGTCGGAGATAGAACATCGAAATGTATTATCATTGAATAGGAAGTTAAGGACGGGCTATCGATTTGATCCATTGACTAAGCTGAAGCCTGTAACTATATTCCTACTCGAGATATTACCTCAATCATTGAATTCACGTTTCCAAGGCAACAGAGGAATGTGATTCTGAGATATTTTATGTAAAATAACTCCTAGATGGGTTAGTCGCAGCAATTTGTTTGAAAAAGCGAAATTGAACATTTTACATGCTTTCAAAGTTTTGGCATATTTTGCCTATTAGACAATACACTGGCGTAATTTCGACCAAGTGGCACTTCTAAAATATGCGTCTTGTACATGACCACCTTTATATAAAACAATTACATTAGTAGAAGCACCCTGGATTACTTATTTCGAAGAATAATTGCATTGCATATATTTAGTTGACTATACTAGTTCACCCATGGTCCATACGTCCAAGTCCATTCAACACGGCATTGCCTTAGAGTATAGAATGCTATGGTCCATGGTTAGGTACTGCTATAGTAACGAGTTAATAATTAGGGAACTTTTGACAATCCTGGTCTGGGCTTCATTTAGGGATGGGATGACACCCGCCATCCCTCGGTAATAACTCGCCATCCCTTGCACCCCCTACCTTACAGCGTGCTTCCGCGCGCGGTCATGAGTAGAATTGAACACTCCTAACTGTCCTATGGTCACTAGAGTATAAATTTTGTATGCCTAAAAGGTTAGTTTTGAATACTCTATGGGGACTTTCGGCAGTTTTCGCGCTCCTAAACGCAAACATATCCCAATTTATACGCCTCTAGGCGTATGGCGCGCTCCTGGATAAACTCCTGATACACAGTCGCAGGGTTGTATCAACTCAATTTGAGTTGGCAGAATCAACTCATTTTCTTGAATGAGTTGAATGTGTTGGTGACAGCAAATTGAATGAGTTGAATGAGTTGGTAGACAAAAATGAGTTGTTTTGCCAACTCAAAATGAGTTGATACAACCCTGATAATTAATTTTTGCACACACCCAGCCTTGTCAGTTTGAATAGTATAGATGTTGTATGTACTTTTATTACATGTTGTATGTACTTTTTAATACCTCGTAATTTTTGATATATTTTAGAAGCAGGAATTGAATTATCAGATACTGATGAGTCAAACACTTCAGACAATGAAAAGCGAGAATCCAGTAGTGGAGAATATTTGTGTTGTATGTCTGAGGCCACGGACAACAACTTGGGGGTTGTCAACCCTGAAGCCACGTAAATATTGTTCAAATAACAGCTGTCTCTAGCATTTTCAACCTTATCGGAAACGCTTTATTGAGGAGACAGACTTTTAAGTTTTAAGAAGAAGAAACTGTGGTTTCTCCCCTGGATCTATCTTCCATTCGTGTAATTCACTTAAATTACGTGAAATTAGTACAGTGCATGCCGGATATACGAACACAGATTATAAGAACATGCCGGATATAAGACCATTCTACTGGAAAACGGTTGGCATATAGCCAGGGGTTTATCTAGGTGCCGGCCAGGCATCAGTTGTGGTCAAAAAGTGCGCGTGCGTGGTTTTCGATTCAATTTAGGTGCCGGGTTGGCACTTAATTAGGTGCCGCATGTATGGCCAGATTTTCTGGTCCAGAAATGCTTGGATAAACAACTGTTTGTGCACCGTAGCATTTTACCCCCTTAAAATATTGCCGCATCATTGAAGTATACTGATTACGAATTATGGCTAATACCTTTAGGGTGCCGTAAAATTTATACCTCCATAATAAAGTGCCAGCCACGAAAATTCTAGATAAACCCCTGCTGATATACCCTCTATAATTGATGTCGGTTATAGGAACATTATATGTCGTTCCCGACGATGTTTCTTATAACCGACATCCACTGTATCATTAGGGTTAACACCCTCTCAGATTTGAAGACTCTTTCGCTAAAGAGCATATTTCAAAATGTTCAATAAAATATTCCACGTCTCCATTTTATAATTTATCCACTTGAACCAAGTTAGCGATCTCAATAGGAACCACTCTCTGTTACCTATATAATTTAAATTATAATAACTGATTAGTTACGGATACTTTCAAATCTCAATAGCTCAAATGAATAGAACTAAAGTACTAAATAACCCTTCCTTAAAAGTATATGAATTATTATTATTTTTAGTTTTCCAATGTATTAGATGGAAAGCATACCAGAATCCGGATGTTTGAAATATTTTACAAGTTTCGCTTGGTGCCAGTCTCCCTACGCACAATTCTTTCACTACTACCAACACGGTTCGCTCTTTAGCTGTGAATTCGAAAAGAAATTGCTGAAAAACTGCCTCAAATCCAAAACTGCCTATGGAGAAGTCTTGAAACAGCTTGAAGAAGAAAGAATTGTACTTATTACAGATAGAGGAAAGCTACCAGACTGTTGGACAAGTAAATGATATACTGGGTTGTTCTATATTTTGAAAGTCATATACATTTCAATATTAATTAAACAGTCAACTCCTATTAATTCACTTAGTACCTAATTAATTTAATTCATAATAATTAATTACCCAATTAATTTTGATATATTGAAAAAGATATTAGATATTATCTCACCTGTTCCTCTAAATAATTATTTTAAGGATAACAAGCAGTGTATTATACAGCAGGGCCGTAGCCACTGGTCAGGTTGGTCAGGTTTCAACCTGACCACTTTTGGTTGGTTGGACAGGTTAATCTTGAACCCTTGGTCCTGTTGGTACTGTATCCAGCCCGGTCTAACCTGACCACTTTTAATTGGTGGCTACGGCACTGTACAGCCATTTGTGATACGCTCTTAATCCTAGTCTGATCAAATTTTCATACGCCTAAATAAATTTTACGATATAGGAGAAGATTCCAAATTTTCGCGCTCCTAATTAAAATTTTCCACAATCATACTCCTAAAGGAGCGTCGCGCGCTCCTTGGTGGCAATTATGTTGTATACTAGCTCACAGTGGGAATATTCAGGGGTGTAAGTGGAAATAGGAAAACTATGCTAGATAGACTAATGAAGTATTATTGACATATAGGTTATCGGTAGCTACAAACTGAATGGCATTACAGGGCCGTAGCCACTGGTCAGGTTTCAACCTGACCACTTTTAGTTGGTTGGACAGGTTAACCTGAACCCTTGGCCCTGTTGGTACTGTATCCAGCCCGGTCTAACCTGACCACTTTTAATTGGTGGCTACGGCACTGCATTATCAAAAATGATGTACGTAGTCTCCTAAACGTAGTTCTAGACAATTCATGTTAATTCTGTCATAAATCATAATTTAGGTTTGTTAACAAATTTTTATTGTTCACCCATGATTATTGATTATATTTCTTGAACAAGGTATATTTTTTTCAAAAATCCTAATACATATGGTTCAAAGTTATTAAGTGACCCACGTCGCGCCTTTTCGCGCATTTAGAAACTTTTTTATAAGAATATTACATCACCTCGGTTTTAGAGCTAGTAGAACCCAGTTTTGACAATATTGTTGATATCTCAGTATGTAAAAAGTATGTTTTCCACTAATTTTCCGACAGTTCAGCTCCCTGCTAAACTTTAATTCATCAAATTGACACCGAATTGTTTGATATTAGTCAGAATCTAATTCATCGTAATCCATAACTCACTGGATTCGAGTTAAGAAATTCAAAAGCTTCCTTGTTATGCATAGAAAATAATTTTAATTGAACGAGTATAATTTGTAATTGAATCACTTATCTTAATAAATTTAATTAATATTAAAAGAAAATATCTGCGGGAAAATTTTTGCGCATCTGGAATTTGGTTTATATTGAAATTAAATATGTATTAAAAACGCATGAGCCTGGACACGATATTTCCCATCACCTAGGGACTAAGCAAGAATTTATTGCCCGAATCGTATATTTTCCGTTAGCCACATCCCATAATCAATTTATACTGAGATGTTGTTATGATATCTAATATCATAGCATTCTATACATAAGGCAATGGCGCGCTTATAAAATTTTGGACCAGGGATTGGTTAGTTACTTAGAGAATCTACTATTACTATCGTGATTATATAATGTTTATGCTGAATATTCCATAATAATATCTAGGTTTATAATGCATAGTATTGCATACGATTAGTTTAGACTATTTAGAATCAAATAATAGACAGTTTAATGTATTTCTAAATACTTACAAGAAATGAAGAATAAAATAAATATATATAGTAATAATAAAACAAGTAGTAACTAAGATGTAAGTATGTAGTAAATATACAAGTAGTATTATCTTGAAATAGAAATTAGCATTGCTTTGCCTAGCAGTGAGAGCTGCGTTCTTAACTGGTTGGTGTCACCGCTCCTCGTCTCCTCGTCTAGTAGTTATAGTAAATCTGTGAGAGCTGCGTTCTTAACAGTTGCTATCGTAAAGATGCAAACTTCTGAAGTATTTTTAGTTGAATTTCTAGAAGGTTAAAAAGTATTAGGTAGAAAATTTTTGAAGTTTTGAATTATCGCGACCAACTACAATGTTATTAAAAATTTTAACTTTCTTAGATAAAATGCAATTAGCCACTGTTGTTAACAAATTCTTAAGACTATCCCATTTGATGCCATACATATACACCACCCCTCCATATTTCACTGTAATTTCTTCAATTTCGAGCAATGAAATGTCAACTAATTTTCTACGGCAAGGTCCCTCATAAAATCGACGACTTAAATTAGGATGATTATCAATCTTAATAAATATTTCGTACATTGTTACGACAGATTGTTAAACATTTTATGATGGATATTTAGGGAACCTCTATCGAGCAGATTAATTAATGAAAACCATGTATCGTTATTAATTTGAATATCTTTTGGAGAAGTAAAAACATCATGGCAGACTGAACATTCAGAGGATTGTTTAAAATAAGAAACACTGCATACCCGGCAATATAGTTAAGGCGTTCAATTTGAGAGTTATCAAATATAGGGTTAGTAATGTCAAGCAACTCATCTGTAAAATATTATAAAATAAATTTCTGAATGTCTTTCTTCGACATTATCATCTGCAAAACTTTTTAAATATTCTTTAATACATATCGTATCGGTACCAGCTTGTTCAACATATATAAACTTAAGAAGGTTATAAGTTTACGCTCACTTTCTAAAATTTGACAATATGATATGTTATAGTGGGACCCAGACATTTGGCGATAAAGTCCAAAGTGATGTTCTAATGCGTCGTTTTGTATTCGGGATGTCAGCAAGCATAGGCGTATTTATGACGGGGCACGCCCCGTCAGCCCGTATGCATTACGGGGCGGATGCCTCTTCGCCCGTCAGCTTTCTGTTAAAGATTCCGGAAAATATATATGTACAGAGTATGAAATCATGACTATTTCAATCAAGAATAACTATACTTCCCGGATATTTTATCAATAATTTACTGTACGAGTATACCAATTGTGGAATCCCGCTTAACGACCACCTAAGAATAACGATCATTCCGATATTGCTACTACTTTTTATATTCTCGTTCAACCACTTATTAACATTAGTATTAACTGATTTTGGAAATACGACCACCCCGCTATTCAAAATTTTGGCCATTGTTTATGAACGAAAAATTATTTTCAAACACAGAATAACGACTAAATTACTAATAACGATCTATTCTTCCAAGATTCCAAATCTTGATCAATAGAAAACAATGCTAATTTGACAAATAAATAACAATCTAGATCAAATAGTATATAATCTAAAGAAAAAATAAATAACGGTAATACTCAATGCTTACTACTATGAATATAAAATATAGATAAAATCAGAGAAAATTTCGAGTGCCCCGTTCACAACCTTTTCCAAAAACACTAATCTTTCGTCGTTATAGTGGAGTGGGGCTAGATATGGATTATTGAAACGTATGTCTTTCCCGACCCAATTAACATTGAAGATGCTCCAAATATGATTTATGAAGTTGAGAAAATCAACAGTTTGAAGGGGGTTACCAATGTTAGCATGGTTAATGAAATTAGAAAGACCTGCAGCTGTAGATTCATGAAAAATTCTCAAAGCCAAGTTCACATTCTGTCGCTCTAACTGAGATGGCCAACATGCTTTTGATGTTAATCTTTGGGCCCTCTTGATGATAGAAAATTTGTCAGCTTTGAACAAGGTCCGAAGATCGTCAAATGCTGCATAACATATTGTAGGATATCTAGACCCCGTCAGCTGGCTGGGATTCAAAATAATGTTGGCAGTAGGTATAGAAATTCTTAACTGAGTGCAAGGTAGATTTAGGGATTTTGATGATTCAATTGTACATTCATCAAACTTGGGATATATAAAAGTCTTTTCAAAATCTTTTAAATTCAGCCAATTATTACGAATTGACTTGATAATATGAACAATGTCAAAAAATAATACAAGATTAAGATCTGGATTACAAGGATGTACAACCTTAGGATGTAATGTTTTCCCGTCATCTGAAAATAACTTATAAAGGTCAGCATTTAACGGATAGTTGTCAGTACAAATAGCTTCGACAAAGAGACCACAAGTCTCGATATCAAATATAGCTTTGGTAATTATTGGATGTAAATAAGCAGCAGTAGAAGAACCCAAAGGAATGAGGCGCACGATGGTTGAAAACTTTCTCATTAAACTTGAAACCATCAGCGAAAATACGGTTGTTGCAGGATCTCTAGGATTATCAATGCGCCCAAAATCCTACCTCCTTTATATGATACATCACTACGTATATGAACTTCATCCATTTGAAGTATCACATGCGTTCCCTGTCACTAAACTTAGAGGTTATTTCCTTTAGTATTCGAAAATAGTCACCATCTATCCCAGTGTTTGCCAGAAAAGACCACCCCGGAAAAGGGCACTAAATTTGGAAAAAAAACATTTATGACCATATATGGCAACACTGCATGCCCATCTATGGTATGCTTCTATATGCAAGAGACAAATTTTCTAATGAGATTCTACACTTCTAGTGCACCGATTGTTAAATTTGGGACTTTTGAGAATGGGTCACATCCCTAATGTTAAACTATGGTTAGTGGATTAACCACTGAATACACTGATAATAAGTCTGATATACGTATATGATATGTTTACTAATACGAAGTACCAAAGGTGCTAGGTGAACGCTGATAAGTGTGGTATACAGGAATTCTTTGATACCAAATAATCATTTAAAAGTAATCTGACCATATGAAAGATATCAAATTGTGGAATATGCATTTACTTACTATAGACAGTAAAATAGTAACCGCACTGCCAGTAAATAGAAAAAGGCAGAAAAGTCCAGAAAAGGGCGTTTTTTTTTCACCTGCCCCGGTCTTTTCTAGAAAAGGGCGGTTTTTTCCGAACACTGAATTCTATCCCCAGAGTGTTTTTAATATGAAGCAAGTTTCGCTCATGTGGCAAAATTAAACAACTAGATGACTGGATATTTCTATAACAGCTGGTGATAATCCGTGAATTTTAAGTGAGAATACTTGAGTTAATATATCATACCGCCGGTTATTTTTTGAATGGATCAAATTTGTCAGTTGTCCTACAATAAAATACAACAAAATTTTTATGGATTCAGTACAGGTGAATAGATTGTCAGTTACGTCTAGATCTAGTGTGCCACATTTAACGAGGTTAGTTGCGTTTTCTTGCTCATTGATAGCTAATTAGACATAATTGTTTATCGAAAGTTCAGTAGACGTAGATGTGTGTTCACTATGAGTTGGTGTGGAAAAGTTATCTACCTCATAAAGTGAATTTCAATTTGGCTGGTGCATTAATTGAAATTCTTGAAATACAAATCGGAATATTGTTAATGCCAAATGCTTTGATAAACAAATCATGGTCAATTACAACTGAACGTTCAATTATAGGTCCGGAATCAGTAATAAGAATTTTCAAAAAGTGCAAAGAATTGTCCTCGGAATGGTGAGAAATCCAACCGTCCTGAGATCAATCAAATGTAACTTAGAAAGAAGGTCAGAAAATGAATCAATAAGAAACTTACCTACTGTTTCTTCGTTATCAGCTAAGCTCTGAGTGTAGGCAGTTTCCATCATCAATCGTTCCTTGTCATCTTTGAAAGTCTCTTCGGTTTTGAATTCGAATCAGATAGGTAGGAAGGACAGTTAGGAAATATGCTTGGAACCGCACCTTTCTTTAGAGACACTCTATCGCGGGGAACAGTCATAGTTCGCTGTCCATCAAAATATTGGTGTGATCTCTCGATGTCTCCTTCTCTGAAATGGTGTATGCATACCTAAATATATAAATGAAATTGATTATATATAAGGATGTGAAATTTCCAATTGAATACCTTCATATGTTTGTTGGCTTCATAATCCTTCCTTGGTCTAGGAATGGCTCTGAACCATTGTTCTCGTAATCGCTCATCTTTAGGAAAATTTACAGTTGAAGTTTCTTCGCCTAAATAGTTCGACTTGCAGCCTGGGACAAGACAGGGCATCCGAATAGTCAAAATAAATGGTAGTCGGTGATGTAGGTAGTGGGAATTTAAAGTTGCACTGAAAATGAACTTCTATGGTATTCGTATAAATTTTGTATACAACAATTATGGGTGGATATAAAAATTTAACAAAATTCAAAGGTTTAATTTTATTGAATTAATGATGGTGTATCTCTAAAAATATACCTTATTTATTTGGCATTTACATCGTACTATATACATATAACATATCATCTCCTGACGGATGATTACTA
This sequence comes from Hexactinellida sp. DTS-2022, assembly GCA_028753945.1. Taxonomy (NCBI): domain Eukaryota; kingdom Metazoa; phylum Porifera; class Hexactinellida; species Hexactinellida sp. DTS-2022. The sequence continues at coordinate 1,734,776 of JAPNXP010000012.1, read as the reverse complement.
AACTTATTATATCGTATTGGCATAAATTTCTGAAATATTAGTGGATATTGGAAAGCTATAAAAACGTAAATGTGAGACATTAGAGGATGGATTCAGAAATATTATAGTCTAAGATGCTCTAAAAGGGTATAAGGGGTGGGGTTAATGAATCTCATATACAAATTTCCAATTAGCGAAGAAGAAACTGGAAAAACAAATTTTACTAAATCTAAGTAACTAACCAATCCCTGAAGGACGTCAGAAGGGGGGGCACAGGGGGGCACGTGCCCCCCTCAAAAATCTCGGTGCCCCCTCGTCTGTGGATCCCCTCGCCTGTACCCCCTTCCCCTGTCCAAATAGATGAAATAACAACACCAATGATACACATGAGTTCAAATGTCATGATACCACTGCTCTTATCCAATGTGAAACTATCAAAAAAGACAAAAATCACGTGGGGTTTTATACTACTAAGAATTAGCTTTTTGTATGTGCCTCCTCTAAATTCTGATTGCCCCCTCCCCGATTTCACGCTTCCGACGCCCCTGAATCCCTGGTCCAAAAATTTATAAGCGAGCCATTGCCTTATGTATAGAATCTTATGCTAATAGTATATATAATTAAACCATGTATATCAGAATATTCTAAGGAGAAGTCATTCTCAAGTACAGTGTTCTCAAAATCTGCAATGAAGCATTAGTAACTTTCTACAACCGCAAAATAGAAATTCCAATTGTCAAAAATCCAATACTTTGAATAGTTATAACAACCAAAAATCCAAAATATTTCTTAGATCAGAATGAAATTATGCATTACTAGGTTATTTGATATTATGAATTCAGTGGTAACCACGAATTCAAGTTTCAAGAGAATGATAATTTTATCCTATTTCCACCTAAATTCCCATGTAGCTTAGTCTTGTTATTACTATCAAGTATCAACTAAATATATGTAACTAACAAGCTATTGTTATAGTAAATTAGTAACTACTAATTTCAATTACAATAGTTGATCCCATTGGACAATTGTTTAGAATGGAAACGAAAAAGTTTCATGTATTGACTGTAGAGTTGACGTAATCCTTTCTTACTTCATAACTACTATTAGTTATACCAGGGACTTCTTTAATATAGGGACTTTAAACTTCGTTTTACGGTAAAATTAGCGTAGGCCTAAAACAGTATTGCTACTTATTGATATCCCGTAATCCGCTAATGCTAGACACAGGAAATGTATTATTGTCGTATAGGAAGTCATATTTTGGGAGTCTAACGCATGGGCGTTTTGGCCCCGAAAATTTTTTTGGGGGGGCCACTATTCAGATGAGTCATTACAATACAGTGAGCGAACGCTCAATCTATCCTTATTCAAAGTTATTGTAGAAAATTTGGGGGGCCCATGTAAAATTTTGGGGGGCCAGGCCCCCCATGGCTACGCCCATGGTCCAACGGTCATATTGGTTTATCGAAAATATTTGTGGAATGTAAGTTATGCGATGTTCACACCTTTCCATATATGGTAATATTGTTAAAATCTCTAGATTAATTAGTTTTATACATATGAAATATATTATTGGCGAATGGGAAATGGGAATTCATATTTAGGGACTCAGTAGATCACATTGATTTACCTAAGGCGTTCCCCTTAGCCTATATTATTATTTTGGCACTCTCCACAGGAGGATTGCCCCGACCCTGTTTTTTAGTTTAGCTAATTCTTACCTATCAGATATCTGTAATTATGTTGTTTATTAAAAAATCTTGATAAGTTTCTTTCAAATCTATTCCTTTTTATTCTGACTAATCCTAATGATTATGATAAATAAATTCAGATAATAAATAATTCCATACATAATGATCATAATCCCAAACTCTGAATTTATCGGCACAGGCTGCAATTTTTGATTTTTTTCCGCCAAGTATCAACGCCTCAAGGTGTCAAGGACCATTTAAATCAATATAATTATCGCAAGTTGAAACAATGGAATTAGATTTAACAGTTCTATTGAAATTGAAGTGTGAGTAAACAAAGAAATTCAACCCCCATTTATGGCAGAAATTAAACAAATTTTTAGACAATTTCTTATCCCATCAGACGCAGAATTTTATGATGAATCCAATTGTAAAATAAAAATTGGGGGTTTAGTAAAACATTTTTCGAGTATGGACCAGACAAATTTTGAAAGGTGTTAATCCCATCGCACCTACTTGCCAAGTTTCAGCCCATCAACTATAAAGCTCTGGCCAGGGCACCGTCTACGGAGAAAAAATAATATAAAAAAATAAAATAAAGGCAGTGATTTCAATACTGGGCCACTATACTATAGTATAGTCGGCACAGTAAAAACATATTAATTAAAAGGCAGTAAGATTAGAACTGGGCCACTATACTATAGTATAGTCGGCACAGTATATAAAGGCAGTAGGATCGGTACTGGGCCACTATACTATAGTATAGTCGGCACAGTAAAAATGGCCGACACACATAACTTTACCGTAAGCAGACTACACGTATACTATCCAGCTATCTTTAGATTATTTAATAAAATTGTTCAGCGAGCCCAATGGATTGTGAATCTCAGGTTTCTAGCAGTGTGTTCACTCTTGATGAGACGCTTCCTTTCAATCTCCCTCTCTCTCCTTCTTCGTGTACAGGTTCTCAGAATATTAGGCGTATTCTTCTATTGCACTTGAACTTAATCCAGGAACAACAAGAGAAAATATTGAATCAAGAAAGAGAATTGATCACACTACAACAAGAAAATTCAATATTACAGTCAAAGTTACAAAGAATTCAACGGAGACTTTCTAAATGCACCGCAGAATCCCAGAAAGATCATTATACTGTTACAAAATCTGTAAATAATTCACCAGTAACCTGTCAGTCACATGATATGAAACGCATTTCTCTTAAAAAATTAAAAACCTCTCCTAACAGCTCTTCCGAATTAGAATTACGCACTATAATCCCTTATCTTTCTTACTCTATTACAAATTATACTTCCTGTGTGGCGAGTTCCAATTCTCCTCCTGAAACTCAACTAGAATTGCCATCATTTATGACTTTCACTATTCAACAATCAGTTGTAAAAAATTGTTTCCCCATAGAAAACTTGAGTGACGCAACATTTTTGAAGCGGCATAAGAAACTAGAAGAATGTGAAAAACGTAGGAAAAGATGGGATATTCAAAGGTTTCGGGAACTAAATTTGCAAAAGAGACATCCCACTGATGCTTTTCCTGAAAAGAACAGTCTCTCCTTGAGTTCTAAACGTTCAACATTCTTCACTTATAATCCTATACAAATAGAGAAGATAGAAGTTGCTGATACTGTCCCTATCTTTGCTTTTGGAAGGCCTTTGCCCGCTATTCTTCCAAAACAATTTGAACTAAATATAAATTGATTCTTCCAAAGTTTGTATTACATTACATAACTGTGACTAACTAAACCTTTGCTTTTGGGGAATACTATTTTTTGCTATGGATGAGTATGATAATCAGCAATTTCGCTAATTAAAATATTTAGTCCATCTATCCAACCGCATATAAATTCCAAAATTTAATATGGTTGATGTAAAGTGAGGGCCTTGTGCAATATGGAAACTCCCCTTAGCGTAGAACGAACTGCGTTATCATTTTCGGTTGTTTATTGGGTGAATTTCATGGAATTGCTAAATCAACTCGATAGAATCGCCTACATTTTTTTGACAAAAAGTATTAGATTTCACTTACAGTCGACTCCGCTTAATAGAGCCACCTCGGGACCAGGTTGTTTTGCCCCGATTAAGCGGAGAAACCGATTAACCGGTGGCTCTATTAAGCGGAGTTGACTGTATTTCAATTAGAGAACCACAATAGATTTCTGTAAATGTAATCAAGATCTTATACCGAAAATTAGTTCGGTTAATACAGTGGAGTAGAGAACCTCTGCGTATCTCGTCTCAAACTGGAGTACGTACTATACACTATATTTCTACTATACAGCCTTGTGTTTTGACTTTTGTAGCATAGACCAACCCTACAACATATGGGTTGAATTTTAGTTTCAGATGATAAAACTAAATTTCGCCTGCGAATAATCGTAAGTTTTAGGATTTTACTAAGTTTGCTAACAATTGCTGAGTGTTTTGGAACCATGGATATAGAATAAAACTATTTTGTGATTATCCTATATAACGCTGTGAAATTTTCAATGTTAATTAATGATAATTATGAGTTGAAGTATTTCCCGAAAATTTCCTGTGTAAACATTTGTTATAATCTTCACCTGTACACTCCTTAATAATTTGAGGTGGTGTCGAAGGATCTCAAATATAGGATCGATTTTTCCCTGAGAAAACGATTTTTTATCGCCCGATCCTAATGCACTAATTATTTCTAATCGTAAATTGGGAGTAAAAATACACATTTGATTATACAAAGTGTTACTGCAGTAGTATAAAGGGTTGATAACTAATGGATTAGATTATGTCATTGTGTAGCTATCATTCACGCCTATCAAGACATTTATTTATTATAAAGCTTGATATAAGTTGAAAGTTTGTTTACTGTCATGTTTATCTGAATATATTGATCTAATTTAGTTTATTCACATTCGAAAAATGAGCAGTAATGACGAATTGCAGCGAGTTTTTATAACTTGTTTACAGAACAGCCTATCTCCTGACGAGAATGTGAGACATCTGGCGGAGCAGGATTTGAAGAATTTAGAAGTATCTGATGGATTTGGTGTTAGGCTGTGCTCAATTATACTCAACACTGGGATTGATGTCTCGCTGAGACAGCTGAGTAGTGTAGTATTGAAGAGTTACACTGAAGTACATTGGTGCCCAAATTCTGAGAAATTTGTTATACCTGAAACTTCTGAGTCTTCCAAAGCAATTATTCGAGAACTTCTACCCCAGGCATTGGCTGATTGCTCAAGTAAAGTCCGTGGGTGTGTAGCATACGCAATTGCCGCAGTTGCTCATTGGGACTGGCCAGAGTGTTGGCCTGGTTTAGTTCCAGCACTGTTAGTTAACCTGTCAAGTGGGCAGAGCTATTTGGCGCATGGATCCATCAGGGTTTTTGTTGAACTAGCTCGCGACATTACTGAAGCACAGATCAATGAAGTTCTCCCTGCTCTCCTTCCCAAGCTCCTCGATATCTTCTCTAATTCAGAAGTATACGCCAGCCGTACACGTTCTCGCTCTATAAATATATTCACAACATTTATTCAACTAATTCACACAATCAGTAAAGAGTACCCTGAAGTTCCACACAAATTACTCTTTCCCATTCTACCCAGCTACTTGGAGGCATTTTTCCATTTCCTCTCTGCTCAGACTAAATCTATTTCTGAATTAAGTTTACAAAGAGAAGTTTATAACTGTTTCAAAGAGCTACTGAGAGACTTTCCAAGACAGGTACTCCCATTTTTTGACAAAATATTACCCATTTTTTGGATCTGCTTCATCCACTCAGCACAATCCTACCTGAACAATGTAATCTTCTCATCAGAAGCAGCTGAAGAAGAGGTGGATAGCGATGGTAACCAGATCAATTTGGACTCGATCCTTTTCTCTCAGTTTGGTGTTTGGAATGCTCTTATACTTTGTAAACGTTTTCATGATATTTTAAAGGCATATTTGCCCGACTTCCTTTTCCACCTCATAACTCTAGTTCAGGTGTCAGAGGAAACATATAGGTCCTGGCTTAACTCTGTATCTCAGCTTGTGGAGGATGAGGAGTCTGTATTGAATTCGTATTCAGTCAGAGTATGTTCGCTTGATGTTATTCGGATGCTTGAAGAGGAGCAGTCGTTAGCAAAACACTTTACTATTGCTGTGCACTCAGCAATAGAAAAGCACACAATTTCAGCTAAACAAGCCAAGGAGATTGGGGATCAAAACTGGTGGAAGATGATGGAGTCCTGTATGCTAGTCTACAGGCATATTATTTCGTATTGCCAAGCTATGAAAGAATATGATGTATCCTCTCTCATTTCTGAGATTATACTACCTTCTCTATCAAGCAATCACCCTCTTCTAACAGGAAGAGCTCTCTGGTTAACAGGGCACATGATACCACTCCTACCCGTTGAGTATATCAACCAGTTTTTAGACCTAACGGCTAAAGGTCTCTCTCCTGACCAGCACATTTTTATCCGCGTGTTTTCAGCGCTATCGATATACCAGTATGCTAATACGCTTAAAGGCACGCCTAATCAGGCGTTATTGACTCCTCTCATCCCAGGAGTGATTCAGTGCTTGGGAAATTTAGCCTCTATGAGTTTGGAAGAATGCGATGTGCTTTCTGACATTCTTGAGGCGCTCAATCAATGTTTGCAATACGATGGAGTTTCACCTGAGATTATCGACCACCAAATCATACCACTTATTACTTCTGCCTTTACGAAATACAGCAATGATCCTCACTTGGGGCCTGTGGTAGAGGAATCTTTCGGTTTGTTGGCGAATAACCCTCTTTGTCTCAAGCCGCTCCAGGAGAAGTTCATCCCCGACTCAATCAAAGTGATTTCTTCTCCAATTGAGTTTCCTGCAAGTATGGTGTCTGCAACCATGGATATCCTGTCTAAAATAATACGTGCTTCTCCTCCTCCTCTAATTTCTTATTTTTTTGAAACTGTATTTAGAACTATTGTAGTTACTACCTTAAGAACAGATGACAATTCTATTCTACAAAGTTCGGGTGAGTGTATGTGTGCTTTTCTCGCAGCGGACGCAGAGGGGCTGGTGAGTTGGCATGATCAGGAGGGTACCGGAGGTCTTCATTACACTGTTAAAGTGATAGTACATCTGCTAGACCCAAAACATTCAGAATTTTCAGCAGTTTTCGTAGGAAAGTTAATTATTTTGTTATTCCGCAAAGTTGGAGCCTTATTAGGTGAGTTAACAGGGGTCCTTCTTAGAGCTGTCATCTCCAAACTGAACGTTTCATATACTCCAAACGTGATGCAGTCCTTGATTTTAGTATTTGCTTTCCTAGTACATACACAGATGGACTTTGCGCTTGAGTTTTTATCAAGTCTACCTAGCTCCACTGGTAAACCTGCATTGGACCAGGTTATGGCTGACTGGGTACAGATGCAGGGTACCATATTTGGTTGTTATGACACTAAAATGAGTATTGTAGCTCTTTCTAAGATCCTCACTTTCGGGGTTCAAACTCAGGATCCGAAACTCGGAAGTATTTTGGTCCGAGGAGATGAGATCTTCCAGGTTGGGGGTGGGATCCAAACTCGATCCATGACAAAGTCGAGACCTAAACAGTATACAGAAGTACCTTTACTTGCAAAGATATTCAAAGTACTTATCCAGGAGCTTGGAATTGCTCTTGAGAGCAAAGAAGTTGGCATTTTGGGTACTGAACACGATTTCAACGGAGGTGAAGAGTCAGATGATGATGATGATGATGATGTAGAGCTAACCGGATCACCTGATGATTTGGTAGAAAATTTGTTGCTGTATGGGTCAAGTAGCTTATCTGAAACTGATTTTGAGGAAGATGATCCTGACATTAGAGATGAAGAAATTACCAAGTTGAACATCACTGTATATCTTACTGAATACTGTTCACAGTTTTGTCAGCTCCCTGGCTTTGTAAACTTACTTTCAATGCTTACTGAAAAGGAACTACATACATTACAGGACGCTGGCATTCAGGTCTCACATTGAAGTTCTCTTCCCATTAGCATACTCTCTCAATAGTTTGGAAATTTGGTTTAAAGTTAGGCTAGATTAGTGATTAAATTCGTTATGAATCAATTTATGTTATCAATGGAATGATAGTTATATTTTATTTGCATATTTATTATTATTATTATATAATATTCGAAAATTATAGTGGGATATGTTTTCGCGGGTATAAGGGATACGGACAGTTGCTAAAGATGCTTCGTTACACGGAAATGTTTCTTAGTTACATATCTCCATATGCCACACTTCAAAGGGTCCAACTTATCCCCAGCGTCCTACAACAAATGTTGGTTAAATGCCTAGCCTTGAGCTTTCACCCTCTTTCTACCTAGCTACCACACGTTTTCACCTTTAAACTTATCCCTACCATATTATTCCAATCTACCTCCTTAAGCAACTGATCTGTTGCAACATTCAATTGTCAAGGGAAGGTTCTTTTAAATCCGATGTGTTAGTAGTATGTGGGAAGTGTCCGTGTAGTCCGTGTAGCTAAATTTTCGAAAAATATATAACAATTAACAAATGCATCTCCAGAAGGAGTTGGTCTTAGTTATACCCAAATTGGATTCTCTATTAACTCACAATTGAAATACAATATCACTCGCTTTCGTTGAAAATGGCGTGTCTGTCAATAAATCGATCAAGATCCGTCGATTTAAATCCAATCAATGGGAAGTTTTGGCAATTCAATCGATAATCGATGAATTCGCTCGAGTGGATTGGATTGGCATCGCTGAGACAAATATCCAGGAATGCAAATTGTGCCCTTACTGGTCCATATACCCTTTTCACTAATATTTTTCTTTTATCTGGACAAACTGCCAGTAATGAATGTATCCCAATTAAGCGAAGTCGCCTCTCGACTGGACTAGTCATTGAATTTATTGTCGAACTCTTCTAAACAAACGCACTTGTACACACTTTATTGGGTGCAAATAATTAGAAGAAATTTTAATCTCTTCAATTTTTGACGTACATTAGTGTATAATACATATATTTATATTAGATTGGAGATGTCCAAACGGAAAAATATTCGAACGATGTTTACGGATTCGTATCTAGATCCTGCTACTCTAAATGCTGTTAAGCAAGAGGAAGAACGACAGTTACGTTTACAAGAAAAGATCCAGCTAACAAATTCATTCAATTCCTCCTCCCCCTCATATCGTAATACAATCGCAAATACTTTATTGTGTCCAGACAATGTGTTAACCAGTCCAGCTGATAGTAACGTAGATTTTGAGACCGTTTCAACTGACAAATTCATTTTGAATTCACTTTGTGAATCCTCTGGTCCTTCTCCCAGCAAAGCTCCCAAACAAGATGAACAGCTTGAAAATGACAGTTTATATAAAACAGCCGATGTATCACTATCGATAGAAATTGATGATAGCGAGCATGAATCAAGTTCTGATGACGAACTCTCTATCAGTCACGTCTCAGGACCTCTTTATTTTCCTCATGAATCTCACTTCGTGTTTGATTACAAACAACAATTGGATAGAGTTGATGTTGCCAGCACTACTATCTCTGATAATTTAGGAAAATGTGTCAACTTATACAATGGTCAGTATATTGATAAAGACTGTGTTAAATCTAATGACACTAATAATAGAAAGTGTCTGGTGCAACCTTCCTTTGATCATAACCTTCACCATCAAACTTATTGCTCAAATCCTATAGCCAGTTCATTATCATTAACAAATTCTGTTAGCTTACTCCCTCACCTCATAAACTCAGCCAAACCTCACCAGTTAGAGGGGTTGAGGTTTCTTTATGACAACATCATAGAGGACCTCAGCTCTTTCGACAAGCACAAAGGTGGATTTGGGTGTATATTAGCACATAGCATGGGACTAGGGAAAACCTTCCAATCCATTTCCTTTATCGAAATTTTTCTACGTTCTACAAGTTCAACTCATGTTTTAGTGATTGTACCAGTAAACACGCTGCACAACTGGACCAAAGAGTTTGAATTGTGGCTCCCTTCCAAATCCAAATCTTTGGAAACTAGTTCACCTTCTAACTCACAATATCGGAGACCTTTTAAAGTAGTTACCTTAACCGAACAAGAGAGAACTTTTAAGCAACGATTCAACGTGATAACTCGCTGGAAAATAGAAGCTGGGGTGTTGATAATAGGATACGAGCTATTCCGGACTCTTGTTGTCCTGCACTTGGATCTTCAGATTAAAGGAAAAAGGAGACCCAAGAAATTCAACCCACACGCTCTTGAGGTCTTTGAGATCCTCTGCGATCCTGGACCCGACTTAGTTATATGCGATGAGGGTCACCGCATCAAGAATGAAGAAGCTGCGATAAGTCAAGCCATCAAATCAATTCGTACCAGACGTCGAATTATGCTAACAGGTTATCCACTGCAAAACAATCTATTAGAGTACTGGTGCATGATTGACTTTGTAAGACCCAACTATCTCGGCAACAAGAAGGAGTTTAGGAACTTGTTTCTGCGTCCAATTGAAAATGGACAGTGCCAAAACAGTAATCCTGATGATGTACGTATTATGTTGCAGCGTACCCATGTACTACATCACATGCTTTCGGGAATTGTTCAGAGAAAGAGCGAAGAAATACTCACACATAACTTGCCCCCTAAATTTGAGTATGTCATCTTCACTTCTCTCAGCCAATATCAATCAGAGTTATATGACGTAATAGTTAATGATCTCAGGCAGGAGAGATCTTTTAGTTCTTCTATTAATCCGCTCTTAGCTTTCGCAATTTGTTGCAAAATATGGAACCATCCGGATATTTTGTTTGACATTGCAAAGCGATGTTCTTCAGCATCCGATCTAAGTCGGTCTCTTGTAGAAGATGAAGAAGAGTATACATTAAGAAAAGCAACTTCTAAGGACTTCTATAATCTTGTATCCGATCCTCAAGTTATTAGAAATTGTTTCAGTGGCTATGACCCCGAATTGTTAGAAAATGGACCAAAATTCCAAATTATGTTTGATATAATTGAAACAGCTGTTTCTATGGGAGAAAAGTTATTAGTGTTCAGTCAAAGCATACCTACTCTAAATCTTCTTGAAATGTTTTTGCACAAATCTTTTGTTCCAAATCAGACTGCCCACTCTCACCCTCTAGGCCCTGACTCTATTTCTTATAGCAATCAGGTGTGGAAACTTAATCACAATTATTTGAGATTAGATGGATCTAGTAGTAGTATTGACAGGCATCATATGATTTCCGACTTCAATGATCCTAGTCAACCTCAAATAAAATTATTTTTAATTTCTACAAGAGCAGGTAGTCTGGGGATCAATTTAATAGCTGCTTCTAGGATAATAATTTTAGACGTATCTTGGAATCCTTGTCACGATGCGCAGGCTGTCTGTCGTTCATACCGCTTTGGTCAGAAGCGGGAATGTTTCGTTTACAGATTGATTGCCGACGGTACTTTTGAATCTAAAATGTATAAACGACAGATTTCTAAAATTTCGACTTCTGACCGAATTCTAGATCAGTTACAGCCTGAGCGTGTGGTAACAAAGGAAGATATCTTTTCTGCAATTACATCACGGGTTCAACATGTAATTCCTGTTCAGGACTTATGTACATTTTCTAAGCAATACACAGACCCCATTCTGAAGAAACTGTGTATGAACAGACAAGGCATATTAACTCAACCTCCCTTACTCCATCAATCTTTTTTTATTGACAGTTCTGATGACCACATGAACGAGAAAGAGAAGAAAGAAGCGAGTGAGTTTTATCAAAATGAGAGAGAAGTATGCCGACAGAGAGAAGTTAATTCCAGAGAAATACCTGAAGTTACTTCACATATATTACGGAAGGAAAATAATGAAATTGAAAATAAAAAGGAAAGATTCTCCAAAATATCCAAAAGAACTAATGTAAAATTGAATAAAATAATATCCACTCCGTACCAACATAGTACTCATTCTTTAATTGATCCCATTTTTGAAGATACGTCTCCTATTTCAATAACTGATTCAGATGATGATTTTCGAACTGACCAACTACTTTCACAAGATTTCTCCCAATATCCAAACTCTTCCTGCGTTATCAACCTAATACAGACACCAGAACTTACAGGAGAACCTTGCTATAATACTTTTGCTTCTACCTGTTCATCAAGTCAACTTATCCTAGATCCCATCATTATAGTATTAGACTCACCTAGTATTGAAGAACCCAGAGCACCCGAATACGATTCTACTAACTCAATTTCTTCATATAATCTAATGCATGGCAGTGAAAGTCAGTGCTTTCAATTACAGGATAATTCTATGGATAATGTTTCTAACTCCAGAAACTCTTCAGTTAATATCGTGGAAGAAATGGTTAATTTGTCAGACACTTGATGCTAGTTTCAAATTTGTCTCACCACTCAGCATAAAAATATTTATCTCATTATAAAATGCTCCTTGCAACCGATTCTCTCTATGCTATCTATTTTGTGTACCATTTAAATAATTGTTTCAATTTCTGAAACTTTATTATATACACACTATTTTAAAGTATTAATTGGTTGATCTCTTGTGATGCGTTCCTATAATTTAGAGAAATTATGAATACTATTTGCAATTTAAATAATCTGTGATATAGAATTTAACCTTAGACAAATTTTATGATATTTTATAGTGTTAGTGTGAGTTTAAGGAAAATTCGTCCAGCACAACTTTCGTAATTTATTTGATTAACTTGTCGGCGTCACTTTAAATAATTTTACACCATTCGAAAGAGAAGAAGGAACTAATTATTTGGGAATATGGAGTCCCCTATTCCTCAACCGTTTATGTTGATATAGACTTAGAGAGAAACAAGCAAGCTGGTGGAGAGAGGATACGTCGATGGGTAACACAGGATAGATGGAGATGTGACAAGTTGGTTGTGCGAGGAGAGAAGGGATTGGGATGCTAGGATTCAGAGCGAGTTACGGAGATAGTAAACGTACGAATGGCGCAATAGTCCCCTAGATTGTTACAATAACCTAGGACAGCCATTATTTCGCTCATTTATTAACTACGAATCAATATTATGGCTCGATGGCTATAATTTTTATGGTCGATGAAATTGAAAATAGTGATAGTGATCATATAGAATTTCCTATTTCTAGAGCAAACGAAAACAGCACTAATGGTTATGATGCAAATTATTTTCAAACTTTTGGCGAGTTTTATCTAGATAAAGCTGATTGTAATGCTATAAGTTATTTAGGTAAGGATAATATAAAATTATAAATCATATGATAACAAGTTGGGCAAATGCAATAGCTGATAAGTTCTCTGGATTCAATTCGATTTGCGTACTGAAGTTTAAACATTTTTGGTTTAAGAAAAGGATAGCAGGAAATTGAACTCTCCTTTCTTTCAAACTTGAGCTTTGTGTAAGTTTTCAAACTGCTGCTCAGTTACCTTTTTAATTAATAATGATTTTGTCTCATTTGGTGAAGGATCTAATAGCCGTGTCTATAAATCTAACGGTGAACTTTCATCTGAACACAAAGATGATAAAACCATCCATGCACGTCACATTACTGCTAAAAAAAGGGAAAACATGGGTGCAAAGTTGACTTAAAAAACTCAGTGAGTAATATATTCCATCAGCAGTTTAGAAATGAGAACAATGTAGAGGCGTTCAAAAGAGGGAATTTCACTAATTTTTGATATCACAACAAACTTTAAGCGAATTAAATCAGACTTTAAATCTAGAGAGAGATTTCCCAATGATGACTCTGTAGGTATTTTGGAGACTCAACAGTATTTCCGTTCGATATTACCAGATGATCTGGTACCTGGTTATGTCCAATATATCGTACAAGATCCATTTATAATCCATTTATATTCAGAAAAAGCAGATTGAAATATTAAAAAATTTCAAAAATGACAACACAGTTCTTAATATAGATGCAACTGGTTCCATTTTTAGAAGGCCACCAATGTGTAAAAGTCGATCTATTATTATGCTCTTACACTGCAACATCCTGGATTCTGCACTAGTCCTCTTCCTGTTGCAGAAATGATCAATAGTGATCATGGAACTGCAGAGATCACCCATTTTTTGAACAAATGGGTATTAACTTGTAAGGCAATTCGACCAAGGGTTTAGAAATTGACCAAATTGAAAGGACTATACTGTAGTTGGGCCATAATGCACAGCACATGTTTAGCATTTAATAAACTGAGTATAGCACTGTTGGGAAATTTTAAGCGAGAAAACTAGTACCAAGTTAACCATTCCAACTGTGTTGCAAAATAAGCTACAAATAAACTACAAATCAGATAAGGAGTATAAAATAGACAAAAAGGTAAAATGCTTAGTGCTACATGCGTTTGGTGCTATGGTAAAAAGTAGCAATATGGAAGAAATAATCTTGTTTTGAATCTTTGTGTATTTTGCTGAACACTAAATTAATGTTGCCTCAAGTTACTAAGAGCTTATTAGATTTAGAAGAATTAGTTAAGGGAGATCTTAAAATCTATAGTTCAGAATGCTATTTTATTGATGATTACCCTGATAATATTGAAAATTAAACATATAGAAAATCGTCTCCTTTTGGAAAAATACTTTGAAGAATTGTACTTTAAAGCCACCTTTAAATTTCTAGGACATAAAGTACTTGCAAATGATAAAAATTTACGCTATTATCCCAAAATACTTGAATATTGTTAACTTATGCCATTGCTCCCTCTTTCGAGTGGGATTATACTAAGTAAAGTAAAATTCAATGCTGTTTCAACTGACAGCAATGTACATGTTGAGAATTGGTTTAAAATAGTAAAACACTCATTATTTAAATTTTAAACTCAAATTAATATCAGAGTTGGTGATTTTGTACGTCACATTTTTGGACATATAGAAGATATATTTGCTTCCTTTAAATTCGCATTTCAACCAATGGGTCATATCAGGGGTTTATCCAGGAGCGCGCCATACGCCTAGAGGCGTATAAATTGGGATATGTTTGCGTTTAGGAGCGCGAAATCTGCCGAACGTCCCCACAGAGTAATACAAAACTAACCTTTTAGGCGTACACAATTCATACTCTAGTGACCTTAGGACAGTTAGGTGTTCAATTCTACTCCTGTATAATACCCTGGGTCATATAGTATTTAAGGCTAAGAAAAAGTTCGAGAGGTTAGTAACGAGGAAGAATCTATAGAAATTTGGCGAAGGAGGAAAAATAAGAATAATAGTTACATTAATCCGAACAAAAGTAAAGTAGATAAAGTATTTGAAAAATTAAAGAATTCAAATATAGAGATCTCTAGAATAAGGAAAATATCCATTTAAATCAATTAGTTCCATCTTTAACATTCAATATTCCAGGTGATCGGATTAAATTGTTTATTCTCAACTCTCTCATATATAATTACAGGAAACACTAGCTATAACCAGGGGCGTCGGAAGCGTGAAATCGGGTAGGGGGCAATCAGAATTTAGAGGGGGCACAGACAAAAAGCTAATTCTTAGTAGTATAAAACCCAACGTGATTTTATGTCTTTTTTGATAGTTTCACTTCGGATAAGAGCAGTGGTATCATGACATTTGAACACATGTGTATCATTGGTGTTGTTATTTCATCTATTTGGACAGGGGAAGGGGCTCAGGCGAGGGGATGCACAGATGAGGGGGGCACCGAGATTTTTGAGGGGGGCACGTGCCCCCCTGTGCCCCCCCTTCTGACGCCCCTGGCTATAACTATAGAATACGCAAGATAATAAATAACTGACAAGAACATAATAGAAAATTAAGCCAAATTTGTTTGAAATTCATATAGAATAAATTCCCACTTACATATCGTCACACAAGGAATAATAAGTCAAAAATGCATATGGACAAAACCTGGGTTGGAGACTGAATTATTTTCGATGGCTTTATTAATAAGCACAGATATATGGGTAAATACTACAGAAATGAAAAATAAATGGATTGTCTATTCTGGAAAAGGTGCTAGTTTGGAGCAAATAATGGATAGCCCCATTGGCGTTGACCATGCCGGGGCGGCCGGGGCGTGCACCAGCATGAAAAAATCATGCCGGTAGGAAACTGTTAGTCCCGGCATAAATCTGCCGAAATTGGGCGATATTTTGGTGATGTTTCGTAATAATTTGAATGGATCTATCATGGATTGCTATTTTTATTGATTCTGAACTCTTGAGCAGATTTCCTGCATGTTTGGACCCTCTGCAAACATCGCTGGAGAAGTATTCGTACGTATAGTCAGAGGCGTAGCTATAGGTGGTTCAGGCGGTTAATTGAAGCAGGGCCCACGAAGTCTCGGGGGCCCCCCAAAGGCATACCTGTCAACCTATTTGTGTCATATCCCTGTACAGGGCTCGAATTTTCCCCTATACATTGGCCAAAATCCCTATACATCTCCCAAAGATTTTTCTCGCTCGCTACGCTCGCTCGTCCAGGGATTACTATACACTTACATAGAAAAATACACCCTTTGGAAAGGAAAAAGCATTGAATTATGTACTGTACAGGGAATCCCTGTACGCTTGAATAAATTTATAAACCAAATTGTGCCTTTATGTGGTCAATTCAGAATGATGGCAGAATATATTATCATCACTGTGGACATTTTTAGGCATTATTTTCATCAGTACATAATCAGTATAATTCAATGATGCGGCATTATTTTAAGGAGGTAATACTGCTACGGTGCACAACGGTTGTCTATCCAAGCATTTCTGGACCAGAGAATCTGGCCATACACCCGGCAGCTAATTAAATGTCAACCCGGGACCTAAATCGTTTCGAAAATCACGCACTTTTTGACCACATCTGATGCCTAACCGGCACTTTGAATTGCCGGCCAGGCGCTAGATAAACCCCTGAGGACAATACTATCTGATATGTATTCAAAACGAGAATGGTTATGCGCTTTTGTAACCTCTAATAGAGACCTTATGGCAGGAACTTTCGCCAATCCTAGACAATTACATTGCTTTGCAAGAGTGCATCGGAAGTAGATATTACCATTTGATTCGCGATTTTTGGGATACCTACAGTGGAACCTCGTTAATACGAACACCAACGGACGGTAAAAATTTGTTTGCTTTATCCGGAGTTCGTATTAATCGGAGTAATACCCATTCAATTGCCATTGTAGGGACTTGATTTTGTGGATCTGTTTGTTCGTCTTATCCGGAAATTCGTATTAAATGTGTTCGTACTAACGAGGTTCTACTGTATATCCATCTGATTGGTAGTTCAAAGAATTTAACCGTTTGCCTTCAATGATTGAATATTCCATTCTAAACTGATAGCAAAATTTACAAATTACCTAGTATATATATATAATTGCAAAAGTGTTAAACAAAAATAGATAACTTATTGATTAATGCAAATGCAAGTGTTATGATAAACACCAATAAACCGACTTGGGACCAATTTATTGGTTTTCGAACTTTTCATACTTGGAAGCCTTTCGATCTTATTCCTACTTCAGTGATATTTTCGAACTTATTCCTACTTCATAAGTTTTCGAACTTATTCCTACTTACAGGCCTTTCGAACTTATTCCTACTTCAGAAATATATTCGAACTTATCCTACTTCATAAGTTTTCGAACTTATTCCTACTTACAGGCCTTTCGAACTTATTCCTACTTCAGAAATATATTCGGACTTAATCCTACTTCAGAAATATATTCGGACTTAATCCTACTTCAGAAATATATTCGGACTCCTCCTACTTCATAAGTTTTTGAACTTATTCCTACCAGGGACTTCTTTAATATAGGGACTGTAAACTTCGTTTTACGGTAAAATTAGCGTAGGCCTAAAACAGTATTGTTACTTATTGATATCCCGTAATCCGCTAATGCTAGACATAGGAAATGTATTATTGTCGTATAGGAAGTCATATTTTGGGAGTCCAACGGTAGGTAATATTGGTTTATCGAAAATATTTGTGGAATGTAAGTTATGCGATTTTCACACCTTCCATATATGGTAATATTGTTAAAATCTCGAGATTACTGAACTTTCTACATAGTATGAAATGTATCATTTTCGTACAGGAAATCATATTTGGGATTCCAACGATCATATTGGTTTATCGAAAATATTTGTGGAATGTAAGTTATTCGATTTTCACACCTTTCCATATATGGTAATATTGTTAAAATCTCTAGATTAATTAGTTTTATACATATGAAATATATTATTGGCGAATGGGAATGGGAATTCATATTTAGGGACTCAGTAGATCACATTGATTTACCTAAGGCGTTCCCATTAGCCTATATTATTATTTTGGCACTCTCCACAGGAGGATTGCCCCGACCCTGTTTTGTAGTTTAGCTAATTCTTACCTATCAGATATCTGTCATTATGTTGTTTATTAAAAAATCTTGATAAGTTTCTTTCAAATCTATATTTAAATCAATGTTGTCCAATAAAATGTATTAAGTGGTGATGAGAAATGAATTTAGGACTACATATTCTGATAAAATTCAAAAAGATTTAATACTTTATACATTAATTTCCAAATAACTCTACTGTTATTCAACAGACCGGCTAACTGGTTAATAAAATCTCTAATCGTTAACCGATGTCAGCAACGGTAACCGGTTAACCGAATCCAGCCTTGTTGTTTTCTAATAAACAACATAATGACAGATATCTGATATGTAAGTATTAGCTAAACTACAAAACAGGGTCGGGGCAATCCTCCTGTGGAGAGTACCAAAATAATAATATAGGCTAAGGGGAACGCCTTAGGTAAATCAATGTGATCTACTGAGTCCCTAAATATTAATTCCCATTTCCCATTCGCCAATAATAAATTTCATATGTATAAAACTAACTAATCTCGAGATTTTAACAATATTACCATATATGGAAAGGTGTGAAAATCACATAACTTACAATCCACAAATATTTTCGATAAACCAATAATACCGTTGGACTCCCAAAATATGACTTCCTATACGACAATAATACATTTCCTGTGTCTAGCATTAGCGGAGTACGGGATATCAATAAGTAACAATACTGTTTTAGGCCTACGCTAATTAAACCGTAAAACGAAGTTTACAGTTCCTATATTAAAGAAGTCCCTGTTCCTACTTACAGGCCATTCGAACTTATTCCTACTACATTTTTAGGATTAATTCCTACTTCAACTTTCGAACTTATTCCGCATTCCCATAATGCTATTTAAAACATACAGTGGACCAATAGAACCGATATTGGAATTACATCATATTACATCTGATAATTTATAAAAACAATAATATAAAAATAGAAATACACAAAAAATGAAAAAATAGAAATGTATCTATAAAATTAAAAATAAAAATATTTATTTAAGCTAATCTATTTGTTATCTACGTGTATGCACAATATATTCTATACAAAGGGACTGATTTTTGGCAGGACTTTAGATATGCATCAATTAAATTTGGGTACCTGCCGCGGTAACTTTATTAAGAGTGTATAATAAACCTTGTAGGTACGCCTTATTTTTCGCTTTCGTAGGTTTGACAATTTCTATGCTAAGTGATTCGGCCATTCTTAAATTTTCATATTCATTAGCAAATGTACATTTATACAGATCTTCGTTTTATGCAACCATAAAAATATAACACGCAATTGATAACATAAACCATACAAATTATGAGTGTCATTGTATGTTAGGCTGTGAAGTCAATCAATGAAGTGTCCGATTACTTGTGAAAGTAGAACACACAATTGAATAAACCAAACAATTAAAGGTGCTAATATATAACAGACAAAAATGTCCTTTAAACCCAAAGTCCGTTCGACGAAGTGTCCGTTCGACGAAATGTTCGTCGACGAAGTGTCCGCCATTCAAACCACACACCAACCGCGAAGCGGTTGGTGTGTGGTTGTGTTCCTGCATATTTCATCAATTGGAATACGTTCGCTGTAGTGCATGGCAATGACTGCTTGGTCAGAAAGATGTTCTTCAGTCAAATCTCATCTAGCGTAAGTCTTGATTCGCCTCATGAGGGAGAAAGAACGCTCAGCCTCCGCGCTAGTTATTGGTAGAGTGCTTGCTATGACAAGGAGCAGGCCCGGATTTACCATACGGCAGATGCGGCATATGCCGGGGCCCCGCGCTTTGGTGGCCCCGCGCTTGGGTCCCTCCAGTGGGTAGATTCTTTATTGACAAAAATGTTCAAATTCGATGTACCTACTTTATGTGCCATAGTTTGAGTATTAATATATAGTCTCTTTGTCCGGCGCAATGAAGCAATTGCCATACCAACGTGACCTAATTCTTTGAATTTTCGACTAAATGAACTAGGGTCTTATTTACTAATATCAATAATTAATCCAAATTCTACTAATTGTCCTGAGAATTTAACAAGTATTAAGTTTAAAAAAATTCGGGGGACAAGCCCCCAGAACCCCAAATCAATCACTCGCTACGCTCGCTCTGAAACTCCCTTGCCAGACAGGTTCCAATCCCGTGCCTCGGCTCTGCAAGCGTATTGAATTTCAGACTGAATTCAGATGTATATTTCCTTATTCGTAAATAGGAGCCCTTCCGTCTCGGTAGCTTTGCGACGGATCGGTGCTACACACATCAAGTTAACGGCCGCCACGCGGCCTTACCCCTCCCTAAACCAATCATTATATGACTCCATAATTTAAAATTTCACCCATTTGTTTACATATTTTGTCAACAACAACAATAAATATTAATGTTGAATATTTTTAAAGCGAGAATCGGAATCAGCATACTCACTCGTTCACCTATTACACCAACTGGAAGCCAGTCTCCTGGTTCATTTTGAATTTTCAGCAATTTGTTTACTTCATTAAACACAACAGCAATAAATATTGATTTTAGAATTTCTAAATGCGAAATTCGGAATCAGCATACTTGTTTACCTATATGACTATTTGGAAGCTAGCCTCTATCTCAATTATAAGTGCGGTTTCTATTCTCCTATCACACTAATACAAGCCGAACAAACATACCCACATACAACAATCGAGTTTTAATTCGTAAACACACATGTGAAATGTTAATGGCATGGGGGACAGAAGGAACAGCGTTTAATCTTAAATATTTTATGAGTAGGCCTCCTTGTCAGGGCCGGATTTGGGTTGCGCGGGGCCCGCGGCATATTTTTCCGCTCGGGGCCCCTTGATCATATTGCAAACGATTAAAATTGGCTTCCTTTGGCCCACGGAAAACTGATTTTTGGTTGGATCGATCATATTCGGGAATGAGTCAATATCACAAGCACCGAGAGTGAGAAGAAGATTGTTTGGAATTTTCGATGTTTTTCCTCCTTCCCTAACATCCTTGGCTGCAACAGAGCCTGCCACCTCCTGAGTTCACTTCCCAGTGATTTTGGAAAGGGAACAATGGAACAAGGAAGAGAAGTGCACCAACATGACGTTCTTTACCTCTGAATGATGAGTGAGTCCAGCAGTGGAATCGCAATTGTCCTCCTGGGAACGGTTTCTTCTACACCAATTTTTGTAGTCAGCTGGAGAATCTCATCATACCATAAGCTGAAAGTGATGTCAATTGTTTTTCGAGTGGTCTTCACACTTTCAATTACTTCATCAACCATCCTTATATGCCTCAAAGATGTCTTGATCAGGCTTCTGGAACTTTACGGCAAGTATTTTCACTAAGTCAAGAGTGTTTTTGATGATCATGAACACAGTTATTGTCTGAAATGAAGACAGTGCAGCTTTCAGCCCTTGAGCTTTTACTCTTGTATCATTATCCCAATCCCAACTTCCTGTAGTGCGAGGAAAATCAGG
The DNA here is from genome assembly GCA_028753945.1 of Hexactinellida sp. DTS-2022. Classification (NCBI taxonomy): domain Eukaryota; kingdom Metazoa; phylum Porifera; class Hexactinellida; species Hexactinellida sp. DTS-2022. The sequence goes on along the minus strand of JAPNXP010000012.1, from coordinate 1,713,341 downwards.
GTACTCATGAGGAGATAAGATGGCATCTTGGAAAGTAACAAGAGCTTCATAAATCTCCAAAAACACGTCGAAGCATGTGTGCCGCTCCGCCCAGCTTGTCTTGCATAGTCCTGTAAGCCTAGTATGTGAGGATTTAGGTAGATAGACCTCCACGGTCAATTCAAACAACCTCTGTCGCTTGGGACTGTTAGTTAAGAAGAGATATGTCTCGTTAATTAGAGCAATTAAGTTTCTTACTTCCTGAACTTTGCAACCTGCTGCAATTGAGAGGTTAAGGGAGTGAGAATAGCAGTGGGTGTACACGGCTAATGGACTAATCTCCTTGATCTTAGCTTGAATGCCTGCTACCGCAGAGGACATTACAGCAGCACCATCGTAGGCCTGACCTCGAATGTTGGATGGATCAAGAGATGTGGCAAAGAGAGATTCCAAAATCTTTTTGGGAGATAGAGAGAGCATTTGCTCTTTCCAAAAAGAGAAACCCAATTAAGCATTCCTTGATGTGAGGATCTTGAGGCGAAGATGAGTCCACAAACCTTAGGCACACAGAGAGAACTTCCTGGTTGGCATGTGGTTCAGTGCATTCATCAGCAATGACAGTGAATGATAGTCTGCCTTCTCGTAGATGTCTTGTGACCGCTCTTTTATCTTGTTGGCATAGAATCCATAGATATGGATTATTTGATTCTGGATGGTCTTGCTGGAGTATTTAGCATTTCGATTTGCAGTGAGAAGGTGCTTGTGAAGAAAATTATCTCTTTTTGTCAAAAGTTGCATTGTGGCTATGAAGTTGCCTCTGTTGGTGTCATCTTTGTCAAAATCCACCTTGTCATCCCGATGGCCTCTGAAAGGTAAGCCTTGTTTGGCGAGAAACTCTACCGCTAGAACAATATGGGGAAACACTTCTTTATTTTCCACTGCTTGCTGATCCTGCTGCTTCATCAGCCGGGTATCTACCCGTGCTTCAGGTGTTATGAAGTTGTGCTTGTAAAGATCGCTTGCTATGTTGCATTGTGATGTAGTAAGCTCATGGCAGACTAGAATTCCATCCTTACCAAGTGCCTTGGAATATGGCTTTTGGAACGGAGTCAACACCAAGACACCTGGTCGGGCTCCCAAACTGCCTCCTCTCTGTGGCTGTGCAGGAAAAAGGATGCAAAAACTACAGATACCGCCTGAAATCCCAGTTCTGTATGATATCCAAGAGAACTGCTAGCTGCTCTAGCCCTCTGAGTTGAAAATGGACCGTCCAAGTTTTTTCTAGCTTTGTCACCAAGTGGGAATGAAGTGTGTCTGAAGGAGCGGGTTTAGAGTGGAAAGTGAGGTACAGAAATCTCTGTTCATCTGGGATCTCATTCACCAGTTGCCTCAGTCGATCCCATGACCCATCAGCAGCTTGGACAAGAGTCCCTAGGTCACCATAGGAAGTAATAGTTGGTAAAGAGAAAGTAGCAGCTGAAAGGATGGCAGTAAGTAGTGGTGGTGATAACGGGGGATGATAACTCCTGAAGGAGTGGCAACTTCTGGAGACATTGAAATTTCAGAAGAAACTACTGATGTAGATACTGACATGGAGGGAATAAACGAAGGAGCAGTGTCTGCTTCAGGTATTTCGGGAGAGGTTATGGGGATATAAAGATTTTCAGTAGAAGAGTAAGTGGCGGGAGGTGGAGAAGTGGTCGTAGTTCTCGCCACCACATCATCTGTTTCCAGTCTAAATGGAGGAATATTTATCAATTATCCTTATAGTGAAAAGTACTGAGAGCATGCTCAATAGATACTGAGAGCATGCTCAATAGGTACTGAGAGCATGCTCAATAGGTACTGAGAGCATGCTCAATAGGTACTGAGAGCATGCTCAATAGGTACTGAGAGCATGCTCAATAGGTACTGAGAGCATGCTCATTAGGTACTGAGAGCATGCTCAATAGGTACTGAGAGCATGCTCATTAGGTACTGAGAGCATGCTCAATAGGTACTGAGAGCATGCTCATAACCACAAACACCTTTACATAAACACCTTTAATGAGTACATTAGGCTTTGCCCAACGAGTACATAATGCTTTCCCCTTCAATTTTTCCTCTACTTCTCATACTTGTTCTCAAATCCAAATTTTTTGTCTAAATGCCACTTATGACTAGAGGAAATGCTAGAGAGATTCTAGCCAACACTTTGGAACGATTTAAGTCCCTACTAATGAAGCTGTTGGTGTAGTTTTTACCTAGAACAGTGGGTTAACCGTTTTAGGTTGCAACGATTTTAAAGAATATGTCACAGAAAACAAAGAAGCAGTGTGGGGAGCAGTTGGGATGACCAAAACCGACAAGTATTCTCTCTCAAAGAGAGAATACTTGTCGGTTTTCTTCAATATTTTTGAGATAATGAGATTATTACCATATAAAGAATTAAGTGCTAATAATCTCATTATCTCAAAAATCATTGAAGTTAGGCCTAGAAAATGTATTATTAATGAATAGGAAGTTACCAATTACGGATAGATCAGTACTAGCATGGTTAATATAAAATAGATAGTTTTTATGTTATGGCTCATTTTAAGAAATATGCATTTCCCTGGCAACCGAGGAATGCGTCAACATTCCATTTATAATTTCGATATATTTCATTCAACTAGTTATGGACATCATCATGTTCCAATTTTGAACATTTATAACTCGTATAACTATGTTAAAAGCAGGCTATAAAAACACGATAATTCCCACGAAAAATAGCGATTACATAATCAAATGGTGATATATCACAATTCTAAAGGGTGTTATGTATGCCTTGATATCATGTTCGTAACTTCCTATACAATTATAATGCATTTCTCAGGTCTGTCATTACTAGATATTGAGATAAAGATATGTCAGCTAATAATCAATGGACTTTAAGTAATCCATGGTCCAGCAAAATCTACATAGTAGTATGGCCTTATATAACGAAGGTCACGGTTATTGGTATATTAAGTAGAAATTACTTATATAGAGCTCAGCTCTAGTAGAGTTCAGTTTTTCAGTATGTGTATTCAGGCAGTGAGAAAGGTCAGTTTTTCCAAACTTTGAAATTGACCTTTAGAATATAAGCCTGGGCCTTTAGTATGGGAAAAATCTGAACTCTACAAAGCTCAGCTCTATATAAGCATTCTCTATTAAATATATATACAGTGGAGCCTCCCATAACGGACACTCCAAATAGCGGACTACCTCTATATAACGGACAACCCTCGTGGCACGGATTTATTTATTTAGCATATGTCTAATAGAAAAGCAACCTCTAAATAGCGGACAACCTCTAAATAACGGACAACGGTTCCGGTCCCAAGGTGTCCGTTGTTCAGAGGCTCTACTGTATACTGTATAATTAATATGACCATATTTAGTATTTATCCAATTGAAAATTATAACCGGGGAACGGGGGACTAATCAAATTTTGCTCATGCCATGTTTCCCCACTTGTAGAGAGGTTGCACTGTACTATCTTAATTAAGGCAATTAGAGAGTGTTATTTTTATTTATTATTTATTCATTTTGTGCAAATTTCAAATACATTAAAATTTTTGCAAATTGTTTTGCAAGTCTCGATGCAAGTTACCATGATTATGTTACTGTTTAATTATAACTAGCGCGCTTCGCTTGCTAGGTCGCTTCACGGCAGAACACAACCACACACCAACCGCTTCGCGGTTGGTGTGTGGTTTATATACTCCTAATATTGATTATAAAGCGAAAATAGGCCTAAAATAGTCAAATTTAACAAAGTGAAATTTAGTGATTACGTCATCATGCGATAATGAGTAAGCATAGTGACGATCTGGTGTGACCAACGTGTCCGCATCATTATTGTACATGTTCTATTAAATTTTCAGATTTTTATCTCTTAAAGGGCGCGAATTATGTTCGATTAAGTGAATTTTCAGGGTTCTGAAATGTGACAATGACGTCATAACTTGTCGAGGTGTGAGAAATTTTGAGTGGAAACCTCAACTTGTTGCGAGTGCCAAAAGTTACCTCTATATGCCAAAAATCACATTTGGAAACCGTCCACTTTCTTCAATCATCTCGTAACATACAAACAAATATATACACATATACACACACATATTAGTCCAGCGTCATAGACATAAAATTTCACAAGATTGTTCATTTTTTTGATAAAAGCACCAAAATTTGTACACATGTACTTTGATGTATGCGAACATTTTTGGATATTGAGGCAATTGAAAGAGTGTCTATATCGGCCATGACAGCTCGCCAAAGTAACCACGTCCGATAGTGTTCGCCGGACGTGTTTCCCATAAAAACTTGTTCAAATTAAGTTATATCGTCTTTTTATTGTTGAATTCGGTTTCGAAGTAAAATTTCCGATAATTTGATATATCACATGACCATATTTGGAATAGAGATGCACCGGATCCACTATTTTGGTTCCGGCCGGATCCGGATCTCGCCGGATCCTGGATCTGCAAATCCGGCCGGATCCGCCTTTGCATATTCCATCAGTCTACCACGGACTTGTTAGATGATATGAACACGATGTAGGGAATACAAGACTCTAACATATCTAACGATAAAAATTAATGTATTATAGTTGTCACGTACACTAAATCAAAGTACTAACTGAGTCCAGCTTACAGTTTTTATGTACGTACCAACCGAAATATAATAGATATATTTACTAGAGAATAAAAATAAAATTATTCGATATTTATGGTAAATCACGGTGAATATTGAATAATTTTATCAAATCACGTTTTACAGGGTCGGTGTGTGCATAAGTATACTCAGGTAGTTGAGTGGAGTCGAAAGAGGGGTCACTCGATTGGGTAAGGACACAATTGGAGAAAGGAATTTTTGACACATTCCTGATACATTCCAGCGTTGCTATGGAAAAAAATTCTTCCAAATATGGTCATGTGATATATCAAATTATCGGAAATTTTACTTCGAAACCGAATTCAACAATAAAAAGACGATATAACTTAATTTGAACAAGTTTTTATGGGAAACACGTCCGGCGAACACTATCGGACGTGGTTACTTTGGCGAGCTGTCATGGCCGATATAGACACTCTTTCAATTGCCTCAATATCCAAAAATGTTCGCACTACATCAAAGTACATGTGTACAAATTTTGGTGCTTTTATCAAAAAATGAACAATTATATGGTTGTGCCGCTGCACTATATACAGGTTTGTGTTTTAATAGTATAGATGTCTATATTTATATAGGAAAAAGTAGATCTTTTGGGGCAAATTACACCTTAAGCCTAAATGGTGGCCCAAAGATGTGCCTTTCACAAATGTTAGTCGGTGTTGTAAGAAGAAACTCTTAATTAAAATACTTAGGGCATATAAGAAATAATTTATGGTCCAGCCCTCAGTATTTCTCCAGCAAGGATCATTCCAGCGCCTCGTGTTGATACTACTGGTTCTGATACAATAGCAAAGGAAGCTACTAATAGTCCTAGTACTTTCACCAGGACATAATTTCATTAGATGAAATAGTTGAAGATTCTAATGAATCCATTTTCCATGGCTACTCAATCCGCAACCCGAATCTACTTTGAAATTGCATTCAACAAGTACCTTGGCTTCCTTGTGTGGTGTGGAGCCTCTAACACCACTTGTTACACAGGATACTCCCAGGATATTAGATGAACCAACAAGATCACGTTGTGTTCTTGAGTCATCCGATCCTAACATCTTATTAACTGATATGATATCACTATCAACGCATTTGTGTAAGTTGATAAAGAGTGCATAATAATATGTATTAATATAATTGTTTGGCATTATTTCTTGCAAATATTAATTAAATTAATATCTCTGTAGGAAAATTTGAAGAATACGTACCCGGAGATACGAGGCCTCCAGGACACAATTTTATCAAAGTAAGTATAGCTAATACATCCTTTTCCGATCTGTTTTGATATATCATTTTACTTTTCCTTAGTGAATAATATAGATACATAAACTATTACTAAATGTTTTATTTTTAGAGGCGCTTGTTTATCAAGGCTCCGAATTTCAGTGTCCAAATACATCATGATGGCCAGTTACACTGGGTATGTTCTTCATGTGACGCTTACGGAGCAGTTTCTCTATATGATTCGCTGTATGGGGGATCTACTAGCAAGGAATTGGATACACAACTTTCTTTACTATATAGGAAGGAAATCGGTGACTTTGGTGACTTAAATGTAACTATTGCATCAGTTCAGCAGCAAAATGGCGGGGCTGACTGTGGACTGTTTGCGATAGCCGTTTGCCTCTCATTGGCAGTTAAAGTTGATCCCTCAAAAGTAAGATGGCGACATAGGAATATGAGGAAGCACTTGAGTGAAATTTTCAAATCAGAAAAAATAACTCAGTTCCCAACAATACAGGGAAGGCATTTGAATGTGCAAAATGAAATGTACACAATACATAATCTCACTATGGTGTGTTTGTCGTTTACCTACATGTTTAAATCTCGGCTAAAAACTCGCTACTTCCGTGAAGATGGATCTTGTTTGCCTTCCTAATCCACATCTCATAATCAGCTTGAGAAACAACCTTTGACTGTACATTTACTTTTTACACTTAATGCATTACTACTTATATTTCAAGGTGTACTGATTTGTAAGCGCTTCGAGACACTTGTAAGAAGCGTAATTTAAATGCTGTTCTATTATTATTATTATTATTATATGCATTCAACAATATGGTGGAGTGCCCAAATTGTCAAAGATGGTATCATAAGCCATGTGTGGGCCTTCCGGATACAAAAAAGGCGGTGACTACCTTCCTTTGTTACTCATGCACCACTATACAATACAGGGGCGGCATACCCGGTACGGCAGGTACGGCGAGCGCCGTACCTGCCGTACCGGGTATGCCGCCGTGCCTGCCGTACCTTTTAATATCCCGCCGTACCACTTTTCGAAAGGGTGTGCCGCGCCTGCAATAGTTTGAATATTATTTAGTGTATTAGAAATAATCAATTGAAAGAGTATTAGTTATCTTTATTACTTTTCACAATTTTTGAATTTCATATTTTTTAAACATGCAAAAAAATATCTAATATTGTAGAACACATTTTCGACCCTCATAAAAGAAATTTCTGTAGATATTCGTCTGAGGACGGAGAATAGTTGTTCACAAGCTTGAGAGTTAATGTCATCAATTGTGTCACAGTTGGTTGATTTCATTGAATAAGAGATGTTGCAACAGTGATTCAGGGAATGGAAACGGTCAATGAAGAATGCTGTTTCTTGGAATAAATTGGATCCCTGTAAATTGCAAAATTAATAATTTAGCATGTATTGTAATCCGTAGTAATATACCTTGTTACGGAAGATGTTGGCTCGGTTAATTTGTATGGCTTTTCTTCAGCACTAATGAGGTTTCAGTTAACCGCAGCACTTATCAGGTTTCCAGGTATGTAGCATTGATAATGTTTCTAGTACAGTTGCAGTAATAAGGATTCCACAAATAGGATTTTGTAAACGCCAACATCTTCCGTATTGGAAGATGTTGGCTCGGGAATTACAAATATAATTACTGTAAATCCCTTCGTTATATCCGGATATAACGAAGGAATTTACAGTTCTTAAGCACTTCGTTATAACGAGAGTTCACTTTATATTCATGTTTACTTCTAGTATTTACATATTTTCTATATTTCAGATCATAATTATATTTGTAATACCCGAGCCAACATCTTCCAATACGGAAGATGTTGGCGTTTACAAAATCCTATTTGTGGAATCCTTATTACTGCAAATGTTACTAGAAACTTTATCAATGCTACATAACTGGAAACCTGATAAGTGCTGCGGTTAACTGAAGCCTAATTAGTGCTGAAGAAAAGCCATACAAATTAACCGAGCCAACATCTTCCGTAACAACATACCTAACAAAAGTCTTTGTTATCAAATCATGTTATTGATCTACACTGAGTCCATTTGATGTCGAAAATAATTTATTGGTGAGTAACAAATGTAAATACCCCATTGTTCCATGAACCAATATATACTACTGCTATTGAAATCGAATAATTATCGATATTTTCGAATTTTTAATAGATTGCCGCAAGATAATTACCAAAACATCAAAATCCCGAAATCCCGGGATTGAGAAATCAATCCCGGAAGTCAATCCCGTGAAGAAAATACACCGGGATCCCGGGATTGTAAACCCTAGTTACAAGTAAGTTAACTTATTACGGACTATTGTAATTGTAGTAACCTTGCAATTAACACAATATTAATGCAGTCGACTCCACATAACTAAGTCACCGGTTAATAGATTTATCCGCTTTATCGGGTCATATCAACCTGGTCCCGAGGTGATTCTATTAAGCAGAGTCGACTGTATTTACTAATCTTGCTTTACACTTAGGCTGCCTATATGCACAGACACGGATGCAGTAGAAGATACGATAGAAAAGTGCACGAAGATTTATCCAAAACATCAAAGGTTATCACCTGGACTGCTTGTCATGGTGTGCAGACACAAAGTTTGTTATGGATTCCATATAATGAGAAAAAAATCCAAAATTGCAGCCAGTGCCGACGCATGTTCCTTTGGTGGCACTATATTTTGTTGGTGGGTTATTAATAGTGCCTCCAATGGAACATGCTGTCGGCACAGGCTGCAATTTTGGATTTTTTTGCCATGTCATCATCACTATGAAGGTGTTAAATTATTTCAGAAAGGTGTTTCAGAAGGCATTGACCCTTAGAGTGGTGGAAGCTTCCATTCAGCTCATTTAATTTAGAGATATTCAAGTTTCAGTTGAATATAATAGTTGATGACTCAGCATTTTTTATGTGCGTGTTGGGTGATCACCCAACACCAACCAACCCATTCGAATTGTGAAAATCGTGAAAACACATTTTTTGACGATGTCATCATCACCTAAATGTGTCAGGACCCATTTGTAGAGGTGTTACGTGGCATAAGAATCAATTGATTAATTAGAAGTTTGTTTCTATCTTGTATCATCTCTTGAGATTTATGATATTTAATTAATTAGTATAAATAATTATTAATATTATTTATAATATAATACCAATTTCAATGTCAACTTACAATTATTAAGTTAAATTATTTTGTCAAAATAATTAATTAATTAATTTGGCTATCAAATTTCAATTCCGAACATTCGATAACCCCTAATAAACAAATTGGAAGAATCTATATAAGTCATATACTGGCTGAATTAAATATAATTAATTACGTCAGTATATTTATAGGGCACAAGTATTCCTTCAGTAAATATAATCACATAATTTGGCGTTGTTAAAGAATGTAAATCTTAGTTTTCAATTAGAAAATAAAAGCCTACTCGATTTCACAAGTTGAATCAATAGAATATTACAAGTTGAAACTATAGAATTATAATTAACACTTTCATTTAAACTGAAGTGTTAGTAAACAAAGGGAATTGGCAACTCAATTGTGGCACAAACCGAGCCCAATTTGAGAATTCGTGCACTGTGAAAAGGTGTAGAATTTAATTTTCTATCGAATGCATAAAAATTGAATTTTCGCGCACTATTTATTGTTCTTTTCTAACATTGAATAGGTGTAAAAATGTGTCCAAAAAAATGTAATAAAAATCGTGACCCCAGGTGCACATCTGTAACCCATGAGACACCTATCCTGAAAATTTAATTTCTTAATTAATAAAACTCTGTTCTGTGGAGTGGATACGGAAGGATAACTAACCAAAGCACTAAGACCAATACTGGGCCACTATACTATAGCATAGTCGGCACAGTAATAAAAATCCAAAATTGCAGCTGTGCCGACGCATGTTCCTTTGGTGGCACTATATTTTGGTGGTGGTTTATTGATAGTGCCTCCAAAGGAACAAGCTGTCGGCACATGCTGCAATTTTGGATTTTTTTTCATCATGTCATCATCACTATGAAGGTGTTAAATTATTTCAAAAAATGTGTTTCAGAAGGCATCGACCCTTAGAGTGGTGGCAGTTTCCATTTAGTTCACTTCATTTTAGAGATATTCAAGTTTGAGTAGAATATAATAGCTGATGACTCAGCATTTTTTATGTGGGTGTTGGGTCATCACCCAACATCAACTAACCAATTTTAAAAATCGAATTAGCAAAATTGCAAAAAATTTTTTTAACGATGTCATCATCACCTCAAGGTGTCAAGACCCACTTGTATAGGTGGCATGTGCCATAAGGATCAATTGATAAATTGAAAGTTTGTTTCTATCTTCTATGATATCTGAGATTTATGATATTTAATTAATTAGTATAAATAATTGTTAATAATATTTATAATTTAACACCAATTTCAATGTCAACTTATATTTATTAAGTTTAATTGTTTTGTCATAAATAATAAATTAATTAATTTGGCTATCAAATTTCAATCCCGCACAGTCGATAACCCCTAATAAACAAATTGGGAGCATCTATATAGGTCATATACTGACTTAATTAATTATAATTAATTACGTCAGTATATTAACAGTGCAAGAGTATTCTTGCAGAAGGAAATATAATCACATAATCTGTCGTTGTTATGGAATGACTAGAATCTTATTTTCAATTGGGAAATAGAAGCCTACTCGATCTCACAAGTTGAATCAATATAATAATAACGAGTTGAAACAATAGAATTTATATTTAACACTTTCAATCGAACTGAAGTGTTAGTAAACAAAGGAAACTTGCAACTCAATTGTGGCACAAACTAAGTACAACTTTAAAATTCGTGCAATGTGAAAAGGTGTAGAATTTAATTCTCTATCGAATGCATATAAATTTAATTTTCGGGTACTATTTATTGTTCCTGTTTCAATATTAAACAGGTGCAAAAATGTGTCCAAAAAAATGTAATAAAAAATCGTGACCCCAGGTGCACATCTGTAACCCATGAGACACATATCCTGAAAATTTGAGCTCTTAGTTAATTAAACTCTGTTCTGTGGAGAGGATACGGACTAATAACAAAAAAATCCAAAATTGCAGCTGTGCCGACGCATGTTCCTTTGGTGGCACTATATTTTGGTGGTGGTTTATTGATAGTGCCACCAATGGGACATGCTGTCAGCACAGCTGCAATTTTGGAGTTTTTACTGTGCCGACTATACTATAGTATAGTGGCCCAGTATTAGAATCACTGCCTTTATTATTTTTACTGTGCCGACTATACTATAGTATAGTGGCCCAGTTCTAATCTTACTGCCTTGGTTAGTTATTACTGTGCCGACTATACTATAGTATAGTGGCCCAGTTCTAATCTTACTGCCTTGGTTATTACTGTGCCGACTATACTATAGTATAGTGGCCCAGTTCTAATCTTACTGCCTTGGTTATTATTATTATTTTCCTTCCGTATCCTCTCCACAGAACAGAGTTTTATCAACTAAGAGCCCAAATTTTCAAGATATGTGTCTCATGGGTTACAGATGTGCACCTGGGGTCACGATTTTTTATTACATTTTTTGGGACACATTTTTGGACCTGTTTAATATTGAAACAGGAACAATAAATAGTACCCGAAAATTAAATTTATTTGCATTCGATAGAGAATTAAATTCTACACCTTTTCACAGTGCACGAATTTTCAAATTGTACTTGGTTTGTGCCACAATTGAGTTGCAAGTTTCCTTTGTTTACTAACACTTCAGTTCAATTGAAAGTGTTATATCTAATTCTATTGTTTCAACTCGTTATTATTATATTGATTCAACTTGTGAGATCGAGTAGGCTTCTATTTTCCAATTGAAAAAAAAGATTATATATTTCACAACAACGACAGATTATGTGATTATATTTACTTCTGCGAGAATATTATTGCACTGTTAATATACTGACGTAATATATTAAATATAATTAATTCAGTCAGTATATTACTTATATAAATGCTTATAATTTGTTTATTAGGGGTTATCGAGCGTGCGGAATTTAAATTTGATAACCAAATTAATTAATTAATTATTCATGACAAAATAATTTAACTTAATAATTGTAAGTTGAAATTGAAATTGGTGTTAAATTATAAATAATATTAATTATTATTTATACTAATTAATTAAATATCATAAATCTCAGAAATCAAATAAGATAGAAACAAACTTCCAATTTATCAATTGATCCTTATGCCAAGTAACACCTCTACAAATGGGTCTTGACACCTTGAGGTGATGATGACATCGTAAAAAAAATGTGTTTTTACAATTTTATTAATTCGATATTTAAAATGGGTTAGTTGATGTTGGGTGATGACCCAACACTCAGATAAAAAATGCTGACTCATCACTTATTATATTCTACTGAAACTTGAATATCTCTCAAATGAAGTGAGCTAAATAGAAACTTCCACCACTCTAAGGGTCGTTGCCTTCCGAAACACCTTTCTGAAATAATTTAACACCTTTAGAGTGATGATGACTTGGCGAAAAAAAATCCAAAATTGCAGCTGTGCCACAAGCATGTTCCTTTGGAGGCACTATCAATAAACAACCAACAAAATATAGTGCTACCAAAGGACATGCGTCGGCACAGGCTGCAATTTTGGATTTTATTATTATTATTTTCCTTCCGTATCCTCTCCACAGAACAGAGTTTTATTAACTAAGAGCCCAAATTTTCAGGATATGTGTCTCATGGGTTACAGATGTGCACCTGGGGTCACGTTTTTTTGTAACATTTTTTTTGCCTCATTTTTGCACCTGTTTAATGCTAGAAAAAGAACAATAAATAGTCCGCGAATAACTAATTTATATGCATTCGATAGATAATTAAATTCTACACCTTTTCACAGTGCACGAATTTTTAAATTGGGTTTCGTTAGTGCCAGAATAGAGTTGCAAATTTCCTTTGTTTACTAACACTTCAGTTCAATTGAAAGTGTTAAATCTAATTCTATTGTTTCGACTCGTGATTATTATATTGATTCAACTTGTGAGATTGAGTAGGCTTCTATTTTCTAATTGAAAACTAAGATTTTACATTCCATAACAACGACAGATTATGTGATTATATTTACTTCTCCGTGAATATTCTTGCACAATGGATACATGACATATTTAATTCTAATTAATTCGCTCTGTGTTTAACTAATAGAGACGGTTCCAATTAGATTATTGGGGTTATCGAGTGCGCATAATTCAAATATTATAATTTAATTAAATTAAAATTAATAATAATTGCAAATAATTGAACTTCTTTTATTTTGCTGAACAAAATAATGGTGTTAAATTATTAATATATTAATAATTATTTATACTAATTAATTAAATATCATAAATCTCAGGGATTATACGAGATAGAAACAAACTTCCAATTTATCAATTGATCCTTATGCCACGTAACACCTCTACAAATGGGTCTTGACACCTTGAAGTGATGATGACATCGTCAAAAAAATGTGTTTTTACAATTTTATGAATAATATTTTGCGAGTGGGTTGGTTGGAGTTGGGTGATCACCCAACACTCACATAAAAAATGCTGAGTCATCAGCTATTATAATCTACTCAAACTTGAATATCTCTAAAATTAAGTGATCTAAATGGAAACTTCCACCACTCTAAGGGTCGATGCCTTCTGTAACACCTTTTTCAAATAATTTAACACCATCATAGTGATGATGACATGGCAACAAAAAAAATCCAAAATTGCAGCTGTGCCGACAGCATGCATCATTGGAGGCACTATCAATAAACCAACAACAAAATATAGTGCCACCAAAGGAACATGCGTCGGCACAGGCTGCAATTTTGGATTTTATTATTATTATTTTTGGTCCGTAGATCGTCCACTGAACAGAGTTTAATTAACTAAGAACCCAAAATTTCAGGACAGGTGTCTCATGGGTTACAGATGTGCACCTGGGGTCACGATTTTTTACTACATTTTTTTGGACACATTTTTGCACCTGTTTAATATTAGAAAAAGAACAATAAATAGTGCACAAATATTTAATTTATATGCATTCGATAGAGAATTAAATTCTACACCTTTTCACAGTGCACGAATTTTTAAATTGAGTTTCGTTTGTGCCACAATTGAGTTGCAAGTTTCCTTTGTATACTAACACTTCAGTTCAATTGAAGTGTTAAATCGAATTCTATTGTTTCAACTTGTGATAATTACATTGATTCAACTTGTGAGATCGAGTAGGCTTCTATTTTCTAATTGAAAACTAAGATTTTACATTCCATAACAACAACAGATTATGTGATTATATTTATTTCTGCTCAGAATATTCTTGAACAATGGATACATGAGATATTTAATTCTAATTAATTCGCTCTGTGTTTAACTTAGAGAAACGGTTCCAATTAGATTATTAGGGTATCGAGTGCGCTGAATTCAAATATGATAGTGAAATTAAATTTAAATTAATTATTATAGCAAATAATTGAACTTAATTTATTTTGATGTAAATAATATTGGTGTTAAATTATCTTAGATTAATTAAATATTTAAACTAATTATCTAAATTTCATTAATCTCAGAAATGATACAAGATAGAAACAAACTTTAAATGAATCAATTGGTCCTTATGGCACGTACCACCTATACAAGTGGATCTTGACACCTTGAGGTGATGATGACATCGTCAAAAAAATGTATTTTTACAATTTTGTGAATTATATTATTAAAATGGGTTAGTTGGAGTTGGGTGATGACCCAACACTCACATAAAAAATGCTGATTCATCACTTATTATATTCTACTGAAACTTGAATATCTTTGAAACGAAGTGAGCAAAATGGAAACTTCCACCACTCTAAGGGTCGTAGCCTTCTGAAACACCTTTCTGAAATAATTTAACACCTTTATAGTGATGATGACTTGGTGAAAAAAAAATCCAAAATTGCAGCCTGTGCCGACAGCATGTTCCATTGGAGGCACTATCAATAGACCACCACCAAAATATAGTGCCACCAAATGAACATGCGTCGGCACAGGCTACAATTTTGGATTTTTTATTATTATTATTTTTTTTTCTTCTCCGTAGACGGTGCCCTGGCCTGAGCTTTATAGTTGATGGGCTGAAACTTGGCATGTAGGTGCGATGGGACCGTCTAATTTGCACCTGGGGTTACGATTTTTGATTAACAAATTTTGACACGTCTCTAACACCTTTCAAAATTTGTCTGGTCCATAACACAAAATATGTTTTACTAAACCCCCAAATTTTATTTCACATTTGGATTCACCATAAAATTCTGCGTCTGATGGGAGAAGAAAACTTTCAATAAAGAGTTTTATTTCTGCCATAAATGGGGGTTGAAATTTCTTTGTTTACTCACACTTCAGTTTCAGTATAACTGTTAAATCTAATTCCATAGTTTCAACTTGTAATAACTATATTGATTTAACTTTTTAAATCTTACTCTATTGATTCAACTTGCGATAATTAAATTGATTTAACTTATAAATTGCAGCTGGCTTCTATTTAATTTACCATACAATGGATTAAATAAAATAATATAATATAAGGAATTTGTTGACTTAATTCAACTCAACCGTGGATAACAATGCTAATATAAATAACTAATAATATAATTTATTATCAATACATAATGAATGCATGGCATCAAACTCAAGATGGTTTAAGATAGAAACAATCTTCAAATTTATCTACCGTTCCTTGTGACTCGGACCAATTAACAAATGCTTCTTCACACCTTGGGCGTTGATGACTTGGCGAAAAAAAATCCAAAATTGCAGCCTGCGCCGACAGCATGTTCCTTTGGAGGCACTATCAATAAACAACCAACAAAATATAGTGCCACCAAAGGAACATGCGTCGGCACAGGGTGCAATTTTGGATTTTTTTTTCGCCATGTCATCATCACTATGAAGGAGTTAAATTATTTCAAAAAGGTGTTTCAGAAGGCATCGCCCTTAGAGTGGTGGAAGTTTCCATTTAGTTCACTTCATTTTAGAGATAATCAAGTTTGAGTAGAATATAATAGCTGATGACTCAGCATTTTTTATGTGAGTGTTGGGTCATCACCCAACATCAACTAACCCATTTTAAATATCGAATTAACAAAATTGTAAAAACACATTTTTTTGACGATGTCATCATCACCTCCAGGTGTCAAGACCCATTTGTAGAGGTGTTATGTGGCATAAGGATCAATTGATAAATTTGAAATTTGTTTCTATCTTCTATAATCTCCGAGATTTATGATATTTAATTAATTCGTATAAATAATTATTAATATTATTTATAATTTAACACCAATTTCAATGTCAGCTTAAATTTATTAAGTTTAATTATTTTGTCATCTATATATATAAAGTTGTTTGTGTGTGTGTGTGTATGTGTGTGTATGTCCTCACATCTCCTCTGAGAGTTCTCAACAGATCTGAATCAAATTTTGTATGTCACTTAGGGGCTACCCAACCACCCTGAATAAGGAATTTTTAAGAGATATCTACATTTCTCGCGGAGTTAACTCGAAATATGTGATTTTTTTGCCACCTTCCCATACATTTCAATGGGAATTATCAAAAGTTCACAGTGTGCTAGAAAAACATTTCAAACGTGCAATCTAGGTTGTAGTGTATGAGGAATCCAAATATGATATTTTAAAGTCAATAGAATGCATAGTTTGCAATTTACCACATGCATATTTTTCACACTTTGCGAGGGTACCGACCATGACCTATCAGATTGCAGAGTTTTCACATTATTCTGACTCGAGTTTTATTGGTCTATAATTCAATGGGTTAATTGTGTATGAAAGAAAACAACAATTGAATGTCCCTTGCTCTAGCTGACATGATTTTACCAATAAAATTTCAGCTTGCAATGAGTTGTCAATACTCAATAGTCTCATTCCTATGGTCCCCGTAATATTAATACAACTGTTACAATATTGTTAACTTCTGTCATATCCGTCATATTTCACATTTCACATCCGTCATATTAGATATCCGTCATATTTCAAATCATAAACTCATTATAAGACATCCCGTGGATTTGAAAACCGCGGCGAAGCGCGGGCACCCGGCTAGTAAATAATTAATTAATTAATTTGGCTATCAAATTTCAATTCCGCACACTCGATAACCCCTAATAAACAAATTGGGAGCATCTATTTAAGTCATATATTACTTAATTAATTATAATTAATTACGTCAGTAAATTAACAGTGCAATAATATTCTCGCAGAAGTAAATATAATCACATAATCTGTCGTTGTTATGGAATGTAGAATCTTAGTTTTCAATTGGAAAATAGAAGCCTACTCGATCTCACAAGTTGAATCAATATAATAATAACGAGTTGAAACAATAGAATTAGATTTAACACTTTCAATTGAACTGAAGTGTTAGTAAACAAAGGAAACTTGCAACTCAATTGTGGCACAAACTAAGTACAATTTGAAAATTCGTGCACTGTGAAAAGGTGTAGAATTTAATTCTCTATCGAATGCATATAAATTTAATTTTCGGGTACAATTTATTGTTCCTGTTTCAATATTAAACAGGTGCAAAAATGTGTCCAAAAAAATGTAAGCAAAAATCGTGACCCCAGGTGCACATCTGTAACCCATGAGACACATATACTGAAATTTTTGGCTCTTAGTTAATTAAACTCTGTTCTGTGGAGTGGCTACGGACTAATAAATAGTAATATACCAAAGCACTAAGATTAGTACTGGGCCACTATACTATAGTATAGTCGGCACAGTAATAATAATAACCAAGGCAGTAAGATTAGAACTGGGCCACTATACTATAGTATAGTCGGCACAGTAATAATATGCCAAAGCACTAAGACCAATACTGGGCCACTATACTATAGTATAGTCGGCACAGTATTATATTATTATAATAACTAACCAAAGCACTAAGACCAATACTGGGCCACTATACTATAGTATAGTCGGCACAGTAATAACTAACCAAGGCAGTAAGATTAGAACTGGGCCACTATACTATAGTATAGTTGCCACAGTTATAATATCGATAAAGACAGTGATTCCAATACTGGGCCATTATACTATAGTATAGTCGGCACAGTATATAATATAGAAAAAAAAGGCAGTGATTCCAATACTGGGCCACTATACTATGGTATAGTCGGCACAGTAATAAAGGCAGTGATTTCAATACTGGGCCACTATACTATAGTATAGTCGGCACAGTAATAATAATATCGATAAAGGCAGTGATTTCAATACTGGGCCACTATACTAAAGTATAGTCGGCACAGTAAAAAATAAAGGCAGTGATTTCAATACTGGGCCACTATACTATAGTATAGTCTGCACAGTAATAATAATAATATCGATAATAAAGGCAGTGATTCCAATACTGAGCCACTATACTATACAGGGGCGTATACTCGGGATGGGGATTGCCCGGATTGGTAGGGCCATTTATGCTAACTTGCATCATACTTAATAGAAGATGATGGCTCTTGACAAATTATTGGTAGGGCCATGGCCTCACCAACCCTACCGGAGCCTACGCCTATGCTATAGTATAGTCGGCACAGTAAAAAGGAATCAACTGTGATGGTTTATAACCTGCTATTGAAATACTTCAAAAGACCTCCACAAACAGGGGCGGATTGGGCCGCCGGGACACCGGGATAATGCCCGGTGGGCCGGTGGATCGATGGGCTGTGGATCGATGGGCCGGTGGATTCGGGCAGTGGGCCAGTTTCGCGAAAGTAGCCCAATCCGCCCCTGTCCACAAATCATAGTTTATGATAATGCGTGCAACTTACACAATACGTGTATGATCAAGTATGTTGTAGCATAGCATTCTATACATAAGGCAATGGCAGTTCTATTTTTTTTGGACCAGGGATTGGTTAGTATATTCAAATTTAATTTTTTCCTTTATTACGTTATATAACATCCATAAGCTGTTTCGATTTAAAAACAGTCTTGGAGATGCAAAACTAACCTGTAACATATAAAACATTTGCCAAGGAGGTGTTTTTGAGATTTATTTTTAATAACCCATAATGATTAAATGGACTATTCAACATAAATAAGCGATATGGAAATTATTATTATTATTATCTACTTATACTAACTTAAATTTCAACGAGATGAGTTGTATCGTACCCGGATGTACCTCGAATTATCGGGGAGAAGAACACTTCACAAAAGTATTTAGTTTTCCCAAGGATGAACAAGTTCGTGAAAAATGGTTTAGAGCCATTCCAAGACCCAGAGAAGATTACCAGAACAACATAAATATAAAGGTAAATACTCTTATACACTTATTTTTAACTAATCATTAGTTCACATTCGAAATTATTGAATCATTTCTTAGGTTTGTATACTCCACTTCAAAGAGGAATTCATTGAAAGGACATTCGAATATTTTGATGGACAGAAGATGGTTGTGGCACCACGAGACCGAGTGTCCCTGACGAAGCAGTGTTGCCAAGTGAGTTCAGATAAATTCCTGGAGATTGACCATAAAATTTACGGAGAAACAAAAGTTTTTACGGAGCATGCTAAAATTCCCTCTGCGACCCAATTGATCTTAATTTGCTTTTTCAAATCATATAAACTAACTATTTTGTATGAATAATCATTTATAAAGGTAGATATATGGACGCTTTCGCGCTTGTAAACATAAGATATACTCACTAATAGTATGTATCAAACCATCAAAGTAAGATTTAATTTAACTAATTTTTAATTGCGCAACTGTTTTGAATCAAGAGTATTCTGAGATTGGAATAATTCATCACTATGATATTATTTAACATATTATAAAACATAAATAATAATATGGTGGTTCACTAGTAAAACAAACGCAGTTATATGTTGAACAAGAAGTCTTAAATATATTTCGCTAGAAATACGTAGAAATAAGTCTTCATGCGTAGACACGTAGATACGGGTATATTTACGTAGTCTACGTAAATTTACGGAGACTTGGCAGCACTGTGACGAAGACTGCTGTACCAACTATATTCCCGAACTGTCCCAGCTACTTGACAAACACTACAGAGAAGACAAAAAGAATTTCGAGAGACGATAGAGAGCTGACAATGGTTCAAACTGCAATCAATCTGAGCATAGTGGACAATACATCTACCATAGATAAGTTCTCAATCAGTATTCTTAGTGATGTCGTTGATAAGCTGAGTTGCATCGATATTTCCAATAGTTGGGTCGTCCACAAACCCGACACTGACACCTTGTTTTTTTAAAATTACCACTTTAGATAACCAACCTTCGATTCAATGTTCACTTGTAATAGACCAATGTTTATTGATTAATGGTTTTGATCAACACAAGCGCCAAATATATTTATCTCTCAACAAAATTAATGACATCCGCCAGATTGAGACTTTGTTAGTAGAAATTGAAACATTCCCAGTTAATAGTCCTAAATGCAAACCCAACCAACGTCAACCCTCCGTTAAAACGCATGTTGAAAATGCTATTATTGAGTTGCAAAGTGCCATTGAACTAATAGAGCAGAGTGATCAAGATATAGAATTTCAGGGACCCCAAATCGAGAACTTACCTTTATTACCAAAGATTGGGATTATGTTTCTACTTGATCAATTGAGATATTTAATAATTTCAAAATATGGGCGTCGTTATAGCGTGACAACGCAGGTTTTTTCCCTCAAGGTACACGGCATTTCTCCCGCTTGTTTTCGGCTAATCCAATCCTCAAATTGTTTGAATCTCCCTCATGAACGTAATCTACTCAAAATTAAAAATTCAATTGGTCTAGAGAGTGAATATTTAAGTGTACTTAAGGAATTTTCATCTACATTCAAAGATTTAGAGAGGCATGTTATACTTCAGATGGACGAAGTTCATATACGTAGCGATGCTAGTTATAAAGGTGGTAGAATTATTGGCTCTATTGACCATCCGGAAGACCCACCCACCACTGTATTTTCTATAATGGTATCTAGTTTGATGACTAAGTTCTCTACCATTGTAAGGCTAGTCCCTCTTGGTTTTAGCTCTGCTGCTGCACTATTACCCATTGTTATTAAGACAATTTCGGACATTGAAAGTTGTAACTTATATGTAGATGCTGTCTGTACCGACAATTACCCCCTAAATGTCAGTTTATATAAACTTCTTTCCCCAAATCACAAAACACTGCTACCTGAAGTTATACATCCTTGTGACCCAAATAGAGACCTTATTTTATTTTTTGATATAGTCCATATTTTAAAATCAATTCGAAATAATTGGTTAAATTTGAAAGACTACGAGATATTTGTATTTATTTTTCCTAAATTTAATGATTGTATCATTCCTAACCATAAATCTGCTGAAGATGAATCTCAGGGTCATTTGAGAGTATCGATCAATACTTCAGGCCTCAAAATTTACACTGTTAATTTTGCTAAATCTTTGTATCCTACAATATGCTATTCAGTTTTTGATGACATTAGGACCTTATACAAATCTGATAGATGCAACATTTTTAAACGAGCTCCAAAATTAACTTCCAAAGCTTGTTGGCCATCTAGCTTGGAAAGACAGAATGTAAATTTGGCACTTAAGATTTTTCACGAATCAACTTCAGCTGGCCTATTAGCTCTCAATTTTGAAAGAAAAAGTAGAAGTCAAAACCAAACTGTTGATTTTCTGAAGTTAATTAATGACATCTGGAAATGTTTAATTTAAATTGGGTCGGGAAAGGTATACGTTTTAATGACGACTTTTCTAGACCTGTTGCATGGGAAATTGACTCCCCCTTCATATGAACCATGGATACTGTATAGGGGAGTCATTTTCCCAGGGGAGTCATTTCCCCATATAAGATCCGTGGAAATATGACTCCCCCAATTGATTTCAGGATCGTCATCACATTGTATACTTACCTTATCTAACACATATTACACTATTATTTCTTTGATAAGTATGCAGTAATGTGTAAAATGAAAATGACTTGATCAAAGGCAAGAGGCATAGTAAGTATTATCACTACTAATCTTGATAATAATTATTTAGATTATTACTTCTGTCTATGTTATTACTTCTTATATTTATTGCCCACTATGATAAAAGCAATCTAGTAGCGTTTCTCTATACAATTTGAATAATTCAATGGATCCTGTTGAATACCAAGAAATATGTGATTTTTTACTTCACAAAAAATACCCCGAACATTCTGTTCACAACAAAGGGTTGAAGAGAAACTTTAGAAGCTCCACTCAATCCACATGGTTCAGAAGTTGAAGATGAAATTCTAAATAATTTGAAGCCTAAACTTATGCAAGCACTAAAAGAGAAATCATATTTATCTGAATTACATAAAGTACTTGATGAAAAATCAAAGTGCACTCGGTTTATAGATATTATCGCACTCCATCCAAGTACTTCAGTACACTATTCAGTCAAAGAAAAAGTCGCCTGCTTAGTTTCAGAATGGTATAATGAATATCTCGATACCCAGCTTATAGAAATCAACGATACGCACAAACGAGGCTACCCATTAACAGTCCTACTGCCGGTAGTCCTAGAGTGCATTTCTAATTCAGAAATAGTCGCCATTAAGTCTGATAATGAAGAAACGAGTGATCATGAGTTAATCACAAATCCAGATGCATTTCAAGGATGCAGTTATAGTTTCAATTCCGACATGGAAAACTTATGTCCTAAGTGGAAAGGTGAATACAATAATATATTGCACCTAAATACCTGCTCTATTGACAATATAATTTCATTGATTAGTTTATACCGAGAAATGATAGAGAAAGCAGGAAAAATCACAGGAATTTCGCTAAATCCGGAATCCCAACATTTTATCTCACTAATACATCGTTGCCAGTTTGACGAACTTCGTGACTACATCGCCAGATTGGCTAGCATTTTGGTGACCTATGACGTAATTGTGCCAAAATATGATTTTTTTGGGTCCGAATCAAGAATTATCAATATCCTACGGGAATTAGATATTTCTAATGATCTCTATTCTGTTATACTTCAATACTACAGTTTTTGTACAACTTTCACCACTGTAACACAGATAGGAAGTATTAGCTTTGTTGCTTCTACTTTACAAGAATCCATTAATAATAAGATGAGACCTAAGAAATGTAACAAATGTCAGTCAGCTGGATCAAATTTAGAAATACTCTCAGGAGCTTTCAATGCTATACCTTCCGTATTAATTGTGGAACTTGGTCATCTTACTGAAACTAGCTGTACACTTCAACCCAACGATATAGATGAATTGATATATATTCCTGATAGTACTAGAAGTCTCGCTTACAAACTAGCCGGATTCACGTTATCTTTGGGCAATCACTTCTACATGATAGTGAATCTGAATGACATTTGGTACAAATATGACGACATGTTTTTACCTAAACTAAAAGAATATTCAAAGCACACAAGTTTAGGAAAGTTGAACTCAGTACTTTACGTTTTACATGAAAAACTAATTCTCTAGTATGCATTTTTTAACTAATTTTGGGAAATGAAACTTCGAGTCAACAGTTACTAATAGTCTTAGTTAGAATATAAGAAGTAACAACATAGACAGAAGTAATAATCTAAATAATTATTATCAAGATTAGTAGTGATAATACTTACTATGCCTCTTGCCTTTGATCAAGTCATTTTCATTTTACACATTACTGCATACTTATCAAAGAAATATAATAGTGCAATATGTGTTAGATAAGGTAAGTATACAATGTGATGACGATCCTGAAATCAATTGGGGGGAGTCATATTTCCACGGATCTTATATGGGGAAATGACTCCCCTGGGAAAATGACTCCCCTATACAGTATCCATGGTTCATATGAAGGGGGAGTCAATTTCCCATGCAACAGACCTCTATCTCCAGACGACTCTCGAATCTTGTTCCTACGAAATGTAGTTAACTGGTTAGACTGTTGGAAAGACCTTCCCACTGTTAAAGGAAAACTGTCACCTCAGACATTCACAAGTCTGAAACACACTTGCAACGCACTGCCCTTGCTTGTTGATATGCTTTGTACCAAATATGGTTTCCAGTACCTGTTGACATCAAGGATACAAAACGATCCTTTAGAACATCATTTTGGTTTGTATAGACAAATGTCAGGTTCCCACTATCAAATCTCCAATAGCCAAATCCTAGAATCCGAACGCAGATTACAACTCTCTAACATACTAAAATTATTTGACATCAAAACTAAATCTGATACCATTCATAAACCTACTCTCATGGAATATTTGAGTACCTTTTCTAGTGTTGCTGATGATGGCGAGGACTCAAATTTTGAATTAGAAAAACTTATTACAAATTTAGAACAGTTCACCCTTCCAGAAATAGCTATTTCTCAAGTTGAGTGCCTCGCATTTGTGGCAGGTTATGCAGTTTTTTCATACCTAAATAAATCAAATGGCTGTCCAATGTGTAGAGACTTTCTTACGACTGAAAAATCCATACAGGTTAACGATGACATTGGTAATCAGTTTAGACTAATAGAATTGTTGGATAGAGGTTCTATGAAATACCCATCGACTTGTGTAATCGATATTGCAAAAATTATATATGACATATTTAGTAAAATCGACAGTCGAAAACAGCTGTTTGAGAACTTTTATACTGGTTCGTCTCGTACAAAACTTGTTCAGTTAGCTTGTATAAGGACAGAAACAAAGTATGATCATATGTGGAGGGTTTGGTGTGATTGTAGCATGTCACGTTGGGATATATTGCAGAAATTATTTGTGACTCTTTCTAATTGTTTACTTTCCAATAAAGTCAAGACTTATAATGCGATGGTTTTAGGTCACGACAATTCTAAACTTAAAAAATTCAAGAACTAATTCTGTTTTTATTTCTTTTAGTTCAAACCTTGCCTCCATCACTCTTAAATATGTTTCCAAGTAAAAGTCCGTCTCATTAGCACAACTCCGCCACATGAGTTCAAGTCTGTCTATGAAGTTCAAGTCTGTCTATGAAGTTCAAGTCTGTCTATGAAGTACAAGTCTGTCTATGAAGTACAAGTCTGTCTATGAAGTACAAGTCTGTCCCGATATGTTCCTTAACTCCAATGTATATTTTGTGTTTATACCTATATTAGCTATACGTATATATTTACATTGTGTCATAGTTGTTTTATTCCGGAATAAAAATAATTACGAAGATCAATTACGTCTTAATTAATGCTTAATTATTATAATTAACCTATATAACGTAATAAAAGGAAAATGTAAATTTGAATATACTAACCAATCCCTGGTCCAAAAAAAATAGTGACTGCCATTGCCTTATGTATAGAATGCTATGGTTGTAGATTATAAATAGTAGTATGAATAATAGAAAATAATTGTTCTTTTCCATATATACCAGTCAATTGTTAGCCAATTCTTCATTATTAATCTATTTCTACAATGATTCTCACATTTAGTTTTCTTAGATACCAATAATTAATGTCATAAATTGAAAGTGATATTTAGTCAGAACCCAACCGTTTAGAATACCCATTTAAATCAGTTGTATTCCTTTCGTACTATGTAACAATATGTACCGTATGTATCCCCTATTATAAAATTTTCAAAATTTAATTCCGGGATCCCGAAATCCGGGGATTGGAAAAGCTTCAATCCCGGAATCCCGGGATCCCGAAATTAGTTAAAATGTCAATCCCGAAATCCCGGGATTAATAATTATGACCGGGATTGTAACCCCTACTTGTAACTCTGTAAATCCTGGAAAATATGTGAAATTATCCTCTAAATTTGACTCTACTACTTCGATGAGAATACGAGTTGGATGACTGTACAAGGTTTTAACTTTCAGGAGTATTTTACTGAGTAAAATGGCAAGGATTGGATGCAAACTAACCTCTTCTTCATTATAGTCTGATGGAGTTGTAGTTAGTGAATTTAACAATATTCCTAAGGTGTACACCTTTCGAGATATTGCTGTAATAATGGAACGTTTGACACGTTTTTCTAAGGATAGTCGAACAAGTGATTGTTGTTCATAGTTGGTCAGCAGAGAGAATTGGAATAAGCCTGAGATTGGTTCTGAGCAGCTAAACAACTTAACTGTCTTTTTGGCATTTGGATATTTATCGCTAATTGTTATAATTTGTAGATTTATGCAGGTATGCTTAATATATTCTGTTTGTTCATTTGGTAGAAGTTCCAACATTTCTTTGAAATAATCATTAATTAAACCTTTCGGTGAATATGCTTGCAGATATTTTCTTGCCGCTGCATTTGAAATATATATTCGTTCTGATATTGGAACTGGTGCATACTGATGTATCTCAGCATACTCAAAAGATGCATCTGGTAACTGTTTACATGTGCCCATTGTTACCCCGTCCATAATAATTACTTCGGGCTTGTCTTTACAAATGGGACAAGTAAAGCTAGCTTTATAATCAATGCTTATCATACGTAAATAAGCATTCCATGCATGTTTTATAACATGATAATGGTACTTTCGTTCTCTTCCCATACGTTGCAATTTCATATTCTTAGCCCTAGATACAATTGGGTAATACATTTACTTAGCCAATTTTACTACCCTTAAAATATAAATTGTATATTAAAAGAGGTCGTTAAATTAAGAAATTTACTAGTATTTTAACAAAACAATCTGTAATTGACAGTTTCTAGTATTACTTACCTCACATAGCCATGTAATGTATTTCTGGATAATGTCATCAGTTCGCTGTAATCAGACAATAACCCATAATGAATAAGGTAGCGATTGTTGACATTTAAGAGTAGTTTGTTTAGTCCTTCAAAACTGGTTTACATTTGCATGGTCCATTGCAACTGGAACTGAATACTAAACAAATATCAAAATTAATACTAACTTAAAATGGCACAGGCATATATACAATTACTTATTTAATAATGTCACAATATTTACTTACTTTTGTGTTCCTTCAGTTCGAGCACATCAGTCTCTGTATATACAAATAAACCTGTTTGTTCGAACTTTAAACATTCACTTGTGTTGAATGGATAACCATTATCACAATAGCAGGCTTCAGGTGGAATTTGTAGTGGTAATTCAAACCCATTAGAAAGCTGCTGATTATAAACTGCAATCAATTTTTCATCCAGTGTAACAGGAATAGGAAGTGTGGAGACAGTATAATAATTAAGTTCGCTTTGCACTTCTGCTTGTGGTTCCAAAGTCGTCAAAATCGATGAAATTTCATTTTTCTGTTTGCAAAGTCCAGTACAAGTATCGCAATACCATTTTATTTCCTTGTTAAAGTAACAATGGCAGTTACTTGCACTTTTCATCAACAAAATAAATTTAACTTGCGGGATAAAGTAGAAAATGCTTTTTTCTTTATGAATTTCACAAATTGAAATAACCCCAAGTTGCGTACATTTAGCCATTGCTTGACAGTGTAAGCATTGACCCTCAGAGCAAAATATAAATTTTTTATTTTCTTCATTGAGAAGAGGAATTTTTCTTGAGGTTTATCCTCCTAGGATAGAAAAATTATAATCAATGTTTTAAAAATTTAACTAGTGTATTAACTTACCATCATTATTTTGATAGTCTGCCATCAGAACCAGATCAGTCCCTTCCAATTTCCAGACCTTACACTCTTCGATTAAGGATTGGACATATTGATCTAAGAGAGAGATCTCTAGAAGCAATTCATCGAAATTATCTTCTGGTGTATTATCTAAATATAATATTAAAATACATTAGAATTCGCGTTATAACAAGTTACATTTTGCACGAAATATTATTACTAATATTACTCCTAGGGGAACATAATTAATATATATTAAATGCTATCTTGGGGATGTAGGATAACTTACTATTTCGGGGAATTGTTTTAATACGCGAACTACACTATATATTTCAGTGTAAACATGTTTCTAATCTTATTTAAATTACCAAAATATCTTTTTTTGAATTGAACAGGATTGTTGCTAATTGAAAAGTTAATTAAATACATTACTTACGTGCTGTAGGTGAAATAGGTATTTCCAATGCCATTGAGTCATAATTTATTTCTAAGTTTTCCGTGGTTTGGTTATGTTAAATTTCTATAAATAGCATGTTTCTATCTTCTGTTGCAACCTTCGTTTCTTCTGTTTGGTGATATTGAGGTTTATAAATGTCAGTTTTTCTGCCATGTTTTATAATCGGAAAGCAAAGTGCTACTATTCTAGAATTTTATTTGAGTGGATTGATATAAGTAATAGTTTACTCAGGATAAAAATTGGGCTTATATATGTATTCCTCTTCATACATAGTTACCATTAAAATACCAAGGAATTACCCTAATTGTGGCCAGGTTACACATATCTTGGTTTGCTTGGTAACCTTCGAATTACATAGGAATGACACTTTGTAGTATTTGTGGCTTACCACTTCAACCAAATTATGTAGTTGATTTAACTAAAATAGACTAAGTACTGAGAGCATGCTCAGTATTATGAGCATGCTCTCAGTACCTAATGAGCATGCTCTCAGTACCTATTGAGCATGCTCTCACACAGTGGGTTATTATGGGGAATTAGTGTAATTTTTCAAACTCCTGAATGGCTTTGATATTATTATATTCTTATTTCGCATTGTCTAAAACCTATAAATCCAACTTTTCATTGTCATAGTACTTCAGGTTCTTCACTTGTGTGTTGATTAATTACTAACTTGATAAACAATTTTCATAGTGAAAGTTTGATGTTTCACAACTGTTGGATTCTATTTATAAATTGATATTTAATTACATAGCAACGTAAAGGCGGATATGATATTCTTATTCCTTTGACATTTATGCTAGTATATAAATATACGAAGAGAGAGTCGTAAGCAAATTCTCTGAAAATTTTCTGTGTACTCTCAATGATGTTGAACAATAATCGGACACAATTATTTTGCCTATTTAGTGTGAAAAATATTGGTGAGCAGTCGTGAGCAGATGTTTTTAATTTTTATTATGATAGCTAATTGGTTTAACTTTAATTTGGTATATTTTATCGGACCGCACCAAGCCGCCCCGAGGCCCTTCTGCCCAATTTTCTAGAAGTCACTAATAAATTTCTTAAAATGTTTAAAATATAAAAATTCAAAATTGATCAAATTTTAACATTGTTTGACTGTTGATATTATAGAATGAATAACAAAGAGGCTTTTAAACTTTTAAACTCTAAACCATCAATCAGAGCTGCTTCTGAGGAATTACTTAACATATTCCAACAGCCGGATAGCGAATTTCATTTCATTACTCGAAAGTTTCGCGATCTCAAATCGGGAAGAGAGAGCTTTGTAAAGAAAAGTAATTTATGCACCTGGGAGGAGTTGATGTTTTACTCTCCTAGAGTTAAACAACCTGCGAAAATACCTTCAGCTGACAATGCAATCTTTACCGTTGACTTATCAGCAGAAATACGAAAGGACTTATCAAAGTTAACCCTCAAGGGATTGAGAACTAGATTAGCGCCAGTATTGCAACTAATCCGTCAAATAGCTGAGAAAGAGGATGTTAGTGCCAAAACCATAGCCGCTCAAGCGCTTCAACTTATTTCTAACGAGACTAAGGATGTAAGCACGGCAAACTTCTGCAAGGAAATCATTTCAAAGGGGACATTTGCAGATAAATCGAAAATTATGTCCATAGATAAATCAACGTTCTTGCTTGATCTTCTCGAAATTGGTAAGCAAAAATATACATCTTTTCGGTTAATTTGTAAATCAGAGGACATAATATTTCCATCTTATTCTAAACTTGCTGAATATCGTAAGGATGCCGTTCTAGTTAACGAGTTAACCTATGTAAACAATGTCCATAATGTTACTATCGGGATCTCACTATCTTATAGAAGGATTTTATTCCAGAGTTTATTACGTCTATTTCAAACATTACCTCCGATCCTTGATTTTGAATTCCCTTTATCAGTAAAAATTGCTGACGGCCTCGATGGTTCTGGTTGTCATCAGATTTATAATCATTACCAACTCAATCCAACCCCAAGTTCGAAATTTTTTATCTTATTCGCATTCAAAATTTTAT
This sequence comes from Hexactinellida sp. DTS-2022, assembly GCA_028753945.1. Classification (NCBI taxonomy): domain Eukaryota; kingdom Metazoa; phylum Porifera; class Hexactinellida; species Hexactinellida sp. DTS-2022. The sequence goes on along the minus strand of JAPNXP010000012.1, from coordinate 1,683,386 downwards.
CCATACACAACTCGAGTAACATGCAAATATGGAAAAACTACTCACCTAATTCTTCATTTGGCGTAAGACCAGTTGTATTATTGGCCCAGAAAGAATGTTATGAGAACGTTAAATTCATTATGACTAATTTCATTAATCCAGAAGTATCAGTCATTGAGCAAGAAGGAATAAAGTTTCCTGAAGGTGTTGTTCGTGTTAAAATCAGCCGTAGTATGCTCGATGGGAAGATGTCTGGTATTCTAAGCGGAGCTGGTGGCGCATCGTGTCAGTTATGTACTGCACATAAACACGAATTAAAAGATCTAGAATTAGTCAGGGCCGGATTCCCTATTAATAGGCACATAGCAGATGCAAAAGAACTGTTCAATTACGTGGATGCGGATGAATATTTATCACTTCCTCATGCTGATAGGTTAGGTATCACTCATGAACCACTATCCGATATAAACATACTGTCGGCGTCGCCTTTACATAGCTATACTTGTGTCTTCCATTGGTTCATGCTCCTTGTTTATCATTTAAAGTCTGGAAGGAGAGTATGGTCGCCTACTTCAAAACCAATCGAAACAGCGAAAAAGTTTTGTTCTGAATTTCTCTTTGAAAAAACTGGCCTTCGAATAGATCAGCCAACACCTCAAGGCGGTACTACTTCAACAGGGAATATTTCTAGGCAATGTTTTTCCAATAAAAATGATTTTATCACATGGGTATTCTGTCTAATTCCGGCAGACGTTAGAGAGCAGATTGCAATCATTCAAATGAATCTATCAGTTATCTTACGAGTTTTTAACAGTAGCCAGGAGGTAGAAACAGAAAAAATGGATGTCCTTTGCAAACAGACTTACGAGCTAATTTTAACAGCCTTCCCATGGGCAAGTATTACCCCTTCATTGCATAAGGTTTTAGCTCATTCCACAGAATTAATCCGTGATTGCAATGACGGTTATGGACTGAAAGAATATTCAGAAGAGGCTGTAGAAGCTTGTAATAAGCTAATAAGGCGCTATCGTGAACACCTTTCAAGAAAAAATTCATTTTCCTTAAACATCAGAGATGTTTTTGTTAGACTTCTTAGTCAGAGTGACCCTCTCTTTTCAAGTTACCGTAGAGTTTTAGTGTGCAAACGTTGCGGAGAAATAGGGCATATCAGGAAGGAGAAGTGCAAAGGAGATAAAGTGGCTTCACTGGATCAGGACAAACTTTTGGATTCATTGCTCTTCAAATATATTCCTTAGTTTAGTATCTATGATATTAATAATAAAAATCCAAAATTGCAGCCTGTGCCGACGCATATTCCTTTGGTGGCACTATATTTTGGTGGTGATTTATTGATAGTGCCTCCAAAGGAACATGCTGTCGGCACAAGCTGCAATTTTGGATTTTTTTTCGCCTAGTCATCATCACTATGAAGGTGTTAAATTATTTCAGAAAGGTGCTTCAGTAGGCAACGACCCTTAGAGTGGTGCAAGTTTCCATTTAGCTCACTTCATTTGAGAGATATTCAGTTTTCAGTAGAATATAATCTGTGATGACTCAGCATTTTTAAAGTGCGTATTGGGTATTCACCCAACTCCAACCAACCCATGCGAATTATTTAATTCACAAAATTGTAAAAATACATTTTTTTGACGATGTCATCATCACCTCAAGGTGTCAAGACTCACTTGTATAGGTGGTACGTGGCATAAGGACCAATTGATAAATTGAAAGTTTGTTTCTATCTTGTATCATCTCTGAGATTAATGAAATTTAGCTAATTAGTATAAATATTTAATTAATAAATTAATAATTTAACACCATTATTATGTACAGCAAAATAAATAAAGTTCAATTATTTGCACTTATTATTAATTTAAATCGAATTTCACTATCATATTTGAATTCAGCGCACTCGATAACCCCAATAATCCAATTGGAACCGTCTATAAGTTAAATACAAAAGGAATTAATTATAATAAATTACGTCAGTACATTAATTGTGCAAGAATATTCTCGCGAAATAAATATAATCACTTTATCTGTCGTTGTTGTGGAATGTAAAATGTTAACGGTTCTATCATAAACCATCTTTAGTTTAATGCCATTCATTACTTATTGATAATAAATTAAATTATTAGTTATTTATTTTAGCAATGTTATCCACGGTGAGTTGAGTAAAGTCAACAAATTCCTTATATAAATTAATTTAATTTAATCCATTGTATAGTAATGCTAGAATTAAATAGAAGCCAGCTGGAATTTATAAGTTAAATCAATATAATTATCGCAAGTTGAATCACTAGAGTAGGATTTAACAATATAATCAATATAATTATCGCAAGTTGAATCACTAGAGTAGGATTTAACAAGTTAAATCAATATAATTATTACAAGTTGAAACAATAGAATTAGATTTAACACTTTACTGAAATTGAAGTGTGAGTAAACAAAGAGATTTCAACCCCCATTTATGGCAGAAATAGACCCCTTTATTGAAAAATTTATTCTCCCATCAGACGCAGAATTTTATGGTGAATCCAAATATGAAATAAAATTTGGGGGTTTAGTAAAACATCTTTTTAGTTATGGACCAGACAAATTTTGAAAGGTGTCAAAAATGTGTCCAAAATTTGTTGATCAAAAATCGTAACCCCAGGTGCAAATTAGACGGTCCAACCGCACCTACATGCCAAGTTTTAGCCCATCAACTCCAAAGCTCTGGCCAGGGCACCGTCTACGGAGAAAAAAAAATCCAAAATTGCAGCTGTGCCGACGCATGTTCCTTTGGTGGCACTATATTTTGGTGGTGGTTTATTGATAGTGCCTCCAATGGGACATGCTGTCAGCACAGCTGCAATTTTGGATTTTTTTTCGCTATGTCATCATCACTATGAAGGTGTTAAAATATATCAAAAGGTGTTACAGAAGGCATCGACCCTTAGAGTGGCGGAAGTTTCCATTTAGTTCACTTCATTTTAGAGATATTCAAGTTTGAGTAGAATATAATAGCTGATGACTCAGCATTTTTTATGTGAGTGTTGGGTCTTCACCCAACTTCAAATAACCCATTTTAAATATCGAATTCACAAAATTGTAAAAATACATTTTTTTGACGATGTCATCATCACCTCAAGGTGTCAAGACTCACTTGTATAGGTGGTACGTGGCATAAGGACCAATTGATAAATTGAAAGTTTGTTTCTATCTTGTATCATCTCTGAGATTAATGAAATTTAGCTAATTAGTATAAATATTTAATTAATAAATTAATAATTTAACATCATTATTATGTACAGCAAAATAAATAAAGTTCAATTATTTGCACTTATTATTAATTTAAATCGAATTTCACTATCATATTTGAATTCAGCGCACTCGATAACCCCAATAATCCAATTGGAACCGTCTATAAGTAAAATACAAAAGGAATAAATTATAATAAATTACGTCAGTACATTAATTGTGCAAGAATATTCTCGCGAAATAAATATAATCACTTTATCTGTCGTTGTTGTGGAATGTAAAATGTTAACGGTTCTATCATAAACCATCTTTAGTTTAATGCCATTCATTATGTATTGATAATAAATTATATTATTAGTTATTTATTTTAGCAATGTTATCCATGGTTGGTTGAGTTGAGTCAACAAATTCCTTATATTATATTATTTAATTTAATCAATTGTATAGTAATACTAAAATTAAATAGAAGCCAGCTGGAATTTATAAGTTAAATCAATATAATTATCGCAAGTTGAATCACTAGAGTAGGATTTAACAAGTTAAATCAATATAATTATTACAAGTTGAAACAATAGAATTAGATTTAACACTTTACTGAAATTGAAGTGTCAGTAAACAAAGAAATTTCAACCCCCATTTATGGCAGAAATTGACCCCTTTATTGAAAAATTTCTTCTCCCATCAGACGCAGAATTTTATGGCGAATCCAAATGTGAAGTAAAATTTTGGGGTTTAGTAAAACATTTTTTGAGTTATGGACCAGACAAATTTTGAAAGGTGTTAAAGATGTGTCAAAAATTTGTTAATACAAAATCGTAACCCCAGGTGCAAATTAGACGTCGACTCCGAATCTACATGCCAAGTTTCAGCCCTCTATGTATACAGGTGTGGCCAGGGCACCTGCTACGGAGAAATAATAATAATATAAATAAAGGCAGTGATTCTAATACTGGGCCACTATACTATAGTATAGTCGGCACAGTAATAATAATAATAATAATAATATTAAAGGCAGTAAGATTAGAACTGGGCCACTATACTATAGTATAGTCGGCACAGTAAAAATTTGAAAGTTAATATTGAATCGTGAAAGCATGAAGTAGTATGTTTTAAATAGAGTGAAAATAATATGCATTGCATTCGAAGTATTTAGGAACACATTATAGAGCTAAATAGATATTTTTGTAAATGTGATGTCACGATGACGTCATTAAATCAAAAAATTGAAGCGGTACATAAAATTAAGTGATGTAAATTGAATGTAGAGGGTTGATAACCCATACGCAAATAATACATTTGATAGGTCTGTCTGCCTCGCAAATGCCTATTTCCCCTGAATAGCCATAATAACCCACTGTGTCTCAGTACCTATTGAGCATGCTCTCAGTACTTTTCAATACCTCTTATGAAAGATTGCGTAGAATATCTACTATTAATTAAAACCTTTTGAACATGGTGTTGATCGTCATGTAGCCTCTCGTGCTTGTAGATCTTTTAACCCCTGTAGTCTTTCCTGACATTTCTCTTAGAATACTGACTAAAAGTGACTACGTATATGAATCTAATGTTTGGTTAAAATTAGTAGCACAAGAGCATACACAATATAAACATACATCCTATAGCTAATCGGTGGACTTTGTAAGTGTGTTTCTTATCATGAGGTACAGCACAAGTATATATGTGGTAGAATGGAAACTCACAAAGTAATTCGATAGAGTTACCACTCAACACAAAAGGGGGGGTTGCAACCCCCTAACCCCCCCCCCCCCCCAGGATCCGCCCCTGATAATGTATTCGGAAAATATACAATTATACTGCGTAGTTATATGCGAATTGCCACACATAAATATCTAATCAATGTAGAGTTATTTTCAACAATTATGTTTTGCCACATTAATAATTGTCCAAATTCCAGACCTATCAAGTTTAATGATGATCCAAAATGCAAGGAAAGGCCAAATTGATTACAATCAAAGATACTAATGAGTTGGTATATGGTTGGACAGCCTGTAAAGATTGGTTCGTAACTTCGTATCAAGTTCAAAATAAAACAAGCCGACGATTCTGTTAAATTATATGATATTAAAAATCATAATTACAAAAGTTGCACCACCAAAATGGATAATCAATCTTCATTAATATATTTGTTCAACATTTTCATGCTCAGGAATCCTAATGTATAAATTTTTCCACTTTTTATCTGTTCCCCAACCTTTATTAGATGCTAACGCTGATCACTTTAGGATGAGCCAATTATTGATTATATTTACCTACCACCACAGCATTACCATGCCAAAGAAAAGAAAATTATTATTAAATTTGTACTTGTATCTAGTTAGGAGCCACGATATTTGAAGAGGTTGAACCTGACCATTCGGAACGGCCCCCGGCCTTCACTTACATAGATATTTATGGGGCCCAAGTGTACGGGGCCCTACGCCCAGGCGTAATTGGCGTATAGGCTAAGCCGGCCAGAATAGTGGCCCAGTATTGAAATCACTGCCTTTATTACTTTGCCGACTATACTATAGTATAGTGGCCCAGTATTGTTGGTCTTAGTGCTTTGGTTAGTAGTTATTATTATAATTACTGTGCCGCCTATACTATAGTATAGTGGCCCAGTTCTAATCTTACTGCCTTGGTTATTACTGTGCCGGCTATACAATAGTATAGTGGCCCAGTACTAATCTTACTGCATTGGCTATTATTATTATCCTTCCGTATCCTCTCCACAGAACAGAGTTATATTTACTAAGAACTAAAATTTTCGGGATATGTGTCTCATGAATTGAAATTTGATAGCCAAATTAATTACAGTAATTTATAATTTATGACAAAATAATTGTAAGTTGACATTGAAATTGGTGTTATATAATATATATAAATAATATAAATAATTATTTATACTAATTAATTAAATATCATAAATCTCAGAGATTATAGAAGATAGAAACAAACTTTCAATTTATCAATTGGTCCTTATGGCACGTACCACCTATACAAGTGGCTCTTGACACCTTGAGGTCGTTAAAAAATTTTGTTTTGACAATTTTGTGAATTATATAATTCGAAATGGGTTGGTTGGCGTTGGGTGATCACCCAACACACACACATAAAAAATGTTGAGTCATTACATATTATATTCTACTCAAACTTGAATATCTCTAAAATGAACTGAACTAAATGGAAACTTCCACCCGTCTAAGGGTCGATGCCTTCTGAAACACCTTTCTGAAATAATTTAACACCTTCATAGGAGCTATTAAAAATGACTAGGCGCTAGCACCTAACTACTAGGCACTAGTTGTCCACTGGTCATAGGATCAATATGTTTTGGATATCTTCTTGGATATCTTCGATTCTGGGACAAATCGATTTTCCATTATATATTATGGGCAATGCTAACAAATTGAGTAACAATATGTAATTCAATGTAGCTATAACTAGCTTGCATTCTTTGTCATTGAAACCTATTGTAATGTTCCTCCCGTTCTATGCATTGTTTCCATCGACTCTTCCAAATTCAAAACGGGAATACTCAATTGTTTTGCGAGTCTTGAGGAAAGCACGATTGTATATCCTCTACTCTAGCAGCTATATTTGGACATATGAGAGTCAATAAGTTGGGACGTAACGGACAAATAGTCACCGAGAAACAATCCATTTACAATTGGTAAATCATTGTTGGAAATTTTATGGTTTACTCCCAATTGTCTCCAAATAAATGAATCATATTTCCTGGCCATTTCTCAACAAGATCAATGAACTTCGAATTATCATCAGATATTTCCTGGATATTTATCTAGTGTTCATTGAATCATTTTTCATGTGTCCTAATATTTCTTCATTACCTGTAGGTGCAACGATTTGTACATACTGTAGGTACGATCGATGCAGCCAAGTACCGAAGTAAATTCAGTCTTATATAGAAATGATTACATTTGGGTAGTACTAGTTGGAATAGAAAGTGATTTGTAAGTGGATCGATTCAGAAAACTTAACTATTTCGTGTGTGGTGAGCATGAGACACCGTAGATGTGGTGAGCATGAGACACCGTAGATGTGGTGAGCATGAGACACCGTAAATGTATCTCACACCCACCGGGATACTACATGTGGTGGAAGTGGTTTCGTCCTATCACAAGGACTCATCAGGAGGGTAACCCTCGACCACACTACTAGGACCCCTCTAGTGCACTCCTGTCAGCCCGTCATCACACGTGTACTAGTTGCATGAAAACATAACGATCAGTCTATATGGAAAGATTCATTCCTGGGTTAGTCGGTTAGACTCTCTGAGTTGTTTCAGCTTCAATTATTAAAAGTGAAAGTGTCATTCACAGGGATGTCGCCAGGATTTTTAATCTATGGGGGGGGGGCATATAAATTTCCAGGGGGGAGAAACATTCTATTGGTGTTAGATCTAACAGTTGATGTTACCAAAACTAGGCAATTGAGGTGAAACTTTCTAGTTTAATGTTTTCTAAACTATGAAAAGTAACCTACAAAATCAAATACAGTAACAAGAATTTTGCAATCCTAGCATATACTACAGAATATCTACTAGCTATAATGATAGGTAAAAGTCAATTTTGACAGGTAAAAGTTCTAAAGTAAAAGGTGTATTGGGTTTGTAAAACAGTTGATTGGAAGTTAGAACCAAAATTTCCAAATAAATAGGAATATCCTAAAAGGTGAAACTAGATTACTAACAGTCTATTCCTGGCAACCGTATAGGGATTTCTGTACACTATAGGGATTTCAACCATTTTGTTTGTTCTGTCCAGGCGCTCAGGGATGTATTAAATTTGTATCTGCTTGCTAGTTTGGAAATTTTTTTGATTGTCTGTCGAATAATACCTAAAAATGCCTACACCTTCAAAATATAGCAGTTTGTTTTGTGTAAATTAACAATCCCTATTCAAGCGTATAGGAATTCCCTGTACAGTCTACAGGGGCGTAGGAACCTATTACCGATTGGTCCGGCGGGTTTCTCCACTTCATGCTTGGAGAACAAGAAACATATAAAAATGAATTTCGGATGCATGATATGCACAAAGTATAAATATTTATGCGCCATTACTACTATTATCTGGTGAAATGAAGATAATAATTCCACTGTTAATTAGTCAAATGCAAATCTTAGATTATACGTAGCAATCAACACTAATATTATATTACAAAAATATGGAGATTAACCATGATTATATTATCAAAATGAATTTAAATACTATCCGACTAAACATTATAGCTTTTGTAAAATTCATCATGAAATTATTGGTCCGGCTTGCGCCGGGCCTACTCCTACGCCCCTAGTCTATATAATTAAATATTATCTCCGGATGCTAAATGATTATTTTGGATTATGTCAAATTCAATATTAATAAATAACATGATCGTATATCTTGACACACATAATACATTGCTTTGGTAAGTGTAATTTGTGTCTGTATAAGTTTAAATTTACTTCTTAGACGAGCGAGAGCAGCGAGCTAGAAAAAGATTTGGGGTGTCCAATGTCCATGGATCTTGACCAATGTACAGTGAAAAATTGGAGCCTCGTACAGGGATATGACTCAAATGATTGGCAAGTGTGAATTCATTGAATTGAATTTATAGCATTAATGGATCAGAGCAATGAAATAGTTACAAATTGTTTTACCGGGGGGGGCATTGCCCTCTATGCCCCAGTGGCGACGTTCCTTCCCATTCCGAAAGTTGTAAATTGATCGAATGAAAGTTTTGCAAATAAAGATTGTCTTTCAACAATATTAAAATCATAAATACAGCCGATGTGATTCTGCATATTGAGTTTTAAATTAAATGACAATTAGCTGAAACTTAGCAAACTAAGTAAAGAATACTAAATGAAAAGTAAGTATAAGGCCATATAAAATATATAATTGGTTTATAATCTTCGTCCGTCCCTACTTTACACTCCGTCCGTCCGAGAATATTGTATTATTATCTTATGAACATGATCGTGCAAAATATTAACTAAAAGTACATCTAATGTATCAATTTTTAAAAGTTTGATATTAGTAGGGCTGAAACGAAAATACCAAATATTCATATTTTCGTTTCGAATTGATTGAAAGAATATTAGATTGAAACGGATATTATTTTGTTTTTATTGAAGAGATCGTATATGTACATTCCTACCCAAACTAGCTGAGTAATAACTAACTTGTGTCGAATACATAACCATATAAATAATGAGTTTACTTATCCACCGATCATCGGCGTTTGTATTAAAAAACCTCGCTATTTTCTACCGATTGTTTTTTATGTTTATAAAATTCACCATCGGTAGAAAGTAGCCAGTGTTATTTAATACAAGCGCCGATGATCGGTGGATAAGTAAATTCAAAAATAATTAACAAGAAACTATTTATACTATAATTTGAGTCTTGAAATTGATTTAATGCTTAGTCATCAAAACGAAGCGGCTATTCGAATATCGTTCTTTACAATTCGAATAACATGAATGAATGAATTAATTACTTGACATACTGGGGTCCCAAATAGCAGCATACTGAATTGAGTACGTGTAATTTACCAGTCACAGGCTTAACTTATTTAATATGAGTTATATTTGAGGAGAGTAAGGCCGCGAAGCGGCCGTTAATTGTTGTGCGTAGTGTCTAATACGAACGAACAAAGGTCGCGAAGCGACCTTTGTGAGAGAGTGATCCGTCGCGAAGCGACCGAGACCGAAGGGCTCGTATATTAAAAGAGGAATTGTTGTGTGTTTGTTTGTTTGTGTGTGTGTTTGTCCAGAATTAATTGGAAAGACTACGAGTCCTAGAAAGCTGAAAATTTGTATACAGGGGTAATTTTGTACTGCGACAACGATCTATTGGTTTTTGAAGAGAAATATTCACATTTGAAGGTGACAAAATTTGTTAGCCAATTAAATTCGAGGGTTTGTTAGTATGGATTAGCAGATTTCATCAATTAGTATAAATAGCCTCCGCATAATAGAAATATTTTCTGAGGCTCCAATTTGATTGATTGAAAATTAATTCATTTAACCAATCAATCATTTGTCTATTCTATTGCCTGTTTTTCTTTTATTTTTATTTTTGATTCGAGCTTTCTTATGGTGCAACTGAAAATTATTGAGCTATTAAAACTCATTATTAATGTGATTGCTTTGGGGAGGGAAAGGCCGCGAAGCGGCCGTTAATTCTATCGCGTAGTGCCTAACACTTACGAACGAAATTCGCGAAGCGACTTTTGTGAGAGAGTGATCCGTCGCGAAGCGAACGAGACCGAAGGGCTCGTATTATTAAAACTTGCTACTTTTATTTGCTATTTGCTATTTTTTCGAAACTTGAACAAAGCTCATCCATTTCTAAGGCAGTATTAATTTAAGATTATATATTTCATAACAACGACATATTATGTGATTATATTTACTTCTGCGAGAATATAATTGCACTGTTTATATACTGACGTAATTAATTATAAATAATTCAGTTTGTATTTAACTTATATAGAAGCTTCCAATTTGTATATTAGAGGTTATCGAGTGTGCGGAATTGAAATTTGATAGATAAATTAATTAATTAATTATTTATGACAAAATAATTGAACTTAATAATTGTATGTTGACATTGAAATTGGTGTCATATTATAAATAATATTAATAATTATTTATACTAATTAATTAAATATCATAAATCTCAGAGATCATAGAAGATAGAAACAAACTTTCAATATATCAATTGGTCCTTATGACACGTGCCACCTATACAAGTGGGTCTTGACACCTTGAGGTGATGATGACATCGTTAAAAAAATGTGTTTTTACAATTTTGTTAATTCGATATTTAAAATGGGTTAGTTAATGTTGGTTGATGACCCAACACCCACTTAAAAAATGCTGAGTCATTACAGATTATATTCTACTGAAACTTGAATATCTCTTTAATGAAGTGAGCTGAATGGAAACTTCCACCACTCTAAAGGGTCGTTGCCTTCTGAAACACCTTTCTGAAATAATTTAACACCTTCATAGTGATGATGACATGGCGAAAAAAAAAAATCCAAAATTGCAGCCTGTGCCGACAGCATGTTCCTTTGGAGGCACTATCAATAAACCAACAACAAAATATAGTGCCACCAAAGGATCATGCGTCGGCACAGGCTGCAATTTTGGATTTTTTTATTATTTTTTCTCCGTAGACGGTGCCCTGGCCAGAGCTTTATAGTTGATGGGCTGAAACTTGGCATGTAGTTGCGGAGGGACCGTCTAATTTGCACCTGGGGTCACGATTTTTGATTAAGAAATTTTTGACACATCTTTAACACCTTTCAAATTTTGTCTGGTCCATAACTCAAAAATTGTTTTACTAAACCCCCAAATTTTATTTCACATTTGGATTCACCATAAAATTCCGCGTCTGATGGGAAAAGAAAACTTTCAATAAAGAGTTTTATTTCTGCCATAAATGGGGGTTGAAATTTCTTTGTTTACTCACACTTCAGTTTCAGTATAACTGTTAAATCTAATTCCATTGTTTCACCTTGTAATAATTATATTGATTTAACTTGTCAAATCTTACTCTATTGATTCACCTTGCGATAATTAAATTGATTTAACTTATAAATTGCAGCTGGCTTCTATTTAATTTACCATACAATGGATTAAATAAAATAATATAATATAAGAAATTTGTTGACTTAATTCAACTCAACCGTGGATAACAATGCTAAGATAAATAACTAATAATATAATTTATTATCAATACATAATGAATGAATGGCATCAAACTCAAGATGGTTTAAGGTAGAAACAAACTTCAAATTTATCTACCGTTCCTTGTGACTCGGACCAATTAACAAATGCTTCTTCACACCTTGGGCGTTGATGACTTGGCGAAAAAAAATCCAAAATTGCAGCCTGCGCCGACAGCATGTTCCTTTGGAGGCACTATCAATAAACCACCAACAAAATATAGTGCCACCAAAGGAACATGCGTCGGCACAGGGTGCAATTTTGGATTTTATTACTGTGCCGACTATACTATAGTATAGTGGCCCAGTATTGGTCTTAGTGCTTTGGTTATTATTATTATTACTGTGCCGACTATACTATAGTATAGTGGCCCAGTATTAGAATCACTGCCTTTATTTATATTATTATTATTTCTCCGTAGCAGGTGCCCTGGCCACACCTGTATACATAGAGGGCTGAAACTTGGCATGTAGATTCGGAGTCGACGTCTAATTTGCACCTGGGGTTACGATTTTGTATTAACAAATTTTTGACACATCTTTAACACCTTTCAAAATTTGTCTGGTCCATAACTCAAAAAATGTTTTACTAAACCCGAAAATTTTATTTCACATTTGGATTCGCCATAAAATTCTGCGTCTGATGGGAGAAGAGATTTTTCAATAAAGGGGTCAATTTCTGCCATAAATGGGGGTTGAAATTTCTTTGTTTACTGACACTTCAATTTCAGTAAAGTGTTAAATCTAATTCTATTGTTTCAACTTGTAATAATTATATTGATTTAACTTGTTAAATCCTACTCTAGTGATTCAACTTGCGATAATTATATTGATTTAACTTATAAATTCCAGCTGGCTTCTATTTAATTTTAGTATTACTATACAATTGATTAAATTAAATAATATAATATAAGGAATTTGTTGACTCAACTCAACCAACCATGGATAACATTGCTAAAATAAATAACTAATAATATAATTTATTATCAATACATAATGAATGAATGGCATTAAACTAAAGATGGTTTATGATAGAACCGTTAAGATTTTACATTCCACAACAACGACAGATTAAGTGATTATATTTATTTCGGCGAGAATATTCTTGCACAATTGATGACTGACTTAATTAATTATAATTAATTCATTTTGTATTTAACTTATAGACGGTTCCAAATAGATTATTGGGGTTATCGAGTGCGTGGAATTCAAATATTATAGTGAAATTCAATTTAAATTAATAATAATTGCAAATAATTGAACTTAATTTATTTTGCTGTATATAATAATGGTGTTAAATAATAAATAAATAAATTAAATATTTATACTAACTAGATAAATTTCATTAATCTCAGAGATGATACAAGATAGAAACAAACTTTCAATTTATCAATTGGTCCTTATGCCAGGTACCACCTATACAAGTGGGTCTTGACACCTTGAGGTGATTATGACATCGTCAAAAAAATGTATTTTTACAATTTTTTTAATTCGATATTTAAAATGGGTTAGTTGATGTTGGGTGATGACCCAACACACACATAAAAAATGCTGAGTCATCAGCTATTATATTCTACTCAAACTTGAATATCTCTAAAATTATATGAACTAAATGGAAACTTCCACCACTCTAAGGGTCGATGCCTTCTGTAACACCTTTTTGAAATAATTTAACACCTTCATAGTGATGATGACATGGCGAAAAAAAATCCAAAATTGCAGCCTGCGCCGACAGAATCTTCTTTTGGAGGCACTATAAATAAACAACCAACAAAATGTAGTGCCACCAAAGGAACATGCGTCGGCACAGGCTGCAATTTTGGATTTTTTTATTATTAGTCCGTAGCCTCTCTACTGACCAGAGTTTTATTAACTAAGAACCCAAAATTTCAGGATATGTGTCTCATGGGTTACAGATGTGCACCTGGGGTTACGATTTTTTATCACACTTTTTTGGACACATTTTTGCACCTGTTTAATATTGAAACAGGAACAATAAATGGTACCCGACAATTAAATTTATATGCATTCGATAGAGAATTAAATTCTACACCTTTTCACAGTGCACGAATTTTCAAATTGTACATAGTTTGTGCCACAATTGAGTTGCAAGTTTCCTTTGTTTACTAACACTTCAGTTCAATTGAAAGTGTTAAATCTAATTCTATTGTTTCAACTCGTTATTATTATATTGATTCAACTTGTGAGATCGAGTTGGCTTCTATTTTCTAATTGAAAAACTAAGATTTTACATTCCTTAACAACGACAGATTATGTGATTATATTTATTTCTGCATAGAATATTCTTGAACAATGGATACATGACATATTTAATTCAAATTAATTCGCTCTCTGTTTAACTTATAGAGACGGTTCGAATTAGATTATTGGGGTTATCGAGTGCGCAGAATTCAAATATCATAGTGAAATTAAATTTAAATTAATAATAATTGCAAATAATTTAACTTAATTTATTTGCTGTACATAATAATGGTGTTAAATAATTAATAAATTTGTTAAATATAAATACTAATTACCTAAATTTCATTAATCTCAGAGATGTTACAAGATAGAATCAAACTTTCAATTTATCAATTGGTCCTTATGCCACGTACCACCGATACAAGTGGGTCTTGACACCATGAGGTGATGATGACATCGTCAAAAAAATGTATTTTTACAATTTTGTGAATTAAATATTTCGCATGGGTTGGTTGGAGTTGGGTGAATACCCAACACGCAGATAAAAAATGCTGAGTCATCACATATCATATTCTACTGAAACTTGAATATCTCTAAAATGAAGCGAGCTAAATGGAAACTTCAACCACTCTAAGGGTCGTTGCCTTCTGAAACACCTTTCTGAAATAATTTAACACCTTAATAGTGATGATGACATGGCGAAAAAAAATCCAAAATTGTAGCCTGTGCTGACAGCATGTTCCTTTGGAGGCACTATCAATAAACCACCACCAAAATATAGTGCCACCAAAGGAACATGCGTCGGCACAGGCTGCAATTTTGGATTTTTATTTTTATTATTATTATTTGTTTTTTCTCCGTAGACGGTGCCCTGGCCAGAGCTTTACAGTTAATGGGCTGAAACTTGGCATGTAGGTGCGATGGGACCGTCTAATTTGCACCTGGGGTTACGATTTTTGATTAACAAATTTTGGACAAATCTTTAACACCTTTCAAAATTTGTCTGGTCCATAACTCAAAGAATGTTATACTAAACCCCCAATTTTTATTTCATCAATGGATTCATCTTCAAATTCTGCGTCTGATGGGTAAAGAAATTTTTAGTAATGGGTTTAATTTCTGCCATAAATGGGGGTTGAAATTTATTTGTTTACTCACACTTCAATTTCAGTAAACTGTTAAATCTAATTCCATTGTTTCAACTTGTAATAATTATATTGATTAAACTTGTTAAATCTTACACTATTGTTTAAACTTGCGATAATTATATTGATTCCACTTGTGAAATCGAGTAGGCTTCTATTTTCTATTTGAAAACTAAGATTTTACATTCCACAACAACGACAGATTATGTATTATATTTACTTCTGCATAGAATATTCTTGCACAATGGATACATGACATATTTAATTCTAATTAATTAGCTCTGTGTTTAATGTATAGAAATGGTTCCAACTTCCAAATAGATTATTGGGATTATCGAGTGCGCTGAATTCAAATATGATATTAAATTCAATTTAAGTGAATAATTATTGCAAAAGATTGAACTTAATATATTTTGATGTACATAATATTGGTGTTACTTATTAATAGATTAATTAAATATTTATACAAATTATCTAAATTTCATTAATCTCAGAAATGATATAAGATAGAAACAAACTTTAAATATATCAATTGGTCCTTATGGCACGTACCACCTATACAAGTGGATCTTGACACCTTAAGGTGATGATGACATCGTCAAAAAAATGTATTTTTACAATTTTGTGAATTAAATAATTCGCATGGATTGGTTGGAGTTGGGCACGCACTTTAAGAAATGCTGACTCAGCACATATTATATTCTACTGAAACTTGAATATCTCTCAAATGAAGTGAGCTAAAACGAAACTTCCAACTCACTAAGGGTCGTTGCCTTTTGAATCACTTTTCTGAAATAGTTTAACACCTTCATAGTGATGATGACATGGCGATAAAAAATCCAAAATTGCAGCCTGTGCCGACAGCATGTTCCATTGGAGGCACTATCAATAAACCACCACCAAAATATAGTGCCACCAAAGGAACATGCGTCGGCACAGCTGCAATTTTGTTTTTACTGTGCCGACTATACTATAGTATAGTGGCCCAGTATTGGAATCACTGCCTTTATTATTATTATTTTTACTGTGCCGACTATACTATAGTATAGTGGCCCAGTATTAGAATCACTGCCTTTATTACTGTGCCGACTATACTATAGTATAGTGGCCCAGTATTGGAATCACTGCCTTTATTATTATTATTACTGTGCCGACTATACTATAGTATAGTGGCCCAGTTCTAATCTTACTGCCTTTAATATTATTATTATTATTATTATTTTTTCTCCGTAAACGGTGCCCTGGCCAGAGCTTTGGAGTTGATGGGCTAAAACTTGGCATGTAGGTGCGTATGGACCGTCTAATTTGCACCTGGGGTTACGATTTTTTATTAACACATTTTGGACACATTTTTAACACCTTTCAAAATTTGTCTGCTCCATAACTGAAAAAATCTTTTACTAAACCCCAAATTTTATTTCATATTTGGATTCACCATAAAATTCTGCGTCTGATGGGAGAAGAAATCTTTCAATAAAGGGGTCAATTTCTGCCATAAATGGGGTTTGAAGTTTCTTTGTTTACTCACACTTCAATTTCAGTAAACTGTGAAATCTAATTCCATTGTTTCAACTTGTAATAATTATATTGATTTAACTTGTTAAATCCTACTCTAGTGATTCAACTTGCGATAATTATATTGATTTAACTTAGAAATTCCAGCTGGCTTCTATTTAATTCTAATATTACTATACAATGGATTAAATAAATATTATAATATAAGGAATTTGTTGACTAAATTCAACTTAACCGTGGATAACATTGCTAAAATAAATAACTAATACTATAATTTATTAACAATAAATATTGAATGATTGGCTTTAAACTCAAGATGGTTTATGATAGAACTAACTGTTAAGATTTTACAATCCACAACAACGACAGATTAAGTGAATATATTTATTTCGGCGAGAATATTCTTACACAATAAATGTACTGACGTAATTAATTATAATTAATTCCTTTTGTATTTAACTTATAGACGGTTCCAATTGGATTATTGGGGTTATCGAGTGCGTGGAATTCAAACATTATAGTGAAATTCAATTTAAATTAATAATAATTGCAAATAATTGAACTTAATTTATTTTGCTGTATATAATAATGGTGTTAAATAATTAATACATTAATTAAATTTTTATACTAATTAGCTAAATTTCATTAATCTCAGAGATGATACTAGATAGAAACAAACTTTCAATTTATCAATTGGTCCTTATGCCAGGTACCACCTATACAAGTGGGTCTTGACACCTTGAGGTGATGATGACATCGACAAAAAAATGTATTTTTACAATTTTTTTAATTCGACATTTAAAATGGGTTAGTTGGTGTTGGGTGATGACCCAACACTCACATAAAAAATGCTGGCTCATCACATATTATATTCTACTGAAACTTGAATATCTTTGAAACGAAGTGAGCAAAATGGAAACTTCCACGACTCTAAGGGTCGTTGCCTTCTGAAACACCTTTCTGAAATAATTTAACACCTTCATAGTGATGATGACATGGCGGAAAAAAAATCCAAAATTGCAGCCTGTGCCGAGAGCATGTTCCCTTGGAGGCACTATCAATAAACCACCATGAAAATATAGTGCCACCAAAGGAACATGCGTCGGCACAGGCTGCAATTTTGGATTTATATTATTTATCCGTATCCACTCCACAGAAGAGAGTTTTATCAACTAAGAGCCCAAATTTTTAGGATGGGTGTCTCATGGGTTACAGATGTGCACCTGGGGTCACGATTTTTTATTACATTTTTTTGGACACATATTTGCACCTGTTTAATATTTGAAAAAGAACAATAAATAGTGCGCGAATATTTAATTTATATGCATTCGATAGAGAATTAAATTCTACACCTTTTCACAGTGCACGAATTTTTTAATTGGGTTTCGTTTGTGCCACAATTGAGTTGCAAGTTTCCTTTGTTTACTAACACTTCAGTTCAATTGAAAGTGTTAATCTAATTCTATTGTTCAACTCGTTATTATTATATTGATTCAACTTGTGAGATCGAGTAGGCTTCTATTTTCCAATTGAAATAAAATATTATATATTTCATAACAACGACAGATTATGTGATTATATTTAATTCTGCGAGAATATTATTCCACTGTTAATATAATGACGTAATTAATTATAATTAATTCAGTCAGTATATGACTTATAAAGATGCTTCCAATTTGTTTATTAGGGGTTATCGAGTGTGCGGAATTGAAATTTGATAGCCAAATTAATTAATTAATTATTTATGACAAAATAATTTAACTTAATAATTGTAAGTTGACATTGAAATTGGTGTTAAATTATAAATATTATTAATAATTATTTATACTAATTAATTAAATATCATAAATCTCAGAAATCAAATAAGATAGAAACAAACTTCCAATTTATCAATTGATCCTTATGCCACGTAACACCTATAAAAGTGGGTCTTGACACCTTGAGGTGATGATGACATCGTAAAAAAATGTGTTTTCACAATTTTGTGAATTATATAATTCAAATGGGTCGATTCGTTTTGGGTGATGACCCAGAACTCACATAAATAATGCTGAGTCATCAACTATTATATTCTACTGAAACTTGAATATCTTTGAAATGAAGTGAGCATAAACGAAATTTACAACTCACTAAGGGTCGTTGCCTACAGAAACACCTTTCTGTTATAATTTAACACCTTCATAGTGATGATGACAATGCGAAAAAAAAATCCAAAATTGCAATCTGTGCCGTCAGCATGTTCCTTTGGAGGCACTATCAATAAGCCACCACCAAAATATAGTGCCACCAAATGAACATGCGTCGGCACAGACTGCAATTTTGGATTTTTATTATTATTATTATTATTATTTATCCGTAGCCACTCCACAGAACAGAGTTTTATTAACTAAGAGCCCTAATTTTTTGGATGGGTGTCTCATGGGTTACAGATGTGCACCTGGGTTCACGATTTTTTATTACATTTTTTTGGACACATTTTTGCAACTGTTTAATATTGAAACAGGAACAATAAATAGTACCCGAAAATTAAATTTATATGCATTCGATAGAGAATTAAATTCTACACCTTTTCACAGTGCACGAATTTTCAAATTGTACTTAGTTTGTGCCACAATTGAGTTGCAAGTTTCCTTTGTTTACTAGCACTTCAGTTCAATTGAAAGTGTTAAATCTAATTCTATTGTTTCAATCGTTATTATTATATTGATTCAACTTGTGAGATCGAGTAGGCTTCTATTTTCCAATTGAAAACTAAGATTCTACATTCCATAACAACGACAGATTATGTGATTATATTTATTTCTGCTTAGAATATTCTTGAACAATGGATACATGACATATTTAATTCAAATTAATTCGCTCTGTGTTTAACGTATAGAGATGGTTCCAAATAGATTATTGGGGTTATCGAGTGCGCTGAATTCAAATATGATAGTGAAATTCAATTTAGATTAATAATTATTGCAAATAATTGAACTTAATTTATTTTGATGTACATAATATTGGTGTTAAATTATAAATAGATTAATTAAATATTTATACTAATTATCTAAATTTCATTAATCTCAGAAATGATATAGGATAGAAACAAACTTTAAATTTATCAATTGGTCCTTATGGCACGTACCACCTATACAAGTAAATCTTGACACCTTGAGTTGATGATGACATCGTCAAAAAAATGTATTTTTACAATTTTGTGAATTAAATAATTCGCATGGGTTGGTTGGAGTTGGGTGATCACCCAACATGCACATAAAAAATGTTGACTCATCACTTATTATATTCTACTGAAACTTGAATATATTTGGAACGAAGTGAGCAAAATGGAAACTTCCACCACTCTAAGGGTCGTGGCCTTCTGAAACACCTTAAAAAATAATTTAACACCTTTATAGTGATGATGACTTTGCGAAAAAAAATCCAAAATTGCAGTCTGTGCCGACAGCATGTTCCATTGGAGGCACTATCAATAAACCACCAACAAAATATAGTGCCACCAAAGGAACATGCGTCGGCACAGGCTGCAATTTTGGATTTTACAAGTTGAAACAATGGAATTAGATTTAACAGTTATACTGAAACTGAAGTGTGAGTAAACAAAGAAATTTCAACCCCCATTTATGGCAGAAATAAAACTCTTTATTGAAAGTTTTCTTCTCCCATCAGACGCAGAATTTTATGGTGAATCCAAATGTGAAATAAAATTTGGGAGTTTAGTAAAACATATTTTGTGTTATGGACCAGACAAATTTTGAAAGGTGTTAAAGATGTGTCAAAAATTTGTTAATCAAAAATCGTTACTCCAGGTGCAAATTAGACGGTCCCATCGCACCTACATGCAAAGTTTAAGCCCATCAACTATAAAGCTCTGGCCAGGGCACCGTCTACGGAGAAAAAAAAAAAATCCAAAATTGCACCCTGTGCCGACGCATGTTCCTTTGATGGCACTATATTTTGTTGGTTGTTTATTAATAGTGCCTCCAAAGGAACATGCTGTCGGCGCAGGCTGCAATTTTGGATTTTTATTACTGTGCCGACTATACTATAGTATAGTGGCCCAGTATTGGAATCACTGCCTTGGTTTATTTTTTATCCGTATCCTCTCCTCAGAACAGAGTTATATTTACTAAGAACTGGAATTTTCAGGATAAGTGTCTCATGGGTTACAGATGTGCACCTGGGGTCAAGATTTTTTATTACATTTTTTTGGACACATTTTTGCACCTGTTTAATATTGAAACTGGAACAATAAATGGTACCCGAAAATTAAATTTATATGCATTCGATAGAGAATTAAATTCTACACCTTTTCACAGTGCACGAATTTTTAAATTGGGTTTCGTTTGTGCCATAATTGAGTTGCAAGTTTCCTTTGTTTACTAACACTTCAGTTCTATTGTAAGTGTTACATCTAATTCTATTGTTTCAACTCGTTATTATTATATTGATTCAACTTGTCGAGTAGGCTTCTATTTTCCAGTTGAAAAAAAAGATTATATATTTCACAACAACGACAGATTATGTGATTATATTTAGTTCTGCGAGAATATTCTTGCACTGTTAATAGACAGACGTAATTTATTATAATTAATTCAGTCAGTATATGACTTATATCGATGCTTCCAATTTGTTTATTAGGGGTTATCGAGTGTGCGGAATTGAAATTTGATAGCCAAATTAATTAATTAATTATTTATGACAAAATAATTTAACTTAATACTTGTAAGTTTACAATGAAATTCGTGTTATATTATAAATAATATTGATAATTATTTATACTAATTAATTAAATATCATAAATCTCAGAGATTATAGAAGATAGAAACAAACTTTCAATTTATCAATTGGTCCTTATGCCACGTACCACCTATACAAGGGGGTCTTGACACCTTGAGGTGATGATGACATCGTCAAAAAAATGTATTTTTTCAATTTTGTTAATTAAATAATTCGCATGGGTTGGTTGGAGTTGGGTGAATACCCAGCACGCACTTTAAAAATGCTGAGTCATCACAGATTATATTCTACTGAAACTTGAATATCTCTCAAATGAGGTGAGCTAAATGGAAACTTCCAACTCACTAAGGGTCGTTGCCTACTGAAACACCTTTCTGAAATAATTTAACACCTTCATAGTGATGATGACTGTGCGAAAAAAAAATCCAAAATTGCAGCTGAGCCGACAGCATGTTCCTATGGAGGCACTATCAATAAACAACCAACAAAATATAGTGCCACCAAAGGAACATGCGTCGGCACAGGCTGCAATTTTGGATTTTTTTTATTTTTTTCTCCGTAGCAGGTGCCCTGGCCACACCTGTATACATTGAGGGCTGAAACTTGGCATGTAGTTGCGGAGTGACCGTCTAATTTGCACCTGGGGTTACGATTTTTTATCAAATGATTTCAACACCTATTTAAACTAATTATAGCTCATAACATGAAATAATTAATATTGAGCTTGATAGAATTTACATGTACGGATAGAGAATTAAATTCTACACCTTTTCACAGTGCACGAATTTTTTAATTGGGTTTCGTTAGTGCCACAATTGAGTTGCTAGTTTCCTTGTTTACTAACACTTCAGTTCAATTGAAAGTGTTAAATCTAATTCTATTGTTTCACCTTGCGATAATTCTAGTGATTCAACTTGTGAGATTGAGTAGGCTTCTATTTTATAATTGAAAACTAAGATTCTACATTCCATAACAACGACAGATTATGTGATTTTATCTATTTCTGCTTAGAACATTCTTGCACAATGGATACATGACGAATTTTATTCTAATTAATTCGCTTATAGAGATGGTTCCAAATAGATTAGTGGGGTTATCGAGTGCGCTGAATTCAAATATGATAATGAAATTCAATTTAGATTAATAATTATTTCAAATAATTGAACTTAATTTATTTTGATGTACATAATATTGGTGTTAAATTATTAATAAATTAATTAAATATTTATACTAATTAGCTAAATTTCATTAATCTCAGAAATTATATCAGATAGAAACAATCTTCCAATTTATCAATTGATCCTTATGCCACGTACCACCTATACAAGCGGGTCTTGACACCTTGAGGTGATGATGACATCTTCAAAAAAATGAATTTTACAATTTTGTAAATTAAATAATTTGCATGGGTTGCTTGGAGTTGGGTGATGACCCAACACTCACATAAAAAATGCTGAGTCATCAGCTATTATATTCTACTCAAACTTGAATATCTCTAAAATGAAGTGAACTAAATGGAAACTTCCACCACTCTAAGGGTCGATGCCTTCTGTAACACCTTTTTGAAATAATTTAACACCTTCATAGTGATGATGACATGGCGCAAAAAAATCCAAAATTGCAGCTGAGCCGACAGCATGTTCTTTTGGAGGCACTATCAATAAACAACCAACAAAATATAGTGCCACCAAAGGAACATGCGTCGGCACAGGCTGCAATTTTGGATTTTTTTTATTTTTTTCTCCGTAGCAGGTGCCCTGGCCACACCTGTATACATTGAGGGCTGAAACTTGGCATGTAGTTGCGGAGTGACCGTCTAATTTGCACCTGGGGTTACGATTTTTTATCAAATGATTTCAACACCTATTTAAACTAATTATAGCTCATAACATGAAATAATTAATATTGAGCTTGATAGAATTTACATGTACGGATAGAGAATTAAATTCTACACCTTTTCACAGTGCACGGATTTTTTAATTGGGTTTCGTTAGTGCCACAATTGAGTTGCTAGTTTCCTTGTTTACTAACACTTCAATTCAATTGAAACTCTTGAAAGTGTTAAATCTAATTCCATTGTTTCAACTTGTAATTATTATATTGATTCAACTTGTGAGATCGAGTAGGCTTCTATTTAATAATTGAAACCTAAGATTTTACATTCCACAACAACGACAGATTAAGTGATTATATTTATTTCTGCTTAGAATATTCTTGCACTATGGATACATTACATATTTAATTCTAATTAATTCGCTCTGTGTTTAACTTATAGAGACGGTTCAAATTAGATTATTGGGGTTATCGAGTGTGCAGAATTCAAATATGATAGTGAAATTAAATTTAAATTAATAATAATTGCAAATAATTGAACTTAATTTATTTTGCTTGTCATAATAATGGTGTTAAATTATTAATAAATAAATTAAATATTTAGACAAATAAGCCAAATTTGATAAATCTCAGAGATTATACAAGATGGAGACAAACTTCCAATTTATCAACTGATCCTTATGCCACGTACCACCTCTACAAATGGATCTTGACACCTTGAGGTGTTGATGACATCGTAAAATATATGTGTTTACACAATTATGTGAATTATATAATTCAAATGGGTCGGTTGGTTTTGGGTGATCACCCAACACGCACATAAAAAATGCTGACTCATCACTTATTATTTTGTACTGAAACTTGAATATATTTGAAACGAAGTGAGCAAAATGGGAACTTCCACCACTCTAAGGGTCGTTGCCTTCTGAAACACCTTTCTGAACTAATTTAACACCTTCATAGTGATGATGACATGGCGAAAAAAATCCAAACTTGCAGCCTGTGGCGACAGCATGTTCCTTTGGAGACACTATCAATAAACAACCAACAAAATATAGTGCCACCATAGGAACATGCGTCGGCACAGGCTGCAATTTTGGATTTTTTTACTGTGCCGACTATACTATACAGGGCCGTAGCCACTGGTCAGGTTGGTCAGGTTTCAACCTGACCACTTTTGGTTGATTAATTTCCCAATATTGCACCACTCGGTCAGGTTGGTCAGAATAACCTGACCACTCGGTAAGGTTGGTCAGATTAACCTGACCACTCTGTCAGGTTGGTCAGATTAACCTGACCACTTTGATTTTGGTGGCTACGGCCCTGCTATAGTATAGTGGCCCAGTATTGAAATCACTGCCTTTATTATTATTTCTCCGTGATGGTGCCCTGCCCTCACCTTTATACATTAAGGGCTAAAACTTGGCATGTAGGTGCAAAGTGACCTTTTAATTTGCACCTGGGGTTACTATATCCGTTCAAATTTTCTTAACACCAATTTAATCTAATTATACTTCATATCATTAAATACTAAATAGTGAGCTTCATAAAATTTACATATTTGGATATAGAATTAAATTCTACACCTTTTCACAGTGCACGAATTTTTAAATTGGGCTTAGATTGTGCCACAATTGAGTTGAAAATTTCCCTTGTGTACTCACACTTCAATTTCAGAAAAAGTGTTAAATCTAATTTCATTGTTTCAACTTCATATAATTATACTGATTTAACTTGTTAAATCCTACTCTATTGTATCAACTTGCGATAAATATATTGATTTAACTTAGAAATTCCAGTTGGCTTCTATTTAATTCTAGTATTACTATACAATGGATTAAATAAAATAATATAATATAAGGAATTTGTTGACTTAACTCACTCACCGTGGATAACATTGCTAAAATAAATAACTAATAATATAATTTATTATCAATACATAATGAATGAATGGCATTAAACTCTAGATGGTTTATGATAGAAACAAACTTCAAATTTATCTACCGTTCCTTGTGACACGGACCAATTAACAAATGGTTCTTCACACCTTGGGCGTTCATGACTTGGCGGAAAAAAAATCCAAAATTGCAGCCTGCGCCCACAGCATGTTCCTTTGGAGGCACTATCAATAAACCACCAACAAAATATAGTGCCACCGAAGGAACATGCGTCGGCACAGGCTGCAATTTTGGATTTTCTTTTTCTCCGTAGACGGTGCCCTGGCCACACCTTTATACATAGAGAGCTGAAACTTGGCATGAGGTGCGGAGTGCCCTTCTAATTTGCACCTGGGGTTACGATTTATGCTCAAATAATTTTAACACCTATTTAATCCAATTAAATTCAAGGGTTGTCCTAGTATGGATTAGCAGCTAGCATCCAATTAGTATAAAAGGATTTTCTATCAATTGTTAGTGTGCATATAGAAGCCTAACCGAAGCTGTAGTTTAATTGGTCGAGAGTAAGTCTTTAATTCACTGCACATATTGAGTTTTGGACATTACTTGCATGACTCCACCTGCACATTTCTGTTTAGCTAATTCTATTGAAGTACAAATTAATTCTAGCGAAGTATAAATTAAATTAAAATATAAATTATATAATTGTTATCTTTTTCATTATTTCCCTTTCTGAAATGGTTTAACACCTTCATAGTGATGATGGCATGGCGAAAAAAAATCCAAAATTGCAGCTGTGCCGACAGTATTTTCCTTGGAGGCACTATCAATTACCCAACCGGTAGCCACCAATAGATAGTGCCACCAAAGGGAAATACGTCGGCACAGCTGCAATTTTGGATTTTTTCTGAATGAGTTGAAGAGTTGGTTACATCAAAATGAATGAGTTGGTACAGTTTATATTAATGAGTGGGCAGAGAGAAATTTGTATCAACTCAAAATGAGTTGATACAGCCCTCCCTGAGTGAACAAAGTAATTCCTTTAAAATTAATTAACCAAATACCATTTGCAGAATACTCACATAACTACTCAGTAGCTATGTCTACTGCTACAGACCTGGTACAGTACGATCTAACTCCTAAGATATGCCATTACTTCGACGCACACATGACACTTCCTATAATGGAGTTCCTATCCAAGCGGTCCCTCTACTCGTCCGACGTTGTAACCCGTACTAAGCTGCACATCCTCTCCCAGAGCAAGATGGTGGACTACGTCATACAGACGCACCAGGAGCTGGAAGGCGGGGACACGCCCCCGGAGCTGTTGGAGGCGCAGCGCAGAGTCCGGGAGGAGTACGTAGCCGCCGAGCAGAAGAAGGAGCTGGTGGTAGTCAAACTGCAGAGCGGAGAGTGTCGGAAGCCGGAGAGCGACCCGGCTAGGCTGGCGGAGGAGAGAGCAGACATGGACAGGATGATAGCAGACCTGTACCAGTTCGCAAAGCTTAATTACGAGTGCGGGGACTATGGATTCGCGCTGAGCACGCTGACATGGTTCTTCTCGCTGATAGACTCCAGCTGTGATCAGGAGACAGTCTCCAGCGCGCACTGGGGCCAGCTGGCCTGCGAGATCCTGCTGCAGCGGTTCGACGACGCTCTGAAGAGTCTGGATGAGCTGCGAGAGGAGATCGAGAGAGGGCCGGGCAGCCAGGAGCAGCGCCAGGAGAGACGCGCTTGGTGGCTGCATTGGAGTCTGTTCGTATTCTTCCATCACGAGGACGGACTGGACCGCCTGGTGCAGATAATCGTCGGGTCGGACCAGGAGCTGCGAGAGGATCGAGTGCTGCTCTCTACAGTGCAGCACTACTGTCCTTATCTGTTCCGCTACTTCGCAGTGGCGGCGCTGCTCAGTTCCAGAGGGGACACGCTCAAGCGGCTGCTGCAGTTCCTCACGGATACACGCGTGCAGACGGGAGACCCGGTGGTGGAGTTCCTTATCGCTCTCTTCAGAGACTTCGACTTCCCTCGCGCGCGGGAGAGACTCGCCGTCTGCTTCGAGGTAGTGCAGAATGACTTCTTCCTGACCGGATGCTTCCAGCCGTTCCTGGAGGCGGCCCGACGCGCAGTGCTGCAGAACTTTATCGCGATATACCAGTGCATATCCCTGAGTATGCTAGCCGAGTGCATGCACCTGAGCGAGGCGCAGGCCGAGCAATGGATTGTTAAGTACATTCAGGAGAAGAATCTGGTTGCTAAGATAGACGCGCAGGAGGCGCATGTAATAATCAGGAAGGAGCCGCCCCCCATCCACCAGCAGATGCTGGACAGGACTCAAGAGCTGAAGCAGCGCTGCTCTCTGCTGCACCAGAAAGCCAGACAAAAGTACGAGGAAAACCAGAAGAAGGGGAGAGGCGGGAGCAAGCACGCTGCTGCCTACTGACTCTTATAGGAATTCCAGTTGTAGCTGCTTGTTGTTATGGTACTCATGGTATTCTCATAGTGTTAGAATTATATTGTAATACAGTGGATGTCGGTTATAAGAACATCGTCGGGAACTGCATATAATGTTCTTATAACCGGCATAAATTATATAGGGGTATACACACCTTAAGTTTATGGCCGCTGTTGTTTTTGAAACAACTATAAATTATAATATGATAAAGTTGTAAATGCGAAATTTTTATTCAGCATACTTGTTTTATAACATTTGAAATTAGTTTCTACCTCGATTATTAATGCGGTTACTATTCCCCCAGCACTTTGATACAATCCGGACAAACAACAACTATCGAGTTTAATTGTACGAGCCCTTCGGTTTCGGTCGCTTTGCGACGGTTCGGCGCTTCACACCTCAGTTGACGACCGCTGCGCGGCCTTACTAGGCCTTGAAACTAATCATTTAGAATTATAGATCTCTGGGGTGTATTCAATATATTCTTCATAAAGTCCCCTGATTAAGAATGTTATACAATATAATTTGTTTGGGAAATCTCTTCAAAAATCAATAATTCGCTGTACAAAATTACCCCTGTATACAAATTTTCAGCTTTCTGGGACTCGTAGTCTTTTCAATTAATTCTGGACAAACGAACAAACACACAACAAATGCACTTTTATAACCGGTAAGAATTAAATGCAATAGAATACAAAATATTTGGTAAATTGAGTTAGGGTTCTTATAACCGGTTGTTCTATATCTACTGTTCTGAATTTACTTACTACAGTGTTTGATGCTACAGTTGATACTTCAGCTCCTATATAGGCTACACGAGTACACAAGGAACTATAGCCGACAGGAAATTAGCAGTGTTAACACTTAACAGATTAATGGGCTGATACCAGCCAATTTTTATCGTATGTTATGCAGATATCGTAGATACATTTAGTATGAAAGGAATCGACATTCTCGTGGAAAACGTTTCCCGTTATTCGAAAATGAAATACTTTGTTAGGTAAAGTTATGTAATTATTCCACTTATTTTATTATTTGTTCTACTTTCTACCTGAAATTTATGAATGTAGATTGAAATATTATCTTGTTATATGCTACTACGGTATATACTTTTTATTGTATTTTGCAATATTCTGAATATTCATTACTCTACATAAGTTTCACATATGGCTAGTCAGGGGAGAGGGAGTTGATAAACAAATTGATCAGCTGAGTATAACAAAAAAAAACATCGCTACTCTTACAGAAAATGAATCAAGAAATTCTCGAACAGAGTGTGGCTCTAGTGGATGCCCGCAGAAGGGAGCTAGAAGCTAGTCTAGAGATAGGATGTGGCGAGTGGAGTTGGTTACAAACCTAGAAGGAATCCTGAGTAGGACTCGGTCCATTCGAGTGAGAGGAGTATCGGATTACAATGAGAAAGGAAATCCTATAAAGGTAGCTTGGAAACATAGGAATAATGCCTCTTCCACAGCTGGAGAGTTCTGTTGTCCAAATTCAATTACTATTGAAATAAATATAATTCGTAAATATAATTCGTTTCAGAGCTCTGAAACGAATTATATTTATATTTGTGATGGATGGAATAACAAGAGTACAAGTCTTTAATGAATCTTTAGAATTCTTATGCACTTTCGATGAATACACCAGTAGGTATCTGTATCAGTCTCGACAAATTGAAATTTTGATGGTGGCTAATTAAGCTAACCACCTCACTTTTTCTGGTGGCTAAAGAATAAACAATGGCCGGTTTAACAAAACACTGATGACTTAACAAAGTTATGATTACTTAACAAAGTTCTGATGCCGTAAAACAACACTAATGTTAATAACAAATGATGCAACGAGAAATATAATCTACATAAAGTCAAATAATCCACAATATATGGTAGATTAGTTAAGCCACCAAAGGCAAAATTTGGTGGCTTAAATATGATTTTGGTGGCTAGCGCCACCAAACCACCTAATTTGTCGAGCACTGATCTGTATCCATCTTAACACAATCTACGTCACACAGTTCAGAACTCATTCTCTACTGTATACTCCCAACTCCCTACTGAATGTATACAGTCAGTTGGGAGAAGAGGCACGAAAAAACTTTCAAAATCCGAGAGCTGTATCAACTGTGAATAATCTAATTTACATTTGTGAATTCAACAATCGTATAATTCGTATTCAATGTTTGAATTTTGATTTAACTGTCTGCTTCTGCCACGACTACTACAGATCTGTTCAATTCATTCATTTCTAATGTTGACACCCCAAGAGATATCAAGCTAACTTTGCAAGATATTGTTGACTGACAACTATAAATCCATGAATTTAATTCTATAACTACTCTAGTCAGCTGATTAGAGAGACAATAATTATATAATTATTAATTAATTAATTTAATTAATTAATTTAATTAATTAATTTAACACTAGAAGTTATCAAGTGATTAAGCCTCTCTACTTCTGTCTCGAGAGAGATTTAAATATTATAATGACTGACTTAGCTGATTCTGTTCTGATATTATCTAGCATAGAAGAACTGCTACACAAGTTTGGGAAGAGAAGAGTGGTGGGAGGAAGAGCTTATCTCTCCTACTGGTATAGCTATGGATAGAGAAGGTAGTGTTAGTTGTTTCCCGGAATCCTGAACATTGTATTCAGTTATTCTGATTCCATTTTAGACCTTTCAAAAATTTATATATTTTTTGTAATATTTAGTGTTAATTAATAGTCCCCAGTTAACTTAATTATTCTGATCAATAAAATTCATTGTAATTAGAATCATTTTTAGATTGTTTTCAGATCGTTTGTAAATAACTTTTGTGTGTCTTTTATTTCTGCTATTATATTAAATTTATCGGAACCGAAGGGCTCTCTTATAAGAAATTCCGTAAACATGAATTACATTAGCTCTTAGTTCGATACAGACCATTCCGTTATTAGTACAAGATTGAGATAGTGTGTGAGCTTAGTGTTGATTTCAAATGGAATAACTGGGGAATAAATATTCAATTATTTGAAAGAGGAGGAGATATGAAGACCCTAGTTCTCATTCAAACACACAATTACTATACCCATTCTTTTATTTATAGTTAATCCTTTAGGTAGGGTAAACATTCTATTTCTCCTTCCTTCGATGGTGCATATGAGAATTCCTTCCTTTGTAAATGCTTTTATCTTGCTAGAACCTCCATCGCTAATGATTATATTCTCCTGTGAGTCCAAACAGAACAAAGGGATATTAACCTGTAACTGGTAACCTCGTGTGCTGAGAGAGCGTAGCGAATCTCCTGTGTGGGTTATATAACACACGGATACAGGGAGAATATTACATAGCACATACACTGAATCAGCAATTAGCTTGATATCCCAAGGCTGTTGAATTGATTGGTGGTCATTTAGATTCCGTAATAGTGTATGGACTATGGAGTAATCTAGGAGTTGTATTTTGATGTTGTGAAAATCTGCTACGAAAACATCAAGCGTTAGCAGAGATAGTGAGGTCAGTAGGGATTTTGAATTTTGAAACCCCATCTGGTGGCCCGTGGAAATTCCTTTCCAAAACGTTACCAAGAAAGTTTACAAAGTCTATACTCATTCAAATAATTAATGCTTATATGAAGTTTGTTTCCGGATCAACAACATCACTGCATGATATTGAGGAAGTTCGTGATAGATCTCCTAC
The DNA here is from genome assembly GCA_028753945.1 of Hexactinellida sp. DTS-2022. Classification (NCBI taxonomy): domain Eukaryota; kingdom Metazoa; phylum Porifera; class Hexactinellida; species Hexactinellida sp. DTS-2022. Next base: position 1,651,959 of record JAPNXP010000012.1, on the reverse strand, counting down.
ACATCCAGCAAGAATAGATACTATCCCAGAAATAGATGACTCTGTTTTTGCTCATCAGAAGACTTGATGGATTTGAGCAGTTTCTATGCTATGATGATAATAAATTTCAAGGTTGAAAAAAATCCGATTTTTTTTAAATAAAAAAAATCCGATTTTTTTGATTTAAATCAGAATTTTGATTTTAATTGTTGTTTTTTTGCAATCTATATCACACTGGCGTATATTATTTGGCTAATAGATTAATTACATTGTTAATGACTCATTATCAATGTAATTTGACTCATTATCAATGTATTTCTTTTCTTTTCGCAAAAAACAATAGACATAAAAAAGTCTGATTTAAATAAAAAAAGTCCGACTTTTTTGATTTAAATCAGACTTCTTTGATTAAAATCAGATTTTTGATTTGAATCATGATTTAAATCACTTGCAATTTTAAATCAAACAACCCTGTGATAATTCCACAGGATTTGATCTTTTACCATCGAATGAAACGTTTGATATTTCAAATGATGATTTTATTACACGGTATTTCTGTTGTCAAGACAGAATAGTCGAAAACACGCAACCCGAAAGCACTTTTCACCAGGACGTTGATTACTCACCTCCAATAGCTGTTCAAGCAAACGCACAGACATTTTATCTTCTGAATGTCAAGTTCAATGAGATCGAGGATAGTGTTAAAAAGGAATTTTCTAACCTATTTTCTAACCCAAACACATTTCTCACAGGAATTTGTAGGAACAGTTTCATGGTAAATATGATAATACTTAACTAGTGGTTATGTTACTTTTTAAAGTGTAACTCTTAGGATCTACTAAGGATGAGTTTTCCCAATATAATTGGACTGCAGGACACAATTTAGCCAAAAATTGACTGTATATTTCTATATATATATATATAATATACGTACAGTAGATACCGGTTATAAGTACAAGTCGGTTATAAGAACTTTATATGCAGTTCCCGACGATGTTCTTATATCCGATATCCACTGTATTTGTATTCCTGCATATATTACATACTGTGTGCAGGGGCGCCGAACATTTGATCAATTATACTCGGAGCCGGGCCCCCATAATTAGAATCCCCTAGTAACTTCTTTTGGAAGCCTAGAACTTTGAGAACAATATTACATGTCAGAAATTTGAATACAATTAATGTAACTTTAAAACACTAGATTGTCAAACTGTTATAAACTTTGCGTTATTTCACAAACAAACTACCGTATTTGCTCGAATAGTAGCCTAGGCGATTATTGTTCTTTACCCCATTTTGGACCAAAAATCTTAAGAAATTTCGAGAATATCACATTTATTTATAATAAGTAGTCGGTTGATAATCGTATTAAGACTTGCATTTCATAAAGATGTTTTCTCCAGGCAGCGGTTATAAATTTTAAATTGCTTCTTTGGGGGGAAATTGAGAGTTGCACGCGGGCCGAATTTTTGTAACCGCAGCCCGCCCGCGGCCCGAAATTTAGGTTAAACTGACCCGCAGCCCGCACGGCCCGCAAATAATCAAGTACATTGTGTATTCCCTTAAATTTACATAACGAAGTACATTGAAAATGCTCGGAAAGCTCAATATACTTCAATGCATGCAATCAAGGCATGGCCCTGGCTGGTTCATAGGCGTCATTAATGGGGGGGGGCAGGTCCCCCTAGCTTTTAAAACGGGGGGGGGGGGGGGGCGAGTATCCCAAGCACCCCCCCAGTTTATTAACCTCGATGTTTCATAGATTGATTGTTTTTTACAATGAATGCGACTATTCATTCTACAGATTCATTCGCAAGGTGTTACAAAAACAAATTGTTAATTTATTGTTAATTGTGTAATGAATCAGACTAATGATATTAATAATGAGATAATATTAATAATGAGGTATAGAGATAAACCTTTTTTGGCCCCCCCAGATTTTGAAGGATACCAAAATATCGACGCCTATGCCCTGGTTTAATATAATAATGATTTCATTCTAAACTTTAGACGAACAAACAACAAACACATAACAAGGAGTTATGAGCTGAAAATAATAATTACAGTAAATTGGGGTAAATCGCTAGAGTTTAACAAGATGTTGATTTAATTGGTCATTGAACTACTTGACTGTCCTGACCGTTGTTGAGTATAACGTATTGTGCGGGCCTAATGCGGGGTGTTGCGGGTCAACGGACCGCAACAAAGATTATCGGCCCGCAAGACCCGCGGGCCGATAATTAAACTCGGCCCGCGTGCAACTCTGGGGAAATTATCCGAGGGGGGGGGGGTGCTACTATTCGAATATATACGGTAACTAAACTAAATTTTAAGAATATGAGTACCTATGTTATCAGAATTATTTAGATTCCTTCAAATGTAAAATGTATACTCGCGAACTGTAGCTGCCTTGACGAATCCATTTACCGCCTTATGGGATTTGGATTGTCGTATCATAGGTCTGGGTCGAGCCTTTATAATAACAACAATAATTATAATTATTAATCATGAAAACCATGAAGGGAAGGAGCCTTAGGTCCCACCTGCCCCCTGGTACGGCGCCCATGACTGTGTGTTAAAGTTTAAGCATCTTTTGACAAATTCTATCACGTTCTATAGAATCGCCAATTTCTTAAAGCCCGGATGAATAGTATCCAGATCCATCATGATGGGAGCTTACATTGGGTCTGCTCCAGGATTTCTCCAGAAGGGATATACAGTCGAAATCGGGTTTTTTTTGCCCCCGTAAATGCATGGAAAAAGAGGCAAAAAACCCGATACGCAAAAAAACCCGTATTTTACATTAGACAGTGTTATGAGGTTATGAAGAAACAAGGAGAAGCAAGGAGGCAAAATAACCCGGAGAGGCAAAAAAACCCGTGGCAAAAAACCCGATTTCGACTGTACTGTATTTGTATAATTCATAAGCGCTATTCATGGCCTACTTAATATACGGCCGTGTATGTCACCGAGAAATTTAGAAGGCCAGTTTATAAAATTCATTCTAGGATAAACTATGCCTCCTATTGATATTATTTGGGTTGTATATGGGGTAGTCAACCATAGCTATTCCATTAGAAAAACTTTTGAGAATCTCAGATCTGTGGTTAAGCTGTTTAGGCGCCATTTAATGATGACACCACAAATATACTATACGTATATGTTGTAGGCGAAATTGAGTTTCAGGCGAGATTGAGTCTCAATCTCGCCTGAAACTCATTCTCGCCTAGGCGAGAGTACCAGGTGAGATTGAGTAATACTTATATAGAAAATGTTTAACTAAATATTATGGGTTGTTAAAAATTAATTATATCCCTGATCTAATCCCTTTATTTGTTCACTTCCAAATGTTAATACTAGGTAAACAAGTATGCTGAATACGAATTTAACACTCACAAATTTATATTATGTCTATTTATTGTTGTTATTGACAATATAGGTAAACAAATTAAGGAATATTACATATTAACATAGAGACTAGCGGTTATTTTAAGTAATTGCATAGTATCTAAATACGAATTTAGAATTAACTACATATGTACTTGCAAATGAGTTCTGTTTGTTGTTAAAGTTGGGGAATTAATTACTAAGAATAAGATTAATATTTTAAAATATAAGTAAGTAAGCAAACTAGTATAATATAGTACGTATATAGATTAATATTGAAGATTTGACAAAATCAATACGAAAATCAATCAATCCTTTTGTAAGTTAATTATATTGCGTGGTAAAGTGTAAATTATGCATGATGATGAATTAAGTGGAATAGTTAAGTATTCCCTAGCAAAAACGAACGAGATTATAGGCTCGTAATAAATATTTATCCTAATCTACTCGCGAATTCAAACAATTTCACTCAAGCCACCAGTTTAATCTCCAATACATATAGTTTTCAATACATTCACCATAAACAGAACATAATTAATCGCGACACATTTTCAAATTAATGTTGAGTTTATTGATAAGCTGGTTGTGTTGTTAGTTGGTTTAATAGCTGGTTTTGCTGTTAAATCAGCTTATCAATATCACTCAGTTGAGAATGTATAGTGAGTAAATGAGTAATTACCTTCTAATTATGAAGTAAATGTGTTTAAATGTGCATCTATAAATTAACAATACAAAGGCGTAGGCTCTGGTATGGTTGGTAGGGCCATGGACATACAAAAGTTTGCCAAATGAAATACCATTGTGCAATGGCCTCCCAATGTCACCGTAATGGACTAACCTATGGCCCCTACTAATCCCATTCCGAGACTACGTCAAACTCCGTTGTGGGAATTCTCCGAATCTAGGATGTTGACATTTTTACTGTGCCGACTATACTATATTATAGTGGCCCAGTTCTAATCTTACTGCCTTTATTGTATATTATTATTACTGTGCCGACTATACTATAGTATAGTGGCCCAGTATTAGAATCACTGCCTTTATTATTACTGTGCCGACTATACTATAGTATAGTGGCCCAGTATTGGAATCACTGCCTTTATTATTATTACTGTGCCGACTATACTATTGTATAGTGGCCCAGTTCTAATCTTACTGGCTTGGTTATTATTATTAGTCCGTAGATCGTCCACAGAACAGAGTTTTATTAACTAAGAGCCCAAATTTTCAGGATATGTGTCACATGGATTACAGATGTGCACCTGGGGTCACGATTTTTAATTACACTTTTTTGGACACATTTTTGCACCTGTTTAATATTGAAACAGGAACAATAAATAGCATCCAAAATTAAGTTTATATGCATTCGATAGAGAATTAAATTCTACACCTTTTCACAGTGCACGAATTTTCAAATTGTACTTAGTTTGTGCCACAATTGAGTTGCAAGTTTCCATTGTTTACTAACACTTCAGTTCAATTGAAAGTGTTAAATCTAATTAAATTGTATCAACTTGTGATAATTATATTGATTCCACTTGTGAGATCGAGTAGGCTTCTATTTTCTAATTGAAAACTAGGATTATATATTTCATAACAACGACAGATTATGTGATTATATTTATTTCTGCTTAGAATATTCTTGCACAATGGATACATGACATAATTAATTCTAATTAATTCGCTCTGTGTTTAACTTATAGAGACGGTTCCAATTAGATTATTGGGGTTATCGAGTGCGCTGAATTCAAATATGATGGTGAAAATAAATTTAAATTAATAATTATTGCAAATAATTGAACTTCATTTATTTTGCTGAACATAATAATGGTGTTAAATTATTAATAAATTAATAATTATTTATACTAATTAATTAAATATCATTAATCTCAGATATTATACGAGATAGAAACAAACTTCCAATTTATCAATTGATCCTTATGCCACGTAACACCTCTACCAATGGGTCTTGACACCTTGAAGTGATGATGACATCGTCAAAAAATGTGTTTTTACACTTTTATGAATTATATTTTGCGAGTGGGTTGGTTGGTGTTGGGTGATCACCCAACACTCACTTAAAAATGCTGACTCATCACTTATTATATTATACTGAAACTTGAATATCTCTCAAATGAAGTGAGCTAAATGGACACTTCCACAACTCTAAGGGTCGTTGCCTTCTGAAACACCTTTCTGAAATAATCAAACACATTCAAAGTGATGATGACTTGGCGAAAAAAAATCCAAAATTGCAGTTTGTGCCGACAGCATGTTCCTTCTGAGGCACTATCAATAAACATCCAACAAAATATAGTGCCACCAAAGGAACATGCGTCGGCACAGGCTGCAATTTTGCATTTTTTATTATTATTATTATTATTATTTTTTATCCGTAGCCACTCCACAATACAGAGTTTTATTAATTAAGAGCCCAAATTTTTAAGATGGGTGTCTCATGGGTTACAGATGTGTACGTGGGGTTACGATTTTTGAGTAACAAATTTTGACACATCTTTAACACCTTTCAAAATTTGTCTGATCCATAACTCAAAATATGTTTTACTAAACCCCCAAATATTATTTTACGATTGGATTCATCATAAGATTCTGTGTTTGATGAGAGAAGAAAATTTTAATAAACGGTTTAATTCATGCCATAAAAAGGGGTTGAAATTTCTTTGTTTACTCACACTTCAATTTCAGTAAACTGTGAAATCTAATTCCATTGTTTCAACTTGTAATAATTATATTGATTCAACTTGTGAGATCGAGTAGGCTTCTATTTTCTAATTGAAACCTAAGATTTTACATTCCACAACAACGACAGATTAAGTGATTATATTTATTTCTGCGAGAATATTCTTGCACTGTTAATAGACTGACGTAATTAAATATAATTAATTCAGTCAGTATATGACTTATATAGATGCTTCCAATTTGTGTAATAGGGGTTATCGAGTGTGCGGAATTGAAATTTGATTACCAAATTAATTAATTAATTATTTATGACAAAATAATTTAACTTAATAATTGTAAGTTGACATTGAAATTGGTGTTATATTATAAATAATATTAATAATTATTTATACTAATTAATTAAATATCATAAATCTCAGAATTCAAATAAGATAGAAACAAACTTCCAATTTATTAATTGATCCTTATGTCACGTAACACCTCTACAAATGGGTATTGACACCTTGAGGTGATGATGACATCGTAAAAAAAGTGTGTTTTTACAATCTTGTTAATTCGATATTTAAAATGGGTTAGTTGAAGTTGGGTGATGACCCAACACTTTCAGAAAAATGCTGAGTCATCAGCTATTATATTCTACTCAAACTTGAATATCTCTAAAATGAAGTGAACTAAATGGAAACTTCCGCCACTCTAAGGGTCGATGCCTTCTGTAACACCTTTTGAAATATTTTAACACCTTCATAGTGACGATGACATGGCCAAAAAAAAATCCAAAATTGCAGCTGTGCTGACAGCATGTCCCATTGGAGGCACTATCAATAAACCACCACCAAAATATAGTGCCACCAAAGGAACATGCGTCGGCACAGCTGCAATTTTGGATTTTTTTATTATTATTATTATATTTTTTTTCTCCGTAGACGGTGCCCTGGCCTGAGCTTTATAGTTGATGGGCTGAAACTTGGCATGTAGGTGCGATGGGACCGTCTAATTTGCACCTGGGGTTACGATTTTTGATTAACAAATTTTTGACACATCTTTAACACCTTTAAAAGTTTGTCTGGTCCATAACACAAAATATGTTTTACTAAACCCCCAAATTTTAATTCACATTTGGATTCACCATAAAATTCTGCGTCTGATGGGAGAAGAAAACTTTCAATAAAGAGTTTTATTTCTGCCATAAATGGGGGTTGAAATTTCTTTGTTTACTCACACTTCAGTTTCAGTATAACTGTTAAATCTAATTCCATTGTTTCAACTTGTAATAATTATATTGATTTAACTTGTTAAATCCTACTCTAGTGATTCAACTTGCGATAATTATATTGATTTTACTTATAAATTCCAGCTGGCTTCTATTTAATTCTAGTATTACTATACAATTGATTAAATTAAATAATATATAATATAAGGAATTTGTTGACTCAACTCAACCAACCATGGATAACATTGCTAAAATAAATAACTAATAATATAACTTATTATCAATAAATAATGAATGAATGGCATTAAACTCAAGATGGTTTATGATAGAAACTAACTTCAAATTTATCTACCGTTCCTTGTGACTCCGACCAATTAACAAATGGTTCTTCACACCTTGGGCGTTGATGACTTGGCGAAAAAAATCCAGAATTGCAGCCTGCGCCGACAGCATGCTCCTTTGGAGGCACTATCAATAAACCACCACCAAAATATAGTGCCACCAAAGGAACATGCGTCGGCACAGGGTGCAATTTTGGATTTTTTCAGACTACTTTCTCGATATTGGAAAAATAGTCTAAAAATAACAATTGTTATAATATGCAACCTGAGATGGGGCCATATCCCTAGGGAATTAGAGTTTTATAAATTTTAAGATTAATCCCAGTCCATTCAGAAGGGATTGGAATTTAATCAGAAAATCTCAAACTCAACTTCACTGTGTGTTTTTTTAAGGAACTTCTAAATGATATTATTTCGAAACTGCTCTGAATTGGTGAGTGACAAATAGGACAAGTTAATCCAAGTTATTTAATTTAATGCTGCAATCTACACCAATTTGCATGTCTACAGGGTCTGAAAGTAATTTCGTTTCTCGTACCTTCGAACAAACAACAAATGTGTATTGTAATTATATCTAATATAAATTATATAATTGATAATAAATAATTACTTAGAAGCTTCATTATATATTACTTTGACTAAGTAATATAATCTTTGGACAGGTGCGAAGTCAGCCCTAACTATAGTGGGTGTTGAGTGCGTAGGAGTAAGTCTAGCCAGCGACCCTAATGGGGCTCAGCAGAAAACCTCTTACACACTAAGAGGCCTTGTTAAATGTTAATTCAGGAGCACTTTCTATAAAAAGGTGCTATGTAACGACTGAAAAAGAAATAGCACAGTAACATATATTGACTGTGAAAGCTAACTAATATGATTACATTCTTGACTGAGCTTAGCTGTGGACGCAATTGCAATTGCATCTCTTACGAAAAAGAGTACAACCCTTAGTAAATTGATTATCTTTCTTTGGATACAAACAACTTGTGACAATCAGATGTTCTATATTTTGAACAGCGATTTTATTTTTATTGAGTCAAAGTAAAATCCATGTTAATTTAAATATCAAAAATTACTAAATAGCATTAATAATATTTCTTATACGTATTATATTATTAGCCAATATATCATCATGTTTAAATTAAACACAATATCTGAAAAGTACATATATCAACAAATATTGTGTTGAGTGAAAACATAAATAAATTACAACTGTTATTGAATACTCACATTGCGATAATTAATAAACAGTCGGAGAAATGCCAGCATAAAACATAGAGACAAAGTAGTCGGAAAATTCTAAACATTTGATATTTGGAATTTTTGGACAAATGCCGACTAGGGTTTGCAATCCTGGGATTCGAGACCAATCCCGGGATTCAATAAAGTACTAGGAATCCTGATCAATTTGTTGTTGTTAAGTGCTACCACGTTCCATTAATGCAAATCCTTTGATTTAATAATTAGATGTGTGAACTTAAACACGATGCTCAACAAGAATTATCATATATGATTCCAGGTGTTTACTACTAATTATTCTTTCATTATTTACACTTTTATCACTACAGTCAACTCCCGTTATATCGAAGTGCTCGGGACCGTAGTTTAATTTCGTTTTAAGCGGAGTTCGATCTTAAAAGAGTTCATTACAATTTGGATTTCGTTGTAACCGGAGTTCATTATGAACAAATTTCGTTATATCCGGAGTTCGTTATAAGTAGAATTCGTTATAACCGGAGTTCGTTAAAACCGGAGTAAAATTAATAGATTAGAGACTATATGGGATTTAAATGACTTCGTTATAAGCGGAGTTTCATTATATCCATTTCGTTGTAACCGAAGTTTTTATAATGTAATAAGATAGAAGGATTTCCGGACCAGTGAATTACTTCGTTATAAGCAGGTACTTAGTTATATCCGACTTTGGTTATAACGGGAGTTGACTGTATTACACTCATTATACAGCATTAAGTTATGGTACTTAAAAGTTGATTTCATTATACTAGCTTTTCCATACTATATTACGTGAAATGTTTAATCCTGGGATCCCGGGATTGAGTATCAGGTCAATCCCGAATCCCGGGATTGGAAAATATGCCCCGGGATTGCAAACACTAATGCCGACATACGGAGGCGGACAAATGCAGGCCCCTAGTTAGTTTTATATCAAATAGAGATGCGTTTTTTATCTCCGAATTACTTTAGTGTAATCCGGACAAATACACACACACTCACTCACAAAGAACTATTGTGCTTTTAATATATAGATTATTGTGGTATGCTTATTAAGCACTGCCGGATTTGGTAGCCCGCGAGACCATAGGCGGGCTAACAATAGTGCAATCTTAAGGATAAGGTTATCCACCAGTTGTAATTCTGGTAGTTCAATAATTGTTTTGCTATCTCGTAACCTATGTTATTCAAGAGGTTTTGATCCGGCTGTCTATTAACGGCCTCCCCAAATAATATCATGAGGGGCGAATGATACCTATTTTAATTTGGACATACAGACTAGACTCAATTCACAGGTCTAGACTAAATTCGGTTCGCCGGCTGACCGCTTAACCGCTGCTAATATTGGTTAACTGTTACAGATTTAATTGAGTAGTTAACCGGTCTGTTAATCTAGTTAAATAATATCAATGTAATTGCGTATATAAAACACTAATTTAAATTATATTAATTTTGTTAGAATATGGTAATCTTAAATCTATGCATTTCCATACGTAGTAAATTCCTATAAACCAAGGGTGGGGTTGTTGTTGTTAACCTTTCTGGGGCTACAGTTATGATTCGTTTTTGTTTATACTACAGTGTAGGGTAATGCGTTCGAATTTCTAAATAGGAAATAGTTCGAATTGCAGATTTAGGGAAATTGTTAGAATGAAAATGTATAAATTGGAAATTGTTCGACTGAAAAAGCAATTTCGGAAATGGTTCGATTTGCAAAAATAGAAATTAGTTCGACTTTACTTGAAATAGGAAATAATTCGAATTTACACGAATAGGAAATAATTCGAATTTACACGAAAAGGAAATTGTTCGAATTTATACGTTTAGGAAATTGTTCGAATTTACAAGATTAGGAAATTGTTCGATTTGCAGATTAAGGAAATTGTTCGAATGAAAATAGTTCGAATTTCCATAATAGGAAATAGTTCGAATTTCCATAATGGGAAATAGTTCGAATTGCAGATTTAGGGAAATTGTTCGAATGAAATGTAAAATTGGAAATTGTTCGATTGAAAAAGCAATTTCGGAAATGGTTCGATTTGCAAAAATAGGAATACAGATGAAATGGGGTTTCTAACACCGGGTTATTCTAACTATAGTTTTTTCTAACCAATTTTTGATGCACTTATTATTTAATTCGTAATTACACAAAAATTCAAATGATTTTTCTAACTCGGGTTATTCTAACTTATCGGTTTATTCTAACTATTTGTGATGTATTAAATTCCTATGTGACTACTAGTAATGGTAACCTAGTAATTACCAATGGCTTTTTCTAACTAACGATTTTCCTAACTATCGCTAAATTTTAACTACAGAAATATTTTAATAATCGGTGTATTCTATCTCATACATGCCAAAATATTTCAGTCATTCCTTGTATGGGGCTCCAATTTAGTCTCACAATCGGTAATTTTGTCCCAGCTGAAAATTCCTGCCCGAAAGTAATATACCAATTTAAGCCTGTACAGAACAGCCACCAAAATGGTCAAATCCATGTAAGGTTGGCAGATATGCTAAGTATCGATTCATTCTAACTAATCTTGTAAAGAAATGTGCAGAAAAAAACCGGTTTCTACTGTAGTTCAACTTTACTTGAAGTAGGAAACAATTCGAATTTACACGAATAGAAATAGTTCGAGTTTACATAAATAGATCTTTTTCTTTAAAATAAAATTTAAGAGGATGAATTTATAGTAATTTTTACCTCGTGAAATTACAATGTCGAAATCTCAATATAAGAAAATTATTTCCAAATTTGCAATATTATATTGATGAAATATCTTAGGTTTACATAAACAAGATTATGATTTGGCCTATCAATATAAAAGAAAAGGATCGATGACGATCCTACTTTTAAATGAATCGACGATCCTGTTTCGATGCTCAAAAAGGATCTCGACCGGATCTTACGATCCTTGATATAAAGAAACTAATACCCTAATTATAATTATATAAGTACATTTTATTGATAAATGATTACATGAAATAAAAAAAATGTCTGATTGATCCGTATATCGATTGATTAACTAAATTAGTAAACTAAAAGTATAAGTTGACTAAACTAAAAAAGGCTAAATAGATAAATAGTATTGAGTATGCTATAAGTAAATACCGAAACTAAACCATGAGACAGTGACTTAATTTTCAAGAAAAGATAACCCTCATAATTTCTCTAACACCTTGACGGAAAATTGGACAATGTTGTCCAGCATTTTGTATATATGTAGCACAATCAAAGCAATTGGTGTGTCCACATGGGATGAATGCAGTATCAACAACTTGTGCACGATCCATGCAAACTGGGCACAATGATCTATCTTGTCCCGGAGCAGCAGCCTCTGTTTCTGAGTCGTCTGAGTAGACTTCATCGTCCTCATTACTAAATACATCGTCAAAACACTCATCAATTTGTCTGGTCATGCTGTGAATGAAAGCTATTGGCGTAAGGTTATCCACCAGTTGTAATTCTGGTAGTACAATAATTGTTTTGCTATCTCGTAGCCCTTCTTATTCAAGAGGTTTTGATCCGGGGTCCCGGCTGTCTATTAACGGCCACCCCAAATACTATTATGAGGGGCGAAATGAAACCTATTTTAATTTGAACATACAGAGTATAATCAATTCGCAGGTCTAGACTACATTCGGTTCGCCGGGTTACCGCTTAACCGCTGCTAATATTGGTTAACTGTTATAGATTTAATTGGCAGTTAACCGGTCTGTTAATCTAGTTAAATAATATCAATGTAATTGCGTATATAAAACACTAATTTAAATTATATTAATTTTGTTAGAATATGGTAATCTTAAATCTATGCATTTCCATACATAATAAATTCCTATAAACCACGAGTGTTATCTTAGCAGCGGATTCGCAAACCTCACTAATAGGCTAATAACTCAAAAAGTATAAGTTGCACATGAAAAGTGATCACATTATCGGGAAGAGAAAAGTTGGGACAACCCATATATAATCCCAAAATGTCAAAATTCCTTAAGATGACTCAGCAATTTCCGCTCAAATTTAGACCTCGGTTTTTCCATAAAAACTCAAAAACTATTCATTTTATCAAATTTTCCTTTTAACCACATATATATCTCACTTGGGACATCGTGTCATCTAAATTTCAAAACAAAATATTCATTTTTGAAAAAATATTTTTAACATAAATTTCACTAAAATAAATTTCATGATCTTATCGGCGGATTCGCAGACCTCACGTTTATGCTAATAACTCAAAAAGTTTACGCTGTACGTGAAAAAATTTCCCAACAGCGGAAAGATGAGAGTTGGGACAACCCATATATAATCCCAAAATGTCAAAATTCCTTAAGATGACTCAGCAATTTTCGCTCAAATTTAGACCTCGGTTTTTCCATAAAAACTCAAAAACTATTCATTTTATCAAATTTTCCTTTTAACCACATATATATCTCACTTGGGACATCGTGTCATCTAAATTTCAAAACAAAATATTCATTTTTGAAAAAATATTTTTAACATAAATTTGGACATACCTAATTTCCGGAACGGGACGGTATGGAACGGTACCATTCCGGAAAATCTAAGTACCTAAATTACGGAACGGTACCATTCCGGGAAATCTAAGTACCTAAATTACGGAACGGGTTAGACCCCCAAGGTATTGGTTATTATAGACTTTAACAACATTTGGTCTTGCAGCGCATTCTGAATACTATTTTATACTAAATGTGCTAGAATTATCAAGATAAACTGAAACAAACCGGTGTAAGGGCGTTTAGGGACCAAGGGGCCGAAATAGCTAACCTATTGTGTTCTAGGGGTGCCCTAAATCACTAGCGATTTAGGGACCCGCGTTTTGCATAGATTAAGTATATTGTTATAGGTATAATCAATCTTTAGTTGATTTATCCCAGCTCGAGTACATAAATTAACAATTTAAATACCGGATCCCTAACTATAAATAAATTACAGGGTGGTATTAGTTGGACTTTCAATTAGGTATAGTGAACTCAGATTTCATCAGTATGTAATGCGTACGTGCGTGATAACATTTGGTAAAGGTGGTAGCTATACCACTTTGTCTACAGTCTACACGTCCTACACGTCCGACACGTGCACTTAGTGTTTAGGGAATTGCATACGTTTTTAATTAATGATAACTCTCGTTGTAAAATGCACATTGTATCACTGCCCTCCTTCCTGAGTGCGGCACTTAGTTACTATGACTAATAATATTGTAATATTTTAAGCGGTCCTCTGTGCGGGTCGTATGCGGGTGCCGCCCCCGCTCCGCAAAATATTCAGATCCTTTGTCCCGTATGAACCCGCGGGTTGCGGGTTCCGCGACCCGCATTAATTAATTAATTAATTAATTATTAATAATTATCCCGCGCAGTGGTCTAGTCCTTATCACTGGACTGATCCCTAGATTTAGCGATTTCGGACTAAGCGGGCCCTAAAACGCTAATGATTTAGGGCCGGGGGTAAAAGAATAAAAAATAGGAATTTTTAGACTGGAAAGGAAGATTGGAAATTGGAATCACTAATTGGTTTACTCGGAGTCTCGGTAGGGTATCCACGGGATTGCACATATCTTTCGATCGAGGGTTAAGTGAAAGGAGGTATCTTTGTTCTGGAAATTAGGGATCAAAATTAAAGGAATCGTATATTCCGGAAATTAGGCATTTAAATTTCCGGAATAAATTTGTTCCGGAAATTAGTCATTTATAATTTCCGGAATCGAATATTCCGGGAAATAGGCATTTGAATTTCCGGAATACTTTCGTTCCGGAAATTAGGTATTCATATTTTCCGGAACCGTTCCGCGGAATTCCGTAATTTAGGTACTTTGATTTTCCGGAATGGTACCGTTCCGTACCGTCCCGTTCCGGAAATTAGGTATGTCCCATAAATTTCACTAAAATCGGCTTACAATGATGATTAGTATACCTATCCTGTATTCACAATGCAGAATATGTTGTCTAATAACTATTGATCAGAATTTATTATATCCTTTGTTTATAATTCAATTATTTCTCACTATAAATGGTACACTGCCTTTCTTCTACTTGATTTTCCTCATTTTTTTCATTTTTTCAAAACACTTTTCACTTTTTTTTCAAAGATCTTTTTGACTTTACAGCATATTTCTCATATCCATTTTCTTCTCATTTCAATTTCTGCTCTCTTCTTTATTCCTCCAAGTCGATTCTTCCAATTCAAGTGAGTTATTTATTTTATTTGCCTTTTAGCTACTTTTTTATTTATTTTAATAATACCAGGGCAGGCCATGGCCGGACCGATATTTTTACCACTACATTTTGAATGATCAGATCTAAAATTTAATTTACAATAACGTGGCCTTCAAGGTTTTGATGCCCAAGGCCGGCGGAAGGAAATACCGCTGGCCTCGATTACTAATATAATTACTATATGCAGTCGATACCAACGGACGATAAAAATTTGTTGGCTTTATCCTGAGTTCGTATTAACCGGAGTAATACCCATTCAATCGCCATTGTTGGGACCTGATTTTGTGGAACTGTTCTTCTTATCCGGAAATTCGTATTAATTAAAAGTGTTCGTACTAACGAGGTTCTACTGTAGTAGTATATATGTATGTATTGATAATTAAAATAATAATAATAATTTCATCTAGTAATGACTTCAATAGAGCAATTCGTGGAAGCTCTCCAGAAACTCGGCTATGAAAGCTTCGATAGCGTAAGAGATGCTTTGAACAAAGGAGGCAAACATAAGGCAAAATCTGTCTGGGGAAAATTATCAATTATTCTTTTTGGAAAAAACAAGGCTACTAAGCGCGATTCTCTCAGCTCCAAATGGAGATTGAATAGAGGAAACTTTCAGCATCTCGTTAAGCAAATGATCAGTTCGCGTAAGTCTATCATTACCAATGATGTATCCCAATTGGCAGTAGAGCATATCAGTACTCAGTTAGTATCTGCTAGCTCATATCCTGACACTATAGAACTTAGTAAGAGGAGTTTGGATGAAATCGATTTCAGTTTTCCTAGTTTACAGCGAGACGTAACGAATAACAGTTTGTTAGGTTTATTGGCATCTGGTTTCGATGACTGCCAGCTTTACGGTCTCATGTCTAAGATAGCTTCTCCTCCTCCCCAAACAGGGAGGACTGATAGCCATTTTTGGTCATTCATTAACTGTAATAATAGTCTATGGTTAGATGCAATGAAATTTTTCAGCTTAGAGTGTCCGCTTGTTAGTGGTGAGTTCATGCTAGTGGATGACAAACTCCACGACCAGTCGAAAAAGTTTAGTTGCTGTCTAATGGAGTCAATGCAATGGATTCGACTAATTAGGCGAAATTGTAACTTAGTGGAAGCATGGATTTTAGTTGAAAACATTAGTTGTAGGATATTAGAGCTATTCGGGAATTCATATATAGCTATCACAGTCCAACAACTAGATTTATTCACTAGCTTTATTATATCGTGTCGAGAAAGATCAGATACTTTAAGCTCATTTCATGAATCTCTGTGTCTAAAATTGCATCATACCTCTTCTTCTTCAAATCAACAAGTCCCGGTATTGTCATCTACCGATGACCCGCAACCTGAAATTGTTATTACCTCTAATATCCCTGAGTCCAAATTGCTAGTGCCATCAGTAGATGACAGTACTCTGGGTAATGAAGTCATAGTTGAACAATCCATGTTTAGTGAGGAAATCTGTGGTGAATTTTTGCTAAGTGGAATGGAATGGAATGGATCAACTTTTGAAGAGTTAATGAAGGCGCCAACCCCAAATGGGATATATATACGAAATATTGGGAATCATTATGAACCAATTATTTCTGTTAAATTCGAAAATAATAGTTAATTATTTTTTAAATTGAACAGGCAGAGTTTTAGAAGAGTTGCAATAGTTTTACCACAATTTGTAGATGTACTATCCTGTTATATTTAATGGCGCCCTTTTAATATCGTATCAGTGAAAGGAATTCATGCATATTATGATTAATGTGTTAAATCCTAAACCAATAAACTAGTTCTCTCTATATTTCCATGTTCTACTATAGTTCTCTTACTTTTTTAGGATAACTTTGGTTATCTCGATCTTTCTTATCTCATATAAGCATTACTAATATTTGTCACCATTTTAATATCATGCACTCGTTTTGGTAAGTCATATTCTGAGATAATATGTTGCTTTACATTTATATGAGATTCACCCTCTTTAAAGGCAAATACGTATATTTGGAGAGAAGGAACATGGCCACAAGTAAGATCATTCAGATAGAAGTTACGCAGATTATGGAATTGGAAAAACCTGGAGATGCTTAAAATACCTAACATTGTTTTATTAATTAACCATAATATTGTTTATATGTCTGATTCTATTCTCTTAATGAATATTGCATTCCAAATATATTTGTATATGAGGTGTTTGTATTTATAAGGTATTGCAATCGTGTTTACAGAAAGTAATCACTAATCCTTGATATAATTAGGAATGCAGTCATTAATTATTCTACAGAGGTACCAAAAACTTTAATTCCTGTGAACACTGTGACGCATATCAAATACATTCTTATCAATAGTATTATTAGAGTTGACAACATGAGATATCTTATATGTAGACTAATTGCTTAAAGCTCTCTGTCGCCCCCCGTTCTACTAGTTAGTACTACAGTCGAAATCGGGGTTTTTTGCCACGGGATTTTTTGCCTTATCGGGTTATTTTGCCTCCTTGCTTCTCCTTGTTTCTTCATAACCTCAAAGAACTGTATATTGTTAAATACGGGTTTTTTTGCGTATCGGGTTTTTTTGCCTCTTTTTCCATGCATTTAGGGGTCTAGAAATAGACCAGGTTTTATTCCCTATACATTAGTATTACCCATAAAAAGCAGGGCAAGTGGTCTACAGAATTTATAGACGGTCTACAAATTTTTGGCTTATTTGTATGGGCTTTTATAGACCGTCTATTTCTAGACGGTCTACATATAAGGATGCTCTGACAACATATCCAACATTATGGATATTGGAAATCATCATTGTAAGCCGATTTTAGTGTAATTTATGTTCATAATATTTTTTCAAAAATGAATATTTTGTTTTGAAAATTAGATGACACGATGTCCCAAGTGAGATATATATGTGGTTAGAAGGAAAATTTGATAAAATGAATAATTTTTGAGTTATTATGGAAAAACCGAGGTCTAAATTTGAGCGAAAATTGCTGAGTCATCTTAAGGAATTTTGACATTTTGGGATTATATATGGGTTGTCACAACTCTCATCTTTCCGCTGATGTGAAATTTTTTCACGTACAGCGTAAACTTTTTGAGTTATTAGCATAAACGTGAGGTCTGCGAATCCGCCGATAAGATCATGAAATTTATTTTAGTGAAATTTATGTTAAAAATACTTTTTCAAAAATGAATATTTTGTTTTGAAATTTAGATGACACGATGTCCCAAGTGAGATATATATGTGGTTAAAAGGAAAATTTGATAAAATGAATAGTTTTTGGGTTTTTATGGAAAAACCGAGGTCTAAATTTGAGCGAAAATTGCTGAGTCATCTTAAGGAATTTTGACATTTTGGGATTATATATGGGTTGTCCCAACTTTTCTCTTCCCGATAATGTGATCACTTTTCATGTGCAACTTATACTTTTTGAGTTATTAGCCTATTAGTGAGGTTTGCGAATCCGCTGCTAAGATAACACTCGTCTATAAACCGAGGGTGGGGTTGTTAACCGTTCTGAGGGTACAGTTATTATTCGTTTTGTTTATACTACAGTGTAGGACTCAGTATTATAAAGTAGTAATAAGTAGTCATTAACTAATACATTTCGCAATTTGGGCAAGTTAGAAATAGTGTAGTTACAGAAAATATATAATGTGGTCATTGTGGTGATAAGAAATGGATTTATGATCATCATTTCAAACAAAATTCAGATATTTTTAATTATTTATACTGTACTTCCTCGCTAATCCCAACAGAGGTTTTCCGATTTAAAAAAATTCTGTTCCGATTAGTGAAGTAATACATTTTCTATTGGCCTCTATTACATGAGATTCCGATAATTTGGATCAAACTTGTCCAAAGCTTTTTAATCCAAACTAAACATGTAGTATACTACCTAATTAATTGTCTGCGACTTATTAATTTATAATTCCATTGTAATATACGTTGGATCTCCTGTTCGGACTAGCGAGATTTACTGTAAGATAATTTCAAATAATACTGCTGATTATCAACAGACCGGCTAACTGGTTAACGAAATCTGTAACCGCTAACCGATATTTAATAGCAACATTTAAGCGGTTAGCCAGCCGGTTAACAAATCCAGCCTTGTATAAACAATAGTTAAGGGTGGGGTTGGTTAACCGTTTTGAGGCCACGGTTACGATTATCTTCACACTACGGTTAACCGGTTAACCGCCACTGAAAGTTATAACAACTTATATAGACATTTCTCAGAAAATATCTAAATTGTAGTAACGAAAAAGACATTCTTTTAGCCAAGTACTTTATAAGTACAATTAACTGCGTACAAGTTTATCACTTCAGGTTACTTCTACACTGTGTTGTCACCAAAATATATCATGTGACTATGGGTAATAACTTAATAAGATAAACAATTATTATATTCTGAACAAAGTGCGTGCAAATTCACACTGTTATCCAAAAATGTGTACTTCTAATTGTAATATTAACATATCGGTTAACTGATCACTAAAATCCGTAACAGTTAACTGGTATTAGCGGCGGTTAACCGAATCCAGCCTTGATTTAATATTTTCTGAAGGACGAAATGTAGCAGTAGTAAGGAATAAAAGCAAAGCTGAACCTTACTAATTATGTAGTATAAATAAATGTTCTACTGTGTTGATCAGCATGGGCGGTTAACTGGTTAACCGTGGCGAGAAATTGAATCGTAACCATAGCCCCAGAATTTACCATTGAATAAAATATTGGGAACAAGAAGATATTCTCCCCTGACTTGAGGGTGGGGTCGACACCTTCCTCCTGACGCTATACAGTAAGTCTGTAAGTGGCTTAGAAATTAGTATGTATCTCAAATACAAGTGTTACTAAGTGTCTCTTTAACAACAAACAGCACTTATTTGCAAGTAGTATATATGTAGTTAATTCTAAATTCGTATTTAGCATGTGCAATTACTTAAAATAACCGTCTTAAGCTAGTCTCTAGGTCAATTCTAATATTTTACAAACTTGTTTACCTATATTGTCAATAACAACAACAAGAGCAATAACAAGAATAAATATTTGTATTCTAAATTTGTAAATGGGTCAATCGTGTTCAGCATACTTGCGTACATATAATTCCCGTTATAAGTTAGGCTCTATGTTAATTTGGAATATTCATTAATTTGTAATATTCCTTAATTTGTTTACCTATATTGTCAATAACAACAATAAATAGACATAATATAAATTTGTGAGTGTCAAATTCGTATCCAGCATACTTGATTACCTAGTATTAACATTTGGAAGTGAACAAATAGCTGGATTAGATCTGGATATAATTAATTTTTAACAACCCATAATATTTAGTTAAACATTTTCTATAAGTATGACTCAATCTCGCCTAGGCGAGAATGAGTTTCAGGCGAAAATGAGACTCAATCTCCCCTGGTACTCAATTTCGCCTGCGACATATACAATTCGAGTCTAAAAGAACTTCGAGAAAATGAAGATAATTTCCTAATACACTTATACAGGGTAAAAACCCTAACCATCTAAGGAAGTGCCTAACCAAACTTTTTAAGGTTTTAATTGATACTTTAGGTCACTAGGAATAGTTTAAGCCCAGACAACATTTTTGAAAATTGTTGGTTTTCACACAAACGGTGACGTCATCACACGACTAATTTTTCACACTATCGGTAATAACTATTGATCTATATGTCGCCATGACATGAAATTTATATATTTGAATAGGGCGTAAGAAAACCTATCGATTGATGTATAAATTATTTTAATCAGACGTCATCTGTATTTTTGTTTATGACGTCATCATAAATTTACCTTCTAGAGATTCAGCTGTTTATCACGACAAACGTCACTTTACTCGATTTGAATTATTATGTTGACCTTATGCATGTTATAAATAACTTCCGCAAAGGACGTACACACGTTTTCGCAATTTTCGGAACTATAATATAGACTAATACTTAGTAAATATACGACAATAATCCACCGATACATATATTCCAATATGTCTGGTGAAAAGATTGTGCATTTTTTGAGATAAAAGCACCCAATTATGTACAGTTGTTGCATTCTAGCTACTGATCACCTTTAGCTATTGCGCATAGCCCAATTTATGGAAAAATGAAATATTCAGGGGGTCAAAGATTAGTGCCCAATGGAATTCTCCGGCAGTATGAACCAAGGATAGACCATTCAAATGCATTCATAGCGACTGTATATTGTCAGATTCGTCCTCAGCACTAAATTTCCAGCATTTGAGGGCAATATTTACTATATTTGGGGAAATTATTCTTCGTTATTCCAGTGCAACAGTAGGAATGTTGTAACATTCCGATCTCAAAATTGCTACTAGCCATATCGAGTGATACCTTGTTTTCTCGGCTGTGGGCACTGAGTGCGATTTTGCTATTAGAAACACTCTAAATCAGGGTTTTTTTTAAGGTTGAGACCTTGGTGCAACTCAGCGCGGCCTTGGCGTAACTCAACACTGCAGAGGCTGCTGCCGACCCGAATCGTGGTGTAACTCCAAAAAATCTTAGTGCAAATTTTACACCAAGATCGGCCTTAAAAAAAACCCTGCTCTAAATATTAAAAAGTATGCAGGATTTTATACAGAAAAGTTTCCTATGATTACTCATTAGCATCCTAGAAACAATCACATCGCCAACTGGGGGTCAGGGGGGCGCTGTTAGCCCTCCAGTGGGGTCCAGGGGCAAAGCCCCTGGAAGCCAGTAACAATACTAGAGTACTAGTACTAGATCCAGCAGTAGAGTGCTATTGCTATTCGCCAAGGAAAAATAGGGGCGATGCCAGGATGCCCCAACCTCTGTATAAAACCCTGGTATGTATTGTTCCATATTCCTGCACAAGGCATAATGACCCAGAAATTTTGATTCGGCATTTTCAACACCTATAATGCTTCAATATTTCCAAAAAAAGGGATTGTTTTCAATGATGTTATTAATGCAAGGTTCTTGGTCTAATTAGCGATAAATTGCTGAAAGTAGTTAGAATTTATTATTATTTGAACTAGAATAAATGCCTATTATGCCAAATAGACATGGGCGTATATCCAGGGGGATTGGTGGGGGATATATCCCCCATCCTTTGGAGTGGAGGTGATGCTCCATACAATCATGCCCCCCATTTTGTGTTTAGAGGACGCCTTAATGGAGTATCTTCCGACTACTTTCTAAACAAATCTCCAGCATTAAATTGCCAAATTTATTTCTATTATTATAGCATTTGAAAGCTAGACGTTGATTATTTAGCAAGGGAATTTGCTAGTAGATCTGAAATACTTAGAAAAATCTATCGAAGTTTCAGTCTACTTTTGATATTATTTTTGAATTTTATCTTTATTAATAAGTAATATAAAGTGTGGTACTTAATCCTCCCACTATTTACGGATTTACGGCCATGCAAATAGATACTTTGGATAAAGAATTCAGCAATGGATGCTAATTAGACACAAAGACCTTGCATAAATGATATTATTGAAACAATACCTTGTATTTGAAAATACAGTGGATGCCGGTTATAAGCACATCGTCGGGAACTGCACTTATGGTGCTTATAACCGGCATGTGGTTATAACCGACATAAATTATACAGGGTAGGTGGCAAACGTTTTCCAACATAGTGTGCTTATATCCGATATGTTCTTATAACCGGTGTGCTTATATCCGACATCTACTGTATTGAAGCATTATAGGTGTAGAAAATGCCGAATCAAAATTTCTGGGTCATTATGCCTTGTGCAGGAATATGGAACAATACATACCAGGGTTTTATACAGAGGTTGGGGCATCCTGGCATCGCCCCTATTTTTCCTTGGCGAATAGCAATAGCACTCTACTGCTGGATCTAGTACTAGTACTCTAGTATTGTTACTGGCTTCCAGGGGCTTTGCCCCTGGACCCCACTGGAGGGCTAACAGCGCCCCCCTGACCCCCAGTTGGCGATGTGATTGTTTCTAGGATGCTAATGAGTAATCATAGGAAACTTTTCTGTATAAAATCCTGCATACTTTTTAATATTTAGAGCAGGGTTTTTTTTAAGGCCGATCTTGGTGTAAAATTTGCACTAAGATTTTTTGGAGTTACACCACGATTCGGGTCGGCAGCAGCCTCTGCAGTGTTGAGTTACGCCAAGGCCGCGCTGAGTTGCACCAAGGTCTCAACCTTAAAAAAAACCCTGATTTAGAGTGTTTCTAATAGCAAAATCGCACTCAGTGCCCACAGCCGAGAAAACAAGGTATCACTCGATATGGCTAGTAGCAATTTTGAGATCGGAATGTTACAACATTCCTACTGTTGCACTGGAATAACGAAGAATAATTTCCCCAAATATAGTAAATATTGCCCTCAAATGCTGGAAATTTAGTGCTGAGGACGAATCTGACAATATACAGTCGCTATGAATGCATTTGAATGGTCTATCCTTGGTTCATACTGCCGGAGAATTCCATTGGGCACTAATCTTTGACCCCCTGAATATTTCATTTTTCCATAAATTGGGCTATGCGCAATAGCTAAAGGTGATCAGTAGCTAGAATGCAACAACTGTACATAATTGGGTGCTTTTATCTCAAAAAATGCACAATCTTTTCACCAGACATATTGGAATATATGTATCGGTGGATTATTGTCGTATATTTACTAAGTATTAGTCTATATTATAGTTCCGAAAATTGCGAAAACGTGTGTACGTCCTTTGCGGAAGTTATTTATAACATGCATAAGGTCAACATAATAATTCAAATCGAGTAAAGTGACGTTTGTCGTGATAAACAGCTGAATCTCTAGAAGGTAAATTTATGATGACGTCATAAACAAAAATACAGATGACGTCTGATTAAAATAATTTATACATCAATCGATAGGTTTTCTTACGCCCTATTCAAATATATAAATTTCATGTCATGGCGACATATAGATCAATAGTTATTACCGATAGTGTGAAAAATTAGTCGTGTGATGACGTCACCGTTTGTGTGAAAACCAACAATTTTCAAAAATGTTGTCTGGGCTTAAACTATTCCTAGTGACCTAAAGTATCAATTAAAACCTTAAAAAGTTTGGTTAGGCACTTCCTTAGATGGTTAGGGTTTTTACCCTGTATAACTTAGAATACATTTCCCGAATATATAATGAGAATGAATATATATATAAACCAGCAATTAGATACGTTTTATGGACGAAAATAGTAAGTTGTAACTCGGGTACTACTTGTATTTTAGCATGTGGTTGCTTTATAATTTTTTATAATTTTTAGAATGTCGCCATTTTATAATTTAGTAGCCTTTGGAGTGTGAAATACATCCCTTTTTTAGTATTCTTGTTATAAAATTTTTATGAAGTAGTATAAAATGGAATTTATGATATTTGAATTTTTTTTCATTTACCATAAATTGTTACCGTCACCATTAAATGGCGCCTAAACAGCTTAACCACAAATCTGATATTCTCAAAACTGGTTTTAATGGACTCGCAATGGTTGATTATCCCATATACAACCTAAATAAGACCATTAGGAGGCATAGTTTATCCTAGAATGAATTTTATAAACTGGCCTTCTATTTTTTGGGCCTTCTCGGTGACATACACGGCCGTATATTAAGTAGGCCATGCGCTATTGAATGCAACATAACGAGTCCAAACTTAAAGTCAATATAGTACCTAATTCAAATAGTTTATCTATCTATACTATTAAAACAGAAGGGGTTTATGTATATTATATATAAATTTGTTTGTAAGTTCCGAGTTGATTTGGTATATAGGGGGGTAACTTTTGGCACCCGACAACTAGTTTAGTTAATCGCACAGAATTCGCACCCTTTATGAGTTAAAATCTGAAAATTTAATAGAACATTTACATTAATGATGCGGTCATGTTGGTCACACCAGATTATCAATATGCATACTCATTATCGAATGATGACGTAATCATAAAAATTTCCATAGCATTCCAATATACTAAGGCAATGGCACTCATATATTTTGTTGGACCATGGATTGGTTAAAGAGTTAGTATCAGACCTGGGGCTGATTACTAGTGAGTGATTACGATTACAGGAAATGTTGTAATCAGTTACAATCGATTACGATTGTAATCGTATTCAGCCCCAAGCCTGGTTAGTATATACTAGTATTCGATATTATACCTAATACGTTATGTATAATAAAGTTTGTCATTGTTTTACAGTCAGGCTACATTGTTGATGCATATTTCTTAGGTTTTTCTTGTACCTGAATCCCCTTTTAATATTAATGAAATCCCTAATAGTCTTTAGTGAAGATTTAAAATAACACTACATGGTTAATTAATAATGAAATAAACATACAGGACATAATGAACTATGTGTAACATTAAAAAACAATATAGTCTCTCTGTAGAGAAACAGTGAGTGAAACCTGTATTCGCATTCGTCAAAGGAACTCTTTACTTAACAAACATCTGATAGGGCAGCGGTTCTCAAATTGGGTCCACGGATGAAAGTTTTTGAGATCTTGTCGACTCCCTTTCACGGATGAAAGGGAGTCGACAAGATCTCAAAATTTGTATTGCGGGCAATAGGAGGAGGTACACAGAACGTTTGGTATTTGCTAAAGTGGGTCCACGGTTGAAAAAGATTGGGATCGCTGTTATAGTGTGTATCTAGAATAAAATAAGCATTTTAATTAGAACTCATTAAATTAGTTTGATTCTACAAGAATTGATACAGGCTTGTAGCCATAAAGTGATAGTGGGTGTGGCTATGAGAATTTGTAGGGAGGGTTGAGTCTCAAAATATTCTAAATTTTAATCCAAAGTTTAGATATATCATCACAAAAGTTATGAAAAATCTCAGTGGGCACAAATTTCGCACCGGGCCGGGCAGGCACTATATATAATAAGGATTCAAATTCGAGGATCTGGACCTTTTTCTACATTCGGATGGCTGGAGAAAAGGTTGGAATCAAAGTATTATCAAACAAACTCGATATTAAATTAATTCAAAAATATACCCCCCTAAATTGAACTTCCAAACTGAATATACGCACGTATACTACAGTAGAAGCTCGTTAGTAATTACATATTAATACGTGTATAGTCTCTTCAAAGCATTTTCAATGGTTAATACGAATTCCGGATAAGGCGAACGAACGCATTTTACGGTCCCCTGGTGTTCGTACTAACGAGTATCAACTGTATATTACTTAACCCAGCCAAAAATATCCGAAATTTGTGCCACAAGTGGTTGATGACAGGGATACATAGATCTATTCAATATCGACATAACATTTCCTGAAAACACAAGGTCAAGTTTATAACGATAGTATGATATTATAACTAACTCATATAAATTGGGGGCGCTGCATTAGTTCGAATGGATTTTCAAGACTACTGTTGTTTGTTCGAATCAATTTTCCAAGTAAGGTAACATATTATATACTGATAAATAGGTCAAGAGATTTATAAGATTAATATCTACCAGAATAGGAACATAAAAGAAAAATTATTAGTAACATAAATGAAAAAGGAATATAAATACGTATAATCATTTAATTGGTAAATATTTCAAATCTGGTTTGTACAGGGTTGTATTAACTCATTTTGAGTTGGCAGAATCAACTCATTTTCTTGAATGAGTTGAATAAGTTGGTGACAGCAAAATGAATGAGTTGAATGAGTTGGTAACAAAAAAATGAATGAGTTGAATGAGTTGGTAGACAAAAAATGAGTTGATACAACCCTACTTCCGACCATGGCCAGACAACTTTCACTTTTTCGTAACATTAATGCGTTGGGAGATCCAAATTTGGCCGGATCACTTTTGAGAGCCGACCGACGCAGCTGTAAATGTATTATTAAACTGAAGATTTAAGATATACGTTAGTTAAAATTAGTTTAATAAAAAATGATTTGGCAGAATCAACTCATTTTCTTGAATGAGTTGAATGAGTTGGTAACAGCAAAATGAATGAGTTGAATGAGTTGGTGAAGGAAATTTGAATGAGTTGGTAGACAAAAAATGAGTTGTTTTGCCAACTCAAAATGAGTTGATACAACCCTGGG
The DNA here is from genome assembly GCA_028753945.1 of Hexactinellida sp. DTS-2022. NCBI lineage: Eukaryota > Metazoa > Porifera > Hexactinellida > Hexactinellida sp. DTS-2022. The sequence goes on along the minus strand of JAPNXP010000012.1, from coordinate 1,624,839 downwards.
TTTGTATCACTGAGCGGCAAACAGGACAAAGCTGTCAGTTTTTCAATTATATTACTACACTCTGTGCAGCAATTAGCATTCTTAGAAGGCATGAATAGCCATTTACTAGTTCGATGTGCCAAACAAACTACATAAATGTTTTCCAAACTTTGATCTTGTGTTACTTGTATCTTCATCCATGGTGAGTCGACTCCTTCATTCAACTTTCGTTTTCAAATGAATCTAAATTCATCATTTCTGATATCTTTCTTTTCCCTTGCCTTTGTTATTTCACTGCCTTGACTTAACCGTCCAATATCGTTATCTACATCTTGTATGATTTCATTTAGTGTGTTCATAAAAGTCCATATCCTAGGATGATTAGTCTTTAATATCAGAGACGGAACCGGTCGGGTCTGACCGGTACCGGTCGACCGAGATCTCTATATGATCTATTCGAAATCATAATGTCATAATTTGTCTTGATTTAATCTGGCTCCAATAGGCAATAGCCCTTGAGAGCTTAGTAGTCTTAAAGGATTCTTCCTTAAATGGTATATGACCATAATATTTATTCCTAAATTATATGACATGACACTACAGTAGATTCTTATTCTATTATTTATAAATTATTGCTAGCTATGATTGACCGGTCGACCGCCCGGTCGGGTCGGGTCAAAATTTCCAACTGCACCGGTCAGGTAGGGTCATGAAAATCCCGACCGGTTCGATCTCTGGTCTTTATAATCGCCTTAAGTTTTGCATGATAGCTCTCTGCTGAGTTATTGGTAGATATAGTTCTTGGGGCTAACTTGGTTTAGCCAACGTTTTTTTGAAATAAGAATTTGTTTTTTTGAGTTGCAACATCTGAGGACTTTCCAAGAAAGCATTTGAAGAAAACTGAATGCAGGGCTTATCAGAGAAATTGTATTGCCATAAGTTGCTTAATATATTTCGTGACTTCGGGGTTACTTCTAGCAGGGTTGTTTGATTTAAATCAATGATTTTTATTAATAAAAATCATGATTTTAATCAAAAATCTGATTTTAATCAAAGAAGTCTGATTTAAATCAAAAAAGTCGGACTTTTTTGATTTAAATCAGATTTTTTATGTCTATTGTTTTTTGCGAAAAGAAAAGAAAATACATTGATAATGAGACAAATTACATTGATAATGAGTCATTAACAATGTAATTAATCTATTAGCCAAATAATATACGCCAGTGTGATATAGATTGCAAAAAAAAACAATTAAAATCAAAATTCTGATTTAAATCAAAAAATCTTATTTAAATCAAAAAAATCGGATTTTTTTGATTTTTTTAAAAAAATCATGATTTTTATCATCCCTGAAGTCTTCTAGGTCACTTATACCTAACTTCTGTTATTTCTATATACAGTGGAGCCTCCCATAACGGACACTCCAAATAGCGGACAAACTCTAAATAACGGACAACCCTCGTCACGGATTTATTTATTTAGCATATGTCTAATAGAAAAGCAACCTCCAAATAGCGGACAACCTCCAAATAGCGGACAACCTCCAAATAGCGGACAACCTCTAAATAACGGTGTCCGTTGTTCAGAGGATCTACTGTATTAAATTCGACTATCCGCATTCGGAATATGCTTATTCGCATGTGGAATATGCTTATCCGCATGCGGAATAAAGCATATCTGCCTGCGGACAAGTCATGCATGCAAAATTGCTACTTATGTGTATAAATGGAATGCCCGCGAAACATTGATCAATACGTGCGATAAGTTTCAAAACTCACTGGTTAAGTACTAGTGTTGTAATGACCTGGAAAGGAGGCTTTACTGTTCTAGGACCTGAACATTTTAGAAATTTTATTTCCCCACAGAAAGGTGCAATTTGGAACAGTGAAACCCCTAAGCCTTTATGTCATCAGCAGAGTAATGAAACAATACATGGGGCGCATATGCAAGAGTTATTGAGAGGAGAAGTTGCTAATTATACTAAGCAGTCACTATGAAGAATCATGTCCTCGTAGACTCAAGAATCAGTTGATACTTTCCTTAATTCTTTATAAATGCTTTTCTAACTAAACGGTAAAAGATTATTGTAATTTCTACTTTATGCTTTTCAGTTTATAAACTTAAATTTTCATTAGGACGTGCGAAATACTTTTTGGGAGTTGAAGAGTTAAACCAGTTTGGTGGCCGAAGGAACTCCCTTTTTGTGTGCGTGTATAGATTAAAAAAGTATAAGACATCCAAAAAACAGCTTCTTGATATTGTAGTTTCGTATATACGTGTAAAACATAATAAACCAAGAGAGTCGAATGAAGGCAATATCATCATGGAAATACACTTAACAACGAGCACTCCAAAGAAGCTACATTTACCAAGTCAAGAAAACTCGGCCTTATTGTCAGCTGCTAAAAGATCCCAAGAAAATAGCCTAGCAGAAGATCATAATGTTTCATATTTCGATGGGTTGCTCGATGCATCCTCTGATAGCCATCTTTCACTTCATCTAGTTCTTCCAAAAACTTCTATTCTGCCTTCACCAATGAGAAAACTATCACCCTCGATGAAGAAATTATGTCTTTCAGAACTTTCAACCAATGGACAACTAACAGATATTTCGATTGATGCATTTTGTGTACGTGAGTGAGAACACTTAATTCATGATGTTATTATACATTTCACTGCTAGGGCTCCGGCGGCACGGGTGCACCGTGCACCCGTTGCTCCGGTCAATTTTGAAGGGGGTGCAGGGGCTTTGCCCCCCCCCCCCCCCGGTTTTGGTTTATCATTTTTACTTGTGCACCCGTTCATCCGGCGGATCGCCGGCGCCCCAGCACTGCTATTTTTCGGTTTTCGATTATCTTAAAGAATTACTTCCCATCACTGAATGGACTACAAGACACTCTTTTTTCTCAAGAAGTGACAAATCTCTCAATTACAGAGCTAGTATTTGTGAAATAAAGTACTAGTTATCTATGAATAATTTGATAATATTTTAATTATATTAGATCTACAGTATTTATAGAACCTCAGTTTTAAGAAGGTGGCTTGTGACCAATTGAGTGTACAAATTCATCACAATAAAAGAATAATTGGGTATGTTCCAGTTACGACGGCGCAAAAAAGATCCGTTTACTTTATATGATTCGATGTTTCGAAGAGTGACAACTATGAACCTGGATACCCAGCTTGCACTTCTGTATGCTGATAAGTCTATGCAACTTGAAGTCGAAGTTTCTAATATACAACTACTGTTTGGTGGAACTGATTGCAGGATTTTTGCTGCTGAAGTTGTTACCGCCATAGCAACTGGATCTGATCCTATTTATCTGACTTGGATAAAATGAGAGAATATTCATTAAGTATATTGAAACTGAAAACATCACTCTTTTTCCTTCTATAACTCGAGCAAAACGTACTGGCAAGGTTCCAATTCCTCATCGATACACGATAGATTGTATATGTCTGCAATCTACCTGAGTATGCTTATGCTGGTTCAACTGAAGATGGGAGGAGCACATACACTATACAGTGTGATGCCTGTAACTTTGGTATCATAACAGATGCTATAATTTTCCCAATACTTCTATTTCTGCCTGTTTTTATTATAAAAGCGGTAGTATCTTTGTAAGATGCTTAATAAATATTGCATATTGTTTTGTCGTAAATAGCTTGTATTTGAGATATGGTCACAGTTTTCCCTTGGGAAAATTCAGCTAATAATTTGCTTTGTTGAACTGAAATTGCTGAAATCCTAATAATACCACATATAGATTCACAACTTGACAACGTCTGAATAACTTCATAGACAAGGGGATATTATTATTTTTGACCAACTTTTCGTATCGTGTCTATTTCATCAGAAGAGTAGATGACATACTAAGCGAATTCAGGTTGAACGGATTTTAAGAGATTTGTGAAATCCAAAGGGTTTATCCCTGACTTGATGAATTTAAGTAGTGAATTACGAGACTTCAGCTCAGCTATATAAATATATATAGCTCTAATAATGGAATAATATGATATTCTTGAGAAGTATTAGTATTATCTTTTATAGTTGGCAAGAGTCTTGTTATAATTGTTGTTCCCATCGCAATTCCATTCAGAATGATTATAGGAGAACATTCTTTACACGTGGGCAACAAAAGTTTCTGTGTAATCAATATCAATTGATCGCAGATAAGAATTCCAAGCATGTTGCATGACGTGATATTTGTATTGTTGTTGTTTACCCATCCTAGCTAGTTTGCTGTGCTTTGCCCTATAAAAGAAATATTAATATTAAAAATGAAATACAAATCAGAATTTCTCGAATCGAACTGACTTTTAAGGTAACTATATAGGGAATTCTTCGAGTGTGACATCAACTCACTAAATTCATTCATACAGTAAACCATAATGAATGAAATGTCTGTTATTTAAGATTAGATGTAGATTTTTTTTCCGGTCAAATCCAGATTTGCATTGACAGGGTCCATTACAACAACAACAATAACAATAATACATATTCATATTAGAAATTTGTAAACACTAAATTTGGTTCACTGTACTTGTCTACCTATATTGTCCGTTGAAAGCTAGTCACAGTGGGCAAACCAGGGGAAATAGAGTTATTTGTCAACACCCTTGGATTACGAACTTTTGTATTTTTTCAGATTCACCATTGTTTCAAACCTAGAAATACTAATTTTCGAATTTATATATTATCGGGGTAACGAATAATATGAATTGGAATGACTGATCTAAATATATTTTATATCAATAATTCTGTTGTGATATTAAGATCGTAATCAAACTTGTACGATTTCTACCCATATGATGATTCATACTATCAATATGTAATTTATATCAAGACTCAAGACTGTAACTTCTTGAAGTAATTGCTATAAATACAATTTATTGTGGAATTGAAGCTAAATTTACAATATCTTATGGAAGGATTTTTGGATTTCGGACGGATATTTATTTGGCATTTAGGTTCAAAAACATGAGGTGCTCGGTCGTGGTCACATATTCTAATGCTTTTAATGTTACATAGACATATTAGCAAAATATTTATATTAGTTTTGCATCCGCCCAAACCCGCCAACGGATGATTTTTTAAATTTACCATTGTCCCTTCAGAAAATTCATATAATGTAACTTGAATTTCTCCACTTTTTATCCAATTAATTTAGTTTTTTTCTTCCATTAACTGATAGTGATAATGAATAACAAAGCAGTTTATGATAATTTAAAGTCAAATCTCTTAATCAGCATATCAATTTATAATTTCATCCATGCTTTTGAATTTCAGTAAAAAAATTTATGAGACCCGGAATAAATTTAGGCGCTATCAATGTTCCATATTATACAACTATGCTACCTAAAACTATCTAGGGTTTCCTAAGAGTAATTGCACCTGCGATAGTTACACTCAGCATCCATCTACCCTTTCTATAAATTCAATGCGATATAGAAAACCTGGGATAAGACTAACATTTCAATTATTTTACCCAAGTTTAAGATGTATTATCAATAATCATGGGTGATTTATATATGATTGTTACAAAACCAAAAATATAGTAAATCATGAATTTACAAATGATCGTCCAAAACTACTGTTAGGAGACTACATATATCATTTTTTATGATGCTATTCGGTTTACAGCTACCGATAACCTATATGTCAATAATACTTCAATAGAGTCTATCTAGCATAGTTTTCCTATTTCCACTTATATCCCTGAAAATGCCCACTGTGCTAGTCTATAGGTTCATTTTGAAAGACGGATAACAACAATCGAATTGTGATTAATAATGCAGATGAATAGAATTTCTTTGTGGATCCGCATGCGGATGTGCTTTATCCCGCATGCGGATAGTCGAATTTAATAGCTCTGATTTCATCCATATTCGCTGAGCGAAGTGAAACAAGCAACCATATAGTTTTATGTTAAGATAAACTTGTTTAAGAGCATTTCTAGGTTCTGATTCCCAATCTGACAAAATAGCTGAAAGTCAGGAACATTTAAATTAAGATTTTCTAATATTGATTTGTCAGAAAGTGTATAGCGGGTAGCGTGTGCCTGTCCACAGCATCGAATATTGTCCACAAACAAAATTGGATTGGGAGTGTATAAAAAGTACCATTAAACTGTATATTGGTTACTTGTGTTAAGAATGTTCTCATTTTGTCTGAAAATATTATTGCTGCTGTTTTGATTACCACATGTAATCGAAAATAGTTTTCAAAATTTGTAGCTGACAACATATCGCAGATTTCTAAAGCCGTATCTGGAATTTTGGGCTGCAACTTCCTCCTTGCACGATATATTGATGATTCTAATTCGGGGAATGATATCTCGCATCCAGAAGGTTCGGTTCTGGTTGTATCATCAAAAAATTCTTAACTAGATTGAGACTGTTTAGACAGTTTTTGGCATTTACTTCGAGTTCATAAATAGCAGACTTGTATTCATTAATATCATGATTATGTGGATTCAAGGAAATAATTAAATTCGATTCACGGTTTAGCTTGCATGTTGTTTTACATCTTACTGACATAAATAAGGCGAATGTGAGGTAAATATACTTCTCCGTGATTTTGGACTGGAAATAATTATGCGCATCGGGAGTAACGAAAACTCTCCCTGTAATGCGCTTGAAATCTTCTAACTTGTAGTCCATTGAGTTGACTGAATTAGATCGAAAATCTGGGCAGAAAATCTGATTTTCTAGGAGTTGAATAAAACCGAATGGAATAAGACCGAAATAAAATCAGTACTGGAATAAGAGCGAATGGAATAAGACCGAAAGAAAATCACTACTGGAATAAGACCGAATAAATTCACTACAGGAATAAGACCGAATGGAACAAGACCGAAATAAATCAGTACTGAAATAAGACCGAATGGAATAAGAACGAAATAAAATCAGTACTGGAATAAGACCGAATAATATAATGGCGGCTCTATGCTTATAAATATGTGTTTGTAAGAATAAAAGTGAAACCTCGGCTTTCTAAGCATGAATTATGGTTCATTGAGGAAACACCCGACTATCAAAAGGTGTGTAATGATTCATGGAGAAATAACTCGCATTTCTAAGTGTGATGTATTGATCATGGAGAAAACACTGGCCACTCTAATTGTCATTTATGGATAATGGTTAAAACACTAGAACTTTATAAAGCGTGAGTTATGGTTCATTGAGAAAAGACTCGACTATCTAAGCGTGTGTAATGATTCATTGAGAAAACACTCGCCTATCTAAGTGTCTTGTATTAATCATGTAGAAAAACACTCGCCACTCTCATTGTCTTTTATGGAGAATTGTTAAAACGCTCGCCTTTCTAAGTGTCTAATATTGATCAGGGTGAAAAGCAGCTCTTATATTTTTTCGGTCTTATTCCATTCGGTCTTATTCCAGTACTGATTTTCTTTCGGTCTTATTCCAGTAATTATTTTCTTTCGGTCTTATTCCAGTACTGAGTTTCTTTCGGTCTTATTCCAGTAATGATTTTCTTTCGGTCTTATTCCAGTCCGTGTTTTTTCCCGGCCTTATTCTATTCGGTCTTATTCAGGTTTCCCAGTCCATTCGTTTATTTAAAAAGCTTGAAAATCGCGAATATAATACATGTATACAGTATACGTGCTCAAAGAGTGAATAAACTAGTTCAGATTAAACCACAATAATAAAAGGAAACCTAATATTGTTTGTCGATCCCAAACAGAGTCGATTCATCGAATGTGTCAGTGAATAATGATTATTAATATTGTTTCTATACTCAAAGTATTGATTTGAACTAAAGACAGTAGTACAGTGGATGCCGGTTATAAGCACATCGTAGGGAACTGCACTTAATGTGCTTATAACCAGGGTTGGGTTCAAGTACAATTTACTTAAGTACTTCTGTAATTAAGTACATTTTTTGAGTACTTGTACTTGTACTTAAGTACTTTCACCATTTTTTCCGTTGTACTTGTACTTGTACTTAATTACTTTCCTCAATTTTCTAAAGTACTTGCACTTGTACTTGAGTACTTGTTACTCGTGACTTTTTTATCATTCAATATATTTCCAACACACATCATTGATGTTCCTCAAATCCCATCTCAAATAAAGTAGTGTTACTTAATACTTAGTATATTAGGAATTGTGTTCGTGTCAAGAACTACTGCTAAATCAATTAAATAGATTTGGATGATACTATATAAACTATGTATTTAGCAATTTCTACTATTAGTACGAGAGATTTATCATAAGAGCTTGGGAAGTACTTGTACTTAAGTATTTTCCTAATTTTTTCATTGTACTTGTACTTGTACTTAAGTACTTTAAGTTTACCTGTACTTGTACTTGTATTGTACTTGAATATCTGAAAAGTAGTAGTACTTGTACTTAATTACTTTCAAATGTACTTGAACCAACCCTGCTTATAACCGACATGTTCTTATAACCGACATAAATTATATAGGGTATATAGCAACCGTTTCCAACATAGTGTGCTTAAATCCGATATGTTCTTATAACCGGTGTGCTTATATCCGACATCTACTGTATTAGTATAATTAGTATTAATTAAAAGTCGATTCGAACTAACGACAGTACTTGTAAAATTGATTCGAACTAACGACAGTTGTCTTGAAAATCTATTCGAACTAACGACAGTTCAACAAATTCGATCTAATGACAACGTAAAATTCGAACAAATGCATGTCCCCCTATAAATTTAGTAGCATTTGTGTTTCTGTCAATGTGCCACTTGTGACACAAGTGGCACAAAAAACGCGTCCTACGCCAATGCAGGCAGAATAAATCCTACAACCAGAAATACACCTTACACTGGCTTGAATAGAAGTACAAATTTACTAACAAGTAACACCGACCATAATGCTATAGTATTCTATACGAGGACGTATCAAGCTATATTCATCGGGGTCAGTGGCGTTGCCAGCTCTAGTGGTAGGCATGGGCTCATCGCGGTGGTGCACGGGGTTGTCCCATTCTGCCCTTCCCTCCCCCTATTTCCAAATCCTTGGCAATTCACAAAGTGCAACTCAATTTGCGAACGAGGTATCATCGCCGGTGATAGGTGGATTATCTACTGCCGAAACGTCGAGGAGATTTTCTAAAAGTTAATGTACAGTCCACAAAGAATTATACCCGAGATGTATTCCATTTCAACCATAGTGGATACAAGTATCGAATATGATTGGGAATGCTGTTGTGCAGTTCCTAGATATGGAAGTATCTCTACATTCGAGTTACCGGTATGCAATGGAAAATTTATTGACATAACGGAAGAGTTCCGAGATCTTTTCAATTCCCGTTCCAGGAGTTGCCAAAGTGGAAGAATTTCGGATAAGAACAGCTCCTATAATGATTCGTCAAGCATATAAATCAGAAGTAGACATCCAGATATAGGACATGTTAGATAAAAAATATCATACGAGTCTCAAACAGTCCCTGGCTATCTCCACCAGTGTTCGTAGGAAAGAAAGACGGAGGTATACGTTTTTGCATTGATTATCGTGGTATAAATTAAAATGACACAAAAGGATGCTTATCCTTTACCCTTTCCTGACCAGGTTCAAGATAAATTGAGTGGAATGAGTTACTTCACTAAATTGGATTTAAATTCCGGATATTGGCAGATACCCGTATCAAACTGTGACCGTCAGAAAACTGCATTCTCATTGGGACCGGGTATGGGACTTTACGTATTTAATGTCCTTCCATTCGGACTCACAGGTGAACCCAGTGCAAGCCAACGCATCATTGATCAGGTTTACGTAGGTTTGAACAAAGTACAGAAAATTCTATTGATTATATATTAATATTTTCACCGGATATCTCATTTCATCGAATTGTTTTGTGAGAATTTCGAAAGACTCGGGAAACACCGAAACACAACTTAACTCTGAGGGGTAAAATTCCAAATTGGGAAGAGTAAAGTTACTTATCTCGGGCATACCTTTTCGAGTTTGGGAATGTCTCCAGATGAATCTAGGTAGAATTTATTATTCAGTGGCCTCGTCCTTCAAGTCAAAAAGAAGTAAAATATTTCTTGGTATTAGCAGGGTATTATCGTAGATACGTATAAAAAGATTTTGCTTCTATCGCAAATCCATTAAATTCCTTGCTGAGGACAGATATGAGTTTTAACTGGACTAGTAGCACAGAAAGGCATTTTCAAGTGGTCATTTCAATCATTTCAAGTGGTGACTTAGGAATTAATGCTCACTACTTAAGGTGTATTAAAAAATACGCACCTTCCGCTGAGTCGAAACTACTCTGCATGTATAAATTGAGAATGTAGGAGGGTAATACTGGTAGAAAAACTAGTGGAGAATATCTTTCAGCTTTAGATTCACACGTACAATGTTGCGAAATGTATCGCCTCCATTGGGAAACCGGTGTGTCTCTTCTCTGCAAATTGCCCGAATAAAGCTTGTCTGAGTGATCTGGTTTCTGGTGCATTTTGAAATGCACGAACCGGTAATCTGATTTGTAGTTAACTTTACACCTTGGAGCTGAACAACTACATAGTGGCATATTTCACTTAGAAGCTAGCATAACCACGAGAAATCAATACATTTATGAAACAAGTGTAATAATTCGTAAAACAGAATTAAATGAACATTCTACTTTGTCTTTAGATTAAAAATTCAAACTGAACCTAGAAACTACCTTATTATAGGAAATTAACGCGACGGAAATTAACGCGAATTGGAGTAATTCACGTTCATTTCATGGCGCGTTAATTTCCTATAATAAGGTAGTTTTCAACGGGTATTATTGGTAAACAATTATGCTGAATCAGAGGGGACCATGGACCAACATTGGTGACCCATGACCAGTGTATTATACAGCCATTTGTAAATACGCTCCTACTCCTTTGTCTGATCCAATTTTCATACGCCTAAATCACAAATTAATGTAACGGTATAGGAGAGGATTCCAAATTTTCGCTCCTAATTAATATTTTTCCTAAATCATGCTCCAAAAGGAGCGTCTCGCGCTCCTGGATAATTCCTTGCCCATGACCCATCTGACAAATTGATTGACTCATTAACCCATCACACGATTTCAAAAACCTAATATACTGTCACAGTAACAGAATATCAGAAAAAAGTTCTAGGGCTGAAACGAATATTCGACATGTAACGAACGAACCTTTTTCTAAACGAACGAATATTCAAATATTCGTTAGTTTGGATGACTAAGCATTAAATATATTTCAAGACACAAAATACATAGGAAATAGGTTTTTGTTATGTTACAATGGTTAAATAATAAATACAAAGTGTATTAGTGTTGCAGTCCAAGTGCGTTTCAACGCCAAACGCGTTTGGCGCATTTTAATTCAGCCAAACGCGTTTGGCGTGTTTATATACGCCATTCGCGTTTCTAACATTATTTCTTTATATTTGGTGTTATTTAATTTTAATGCTAGTTAGATTATTCACAAACAAAGTATGTATCTAATTAATATTCAAATATCTGTTCTACAATATTTACTGTTAATTTAATCTCTGTACTAAAATAATACCATTGCGACTTATACTAAATATTTAAAACCATTGTGAATTAAAAACAATTCACGTTCAAAACTAAGTAATTGAACAATATGTGCCTCGCCTTCGAGGGAAATATAATTCCGAATAATTCAAAATTATTTGTATTGTTGAACAAAATTTGAATTAAATAACACCAAATATAAAGAAATAATGTTAGAAACGCGAATGGCGTATATAAACACGCCAAACGCGTTTGGCGTTGAAACGCAAACCCGGTCATTTCGCAAAGTCAACTTTTGCTTCGACATAGAGGCGGAGCGAGGGTGGAGCCAGGTGGGGCCTGTGTCCCGCCAGAATTTAATAAAAAAATTATTTTAATGCTCGGCAATACAGAAGGACCATATTTGTTGTTTATACAAAGTTTCGAGTATTTTCCAATCGTATTTTCAAAGATATGAGCTAATTTGTAGAGCGGACCATTGGTTTCACCTCTTCGAACGATTCTAAGTATCTATTCCTCAACATTGGTAATATTAGTCATATCATTACTCTATCCAAGTGATCTCTGATGAAAATAATCAACATTTGTTAAAAAAAATTTTTTTAAACTCATCTAATAATCTAATACAGTATAACCTTGATCATCCGAACTCTTTGGTATCACTCAAAACAAGTTGGGATAATTAGGATAAACACAGTGTATTAAATCAACCAAGGGTTCCCGGATAATCAAAAAATCCGGATATTCAGGATTGTATTTAGTGTTTGACAAAAACTGTCCGACCGGACAGTTTTTGTCAAAAAACAACGTTTTTTGTCAAAACAGTATGACTGAAAATATGGTCAATTCTGTATTTTTAGTCACTAAAATACAGAATTGACCATATTTTCAGTCATACAATGTGTTCATCCTATCTGCCTATGCATTTTTGACTGTGGTTTGGCTTTGTTACGTCCGGTAATTAGTAGTCCGTGCTAATGTTGCAGTCCAAGTGAAGAAAGTTCTTATAATGGGTGTGAAGTTAGCAGCGAGAATAGCAGCGAATAACGAGCATCATATTAACACTCATAACCCAATATATTGTCAGATCATTGCTGAAATTTGTTCACACACAATTCACGAGGGTAGCTTTCCGCCATTTTAAATGTTAACAAATACCATCCCAAACCACAAGACAGTGACTATGCAAATCTGAATGAATTTTCTATTTGAATGTAACATTGACTATAAAATTAAATGAGTTTGCAATGTTTGATAATAGTTTATAAGCGAAAAATTATTTGATTGTAACTATTGCTAGTTGTATTTTTCTAACATATGATCATTCTACTTCTAAAGATAAATAAAATAAATTTCATATACTGCTACTAAATTCAGCCATTACTTTGCATTGACCTTGAACACTGGTTGAAAATGACTCATATACAACCTCAAATAAATCCTGCTTTCAGTTAATTCATGAACAGAATGCTGGTTGTTAAAGCCATATCCTGAAAATTTCATCCAGTTTATTTCATCATCTTTGCAAACAAAAATATCAGTTCTCACCATTAAAAATATGAGTTTACTTATACAGCGATAATCGATATCACCGATCATCGGCGTTTGTATTAAAAAACCTGGCTACTTTCTACCGATTGTTTTTTTATGTTTATAAAAAACACCTTCGGTAGAAACTAGCAAGGTTTTTTTTAAAATACAAACGCCGATGATCGCTGTATAAATAAATTCTAAATCAGTCCCCCAAGATCCATTGCGATCCATCGTGCTAATTCTAGTATTCATCCACTGACTGGCATTGGCCTTCAGGTAATAAGTCATTATGAGCATTGCAATATTTCGAAATTTGTTCTCTGTATTCTCCCTTAATTTTGTTAACTATAAGTTCCCTTATAAGTTTATGATTGTAATCTGTTCCTTTGATGACAAATGATAGATCTAAATGAGCAATTGCCATCTGGGGATATTCCTTTTCCTCTACCAGGCACTAGACGTCTAATTTAAAGAGCTTTGTTAATAGCTTCAATTTCATTTATAATCCCCAATATATAGTTCGACCCGAGATTTTTACATTCTCTCTCTGCCAACATGAACTTACTGGGTTGAACTCACCATGATAATGGAATTTAATCCCATAATCGAAGGAAAGTGGAGCTTCCGATTACTTCATGAGGAGAGAATTACCCTCATCTTTCATTGTTGGCTTTGCTAGTGAATTGGAGCATTTTGAGATTTTTCTTGAAATTGAGAGAAATTAATCATCTTATATTTAGATTTTTATGTACAACGCTTCCCATTTCCTGCTGGGTTTCGCCACTATTCCCAGAAGGCGAGCAGTTTATATTTCACACTCTGGAGTAAGATACATTGATCTAAGAGCTGGAGTCTCTCTGGAATGCATACAACTGGTTCTTAGGTTGATAATAGGAGAAAGTGATATGTCCACAAATAGCCTCAAATATTGTGATGTGTTTTCTAAAATCTAATATTTCCTGGAAACTCTACAGATATTCCTATTTCCCCGCCTGGAGAATCGTTAGATATTCCTATTTCCCCGCCAGGATATTCGTTAGATATTCCTATTTCCCCGCCAGGATATTCGTTAGATATTCCTATTTCCCCGCCAGGATATTCGTTAGATATTCCTATTTCCTCGCCTGGAGACTCGTTAGATATTCCTATTTCCCCGCCTGGAGAATTTCGCGAGTCGGAAGCTTCTAGCCAGAGTACTGAATTTCAATTCACCTTTTGATTTCCAACCAACAACAATAATAATAGCCCATGTCCAGTTTTGGAAATAGGAGGCGAAACAACAACAACAACAAACAACACTAACAACAGTCCACTATTAGAAATACCAGAAATAACTGCAAAACAAACAATGAATGAATTAGGAGAAACAACAACAACAACAACGGGCCAACCCTCTCCATCTCCTCGCGGTTCCCCGTGGTATCACGAAGGAGAACTCAGCACCACCAGCTTCCACCAGGGTTGCCGTGGGTATGGGAATTCCCATGGGAGTCCCCATACCCATGGGAATGGGATGGGAATGGGATGGAAATGGGAACGGAAATTCCATTCCCAAGGCAACCGTGGCTTCCACTCCTCACAGAGGGTTCTGAGCTGGTGCGACTCGGGTTTTAGGAGGAAGAGGAGGCGATCCAGCCTACCTCCTCTGCCTAGTAATAGAGCAGGCTGGAGATGTGGAACACAATCCTGGGCCTGTCTGCGCTGGCTGCCAAACGGAACTGTTACCAACATGGTGCCACAAACTCTTCCATAAGACATGCACGAGACTAACCAGAAGTCCACAGCAGAAAGTGATTGAGCGACGAAGAGAGTGGAATTGCCCGGGCTGTGCACTCTTATCCTGTCAAACAAATCCCTAACCAACCGAATCAGCATGTGCACCCCCAGGTAGTATCTGGTAGGGTGATAACCGGGAAAACATAGATTCGTCAGAGAAAACTACCAAAACAAGCCGATGCTGCGTGTGCAGAAAGAAAAACCGAGCAGTCAAACAACAGATGAAATGCCGCGATGCAAGGATATATGTCCTAAACAGTGCAGTAAACAACACAAGAGCTGAATAACAAATGAATATCGAGCACAATAGCTGGTGGTGTCCTAACTGTATTAATAATGAGGAACGTAAGAAGCTGCAAATGGAAGTAGCAGGACCCCAACTTAGTGAGCAAGACCAACTGAGATCGAAAAAATGGGATATACGAAACCAGAGCTCAACGTTGTCCAATGGAACTGTGATACTCTAGAAACTAAGATGGCAGATTTGGAGATATTTATTCACAATGAACAAGCCGATATCATCATGTTACAGGAAACCAAGATTAACTACAAAGAGAAACTCCAGTCCTACCCGAATCCAGCACAGCTAGAAGAGACCGCGAGACGATACGAAATTATGAATATAGGAGAGGTGGGGGGCTGGTTATGTTCATCAAAAACTCTATTCTGTACAGAGAATTAAAGGATAGGAAGACTTCCGAGGGTATAACGGAGATATTGGGCTTAGAAACTAGTGCTGTCAAAAAGGAAAAGACTGCAGCTATGGAATGTGTACATTCCCCCCATACGGAGCTCCAGGAGAGAAAACAGAACTGATGAAAACTCACTTAACAACCTAAGTCCTTCCACATTGGAACAACACCATCCTTGTAGGAGACTTCAATTGCCACAGATAAGGAGATGGTATCAGTGAATAACGATGAGAAAACAAGAGTCGAGCGGAAGTTGGACAACACCTGACCTTGCAATAACCCATAGTTCCATGGCAGATGCAGTTGACTTCAAAATTCTCAATGAGCTCGGATCAGAATACCTACCAATTAACACCGATAATTGGTATGGTGGAAATGGTTCGTAAAACCAAAACCGGAAAGAGAAAGATCCAGGCTTTAATCCATGGTCCTAGAACACTATTTAAAAGTCATACTATTTCATATCTTTGAAAATTCGAACCATTTCCGCATTACCCGATATATTTATCGAATCATCATTTTGACAATGATGTCATCAAATTTATTTGAGGTCATTTGAAGAGATAGACGAGTGAAATATATTATTTGGGTATGGGAATTTGGGGGCACATAACATTTTACCGTTTAGAGCTAAGCATTAGCTGGTCTAGTTTCAGAGATATAAAAAGCTTGAGTCATCATTTTGACAATGATGCAGGGTTTTACACGCCTTAATTTTTTACTCGCCATAAGCCTTGTTTTTTTTTTATTTTAAGAAAAAATAGTATGGCGAGTATGATAAATGAAAAAAGCGAAATATAAAAATTAAGGCGAGTAAAATTATTCATTGGGTGCCAGAAAAAAAATTAAGGCTAGTAAATAAATTTATTAGATTCGAAAAGATTAAGGCGTGTAAAAGTTAAGGAAATAAAAATTAAGGCGTGTAAATATTTAGTGAACAATAGAATTCGAAACAAGTGCTTTTTTGAAGTCTTAATTAATTAACCCAATTAGTGGCAAAGGTGTAATATTTTAGTTAAAAATCTCTAATAAGGAAAAAGCTAATAATGGTGTTTTACATATAGTAAACAGTAATTGTGCAAAGTATAATTTGAAAAATTGTGGCTAATCAACATTTATTCATTAAAGTTTGTTATATGATGAGTAAAGCAATTGGGGTATGACTGAAAAAAAAACTAAGGCGAGTAAACCAATTGGGGTATGACCGGAAAAAAATATGGCGAGTAGATATGAATGACCAAAATTAAGGCTCCTTAATTTTACACTCATTTTTTAGAACCCTGCAATGATGTCATCAAAATTAATTTTATGTAATTCGAAGAGAAGAGGTGTGAAATGTATTATTTAGGTATGGGAATTAGGGGGCACATAACATTTTACCGTTTAGAGCTAAGCATTAACTCGTCTAGTTTCAGAGATATAAAAAGCTTGAGTCATCATTTTGACAATGATGTCATCAAAATTAATATTATGTCATTCGAAGAGATAGACTAGTGAAATGTATTATTTGGGTATGGGAAGTTGGGGGCGCCTAGCATTTAGAGCTAAGATTTATCTCGTCTAGTTATTTGGAATATAAATATCCGTATATATCGTTTCCTAGTGCACCATGGATTAAATATTCTGATGCATTTATCATTTTGCTTCATTTTTATTTCCATATTTTTATACTATTTTATTTTGTTCTCTGAAGATATTCAATCAATTCACTTGTAGTTTTTCCTACAGAAGCTACACATAAAAATATATAATCTTACCGTTGCGTTTCCCAATATTGTTCCCTATTCAAAAGTTATTAACGAAATCCTATCCAAAACAGTCAAATTTCGGCTTATTTCAGATCAAATTTAGAAAATTTCAAATATAATCACATTTAGTTGTTTTAGAAATGAAAACGTTCATTGGAAATTAAGTAAATATATCTTTGATGGGATATTAGTTTAAAAAACCAAGGTTGCTTATGATTTACTACTTCAAACAAATCAATTGCATACTATTATCGTAAATGGGGACCAAAAAGCACATTTTTAATGTAATCTAGTGAAATTATGACATTGTCAGGCATGTTTTGCATCCATTTTATTTACTTTAGTCACCGAGAGTTGGCAAACGTTGAATAGTTCAAGTTTCTACTACAGAAAAAATAATAGCCATACCACGTAATACTAAGGATGTATACGGAAGCGTTAAGATGTGGTTTTTGGGTAAATTTCCGATTATTTTCCCGCCGGGAATACAGTTAAAACAAAGTTAGATTCTCACTTGTCATTTTCTAGTATACGTATTTACTGTATTATCACAGATTCTCTTTCTTGCGTAATGCTGACAAATATAAGTGGCGGGTGTCGTGTCATTATGGATCCTGTTACCCCATATTTTTGTTGCCGTACACTATTTCTTAAGAAAAAATGTTTCCCCGAACATTATTTTCTAGAGGATACTGTTCCTCACGACTATATTTCCCTTGGATATAAGCAATGCACTTTTATGTTCCATCTCTGAGGACAGTCCAAGAACCAAGCATATCCGAGTGAGGCCCCTGTATGGCACTTTAATGTCGTTGTAATAGTATCGTTTGCCTAGATTTGACAAAAACTGTCCGGCCGGACGGTTTTTGTAGCCAAACATTATTTGCTAAATGTGACAAAAACAGTCCGGGCGGACAGTTTTTGTAAAGTCATCTTGTTGTCCAAATTAGTCCACAAATATCCGTTTCAATCTAATATTCGTCCAAACGAATATTCGTTCAATCATTTCGAACGAATATTCGGTATATTCGTTTCAGCCGTAGAACTTCAAAAAACAGAATAACAAATTAATTAAAAACCCAAAAATGGACGCAAAGACAAAACTGGTAATGGAGATAATTATATAGAATTAATTTTTGGTAGCTATTTGGACTTCACGCCAGGAGTTGATATATTTTTAATTAAGTTATCAAGTAGATCAGGGGTTAATTAAGGATGGTACAATAATATACTATGATATACAGGGCCGAGGAGAGCGAGAGCGGGCCCCGGGTCATAATTTTGGATGCGGGCCCCCTCTGATATTTTAGTTCCGTTATCGTGAAGAGAATAAACTAAACGCAAACTATCGCATTCGTATTATACGTATATATACGAGCCCTTCGGTCTCGGTCGCTTTGCGACGGATCGGTGCTACGCACCTCAAGTTAACAGCCGCTTTGCGGCCTTACTTCTCACCCTTTTTGCCATGGAAAATGGTAGAAAGGGATGTTATATCATCTCTTTATAAGATTTCCATAGTTGTAACTTGTTTTTTATGCTAGAAATTTACAAACGCGAAATTCGTGTTCAGCATCCTTGTTTACCTATACTATTACCCGTTGAAAGCTAACTTCTAGGAATCTAGGTTGATTTTGTATTTCATTAATTTGTTTACCAATTTTGTGTTAACAACAACAACAACAACAACAACAAATATTCATATTATAAATTTATAAATGCGAAATTCGTGTTTAGCATACTTGTTTACCTATTATAACATTTGGAACTTAGTATCTATCTCAATTATAAAAGCGGTTTCTATTCCCCCATCACTTTAATACAATCCGGATTCCGGACAAACAAACGAACACACAAACATACACACAAACACACACACAACAATCGAGATTTAATAATATAAATTTAAATTATTAAATAAATTAAATCCTATTTACACTTATATTTTATGAATTTAAGTCTGGACCGGGTTTCTAACTCTCTAGGAAGGATTAAATAACCAAGGTATTACTTTGCCAGCGATGTCTTTATTTTCTCCTTGACTTGTCTACTTAATACAGTCAATAAATCCCATGCATACCTTCACAGACAGAATTTCTCGGGCCCATAATATTAAATAATGATAATATTTTAGCGCCAGTCTCGAAAGAATTACATTCATCCACTTTACGTAATAGGATCATGTTCTTGAATTATTCACGTACCGGATTGTATTGTACCGAATTATCCGTACCGAATTGACACGTACCCATTTAAATTACACAGCAAAATTTTTGAATATAAAGCAAGGTTGAAACCGCTCGAACCGAATATCAGTATTCATGAATAGTTGCCCTCCGAATACGAATACTGATATTCGGTTGAGTAACCGAATACGAATACTGATAATATTCGGTGACGTCAACCGAATACGAATACTGATAATATTCGGTGACGTCAACCGAATACGAATACTGATAATATTCGGTGACGTCAACCGAATACGAATACTGATAATATTCGGTGACGTCAACCGAATACGAATACTGATAATATTCGGTGACGTCAACCGAATACAAATACTGATAATATTAGTTTACTTCACCGAATACGAATACTGATAATATTCGGTTACGTCAACCGAATACAAATACTGATAATATTCGGTGACGTCAATCGAATACGAATACTGATAATATTCGGTTACGTCAATCGAATACGAATACTGATAATATTCGGTCGGGAGACCGTATACCGAATACTGATATCAGGTTGGCAACCAAATATCAACTATTCGGCAAATAATATTCGGTTCAACCAAATATATCAGTATTCGGTTTCAACCTTGATATAAAGGCTAAAAAATGCAGATAGCCAATAGAGTTGTATTTATACCTTAGGGGATGGCAGCATGGGTTATCAGTACTAGAGCGACGTAGTACTGTAAAACAAGAGAGGAACTTTTGCAAACAATAATACCTATGATATATTATTACTAGATTTGTATACAAACACAAAAACATTAAATTTCTCAAAATAAGCTAACCACTCAATCCTACCTTACAGTGAGTACTCTAATAACAATACTCCGAGCTATTCTTTTTTGACGTAAATAGGCGTGTCAAGAGGAATCTCGCCACAATCAGTTATCACAGCGTCCAGTTGTGGTCTATCGTTGGCCCCAATCTTAGTATTCTCAATTTGTGTCAACACGTCATCCCCTTCGAGCATCTTTCCGAACACGACGTGTCTTCCGTCCAGCCAAGTAGTTTTGACAGTGGTAATGAAAAACTGAGATCCGTTAGTGTCTTTCCCGGAATTAGCCATACTAACCCAGCCTCTCCCGAAGTGCTGAAGCTTGAAGTTCTCATCAGCAAACTTTTCCCCGTAAATGCTCTTACCCCCAGTACCATCGCCCCGCGTGAAGTCCCCCCCCTGGATCATGAACCCCTTTATTATTCGATGGAATTTGCTACCTCTGTAACCGTAGCCTTTCTCGTGGTTCGAAAGAGCCACGAAGTTCCTGATCGTTTTAGGCACAGTGCCACCAAACAGACCAATAACTATACGCCCTATAGGCTCCTCTCCCAGACTAATGTCAAAGAAGACAGTGGTAGTAACCTTTGGACCTTTAGCTGCTGCCGTTGAAGAGACAAGCAGTCCGAAGAGAGTTAGAGGGATTATAATTCTCAAGATGTTGTAAGAAGACATATAAGGTCTAATGCTGATCAAATTGAATGATATATATGTTATGCCGATTTTGTCAAATGTTGATTTTACAAAATCAACTTGAATCAACGGAACTAAAACAAGTCTTCGACTTTGGCTATATTATTCGGATAAGCCTTACAGGGCCGTAGCCACTGGTCAGGTTGGTCAGGTTTCAACCTGACCACTTTTGGTTGGTTGGACAGGTTAATCTTGAACCCTTGGTCCTGCTGGTACTGTATCCAGCCCGGTCTAACCTGACCACTTTTAATTGGTGGCTACGGCACTGCCTTAGTTTTATTGCATTTTGTTCAGAATTCGCTTCATCCAAGTATATACCGACTTGTATGAAGATTTTTTTTTACCAAAATGAAATTTTTTACTAGAATGAAAAAATATCCCAGAATGATTTTGCAAAATCAACGAATAAAATATGTCGATTTTATAAAATCAACATTTTTTATTAGTTGATTTTGTCAAATCGACATTTCCAATTACGTAGTTGATTTTGTAAAATCGACATTCTGAAATGTTGATTTTACGAAATCAATAAATAAAATATGTTGATTTTGTAAAATCGACATTCTGAAATGTCGATTTCACAAAATCAACTATTTTACAAATTAAACTTAAGTTTGTATGTTGATTTTACAAAATCGACATTTTGGGTGTTGATTTT
Organism: Hexactinellida sp. DTS-2022; assembly: GCA_028753945.1. Classification (NCBI taxonomy): domain Eukaryota; kingdom Metazoa; phylum Porifera; class Hexactinellida; species Hexactinellida sp. DTS-2022. The sequence continues at coordinate 1,603,246 of JAPNXP010000012.1, read as the reverse complement.
GTAAAATCGACTATTTGACAAAATCGACATAACATATATATATTCCTAAAGTAGTAAAACAGTCAATACTTCTTGACTGGTCATACAAAATTGGTTCTTTTGGATACTTTGGTATTTCTGGACAAGTTTTGGATGCCAAATTTAGTCCGGTACAAATTTTGGAGATGGACTTTGATCCTGGGGGTAAAAAGAAATATACTATAGTTATTAGCGATTAGTCGCTAAAGCCGATATCGTTAAATCCAATGTTTACTGCAATCTAACAACAATATTTCAGTAATATACTAAATACACAATTGGACAAGTATAAATACCCGACTCGAAATAAGTTCTCTAGAAGTTTCCACTTGTTATCTTTTCTGATTGCTCAATTAATAACATCAAGTTCTTATCAAACAATTCACAACGTACAGGCATCTCTAGACTGTAGAATGGATTTTTCAATGCATAATCTACATAAAGTTCATAGGTTTTCCTCAGTAGTATGTCTATCCCCTGTGTTTTAGGCTCTGATAAGTAAACAAACTTGAGACCAGAGAGGGTTTGTAGACAGTGAAGAGTGAACGCACTAGTCTCAAGCTCCTGAATACCAGTTGATTTCTTCTCAGGAGAAAGCTGGCTAGCCATATGATAAATAGTGTTGAACATACTGCTCAACATAATACGTTCATTCACATTAGGTTTCAATTTTGAGAATTTGATAGCGACAGGATAATTATCTGGAACTGAGAGAAATTCTCTTACATCTCCTCCTTCTGACAGCTGAGAACCGGCAACAGATACTCCATTGATGGACACTACCACTTGTCCAATTTTAATCCCATCCCTTGCGCCATAGGAGACTACAAAACCGTTCTGTTCCTCTTTAAGGATAATGTCTAAAGGATAAGTAAAAGTCACTTCTACATTGAGATTAGATGGGGAGAAGTCATGGTCAAATATCAGGCTGCCAGCTCTGTTAATTATGTAGAGTGCTAAGATAGGCATCTATGGAGCTAAGACAATAAAAAAATTGGTGATTTCATATCGTATTACAACTTTTGAGAACACCATTAACAAATCTAAATTACAGCTGTGCAGAGTGACAGCATGTCCCTTTGGAGCTTTTATATTTGGGTGGGTGATTGATTGATAGTGCATCCAAAAGAAAATGCATACCCGCCAACCTATGAGTCATATCTCTGTAAGGGCCCCCAATTTTCCCCACATACATTGGCCAAAATCCCTGTACACTCCATGATACTATTTGCATGTCTATGAAATGTAGTGGGTTTTGCTGACATACCTGCCAACCGTACAGGGATTCTAACCATTTTGGCTGTTCTGTACAGGCGTACAGGAATTTTTTATATACTAATTATGAGTCAAATAATGCCTAAAATGTCAACAGTAATGATAGTATATTCTGCATTGCAGAGACGGAACCGGTCTGGTCTGACCGGCACCGGTCGACCGGTCGGGTCGGGTCGGGTCGGGTACCGGTCGAACCCTGACCGGCCGGTCGAGATCTCTATATGATCTATTCGATATCATAATATCATAATTTGTTTCTATTATTTATAAATTATTGCTAGCTATGATTGACCGGTCGACCGGCCGGTCGGGTCGGGTCAAATTTATAACTGCACCGGTCGGGTCGGGTCATGAAAATCCCGACCGGTTCCATCTCTGCTGCATTGACAGAATATACTATCATCTATCAAGAACCAATTGTATAGGTGATACATGGCATAAGGGAACAAAAATTTCTACAAAAAACAAATGTTTCATCGAAATGCATTTTATTTAATAAATGGTTATCTTATATATCATACATGGAGCCCAGAAAATTTCTGGTGATCCAATCGAAAAAATCCCAAATTACAGCCGGTGCCGACGGATGTTCCTTTGGTGGCACAATATTTAGTTGGTGGTTTATTGATAGTGCCTCCAATGGAACATGCTGTCGACACAGGCTGCAATTTTGGATTTTTTTCGCCATTAAATGAACGCGTCAAGGTGTTTCTTCAGACTCATCTATCAAGTTATTACCGGACAAAGGAGGAATTATAAATTTGAAGTTAATTTCTATCTTAGTTAATAAGTTAAATCAATATAATTATCGCGAGTTGAATCAATCGAGTTAGATTTAACGGGATACATACAATTCGTGACAAGACATTCGTGACATTTACAATTCGTGACAAGACAATTCGTGACATTGACAATTCGTGACAAGACAATTCGTGACATTTACAATTCGTGACAAGACAATTCGTGACGACCGACCAGGCAATTCGTGACCTTTCGCAAATAGAAAGGTTGCCGTGGGTATGGGAACTCCATAGGATTCCCATATGGGATGGGAAATAAATTCAGCCTATGGTAATTCCCACAAAAATTATGTGGGATTGGGATGGGAATTAAAATTCCATTCCCACGGCAACCCTGAAACGGACATATTATTTTCAGCTATTATGCCAATAAAATTGTTAACTATGTAAATAGTATTCAAGTCTGTGTCGCTTCGGAGGGAAATTGTATTCACATATAAAGGAATGGAAATAATAGCAATTAAGAGAAACTAATTAGTTCCAATTTGACTCAAACTGAAAGAATATATTGTTTATTTCACTCCTAGACAAAAAAAAATGAAAATGACATGAATGAATGAATATGTGAAGCCAAATTGGTATGCTATGCCTTTCAAAAATTCCAATTTGGACGCGATAGGTAATTGTTGATCAAGGTCTTTAACGCTTGTTCACGATCTCTATAGAGTTTTCTTTTGTTAGGATTTCTGCCACTGATACAAAAGCTTGTTTAACTTCAACTAAATCTTGCTCTTTTTTTAACACTTCCAAGAATCTCCAGATCCAAGGATGATGACATGCCATATGACAGGTAAATGACCTATGCCATGCTTCTATTGAATTAGTCGTTCTTGGCAAGCTATATTGAACCATAAAATGGTTATTCCACATTTCAATAGGAAATAAAGGTGGCACAACAATTGGAGAATTTATCATATGCCTCCCAATATAGGTCCTTTCGAAATACAGTGCGAGGTCATAAGTTTCGGGAGGGAGTGTGGCAAATAATTCACTAAACAGATGGGGAACATCTGTAGGAGTAGCAAATGCAAGGGAAGGAATCATTCTAACTTGTAGTGCGAACGAGAAATCTTGTTGATATCCGAGATTTTAGTCCTAAATCTTGAAATTTCCTCCACATATTCTGTGTTAAATGAAAGAAACACCCTTTAACTTGGGTCCCAGGGAAGTTTAGATAGAAGGAATTTATTGCAGCCTGTTCGAAATCTACTATTAGATGAGAAGGGCATGCCTGAGGGCATAAAATTTTTATTTCATTCCACATTAGAGCATAAATATTTTCAGATTTGTTTGAAAGCAGGACAACAAACAAGGTAATAAATGCCCCTCTTCCAGGATATTTGGCCCCCCATTTAGAGCGTGGATAATAATAAAACAAATTCGGATCTGTTTTAAAAGTACCATCAGCCATCCAAATATTTGATGTGTTCAATACCTCGATATTTTATGCTGTGCCAAATATCAAGATGCGCTGATCTTCAATATCTGTCCCAGAATCATATTGAAGAAATGCATCTCCTTTATTTGTCTTCTTGTAACTCTCTGGTATAACGAGCGTATTAAATCTCTCTGGTTCTGGAGGTACATTTAATGCTATTTTTCGTGCTCTCCGAATAGTCTGTTTTAAACTGTCAAGCTTGGGCAGACATACATCCGATTGTTCGCTGACATCTCTCAATGAAGAAGTCAGAATATTGTGGGTACTATCTTGGGTATCAAAAGCTCGACGTTTGATAACAGTTTTGACCTTGGAGCAATGAAAAATTGAAGAATTACTTTCATGAGTATGTTCATGAATCCTCTTGATAACGATCTGATTTTGTGTGTGTATTACACACTGCCATTGCACAATATTTCTTCTAATTCGATGACTTGGGTATGAAAAGCCCATTTTCATTAAACATTATCCTCCTCTCTCTGTTGTAGTAAATCTAAGTTCATACAATGAACAGGCTTGGGGCTGATTACGATTACAATCGTAATCAATTGTAATCGATTACAACTTTTCCTGTAATCGTAATCGTAATCATAATCAAGCTTTTCTTGAAGGATGTAATCGTAATCGTAATCGTAATCACTCACTAGTAATCAGCCCCAGGTCTGACAATGAATGGTCTTGAACATGCGAAATGGGGATTTGGTCCTGTACATCCGAGACAATATCAGAAGTATGATCAAGAAATAGTGAATCTTCGGAGGTATCTTGAAGAATTGGTTCAATTGAATGTTCCTTATCTCTATTCAGAATTGGGTCGTTAAGCACTTCCATTATTTCTAAGTGCAGGTTAGCAGCTTGTTCATTGAGATTGAGTTGTTCTCTATATACTTCTGTAGTACAGAATATATATTCATGTAACCTAGCATGTATTTGCGTATTATCCCAAATTATTGTCCTGTTAACAAATAAGGAGAAAGCGATAAGCTCGTCAAACTCGCTACACTCGATGCTTTGCCAAGTAATTCTGATAACCAACAGATTATCACTCTTACCCCACAAAGTTACAGGGAATTTGAATGCATCTGTCAGCTTTGGCTTGGAATTAGAAAAACAACTTTTAACACCATTTTCCAGTTAACGGATAACCTTAACTGCAGGGCTTTGAATAAATCATGATATATGATATTAATATATATATCGTATCTATTTTTTCAAATCGAGATATATCAATCAGTATCATATCACTTGGAAGGAGGTGATAATTATATCATATATCTTGTAGTGATATATATATATCATTTTATGATATATATATCACATAGAATGTTCATTGATGCTTTTCAGTTTCATATGTATAAAGTTTTTATTTATTTTTATCATTTGTTATTTGCGACCATTTTCATGTGTAGCTATTACTAAGTATGTCGAGTGGTTGAGTGGTTAATTTTACTAAGCGTGTATATGATATCATACATATATCATTTGGGACGATATCATAATATAATAAATACGAGCCCTTCGGTCTCGGTCGCTTTGCGACAGATCGGTGCTACGCACCTCAAGTTAACGGCCGCTGTGTGGCCTTACTCCTCACATTTTCTACCATGGAAATGGTAGATAGGGACGTTATGATTTTGATTTTCATTAATTTGTTTACCTATTTGTGTAAACAACAACAACAACAAAGACTCATATTAGAATTTATAAATGCGAAATTCGTGTTCAGCACACTTGTTTACTTATAATACCTATTGAAAGTTAACTTCTAGGTTGATTTCGAATTTTCAATAAATTGTTTAGCTATTTTGAGTAAACAACAACAACAACAACAACAACAAATATTCATATTAGAAAATTTAAACGCGAAATTCGTGTTCAGCCATGGCCTACTTAATATACGGCTATATATGTCGCCGAGAAGGCCATAAAACAAAGAGGCCAGTTTCTAATTTTCAAAATGGAGAATTGATCTTTATTCGAATAATTAGCAATGATAGAGCTGAAAAGTGTATTATAACTATATAGGAATATGGTATCCAGGTATACATAGCACCCTCCAGAATTGTGATATGTCATCATCTGATGACGTTATGGTTATTTTGGTTGCGAATTATCTTGTTTTTCTAGCATACTTTTAACATAGTTAAACGCGTTATAAATGTTCAAAATTGGAACATGGTTATACCCAGTAGTAGAATAAAATATATCGAAATTATAAATGGAATGTTGACACATTCCTCGGTTGCCATGGAAATGTATATTTCTTAAAATGTGCCATAACTCAAAAACTATGAATGTTATGTAAACTAGACTGGTACTGATCTGTCCGGAATAGGTAACTTCCTATTCATCGATAATACATTTTATATGCCTAACTTCAATAATTTTTGAGATAGTGAGTCATTACCTAATAATGAATTAAGTGTTAATTATCTCATTATCTCAAAAATTATTGAAGTTAGGCATAGAAAATGTATTATCGATGAATAGGAAGTTACCTATTCCGGACAGATCAGTACCAGTCTAGATTACATAACATTCATAGTTTTTGAGTTATGGCACATTTTAGGAAATATACATTTCCATGGCAACCGAGGAATGTATCAACATTCCATTTATAATTTCGATATATTTTATTCTACTACTTCTGGGTATAACCATGTTCCAATTTTGAACATTTATAACGCGTTTACTATGTTAAAAGTATGCTAGAAAAACAAGATAATTCGCAACCAAAATAACCATAACGTCATCAGATGATGACATATCACAATTCTGGAGGGTGCTATGTATACCTGGATACCATATTCCTATATAGTTATAATACACTTTTCAGCTCTATCATTGCTAATTATTCGAATAAAGATCAATTCTCCATTTTGAAAATTAGAAACTGGCCTCTTTGTTTTATGGCCTTCTCGGCGACATATATAGCCGTATATTAAGTAGGCCATGGTTCAGCATACTTGTTTACCTACAATACCCGTTGAAAGCTAACTTCTAGGTTGATTTTGAATTTTCATTAATTTGTTTACCTATTTTGTGTAAACAACAACAACAAATATTCATATTAGAAAAATATAACCGCGAAAATCGTCTTCAGCATACTTGTTTACCTATAATACCCGTTGGAAGCTAACTCCTAGGTTGATTTTGAATTTTCATTAATTTGTTTACCTATTTTGTGTAAACAACAACAAAAAATATTAATATGAGAAATTTATACACGCGAAAATCGTGTTCAGCATACTTGATTACCTATGATACTCGTTGAAAGCTAACTTCTAGGTTGATTTTGAATTTTCATTAATTTGTTTACCTATTTTGTGTAAACAACAACAACAAATATTCATATTAGAAAAATATAACCGCGAAAATCGTCTTCAGCATACCTGTTTACCTATAATATCCGTTGGAAGCTAACTTCTAGGTTGATTTTGAATTTTTATTAATTTGTTTACCTATTTTGTGTAAACAACAACAACAAATATTAATATGAGAAATTTATAAACGCGAAATTCGTGTTCAGCATACTTGTTTACCTATTATAACATTTGAAAGTTAGTTTATATCCCAATATTAATTGCGGTTTCTAGTCCCCCATCACTTTAATACAATCCGGACAAACACACACACAAACACACAAACACACAACAATCGAGATTTAATAATATAGATATACGTATATCTGATATATATCTGATATGATATATTCAAAGTCCAGAATGGTGATATACATATACAGGTAAACCTCCAAAAGCGGCACCTCCGAGTAGCGGAAACCTCCGAGAAGCGGCACAAAATCATTCTCCCGATCGGTGAAACTTTGGGCGGTTTATCTGTACGAGCAACCTCCGAGTAGCGGCAACCTCCGAGAAGCGGCACAAAATCATTCTCTCGATGGGTGCCGCTTTGGGAGGTTTACCTGTATATGTATATCTGATATATATATCATTGTTGAATTTTACTAAACGTGTATATCACTCATATATATCATATATCATATCAGATATATATCTGATATGATATATTCAAAGCCCTGTTTAACAGACCTAACCAAGGCACGAAATGTTACCGATTCAATTGTGGCCAATTTCTCTATGAGTTGACCAATATCTTCTTCACTTGCAAGATTTTCAGAATTGACGTGATAATAATTCTGGCAAAAAGTAGAGAATGCGAAGATATGCCAAGGTACATCCATATAGTATAGTTCATTGTCAAATTTAGCACAATACGTATGTAATATTGATTAAAGAATCGAGTATTTGTACCTCTACCTCAAAGTGTGAAGATATATCACTCTTTGTTGTATATTAGGTGCCACTTATTAATTAACTTTGGTTCAATTTAATAATTAAGTTTGGGTTTGATTTGCTATATTTATTTGGCTTCGTTAACAATTTATCGAATTGACAAATTAACAATATATCGAGTTGACAAATTAACAAGGCTTCCATAGATGGGGCCAAATCTAGGGACTCAAGATTTTAAAGTTATTGAACATTTACTTAACTTGACATTGAATGACATCAGTTTAATATGGATGACATTTATTTTTAGACCGCGATGGAATAATTTTGACAAATTTTGTGTATTTAAATTAAAATATTTTGCATGCGAGGCTGTGTTTTATTTAATACGAGCCCTTCGGTTTAGGTCGCTACGCGACGGATCACTCTCACAAAGATCGCTTCGCGACACTTGTTCGTTCGTATTAGACACTACGCGACACAATTAACGGCCGCTTTCGCTGCCTTTTCCTCCAGCAGTAATTTTAATAATAAATGAGTTAACCTGTGGCTTGTAAATTACACACCACTACATAGGTCATAGGGCACTAATTAGTCGATCGCCAAAAAATTGATCGCGATCTCGATCCCGATCATCACTTAAAATAGTATCGTGATCTCGATCCCGATCGAATTTTTACAAATGATCGCCGATCCGATCCCGATCATTTTTTATTTGCCCTAGTAACTGTTCAGGATGCTCAGGTTTCAACCTGACCAACTTTTAGAAACAGTGAAGTTAGATTTTCAACAAACTGAACAATATTTATACCTTGATACGGGCATGTTTTATGGATGAATTGAATTTATAATTGTATTCAATTTAAATAAATTTGTGTTCAACAAATTTGGTGGTTAGCTGGCGTTAGCCACCAAAGGTCTTTCTGGGAAGTAGTATTTCGAAATTTAAAGAAAGGCCTAATGATCCATGCTGAGATTTGACAAGTGCTTTATATTAATGAATTTAATTGCCAACCTTTTCAAAAAAGATCGGAATGTAGGATCGAAAATATATGCAAAAAAAACGATCGCGATCTCCATTTCGATCGTTCTGTAAAATACGATCGACGATCCTGCTTCGATCGTCAAAAAAGGATCGCGATCTTTGATCGTGCGATCCTAATGCCCTACTAATACATAATTCATTTCAGTATTTTGTTATTTGGAAGAAGATTTTATATAATTTTACGCTAATCTAGTCAAATTTTGAAAGTTATTAAGGAAAAGGTTACCGTGTTGTCATACTCACAATATTTCGCTTAGAAAACCTATAGACCCATGTCGCAATGACAAACTACACCTATATACAAAATTTCAGCTCTCTAGGTAGTACGCTCTTTTCAATTAATTACGAGCAAACATCCAAACAAACAAAATCAGAACAATTGTGTTTTTAATATATGTATAGATTCGTATAATAACCGAAAACATAGCGCCTATGGTAGAGACCACATACCTACAGGTCACGAATTGTCTTGTCACGAATTGTAAATGTCACGAATTGTCTTGTCACGAATTGTAAGTGTCACGAATTGTCGGTCACGAATTGTCTGGTCACGAATTGTAGGTATCCCAGATTTAACAAGTTAAATCAATATAATTATTACAAGTTGAAACAATAGAATTATATTTAACACTTTTACTGAAACTGAAGTGTGAGTAAACAAAGAAATTTCAACCCTCATTTATGGCAGAAAGTAAAGCAATTATTAACAATTTTATTCTCCCATCAGACGCAGAATTTCAAGATAAATCCAATGGTAAATAAAAATTGGGGGTTTAGAAAAACATTTTTTGATTTATAGACCAGACAAATTTTGAAAGGTGTTAAAGATGTGTCAAAAATTTCTTAATCAAAAATCGTAACCCCAGGTGCAAATTAGACGGTCCCATCGCACCTACATGCCAAGTTTCAGCCCATCAACTATAGAGCTCTGGCCAGGGCACCGTCTACGGACTAGTCACAAGGAACGGTAGATAAATTTGAAGTTTGTTTCTATCATAAACATCTAGAGTTTAATGCCATTCACTTCATTATGTATTGATGATAAATTATATTATTAGTTATATATTTTAGCAATGTTATCTACGGTGATTTGAGTAAAGTCAATAAATTCCTTATATTATTAGATTTTATTTTATCCATTGTATAGTGTTACTACAATTGAATAGAAGCCAGCTGGAATTTATAAGTTTAATCAATATAATTATCGCAAGTTGAAACAATAGAATTAGATTTAACAGTTTTACTGAAATTGAAGTCTGAGTAAACAAAATAAATTTTCTACTCAATTGTGGCACAAACTAAGCCCAATTTGAAAATTCGTGCACTGTGAAAAGGTGTAGAATTTAATTCTCTATCCAAATATGCAAATTTAATCAAGCTCACTATTTATTATTTAATGTTATGAGGTTTAATTAGATTAAATAGGTGTTAAAATTATTTGATCAAAAATCGTAACCCCAGATGCAAATTAGACGGTCACTCCGAAGCTACATACCGAGTTTCAGCCCTTAATGCATAAAGGTGAGGGCAGGGTACCGTATACGGAGAAATAATAAAAATCCAAAATTGCAGCCTGTGCCGACGCATGTTCCTTTGATGGCACTATATTTTGTTGGTTGTTTATTGATAGTGCCTCCAAAGGAACATGCTATCGGCACAGGCCGCAATTTTTTTTTCCCCGCCAAGTCATCATCAATATGGTGTTAAATTATTTCAGAAAGGTGTTTCAGAAGGCAACAACCCTTAGAGTGGTGGAAGTTTCAATTTAGCTCACTTAATTCTAGAGATATTCAAGTTTTCAGTAGAATATAATCTGTGATGACTCAACATTTTTTATGTGCGTGTTTGGTATTCACCCAACTCCAACCCACCCATGCGAATTATTTAATTCACAAAATTGTAAAAATAATTATTTTTGACGATGTCATAATCACCTCAATGTGTTAAGACCTCTTGTATAGGTTGTACGTGGCATAAGGACCAATTGATAAATTTAAAGTTTGTTTCTATCTTGTATCATCTCTGAGATTAATTAAATTTAGGTAATTAGTATAAATAATTATTAAAATTATTGATAATTTATCACCAAATTTAATGGCAACTTAAATTTATTGAGTATATTTATTTGTTATAAATACAGTGGATTGCTTTATTGGCAACTCGCATTTTGCATGAAATTTGGTCGATAATAAGCGAAGTTGCTATTGGACGAACTGAAATTACACTAAAAGCTCGCTTGGGAACTTAAAATAAGTTGCTAATAAAGAAATTCACTGCAGTAAATAAAATTAATTTGGCTACCATATTTCAATTTCGCACAGTGGATAACCAGTAATTTGAACTTTGAACACAATTTTGGAAGAGAACTAGAAAATAAAAATCTGCATTAAATGCACAAAAAATGTTGAATTAACAAATTTACTATAGTTAGGCGGCGTAGCGACCGAGACCGAAGACCTAGTTTAATAAAAAAACCTGGAAAGTGCAAACAAATTAGAGAAACCCTGATATAATATGATGAGGCATAAACAAATTATAAAATCTTCACCGCAAGTGTGTTAAACTTATATTGTTTACAGATAGCCACTTTCACCACTTTGTCAATAAAACAATACACCAAAAACTATAAAAGAAGCGCAGAATAGTTGAAAATAATTCATTATCAACATTATTGCAGCGAATCACGTAATACCCACATACTCATGGCACAGAAGTACACTATTCATAGTTGCGCAAATTCATTGTAAGTAGTATATTGATCCCTAACTTATGCTATGTATGGGTGGGTATATTGTTAATAATTATTTTAATAGGTCAACGAAAACCAAACTATAAATCCCAAAAGAGGTTTCAAGTCTAATAATAATAAAAAACTACATAAAGAACAATTAAGTTTTCAGATATTTGAAAGAAAATAATTTGCTCAAACAAATGAGAAAATATCATGTAAGTTTTCGTAAACACTTACTATGCTCTAACTGTTCAAAGATATAACTTTCATTATTAGGAGATCCGTCAGCTAGAGGACTTCTCCAAATTAAAAGAAACGATTGCCCTAATTGAAAGCAGAGAGCTTATCAGAGCAAGTACGCCGGAGCAGAGATGGAACCGGTCGCAATTTTCATGATCCGACCCGACAAGTGCAGTTGGAAATTTGACCCGACCCGACCGGCCGGTCGACCGGTCAATCATAGCTAGCAATAATTTATAAATAATAGAAAACAAACTATGATATTATGATATCGAATAGATCATATAGAGATCTCGACCGGCCGGTCAAGGTTCCGACCGGTACCCGACCGGTGCCGGTCATACCCGACCGATTCCGTCTCTGCGCCGGAGCCAACTTTACCTACAGCGCCGGAGCCAACTTTACCTACAGCGCCGGAGCCAACTTTACCCACAGCGCCGGAGCCCACTATAACAAGTGCGCCATAACAATCCACATAAAGTGCGCTCGGATTTTACAATTAAAGCATAATATACTTTGTATTTCTTAATATTACTTTATGTTTACATCTAATTAATTAAATCTTATTACAGTACACCCCCGCTAATCCGAACAGAGTTGTTCCGATTCAAAAATCTTCTGTACCGATTAGCGAATTCGTTCGGATTAGTGAAGTAATGCATTTTCTATGGGCATCTATATATGAGAATCTCGATAATCCGAACAAAACTTGTAGAAACCTTGTTATCCGCACTAAACATCTAGTGTACTCCTTAAATACTTGCCTGAGACATATTTTTTATTGCAATTTACCATTTTTTCCCCACATTTATTTGAAGAATATTTTGGTTTCTCCTGTTCGGATTAGCGAGGGTTTGGATTAGCGGGTTTCGGATTAGCGAAGGTATACTGTATCTTCTACTCATTGAAATCAAACTAGTTGGGTATCTGGGTTATTTTGGATTCAAAAAATTTACAAGTATATTTATTATTCAATTACAGGTGAAAACTATTCGATTAATAAAGTAAACTTTCGGGATGCAGTATGTATCTATAAGATACATGGGCCCTTTGGTATTGGTCGTTCCCGGTCTCGCGTTTCCAATTATAATTAAAATACGACTATGTAGGTGTATATTTTTTGTATGAATACATAAGTCTATCTTCAGTAATATGTGTATATTAGTTACTGCAAATAATAATTTAATATTGAATACGTAACCATGACTTAATTCATTCATTCTGTAATATCAAACAGAAATAACAACAAATATTAATATGAATAATTTTTCAATGCAACATTCGTAATCAGGTATTAATTTACTTATTATACCCGTTTGAAGCAAGTTCGTGCGAATATTTAGTACGAGATCATTTCCTAGTGATGCAACTTGTTTTTCTGAGGTTAATCAGCAGACGTTTGCATTTGTCACGAGGCATAAAGATATCAGATTGACAATCGTGTGCTTTAGGACACTTTGTTTCAGCCAGGCAGTTTGTGTTCACTCAGTTATTCACACTCCAAACTGTTCTATCCTAGCAGGAAGTTAATAAATTGGTGCAGACGTTCTTCTAAGACTTTCCTCTATCTACATCAAAAGTTCTGCAAATACTATATAGGTTTTTGATATTCATCTGTTAAAATCTCCTTGCACAATTTAAAAAATATAGCTAATTGTATGGAGGAAGAAGAAAATAAATACATATTAGTATTTTAATGTATTTTATTAAAAAATACTTGAGTATTAGAGTGTCGACAGACACTCGATCACGAGCCATGTACTATAAGACACTCGAACACGAGCCATGCACTATAAGACACTCGAACACGAGCCATGTAGTATAAGACACTCGAACACGAGCCATGCACTATAAGACACTCGAACACGAGCCATGTAGTATAAGACACTCGAACACGAGCCATGTAGTATAAGACACTCGAACCCGAGCCATGTACCATAAGACACTCGATCACGAGCCATGTACTATAAGACACTCGAACACGAGCCATGCACTATAAGACACTCGAACCCGAGCCATGTACTACAAGACCTCGAACACGAGCCATGTACTATAAGGCCTCGAACACGAGCCATGTACTATAAGACACTCGAACACGAGCCATGTACTATTGTTAGAGATATTATAATAACATAGTTAGTAACATTGTTAGTGAACCATAGCTGTAGTTAGTTAGATCAGTTACACTTTAGATCTGTAGAACTTCGGTAGCTTTTAGTTAGTATCTGAGATTACTGAATTAGATTTTTAGTGTGCTTCTTCTAGTAAAAAACGTTATAGGAGGGTCCTACTATAGTTTTATACTATAAGTGCACACTATTGAATTTACCTCTGTCGGACTTCCGGCTGGCCGGCCGTACGCGATGGCCTGACTAAACCATTGGTGATAGAGATTTAAAATTTGGACAGGAGATATAGAATTTCCTGGAGATGATCACCTCGAAGCCTGATTTCTCAATTTCGCTTTTGTTCGTCAGTTATATCGAAATTTGTATTCTGGTCCAGTGACTCTTTAATAATTCGAATTAGTTATTGAAAATATAGAGCTTGTATTCTCCTAAGGATGTTCTTTCTATACATCAATTAAAATTATTAGGTCGCTAATCAATTCTACGTTTTATTAACGATTATTTACATAAATCAGCCATCTTCTCCATATTGTAATTACTCTATAGTATACTCAATATAATAGAACATATTACATAAGCCTACTATCTGCTAGGATAATGACTGTTATTGATTGGTTTGTAAGTGAATATGTGTTTCATACAAGTGCAATTGAAACACTTGGAAGTTGGAATATTTTACAAGTTGATGATGATGTCAATTTATTATTCAAGATAGTAACGTAAATACTAGCACGTATTCCTAATTTCTATTTGTAATAATTAATCTTTAATTAATCTGTATATTAAAAGCGGAATTGTTGTTTATGTGTGTGTGTGTTTGTGTGTTTGTCCAGAATTAATAGGATAGACTACAAGTCCTAGAAAGCTGAATTATGGCATGCAGGGGTAATTTTACACGCTGACAACGATCTATTGGTTTTTGAAACAAAATAACGGGATTATGACGTCACAGTTTCGAAAAACAGATATTTTGTACTAGCTTCCCAATTTTGCTCCGATCTGTAGAAAATTCAAATCATTAGACGTACACTAAATTTCTACACCTGATAGCAGTCCACGAATTCCCATTTTTACTTCTGATTGTGGCACAGTTAATTAATTAGTCCCTGCACTAATCAACCATAAATAGTGTATCGTACCAACACAGGTATAGCAAAGTGCAAGTGTGTGTTTGTGTGTGTGTTTGTCCAGAATTAATAGGAAAGACTACGAGTCCTAGAAAGCTGAAAATTGGCATGCATGCGTAATTTTACAAGCTGACAACGATCTATTGGTTTCCTAAGCGAAATAACGGGATTATGACGTCATATACGCACATATTTGGGAATAACTCATTCAGTTTTTATTCGATTCGCCCACAATTTTAGATGATAACACAACATACAATGAGACACACGTATACCGATTTATGGGAATGTGACGTCACGTAGGAACTAATTTGGATTCAGCTCTTACACTTTTGGTTCAATCGACAAATAATTTTGTCACATTATAAAACAGAATGTATTGCATGTCCCTAGAAATTTTTATAATTTTCGCATTCAATCTGAGCCAGGCAATAACAAAAATGTAACCTCCAATTGCTGCATCATTGCACATATTGAGGTTTGATGATTTAATCTTCACCTACAATATTTCCGAAATTGCATACTTGATTAATCCAGTTTGGCCTCCATCAGTTTGTTTCTATTCGTGATGTATTTAGCTTACGTCAATCACATAAGTATGCATAATATTTACTATCAATCTGATTTGTTTGGTTAACAAGAATGGCGCTTAGAGTCTCTAATGCATTGTTAATTTAATAAATTTATTACACTATAATAAGACTATCAATGGAATTACGTAATTTCTAACCTAGGATTGATTATTACTAGAAATGAATTAAGTTAATTAAGTAATCTAGGATTTTGGTTCTGTCTAACGATGAGATTTATTATGTTAATTATTGCTATCAATTAAATTAAATAATTCACTAACCCAGCTCCTGCAAAAATAATTGTTTATTGAGATGTAGAACTTTATTACTATTTATAAATAAAATTTTTGCAACCCTGGATTTACCTCTCCATAATAATGGTTTAATGATGAGAATAAGACCGCGAAGCGGTCTTATTCTCATCTTTAAGCCATTATTATGGAGAGATTACACCCAGAGTTAGTAGATTACTTTGCAATACAATTTACTAAAATAATTAATTGCGTATACAGGTCTCAATTTATTTGAGCTAACAAGCTGAACTTTTAAGAATTATTAAGCTATTAATTAACTAATAATTAATAACTAATGAGCAAAGAGAATAATTTACATAACATAATTCCTCAAACAAATTACAGTAATCACAACCCAAAATGAATTTTAGGCACGCGTTATTAAGTAATAGTGTCTAATTTACTAGCCACAGGTGAACTCATTATTATTATTATTATTATTATTGCTTTTGGGAGGGAAAGGCCGCGAAGCGGCCGTTAATTGTATCGCATAGTGCCTAACACGAACGAACAAAAGTCGCGAAGCGACTTTTGTGAGAGAGTGATCCGTCGCGAAGCGACCGAGACCGAAGGGCTCGTTTAATTAAACATTTGAAGTCTTCACAATTCAAACATTAATTAAATTATATTACATTAAGATGAAATGTAATTTGAATATTGAAATTCTAGTTAAATTAAACATTGGGGAAGTGTAATCAGAAGGAGCACACTCCCATCCCGTCTGTGAGGGGTTTTATACTTGTATTATTAAACTATATATATTGCTAACGAGCATTCGATAGTACTTATAACATAAATCTAATTCGTAATCTCGAATGGCAACTCCCTTGACAGTATCTATTCCCGTGTTATCGGATGGACAGAAGATTGCGGATTGGGAACCGAAATTTCGAGCCAGTGTTATTTCTATTGAAGAAAGAGCGGCGGTTCGACTCCTTCCCGCGTTCGTGAACCGGGGAAAGCTCGAGGAACAAGTTGTCCTGCAAGCAATTCAGAAAGATACATTGGAAGCTGCATTCAAACTATTAAAAGAACGATTGGACCCCCCCGTTGATATATTTGAAGCTACAGGAAGATTTCGTCAATTAGTTTGGCCCATCGGAGAACAAGCCTATGATTTTATTGCTAGATATTTGGAGGAAGGATTTAGAGCTGGTTTAAACACTAAGCAAATTTGCACATTCATGGTCAGTCAACTTCCCATGGAGATCAGGCAGCAGGCCAAAGACTGGATCAACGCGAAAGACGATTTTCACGAAGGAGACGGAGCACTATTTGCAGTCAAGATCAGAGATCTTTTTCTAGCGAAAGGGCTGTCGCTGACACAAGGTTACCGCGATCGAGGACAAGATAAAGTGGCCAGGATACAATCACATACCCCAGCATTGGAGGACCAAGATGAGTTGGAAGGCTCGAGCCCAGAAAAGGTACACATTGTAGAGAAAGTACCCGCGCGTCAAAGGAATACTTACGTTTCCCAACAAAGACGGGGTAACGGCTGTTACGTATGTAACGAGTTCGGACACGGATACAAGTACTGCCCCAAACGACCTTGCGGCATATGCGGCCGACAAGGACATAAACCATGGGAGTGTTCTAAAGCACGAGGTACGTGGGGGAAGCGACAAGAGGGATGGAGGCGGCGATACGGAGACAGTGGTCCCGTTCTTGTAGTAGGGCCAGGAGAGGATGCCGTCAGCATTCGAATACGATTGGGCCAAGGTACGGTGCTGGCAATGCTCGATACTGGCGCCAGACCAAGTGTAATTGACAGTACTACGATACATGACCTCGGTTTAGATCAACAGGTGGTAAAAGTTCCGAGCAAGGTTTATGGGCTCTGCGATGCCCCCATCGAAGTGAGGGGATACATCGATGCACAGATTGGTATTGGTCAACATTTGCCTGTAACACAACGCTTGCAGGTACTTGACTCAGACAGCCCTACGATCATTCTCGGACGAGACTTCATGAGAAATTTCAAGGAGATAGCCTTTGACTTTGATGGTGGACGAATCAAGCTAGGTAACAGTTGGGAACCGGTACAAGCTTTAATAAGTGGAGCTACACCACTCTCCAGAGCAGAGTTATCGAAAGAAACTTCCTTAAGGCCAAACCAGACGGAACTAATAAACCCGCGACTTTCGAACAATGAGATGAAAGGCAGTATTGGACGAATTTCCTACGCTCTTTGCAGAAGACCCCAAGCGACCTTCGAGAGTTAGCATGGATCAAGTACACCGCGTTCAACTAAAAGTCAATACTCCCATGAGGTCAAGACCTCGACGGATCCCTCCTGCGTGGGAAGAGGAGATCACCAGACAGGTTGACGAAATGTGCATGAATGGTATATGTAGACCCTCTAGTTCGCCATGGGGGAGCGATGTCGTCCTGGTGCGTAAGAAGGACGGTCGAATGCGCTTTGCAGTTGATTACCGTCCGTTAAATTCCATAACGATAAAGGACGCATATGGTCCCCCGAAGGCCCGAACCCACAATCGATTTTGGACAAGCTTGAGGGGAAGCGATATTTCTCGTGTCTTGACGTTGCTAGCGCTTACTGGTGTGTGCCTATGCATAAGGCCGACATAGAAAAGACCGCATTCCATACACTGAGAGGTTTATACGAGATGTTGGTCATGCCGTTTGGCATGGTAAACTCAGGCGCTACTTTTCAGAGAGTAATGGATCGGACGTTACAGGGTATCAAATTTGCGGAGAGTTACGTGGACGACGTCCTAATTTTTTCCGAGACGTTGAACGATCATATCGAATACCTACGAAGCGTTTTTAGGCGCCTCCATGACGGGGGCATTCAACTACGGAAGGACAAGTGCCGCCTAACACACCTGGAATGTGAGTTTCTGGGCCATCACATCTCTTGCTCCGGCAGGAGACCGGTCATTTCGTATATCGACAAAGTGAAGTCATTCCCAATACCAGAATCTGTTAGAGAACTCCAACGGTTCTTAGGAACCGTCAATTACTATCGCTGTTATATATCAAGGATGGCTGAGATTGCGCATCCATTATACGTATTGACAGAGAAGGGCACACGGTGGGATTGGACTCCTGAATGTGAAAGTTCTTTCATAAGGCTACGGGACAAGTTGTTGGAGGAGCCTGTAATTTTGGCTTTCCCCGATTGGAAGAGTACCTTTTACGTCGAGGCAGATGCAAGCGCTACAGGAGTTGGCGCTGTACTTTCGCAAAAGGACTCTTCAACTGGAAAATTTATGTTATCATTCTTCTTCCTTGAGCCCAACTCAGAGGAATTACAGTGCAGGGCAGTTGGAGGCGTGGGCCCTGATATCTGCGGCGAGGAAGTGGTCGGTATATTTGAGAGCAGCTAACGAAGTAGTGTTCCTCTCGGATAATTGTCCCCTTCAATGGCTGAGACGTCAGAAGGATCCACGTCACACGTATGCGCGATGGATTTTGGAGTTGGAGGAACTACCTTATCGGATAGAATATCGTCCGGGAAACCAGAACAAAACGGCAGACTATCTCAGCCGGGTACCTCACCTCTACTGTAATGACGGAGTGGAACATGAGGAAGAATTTGAAGGTCATGTGTACATACTTGGCACATCAAACAGAATTCGGAGACGGATCGTCACGAAGCAAGGGGCAGATCCGGTGATACAGAATGCTGTTCAACAGTTGCAGAACGAAGGGACTATTATGACAGGTCAACTAAAAAGGGTTACGAATCATTTACGTCTTGACGGACAGATATTGTATTTCGACCATAGGTTAGTAGTACCTATGAATCAAAGGAAGGAGATACTGAGGGAAGTGCACGCACAAGGACATTTTGGCGCTGCAGGTACCCTGGACGCCCTGAGGCGGAACTACTTTTGGTCAAAAATGGCAAGAGATGCGTAACTGTTCTGTCAGGAATGCATTATATGTCAGCGAGTTAAGCCATCGCGTCGATCGAGGGAACCAATAGAACTAATGTCACTCGGAAAGGATTGTCCTGGAGCTGCTATATGGGTTGATATTGGTACGCTCCCATGGGGCGATGGCGAATATAGATATTTTCTAGTGATGGTCGACCTCTTCACACGCCATGTTGAGTTAATGCCACTTCACGACCAAACAGCTGGTAGTGTAATCGCTGCCTTTGAACAAGGTTGGATTTATAAGGGCCATGGCGTTCCGGAAATCGTGGTTACTGACCAAGGTTCACAGCTCGATGGATCCGAGTAACGGAAGTTTTGTACACCTCTAAATATTGATAAACGCCACACCACACCTTACCATCCGCAATGCGATGGTATGGCGGAAAGGAACGTCGGGTTCATCAAGCAAGTCTTACTTTGTCTGATGTTGGATCGACAATTAGCCAAAGGTTCTTGGCCTGCGTTACTTCAAGAGGCGAGCTTTCACTGTAATTGCATGGCAAATGCTTCCAGTAGTGTTTCACCGTATAAATTGACATACGGCAGACAACCTCGGTCACCTATAGACTTGTGGTGTAGAAACCTTGGAAATGGTACTCAGAATTCACATGGTGAATACCTTGATACGTTAAGGACGACACAGACAGAATTGCACGCCTTGGCAAAAAGAAAACATTGAACGAACTTTAACAAAGGCTAGGGAGTCGTTGAATGCTGGAAGGTCGAGTTCAGTAGTTGGAAAGGGAGACAAGGTGATGCTACGAAATTGGGCCAGACATGACTCTTTCGACCAGAGATACGAGGGACCGTACGAAGTCTTAGACAGGAAAGGACCTGACGTGAAGATCAAAATTCAGAGACAGCTCCGAAACAGAACTGGGGGCGCTCGAATTCAGCATCGCACAAAATGGATCCATCTGGATAGGTGCAAAGTGTAGATTCTTCAAGTGCAGTGGATGCACCGGCTCTGGGACAGGTAGACAATGAACGAGGGGAGGAGATAGCCCCCAACGAGGAGATGGGTATACAATTTGCAGAGATCCAAAATGAACAAGAAATTAGGGATGATTTGGATAGTGATGCTGTAGTGGTTACCCAGGACATAAACCTGAAAGTTACGGAGGATGAGGCCAGTTCGATGGAGAGAAGGTATCCCGCAAGAAATAGAAGACCTAGGAAGTACTATGGAGAGGTAGTCTCATGGGATCAAGTCCCCAAGAGAGGTGCAAGAAAGTTGAGTGGGAAGAAAATACGGGGACGCTGCATTTGTCCGACACAGTATGTAGGCATTTGTCCGAATTTTAGATGTTGGCATTTGTCCGACAACTTTTGTACTATGTTGGCATTTGTCCGACAACTTTTGTACTATGTTGGCATTTGTCCGACAACTTTTGTACTATGTTGGCATTTGTCCGACAACCTTTGTACTATGTTGGCATTTGTCCGACAACCTTTGTACTATGTTGGCATTTGTCCGACAACCTTTGTACTATGTTGGCATTTGTCCGACAACTTTTGTACTATATTGGCATTTGTCGGACAAGTTCTTAATTTGCTTTCCTATAATACTTTCTGTCCTATATAGCATATTCTACAATATATTTTAATCCTGATTATTATTTTGAAGATTACTATAACAATAATAAGAATAAGAAATATGATTATGAAAGATATGAAAGATAAGAAATTCTGTTGATTATTTCAGTTAATAAATATTTTAAAACTATTCTGAATAACAGAACGACAAGTAGGACATGCTTCTCCAAGTTCTTCAATTTGGGTACTGCAATCCTCACAACAGTTTGCGTGTTTGCAGGGCATGAAAATCCATGTTGTTTCTCGTGCCCTCAAACAGACCACACACAAATTTGCATTCAAATTTTCGATAATACAAGCATCAGTCTGGTTGGAATTATCTTCTTCATCTGAACTTACATCAAATATACTTATCTCCGTTAAAGACCCCACCGTTTTACTGATATCCTTAATATATTCTAATGGCGAAAAAGCACCTTCGATGAGTTTATCCTTACATTTACGACGATACTCCTCATTTAGCAAACAGTTTTTTTTCTTTGCTCTTGTAATTGGTAATCCATTTTTCAATCTTGCTAGTTCGTTGTCCGTATCTAGTATAGTTTCGTTAAGTGTTTCCAAAAAGTTCCAAACCCTTGGTTGGTTGCATTTAATTATAGATTTCAATCTGCCATGGTAGCTCTCTGCCCCGTTATTTGTAGAAATTCCGTGGTTCCAGATAGATAACTCTTCACTAGATACTTGGTTTATCCACCTTCTTTGTATATACCTCTTCAATTTGGCACGATTAACAAATTGATCATCAGTTAGGTTAGGACCTGGGACTGTAATTTCATTGAAAACAGGCTGTATTGTTTCTGGTGGCAGGAAAGGGAGGGCCATAATGTGACGCAAAAAAGTGTGAAATGCAGCATTATGGGCATATGCATTTACCAAATTACACTTTTGAACCATTTTCCAAATACGCTGGGTGTAATGAAACTAACAACCTTGTAGCTTGATACCATTGTATACTGTTTTGAATGCGTTTCGTGGTGCAATTTCCCAGTCTGAGATAGATATTTGTGGATTAAATTGAGGAATTATAGATTGTATTTTGAATAATACGGCCTCATAGAGTTCTTGAGATTTACCAGTTAAAAGACAGTGTATAGCTGGGAGGACGTGCTGATCAACAATAATAAATATTGTCCACAGCTGGTAAAATTGTTTGGGCACAGTATAAAATGTACCATCAAAGGATATTTCTAAAATTTCAGCCAGTAAAACCATAATTTCATCAGAAAAAAAAATGAAAGCTTGATTATCACCGACTGTTACGATACCTTCAAAAATAATCCATAAGGGGTACCTGATAATGAAGTTTCTAATTGGAATGAGGTTTGGGGTATCTTTGGCTGAAGTTGTCTCCTAGCGCGATATATCAGTGATTCACACTGAGCAAATGTAATTGCTCTTCCTCTGACATCTCTCCGTGTGACATCATTGAATATCTTCCGCAGATTTTCGCCAGAAGATTTAGCAGCTTCTTTACAATTAGCCTTCACGATATACAAATCACCGTCGTACTTATCAATCCCATGGTTGTGATCTGCTTGTAATCTAATCAGATTACTTTCTTGGATGAGTTTAGCAGTAGACTTGCACCCGTTACGGAAAAGAACGCATTTCAAATAAATTTGGTCACCTCTCCTTTTGGACGCAAGATATTTGTGACCTTCAGATGTTTGATATATTGAGCCGCGATTTTGTTTATAATGAGTTGTAGTGTAGTCCATGTCAATTTTAATATCTTAGACTAAATTATATCCATTCTTATATACAAATGATGTTTGTAAAAGAAGTGTTGAAGTTATACAAGATATCTGATAATTAATCAACAAATATGTGTGTTGATTCAAAACATCAAAGTGAGAATTGGAAATGCTGTATTCGGACAAATGCCAACATAGTACAAAAGTTGTCGGACAAATGCCAACATAGTACAAAAGTTGTCGGACAAATGCCAACATAGCACAAAGGTTGTCGGACAAATGCCAACATAGTACAAAAGTTGTCGGACAAATGCCAACATAGTACAAAAGTTGTCGGACAAATGCCAACATAGCACAAAGGTTGTCGGACAAATGTCAACATAGCACAAAAGTTGTCGGACAAATGCCAACATCTAAAATTCGGACAAATGCCTACATACGGTGTCGGACAAATGTAGGCGCTCCGAAAATACTTGATAGGCAAGAGATTAGTTAAAAGGGGGTGATGTTAGAGATATTATAATAACATAGTTAGTAACATTGTTAGTGAACCATAGCTGTAGTTAGTTATATCAGTTACACTTTAGATCTGTACAACTTAGGTAGCTTTTAGTTAGTATCCGAGATTACTGAATTAGATTTCTATACTTGTATTATTAAACTATATATATTGCTAACGAGCATTCGATAGTACTTATAATTATCACTATAAGGCCTCGAACACAAGCCATCTACTATCCTTCAGCACAATTTATACGAACACTTAATGTTCTTGATAAGTGTGTGGATATGCTACTCCTAAATGAGATTGATACTTATAATAGGATACATTGCGTCATAATGATTACAACAAGACCCAGAGAAATTAATACTATGAAACAACACAACAAGGTGTCTCCCTCCATATATTGGATCATTTGGTTTACCGAGAGTATTCGCATTATACACATCAGTTATTGCCCACTTAGAAGCGTCGGTGTCAGCAGCATTAATGTAACTTACATTAATACCAGTTAAAATTCCAAACATAATAAGTTCATTCACAGTCCCCCATGAGTAATTACGCTTCATATTACTCAAGTGTTGCTGAATAGTAACTGCATTATAGCCTTGGATGCCACAGAGAACAGCAACATAAGGACTCTGTTCAAATGTGTCTATTAAAGAACCACGGATATTATGATGCTCACTTTCATCACCGAAGATTATGTGAGACAATGTTCTAAAGAAACAATTCCCATCACTTGTTACAGGAACTATCCTGAAATTAAACCGAACTCTTACATTTGTACGCATAAAATCATAATAACCAGTAGCTGAGACTCTAGACCCAGTATAGTTAGTCGGTCTTAAAGGTATTCTCTGTAGATTAATACATTGTGCTAATGACTGCCTCATTGGAAATGTGAATGCATTAGCATTGCAATATGTAATAATGGGAGACAGCACAGGAGTAGGGATGATACATGACTAACAATTACATCATGAATATCCTTGGTTGTATTATCAATTGATATTTGGTCAATATCAATAATATCATGTTGACTAGTTAGCTAGCATGTGATATAATTGGTTGATTATCCACATTACTACAGTCACTAACAACATTTCCAAGAGAAATCAACATTGGCTTATGATCACTAAAGTATGATTCATAAAAACCAGATAAACAGGTCAAGTTTTTAGTGAATACAAATCTAGCTGAGATCCATAGTTAGTGGATACTCCAGACCAGGCCTGGGGTCAATTACTCTAAAATGTAATACAGTTCAAACCGGTTTTTTCTAACCATTTCTTTTCAGATAAAAATAGTAAGAAAGAACCGATGGTTAGAAAAAACCGATGAAAAATACAGTATAGTTGGAATTTCTTACAAAAGATTGCATTACTAATTGTTAGAATAAACCGATAAGTTAGAATAACCCGAGTTAGAATAAACCGGTTTCGACTGTATATTACTATTACTATTTCATATATTTCTTCCTATTACTATTACTATTACAATAACATTATTATAATATGTAATATATACTATTACTATTACTTTACTATTACTTTTAATATTACTATTACAATTACTAGACATTTACTAAGACTCTGCAATGATTAAGAATGTCTGAAATTTATTATTTTAATTGATTATCCCACACAAACAAAACATATTATCTAACATAAGCAAACAACTAATTACAATAAGGTGACAAATTCAAAACGATAATAATCTTGCCTTAAATTTATTTTAACCACTTCCTATTTCTTCACGAAAAATCAAATAAGCCAGTCCGAAGTTATAGAATTGTAATAGATAATTCCTATTACAATAGGTTCTATTACTATTACTATTACTATTACATCCTATTTGAAACATTATTACTTATTACTATTACTATTACTTCTAAAATGTAATCGTTACTAATACAATTACTATTACCAGGGACTTCTTTAATATAGGGACTGTAAACTTCGTTTTACGGTAAAATTAGCGTAGGCCTAAAACAGTATTGTTACTTATTGATATCCCGTAATCCGCTAATGCTAGACATAGGAAATGTATTATTGTCGTATAGGAAGTCATATTTTGGGAGTCCAACGGTAATATTGGTTTATCGAAAATATTTGTGGAATGTAAGTTATGCGATCTCTCCACAGGAGGATTGCCCCGACCCTGTTTTGTAGTTTAGCTAATTCTTACATTATTAAAAAATCTTGATAAGTTTCTTTCAAATCTATATTTAAATCAATGTTGTCCAATAAAATGTATTAAGTGGTGATGAGAAATGGATTTAGGACTACATATTCTGATAAAATTCAAAAAATTTTAATACTTTATACATTAATTTCCCAATAACTCTACTGTTATTCAACAGACCGGCTAACTGGTTAATAAAATCTCTAATCGTTAACCGATGTCAGCAACGGTAACCGGTTAACCGAATCCAGCCTTGTTGTTTTTTAATAAACAACATAATCACAGATATCTGATATGTAAGTATTAGCTAAACTACAAAACAGGGTCGGGGCAATCCTCCTATGGAGAGTGCCAAAATAATAATATAGGCTAATGGGAACGCCTTAGGTAAATCAATGTGATCTACTGAGTCCCTAAATATGAATTCCCATTTCCCATTCGCCAATAATATATTTCATATGTATAAAACTAACTAATCTCGAGATTTTAACAATATTACCATATATGGAAAGGTGTGAGAATCGTATAACTTACATTCCACAAATATTTTCGATAAACCAATATTACCGTTGGACTCCCAAAATATGACTTCCTATACGACAATAATACATTTCCTATGTCTAGCATTAGCGGATTACGGGATATCAATAAGTAACAATACTGTTTTAGGCCTACGCTAATTTTACCGTAAAACGAAGTTTACAGTCCCTATATTAAAGAAGTCCCTGCTATTACATATTACTATTAACCCAGGCCTGCTCCAGCAGAGTTGCACGCGGGCGAATTTTTGTAACCGCAGCCCGCCCCGCGGCCCGCCATTTAGGTTTAACTGACCCGCGGGCCGATATGAAAAATAGGCCCGCGGCCCGCCCAACAACCCGCAACCGGCCCGCAAATAATCAAGTACCTTGTGTATTCCCTTAAATTTACATAACGAAGTACATTGTACATAAATGCTCGGAAAGCGCAATATACTCCAATGCATGCAATCAAGGCATGATCCTGGTTTAATATAATAATGACGAGCCCTTCGGTCTCGGTCGCTTTGCGACAGATCGGTGCTACGCACCTCAAGTTAACGGCCGCTGTGCGGCAGTGGCGGCGCGAGACCAAAATGAGCGATGGGGCTGGCCGGGGCAAGGGACATTTGAGATGGGGCAAAATGTTTAACTATAGAATCACTATCAAAAATATAGGTAGACACACAATAGTGGGATGGGGAAATTTCATGGTAAGACTAACAGTAACAACAAGGTTCAAAACATGAAAACCATTTCAAACGTAATCCATGCTACAAAATTGGATTCAAAAAGCGTCCTATTAAGGAGATAGAGGCTCAAATTTTCGACACCCGATTTTTCGTTGATTGGCGCAAGTTCTAATTTAGTGCCAATTTAACTCTACTCTATTATTCGAAGTTTTCCCCCCACACAGAATTGTCGATTTCAATTTTAATATTTTTATCTATAGATTTTCAAATAATCACTCGATTTTATCAGAAATTTGGCATTATATAATTATTAACTCTATAACTTAGTATTAAAGTTGAAGATCGACACGGCGGGGAAAAACCTACTACTGATAAGGATCATTTTGAGGGTAGGTTTTTTCTCTACGACTTATACTTTTTGAGATATGAGAGCCATGCAAAGGTCACTTCCTGGAAATCTTGCGGATTTTTTTTCAACAAAATGACGGGACTTTGACCTTTAGTGACGTCAAAAAGGTTAAAAAATGTCCGAATCGAATTTTCCTTCCGGATTGGATATATAGCGTATCAAAGTATAGTTGGAATGCTTAAACCAGTGATGTGCTCCGTTACTAGTAACGGAGTAACGGTAACGGTAACGGTAACGGTAACGGAAAAAGTAACGGTAACGGGTGTCGACAAGTAACGGTAACGGAAAAAGTAACGGTAACGGGCTTCGCGGAGTAACGGTAACGGAAAAAAGTAACGGTAACGGAGATCCGTTACTTTTGACTAGTTACCGTTATCTTTAATCAGTTACTCTTACCAATACTTTACCGTAACACAGTAACAGTTACTACGTTAAACTTATTCCTTTGCCACTACGACGTTATTTTAAATCACTTACCGTTACATTAAGGTAAACTGTACTGAATAAAGAAAAACGATTAAACTTAACAAAAGTAACGGAGTAACGGTAGCGGAGTAAAGTAACGGGTGAAAAAAAGTAACGATAACGGAGTAACGGTAACGGAACAAATAAAGTAACGGTAACGGAGTAACGGTAACGGGAGATATAAAGTAATAATAATAATAATAATAATAATAATAATAATAATAATAATACAGCATTTGTTTGCGCATTATACAAATGTCTCAATGCGCTTACAATTTTGTACATTAAAATAAAATAAATAAAAAGTTTTTTTTTGCATTATTTAATAATTGATAATGATTTGAGCCTCTATCTCCTTAAGAAGACGAGCGAAAAAAACTTCAAAAGCGCCCAAATAAATTATAAGCTATTGATAAGGCTTGCCCCACCAGTGGTGGGGCAAGCCGAAGTCCAGGTTGGGCATTTGCCCCACCTTGCCCTAGCGTGGCGCCGCCTCTGCTGTGCGGCCTTACTCCTCACATTTTCTACCATGGAAATGGTAGAAGGGACGTTATGATTTTGAATTTTTCATTAATTTGTTTACCTATTTGTGTAAACAACAACAACAACAACAACTATTCATATTTGAATTTTAGAAATGCGAAATTCGTGTTCAGCATACTTGTTTACCTATAATATCCGTTGAAAGCTAACTTCTGGTTTGATTTTGAATTTTCATTAATTTGTTTACCTATTTTGTGTAAACAACAACAACAAATATTAATATGAGAAATTTATAAACGCGAAATTCGTGTTCGGCATACTTGTTTACCTATAATACCCGTTGGAAGCTAACTTCTAGGTTGATTTTGAATTTTCATTAATTTGTTTACCTATTTTGTGTAAACAACAACAACAAATATTAATATGAGAAATTTATAAACGCGAAATTCGTGTTCAGCATACTTGTTTACCTATTATAACATTTGAAAGTTAGTTTATATCTCATATATAAATGCGGTTTCTAGTCCCCCATCACTTTAATACAATCCGGACAAACAAACAAACACACACACACACACACACAACAATCGAGATTTAATAATACGAGCCCTTCGGTCTCGGTCGCTTCGCGACTTTTGTTCGTTCGTGTTAGACGCTACGCAACACAATTAATTAACGGCCGCTTCGCGGCCGTACTCTCCTCAAATATCACTCACATTAAATAAGTTAAACCTGTGACTTGCAAATTACACGTACTCAATTCAGTATGCTGCTATTTGGGACCCCAGTATGTCAATATATTAATTAATTAATTCATTCATGTTAATTACTAACCAGCAGTAAATTGTTTGTAAATAGTTGAATTACTTTGATATGTAATATTATGCTTATGTGATTGACGTAAGCTAAATACATAATGAATAGAAATAAACTGATGGAAGCCAAACTGGATTAATCAAGTATGCAATTTCGGAAATAATGTAGGTGAAGATTAAATCGTCAAACCTCAATATGCGCAATGACGCAGCAACTGGAGGTTACATTTTTGTTATTGCCTGGCTCAGATTAAATGCGAAAATTATAAAAATTTCCAGAGACATGCAATACATTCTGTTTTATAATGTGACAAAATTATTTGTCGATTGAACCAAAAGTGTAAGAGCTAAATCCAAATTAGTCCCCACGTGACGTCACATTCCCATAAATCGGAACACCTGTGTATCATTGTATGTTGTGTTATTATCTAAAATTGTGGGCGAATCGAATAAAAACTGAAAGAGTTATTCCCAAATATGTGCCTTTATGACGTCATAATCCCGTTATTTCGCTTAGAAAACCAATAGATCGTTGTCGCAGTACAAAGTTACCCCTGCATGCCAATTTTCTGCTTTCTAGGACTCGTAGTCTTTCCTATTAATTCTGGACAAACACACACACACACACACACACACACACACACACACACAACAATTCCTCTTTTAATATACAGATAGATTTCATTCTAAAGTTTAGACGAACAAACAACAAACACATAACAAGGATTATGAGCTGAAAATACTAATTACAGTAATTTGGGGTAAATTGCTAAAGTTTAACAAGAAGTTGAGTTAATTGTTCATTGAACTACTTGACTCTCCTGACCATTGTTCAGTATAACGTATTGTGCGGGCCTATTTTAGATGGCCACGGTAATGAGTTCCCGAATTTAGCAAAGAAGATATTGGAGGCACAGAGGCACGACCAGATGACGGCAGACGCAATTATGCAACTACAGACCCACGGTATAGTTGCCTCCGGCCAACTGAAGAAGTTTTGCGGCCTTAAGATTAGGAATGGAATCTTGTATAGACGAAAAAGGATAATAATACCAGCTTCCTTACGCGAGGAGATTTCCGAAATGGTTCATCGCTCATACCATGGGGGCATCCAACGCACAATTCAGGAGCTCAAAATGAGATTTTATTGGCGTGGCATGAATGCCGACGCCGAGAGTGTGTGCAAGAGGTGCATGGTTTGTTTAAAGAATAAGAGATCGTACTCCCCAAAACAACCACTTAATCCCATCAAGTTGAGTTGCGAGCTTCCCCGAGCTACGATTGCTTTTGACGTCGCGACCCTACCGTGGACAAAGGACGGATACCGGTACGTACTGATTATTGTGGATTTATTCTCCAAATACATCGAGGCGTGAACTACGTAATAAAAGGACTGGAATCGACAATAAAATATTGGACCATGGATGAACTAGAAGTGCATTCGATATTTTCACTAATTACTGTTTGTTATGAACATTAGATTATATATTAAACTGGATTATACTGTAAAAGCAAATTGAATATCATTAAATAACAGTTCATTGAAGTTCATTCAGTGAAAATAGAACGATTTTACATACAACATAAGGAATTAGTATTACGCATACAGATACAGTACATAAGGAATATTTCAAATAGATTTAAATTTTTTCATTTTCCGGATATCCTTCTTTCCAGAATTTATTCCAGAGTTTACATTCCGAACTTTGTTGGCTAATATGCAATTAGCACAAGTGCTAAGTATTTTCCTTAACAAACTCCACCCAGAAGTAAAACAACTAGGACAGTTATTCCTCCAATTCTCACTATACATATCAACCGATACGTTTTCAGCTAATTGAATTAACATGACTGTGAAGTTGGCTTAGTATTCGACCAGGCTCACTTCAGTCAGATATTTGACTCACTTCTAGTTATTAGATTTAAATAAATTTAGTGTCGTTCGAAAGAGGAGATACGGAGGTTTCCCGTGATATTATTTATTTTTAAATTTTTTAACTTTCAGTTGGTTATTTTTATCATACAAAGCCGCACTGGTATCTCATCAAAAATCACATTCTCAAAATTTGTTTATAATTCTGAAAATTTGTTATCATACTTTGGAGAGTTGGAGGTTTATGTGATTTAATTTTTATTTAAAATTTCCCAAAAATTTTGGAGTTATAAACATTCAAACTTGAAGTTGGGAAAAAGAGTGGAAGTAGAATTTTGAAAAGTCCATTGAGTATGCTTAGTCCCAAGTGTCAATTCCTATCCAATATCAACCTGAATCTAATTTATTTTGATATCATTCGTTAGAGGAGACACGGAGGTTTACCTCAATGCCATTAGATTCTCGAATATTCCCTTTATAACAGATAAATAACTCCTTTAAAAATGGCGTAAATCTCTGTTTTTATTGTTTTATCTTTTCAAACTTTGAGCTCAATTTTCCGAGATAAAATTGAACCAGAATCGATTCAAACTTTACAGGTACTTTCTCTGATATATTATTATTCTATCCCCAGAAAAAAAAACAGGGGTCGCTAGTCATTTCTTTCAGAATTTTTTAATTTCTTGGACAGCAATAGCTAATTGTTTAAATTTTCAATATTCATACTTTAGTTTATAATAGCTCAGTATACAAGTATGCACCTATAGCCCTAAATGGTATTTCCCACAAGTCTAATTTGCGTCACACATTCGTTAGTTCCACTTACAAATTTAGCTGTTACGCATTTAGGCTATTCTTAGAATATTTAAGCCTCGACTCAGGCTAGGAGGAGATTTCGAACTTTGCAATCATTGCTTTTTTTCATCACTCTTTCAAACTTTTCCTTGATTCTTCTACAATTATTCCTTGAACTTTAGTTCTTTTCTACAATTATTTATTGATTCATTATTCTCTCTCAATGATTTCTATTGAATTGTGGCGTGCTCACATCGGATTGCATTGCAGCCGTAGATGCAATAGTACCCATCATCGTCATCAATCAACAGACCAAACTGATTCATCTGTTTCGATCATCTCGGCTTGTATTGCATGTATAGTAGCCATTCTACTCGTCATTGGTGGCATCGAGATCAATCCTGGGCCTATCACCCATACTCAAGATACTCATCACGAACGAGGTAATTTTGACTTATATATGTTATGGATAAGAATAACCTTTATTGTTATTTTTTTTAGAACTACCAGCTGAGATCAAATCTTTTGTCGACGCACTCCTCTCCACAACACTATCATTCGAACAATTGATCCAGTCCCTGTCTGCAAGCTACAGTTCGCCCAGTTCCATTTGGGGTTCCATTTGTAAGAAAGTCTACTTGCGTAACAAGCCTGATAAGAGACATAGCTTGTACTTGAAGTGGAAAAATAATTCTTATGACGTAAGAACCCTGGTGAGGGATGCTTTGAGCGAAGTTAAGCCTTCAGTAAGTCCCCCTAGTTCGGAGGAGCAATTTCACGTGAGTTATAGTCTTAGTAACTTAACTATTCAGAGCAGAGCATCATTGGTAACTTCCACAATTCTTAAGGAACTAAGTTTAAGTGTAGCTGCTTGTTTCGATTTATTTTCGTCATTCGATAACTTAGATTTAAACAAACTTGAATTGAATGTAGTTGACGATAAACTTCTTATTGTGTGGGCATCTTCTGCATCTGACCAAGCTGTGTATGACCGGTTGAAGAGAGATTCTCAGAATACAAATCTTAGTTCTCTGAATAGTGAAGGTCACGACGCGTATTACATGTTCAATACAACTGAATGCCAGTTATGGGTAGACGGTGCTATGTTTTATGGATTAATTAATCCACAAAATGTTTCTGGTTTTTTACAATTCGAGGAAATGTGCTATTTTGAGGAGTGTTTTGATTTTATTACCACGATTGTAAATACTTATTGTAAAAGCTTTGTGGAATGTACTCCTTTATTGTTTTTGTGGTTGTCTGAAGTACAGCTTGAATGTAGTTTCTTGTATCAAATGTTTGGTAAGAAATATGTGTTTTTAAGTGGAGATGACTTGAGTCATTTTATAACTTGGGTAAAGGTGTTGACAGATGAGTACAATGCTAATGGTGTTAAGTGTTTAGAAAGTAAGTGTACTGATTTTAGTGTTAGAGTTGAAAGTGAATTTAGTGAACCACTTCCTCGTTCTCACGATGTGCCTGATATTAAAACTGACAACTTTGAAACACAAATGGTGATAGAAAGTTCTGAGATAGAAGTTCTAAGTAGTACGAGTAGTAGTGACTGTGGGGAGTTTTATCTCGAACTGAGTGAGTGGGATAATATTTGTATTACCAATTCTACTGGTAAAACTTCATTGGTTAGTAATTGGACTAATGTTTTTGCTGAAAAATTTAAAGATTTAGCCCCAATGTGTGTTTTGAAGTTTGTAAATTATTGGTTGAAGAAACCTGATAGTCGCAAGGGTAATTGTCCTTTCTTCAGAGCTAGAGCGTATTGTAAGTTTGAAAATTGTCGATCTTATATCTTCTATATTGATGATGCACTAAATTTGGTAGATAATGACATACTTGTCAAGATTTACTCAGAAGGATATTTGTCACTTCAACACACAGATGGACAGAGTGCACATAGTCGCCATCTTTCTTGCAGTGAGCGTAGTAAAATGGGAGAATTATTAGTTAATAATTCGGTTAGTAAAATTTATAATAAACAGTTTAATAATTCAAGTAATCCTGGTCTCTGTTATGGTAATTTTACTTCTCTTAAATCACAAGATTGTTTGCGGAAAGTTAAAGCTGAATTGAAATCTAAGGAGCGATTTTCTAATTTATATATGGAAGATATAACAGCAACCCAGCAGTATTTCCGTTATCTACTTCCTGAATCCCCCCTACCAGGCTATGTCCAGTATTTCGTACAGGATCCTTTCATTATTCATATGTATTCTTATAAGCAGCTGGAAATTCTAAAACTAATGAACAGTAAAGATATTGTCTTGAATTTAGATGCGACTGGTTCTCTTATTTCTAAACCCCCTTCCTGTTCTAAGAAAATATATTACTATGCCCTTACAATACAACACCCGGAGTTTTCCACTAGTCCCATCCCATTAGCTGAAATGATAAGTAGCGATCATAGCACCGCTGAGATCTCACACTTCCTAAATAAATGGTGTTTGAGTGTAAAATTATTTAACACAATGGAGTTAAAAATTAAGAAGGTTGAGATAGATTTTAGTTGGGCTATGATGCACAGTACATGTTTAGCGTTTAACAAATTTACTATTTTTCATTATCTCCAATATTGTTGGGAATTTATAGCTAATAGTGAGAACTTAGGTGTTATAACAGTCCTCCATCTCTGCTCGGCTCATATCATGCACAGAATTAGTTATAATTTAAATAAGAAATTCAAATTAGAAAAGGACTTAAAAAGATTAATATTGCATGTATTTGGTCGTATGGTTAATTGTAAACAAATGGATGAAATTAATCAACTTTTCGGGTTAATTTGTTATATTTTGTGTAGTAAGAAGCAAACTAGTGTTTATTGCACTAAATTAAACAAACTAGAAGAATGTATTAGGGCGGAGATTAATGTTAGTTATGATGTTCCCAATGAATTCGAGGATGAGACTGAAGTTAAAAGTAATGCTGTAACTTACAGAGATAAATCCCCTTTTGGCAGACATTTTGAAATGATTTATCGTAATACCTTAGTCTCAATAAGCGAATTCGACAATAATTCGCAACTTGATCCTAGTGTATCTTATAACCCCCAGATAGTGGAATTTCTTCTCACGTATTATATGCC
The DNA here is from genome assembly GCA_028753945.1 of Hexactinellida sp. DTS-2022. Classification (NCBI taxonomy): domain Eukaryota; kingdom Metazoa; phylum Porifera; class Hexactinellida; species Hexactinellida sp. DTS-2022. The sequence goes on along the minus strand of JAPNXP010000012.1, from coordinate 1,568,291 downwards.
ATTGTTACCGTTGTGGAGTGGGATAATTTTATGTACAGTTAATTCGTCAGAGAATGCAACAGACAGTAATGCGATTGTTGAGAATTGGTTCAGAATTGTTAAACACAGCATATTTAATTCAGAGACCGGGATACGAGCTGCTGATTTCATCAGAACAGTTTATAATAACATAGACGATAGGATCGCGGCGTTTAAATTTGCTTTCACTCCACTGGCTCATAAAGTGTTTAAAGTTAAGAAGAGATTACGCGTGGAGAATGAGGAGGAGTGCAAAGAGGAGTGGTCTAGAAGTAAGAAGAGTAAATTTAGTTATACTAAACCAACTGTTGATAAAGTTAGTACGATATTTAAAAAGTTCAAGTCTAAAAGTTTAAGTAGTAAAATAAAAGTTTTAATGTAGAAAGTATAAGTAAACGTTCAACAGACAGAGAAGAAGCTACTATTTGTGAAGAAAATCCAGTAGATGTTACTACAGTTATTAATGATATAGTGCGTGCAAGTGTAGTTGAAATAATTGGTGATTTAGATTTAGTAGAAATGGCTACCATGGAATATAAGTTACCGGCATTCCAACCACTTACATATCGGGGACAGAAGAAGTTGTGTGAAGATTTACATTTACAGTTGTCGGATTCTACAAATTCCATAAGAGATAATATCCCAGGCAATTCTAATTTAAAAGAATATGTTCCTTCGAAGTGTTTGCGAATTCCTGGAGATGGAAATTGTTTATTCGCATCATTGTCGTACTGGTTGACAGGAAATATTGATGGTTTTAATTTAGTACGGTTGAAAGTTGTAGAGAATATGGTTGGTAAGCTGAAGGATGCATGCAATAAGTTTATTGCCAATAAATTTCCTAGGAGTGTAATTAACTATCGTAACGTGGCGGACTATGTAGTGAAATCTAATATGAAGAGGAATTCTACGTGGGTTACTGATGTGGAGTTATTTGCAACAGCCTTATTATTGCATACGGATATTTGGGTATTTAGTTCAGACATGGGTAACAAGTGGATGGTATTCTCAGGTAGAGGAGCTAAACTAATTGATACTTTGGAGTCTCCTCCAGGAAATAATGCAGGCTCTATCTATATTAATCATAATGGAGTACATTATGAACCAATATTACGGGTGGATTTAATATCTACGGGAAATTAATGAATTCACTGATTACCTCGTAGTCGTAGATATTAATTAATTAAAACTATATACGTAATTAGAAAACCAAAGGATTCCCTTTATTAGTTAATGATTAATTGTCTTATGCGGAATGTTATCCAGGTTTAGAAGTGATCCTATTAATTACATCAATAGAAGCAAAGAAGAATAAAATTATTTCGGGCTCTTAATAGCGCAAAAATTGCGATTCTCATGTCTACAGGTTACAGCCACCTTCTCTACTTAAATAGTAAAGATTTTCAACAACTTTTATGTTGGACAGTGTGACAAAGCGGTGTGTGATCCGCGAGAGCTTATGGTCAGTCACTCCCAGGACTAGGCGCTGCTGGAGCTGTTAGACAGCGAGAGAGAGCAGGCCTAGGTGTGTCGCGACGATGGAAGAAGTACCATCTGGACGAGGTCGGACACTGCGGTCGCAGTGAGCGTACCGAGGGTAGAGGACTGTACCGTCCTCCTGATGAGGCCTATGGAGGGCCGAAACCCTAGAGTGGTGGCGACACCACTTGGACCACTTGAGCTGTCAATGGTGGCAGCTTGATACAGAAAGGTCCCAAAGCTTATCATGACAACAGTTATAAAGTGGTAAGTTATATTCTTAAATGTACATGTGGATGATTTATAAATATTTGTGTAAAGATTTATCCTATAGTTCTTTATAAGAAGGCAAATACAAAAAGGAATTGATCTATCCCAAAGCAGTCGGAATTGATATACAGTAGTCTCCCAAAACGGACACTCCGAGGAGCGGACAACACATTTAAAACGGACAAACCTCCTGGAACGGAATGAATTTACCATGCATGTAATTAATACTTCAGCCGTCTCCGAGAAGTGGACATCTCCAGAGTCCAAAGAACAAACAAAGGCCATGTCCCCAACGTGTCCGTTATTCGGAGACTCCACGGTAAACACACATTATTTTAATGAGATACCTGGATGCCATTCTCTCTTCTTGGAATTGGATAAGTAAGATCAATCCAAAAAGCAGTGGGAATTTATACAAGCACACATTGTGGATGCCATTCTTCTTGCATTTGTTAATACATACTAATTATATAATTATCACTACCATTATTACAACCAGAATAATTCATTGTTTACTGATTCTGTTTGCATTCCAATCATCTGATGTCTTAGTTATATAGTTGCAATTACAATTTGCTATTATTAGTTGAAACTCAATACTACAATGGGAACTAAGAGAAGCGAATGAATTGTGTTACATTACGTAGGTAGTATAAATGATATCACTAATATTGATGTTATGATGAAATAAAGATAGGCTTAGCTAAAATAATGAGATCGAAATTGAAACATTTTGGAGAAATTAAAAAATTCTGAAAGAAATGACTAGCGACCCCTGTTTTTTTTTCTGGGGATAGAATAATAATATATCAGAGAAAGTACCTGTAAAGTTTGAATCGATTCTGGTTCAATTTTATCTCGGAAAATTGAGCTCAAAGTTTGAAAAGATAAAACAATAAAAACAGAGATTTACGCCATTTTTAAAGGAGTTATTTATCTGTTATAAAGGGAATATTCGAGAATCTAATGGCATTGAGGTAAACCTCCGTGTCTCCTCTAACGAATGATATCAAAATAAATTAGATTCAGGTTGATATTGGATAGGAATTGACACTTGGGACTAAGCATACTCAATGGACTTTTCAAAATTCTACTTCCACTCTTTTTCCCAACTTCAAGTTTGAATGTTTATAACTCCAAAATTTTTGGGAAATTTTAAATAAAAATTAAATCACATAAACCTCCAACTCTCCAAAGTATGATAACAAATTTTCAGAATTATAAACAAATTTTGAGAATGTGATTTTTGATGAGATACCAGTGCGGCTTTGTATGATAAAAATAACCAACTGAAAGTTAAAAAATTTAAAAATAAATAATATCACGGGAAACCTCCGTATCTCCTCTTTCGAACGACACTAAATTTATTTAAATCTAATAACTAGAAGTGAGTCAAATATCTGACTGAAGTGAGCCTGGTCGAATACTAAGCCAACTTCACAGTCATGAATTAACACCTTTCTTGAAGGCGAGGAGTAGAACAGTTTCTTTAAAACTTTGTCTTCGTCAATTTTAATGAATATTTTCCACAGTATCACTATTGACTCAATTACGATATCAAAAGGCCACTTCAAAGAACAACGATCAATATATCTTACAAGATCATACTTTTTTGCGTCTGTAATCTCGATATCTTTGTTTTCAGTAAGTAGTTGATTGCAATAATGACAACTAGTTGTTTTAAGATACGAGTATCAGCGGAACCACCAATAAACACAATAGATTGGAGAACATGAATGTCCAGATTGACAGAGGTTAGATCATGAATAGCTTCAATATAAGGATCGCAAGGCACATCAATGAACTCATCAGAAGTTGGAGAAAAGGTCTGTATAAATCGTTTAAGGGTAAGATCGCTTTTGTTTTGTTGTAATGAGAATAACTTAAGAATATTTGAAAGGTTCAGGCGACGTTGACTCTCCAATATCTGAGAATAGGTGATGTGATATTGCGCGCCACTCATCATTCGATATAGAGTCTGGCGCTAAGAACATATTCGTACCCACAATTCTGAGTGAGATGTGAAACGATTAACGGAAGTGTTATACAAAAATGCTGAAAACTTATGAAAGTTTGCGCGCTAAGTTTTCCATCCTTTCCAATTGTTGACTTCCACCGCTCAAGCCAATTAGAGATTAAATGAAGAAACTAAAAGCGCCAATCTTCGTCCACAAGGGGTCTAGAATACTCGTCATTCAATCGCGAATGTTTGTGAGGGGTATTTATGTTGAAAATCTTCCAAATTTGACTAATTGTGTCCACAAAATTTGCAGTTTCGTTTTTAGAATGTTGTCGTAGATCGTTTTGAATTTTAAGAGCTGCAAAATTGGACTCGTTGAAAACGCGAAGTGCTAGATTCACGTTCTGACGTTCTAAACTTGTGGGCCAACATACCTTAGAACTTAGCTTGTGAGCTTGCTTTACTGTAGAATGTTGTTCGCTCTTGTACAATAATCGAATATCATTAAATTTTGCCTCATTCAGTTCTGTTGCAGAAATAGAGGGCCAAGGATACAGAAGCATGTCTGGATATTTAAACATTAGATCATAGTCCTTCAAGTTTAACCAGTTGTTCCTTATAGACTTGATTATGTGTACGAAATCAAACAAAATAAAGAGTTTTCTTTCTGGGCAAGTTGGATGTTGAACAGCAGGAAGTAACGTCTTCTGGTCAAAAGAATATAATTTAAATAAACGTACATTCATTGGATAATTGTCTTTTATGAGTACTTCAACAAATAGTCCACACTTTTCAAAATCATTAATTAGAAGATTTACGATTGGGAAGAGTTCCTCAGCAGTAGAAAAATTTGAGGGAAATAACCTCACAACTTGTGACCATTTTTTCGATAAAGAAGAAATCATCAAGGCAAAAACTTTCTTAGTTGGAGTAGTAGGATCGATCTCACCAATAATATTTCCACCTAAACAATCGAATAAGAAATGTAAGCATAAATATATACATTTACTATATGTAATATCACCTATTACCTTGATAGGAGATTTCTGATGAAACGTGGATTTCGTCCATATTTAGAACAACATGGCGATCTATTTTACAAAAATGTAAAGTTAAATTATTTAGTAAGTGTAAATATTCACTGTCCAATCCTATGCACGAAGATAAAGCTCGAAGTGATCTTGTAGTTGGAAGAATGAGACAATCCAAGGATTGGAAAAAACGATAGCACGCTGGTGAGATCAGATGTGCCTTCAATGCAACCGTCTAGATTAAAATTAAAAGGTGAATAATTAAATTAATGAAATCAGAAAATACTAACCTGAGTAACTACGTTATTTATTCGTTGTTTTGCGGAAACTAGTGAGTTTTCAAGTTGACAAGTAATAAACTGGAGGAGAGGTAATAAATGTGTACTTGAGTATTCCTCGTCAGTCTGTTCAGTAGCTTCTAACATTGATATTGACAATTGCAATTTAGTGGCTGCTTCCTTGATACTTACAAGAACAAGGCTGACTCAAATAACTCTGGATTTGGCTCAAAATTTAAGATATTATCAATTAGGGAGTCAATTTGTCGTAAGTCGGTTATTCGATTGAACTGCAAGGGTATTTGGTATTGGCGAGTAACGGCTGATACTGTTAAGTCTGACTGAATTGTTAGTGTAGATTGAATTTTAACAGTGCTGTTAAATAATTCCAGCTGTAGGATCTGCAAGGTGCTACTGGAAGAGTACCACGCCACCCAATCTTGGCTAAGATGTAAACGAGGCAACTTCATTTTAAGATCATCAAAGTTATCCAAATTGAATTGTAAACGATCTTGTTGGTTTTGAACGATACTATCGTGAAGACCTTTAGCGAAGTTTTCTTCTTCCTTAGATTCTCGACTAAGACGCTTTGTTTTCTGAGCAGTTGAAATAAAATAAGACGGGCAGCCTTGGAAAATAACTGGTACTGCGTTAATACGATAAGTTGGCCTAATTCGTGGTGTTTCAGTACATGTACCATCCGCTTGGATATTCCGGTCAACCCGTATAATGTCTTCCTCTCTGAAGTGATGAATACAAACGAATATCTTATCTTCTGGGAGTTCAGTAGCCATATCCCTATGGAGAGCTCTAATCTATTTCTCTTTCAAATCGCGCGGGCGCTCGGCAATTTAAACACAGTAGCACTGGGATGACCTATGTAAATGGACTTGCATCCGAATACTGAACAAGTATTGGGCATAACGAGTTAAGCTAGTAAACTAATGCAAATATTTGTAGGTATAAATTATAGAGAATTAAAGAGAAAAGTAAATAATGAAGATAAATCACCAAGAACAAACAAAATCGCTTAGAAAATTCAAATTCAGGCATACAGTCGACTGCGCTTAATAGAGTCACCTCGGGACCAGGTTACTAGACCCAATAAGCGAAGAAATCTATTAACCGGTGGCTCTATTAAGCGGAGTCGACTGTATTTCAATTTTGTGAAAATAATAGAATAACGTAGTCAGGTTTGTTTTTAAGCTTATGGGTTGCTAATAATACCTTAAACAATTACACTGAAAATTGTATTTTTGACATTTTTAGGGTTCGAATCCGGTTAAAAATTACATAAATATAATCAAATGTTCATAACAAACAGTAATTAGTGAAAATATCGAATGCACTTCTAGTTCATCCATGGTCCAATATTTTATTGTCGATTCCAGTCCTATTATTACGTAGTTCACGATCGAGGCTATTCCGATGAAGAACCAAACCGCCCAGAACATTGTAGAAGCCTTAGAGTCCGGGTGGCTTTTGCGGCATGGGTATCCTGTCACGATTCTTTCGGACAGGGCCCGAACGTGGATGGGCATCTAGTACGACAGTTATGTCAGCAGCTTGGTATACAGAAGTGTCACTCAACACCATATCACCCCCAAGGGGATGGTGAAGCTGAGAGGAGCATTCAGTCTTTCAAACAATCTTTGCGATGTCAGCTCGCGGAAAAGGGACGGTGTCGTACCGATTGGCCAAAATTACTCCGGGAAACCAGTTTCATCCACAATGCACAGATAAACGCTAGTACCGGTGTCACACCTAACGAGGTCATGTTCGGAACGCGTTTGCGAACAAAGGTTGATGTCACCATCCCTCTGGGGGAAACCGATAACTTCGCGAGCCCGCGAGAGTATTGTGAAGTTTCTAGGGAGAGAGACAGCTTACTTTTCGATAGAGTAGCTGCGAACACGGATTCGGCTAGGGAGAAAATGAAAAGGAGCTACGATAGGGGGACAAAAGTATCAAAATCTCATCCGGGAATTGGGTACTCGTAAACGACGAAGCGCGAACCGATTCACTGTCACCCGTTTACCGCGGACCTTGGAAAGTACTGAAAAGAATCGGAGTTAACGTACAACTCAAGATCCCGGGTGTAGAGCTCGCGTGGTACATTTGAATAGGTGCAAAGACTCCCCACATACGAATGAGAATGGGGGTAGTACAGGGCCACAGGCCATAATACCTGGATAACACCCCAGCTCGAGAGTGACTTTCACAGTTCACACTCAGACGCGGAAGAAGCTGAGACTACCTTTGAAGTCGACGAAAGCGTCCCGATACCAGAGCAAGAACCCAGAAGGTCGTCTAGGCAACGCAGAGTCCCCGATCGTTATGGCGAATGGGTTATGTATTAGCGAACAGCCCTGGTCATTGAAGGGGGGAGTGATGTAACGATGTTATATCTATTAGACGCCCATTAGTTTAGTATAGTTAGTATAAGTTAATAGTTAGAGTTTACCTAGAGTCGGTAGCAACAATTTAGTTTTCTTAACTGTGTTCTATAGACTGAGATTATACATTCGTAACTCTCTCAATCACTTTCGTCGTTACACTATGAATGGATTTACGGTCAAATCTTCCCAGTGTTTGTTCAATGAACGAACATTGTGTACATAGATGTCTGGACTAGTTAGTGGAATAGACCACATAATAGCACAGTGTTCTCTTAACCGCTTAAGTTCTAAGTGGACAGGATCTTTTTCAGATAACTTATTAGTTAGTTTTAGATTACCAACTACAAACAGACCAGATGCAGATTTTGCCCTACTGAGCGCGTGTATAACGCATTACGTAGCATACGTATTTCTATATGGACTACAACACAGTCGTAAGTATCGCCTTGACTCTTATGAATAGTAAGAGCTTCGGCTACAATGAAAGGAAACTGCTTCCTAACTATCTTAAAGGAACTCACACCTTTCCCTCTCTGGAAACGTCGCGTTTCGAATCCAATAGGAGTCCACTTCCTTTGAATTGCGCTATCTCTAAGATAACGATGTAGAGACTGGGCTCGTTTGTCCATTCCTACAGTTGGATCGTCAAACTCCATCCAGAGGATACAGGGAACTCGTTCCAGAGAATCGCTCTTGGTACCATACACTATTTTCTTCAAGAGGCCAGTAGCTCCATTAACCAGACCATCTTGTATATCGATATTCACTGTCATGAGGTATCTAGCGCCCAGCTTCAAGAAGAGCTCATAGGGTAGTCCCTGGGTGTCACATACCTTTAGGTATTTAATAAGGTTACTCAGCTTGTCAGTAATACCTCCACATTGTCTCCTACTAAAGAATCAATAGATATAAATATAAAACATTTAGTGGTTAATGCATTGAGAACAAATTCGTTATGAGCATTAACACTGGCGTTTGTACTAAACAAATGGATAGATTTTATGGGAAGATTCTCATAAGAATTTTCTGTATAATTCTACTAGTAAATAGATTTATGTCATCCTCAGTTAAACAACAGTTAGCAAAATTGTTCAATGCTAATGCAAACTTCTGATCATCTTTTTGTCTCATTATTTCCGTCCGTTCTATATATGAGAATTTTTCCCAAAGGTACGGACCAACCAGCCCGTCGTAATTATTGGCACTGGAGATTGAAATTTGAAAGACATAGCTATCCTTAACCGGACGTAACTGATGGAAATCTCCAACACAGATGATGGAGACACCACCAAAGTCCAGTGAATTATCCATAATGGCTTTCAATCGCTTATTAACCTGAGCCAAAATTTTACTACCAACCATGGATATTTCATCTATTATGATAACTTTTAAACAGCTTAGTTTACTTCTTAACGTGTTACAAACATCAGAAGATAAGTTTGGCATTTCGCCGTTAAACTCCGTTACAGGTAAAGCAAATGGAGAATGGAGTGTCATACCACGGATATTAAAAGCAGCTTTACCTGTAGGAGCTGTTAGCAGTAATAGAATCAGGTTTAGTACCAGGTAGTGAATTCATAAATCTTACCAAACCTTCGTATAAGACTCGTACCACCGTGTCTTACCAACACCAGCACCTCCTCCTATATAGAGATACATAGGCAGCTGCTTCATAGTCTTAAAGCAGTGCAGAGTGTGGAGGAATACAGTACGCTGAACCTTGTTCAAGCTGCGACACATCTCAAGGAATACCTCCTCAGTATTCATGTTAGGAATAGTGAAGAATCCTCCTACAGATTTAGTTCCGGGGTCACTATTGGGATCTACAGTCCAGGGATTGTCTACCTGGAAGTCAGTATCCTCAATAACCACTGCACCCTCATTGTGCATTATTTCCTCAATAGCAATCCCATCAAAGTTAAGCTCATCAGGGTCCAAGTCCTCGAGGATATTAATAGCCGCGTCAATTGAGGATTAGTCTGTGCTTTCAAATATTTCCCTATTCTGAGTAATCAGACTAAGATTGATAGCATACATAGACTTAAAGTCGATATTGTCAGTATCACTAGTGTCAGTTCTCCATGGTACAAACAGCATTAACTGTTCTCTATAAAAGTTAATTTCGTCCTGTATAATACTATACCTTCTAAATCGGATAATTTTAGCTTTACGACGGAGTCTCATAAAACCTGTATCTTTGAGAGGAAATAGTGTCGGATTATCGACCAGGGAAGCTGCCTCGTCTTCCATATTTTCCTCATCAAAATCGGGATTAGTTTTACACATTCATCTCTCAACAACTTAGACATCCCACGTTGGGACTTTCCGATATACGAAATAACATAAACAGCACAAGCGTATGGATCCAATATGTATTGGAGATCCATATTAGCTTTCCAGAGATGCAATATAGTCTTATTATGAGCATTGATTCGTATCTCATTCAAATTTCGTTTCAGAAATATAGTTGGTCTATTTAACAAGATCTCAATGCAGTTATGTATTGCTCTTCGGTTACATAGAGTTCGTTAAAGAAATCCTGTATCGTTATACTACCTAAGTCAGTATCGCTCTTATCATAGGTGTCAATTAGCGTATATATTTTCTTAGCAGTCTCCTTAAGAGCTGCATTAGCAGCTATCTCCTCTTTGGTAGCCGTACTGGCTTCAAACTCCAATGGTTCTAGAATTTTAGTTGATACCATTGGAGGGTACGGAATACCAAACCTACAGCGCCGAAACGACTTTTTCTTATAACACGTATTCGTGTGCTTATGTCACTGTAACTTAATATCATCCTCAGTTATTATACTAGTCTCATCTGGCAATTTACATGAGATAGTACGATCGATAAATTATATTACTTCAGGTAACGGATTGTGGTCATACTTAGGGGCATCTTGTACCCAAAGTAATGAATGTACATGTGGGGACCCTCTTTGCTGAAATTCTATTCTCAAATAGTAATCAGTCAATTTACCAAGGGGACTAACCTCTGATCGAAGCACCTTAAATAGCTCCTTGGAGCGGTGATCAAAGTACCTAGCACAAGTGACAGGATCTCTCCTTATCAGATCTGCTCTCTCACTCCACTGGAATTCCAGAACCTCTTCAACAGACAGCTTAACGTTATCTAGGATCTGTTTCAGTATCCTTAGTAGCTCTAGCCATTTAGTCTCAGCAGCAGACAGAGTTAGAAAGAACGTGGGACATCCCAGCTGTCTTATCATAGACATCAGTTCTCTCTGTTTCTGCTGCCAGAATGCTGGGGTAGACCGGACTTGCTTTAAGAACTTAAAAGCCTCATCGTCCTCAACCATTCTCTCTAGATTATCGTCATTGAGAACATCAGACACAGTTATAGCCTGTCCGTCTGTAGACTTTGTTTTTCTCATACAAATACTGATAGCACTGTTAAGACTAGCTGTTTCTACCAGTTTGTACTTGAGAAGCAGCAGAGGGATGTTAGTGCTATATCTCCTATCATATCTAGGGAAGTCTCATTAGAAGATTTGAAAATTATGTTGAAACTTAGTTAATTGTAATTTAAATAACAAATATGTTATTGGACCATGGATATAACATAGTAATTCAACTGAGGTGACTGCACAAGTCAGAATTTATTGTTCTGATTTTGTCAGAATAATCAGTTCTGCACATGTCAGAATGGGAATTCTAGAGTTCTGCACATGTCAGAATGGATTTATAGAGTTATTTATATAGACTTAATAATTTGTCGAAGCAACACTATTGTATAGATAATGTGATGAATAAACACTAATAACTGGCGTTAACTAACAATATAATCTTATAGTGACAATGCATATCTAACCACAAAACCCATTATGAAATTTTGACAAATGTAAATAGTCAATAGAAGGATTCTGACCAAGGTTGAGTTCTGTCCAGTCCATAGCCAGTTTTGGACGGACAGTGAACAAAGTCCGATTAAAAGTGGACGAAATCTCAACTTTGACATAGTTTGGAAGAAATAATATAGGCGTTTTTAATTTGATTAAACATTCGTATGGCTTATGGATTAATTAAATTAAAATTAAGCTTGTATTCTGATATAGGGAATTAAGAGGGTGTCAGGGGCTAAAATGATAATATTATCAATCCCATTCTGACATGTGCAGAACTCTAGAATTCCCATTCTGACATGTGCAGAACTCTAGAATTCCCATTCTGACATGTGCAGAACTCTAGAAATCCCATTCTGACATTGCAGAACTCTAGAATTCCCATTCTGACATGTGCAGAACTCTAGAATTCCCATTCTGACATGTGCAGAACTCTAGAATTCCCATTCTGACATGTGCAGAACTGATTATTCTGACAAAATCAGAGCAATAAATTCTGACATGTGCAGCTCCCCCATTCAAATTTAAGAATATCCATGGATGAGTATCAAAATTATGTATATAGTAGAGATTGAGATTATAAGTATTATTAGATAGTATAACTAACCTCAAGATAATCGGGGTACGCTGAACGTCCGGACTTAAATCAGCATTCATTTCAGATTCCGAATCTTCGTTAGTTTCTCCTTGCGAGCATAACTGTATATCCATTGGACTCAATTCTCGGATAGTAAGATCGGTTGAAATATCCATAGTATCTAAAATATTGTATTGTGGGTATAGGGATAATTTAAATAAAATACCCAATACTCAAATTGTATTTCAGCTTATTACTGTGCCGAATATACTATAGTATAGTGGCCCAGTTATAATCTTACTGCCTTGGTTTTTTTTTTACTGTGCCGACTATACTATAGTATAGTGGCCCAGTTCTAATCTTACTGCCTTGGATTTTTACTGTGCCGACTATACTATAGTATAGTGGCCGAGTTCTAATCTTAATGCCTTGGATTTTGTTTTATTTCTCCGTGTCGCCTCCCCAGGCTAAACTATAAGTGCTAGAGCTCTGAGATTTTTAGGATAGGTGTCTGGTTGTTGATTAATGTGCATTTCGTGGCCTGATTTTTCATTTTCGACTTGGGAAAATCTTTAACGGGACTTTTAGCTTTTTTTGTCCCATAAGAAAATAAAAGCAATAACAAGAAAAAAATTCAAATCATTAGCTTCAGAAAATTATTTTGGAACTGATAGCTCTACACGATTTGTTAAATTCGTCCTCACTTTCCCGATAATTAGGCTCAAAGTTGCCACAATTCACCCTTAACTTTCTAAAATCGTAAATTCATTAATATTCAATTATGCAATTATTTCGTGGTTTCGATGAAGATCTACTATTTATGAATAATTCAATTGATTCAGTGTTATTTCGATTCAAGTTATTGTTGATATTATAATCATAATAAAGAATTCCAGTATATATGAATAATTAATTTACATTCAATAGCTATTACTATACAAATCAATTTCTGATAACATAGTTACAATAAAGTATTGTATTTAAATGAATAATTCAATTTGATTCAATAGCTGCTACTATATAAATCGATTTCTAATACATAGTTGTATTAAAGTTTTCTCCTATATTAAAATTCAATTTTACTCACCAGTTAATCAATTTCAAAACGATTTATGATATTCAAACAATGGATTAATGAGATGGAATATCTATTAGTATAAATATTTGTCTATGTGTGTGCTTGGTGCCCAAAATGTATTAGAGTGTAAGGGGGGGTTTATAACGCATTAATAATGGAAATATAAATTTAATCCCATATGTCATTCTAAGTAAACAAGTATGCTGATTTCAATTTTAAAACGATAACTGAAATTCAAACAATGGATTAATGAGATGGAATATCTATTTGTATAAATATTTGTCTATATGTGTGCTTGGTGCCCGAAATGTATTAGAGTGATAGGGGGTCTAAAATGAATTAATAATGGAAATACGTATAAACTTAAACTCAAGATGGTTTAAGATAGAAATAATCTTCAAATTCAACAATCATTCCTTTGTCCCGTACAAATTATTAAATGAGTCTAAACACCATGTGATGTTCATGAAATGGCGAAAAAAATCCCAAATTGCAGCCTGTGTCGACAGCATGTCCATTTGAGGCACTATCAATAGACCAAGACCAAAATATAGTGCCACCAAAGGATCATGCGTCGGCACAGGCTGGAATTTTGGATTTTTATTATTATTTTCCTTCCGTATCCTCTCCATAGAACAGAGTTTAATTAACTAAGAGCCCAAATTTTCAGGATATGTGTCTCATGGGTTACAGATGTGCACCTGGGGTCAAGATTTGTTATTCCTTTATTTGGACCCATTTTACACCTGTTTAATGTTCCAACAGCAACAATATATAGTGCGCGAATATTCAATTGATATGCATTCGATAGAGAATTTAATTCTACACCTTTTCACTGTTCACGAATTTTCAAATTGCGCTTAGTTTGTGCCACAATTGAGTTGCAAATTCTCTTTGTTTACTAACACTTCAGTTCAATTGAAAGCGTTAATCTAATTCTATGTTTCAACTAGTGATAACTATATTTATTCAACTTGTGAGTTCGAGTAGGCGTCTATTTCAGCTGTTATGCAGCACAAATAACTCACACAAACAGGTTTCCCTATATTATTATTAGTCCGTATCCTCTACACACAACAGAGTTTAGTTAACTAGAAGCCCAAATTTTTTGGATGGGTGTCTCATGGGTTACAGATGTGCACCTGGGGTTACGATTTTTTATTAACAAATTTTGGACACATTTTTAACACCTTTCAAAATATGTCTGGTCCATAACTCAAAAAATGTTATATTAAACCCCAAAATTTTATTTCACATTTGGATTCATCATAAGATTCTGCGTTTGATGGGAGAAGAAATTTTTTAATAAACGGTTTAATTCATGTCATGAAAAGGGGTTGAAATTTCTTTGTTTATTCACACTTCAGTTTCAATAAAAGTGTTAAATCTAATTCTATTGTTTCAACTTGTAATAAATTAATTAATTCAAGTGGTTAAATCTTACACTATTGTTTCAACTTGCAATAATTATTTTGATTCCACTTGTGAAATCGAGTAGGCTTCTATTTTCTATTTGAAAACTAAGATTTTACATTCCATAACAACAACAGATTATGTGATTATATTTACTTCTACGTGAATATTCTGCACAATGGATACACTGACATAATTAATCGCTCTGTCTTTAACTTATAGAGAGGGTTCCAATTAGAATATTGGGGTTATCGAGTGCGCTGAATTCAAATACATCTTATCCGTATGCATAATCCATAAGTCGAAATAGTTACTTCTAGAGTACGTACTAACCGAATTAAAATACACACATTTTATTTAATTGGGAATATAAATTGGTACGTCTTATCCGAGTACGTATTAACCGAATCATTTATAATGGATCAGATACGAGGAAAAAATCGGTTATTAGAGAACAGTAAGTAATATCCGAGAGTACGTCTTAAGCCGAGTACTTACTAAGCGAGTTCCACTGTATTTCCATTATAAATGCGTTTTAGACCCCCTATCACTCTAATACATTTCGGGCACCAAGCACACATATAGACAAATATTTATACAAATAGATATTCCATCTCATTAATCCATTGTTTGAATATCAGAAATCGTTCTGAAATTGAATACTTGAGTGAAATTGAATTTTCATATAAGGAGAAAACTCTAATACAACTATGTATTAGAAATCGAATTATATAGTAGCAGCTATTGAATCAAATTGAATTATTCATATAAATAGAATACTTTATTGTAACTATGATATCAGAAATTGATTTGTAAAGTAATAGCTATTGAATGTAATTAATTATTCATATATACTAGAATTCTTTATTGTAATTATAATATCAACAATAACTTGAATCGAAATAACACTGAATCTAATTGAATTATTCATAAATAGTAGATCTTCATCGAAACCACGAAATGAATTTACGATTTTAGAAAGTTAAGGGTGAATTGTGGCAACTTTGAGCCTAATTATCAGGAAAATGAGGACGGATTAATAAAATCGTGAAGAGCTATCAGTTTCAAAATACTTTTCTGATACTAATTATTCTAAATTTTTTCTTGTTATTGCATTTATTTTCTTGTGGAACAAAAAAAGCAAAAAGCCCCGTTAAAAAAAAAAAAAAAAAATCCAAAATTGCAGCTGTGCCGACGCATGTTCCTTTGGTGGCACTATATTTTGGTGGTGGTTTATTGATAGTGCCTCCAAAGGAACATGCTGTCGGCACAGCTGCAATTTTGGATTTTATTTTTTCCATGTCATCATCACTATGAAGGTGTTAAATTATTTCTGAAAGGTGTTTCAAAAGGCAACGACCCTTAGTGAGTTGGATGTTTCGTTTTAGCTCACTTCATTTCAAAGATATTCAAGTTTAAGTAGAACGAGCCCTTCGGTCTCGGTCGCTTTGCGACGGATCGGTGCTACGCACCTCAAGTTAACGGCCGCTGTGCGGCCTTACTCCTCACCCTTTCTATCATGGAAAATGGCAGAAAGGGACTTATATACATCCCTTTAGAAAATTTCCATAGTTTTAACTTGTTTTTCATATTCTAAATTCTAAATGCGAAATTCGTGTTCAGCATACTTGTTTACCTATAATACCTGTTGAAAGCTAACTTCTAGGTTGATTTTTAATTTTAATCAATTTGTTTACCTATTTTCTGTAAACAACAACAACAATTATTCATATTAGAAATTTATAAACGCGAAATTCGTGTTAAGCACGCTTGTTAACCTATATATCCGTTGAAAGCTAACTTCTAGGTTGATTTTGAATTTTCATAAATTTGTTTACCTATTTTGTGTCAACAACAACAACAACAAATATTTATATTATAAATTTATAAATGCGAAATTCGTGTTTAGCATAATTGTTAACCTATATATCCGTTGAAAGCTAACTTCTAGGTTGATTTTGAATTTTCATAAATTTGTTTACCTATTTTGTGTCAACAACAACAACAACAAATATTTATATTATAAATTTATAAATGCGAAATTCGTGTTTAGCATAATTGTTAACCTATATATCCGTTGAAAGCTAACTTCTAGGTTGATTTTGAATTTTCATAAATTTGTTTACCTATTTTGTGTAAACAACAACAATAAATATTCATATCATAAATTTGTAAATGCGAAATTCGTGTTCAGCATACTTGTTTACCTATTATAACATTTGTTTACCAATTATAACATTTGAAAGTTAGTTTATATCTCATATATAAATGCGGTTTCTAGTCCCCCATCACTTTAATACAATCCGGACAAACAAACACACACACACACACACACACACACACACACACACACACACACAACAATCGAGATTTAATAATATAGATATAATAAGTGATCAGTCAGCATTTTTTATGTGCGTGTTGGATAACCCAACTCCAACCAACCCATGCGAATTATTTAATTCACAAAATTGTAAAAAACATTTTTTGACGATGTCATCATCACCTCAAGGTGTCAAGACCCATTTGTAGAGGTGTTACTTGGCATAAGGACCAATTGATCAAATTTGTATAAATAATTATTCAAATTATTAATAATTTAACACCATTATTATGGACAGCAAAATAAATTAAGTTCAATTATTTGCTATTATTATTAATCTAAATTGAATTTCATTATAATACCTCGGTTAGTACGTACTTTTTCTTGTCTCCCAAGGTGGTACGTCTTAACCGAGTTCTACTGTATAAACTTAAAACTCAAGATGGTTTAAGATAGAAATAAACTTCAAATTCAACAATCATTCCTTTGTCCCGTACAAATTGTTAAATGAGTCTAAACACTATGTGATGTTCCTGTCATGGGGAAAAAATCCAAAATTGCAGCCTGTGTCGACAGCATGTTCCATTTGAGGCACTATCAATTGACCAAGACCAAAATATAGTGCCACCAAAGGAACAAGCGTCGGCACAGGTTGCAATTTTGGATTTTTTAACATTTAATTAAATTAAGTTTGAATTGTAAATAATTAAAACAACAATCGGCTTTATTAATAGTAAGTATGATTATTACAAAATATATATAAATATCTTATTATTTCGTTACTAATGTGAATAATAGAATTGAAGTCATCAACTGTAAATGTGCAACAGTGCAAGTGTTTAACAGTAAGTATAATTATTACAAAAGAGATATAAATAGCTTATTATTTCGTTACTAATTTGAATAATAAAATTGAAATCATTAACTGTAAATATGCAAGTCTTTTCATTGCACTTGTATGAAACATATCTTCAAACTAACAGTAATTATCAAGCAACATAGTTTGTAATGTAATATCATATAGTACCTCTTATAGTTTCAGATGATAACTCTTCAGAAGATGAGGCATTAGGATCTCTTCCGGTAGGTCCAGGATTTAGCTCTACTCCACCTATCACTAGGAGTATACCTATCACTAGGAGTATACTGATCACTACCAACAACAGGCAACACGATAGTGCTAGTATCGGATCCGCCTGTTTCGTAATGGGGTAGAAATTCTGGGTCTCATCGCATCCTCTAGGTAATCTACCTTTTCCTCCCCAGCCTCCAATCCTTGCTCTCCAAAGCTCAATAGAAATCATATCTAATAATTAAATAAATTAACAATGGTGCATAGAGATCAGAAATGAAATTAATTGATCGAAAGTATTAATAAATTCATCGAAGTATTAAATTAACTAATTAGTTCATAAAAAGTAAAGAAGGCATTTTAATTAATTAATTAGTTCATCAAAAGTAAAGAAGGCATTTATATTAATTAATTAGTTCATCAAAAGTAAAGAAGGCATTTATATTAATTAATTAGTTCATCAAAAGTAAAGAAGGCATCTAAATTAATTAATTAGTTAATCAAAAGTAAAGAAGGCATTCACTGAAACTTCGAAAGCAGTAACTTAAGGGTGCTCTGTACTGATATTTTGACACCCGACGACCTAATGTTTTTATTGCGTTTTTGGATAGTACTAATATATCTAAGATATCCCTGAAAATATTAGAGTTCTACTATGTATATATCCTTAGTTATGAACTAGACAATGTCAATATAGGCCTAATCCATACTAGCCAAATATTTACAAAAAATTTTTATGTTAGTTTTTAGCGCGAAACATGTCAATTATAAAATATACCTGAGTCAATACTCAATGTTTTAAATCGAACCGAAATATGCTTTTTCTTTAATCTACTCTATGTTATTGTCATTTTTGTGAAATTGGTCAAAAAAAACCCACTATTTTTCATTAAAAGTATACTAATTCAATTTTTTTGTATTATATTGCCAAAACTGCCCGCTTTTAAAACATGCGCCTACATATACTGAGCATTTTAAAAAAAAGTTTGACTTTCTAGAATAAAAATTCTCTTTTTTACATCCATATGCCCAAATGGTCTTTTTTTACACCTTCATAATTAGCATTTAATTAATTTGTGTCGAAGTGGCTGAGTCCAGAATATGAAAGTGCGAGGAAAAGGAGTTCCTAAACTGCATAAAATAGATAATGTCATTTGAAATTGAATTAGACTATTTTTAGAAATTTAGAGCTAAGCTCTATCTCATTTGGATCAGAAGTTGGATTTTTGTCAGCTTTTTAACATATTGCCACTTTGACACCACCATATTTGGGCATTTGAAATCAGAACACATCATTCGAATTATAATATAATCCCAAAAGTTTATCCAATGAGTAAGAAATAGTATCATGATGTGACTAGAATTTTAGAGCTAGTCTCTGCTGTCCAGAGATCAAGAGTTACAAAATTTGCTTCGTCATCAAAATTGGGCACATCAAATTACCATATATGGTCATGTTAAAAAGTGTGACACCTAGAGTCCTAAAATGTATTATAAACGTATAGAAAGTCAGGTATTTACAGTATTTTCTAATGCCTATGATCATTTTATCTCAAAGCGTTTCTGAAATATCAACAGGTGTGAAATGTCAGATTTTTTGCCCCCTTCTGTGGCCCAAAAGTCCATTACTTATCGAATAATGATTGGATCGTGTTGTGTAACGTCTCATTTTGTGCGCAAATGCTATTTCCATATTTGTATTACCAAATTGGTGTTTTATATAATACTTTATTGTATATTTGAGGGCCTTGAGGTGTGAAAATATGACAAAACAGACAAAACCATAGTCATAAATTGGTCATAACTCATGATATATTATTGTAAAAGTGTTGAAACAAATGCTACGCATAGATAAGAAGCTGGCGCATTTTTATGAAGAATAACAGAATTATTCTGCTGTCCAATTTCCCACAGTAATATATGATCACCGGGTACTTGCATACCCTTCATATTCTTTTATGCCCCTAATTTCCTAAATTTTGACATATTCCTGAACTTTTTGACGTGAACCTGTATATTTTGACCTGTAGATTCCGAAATTTTTAATTTTGGGAACAATATATGCAGTGTAGAATTTTATCACCTCTTTTGATGTTGAAATTCGGAAAAATTCGTGGGCCGCAGCCTTAGAATGCTTATAAAACCAAAAATAATAATCAGAAAGTCAAAAAATTTCTCTGGGGTAACACATGATGCATCCTCAGACCCTTGAACTAGAATTGAAAAAATTTTCTTCTAACATTTTATAACGATAGTTTAGTGCACGACTGCGTTTTATGATTATTTTGAAAAAATGCCCTTTAGCATCGTTTCTTCTGCAAAAATAAATAAAATAAAAATTATTACTGAGAGGAAATAGTCTCATAATAATATGTTCAAAAATTCAAAAAGATTCAACAATTAGAAAAAATGTCATGCCCATATAAGGAAGTCGACGTCTTATTTTATTAAAAAACACCATCTTGATTGAAAATTAAGAAGAAAAAAAATCATAGAAGTCAATCTCTATCTCATCTAGAGTATTCCTAGGAGTAAATTATGCAATTCTGAGATTCACCGTGAACGCCCGAATATCAATACAGATTACCCTTAATTTTCAATTGCAAAATAGAAGCCAGCTTGAATTCACAAGTTAAATCAATATAATTATAGCAAGTTGAACCACTAGAGTAGGATTTAACAAGTTAAATCAATATAATTATTACAAGTTGAAACAATGGAATTAGATTTAACACTTTACTGAAATTGAAGTGTGAGTAAACAAAGAAATTTCAACCCCCATTTATGGCAGAAATTGACCCCTTTATTGGAAGATTTATTCTCCCATCAGACGCAGAATTTTATGGCGAATCCAAATATGAAATAAAATTTGGGGGTTTAGTAAAACATATTTTGAGTTATGGACCAGACAAATTTTGAAAGGTGTTAAAGATGTGTCCAAAATTTGTTAATCAAAAATCGTAACCCCAGGTGCAAATTAGACGGTCCCATCGCACCTACATGCAAAGTTTAAGCCCATCAACTATAAAGCTCTGGCCAGGGCACCGTCTACGGAGAAAAAATAAAAATAATAAAAATAAAGGCAGTGATTCTAATACTGGGCCACTATACTATAGTATAGTCGGCACAGTAATAAAAATAAAGGCAGTGATTCCAATACTGGGCCACTATACTATAGTATAGTCGGCACAGTAATAACTAACCAAGGCACTGAGATTAGAACTGGGCCACTATACTATAGTATAGTCGGCACAGTAATAAAATCCAAAATTGCACCCTGTGCCGACGCATGTTCCTTTGGTGGCACTATATTTTGTTGGTTGTTTATTGATAGTGCCTCCAAAGGAACATGCTGTCGGCACAAGCTGCAATTTTGGATTTTTTTTCGCCATGTCATCATCACTATGAAGGTGTTAAATTATTTCAAAAAGGTGTTACAGAAGGCAACGACCCTTATTGAGATGTATGTTTCGTTTTTGATCACTTTATTTCAAAGATATTCAAGTTTCAGTAGAATATAATAGCTGATGACTCAGCATTTTTTATGTGAGTGTTGGGACATCATCCAACATCAACTAACCCATTTTAAATATCGAATTAACAAAATTGTAAAAACACATTTTTTTGACGATGTCATAATCACCTCAAGGTGTCAGGACCCACTTGTATAGGTGGCACGTGCCATAAGGACCAATTGATCAATTGAAAGTTTGTTTCTATCTTGAATCATCTCTGAAATTAATGAAATTTAGGTAATTAGTATAAATATTTAATTAATTTATAATTATTTAACACCATTATTATACACAGCAAAATAAATTAAGTTCAATTATTTGCAATTATTATTAATTTAAATTGAATTTCACTATAAAATTTGAATTCTACGTGCTCGATAACCCCAATAATCCAATTGGAACCGTCTATAAGTTAAATACAAAAGGAATTAATTAAAATTAATTACGTCAGTACATCAATTGTGCAAGAATATTCTCGCCGAAATAAATATAATCACTTAATCTGTCGTAGTTGTGGAATGTAAAATCTTAACAGTTCTATCATAAACCATCTTGAATTTAATGCCATTCATTCATTATGTATTGATAATAAGTTATATTATTTGTTATTTATTTTAGCAATGTTATCCATGGTTGGTTGAGTTGAGTCAACAAATTCCTTATATTATATTATTTTATTTAATCCATTGTATAGTAATACTACAATTAAATAGAAGCCAGCTGGAATTTATAAGTTAAATCAATATAATTATCGCAAGTTGAATCACTAGAGTAGGATTTAACAAGTTAAATCAATATAATTATTACAAGTTGAAACAATCGAATTAGATTTAAAACACTTTACTGAAATTGAAGTGTGAGTAAACAAAGAAATTTTAACCCCCATTTATGGCAGAAATTGACCCCTTTATTGAGAAATTTCTTCTCCCAACAGACGCAGAATTTTAAGATGAATCCAAATATGAAATAAAATTTGGGGGTTTAGTAAAACATATTTAGAGTTATGGACCAGACAAATTTTGAAAGGTGTTAAAGATGTGTGCAAAATTTCGTAATCAAAAATCGTAACCCCAGGTGCAAATTAGAAGGGCACTTCGCATCTACATGGCAAGTTTCAGCCCTCAATGTGTAAAGGTGTAGCCAGGGTACCGTCTACGGAGAAAAAATAATAATAGAAATCCAAAATTGCAGCCTGTGCCGACGCATGTTCCTTTGGTGGCACTATATTTTGTTGGTGGTTTATTGATAGTGCCTCCAAAGGAACATGCTGTCGCCACAGGCTGCAATTTTGGATTTTTTTCGCCATGTCATCATCACTATGAAGGTGTTAAATTAGTTCAGAAAGGTGTTTCAGAAGGCAACGACCCTTAGAGTGGTGGAAGTTCCCATTTTGCTCACTTCGTTTCAAAGATATTCAAGTTTCAGTACAAAATAATAAGTGATGAGTCAGCATTTTTTATGTGCGTGTTTGGTGATCACCCAAAACCGACCGACCCATTTGAATTTTATAATTCACAAAATTGTGAAAACACATTTATTTTACGATGTCATAAACACCTCAAGGTGTCAAGACCCATTTGTAGAGGTGGTACGTGGCATAAGGATCAATTGATAAATTGGAAGTTTGTCTCCATCTTGTATAATCTCTGAGATTTATCAAATTTGGCTAATTTGTCTAAATATTTAATTTATATATTAATAATTTAACACCATTATTATGTACAGCAAAATAAATGAAGTTCAATTATTTGCAATTATTATTAATTTAAATTTAATTTCACTATCATATTTGAATTCTGCACACTCGATAACCCCAATAATTTAATTGGAACCGTCTCTATAAGTTAAACACAGAGCGAATTAAATAGAATTAAATATGTCATGTATCCATTGTGCAAGAATATTCAAAGCAGTAATAAATATAATCACATAATTTGTCGTTGTTATGGAATGTAAAATCTAAGTTTTCAATTGGAAAATAGAAGCCTACTCGATTTCACAAGTTGAATCAATATAATAATAACGAGTTGAACAATAGAATTAGATTCAACACTTTCAATTGAACTGAAGTGTTAGTAAACAAAGGGAATTATCAAGTCAATTGTGGCACAAACGAAGCCCAATTTGAAATTCGTGCACTGTGAAAAGGTGTAGAATTTAATTCTCTATCGAATGCATATAAATTGAATATTCGGGTACTATTTATTGTTCCTGTTTAAATATCTAACAGGTGCAAAAATGTGTCCAAATAAATGTAATCAAAAATTGTGACCGCAGGTGCACATTTGTAACCCATGAGACACATATCCTGAAAATTTGGGCTCTTAGTTAATAAAACTCTGTTCTGTGGACGATCTACGGACTAATAATAATAATAACAATAATAATAATAATAATAATCATCGGTAACCAAAGCAGTAAGACCAATACTGGGCCACTATACTATAGTATAGTCGGCACAGTAATAAAGGCAGTGATTCTAATACTGGGCCACTAACTATAGTATAGTCGGCACAGTAATAATAACTAACCAAGGCAGTAAGATTAGAACTGGGCCACTATACTATAGTATAGTCTGCACAGTAATAATAATATACCAAAGCACTAAGACCAATACTGGGCCACTATACTGTAGTATAGTCGGCACAGTAATAAAAATCCAAAATTGCAGCTGTGCCGACGCATGTTCCTTTGGTGGCACTATATTTTGTTGGTTGTTTATTGATAGTGCCTCCAAAGGAACATGATGTCGGCGCAGGCTGCAATTTTGGATTTTTTTCGCTAAGTCATCAACGCCCAAGGTGTGAAGAACCATTTGTTAATTGGTCGGAGTCACAAGGAACTGTAGATAAATTTAAAGTTAGTTTCTATCATAAACCATCCAGAGTTTAATGCCATTCATTCATTATGTATTGATAATAAGTTATATTATTAGTTATTTATTTTAGCAATGTTATCCATGGTTGGTTGAGTTGAGTCAACAAATTCCTTATATTATTATATTTTATTTAATCCATTGTATAGTAATACTACAATTAAATAGAAGCCAGCTGCAATTTATAAGTTAAATCAATTTAATTATCGCAAGTTGAATCAATAGAGTAAGATTTAACAAGTTAAATCAATATAATTATTACAAGTTGAAACAATGGAATTAGATTTAACAGTTATACTGAAACTGAAGTGTGAGTAAACAAAGAGATTTCAACCCCCATTTATGGCAGAAATAAAACTCTTTATTGAAAGTTTTCTTCTCCCATCAGACGCGGAATTTTATGGTGAATCCAAATGTGAAATAAAATTTGGGGGTTTAGTAAAACCATAGCCTACTCTATATATGGCCTGACAGTAGATATACCAGGGATGCACAAGAAGATGGGAAATTTTAATTTTTTAATGTTTTCTATATTGAACTACGAAGTTCTTTATGGGTCTCTAGGTCGTAAACATAACTCAGCAGTGCTAGCCCGTGATTAATATTAGCTGTAATGAGAACGGTGATTGGATTTTCATAATTTAATAGTAATAATAAACACAAACAGTACAATTTCTAATATTAATATACAGTAAATAATACACAATTATTTGCTTTCTTTCCTCTCTCCTCTTTCTCTCTCTGGCTCTAGCAGTGACATACGACACACTTAACTACATAATAGAAATAAGAATAACAGAGTAATACAAATCATGGTAAATACAAATAAGTAGACACATAATTAAGAGAATTTCTTAAATTTACGCTTTCTATACTTTTTGAAAGAACCAGCGAGTTATAATTCTTAACTTTGTTTGCAATAAAGCAATTCGCTGCAGTAAAGACGAGATTCGATAAGATGTTCCAACTAAACACACCACAGCTAATTCAAGTAGACTTTCAAATACTTGGATCACGATTATCACTATCTTCCGAATACATCAACGTGAGTTCAACTAGTAATAAATATTCTAGAAGGTCCACTTACAAGCTTCGCCATCAGCTCTTTATTGTTTTCGATGGCACTAAAGGTCTTCCATATAACAAATATGGAATTCAAAACTGGCTCAGATGGATATTTAAGTCCGCCACGGTCCGTTAGCTGCAGAAGTTTATACTAGGAGTCCAGGTCTAAATCAAGGAGAAATTCTTTATCAACTGTTAGCATATGTACAGACATGACACGGTTTTGTTCGTTCAGGTACTGATGGACAGTATAGCCTGCAATAAAGTCTAATGATTGAAGCAACTGTGAACCACAATCAATTGTTGATAAATCATTAATCGCATCAAGAAATGGCTCCAAATTGAACTCACCATCAGTTGTGGAATACGCTATACGTAGAAGAAATGACTTAACAAATGACTGAATACATAGATTGAAAGGAAGTGTCTTGTTGGTCAGCAAATATGTTTCATTATGCTAGAAAGTTTAAGTCGACGCTCGGTTCAAGGATTTGAAGTGATAATTAGAACCCGACATCATACGGTATAGACCGAAATGGTCCAAGGGATCCGTCTGTAGAAAGGAGGACAAGACAACAGATATGTAAAGCCACAAGATTGAGTCAAATGATTGGTAATTTGTGGTAAGGTAATACAAGCATGTCTAAAGCTGGTGTAAGTTGTTTACTCAGTTTGCCAAATTTTTCTGGTAAAGTTTGCCAAGCATCTAACCAAAACTACCTGAGTCAAAAATAGAAATCGCTCGTCATTAAAAGTCAAAGGTCTAGAGAAATTATCGTTCAAACGTATTCCTTTAAATGGTGTGTTAAAGCAAGTTCCTGCAAAACAGATTCAATTTCTCGGATGTCACTAATTGCAGCAATGGAAACGGATATACTCTGTCTATTAAAATAGGCTGAGGTGGATAAATAAGCATTGATTTCAAGGTACAAATCTACTGAGATATTTTGTCAGCCATTTTAGCGAGAACAAACGTTGTGTTGCTTTCATTACGGAACCACACCAACCAACTATAAGGTAAAGAAATCAAGGTTAACTTATCTTTCAAGTCCTGTGGAGAGTTGACCACAAACTTCTCTTTCTCTTGACTCTCGGATCTCAAGCTGAGTTGTAGTGTTTGGTTCATCAATTCTTCCTCTTTTGCATCGTATGAGAAGCGATTCCGTTGTAAGGTTTGGATGAGTAATATGCTGGGCAGCAGGGCAGTAAACTTGGTACAGCGCCTTCCTTCAGCTTTGGATTTGCCCGCGGTACTTCAGTAAAAGTACCATCTCCTCTTGGGACTTGGAAAGTGTAGTCTATGTTTTCTTTCTGAAAATGGTTGATACATACATAGACCACCTTCAGGTCACCGATATCCTCGCGACGAAGAGCGCATGTCCAGGCATGATTCAGGGTTGGTGGATTTTGAGGCATCTTGAACACAAGGAACATGGTCATCAGGGTTGTAGTTGTTCTTGCATCCGGGAACAGAACACGAGTTAGGCATGAATAGAAGCTAATATGAATAAAATACCAAAGCGAAATTAAAAGGATGAGATTTTACGTCAATAGAAGAGTTTGGAATAAAATCTGATCAATAATTGTATATATTTCAAGAATATTTCTAATTAATGTGGTTGATTATGATTATTATTTTTGAAATTAAATATTGTGGTTGGATAAATATTACCATCTTCTCCTTCATCCTTGGTCCACATTTTCTAGGTTACTGTCAGGCCATATATAGAGTAGGCTATGGTAAAACATATTTTGTGTTATGGACCAGACAAATTTTGAAAGGTGTTAAAGATGTGTCAAAAATTTCTTAATCAAAAATCGTTACCCCAGGTGCAAATTAGACGGTCCCATCGCACCTACATGCAAAGTTTAAGCCCATCAACTATAAAGCTCTGGCCAGGGCACCGTCTACGGAGAAAAAATAATAAAAATAAAGGCAGTGATTCCAATACTGGGCCACTATACTATAGTATAGTCGGCACAGTAAAAAAAATCCAAAATTGCAGCTGTGCCGACGCATGTTCCTTTCGTGGCACTATATTTTGTTGATGGTTTATTGATAGTGCCTCCTAAGGAACATGCTGTCGGCGCAGGCTGCAATTTTGGATTTTTTTTCGCCAAGTCATCAACGCCCAAGGTGTGAAGAAGCATTTGTTATTTGGTCCGAGTCACAAGGAACAGTAGATCAATTTGAAGTTTGTTTCTATCATAAACCATCTAGAGTTTAATGCCATTCATTCATTATGTATTGATAATAAATTATATTATTAGTTAGTTATTTTAGCAATGTTATCCACGGTGATTTGAGTTTAGTCAACAAATTCCTTATATTATTATATTTTATTTAATCCATTGTATAGTAATACTAGAATTAAATAGAAGCCAGCTGGAATTTATAAGTTGAATCAATTTAATTATCGCAAGTTGAAACAATAGTGAAAGCTTTAACAATTTAAATCAATATAATTATTACAAGTTGAAACAATGGAATTAGATTTCACAGTTTTATTGAAATAGAAGTGTTGAGTAAACAAAGGAATTTCAACCCCCATTTATGGCAGAAATTAAACCAATTTTAACAAATTTTCTTCTCCCATCAGACGCAGAATTTTATGGTGAATCCAAATGTGAAATAAAATTTGGGGGTTTAGTAAAACATTTTTCTAGCTATGGCCCAGACAAATTTTGAAAGGTGTTAAAGATGTGTCAAAAATTTGTTAATAAAAAATCGTAACCCCAGGTGCAAATTAGACGGTCCATACGCACCTACATGCCAAGTTTCAGCCCATCAACTATAAAGCTCAGGCCAGGGCACCGTCTACGGAGAAAAAATAAAAATAAAAATCCAAAATTGCAGCCTGTGCCGACACATGTTCCTTTGGTGGCACTATATTTTGGTGGTGGTTTATTGATAGTGCCTCTAAAGGAACATACTGTCTGCACAGGCTGCAATTTTGGATTTTTTTCGCCATGTCATCATCACTATGAAGGTGTTAAATTATTTCAGAGAGGTGTTTCGGAAGACAACCTCCCTTAGAGTGGTGGAAGTTTCGTTTTAGCTCACTTAATTTCAGAGTTATTCAAGTTTTCAGTCAATGTAATAGGTGATGAGTTAGCATTTTTTATGTGCGTGTTGGGTGATCACCCAAAACCAACCGACCCCTTTGAATTATATAATTCACAAAATTGTGAAAAAACATTTTTTTGACGATGTCATCATCACCTTAAGGTGTCAAGATCCACTTGTATAGGTGGTACGTGCCATAAGGACCAATTGATAAATTTAAAGTTTGTTTCTATCTTATATCATTTCTGAGATTAATGAAATTTAGATAATTTGTATAAATATTTAATTAATCTATTAATAATTAAACACCAATATTATGTACATCAAAATATATTAAGTTCAATCTTTTGCAATAATTATTCACTTAAATTGAATTTCACTATCATATTTGAATTCAGCGCACTCGATAATCCCAATAATCTATTTGGAAGTTGGAACCATTTCTATACATTAAACAGAGAGCTAATTAATTAGAATTAAATATGTCATGTATCCATTGTGCAAGAATATTCTATGCAGAAGTAAATATAATAGATAATCTGTCGTTGATGTGGAATGTAAAATCTTAGTTTTCAAATAGAAAATAGAAGCCTACTCGATTTCACAAGTGGAATCAATATAATTATCGCAAGTTTAAACAATAGTGTAAGATTTAACAAGTTTAATCAATATAATTATTACAAGTTGAAACAATGGAATTAGATTTAACAGTTTACTGAAATTGAAGTGTGAGTAAACAAATAAATTTCAACCCCCATTTATGGCAGAAATTAAACCCATTACTAAAAATTTCTTTACCCATCAGACGCAGAATTTGAAGATGAATCCAAAGATGAAATAAAAATTGGGTGTTTAGTATAACATTCTTTGAGTTATGGACCAGACAAATTTTGAAAGGTTTTAAACATGTGTCCAAAATTTGTTAATCAAAAATCGTAACCCCAGGTGCACATCTGTAACCCATGAGACACCTGTCCTGCAAATTTGGGTTGTTAGTTAATCAAACTCTGTTCTGTGGATGAGCTACGGAAGAATAAAAAATCCAAAATTGCAGCCTGTGCCGACGCATGTTCCTTTGGTGGCACTATATTTTGGTGTGGTTTATTGATAGTGCCTCCTATGGAACATGCTGTCGGCACAGGCTGCAATTTTGGATTTTTTTTCCGTCATGTCATCATCACTACGAAGGTGTTAAATTATTTCAGAAAGGTGTTTCAAAAGGCAACGACCCTTAGTGAGTTGTAAATTTCGTTTATGCTCACTTCATTTCAAAGATATTCAAGTTTCAGTAGAATATAATAGTTGATGACTCAGCATTATTTATGTGAGTTCTGGGTCATCACCCAAAACGAATCGACCCATTTGAATTATATAATTCACAAAATTGTGAAAACACATTTTTTTTACGATGTCATCATCACCTCAAGGTGTCAAGACCCACTTGTAGAGGTGTTACGTGGCATTAGGATCAATTGATAAATTGGAAGTTTGTTTCTATCTTATTTGATTTCTGAGATTTATGATATTTAATTAATTAGTATAAATATTAATTAATATTATTTATAATTTAACACCAATTTCAATGTCAACTTACAATTATTAAATTAAATTATTTTGTCATGAATAATAAATTAATTATTTTGTTATCAAATTTCAATTAAGCACTCAAATTATAAGCATCTATATAAGTAATATACTGACTGAATTAATTATAATTAATTACGTCAGTATATTAACAGTCCAATAATATTCTCGCAGAAGTAAATATAATCACATAATCTGTCGTTGTTGTGAAATATATAATCTTTTTTTTCAATTGGAAAATAGAAGCCTACTCGATCTCACAAGTTGAATCAATATAATAATAACGAGTTGAAACAATAGAATTAGATTTAACACTTTCAATTGAACTGAAGTGTTAGTAAACAAAGAAATTTCAACCCCAATTTATGGCATGAATCAAACCTATTAGTAAAACATTCATCTCCCATCAGATGGAGAATTTTATAGTGAATCCAATGGTGAAAAGAAAATTGGGGGTTTAGTATAACATTCTTTGAGTTATGGACCAGACAAAATTTGAAAGGTGTCAAAAAAAAGTCCAAAATTTGTTAATAAAAAATCGTGACCCCAGGTGCACATCTGTAACCCATGAGACACCTGTCCTGCAAATTTGGGTTGTTAGTTAATTAAACTCTGTTCTGTGGATGAGCTACGGAAGAATAATAATAATAACTAACCAAAGCACTAAGATTAGAACTGGGCCACTATACTATAGTATAGTCGGCACAGTAATAATAACTAACCAAAGCACTAAGATTAGAACTGGGCCACTATACTATAGTATAGTCGGCACAGTAATAAAGGCAGTGATTCCAATACTGGGCCACTATACTATAGTATAGTCGGCACAGTAACAATAAAAATAATAAAGGCAGTGATTCCAATACTGGGCCACTATACTATAGTATAGTCGGCACAGTAATAATAACCAAAGCACTAAGACCAATACTGGGCCACTATACTATAGTATAGTCGGCACAGTAATAATAATATAATAATAATAATAATAATAAAGGCAGTAAGATTAGAACTGGGTACTATACTATAGTATAGTAGGCATAGTAAAAATCAAAAATGAGTTGATTGTGCCAACTCATTATGCCAATTTTGAATAAGATTGATAAATAGGGAGTATTAATTAATTAATTAATTTTAAAGCAATAAATTCATTATAATCATACTCACTAAAGTGTTCAGATACTAAACTTTTATAATCTTAGTCAAAATCTGCAGATGAATAAATCCAGGAAATGAATCAATTCAACCAACTCAATGTTTGAATGAGTTGAACTCATCCAAGCCAGCGTTTTATACAGGATTTTAGACCATGGGGAGAAAAAGTGGTTATAATGCTGGATTCCCAACTTGCGCCAACATGAAAGTATACAATTTTGTTAATGGTGTAGGATAGCTTTGTGATATGAAGGTAATCATGTTTTTAGATGACGCCAATGTATATTTTGGGTAAGCTCCTAACCTACGGAAAAGTCTGCTTGTTGGTATAATAACTTCAAGTCAATTTTTGTTCTTTGATAGTGACTCGGTTAGAGTGTGATTTACTAACATTAGCAGCTGCAATCAACTTAACAGCTAAATCTCTCTAAATTGTATTCTAAATTGTTCACTCTTCGCCCCTGGACCTCACTGGGGGGGGGGGGCTACCAGCGCCCCCCAGGCACCCAACTGGGGATGCAATTATTTTGTGGATCCTCGAACAGGAAGACTTTCCCTCCTGAACAAATATTTTGTATAAAATCCTGGGTAGTAGTGTAGGAAATTGACTTCCTTGAGTAGCCATCGTCCCTCTATTGAGGAAACTTAATTTAAACTCATAATTCGATGGGGGTCAAAAATATATACAGTGGATGCCGGTTATAAGCACATCGTCGGGAACTGCACTTGATGTGCTTATAACCGACATGTTCTTATAACCGACATAAATTATACAGGGTATATGGCAAGGGTTTTCCAACATAGTGTGCTTATATCCGATATGTTCTTATAACCGGTGTGCTTATATCCGACAACTACTGTACTACAGAAGTAAAATAATTATGGAAATATAAATTGAAAAGGATTTATAATAGATAACTAGCGCGCTTCGCTTGCTAGGTCGCTTCGCGGCAGAACACAACCACACAGGCCAACCGCTTTGCGGTTGGTGTGTGGTTTATATACTTCTAGCATTGAATATTAAGCTTAAATATGCCTAAATAGTAAATACAGTCAACTCCGCTTAATAGAGCCACCGGTAAATCGAGTTCTCCGCTTAATCGGGTCAAAATTTCACAGGATTTATAGGACAGAGTTTGGCTTACCCGTGACCTTCGATATATAAGGCCTGAGTGCTGGTTTGAACCATGGATTACTTAAAGTGCATTGAAAAATGGAGAATTGTTCTTTATCCCAATAATTAGCAATGATAGAGCTGAAAAGTGTATTATAACTATATAGGAATATGGTACCCAGGTATACATAGCACTCTCCAGAATTGTGATATGTCATCATCTGATGACGTAATGGTAATTTTGGTTGCGAATTATCTTGTTTTTCTAGCATACTTTTAACATAGTTAAACGCGTTATAAATGTTCAAAATTGGAACATGGTTATACCCATAACTAGTTGAAAAAAATATATCGAAATTATAAATGGAATGTTGACACATTCCTCGGTTGCCATGGAAATGTATATTTCCTAAAATGTGTCATAACTCAAAAACTATGAATGTTATGTAAACTAGGCTGGTACTGATCTGTCCGGAATAGGTAACTTCCTATTCATTGATAATACATTTTATATGCCTAACTTCAATCATCTTTGAGATAGTGAGTCATTACCTAATAATGAATTAAGTGTTAATTATGTCATGATCTCAAAAGTTATTGAAGTTAGGCATATAAAATGTATTATCAATGAATAGGAAGTTACCTATTCCGGACAGATCAGTACCAGCCTAGTTTACATAACATTCATAGTTTTTGAGTTATGACACATTTTAGGAAATATACATTTCCATGGCAACCGAGGAATGTGTCAACATTCCATTTATAATTTCGATATATTTTTTTCAACTAGTTATGGGTATAACCATGTTCCAATTTTGAACATTTATAACGCGTTTAACTATGTTAAAAGTATGCTAGAAAAACAAGATAATTCGCAACCAAAATTACCATTACGTCATCAGATGATGACATATCACAATTCTGGAGAGTGCTATGTATACCTGGGTACCATATTCCTATATAGTTATAATACACTTTTCAGCTCTATCATTGCTAATTATTGGGATAAAGAACAATTCTCCATTTTTCAATGCACTTTAAGTAATCCATGGTACACAAATTTTCGCTTAGCACTCAGGCCTTATATATCGAAGGTCACGGCTTACCATATTTTCGGTTAATCGGTTCCTCCGCTTAATCGGGTCAAAACAACCTGTAGTGGGGTCAAAAATTAAGGTTCCGTGACCAACCTCTGGCTAGTTAAGTTTTATGCCTGATTCTGATACTTTAGGATATAACTCGCGATTTAAGCTCCCATGCCGCTCTGGAAAGTTTGGGCAAACTTTTTTATAGCGACAAATTCAAAGGGCCTCCGGCAATCATTTTGAAAAATTGAGGCCCCTCTCTGAACATTTCATAATTTGAGATTAGAGTATTTTTGAACAGTATGCAATAGGTAGTAGCTGCACTGAAAATTTCAACTCAATCGGGACTATACTTTTAATGTAATAACCTTTTGAAGATTCTTACGTCATTTGTCACCATGGGAGGTCCCTTCTTTAAACTATTTTTTAAGGGATTTAAAAAGAAACATCTGGCAACGTCCTAAAAACTCCGAATTTATTATTTGGGAGTTTCTTGACATTCATTGACCAAAAAATGTTTTTTGTTGTTTTTGAGCTCTTAAATGAATGTGAATGAACGAATTGTAAGTATCAGGGGCACTGTTTGGATACTTTTGACGAAATATTTTTTTTAGCATCAACAGAAACAGCTGGCAACGTCCTGAAACGAAGAATTTTCAATTTGGGAGTTTTTTGACAGTCATTGCAACAAAAAATAGTTTTTGTTGATTTTAAGCTCTTAAATGAATGTAAATGAACGAAATGTAACTTCAGTGCACCGTTTTGACACTTTTCACCAAAGAAAATTTTTAGGCATCAAAACAAACAGCCCACCACGTCCTAAAGCGAAGAACATTTCAATTTTGGAGTTTTTTGACGCTCAGGGCACCAAAAAATGGTTTTTGTTGTTTTCAAGCTCTTAAATGAATGGGAATGATCGAATTGTAATTTCAGCGGCACGATTTGGACACTTTTGAAGAAATTTATTTTTTAGCATCAAAAGAAACATAAATATGTGAGGTTACAATGAAAGATATTTGTTTAA
This sequence comes from Hexactinellida sp. DTS-2022, assembly GCA_028753945.1. NCBI lineage: Eukaryota > Metazoa > Porifera > Hexactinellida > Hexactinellida sp. DTS-2022. The sequence goes on along the minus strand of JAPNXP010000012.1, from coordinate 1,534,050 downwards.
AGATCTTCTCAGATGTCTAAATGAAACGACACCCAACTCTTGGAAGCCTAACATTGTTGTTTTTGAATACCCTTCTCAAAAAATGTCCATTCAATTCAGAAACCTTATTGAACTGGCTATTTAAAAACTGCGACAGTGTATCAGAACGAATGTGTGATAATCCATTCTGTGGCAGGGAATAATAACAAAGTTATGTGTGAGTGTACAAAGAGAGTTGTAAACTAAATATTTCGTGAATCAGTGGAGATTTTGAATGACTTCTTGACCCAACTCATATGGTTATAAATAAGTAAGACAACTTCCATTCTTCAGATAAATCCTACAAACAAACTCATAAATTGACTTACCCTGCTGACATCATGAATATTTGTATTGTTTGTCATAAACAATATTCACGATTACACAAACACATTTCTTTAGCTCATCCTGAAATTGAGTCAGACTGTCTTACAAAGGTGCTTCTATCGACTAAAAAGAAAAGAAAAGATGCTGCAATTCAGGACTACACAGTTCCAAATATCTATATTAAGTGCACCATAAAACAGCAAAATGGAGAGAAATGTCTTTCAACCATTTTAAAGAAAGGGTAAATAGTACATTGTATTTTATGACGCAGGTAACAAATTATAATATTCATCTTCCGTTTGCATTATAGATATAATCAGCACCTGTTGAGAACACACAGAATTTCAACCAAATCCTCAAAAGGAAAACAACTCATGACAGCTGCGCGAATAATTCCTTTCCAGTCATCCATGTTAACATCCTAAATGTGAAGAAGGATGAACAATGTAAGACATTCCAGGGGCGGCGGAAGCGGTCAGGCCGGTCAGGCCGTGGCCTGACCACTTTTATCAAGTGGCCAGGCCAATAGCCTGAACAGTCTTACGTCACTAGATAGGCCGGTTAAGCCATGGCCTGACCACTTCATAACTGCTTCCGCCGCCCCTGCATTCGGAAGTGATGTACACAAGGATATTTCAGGTGCGATTGCAGAAGATTGCAGATCTAGAAACACGGGAGAAAATATGCTCTCTGAATCTTGCGACCAAGCTAATGAAGTGGTATCTGATCAATTGAAAGAGTTTAGAGTGCCGCCAAAATCTTCTGATTGCTATGAATCAGATGTCACAATGGAAATAACTAACAGCAAAGAAGCTACCTCCAAGACTACAATCCTGCAGCAAAGATACCCAAAGAGAGAAAGGAAGCCGAAGCAGTTTCTAGACTATATAACCTAACTGAAAAGGTAGCTGAGTAAAGAAGTTACATAAACTCATTACTCTCGGTATTATTTGTTACTTAGGCATCTCCAATAAACAACTCTCTAGTGTGTTAGTCTAAATATTGTTACATAACTTTGTTATAGATTTGCTTACCGGTTGGTTTCAGAATATTCTGTAAATTGCATTCACATAGACCCCTTCACATCGGTATAAGTGACAGGAAAGAGATTTTCCCACATTCCTTACTCAAACATTTGGTTGTTTAAATCTGTGAGGCTATATCCAAATAGTTTCTGTAAACATCTCACTTTTTTCAACCAACTATTAGAAATAATTATCACATTGTTGACATTCTCGAATAAATTGGATTCATGTTTGATGTTTCATGCAGATAAATAGACCCTTTTCGACGCGCATGTTGACGATTCTCTATGCTTCTTTGAAGGTGTGATGTTATATACAATGACATAAGTTCTTCCATTTCGCAAATTAAGCCAGGAACGAACCCATCGCTTAGAACAAACATATTTTTGTGAATCTCGTTAAATTAACATAAATATGTTGTTTATTTCAGTTACGTGGACCTTTTTTCCAGATTTAGTGACTGTTATCCCTAGTTTTTGGAATGTGTGAGGTTTAATACAAACATAGTGTGCCAATTGGGAAAGGTAATAAAATTTTCGTCGCCACAGCCTTAAAATATCTAAACATCAAGCAACAAGAGTTAAATTAAACAGAGAAAATGGTCTTTGTAACTGCAATTTCCATTTGCAAAATGGCATTTTCCAGTTTGACTGGAAATGCATGCAGCTATAAACGTCTATAGAAACATTGGAAAGTTTTTGTTGGCAGATGATATTTATATAATTTTTTGTCATGACGAAGAAACAATTAAACATCAACAGATGAGAGTCCAGATAAGCGGGGAAAACATTCTGGGCAACTGAATTTAATGTATGTACAGTTGCATTGCGCGAATTTAAAGGGGATAGTCGCGGGTGTTTTCGATAGATAAATAGAAATTAATTTATTGTATTTAATGACAAGGTTGTTCAGCTATGTTGACGATACTTAAAAACATTTAAACATTAACAAATAACACTTCACAGAATATTCAAAAAGGGTGTATGTAACTGCAATATCCAGTTTGAAAGGGCATTGAATGGAGTTCCCTGGATACCTTTATAAAACCTCAAACATTCTAGGTTGAATATATAATAGTCAACGAATATGTGTGGAAAGGGGTCCATGTAGCTGCAGTAAACATCAACATGAATCCAATTTATTCGGCATTAACATACATGTGTTATTTCTAAGAGTTGTCTGTCGTTCATTGAATAAGGTGAGATGTATACAGAAATACTTGGATATAACGCCACATAATTTTAACAACGACAGATATGAGTGAGAATGTGTGGAAAGGGTCTATGTAACTGAAATATACAGTGACATTATGCAAATTTCAAAGTGTTTCACAAAAATGTGTTAGTCCAAAAAGATGGGTGTCGTTGTATTTATTAATCAGAGAAGTTGTATAAACTAATAGCTTTGTATTTAGTCACAAATACTTAAACAAGAACAGCTAATAGTCAACGAAACCTGGGAAAAGAGTCCCTTTCCCCCTGTTATGTTTACTTATTTTTGTTGATATTTTAATTGGTTAATTAATTAATAAAATGTAAGAATGTCTTGGCAAAGATCATTTTTGAAATCCTCCTTATTAAATAGAATATATTTTTGTCTATATTGAGCTACAAAGTCTACCTGTGAACTCTATTAAATAGGCCAAATGCTACTGTATATTGCAGTTACATAGACCCTTTTCCCCCATTTCGTTGACTTTTATCGGTTCTCTTATATCTACTTAGGTTATCTCCAAAGATATTGTATACAGATCTTGTCAGATCAATAACTGAAGCGACCCACAATTCTTAGAACTAACACATTGTTGTGAATGAATCTCAAGATATGTGCATAGTGTAGGGTGGGAAGGGTATATTCAGTTACATACGCCCTTTTCCCATATTTGGTTACTCTTATTGATGGTAGTTTAAATGTGTCAGGTTTATCAAATGTACTAGGTTATACATCTTCTCAGCTTTGTCAAAAAACTCATTCTTGCCAAACTCCAATATATATATAGTTAGTGTTGATGGTTGCACCAGTTACATAGACACTATGCAGCCGCTTTCGTTGACTATTATCGATTCTTGTTTGAAAGTGAGAGTTAAATCCAAAGATACTAGTTTAAACATCTTCTCAGATTAACAAATGAAACGACGGCCATCTCATTTTGAGAGAACATTGTTGGATATCTTCATTAAATGGCTTAAACCTGCAGCATAATACAGTTACATAAACCCTTTTCCCCGAATCTTTGGACTTTTATCTATTCTTGTTGAAATGTAAAGATTTTATCCAAACTATTTAGTTTAATTATAAAATATTATCAGATAAATACATTAAACAACAACCATCGCTTATCGACAGCACACTATTGTTGACCTCCAATCTTTGCATTATAATATACTAAGGTTAATGACACTCAGGTTGTTTTTGGGACAATGTATTGGTTAAAGAGTTTAATTAAATAATATTCGACAGTTTGCCATTGTTTTACAGTCAGTTACATCGTTTATGCAAATTTCTTAGGTTTTTCTTGTACCTTGTTCCCCTTCTGATATTAATTAAATACCTAATACAGTAGATGTTGTAAATAGCACACTGGTTATAAGAACATATCGGAAATAAGAACACTATGTTGGAAAACGGGGTTGCCATATATACCCTATATTATTTATGTCGGTTATAAGAACATGCCGGTTATAAGCACATTAAGTGCAGTTCCCGGCGATGTGCTTTTAACCGGGATACACTGTATTAGAACTAACTCAGTATTGTGACTCTATGATAAATAGAGTTTATTTTGATGTTATTCCAGTTCAAGGGTTTATCTAGGATATTTGTGGCTGGCATTTTATTATGGAGGTAGAAATTATCCGGCGCCCTAAGGTATTAGCCATATTACATAACCAGTATAATTCATTGATGCGGCATTATTAGGTTGACAAAAAATTGCTACGATGCACGAACAGTTGTTTATCCAAGCATTCCTCTACCATAAAATCTGGCCATATTACCCGACTCCTAATTCGAATTGCAAATCACTCACCTTTTGGCCACAACTGATGCCTGGCCGGCCCGCCCTGGTACCTAGATTACCCCCTGATTCCAGTTACATAGACCCTTTTACCGCTTTCGTTGACTGTTATCTGTACTTGTTTGAATGTGTGACTGAGGTTATATCCAAAGTTATAGTTTATAATTCTCAAATCAATAAATGAAACGAAACACAAGAATCTCCAATAGCCCTTGAGAGCTTAGTAGTCTTAAAGGAGGCTTCATTAAATGGTATATGGCCATAATATTTATTCCTAAATTATATGACATGACACTACAGTAGATTCTTATTCTATTATTTATAAATTATTGCTAGTTATGATTGACCGGTCGACCGGCCGGTCGGATCGGGTAAAATTTCCAACTGCACCGGGACATTGTTGGGAATCTCTAATCAATTGGCTTAATGTAAGGGTATATTTTAGTTAGATAGGCCATTTTTCCTGCTTTCGTTGGCTATTATCTGCTCTTGTTTGAATGTGTGAGGTAATATCCAAATATATTTTTACATACTTCTTCTAAGATCAATAATTGAAACGCCACACAACTCTTAGAAGTAACACTTTGTTATGTATCTCATATATCAATTAATGTTAAGGTATATTTCAGTTACATAGACCCTTTTCCTCAATTTGGTTACTTATTACTGTGGTTGTTTAAATGTGTGAAGTGCCGTCCATGTATATTTGTATATTGATCTTCTCAGATTAATCAATGCACGACACACAAATCTTAGAACTAACACGTTGATCTGAATCTATAATAAATAGTGTAAATGTTGATTTATATTCCAGTTACATAACTTACATTGACCCTTTTCCCCGCTTTCGTTGCCTATTATCTGTTTTTTGTTCTAATGTGTGGGGTATTATCTATTGATTTAATTAATACAGATCAATAAATGAAACGACACCCATCTCTTGCCAATAGAACTTTGTTCTTTTGAATAGTCATTAATAATTTCATTTTTCTAAATTTCCAGAATCATTTCGCTATCAATTTCACTTCTATTAGCTCATTTAGTTTTAATTAGATTATCTTCTTTTGACTACTTTTAGAGAATTCATCCAATGTATTATATGCACTGTTAAATTATATATATATATATATATACCGTATTTCCCCGAATAAGCGCCCCGGCGCTTATTGTTTTCGTGGCCCAAAATTATCCTGTAATTTTTGTGAAAAATCCAGAATATAATATTTAGGTCGGTTCTAATGGTTTCCACCAACAGTATACCTACCGAAGTTGCCAAAATCAATGGAATTACATTACAGTGATCAACTAATGTGTATAAATTTTATCATAACAATGTCATTTTATTGACCCGGCGCTTATTCGGGGAAATACGGTAAAAATAATATTACTAGGTAGTCTTTCGTCAATTTGATTAATTTTTATCTATCAGCCTTAAAATAGATTTTTCTTTAATTCAGAATTCTTTCTGAATTCACTCACCCTAGTTACAAATCCCGCAATTCGTTCTCGTGCATTCCTTTACAATTTTATTTTTAATCCTTTTAACTTTCTTAATTCAAATTTAGAATTGTTTCAATTTAATGGTTCTCGTTTGATATTTCTTAAATTAGAATTTTTCATCCATCATCATTAAATTAGAATATTTTATCCATCATCAGTTTACATTTGTCACTTCTTATTTCATAATTTTATATTGAATGAATGCTAATTATAATCTTATTTCATAATTATATATTCAATGAATGTTAATTATAGATTCCCAAAACCCTTTTTCCAAGAAGCTTAAGGTATAATGGTTTGCTATCATAAACCATCTGGAGTTTACTGCCATTCATTCATTATGTATTGATAATAAAATATATTAATAGTTATTTATTTTAGCAATGTTATCCATGGCTGGTTGAATTGAGTCAACAAATTCCTTATATTATTTTATATAATTTAATCCATTGTATAGTAATACTACAATTAATTAGAAGCCAGCTCGAATTCACAAGTTAATCAATATAATTATCGCAAATTGAAACAATAGAGTAAGATTTAACAAGTTAAGTCAATATATTTATTACAAGTTGAAACAATAGAATTAGATTTAACACATATAATTGAACTGTAATTTCAACCCACATTTGTGGCATGAATTAAACAATTGTAAAAATTTGTCTATTCCCATTAGACGCAAAATTTTATGGTGAATCCAATGGTGAAATAAAAATTGTGAGTTTAGTATAACAATTTTTGAGTTATGGCCCAGACAAAATTTGAAAGGTGTTAAAGATGTGTGCAAAATGTGTTAAAAGAAAATCGTAACCCCAGGTGCAAATTAGACGATCACTCCGCACCTACATGCCAAGTTTCAGCCCATCAACTATAAACCTCTGGCCAGGGCACCGTCTACGGAGAAAAAAAATCCAAAATTGCAGCCTGTGCCGACGCATGTTCCTTTGGTGGCACTATATTCTGTTGGTCGTTTATTGATAGTGCCTCCAAAGGAACATGCAGTCGGCGTAGGCTGCAATTTTGGATTTTCTTTCGACAAGTCATCAACGCCCAAGGTGTGAAGAAGCATTTGTTATTTGGTCCGAGTCTCAAGGAACGGTAGATAAATTTGAAGTTTGTTTCTATCATAAACCATCTTGAGTTTAAAGCCATTCATTCATTATGTATTGATAATAAACTATATTATTAGTTATTTATTTTAGCAATGTTATCCACGGTGAATGAGTTAAGTCAACAAATTCCTTATATTATATTATTTTATTTTGTCCATTGTATAGTAATACTTCAATTAAATAGAAGCCAGCTGGAATTTATAAGTTGAATCGATATAATTATCGCAAGTTGAATCAATAGAGTAGGATTTAAAAAGTTAAATCAGTATAATTATTACAAGTTGAAACAATGGAATTAGATTTCACAGTTTTACAGAAATTGAAGTGTGACTAAACAAAGAAATTTCAACCCCCATTTATGGCAGAAATTAAACCCTTTATTGAAAATTTTCTTCTCCCATCAGACGCAGAATTTTATGGTGAATCCAAATATGGAATAAAATTTGGGGGTTTAGAAAAACATCTTTTGAGTTATGGACCAGACAAATTTTGAAAAGTGTTAAAAATATGTCCAAAATTTATCAATAAAAAATCGTAACCCCAGGTGCAAATTAGACGTCGACTCCAAACCTACATGCCAAGTTTAGCCCCTATGTATACAGGTGTGGCCAGGGCACCTGCAGCGGAGAAAAAATAATAATAAAATATATAATGGCAGTGATTCCAATACTGGGCCACTATACTATAGTATAGTCGGCATAGTAATAAAGGCAGTAAGATTAGAACTGGGCCACTATACTATAGTATAGTCGGCACAGTAATAAAGGCAGTGATTTCAATACTGGGCCACTATACTATAGTATAGTCGGCTCAGTTAAAAAAAAAAATTATATCTAAATAAAGGCAGTGATTTCATTACTGGGTCACTATACTATAGTATTGTCGGCACAGTTTTAATAACCAAGGCAGTAAGATTAGAACTGGGCCACTATACTAGTATAGTCGGCACAGTAAAATGTCGATTACGACAGGTTCAAGTAAAATTAATCCTAGAGTTAAATAGATGGCTAATTCTGGTAAAATATTGCAAAGGGGGAAGCGATAATTACAAACCAATTAATAGAAGAAATTACTTCAACTAGTAAAAGTCCATACTCTCGAACGAAAGATGGTCATATAAATGAGTTATCAAGTGAAGAGAGTATCTTGGAAGTAATAGAAGTAAAATATTTCTATCATGGACAATTTATTCCTGTAAATAAATGCTGTATGGCAACGTCAAAAATGCAAGGAATTTATGTTTACTTTTGTAGGAGGGGTGGTTTATGAAAACGAAGCTGATGACAAGACAGTAGAAATTCGAAAAGTAGGTCCATCTAAGGAAAAGCGGATTTCACCAGATGGGAATTGTCTCTTCAGTTCCCTTTCTTATGTTATAGCTGGAACCGATCCTTATCATAAAGAAATACGCGAGTTATTAATACTGAAATCGTCTGAGTCCAAATGGCACCTCAATCGGAAGATGTATGACTAAGTTACAGGGTGTTAAGTTGCACATAGTTTTCAGAAAACAGTTTTTTTGTCGAAATTTAGCAATATTTTCTAAGTCACTGTCTGGTGTAAAGGTGTTAGGGAGAGTTCTAGTTAAAATGACAGAAACCTCCTAGGCTGGTGAAATCATCTGACTCCAAATGGCACCTCAATCGGATGATGTATGACTAAGTTATAGGGTGTTAAGTTGCACACTGCTTTTTCACTGCTAACTTCACAATCATATAGATGTATACCAAATTATTAATTATTGTCCAGTCCAATCATTAGTGATATTATCTATTCATACAAGGAATGGGTATACGACAGTATTTTATTTACAATCAACACAAAATACTTAAAATAAATATTAGCCACTTAGTTTATCAATAATTCAGCTTGCAATCGAATTAATTTAGAATTTAGAAATCCATCTTCGACCGCATCCATGGTCCAAAATTATCAAGTTACTGTGGGGCATTATGTAGTATAGTAGGCTATGTTATAAGTTAAGTCAACTTAGTAGGTTACTTAAGATTTGTACTTAAGTATGTACTTAATTAAGTACACACTTAAGAGCTTAAAAACAACAAAAAACATTTTTTTGTCAATGACTGTCAAAAACTCTCAAATATGAAATTCGTAGTGTTTAGGAAGTTGCCAGATGTTTCTTTTGATACAAAATTTTATATTTGGTCAAAAGTGTCCAAACAGTGCCCTTAAATTACATTTCCTTAATTTACATACATTTAAGAGCTTAAAATCAACAAAAACCATTTTCTGCTGCAATGACTGTCAAAAAACTCCCAAATTGAAATATTCTTCGTTTCAGGACGTTGCCAGCTGTTTCTTTTGATGCTAAAAAATATATTTCGTCAAAAGTATCCAAACAGTGCCCCTGATACTTACAATTCGTTCATTCACATTCATTTAAGAGCTCAAAAACAACAAAAAACATTTTTTGGTCAATGAATGTCAAGAAACTCCCAAATAATAAATTCGGAGTTTTTAGGACGTTGCCAGATGTTTCTTTTCTGGTAAAAATATATTTCTTCAAAAGTTCCCAAACAGTGCCCCTGATACTTACAATTCCTCCATTCACATTAATTTAAGAGCTTAAAAACAACAAAAAACATTTTTTGGTGCAATGACTGTAAAAAAATCCCAAATTAAAAGATTCTTCGTTTTATGACGTTGTGAGCAGTTTCTTTTGATGTTTAAAATTAGTTTTCGTCAGAATTGTTCAAACAGTACCCCTGAAATTACAATTCGTTCAATTACATTCATATAAATCTTAGTGAATACCAATCTTAGTGAATACGACTTAAGTACATACTAGTACTTAAGTACGTACTTAATTTCTTAGTAAATACGGGCCCAGGTTGCAGTTATCTGGGGATGGCATGTTCAGATTATAATATCGAATTACAACGATTAATTCAAGGTGCTGAAACAACTAGGGGCACCAATTGAAATACAAAAGCAAAAATAAATAGCAGAAATAAATATAAAGAAAAATACTTAAACGGTACACTTAATCCAATTGAATATCTCAATAGTATAGCATCAAATATAGGACGCGCAAATTATTCTCCTGAAATGATTTCACATAGTGACAGCTATGATCATTCATCTGAAGATGACTTAACAATCGATGAAGAAGAAAATATTTTGTCATATTTGTTTATTTCCAATGAAAGAGAATTTTGCACTCTTGCATAATGATCATGTTCATGCAGGTTTTTTGCCAAGGATGTGCAGAACGTTTAGTGAACATAAAAGTTAAATGCCCTATATGTAGGGAAGATATAATGGGTATTTTGAAAGTTTTCCTATAATAATTGTTTCTAGGTATTCCAATATGAGAATGCTTATATAGAGCTGAGCTTTGTAGAGTTCAGATTTTTTCCCATACTAAAAGCCCAGGGCCCTTATTCACTAACAATACTTAAGTTTTGCTTAACTTAAAATTAATTAACACTTAAGCAAATCCTAAGAAAAACTTAAGTTTTGCTAAGTACTTTTCTTAAATATTCAAAACTTAACAAAATTCTTAGAATTTACTTAAGTTATTTAAGTTTAAGCAAAACTTATTTATATACAGTTGAAACCGGATATTTTTAACACCGGATATTTTTAACAATCGGATATTTTTAACACATTTTCTTGTAAATAATTAATTATTGTTGTTGTTATATAATCGGGTATTTTTAACAATCGGATATTTTTGACAAATTTTCGAGTAAAGAATGCAGGGTTTCATCTAGGCGTATGCGACGCGCCTCCAGGCGCGTAATTTCAAAAGGAAACTTTTCTAGGCGCGCGAAAATCGAGAGATGCTCCCATAGACGTAATACAAATTGAGCATTTTAGGCGCGTGTGAGCGAGCTCAAACTTAATCTAGGCGCGCGGGAAATTTTGCCTGGATGAAAGCCTGAAAGAATGTGTTAAAAATATCCGGTTTCAACTGTATTAAGTTATGCTAAGTTTACGTTAAGTTTTCTTAAGTTTTCTAAACTTAACAAAATTCTTAGAATTTGCTTAACTTTCAAATAGAACTTAAGTTTACTTGAGTGTAACTTAAGTTTTAATCTACTATTCAAGGGTGGGGTTGGTTAACCGATCTGAGGCTACGGTTACAATTCGATTTCCCTCCACGGTTAACCGGTTAACCGCTCATCCTACTCAATACAATAAATCCTATAGAATTTTTTTATTATACTACAGAATAAGACTCAGCTGTATAAAGTATAACCCCATAAGTACATTGACTGATACATTTCGTATTTTAGGTAAACTAAAAACAATGTTGTTTTAAGAAAATGTATTCAGTGGGATGAGAAATGGATTTAGGACTATCATATTCTAATAAAATCCCAATAACTCTGCTGATATTCAACAGACCGGCTAACTGGTTAATAAATTCTCTAATCGCTAATCGATGTCAGCAACGGTTAACCGAATCCAGCCTTGTACTATTATTTAATATAATAATTTGAGTCCTCAAATATTTTAAAACTTTATTAATTAAAATTCCTTTAGACATTTTGAGAAGTGAGAATTTTCATGCAAACACATAGTATATAGTATGTGTATTCAATTAGATTTACGAATTCATTAAATACTTTTTTATATTGCAATCATCAGAAAAATAGAATATTATAAAACTTCATCCTGATGATGGCATTTCATACAATAATAACGATCCTGCTGGAGAGTCTTATATGCCCTTATAGGTTACTCAAATATAATCCTTATAATTAAAATTAATGTATATCTATTTATATACAATCAGACTGAAGGTGGTATAACTCCATAAAGCATGGTTATTAATTAAGATAAACAAATAACATACAACAAATTAAAACGGAACGTACATATTATAACACTGAATTATTGAGATGAAATATGAAAAATCAATGTACTAGGGTGCGACCCTTGCGGGCTTTATTGTAAATCACGGGCTGCGGGCCTTTCTCCACGGACCGCGGGCCCAAAAACGGGCCGAAAAGAGTCAAAAAGATCAATTTTACAAATGAATATAGTTTAATTTGGTCATGAAATTATTACTATTTTATATGTAAGTACAGTGAACTCCCGTTACAACGAAGTCGGATATAACGAAATGGATATTTCCCCCAGAGCACTAAATGCATTAATTATTATCCGCTTATAACGAATAGCCGGATATAACGAAGGAATTTACAGGTCCCAAGCACTTCGTTTTAACGAGAGTTCACTGTATCACAAGTATTATAAATGTTGTTTTCGTTAAATTTAATAATCCTCATGGAGAGGTAGAATCATGTCAGTGTTATCTGTAGCCTCAGCTTAAATGTACTGTCTGCTGATTCTTATCAGTAAGTAATGCCATAAAATAGACAAATTTCCTAAATCGCGGGCTGGCGAAATAAATATGCGGGCCGCGGGCTTTAAATAGCGGGCCACGGGCTTTACGGGTCGCCCCTAGTCAATGTACAAAGGGAATGAAACAGTGCACCTTTAATTTTCAAATGGTACACGATCATTAATTCTTCTGCATGCTGTGTGAATAAGATACCACTCAAGATGCATTCAGACAAAATGATAACAATATAACACCCGAGATGCTACAAAGCAGTGGTGGCAAAAATAAACTACTTCGATTCTTCTTTTCAGAGATGGTGATAAATGTAAACTACTAATAGTCGTGGCTAGGAATGGTGACAAAAGATACCATTACAATGATTTGAACACAGAATGATATAGAAGATCAAAACTATAAAAATCACTAAAACAACCAACATTAATAAGAAATATTGTGTTTTCGGATCAATGCAGCAGGAGAAATCTAAGACACGATCAAAAAACTTCAACCTCGAAGAAACTAACTCTTTAGTAGATTTAGTCCAAGAGAATAGGTCAAAATTATTTGGCAGTCTAACATTTGAGGAAAAGACGAGAGTTTGGGAAGAAATTGCTTCCAAATTAACTCAACTGCATGGAGTTTTGAGGACTAAAGATGAAATTACAAAGAAATGGGCGAGTATCTTAACAAAACACAAGCCGCTAATTTCGGATAAACTCGCATCAGTGAGAAAGACTGGAGGAAGTTCACCTGAGGCCCAATTAACTTACTTGGAGGAGAAAATCCATAGCATAAAGGGAAGAGAAATTTTCGAAGGAATTCCTTGCGGAATTGATACATCCATTGAACCTCAAAGTTCTCAGCTGTCTGATCAAATGGTGATTAGTCCTACTTTCTCGGGAGATGACGGAGTCCTTTTCAGAAGGAAAAGAAAATATTCACCACATTCGGAAGATATTTACAACACGAAACACACTCTATTAGAAAAGGAGGAGCAAAAATTGAAGTTGTTAACTAATATAGGAAATGATTTGAAGCTTATTGTAGAACAACTGCAGGAACTAAAGTCACTCCCAGAAATACTCAGAAATCAGCAAATTATAATATCGCTACTGAGTCAACAGTCCTCCTACCCTAATATTTTAGGACCTTATGGTGTTCCTAGCGTACCCAAAAATTATTCTAATTTTCCATTCTTGCCACCTCCTCCTGATGATTTAGAATACATTATGCTTCATTCAATGTACTATTTACAATACTTAACAAAATAAATGTTAGTCAATCATTCTTTAATTGATAGAATAACTAAATCAGGGTTACTTGCTAATCAAAAAATTCGATACAATTTCTTGTCTCATGGTCACTCCATTTGCTGAAGGTTCCGGGAGATCAATATCTAGCGTAAGTTCTTCATCAATATCCATATCCGTTAATAGTCCATGGTTGATATACATGTTATGTAATAACATAGTTGCCAAGATAATTTTACAAACCCTTTCCGGAGTATAACAGAGGGCAACAACAGTCTGAAATGTGCCCGTTGCTAAGAATTGTAGTGTTACTGCCAATTGTGTTGTTGTAGGAATAAAATAGGAGCGAGTAGTTGATCGATGAACTTTACTCGAAATCTGATCTAGAATTTCAATGAACATATACCGCGTTATTCTGTACCGGGTAATAAATTCTCTATCTGAATATTGCTCTAGGCCTAGGGGGTTTAGTCGATCTCTAAAAACTCTTTGACGACGTATACTAATTTAAATTTCAAGTTCAAGTATATGTAGCGCTGATGCCATCGTCGTGTGAGAATATAGAATAAAAGTACTCTGAGGAATTAGAGGCGAATTGAACAGAATTTGAAGTATAAATAAATCTAACTACTGATTGAACTCAAAATGCTTAGTATACATTTTCAGACATAAACTATGTTTGTGAAGAAGAAATTTAAGCACCATTACTACAACTAGACAATTATTCTAACTAAGTTTTTTCTTAATGTATGCTAAAGTTTAAGCAAATTCTTAGTAATTGCTTAACTTTAAGCAAATTCTTAGTAATTGCTTAACTTTAAGCAAATTCTTAGTAATTGCTTAACTTTAAGCAAATTCTTAGTTTTTGCTTAAAGTTAATTAAGCAAATTCTTAGTAATTGCTTAAATATTGGTTAGTAATACCAACTAAAATCTGACTTAATTATTGCTTAAGTTTTGCTTAAGTTTGAGCAAAGACTAACAATTTTCTTAAAGTTAATTAAGCAAAAACTATAATTTGCTTAATATTAAGCAAATCTTAAGTTAAGTGCTTTAGTGAATAAGGCCCCAGGCTTACTTTCTAAAGGTCAATTTCAAAGCTTCGGAAAAAACTGACCTTTCTCAGTGCCTGAATACACATACTGAAAAACTGAACTCTACTAGAGCTGAGCTCTATATAAGTAATTTCTTAATTAAATATCATAAATCTCAGAGATGATACAAGATAGAAACAAATTTCCAATTTATCAATTGATCCTTATGCCACGTAACACCTCTACAAATGGGTCCTGACACCTTGAGGTGATGATGACATCGTCAAAAAATGTGTTTATACAATTTTGTGAATTCTATATTTCGAATGGGTTGGTGGGTGTTGGGTGATCACCCGACACGCACATAAAAAATGCTGACTCATCACTTATTATATTCTACTGAAACTTGAATATCTTTGAAATGAAGTGAGCTAAAACGAAAATACCAAATCACTAAGGGTCGTTGCCTTTTGAAACACCTTTCTGAAATAATTAAACACCTTCATAGTGATGATGACATGGCGAAAAAAATCCAAAATTGCCAGCTGTGCCGACAGCATGTTCCTTTGGATACACTATCAATAAGCCACCAACAAAATATAGTGCCACCCTAGGAACATGCGTCGGCACAGCTGCAATTTTGTATTTTTATGTCTTAATTGTATTTCGATATACTTCAATCCGGATTCTTCACATACCCGACTTCGTTATAACGGGAGTACTGCTACACAAATACAATCATCGCTTATACAGCACGATGCACTTATCTAGAGACACATTTACGAATTGTAAGTTGTAATACATATAATACGTACCTATTTATTTTATTCGAATAATAGCCTAGGCGATTATAAATTTTAACCGCCCGTAGGCAGATACGTGGCACGCCTGCATGAAGGTGAGGCACTGATAAATTTATTATGGGTGCGGTATTTACGAACTATAGTATTGTGAAGGAGTGTTAGACCCGAGCCGAGCCCTGTCATGTCGATCCCACACACCTTCAGCAATTCAGGATCACGTGTGATCCGTAGTGGTTTCGTCCCATTGCAGCGACTCACAGACCTGGGGCTGATTACTAGTGAGTGATTACGATTACGATTACGATTACATCCTTCAGAAAAAGCTTGATTATGATTACGATTACGATTACAGGAAATGTTGTAATCGATTACAATCGATTACAATTCATTTCTTTACGATGCAATTACGATTGTTTCGATTAAGCCCCGGAGTTTCATGCGCACGAAAAATAATGCCCGTGTGCATGGGGGTAGCCACCAAGAATTATTTGTAGGGGCCGGATATATATTTGGAGGTGCAATGAGATCAGCGAACCCTAAAACTATATCCTTATTTAAAGTTATTGTGGAAAATTTGGGGGGGCCTGGTGCCATATCTGGGGCTGATTACTAGGGGGTGATTACGATTACGATTACGATTACATCCTTCAAGAAAAGCTTGATTATGATTACGATTACGATTACAGGAAAAGTTGTAATCGATTACAATCGATTACGATTGTAATCGTAATCAGCCCCAAGCCTGGCGACTCATCAGGAGGGTAATCCTCGACCACTCAGCCATCTCTCCGGCTCCGTTACCACTTAACAGCATACTACCATGTGCCCCACAGGCTTCTCGCCTCGCACACCTTACTGTCCCTATGGCTGGCAGAGCATTAAGCGCTCCTAGTTTTTTGGAGCGCGCTCCCGCTCCGCGATCCTAATCATAAAAAGGAGCGGCGCTCCTGTTTTCGCTCCTCCGAAAAAAAAGGAGCGCACACCCGCTCCCGCTCCTGAAAAATTGGAGCGGGCTCATTTTGCGCTCCTTTTTCACACCTTTCAAAATGAAAAAAATATGTAAATCGTCAGAATTACGTACTTTTTAGGGCAAAAATATAAAATTTGGTGATTTTCAGAATTTTTTTATCTCGTAACTCTCCAATTCACATTTTGCTTCAAATCTTGATGAATTATGGACATAATTAGGAAATTATCTGTGAATAAATGTACTAGATGTTTTGCAACAATCTAAGAAAAAAGGAGCGCGCTCCTCAATAATTGGAGCGGCGCTCCACCTCCCGCTCCTCAATTTACAAAGAGCGCGCTCCAGCCTGCGCTCCTGAAAAATGGAGCGCCCACCAGGAGCGGCGCTCTTTGGAGCGCGCTCCTTTAATTAATAATGCTCTGATGGCTGGACCCCTCAGTCATACTCCTGCCCGCACTCTGTCACATAGTTATACTAGTGGGCATTTTGGTGGGCACTAAATGTTGGAGTGCGGCCTGTGTCCTACTAAATTAATGCTAATGATTTCAATTTCTGAAATAATATAAACCTACGTATAATAGTCATCAAACGCTTTGAACAGATGGACACATTTGACTTTTAGGTATAGATAACATCCTGATTGATAAAGGAGCGCGTTAATCCTTTTTCCTTCAACTACTTCAAAATTAATTTTCTAATCATGTAACAATTCTTTTGACTTTTTTCTCAGAATTTTCATGAAGGTGCTCCCAGTAAAATCTGAGTGAAGTTTTATATTCAATATTAAGCACTCCACTATACATTGATATACTATCTATCCAATTCCGAAAGAAAATTTTGTGTCGGACATTTTTTTAAACCTTTTTGACGTCACCAAAGGTCAAAATCATCGTCTTATAGAATAATAATAATAAGGGGGACCATCCACGGCTCCCATGGACGGTCGGCCGTACAATCTATGGCGTGACACAACCAACCTTTTCCAACCGCACACTCCCTATAGAAATACCAAATTTTGTGGACCCCTTTTCCTTAGACCGTAATACAAATTTTGAGATCTTGTGGACCCTAGTTGGAACCACTTAGTTAATACAATAGGCCGTGGCTGATCTCACCAGATCATGTAGAATAAAATTGTTAGGATTGTGTATCCCTTGTCAGCTGGCATGAGCTCTGTGTCTGCGGATGAGCCCCCACAGGATGTGAGGTCTGCGCTGTTCTCAGAGCTGAGGGAGAAGGGACTCCTGTCCTCAATCAAGGCACAGCTACGCGGTAAGGTGATACAGGAGCTCCAGTCCCTAGCTGTCCGGCCTGCTGCCCAGGAGTATGAGGCCCAGAGGAGTAGCAGACTCTGCGTGAGTGTGCTGGCTGAGCACCTGGAGAGAACAGGGAGGGAGTACTCTCTGTCGGTGCTGCTGATCGAAGAGGGGAGCGGGAGGGAGGGGCTGATGGGGCGAGGGGAGATAGAGGGTTTCTTGGGGGCGGATTTGAGGGCAGAGGACACGGTGCTAACCTACCTGGTGGGAGAGATGGTGAAGGACAGAGGAATCAAGAAAAGGTATAAATTCTGATTGCTTGTCCAGAAATACGAATTCCGTATTAATAAATCGTGTGTAATTGATTTTGCTTAGCTTATATCAAAGTTCTCTGGATTTTATCTTGTAGTAAAACTTTTGTAAACCAGTTATTTTAAATATTTCAGTACTTACACAATCTCTATAGCAATTATTGCATATACTAGTTCATTTTGGTTACGTTCAAAATATTTTTTTAATTGAATGGACAGTGACCTACGTTATTAAAACGTAGGTCACGAATGGACTTAGTTACTAATCTTTAACGGTGTCCGGACTGGCCAAATTACCGAATTTCTTTTATTCCACCGGAATATTTTTTTTTTCTAAATATACACTCAATGAGATTAATATTTCTCCTCCAATCTTAATTTTGATTTTGTCATTCACAAGTGTCACAATATGACGTTTCAACACCTCCATATATGGCAAAAATTACAAATTTCGCCGATATCCTTGAAATTTTAAGAGTAGAGTAAGAGTAAGAGTAGAGATTATCTAGTTTTTTTAGAATTAATATATTGCGGGGGAATACTAAGACACTTTGGAATCGAATTGGAATGTTAGTAAGTGACTATTGAGACATTAGAACTAAATATACACATAATTTTCAAAAGCTTCGTTCAAAGAATAATAAAAATTGATTTAGAAGCTTAGTTTTGATGAAATGTAATGAGTTATCGCGACAAACTCAACTGCATTGTCAATAACATAACTATATCATAAAAAAATAGGAAGTAGAATGAGTAATTTATTATTTGGGATTAAATATGGGAACAGATTGTGTGAAATTTCCCAATAAATTGAAGAAATGTGGACTTTGAATCGAAAACTGTAAAAAAATCGAGGAAAAAAAAGTAAATTCATTGTTAACGCAAGTTGGATAGGTTTCTAAGTAACTCAATATCTTATACAACAACTAGTTAGAAGTTGGGAAGTGCTTCTACAAAAGATTATAGACTATTAGACTATGTTACGGTCAATTAGAAGCCATTTTTAGAAATTCGATATATATTTAGTTACATTTTGAAATTTGAATTTTTTAAAGTGCCGTTATTCTTAGAAATGCCTTCCTAGATACTTGTTATGAATCAAAAGTAGTTATGATGAATCAATAATGATTTACCATTATAAATTATGTAATCCCAGTCCGGATACCGTTAAATAATGCCGACTAGTTTTATAAATTACTTTTTGTAGATAATTCTTAGTCTAAGGGACACCCACCTTTCATTTATTTCGACAAACTATTTAAGTAGGGTAAATCAACAAATTTATCAGTCTGGAGAGCCGGGAGTAGAGTACACCCTCGCTAATCCGAACAGGAGATACCAAATATTTTTATAATAAAAGTGGGGAAAAATCGTAAATATAGACAATGAAAGTATAAAAAATATGTCCCAGGCAAGTATTTTAAAGGTGTCTATGAGTACACTAGATGTTTGTTGCTGATTAACAAGGTTTGTACAAGTTTGGTTCGGATTATCGAGATTCTCATTTATAGATGCAGAACTTTTTTTAAAATCGGATCACTCTGTTCGGATTATCGAGGGTGTACTGTACTAGTATATATTTATACCCGAGTTAGTCAGTGTTTCATACGGATTTGCATACAAGGGGGGCACTCTGGGATATATATGTTCTTAATGGGTTAGGGGGGGGGGGGGCACTTTAAGGAGCAGGGAGGGAGGATTTGCTCCCCCTACAACCCCCTGTATGAAACCCTGTTAGTCATAACCACTTAGTATATATTTATACCCGAGTTAGTCATAACTGGAATACTGTACTACTGTGCCTATCTCCGTAGAACTATCCACACACAGACACTCGGGAGCTCGGCAGAGAGAGACTGCCTGGAGCACAAACTGCTTGAGATAGAGCAGGCCTACTCAGAGATGTCGGAGCGGGAGAGAGAGCACAGCCATCTCTCTATGACGGAGAAAATGCTGTCATTCCAGCGGGAGTGCCAGCGAAGAGCTAACGAGCAGGTTAAGTCCGAGATGAGTCGGTTCCGGGAGAGAGAGCTATCTGCTATGCGACTCGAGTGTGAGAATGGAATGCAGGATGAAGTGGGAAAGTCTCGTAGACAGTTCGAAGCTTTCTTTCAAGAGAGACTTAAGGGACTGCAGCAGAGAGAGAGAAACCTGATGGAAGCTATGAAAGAACGCGAAACGCAATTAGATGCGACTCTGTTCACGCAGAGACAGAAGATATTAGATGAATTGGAGAGTGTTAAAAGCCGCGAGATTGATGCCAGGAGGCTGTTAGAAGCTGAGGATAAAGGTGTGAGAGAGGAGAGGGAGAGATTGATGTGTTTGGAACAAAGTCTCAAACTCAGAGAACTGAGTATTGAGAATGCGAATAAACAGATGAATATAACTAACCAGGGAGCTATAACGAAAAGACAGATAGAATTGGAGAGGGAATATGAAGGTAAACTCAAACTCATACAAATACAAGAAGCTACTCTTAATGAAGAGAGACGCAGCTTATCGCAGCTGGAGAGAATACGCTCACACCAAATTAAAGAGTCAGCTGATCTAAGAGCACAGCTGTACAAACTACAAGAGGCAATACACATCTCTACCGAGTCTCAACTGACAGCTGAGAAAGATACAGCTGTTCTGACTGACAAGTTAGAACGAATGGGAGATTATAATGTATTGAAAAGTGAGATTGTGCGACTTGAAAATGAACTGTTCGCGGTTAGACATGAGTTGGGTAAGAACACTGCTATACGCGAAGAGAAAGTGAGAGATTATGAGGCTCGCATTTCAGTTTTGAGATCCAAGGTACAACAACCATCCAGTGAGCTTCACGAGTTACGTAATACACTTGCTAATGTGAAACTCGGTTTTGAGCGTGAGCGCATTGTGATTCAACAGGAGAACATACAGCTCGTGCAGCAGCTCGAGACGGCAGCGCACCAACAGAGATGTTTGAAGGAAACTATAAGAGATAACCAGTTTCTAATTAAACAGCTAAACCAGGAACTGTCAGAATTGAGAGTTAAAACAGTCTGTGGTAAGAATAATACAAGAGTTAACACAGCTAGAGAAGTAACACAATTTGACTCTAATCCCCTCAAATCCTCTCTGAGAGCACACACACACTCAGCTCCCATGTACACGCCTACTAAGGAACAACCCGATCCCTTACACAGACACAAGTCTAACAGGGTACGCATCAAGCTACCTGCTACAGACACACTGCTCAATGAATCAGCTGACTTCTCACAGACCAGCAGTGACATTAGTTTCGTACAGGAAGCAAAGACTTCTCTGGAGAGGTTAGAGCGCGAGGCCCAGGAGCTGGAGCTCTCCTACAAGCAGGTCCATAGCAGGATACTTAGAGGAACTGATGTCTCTATTGGTTCCTCTCATCGGCTGTACACTAGCTCTATAGATCCTACTGCGTACACAACACAGCTTAACCCAATCATTGAGTCTGGTGATGACACTAAGCTTAGTAGTTCGACGGATATTAATCTCACTGCTGGCATTAACCAGTCGCCTCTCGAAGAGCTGGAGAAGTCTACTGACATAATCTCTTCAATTACCACACAGGACAACTTCCCTTCCCTCCCTTCCCTAACTCAACTACTGTCATTACCGACTCACACCAGTCTATTGTCTAATAACAGAGACGAGCTCAGCATTGTTTCAGAAGTTACCTCTGAAAAGCAGTCTCTATTGGAAATCCCGCACACACCTCCTAACGAGGTGTTAGACCCAATTCAGCTGTTCCATCAGTTGCAACATGATGAGTCTGTTTATTTGCAAGATACCCCACGTAGCTCACTAGGCTCTGAACAGAGTATTGAGCAATCTCACCGATTTATCGACTCATCATTTCCCACACTTGTAGAATCTAATTTAATAGCTGGTATGAGACATTCACCTACTGGTATACATGTTAACACATCCAAACAACCAATTAAACCTATATTGCCCTATCGTGATGTACAGTCACAAGAAACTCCAATTACTCTCATGGTTGATAACGTGTCGCATGCTAATATAAATAGGATTCCTTCTCCCTCCTCGCGTGCAACAGCTAGAGGCGAGGTTGTGAGAGAGGCGATTGAAGAAGCAGAGCGTATTGAGAAGATACAGGCAGAGTTAGAGAGCATTCCTTTCCACACTGACACCCCAGTTAAACCTGTCGAGACGGTAGAAAGTACTATTACCCCCAGTACTATACTTATACCTACACAATTAACTAGTTCTACAGAACCTATAGATAAATTAGAAAGTACTATTATCCACAATACTATACCTATACCACTTGTCACACCTGATATACTTACACAAAATGAGCGGGCTATTGATCCTATGGCTAAATACATGCAACTACTAACATCCAATCCTACTCTACCCGAGAGAGAAGCTATAACTACAAAAGCTAATGGTGACGTATCTACCGGCTTAGATGTGAGTTTGAAGTCTGAAGAGCCAGCTGTTAGTTTTGGCGCGTTCAGTGACACGGAGAAAAACGATCCATTCGTTGATTGGTGACGTATTTGGATAATTTTATGCAACTTATTTAATGTTTAGATATGTACTATACACATACACACTATAAATAGTTATTGGTTGTGAGGTAATTGTACTATATCCAAAGGTCCTATTCAGTGTTTTTTTTAAGGATTTGCTTAGAGGGCCCTGCCAACAATTAGAGGCCCTCACTCTACATTTCATGATATTGAGTACTTAGCACGTTAAATATTAGAGGCCCATTGAGAAAAATTAGAGGTCCATTTTGGGCCTCTAATTTGCCTTAAAAAAAATCACTGGTCCTATTCCTAAATATAGTAGGCTCTCGTTAATACCAACACCAGGGGACTGTAGAAATTTGTTCATTTTATTCCGGAAATTCGTATTAACCGGAATCACTTACACTGTCTTACATGCATTTGTATATGCTAGGGAAATTAAACTTTGTACTCCTTATCCAAGGAATTATTCATGAGCGCGAGCCGCTCCTTTTGGAGTATGATTTTAAAGATTCTTGGAAAATTTTAATTAGGAGCGTCGCGAAAATTTGGAATCTTCTCCTATACCGTAACACTAATTTGTGATTTAGGCGTATGAAATTGGATCAGACCAGGATTAGGGGCGTATTTACATACGGCTGTATAATACACTGTCTTTAACCGATAATTTGGCTTTTCCGTGTTCCTATTGACGAGAGTCTACTCGTGATTATAATTAAATATTACAAAAACTTCGTGAACATTTTCACCCGGGTTTAATGCCTCTGAATATATAAATCAGGGGTCGGCAACCCCCGGCCCGCAGGCCAGATCTGGCCCGCGAGGCGAAATTATCCGGCCCGCTGCTCTCTATAAACATGCTCATCGTGACCTCCGTTTCGGTCATCTATACTATTAAAACAAAAAATTATGTGTATGTGTGTTTATATATTTGTTTGTATGTTCCGAGTTGATTGTATAAAGTGGATGGTTTCCAAATATATGATTTTTGGCATACAGGGGTAACCTTTGGCACCCGCCAACAAGTTGAGGTTTCCACTCAAAATATCTCACACCTCGACAAGTTATGACGTCATTGTCACATTTCGAGAACCCTGAAAATTCACTTAATCGCACATAATTCGCGCCCTTTAACTAAAATTCACTATAAAAATGTATTAATTATTTAATTAAATGGTAATTGATACAAGGAATTATTCAGGCTCGCGGCACGCTCCTTTTGGAGCATGATTTTTGGAGAATTTGACTTTAGGAGAGGGAAATTTGGAATCCTCCCCTATACCATAAAGTTAATTTGTGATTTAGGTGTATGATAATTGGATCAGACCATAATTAGGAGCGTTTTTCCAAATGGCTGCATAATACATTGAATTGATACATAAATGTATTTGATAAATATTTACTATCTCATTAATAGTGCAAGCTAGAAACAAAAATCCAATCTATCGATCATCCGTTAAGGCACGTACACGTTTAGAAATTGGTTTAACACCGTGAGGTGATGGTGACAACGAAAAAATGTGTATACAGTGGAGCCTCCCATAACGGACACTCCAAATATCGGACAACCCTCGTGGCACGGATTTATTTATTTAGCATATGTCTAATAGAAAAGAAACCTCTAAATAGCGGACAACCTCTAAATAACGGACAACGGTTCCGGTCCCTAGGTGTCCGTTGTTCAGAGGCTCTACTGTATACAAATTTGGGAATTCAATAATCCGAAAGTATTGGTTGGAGTATAGTGATCACTCAACAAGTACTGGAAAAATATTGACTCATTAACTATTATTTTAACACTTTTGAAGCACTATCAATCCACCAGCCACCAAAATATAATGCCTCCAAAGGAACATGCTGTTGGCACAGCTGTAATTTTCACAAAAATGAACAATAAAATAGTGCCCAATATTCAATTTATATGCATTCGATAGATAATTTAATTCTACACCTTTCCACAGTGCACGAATTTTCAAATTGGGCTTAGTTTGTGCCAGAATTGAGTTGCAAATTCCCTTTGTTTACTAATACTTCAGTTCAATTGAAAGTGTTAAATCTAATTCTATTGTTTCAACTTGTGTTATCTTGATGGAAACTTATACATATTCCACCGGGGAATAATTAAGTAGGGATGGAGATGTGAGATTCAATCGTGCAATGCAAGAATCCACTCCGTCGATGATGTTAATGCCAAAATGTCTGGAGAACATATTCATTCAAAAGAAAACGGCAAAGAGGAAATTACGATTGCGAAAGAGAACTTAAGGAAACGTGCAAGATAAACTCACGATAATCCACTTATAGCTATTGGAGAAGAAACGAATCTCTATCAGAGGCCGAAAAATCTCTATTACCATCACAACATGCTCTCAAACTGATGTATAATAGACAACGTACTGCGCCACCGAATCGACATTCCGTTGAATACCTAGAATTAAACGCGTCTGATATACTATCGATTCGAATAATAACTTACTATTTTATGATTCCGGACCCGATCCAGAGAAAATAGTAATGTTTGCTATAAGAGAAAATTTAGATTTCCTAGCAATGTCAAGTATCTGGTTGGCTGACGAGACGTTTAAAACAGTGCCTACTCTATTTACCCAGCTCTGCACTATTCATTGTCTTGCTGGAGGTCCGAATCCCTTTTGCTAATGGACTGTCACGAAAATTTTGGTCCCCTTGAAAAATTGGTCCCTCTGAGGTTTGTGTTTATTTAGTTACCGTATTTATGTTGTGTGTTTATTTAGTTACCGTATTTTCGCCATATTGGGACCAAAAATTTGTATTAATAAGCCTGTTACTGGAAATTCGTTTTCGGTAGGGAAACTATTCATGAATACTGATATTTTGTTCGAGCGGTTTCAACCTTGCAGTTTATAAATACTAGAAAATTAATTTGCACAATTCCAAAGGTTGAAGCATATGGATTATAGAAGATTTACATAGTCCTATAATAGTTAATTCAATCTAGGTTAAATCAACAGAACAATACGATCGAGTAATTAGTTTAATTAGAATAATAAGGATTAATCACATATAACACTTGTATAATTACATAATGTGCTAAGATATATATAAGAATTGGTAGAAAGGCTAGTGAAATTTGTTCTTTGCACATATCCACTCGTTTTTAGATAAAGGAACATGTAAGCCACATGAACTAAATGTCGGACGCCACAGGGTCTGGTTGAATTTAAATATCTGTGCATCAATGTTTGTTATGTCAAAACGAATTGTGTGTTTCAAGAACCAGCTCATGAAGGTGGAGTAGTGATGAGGAGAGAAGTGGTTCTTCAGAGTGCTGAATTTGTCCCCAGTCAGTAACAGAGCACGAGAGCTCAGGCGGAATGCTGTCAGTAGAGCGAAGAGAGAGTGAACAGAGTTTCTATTTATGGCCAGAATTGATGCGCGTTCCTTGACCAGCTCCATCTCTTCCAAGTTATTATACCGCCATAGGAGTGTTCTCCTCACCAACAGCACCAACAGGGCGGGGCCTAACTCTCTGCCGACGCACTCCGCCAGCCGGAGGAGAGTGTGGCAGTTGAGCCGCTCAGAATCTACTTCAGACCAACCGCTATCAAAGGGTGTGGCGGCAGATAGGCAGTCCACGACGACAAACGGGGATTTGTCACTGCCAGAATTGTGTTTCAGAAATCCGTTAATCTCAGCATCTACCCGCCTTACTTCCGGAGAGTCTTTAATATTCAGATTGGTGTACATACGTCCAATCGCCACTCTGATTTCTTCTTCCAAGGAGGAATACATATCAGAACTAATAGAAATTTGAGTTAGTACGACACCACAAGCTTGACACCTGTCAACATTAAGGAATGTCCTCTGCACACTACTGAACTGGTTTGAGAGCTTTAGACAGTCTGCTAACCTCCCAAACACCTGCTTATTTCGTATACATTTCCCTTGCTCTGAGTAGTAAGTGAGAATATGCATAATGTCTTGGAACAAACGTGCTGACTGTGAGTAGACATGTTCCTCACAGAATAATTGCAACACTGTATCCTCGATACTATTACCATTGTTCAAGTAAACTCGAATGAATCGACTAGCAGACTCATAGTCATGAGCAAAACTCAAAAGGTGTTGCATCGCTTTTGTGAAGCTGGAGGAACAAATAGAGACTCTATCTTCGAAACATAACTCGAATATCTGTTTGAGGCAAGTGGAATCATTCAGTATTATCGCTCTCTCAATCAGTAGAGAGGCTAGTCCGATGGACGGGTATCTATTTGTGGAACGCAAGTATGAGAGTATGTGAGATATGCCAGCAGAGCGGGGACCCTTTTCTAAGTAGAGCTTCAGAATAGGAAACAGGAGTGGAGGGGCGAGCGGAGTGCACTCATTTCTAAGTTCGTCAAATAGAAGCAAAGCTTCTTTAAAGAAGTTTGATTTTAGGTAGCAGCGCAATTGAATGTCTACCTTGGTCCTTGCAGTATTAGCCGGAGAATTGTGTGTACATTTGCATGCAAAGCCTTGAAAGAGAAAATATCTTCGAAAGGATAATCTCATCAACTATCAGAAAACTATTTGTTAATTAAGCAGCCCGGAGGAAGCACATATTTATCGGTACGCGATAACGCGACGAAGCGATGGATCAAATTAGGAATTACTTAAACCGGCTGATAGATAAGTAGTTCCTTTTTAATATTATCAAACGTAGGGCTTACACCTTTTCGATTGTAATTTTAAGAACAATTTTTATAAACAGTCAAATTTACTAAGTTTTAATATTTTGAATAACTAAAAAACCCTCACAGACGGGATGGGAGTGTGCTTCTTCTGGTTGGCACACGCCGCAACCAATTTTTGGTCACACCAAACCTTCAATATCATTGTATTGTAGGTATAGGGATAATATTTAAATTAAACGTACAATTGGTTAGCCGTTAGCGACCTGTTCATTTAATTGATAAATTAGAAAGAACATCCTTAGGAGAATACAATCTCTAGGGTTTCGAGGAACCATCTCCAGATAATTCTCTATCTCTTGTCCAAATTTGAAATCAATATCACCTATGGTCTAGTCAGGATGCTGCCTGTCAGAAGTCCGACAGAACGATTTAGAACTGTCATGATTTAGGATAAAACTATAGTAGGACCCTATTATGTGTAGAATAAAACACTATAATTTACATGCATTTGGGCAAAATGTATTATGGTTACCCCATCATTATACTGCAAAATGACAAGTCAAATATGTATTTCCTTAACAAGTTGAATTAATAACTGATACAATTCGTAATTTGTGTAACTTAGAAACAATGATGTTACAGAAAATATATTACGTGATGTTAAATGGTTTTAGAACATCATTTTCTAACAAAATTGAGATATTTTTATATACTTTACTGAATCCAATGGTGAAATACAAATTGTGAGTTTACTATAACATTTTTGAGTTATTGACCAGATAAATTTTGAAAGGTGTCCAAAATGTGTTAATCAAAATCGTAGCCCCAGGTGCAAATTAGACTGTCACTCCGCACCTATATTCCAAGTTTCAGCCCATCAACTATAAAGCTCTGGCCAGGGCACCGTCAAAGGAGAAAATAATAATAATAATAATATTAAAGGCAGTTATTTCAATACTGGGCCACTATACTATAGTATAGTCGGAACAGATAATATTAAAGGCAGTGAAGTTATAACTGTGCCATTATACAAAGCACAGTCGGCACAGTAAAAAAATCCAAAATTGCAGTTGTGCCGACGCATTTCCCTTTGGTGGCACTATCTTTTGTGGCTACTGGTTGGGTAATTGATAGTGCCTCCAAGAAAATTACAGTCAGCACAGCTGCAATTTTGGATTTTTTCGCCATGTCATCATCACTATGAAGGTGTCAAACGATTTCAGAAAGGTGTTTCGGAGGGCAACGACCCTTAGAGTGGTGGAAGTTTCCTTTTAGCTTACTTAATTTAGAGATATTCAAGTTTAAGTCGAATATAATAGGTGATGAGTCAGCATTTATTATGTTCTTTTGGGTACCTTCCCAACACCAACCAACCCATTTGAATTATATACAAATTCACAAAATTGTGAAAACACATTTTTTTAAGATGTCATCATCACCTCAAGGTGTCAAGACCCACTTATATAGGTGGTATGTCGCATTAAGGACCAATTGATCAATCGAAAGTTTGTTTATATCTGATATCATTTCTGAGTATAAATATTTAATTAAATCATTGATAATTTAACACCAATTGGTCCAATATTATGTACAGCAAAATAAATTAAGTTCAATTACCGCATTTACTCCAATAGTAGTAGCCTAGGCGATTATTGTTTTTACTCCATTTTTCCACCAATAATTTTGAGCAATTTTCTAGAATATCACATTTTATTACAATTTAATTATGATAATCGGTTGATAATCGTATTGTGAGTTATATTAGATGTAAATGTTTACTCCGGGTAGCAGTAATACATTTTTATTTGCTACTTTAGGGGGGCGATTATTGGAGGTAGGCGATTATTCGAATAAATACGGTATTTGCAATAATTATTAATCTAAATTGAATTTCACTATCATATTTGAATTCAGCGCACTCGATAACCCCAATAATATAATCGGAACCGTCTCTATAAGTTAAAGACAGCGAATTAATTATGTCAGTGTATCCATTGTGCAAGAATATTCTCGAAGAAATAAATATAATCACATAACCTGTCGTTGTTATGGAATGTAAAATCTTAGTTTTCAATTAGAAAATAGAAGCCTACTCATCTCACAAGTTGAATCAATATAATAATCACGAGTCGAAACAATATAATTAGTTATAACACTTTCAATTGAACTGAAGTGTTAGAAACAAAGGGAACTTGCAACTCAATTGTGGCAACAATGAAGCGGAATTTGAAAATTCGTGCACTGTGACAAGGTGTATAATTAGATTATCTATCGAATGCATTTAATTTGATAGTCGCGCACCATTTATTGTTCCTTTTCTAACATTAAAGGGGTGTAAAATCCAAAATTGCAGCCTGTGCTGACGCATGTTCCTTTGGTGCACTATATTTTTGTTGGCTGTTTATTGATAGTGCCTCCAAAGGAATATGCTGTCGGCACAGGCTGCAATTTTGGATTTTTTTTCGCACAGTTATCAACGACTCAAGGTGTCCACAATCATTTGTTAATTGTCCCGAGTCACAAGGAACGGTAGTAAATTGGAAGTTTGTTTCTATCATAAACCATCTTGAGTTTAATGCCATTCATTCATTATGTATTGATAATAAATTATATTATTAGTTAATTATTTAGCAACAGGGTTGTTTGATTTAAATCAAGTGATTTAAATCATGATTTAAATCAATGATTTTTATTAATAAAAATCATGATTTAAATCAAAAATCGAATTTTAATCAAAGACGTCTGATTTAAATCAGATTTTTTATGTCTATTGTTTTTTGCGAAAAATAAATAAATACATTGATAATGAGTCAAATTACATTGATAATGAGTCATTAACAATGTAATTAATCTATTAGCCAA
Source organism: Hexactinellida sp. DTS-2022 (assembly GCA_028753945.1). Classification (NCBI taxonomy): domain Eukaryota; kingdom Metazoa; phylum Porifera; class Hexactinellida; species Hexactinellida sp. DTS-2022. Next base: position 1,504,099 of record JAPNXP010000012.1, on the reverse strand, counting down.
ATAATATACGCCAGTGTGATATAGATTGCAAAAAAACAATTAAAATCAAAAATCTGATTTAAATCAAAAAAATCGGATTTTTTTGATTTTTAAAAAAAAATCATGATTTTTATCAACCCTGTAAATTAGCAATGTTATCCGCGGTGAGTTGTGTTGAGTCAACAAATTCCTTATATTATTTTATTTTATCCATTGTATAGTAATAGCACAATTTAATAGAAGCCAGAGCTCTGGAATTTATAGATTGAATCAATTTAATTATCTGCAAGTTCAAACAATAGTGAAAGATTTAACAAGTTAATTTAATATAATTATCGCAAGTTGAAACAATGGAATTAGATTTAACCATGAACTACTATAGATAAGGACTGGAAACGACAATAAAAAAATGGACCATGGATGAACTAGAAGTGCATTCGCCATGTTTGCCTATTACAATTCGTTATGAACTTTACACATGAATTATGTTGTTTTTACCTGGATTTGACTCTGTAAACTAAGTATGTAATATTGTCATATATTTGGGATCCAGTCAACTCGTACCTATTTCAACTCGTCCATAATTATTTAGTCAACTCGTACCTATTTTTTTAGTCAACTCGTCCCTAGTATTTTTAGTCAACTCGTCCCTAGTATTTTTAGTCAACTCGTGCCTATTTTAGGCACTAATGACCTTTATTTTTGGTCAACTCGTACCAATTTTTTTGGTCAACTCGTACCTCTTATTTTGGGCAACTCGTACCAATTTTTTTGGCCAACTCGTATCTCTTATTTCGGGCAACTCGTACCAATTTTTTTGGTCAACTCGTACCTCTTATTTCGGACAACTCGTACCTCTTATTTCGGACAACTCGTACCAATTTTTTGGTCAACTCGTACCTCTTATTTCGGACAACTCGTACCTCTTATTTCGGACAACTCGTACCAATTTTTTTGGTCAACTCGTACCTTTTATTTCGGGCAACTCTTACACGTACATATTCTATAAGAACCTTGTTCATCAACTTATTCCCAATTTGATTAATTAATAACTTGATATTAATATTAAATAATGAGATCGTTTTTATATAATGATGAGAAACAATAACATATTTATCATATATTATGATATCTAGCAGAGATGGAACCGGTCAGGATTTTCATGACCCGACCCGACCGGTCCAGTTCGACCGGCCGGTCAAGGTTCCGACCGGTACCCGACCCGACCCGACCGGTCGACCGGTGCCGGTCAAACCCGACCGGTTCAGAAGAAAATATATTTATAACTACCATAACGTTTTGACCGTGTACCATTTGTAAAAACGTCGTATACATTAGATATACTCCCGGAAAACTAGAGGTCATTAAGGATTAAACAGATGTGCTCAACTACTCATCTAGCTAGATATCAGAGACGGAAACCCAAACTAAATTGTTTTTAGTGTTTTACCATCGACGTGAAATGTCATAACAAATGCTTGAAAACCGTCATGATACAATATTCCGTGAATTATAAGGCCAAATGTGCAATGCAAGAAGCAACAAATTTGAAATTTCTTCTCGAAAACTTGTCCGTTCGGTTCCGTGAATTAGGGAAGCTCCATTTAATCTCAAGTATCATAAAATTTCATCGATTAACCGAATGGTGTTGTTTCCCACAAATTATTCATTGTTCTAAAGATTTTGAGAGGTAAACTTAAATTTATATAAAAAAGAAGGCTTGATCATTGCATTATATATGTATAGAACACTATGGCTTGATATTAATTTACTCCTCTTATATACATATCCAAGTTTTTAACCATCCCCTAAATTTGGTTAACTAGTCAAGCCCCTGTTGACCATTGACATAGTACAAATAAAAGTTGGTATTTGGGACGAGTTGATTAGGTACGAGTTGATATTTGGGACGAGTTGATTAGGTACGAGTTGATATTTGGAACGAGTTGATTAGGTACGAGTTGATATTTGGGGCGAGTTGATGTATGGTACGAGTTGAAATAGGTACGAGTTGACTGGCAATCATATATTTGACATCCATTCAATGTAGTAATAAGTTATCCATTAACATACAAGCAATATTGTAAGTACTCAAATAACAAAATGTGAAATGAAAACAGAAATACTATGCACAGTATTTGTTATTATATAATTGATTTCAATTTTCTTCCGAATATCTTTAGGTAATGTGCATTTAGTGGATATAAGTACTAAATATCCTCCGAACTCTACAAATATGAGAGATATTCCTCTAAGCAAGATTTATCAACGAATACGTTTTGAGCTAGTCGAATTCACACTTTTCTAGAAGGCGGGGGATATTATTGTTTTTAAAGCTTGATTTTAATCAACTTGATTGATATCTCCCACAATACCACAATTGATTCAGTTTCAATATCTGAAGGCCATTTAATAGAACCACGATCAATATATACATATATTACAAGGTCATATTTCGTAGCCTCTGTAATCTCAATATCCTTGTTTCAGTAAGTAGTTGATCGTTGAATACAATGATGGCAGTTAGTGGTTTCAAGATAATAAGAGCAACCACAACAGATTGGAGAACATTTGTCAAATCCATAACTGGGTTTAGGCCAAGTTGACTCTTTAATACTATAGATTAGGTCATGTGATATTAAGCATCGCTCATCATTCAATATAAAATCCCAAATAGGTGCTCTATTTGGTATCATAGGAGCCGAAAGGGAGGGTGTCACCCCCCCCTAGCGTTGGAGAGTTTCGGCGCTCATGTTGGGTATTCTGGAGTTATAGTTAAGAACATTCTCATAACCACAATTAGAGTGAGCTGTGAAATGGTTATTGGCAGAGCAATACAAGATTGGGAAAAAATTTAACTTTTGAAATTTTGTGAGCTAAGTTTATCATCCTTTCCAATTGTTGAACTCCATCCCTAAAGCAATTTACAAACTAATTCAAGAAACCCAAACGCTATGATGTCTAGAATACTCTTCATTCAAACGCACATGTTTAAGAGGGGTATTTATCGTTGAATACGCCAAGTGCTAGATAAATTTCAGAACTAAACTTGTGGACCATCATACATTACTGAGGTAGTGAGCTTACTTTATAGTAGAAAGTAGTTCTTCTTTGTACAATAATCGATTATCATTAAACTTAGCTTCATTCAGTTTAGTAGTCAAATGAGTGAAGGATAGAGTAACGTAACACCAATGATTCAATGTCCAAGTTTAGCCAATTGTTTCTTATCAACTTTATTGTGTCCAAATGAAACAATATATAGAGCTCTCTCTGGACAAGTTGGGTGTGGAACTTGAGGAAGTAATGTATTCTTCCGCTCTAAGGTGGGGGATACAAATAATACCTTGTATTCTTGGAGATATCAGTCCATGGAGAGCTCTACTCCATTTGGCTTTGATATCACGTGAAACTTCGGCAATCTGAAAACAGTGGTACTAAGGTAACCTCTGTAATTTGTCTTCCAAATACAGAACGTGTGCTAAGCACAACAACGCGTTTGACTCATATAAACTAGTTACTAGTTAATATAGAAAAAATCCAAAATTGCAGCCTGTGCCGACGCATGTTTCTTTGGTGGCACTATATTTTGTTTGTGGTTTATTGATAGTGCCTCCAAAGGAACATGCTGTCGGCACAGGCTGCAATTTTGGATTTTTTTTCGCCAAGTCATCAACGCCTCAAGGTTTCAAGAACCATTTGTTAATTGGTCCGAGTCACAAGGAATGGTAGATTAATTTGAAAGTTAGTTTCTATCATAAACCATCAAGAGTTTAATGCCATTCATTCATTATGTATTGATAATAAATTAATTTATTAGTTAGTTATTTCAGCAATGTTATCCACGGTGATTTTAGTTTAGTCTACAAATTCCTTATATTATTATATTTTATTTAATCCATTGTATAGTAATACTAGAATTAAATAGAAGCCAGCTGGAATTTATAAGTTGAATCAATTTAATTATCGCAAGTTGAAACAATAGTGAAAGATTTAACAAGATAAATCAATATAATTATTACAAGTTGAAACAATGGAATTAGATTTCACAGTTTTATTGAAATTGAAGTGTTGAGTAAACAAGAAATTTCAACCCCCATTTATGGCAGAAATTAAACCATTTATTGAAAGTTTTCTTCACCCATCAGACGCAGAATTTTATGATGAATCCAAAAATGAAATAAAATTTTGGGGTTTAGTAAATGATTTATTTAGTTATGGGCCAGACAAATTTTGAAAGGTGTCAAAAATGTGTCCAAAATTGGTTAATCAAAAATCGTAACCCCAGGTGCAAATTAGAAGGGCACTCCGCATCTACATGCCAAGTTTCAGCCCTCAATGTATAATGGTGTGGCCAGGGCACCGTCTACGGAGAAAAAATAATAATAAAAAATCCAAAATTGCAGCTGTGCCGACGCATGTTCCTTTGGTGGCACTATATTTTGGTGGTGGTTTATTGATAGTGCCTCCAATGGGACATGCTGTCAGCACAGCTGCAATTTTGGATTTTTTTTCGCTATGTCATCATCACTATGAAGGTGTTAAAATATATCAAAAGGTGTTACAGAAGGCATCGACCCTTAGAGTGGCGGAAGTTTCCATTTAGTTCACTTCATTTTAGAGATATTCAAGTTTGAGTATAATATAATAGCTGATGACTCAGCATTTTTTATGTGAGTGTTGGGTCTTCACCCAACTTCAAATAACCCATTTTAAATATCGAATTCACAAAATTGTAAAAATACATTTTTTTGACGATGTCATCATCACCTCAAGGTGTCAAGACTCACTTGTATAGGTGGTACGTGGCATAAGGACCAATTGATAAATTGAAAGTTTGTTTCTATCTTGTATCATCTCTGAGATTAATGAAATTTAGCTAATTAGTATAAATATTTAATTAATAAATTAATAATTTAACATCATTATTATGTACAGCAAAATAAATAAAGTTCAATTATTTGCACTTATTATTAATTTAAATCGAATTTCACTATCATATTTGAATTCAGCGCACTCGATAACCCCAATAATCCAATTGGAACCGTCTATAAGTAAAATACAAAAGGAATAAATTATAATAAATTACGTCAGTACATTAATTGTGCAAGAATATTCTCGCGAAATAAATATAATCACTTTATCTGTCGTTGTTGTGGAATGTAAAATGTTAACGGTTCTATCATAAACCATCTTTAGTTTAATGCCATTCATTATGTATTGATAATAAATTATATTATTAGTTATTTATTTTAGCAATGTTATCCATGGTTGGTTGAGTTGAGTCAACAAATTCCTTATATTATATTATTTAATTTAATCAATTGTATAGTAATACTAAAATTAAATAGAAGCCAGCTGGAATTTATAAGTTAAATCAATATAATTATCGCAAGTTGAATCACTAGAGTAGGATTTAACAAGTTAAATCAATATAATTATTACAAGTTGAAACAATAGAATTAGATTTAACACTTTACTGAAATTGAAGTGTCAGTAAACAAAGAAATTTCAACCCCCATTTATGGCAGAAATTGACCCCTTTATTGAAAAATTTCTTCTCCCATCAGACGCAGAATTTTATGGCGAATCCAAATGTGAAGTAAAATTTTGGGGTTTAGTAAAACATTTTTTGAGTTATGGACCAGACAAATTTTGAAAGGTGTTAAAGATGTGTCAAAAATTTGTTAATACAAAATCGTAACCCCAGGTGCAAATTAGACGTCGACTCCGAATCTACATGCCAAGTTTCAGCCCTCTATGTATACAGGTGTGGCCAGGGCACCTGCTACGGAGAAATAATAATAATATAAATAAAGGCAGTGATTCTAATACTGGGCCACTATACTATAGTATAGTCGGCACAGTAATAACAATACTGGGCCACTATACTATAGTATAGTCGGCACAGTAAAAATAAAGGCAGTGATTCCAATACTGGGCCACTATACTATATAGTATAGTCGGCACAGTAAAAAGTAAAGAAATAAGGAGTAAATGCATTAAAAAATTGGGTAACAATTATCGCTTACAAAATCCCGTACAAAATTTACATACATACACATAATACAAAAACAAATATATATATGTTACGGAAGATGTTGGCGATTGGAAGATGTTGGCTCGGTTAATTTGTATGGCTTTTCTTCAGCACTAATTAGGTTTCAGTTAACCGCGGCACTTATCAGGTTTCCAGTTATGTAGCATTGATAAAGTTTCTAGTAACATTTGCAGTAATAAGGATTCCACAAATAGGATTTTGTAAACGCCAACATCTTCCGTATTGGAAGATGTTGGCTCGGGTATTACAAATATAATTATGATCTGAAATATAGATAATATGTAAATACTAGAAGTAAACATGAATATAAAGTGAACTCTCGTTATAACGAAGTGCTTAGGAACTGTAAATTCCTTCGTTATATCCGGATATAACGAAGGGATTTACAGTAATTATATTTGTAATTCCCGAGCCAACATCTTCCAATACGGAAGATGTTGGCGTTTACAAAATCCTATTTGTAGAATCCTTATTACTGCAAATGTTACTAGAAACTTTATCAATGCTACATAACAGGAAACCTGATAAGTGCTGCGGTTAACTGAAACCTCATAAGTGCTGCGGTTAACTGAAACCTCATTAGTGCTGAAGAAAAGCCATATAAATTAACCGAGCCAACATCTTCCGCGGAACATGTTGGCGTTTAGCCAACATCTTCCAATCGCCAACATCTTCCGTAACATATATACTCAAATATAGTTTCAACGTTTATGGGTCAATAATAATACCTTAAATCTAGACACTTAAAATGCATTTCCAGTCCATTTTTAGTGTCGAATCCAGGTAAAAACAACATAATTCATATGTAAAGTTCATAACCTATTGTAATAGGCAAAAATATCGAATGAACTTCTAGTTCGTTCAGTTTTATTAAAATTGAAGTATTGAGTAAACAAAGAAATTTCAACCCCCATTTATGGCAGAAATTAAACCCTTTATTGAAAGTTTTCTTCTCCCATCAGACGCAGAATTTTATGGTGAATCCAAATGTGAAATAAAATTTGGGTGTTTAGTAAAACATTTTTTGAGTTATGGACTAGACAAATTTTGAAAGGTGGTAATCAAAAATCGTAACCCCTCAAATTAGACAGTCCATCCGCACCTACATGCCAGGTTTCAGCTCATCAACTATAAAGCTCTGGCCAGGGCACCGTCTACGGAGGGAAAAAAATCCAAAATAGCAGCATGTGCCGACGCTTGTTCCTTTGGTGGCACTATATTTTGGTCTTGGTCTATTGATAGTGCCTCAAATGGAACATGCTGTCGACACAGGCTGCAATTTTGGATTTTTTCGCTATGTTATGAACATTACATGGTGTTTAGACTCATTTAACAATTTGTAAGGGACAAAGGAATGATTGTTGAATTTGAAGTTTATTTCTATCTTAAACCATCTTGAGTTTAAGTTTATACAGTAGAACTCGGTTAAGACGTACCACCTTGGGAGACAAGAAAAAGTACGTACTAACCGAGGTAGGTCTTATCCGTATGCATAATCCATAATTCGAAATAATTACTTCTAGAGTACGTACTAACCGAATTAAAATACATACATTGTATTTAATTGGGAATATAAATTGGTACGTCTTATCCGAATAAGTATTAACCGAATCATTTATAATGGATCAGATAGGAGGAAAAATCGGTTATTAGAGAACAGTACGTAATATCCGAGACCGAGAGTACCGAGTACTTACTAAGCGAGTTCCACTGTATTTCCATTATAAATGCGCTTTAGACCCCCCTATCACTCTAATACAATTCGGGCACACAAACAAGCACACAAACGAATAGTTATAAACTAGAAATTCCATCTCAATTATCCATTGTTTATATATCAGTTATCGTTTTGAAATTGAAATCAGCACACTTGTTTACTTAGAATGACATATGGGATTAAATTTATATTTCCATTATTAATGCGTTATAAACCCCCCCTTACACTCTAATACATTTCGGGCACCAAGCACACATATAGACAAATATTTATACAAATAGATATTCCATCTCATTAATCCATTGTTTGAATATCAGAAATCGTTCTGAAATTGAATACTAACTTTGAGTGAATTGAATTTTCAAATAGGAGAAAACTTTAGAACAACTATGTATTAGAAATCGATTTATATAGTAGCAGCTATTGAATCAAATTGAATTATTCATTTACAATATAATACTTTATTGTAACTATGATATCAGAAATTGATTTGTATAGTAATAGCTATTGAATGTAAATTAATTATTCATATATACTAGAATTCTTTATTGTGATTATAATATCAACAATAACTTGAATCGAAATAACACTGAATCAATTGAATTATTCATAAATAGTAGCATCGAAACCACGAAATATTTGCATAATTGAATATTAATGATTTTACGATTTTAGAAAGTTAAGGGTGAATTGTGGCAACTTTGAGCCTAATTATCAGGAAAATGAGGACGGATTAATAAAATCGTGAAGAGCTATCAGATCAAAATACTTTTCTGATACTAATGATTCAAAATTTTTATTGTTATTGCATTTATTTTCATATGGGACAAAAAAAGCTAAAAGTCCCGTTAAAAACTTTCCCAAGTCGAAATTGAAAAATCGGGCCATGAGATGCACATTAATCAACAACCAGACACTTATCCTGAAAATCTCAGAGCTCTAGCACTTATGGTTTAGCCTGGGCAGGTGACACGGAGAATATAATTGTTTCTTGTGGTTTAATTATTATTATTTTTTCAAATATTCTATGTTGTATGTATCTATTTTTCAATCACACTCTGTTATTTCTGTAATAGGAACTGAGAACAGTCTTTCTGTACTGAATCTGTATTATTATTATTATTATTATTATTATTATTTTGTCAATTTCAGCCTAAATTTCAGTCAATTTCATTTTTGAAGGGTGGGCCCAGGCCCCCTGGGTCCCCCCCTGGATCCGCCCCTGGTCACATGGTGTTTACACCCATTTATCAATTTGTTACGGGACAAAGGAACATTTGATAAATTTCATGCTTCTTTCTATCTTAAACCATCTTGAGTTTAAGTTTATATTTTCAGTATAAATGCGTTTTAGACCCCCCTATCACTCTAATACAATTCGGGCACCAAACACGTACACAAACGAATAGACATTTAATAGATATTCCAATTCATTAATTCATTGTTTGTATATCAGTCATAGTTTTAAAATTGAAATCAGCATACCACAGTGGCTTAACACATGGAAATAGGAAAATATTTGTGGTTATCAAAATGCCTCTAAATGGTATTAAATTAAAGTTAGATAGTATACTAACATTCATTTGAAATTTCAATTGATTTGAACACGAACTACGCCGATAAATATATTTTTGAATTATATCAAATGTATAGTTCAATTTGCGGTTTTCAGAATTCTAAAAATACAACATATTTCATTTCACTCTGAACTACATTGTATAAGGAATCGTGGTTATTTTGTATTCAAATATATACAAAATGAGTATGCTAAATAAATATTTCTATACTGACTGTTGCATTTTAATTTTAACAGGGGGTAAAAGCTCTTATGTCAAAAATTCTTCAAAACTTTCAAAATCAAAAATCTCAGGTAAGCGCAAAAAAAAGTACATCAAAGATCAACGAGAAATTTTGACAGGTTTTAGATTAATGTTGTAAGAATTACTTATGGAAATCTTAGCTTCCGAAACAGTGCGCAACTTTGAATATTTTAGCGAATTCCATTGTCTCTTTGTGTTGCTATGAAAATGCAAAAAATATTTATTCGCTACTATTGGGGGCGCTGCATTAGTTCGAATTTTGATGTCGTCATTAGTTCGAATTTGTTTAACTGTCATTAGTTCGAATGATTTTTTAGTTGACTGTCATTAGTTCGAATGGGTTTTTCAATGGACTGTCATTAGTTCGAATGAATTTCTAGTCGACTGTCATTAGTTCGAATGAATTTCTAGTCGACTGTCATTAGTTCGAATGAATTTCTAGTCGACTGTCATTAGTTCGAATGGGTTTTTCAATTGTCACCTCTCGTCAAATGTACTTGTTTACTATTTTATAGCATTATTTAGGTTTCATTAATTTCTTTTTAATATGTTTGTTATTTCTCACATTGGTGCAAAAACGTATAAATTCTCGGATTTGGAGTATTTTGAAAACAAATGGAGTACACTTTGGAAAAATTCAAGCGCATTACTGGCAGGGTTGTTTGATTTAAATCAAGTGATTTAAATCATTGATTTAAATCATGATTTAAATCAATGATTTTTATTAATAAAAATCATGATTTAAATCAAAAATCGAATTTTAATCAAAGAAGTCTGATTTAAATCAAAAAAGTCGGACTTTTTTGATTTAAATCAGACTTTTTTGTTAAATCAGATTTTTTATGTCTATTGTTTTTTGCGAAAAATAAATAAATACATTGATAATGGGTCAAATTACATTGATAATGAGTCATTAACAATGTAATTAATCTATTAGCCAAATAATATACGCCAGTGTAATATAGATTGCAAAAAACAATTAAAATCAAAAATCTGATTTAAATCAAAAAAAATCGGATTTAAATCAAAAAATCATGATTTTTATCAACCCTGAAATTTAATTTATTAATTTACTGGGAGAATTTATACAACTCCTGATGGTAATAATTTACTTGACGTCAAAAATCACGGAGAAATACATTTATCTTAGATGCGCCTTATTTAAGTCTTCAAGGTGTAAGGCAACAGCTAAGTTAAACCGTGAATCCAATTTGATTATTCCCTTGAATCCACATAATCATAATAGTATTGATGATTACAAGTCAGATGTCCACGAACTCAAGAACAAATGCAAAAAAGTTGCCCAAAATTCTCAATCTAATCTAAGAAAGATATTTGATGACACAACTAGAAACAATCCTTCTGCATCCGATATTTCTTTTACAGAAATAGAATCATCAATGTATCGCGCAAGAAGGATTTTGCAACCCAAAATTCCAGTCAACGCTTCAGAATTCTGCGAAATGTTACCTGCTACAAGTTTCAGTAATTACATGAAATTTTATGTAACATGTGGCGATGAAACGGCAGTAGTCTTCTTCTCAGATGCTATGAAGACTTTCTTAACTGATGTTACCAACGTACAATTCGATGGTACTTTTTATACAGTCCCAGTCAAATTCTGTCAACTATGGACCATATCTGTTGCTGTTGGTAGGCACTCGTTAGCTGCTATCCACTGCCTGATGACTTCCAAGTGCCAAGATCTATACAGTATGATATTGGAAAATCTTGTCATCAATGTTCCTAATTTCCTACCATCAGCTTCAATGTCTGACTGGGAGCCTCCTAGAAATGCTTTTAAACAAGTATATCCCAATATCAAACTATATGGATGCTGGTTTCATTTCACTCAGCGAATATGGATGAAAAGTATAAAAGTTAGGTCTTAGTGAATCTTTTAGAAATAATCCTGAGGTCAGAAAATATGTCAGACAGCTTATGGCAATTCCGTTTTTACCAGCTGCCCTAATAATCCCTACCTGTCGCTTTCTTCACCTGCCTTCACCTGAAAATCCAGATACGCTTAATAAACTTGAAAAACTTAACAGGTATTTTTTTAAACGTTGGTTAACCCAGATAAAGCCTGAAGAACTCTCCCTTTTTGATATTACTTATACGAATAATTCAGCAGAGAGCTATCATTCAAAGCTTAAGTCGATTGTGAAGACAAACCATCCAAGAATATGGTCTTTCATAGCCACACTCAATGAAATCATACAGGACGTAGATAACGATATTGGACGTTTAAGTCAGGGGAGAGAAATTTCTCGAGCGAGGAAAAAGAAAGATATCAGAAATGATGACCTTAGACGACTTTCTAAGCAGAAATTGAGTGTAGGAGAATGCTCACCTTGGGAGTTTCTTCAAGCTATAAGTTACACAATTGGCAACATCAAAACACAAGATAATCCATCCGAAAGTGATACAGAATATTCTGGTGAAGAGGATAACGAGCTGGTTAGCATGGAATCCGTTTGTGTAGTCTGCTTATTACCTCGCACAAGTACATGGATATTCATGCCATGTAGGCATGCAAATTACTGTGCAGATTGCAGTCATACTATAAAAGAACTTGGACAGCCTTGCCCAGTTTGTCGCTCAGTTATACAGAGCAGATTTGAAATATTCACTAATTAAAGATTAATTGTCCTTTGCCCTCTCAATATATGTATTAATTTATTCGTTATTCATTCAATAATAATTTATTCATTCATTTAATATTAATTATTTAAGCCTTAGGTCCCGATTAAGTACATATTTTATTGATCAATTATTAATTTAGCACTAATCGAATTAATAGAATTCAACTAAAAATCTACCAATGGCAGTCAACCGAAAATTCATTCGAACTAATGACAATCAACTAGAAATTCATTCGAACTAATGACAGTCGACTAGAAATTCATTCGAACTAATGACAATCAACTAGAAATTCATTCGAACTAATGACAATCAACTAGAAATTCATTCGAACTAATGACAATCAACTAGAAATTCATTCGAACTAATGACAGCCCATTGAAAAACCCATTCGAACTAATGACAGTCGACTAGAAATTCATTCGAACTAACGACAGTTCAACAAATTCGAACTAATGACAACATCAAAATTCGAACTAATGCATGTGTAGTAATCTTATTGGTTACCCAATTGTACGGAAATTATTGTATACTAAGAACAACTGAGACATAAGGACAATTTCATCAATCAGAGCAGCGAAGTATGAACTCATATTGGGTTTTTGATATTGAAGGCTGTTAGTTTTGCACAATTCGGAGGTTATTTAGTGTGATGCACAATTGACCGCTATGCTAGAAAAAGGGGAAAATTCCAAAAATACTCAAGTTTTAAAAAAAATTCCAAATATACTCAACTTTTTACTGATACTCAAATATAAAACTAGATCTTTCCGAATCTACTCAAGTTTATCAAAATAATTCCAATTCTACTCAAGTTTTTCAGAATAATTCCAATTCTGCTCAAGTTTTTTCAATAAATTCCAAATCTACTCAACTTTTCAGTAAATTCACAGATCTACTCAAGTTTAGAAAGGCTATATTTAGTCTATCTTATATATTAAATCACAATGTTTTTGTGTTTGTTTGTTGGGGTGTTTGTTTGTGTGTTTGTTCAGAATTGATTGAGGAACTGGTAAAAGCTACAGACCTAAAATTTGGCAGTGGGGTGGGGAATACTGTATGTACAAACAAGTTCAATATCTAAAAAGATATTCACATCTTCCATCACAAAAGGTGTCAAAACCTTTAGCCAATTAAATTCGAGGGTTGTTCCAGTATGGATTAGTAGCTAGCATTTCAATTAATATAATTTTTTGAATGCTTTAGTGTCTGTCAAATGTTAAGTGTGCATTATGGAATACTGAGAAAGTAATCTAATTGATCGAGAGGAAGTTCAGGCATCTAATCAGTTATTTGTGTTCTGTCTGTCTAGCCATACATTTATTACATTCCATTGTGTTATTTGATATCAAATTATTATCAATCAATACAATAACTTCTCCACATCCCAAAGTTAGGGGACACCGGTACAGTTTCTTAGTGATATTTAATTTTATTTGGAATTGGTATATTATTATACACGGACAAGCTTATATATCTAGAAAATTATCTGTTCAAATTTTACATAAATATCCAAATTATTTAATCTGTCCTTATAGAAACCTGTAGCTAGGATCCACGGATATAAATAGACGGCTAGCGGCCAACCATCAAGAACGACATTTAATTTGAAAAGGAACATGCTTTAAATACAAGCGAGGGCCGTAGGCCCGAGTACAAGTTGTAAGGACGCGCGTAGAGCAGACGAGCAGATTGTACTAATATATATTTTTTGTGGTTGGAATTTCCATACTAGTTTCAATAATCGAATAAAACTTGAGTTTATTTGGAATAATCCAATAAAACTTGAGTATATTTGGAATAATCCAATAAAACTTGAGTATATTTGGAATAATCCAATAAAACTTGAGTATATTTGGAATAATCCGGTAAAACTTGAGTATATTTGGAAAAACTTGAGTATATTTACAAATTAGTTGAGTATTGTTGAGTATATTTGGAAATTTTTAAAAAACTTGAGTATTTTTGGAATTTTCCCCTAGAAAAAGTCATCTAGGGTATTATGAGTTCTAATACATGTTATAATTACATTCAGTAACCATCTACCCCCTTTACATGAGTGTACAAATCCTTATATCCCTTGGGAACTGGACTTTTACGAAATATTCCCCATGTTCAAGATATTTGAACAATAATTATGGCAAAATTTATGGGTGAGTATTAAAAGATTGTTAACAAACCAAAAATTTTGTGTTTCATTGATTTACAACAAATCGCCCAGAACTATACTTAAAAGAGTGGATAGATCATTTTTGCCATTCAATTCGCAGCTATCAATAACCTACACGTATATGTCAATAATACTTCACTTTTGAGTACCTGCAACCTAAATGCCTATTTCCTATCAACTACAGTTTTAAGCCACTGTGTATACTAGCTTACTTTGAATGACATATTGGATTAAGTTTATATTCCATTATAAATGCGTTATAAAACCCCCCTTACACTCTAATTAATTTCGGGCACCAAGCACACAAATAGACAAATATTTATACAAATAGATATTCCATCTCATTAATCCATTGTTTGAATATCAGAATTCGTTCTGAAATTGAATAACTGTTGAGTGAAATTGAATTTTCATATATAGTCTGGTCGTTGGAAGGTTGAACCTAGAAAAAATTCATCCAAAGCGTAATTTAGTATCACTAGAAGCGGAATTTTTCGTAGAATAACATACCCATAATCCGATAAATTCGTTTGGCGAATTTTTTTTACACAGGTGGCAGTGTCGGCCATTTCAGAGTAAATCGCCGACATTTTCGTAACTAACTTTCTCAAATCAAATCTAATCAACTTTTAATCAACATATTTGTACTCTGCGTAAAATTTCCAGCAATTTGATATAAATGGGATTTGACGAGATTATTCGAGATAAACCTAAAATTGAAGATTTTCAGAAAAATCTCGTCAAATCCCACTTTAGAGGGTCGATATATGTATAATTATACTAGTGGAGTTGAACGAGGGGTCACTAGATTGGATAGGCCCACAATTTGAGAATGATATGTTCGCACATTCCTGACATTTTTTGATACATTCCAGCGTTGCTATGGAAAAATCCTCCAAATGTTATCATGTGATATATCAAATTGCTGGAAATTTTACGCTGAGTACAAATATGGTGATTAAAAGTTGATTAGATTTGATTTGAGAAAGTTAGTTACGGAAATGTCGGCGATTTACTATGAAATGGCCGACACTGCCACCGGCACCCGTGTAAAAAACTTTCCCCAAACGGATTTTAGCGGATTTTGGATATGTTATTCTACGAAAAATTCCGCTTCTAATGATACTAAAATATGCTTTGTATAAATTTTTCTAGGTATGACCGTGACCTACGTAATATCAGGCCTTGGCGCAGAAAAACCATGGATGGGTCACAAGGGTAAATTATAATTCAACCATAATTTTTTTATTAACTTTTAAACGTATTAATCTGGACTTCATCTCAAATTCACTTTGTTTTATAGTATTAGACGGCCATTTTTTTCACGACTACTTGTGTTCTTTTTACTCTTACTCCATTAAATTATTCTCTATTATACCATTGCACGTATTTTCGTAACCTAGTCAAATACGGATTCTAATTATTTACTTGCTTTTTATACACAAATTTAGCTTTATTTGTTCAAATTGAGTCCTTCATCTACCATGAAGATGCCTAACACGTGTTCCGTACCCAATTGTCGTTCGAAGCAATTACAAAGGCGAACCTTATACTCCTTTGTTTTCCTTACCTAAGTGCCCAGACTTGGCTAACAAATTGATAAGAGCTATTTGCAGAGAAGGCGCGTCAGACTTAAAATCAGTGTATGTACGTATCAAGCATTTTCGTGAAGAAGATATCCATCGAACATACCAAATTCATCAAGGTGATGGGTCTATCCAGCAAATAGAACGTTGCAAGCCTAAACTTTCAGAAAATTCTGTCCCATGCATCTTACCTAGCTGCCCTAAATACCTCTCTTCCTCTACGCCTAAACCTCCCCGTCTTACTTATGAAACGAAAGAGCAAGAATTGTTCGATGAAGCTCTAAAGCTCAGTATTGCTGAACAAATAACAGAAATTGATAAATACAAATTAATAGACTTCAAGAATCTCAAAGAAAAGCTCATTTCTGTTACTCTACCAGATAATTGGGTTCACTGGTATTCCGATGAATGCACAGTTCACTTTATTAAGCCATCATTATCCGGACAGATATTATCTATCGATTCCACCTTGTCTATTTATCGTTCACTTACTGCTAAGGCTTTTCTAGAGGGCAAAGAAATCCGAATTTCAGTGGACGTTGTCAAGGATATCAGACAGATTGAAACTATAATCCAAGAAATCGATACGAAACAAGCAGTTTTGAAAGAATGTCCTAATACCACCTATCAACATATTTCTAAGGCTACCGAACATCTAAAGCAGCTATTCCCAACCTTTTTCAACCGTGGACCCCCTATAGTAAATATTAGACATTCTGTGGACCCCCTCCCATTGTCCGTAATACATCCTGTGGACCCCCTACAGGGGTCCGTGGACCCCCAAGGGGTCCATGGACCCCAGGTTGGGAACCACTGATCTAAAGGAATGTATACTACAGCTAGAACAAACACCAGAAACCTCATCAAGCTTAGATTTCGATACTCAATCAACTGTTTCATGCGATACACGTTCACATATTAACCGTTTACAATTCATACTGTGCCAATTAGAAAATGCTATTGTTCCTAAAAATAGACGCAAGTATAACATACTTACACAAGTAGTCGCATTGAAGTCTCACTTAATCTCACCAATCTGTTATAATTATTTGCAATCACTAGAGTGCCTTTCACTACCCCATCATAGAAATCTTCAGAAGCTGTACACTAATATCGGGTTAGAAGATGACTACATCGTATATCTTAAACAAGCAACTGCGCATTTCACTCATCAACAACGTAATGTTATAATTCAAATGGACGAAATTCACGTCAAATCGGATCTTACATACAAGGCTGGTAAAATTTTTGGATCCCCTGGGGATCTTAATGAACCCACCCGCACTATTTTAGCTTTAATGGTATCTAGCTTATACAAACGGTGGTCTACCATTATACGTCTTATTCCTTGTTCTACAACATCAGCTGAAATCTTATTTCCGACAATTACAAAAGCTATTTGTGATGTCGAGCTTTGTGATCTTAAAGTTCAAGTGCTTTGCACTTATAACTATCCTATGAATGTCAGCATTTTCAAACTATTCTCACCTGACAAAACTTTGAATCCTTCTGTTCCCCACCCTTGTGATTCTAACCGTACTTTGTTCCTACTATTCGATTTTGTTCACATCTTAAAATCAATACGTAACAACTGGCTAAATCTCAAAGACTTCAATAAAACGTTTCAATATCCTCAGTTTGATGATTTAACCACCACAAGCATCGCATCATTCGAAGATGTACGTCTGTTCTACAGGTCAGATCAACACAGCGTACTTAAATTAGCTCCGCGTCTTACGGCGAAATCTTGTTGGCCTTCTAAGTTGGAACGCCAGAATGTCAGCCTTGCACTAAGGGTTTTCGATTACTCTACTGCTGCTGCTCTATCTATTCAGGATTCATCGAGACAGACTTTCAACTATCAGACATCAGACTTCATAAAAATAATAACTAAAGTTTGGAAAATCTTCAATGTTAATACACCCGTAAAAGGAATACACTTGAAAGACGAATATTCAATGCTACTTCGCTACAATGATGCTAGATTAATTTTCTTAGTCACTTGATCTCATGGCTTGATAATTGGCATAATATGCCAGACAGTGGAAAGTTAAGCAAGCAAACGTTTACAAGTTTTAAGCATTCAACGATATCTCTCACGAAAATTGTCAATCACCTTACTGAAAGTTGTGGTTTCGATTATGTCCTCACTTCTTTTCTTCAGAACGATCCTTTAGAGCATCATTTTGGTTTATATCGGATGATGGCCGGAGCACACTATCACATTACATATTGCCAAATACTTGAAACAGAACGTCGTTTGAAACTCTCTAGTATTTTGAAGTTATTTGTAAGTACTACATCCTCTGGTGAAAAACTTCATTATATGATTTTCTCAAATCTTTTGCTACCTCTATTGAAGAACAGACTGTCTCTGACTCCAACTTGTATCTAACTGACTACTCAAACGAATTAAAGGATTTATCAAATTTAAATCTTGACATAAGAACTTTACAAAGTTTGGCTTTTGTCGCTGGCTACGCAGTACATTCTTATTTCAAGAAGTCAAAATGTGAAGCATGTCTTCAGGCATTATCGGAACCTGAACTTCTAGAAATCGAAGAGCCTAAAGAAAGCAAGTACGTTTTGATATCACTACTTGACAGAGGTTCTCTTAAATGGCCATCTGACTGCGTACTCGAGGCTATTATTTGTCTATGGAAAATATTTGTAAAAATCGAGCAAAAGGATCACTTAATGCAAACACTAATAGCTGGGCCCTCTCGCAAGATTCTCATTCAACTGGCCATTGATTTCATCGACGAAAATCAAAGTGAATCATGGAGGGAGAGGTGTACAGGTGTAACGCGTTAGGTTTGGACGTGTTGCGAAAGCTACTTACATCTACCACGAATTGCATTTTATCTAATAAGGTAAAGAATGTAAATTCTCAAATATCATCAAGAGGTGAAGAGAAACGTAAATTAAAGAAGCTCAAAGTACAATGAATCTTTATGCGCTGTTTCGTTAATTAGTTAGTATTAATAAATTAGTACATTAACTACTATACATAATTCGTACATTCACTTATTTTCTTTCTATTTATGAGAGATTAAATGATCTTTGGGCAATAATTATATTTTATTAACTGATAGGGGTAACCTTGTTGACGAGACAATTATTTATTCAATAACCCAAATTTCGTGTTAACCCTTGTGACCTATCCATAGTTCATTTTTTGAAGATAGCACCAAGGCCTGATATTACGACAGGCTTTCATCCAGACTAAATTTCCCGCGCGCCTAGATTCAGTTTGAGATCGCTCCCACGCGCCTAAATTACTCATATTGTATTAAGTCTATGGGAGCATCTATCGATTTTCGCGCGCCTAGAAAATTTTTCATCCAAATTTACGCGCCTCCAGGCGCGTTGCATACGCCTGGATGAAACCCTGATTACGTAGGTCACGGTATGACCCATTTTGGGATTTCAACGACCAGGGGGGTTATTCACTAAACTTCTTAAACTTCAACTTCAACTTAAACTAAGAAAAAACTTAGTTTTTGCTACAAAACTAAGTTTAAACTAAGTTTAAGTTTAAATTTAAGTTTTCGTCTCAAACTTAGCTTTTGCTTAAACTTAAACTTAAACTTAAACTAAGTTTTTGCTTAGTTTTACTGTAAAAACTTAGCAAAAGTTAAGTCCAGTCCGAAGCAGACTTAACTTGATTATTCGCTCCTTTTTGATATGATGGCATCAATAAATATAATTTTAGAGCTTTGTAACAATTCGTACTATCTCCCAACATAGTATACACTTAAAATAAGAATATAATGAAGTGACTTCCACAGTTCCACATAATTATTTTAAAATCATGGTTGGACTAGGATTATTAATAATACATGTATAATTGCGTGGATATTGCGATAGTATTGTTTTGCAATCAATCGCAATACTTCGTCAGGATGACAAGATTTGAATCCTGAAATGGCAAATCTATAAATAATTAATTTTCGATGCTAAAGAGTAAATAATTTTATCCAAACTTACAATAATTGTTGCATTCTGTCACTTCCGATGTCTTTGAAAATTCGTGCCAAGAATTTTTCCGCCGAGGAGATAGCATTACTAATTGACTTAGTTCAAGAGAATAAGCCAAATCTCTTCGGTGCTCTAAGTTCTTCTCTCACCAGTGAAGAGAAAGTTAACATCTGGGAAGGTATCGCCCAAAAGCTTACACAGGCTCATGGAACAGTTAGGACCAAAGATGATGTATCTAAGAAGTGGTCTAACATCTTGGCAAAACACAAGCCGATTATAAACGACAAGTTGTCCTCCATCCGTAAAACAGGAGGTGGGTCCCCTGAAGGAAATTTATCTGAAATGGAGCTTAAGATAAAAGTATTAAGGGGAAGGAACTTTTCTAAGGTGTGGCATCAGGCATTGATCTTTCCCTTTTATCGCCAATCAGTCCATTGAGTGAATCTGAGATGTCCATCGGCAGTGCAACAGATAGAGACATCAAACCACGTCGAAAAAGAAAATTCTTCGACGATCATGTTGCTTTAACTCACTCGGTAAAGAATGTTATTTTGCAAAGTGAACAGGAGAAGCTGGTTGTATTGAAAAGTATAGATAGCAAGTTGGATCGGGTGGTGGATCTCTTAGAAGCTGTAGTATCTAATCAAAATAGGATGCTCTCCAACAATTTTAGCCAAATACAGCCTACTTTCCCACCTTTTCAAACTGTTCCTTCCACACTACCACCTCCCCCTAATCATCACGGGTATTTTTACTCCTTCGTTCCTCCGCACCCTCATCATTTTCAAACTAATGATTAATTTATAATCTTAATGTTTATACTATACAGAATGTATATCAATAATTATTGTAGGTTTATACTATATAAAACTTAATAATTAATCAAAATAATCTGTAATGACTGACTGGCGAACAATACTTCCATTAGTTGTTGATGTATCACCCGGATAACTATCTTCTGCAATAGTATCTTCTACAATATGATCTTCTTGCTCGTTTGTATATATCTGCCATTGTAGCCTATGATCGATGCAAAAATTATGCAGCACCATTGTAGCTACTACTAATCGACAAACTCTCTCCGGGGTGTAACAGAGAGTCCCTCCAGTTTTGTCCATAGATCGCCATCTACTCTTCCAAACTCCAAAAGCGCATTCAATAGTTTTTCGAGATTTCAGAAAAGCTCTATTATAGCGCCTCTCCCCTGGCGTGATTGGATAAATTATTGTTGTAAGGAGGTTAGGCCGTAGTGGATACCCACTATCGCCGAGGAACCTTCCTTTGACAGTGGGTATATCTCCACTAGCAATCCTTCGATTGATACCAGACTGCCTCCAAATAAAGGCATCATGAGTGCACCGGTGCACCCAGGCCATTTGGCGACAATATCAATAAATTTAAATCGGTATCGCGTATTGCTTGGACATTGATGGAGTGAAAGTTTTTCCTGTTGACAAATAGATCTTCGTTACAGGGAGGTGCTAAAATAGGTACATGTGTGCTGTCAATACATCCGAGTACAAGTGGAAAGCCATTTAATTCCAAAAAATTTTGCTGTATTCGTAATTGATCTATTTGATTTGGGAAAACTATATAATCTCGGGCAAAAAAACATAGTGCATCTGTCACTGTACGGATACATCGGGAAACAGAAGGCTGGGATATCCCATGTGAAGTTGCGACAACCGTTTGAAATGAACCGGTGGCGAGAAATTGTAATGTGACAGCTAATTGTGTGGGAGCTGGAATGGAATGTGATCGAATAGTTGATCGATGAAGGAACGTTACAACTTTTTCTTGCAGCTGAACGAACATATATTTAGTAACTCTGTAACGCGCGATAAATTCTGTATCATTATAAACATCAATTTGGTTGAGTCTATCACGAAATACTCTCTGTCGTGACAAACTTTGTGAAAGATCGAGATCAAGTAGAAAAGCGAGTGCCATAAAAGAAAGAATGGATAGTTGTTCAATGTTTATTGTATGTTGATAGACGTAGTTTATATATACACTGCCCTACCAAAAGTCTTCGTACTCCATAAGCATTCCCATAGAAAATAGAAATATAGTGTGTCAATAATAATGTTTATTGTACACTAAATACATGGAATATTGCAATTTAGATTTCATATTCGTAATCTACGCATTCGAAATATACATTTAAAGAAGCTTTGAACTTTATTAGCTACTGATTAGGTTGAAAATTATAATCTTGTGCCACCATGTACCTCTTATTCCCATCTTGTACCATGGGGACAAATGGAAGAAGTGGTACATGGTGACACCGGATGATAATTTTCAAACTAATAAATATGTAATTGAGTTGAAAGCTTCTACAATGGTCAATTCGGTGGCGTAGAATACGATTCTGAAACCAAAGTGGCGACATCTCATAGAATTTGTATACATTAGCGATAAATATTAGAGTAATATAGTACTATTTCCATAGGAAATTTTTGGGTGTACGAATACTTTTGGTAGGGGAGGGTCTAGTACTATACTAGTTTCCAAGTTTAAGTTAAGTTTAAGTTCAAGTTAAGTTTAAGTTTAAGCTTAAGTTTAAGCTTAAGTTTAAGTTTAAGTTTTAAGAAGTTTAGTGAATAAGGCCCCAGATTAATAGGAGAAAACTTTAATACAACTATGTATTAGAAATCGATTTATATAGTAGCATCTATTGAATCAAATTGAATTATTCATTTACAATATAATACTTTATTGTAACTATGATATCAGAAATTGATGTGCATAGTAATAGCTATTGAATGTAAATTAATTATTTATATATACTAGAATTCTTCATTGTGATTATAATATCAACAATAACTTGAATCGAATTAACACTGAATCAATTGAATTATTCATAAATAGTAGATCTTCATCAAAACCACGAAATGATTGTATAATTGAATTTTAATGAATTTACGATTTTAGAAAGTTAAGGGTTAATTGTGGCAACTTTGAGCCTAATTATCAGGAAAATGAGGACGGATTAACAAAATCGTGAAGAGCTATCAGTTGCAAAATACTTTTCTAATACTAATGATTCAAAAATATTTTTTGTTATTACATTTATTTTCATGTGGGACAAAAAAAGCTAAATGTCCCGTTAAAATTTTTCCCAAGTCGAAATTGAAAAATCAGGCCACGAAGTGCACATTAATCAACAACCAGACACCTATCCTGAAAATCTCAGAGCTCTAGCACTTATGGTTTAGCCTGGGGAGGCGACACGGAGAAATAAAACAAAATCCAAGGCAGTAAGATTAGAACTGGGCCACTATACTATAGTATAGTCGGCACAGTAAATAATAAAGGCAGTGATTCCAATACTGGGGGTAACTGGGCCACTAATTCAGACCTGGGGCTGATTACTAGTGAGTGATTACGATTACGATTACGATTACATCCTTCAGAAAAAGCTTGATTATGATTACGATTACGATTACAGGAAATGTTGTAATCGATTACAATCGATTACAATTCATTTTCTTTACGATGCAATTACGATTGTTTCGATTAAGCCCCGGAGTTTCATGCGCACGAAAAATAATGCCCGTGTGCATGGGGGTAGCCACCAAGAATTATTTGTAGGGGCCGGATATATATTTGGAGGTGCAATGAGATCAGCGAACCCTGAAACTATATCCTTATTTAAAGTTACTGTGGAAAATTTGGGGGGGGGGCCTGGTGCCATACCTGGGGCTGATTTGGGTGATTACGATTACGATTACGATTACATCCTTCAAGAAAAGCTTGATTATGATTACGATTACGATTACAGGAAAAGTTGTAATCGATTACAATCGATTACGATTGTAATCGTAATCAGCCCCAAGCCTGGCCACTATACTAAAGTATAGTCGGCACAGTAATAATTTATATAATAATAATAATATAGAAATAAAGGCAGTGATTTAAATACTGGGCCACTATACTATAGTATAGTCGGCACAGTATAATAAAAACTAGCGCGCTTCGCTTGCTAGGTCGCTTCGCGGCAGAACACAACCACACACCAACCGCTTCGCGGTTGGTGTGTGGTTTATATACTGCTAATATTGATTATAAAGCGTAAATAGGCCTAAAATAGTAGAATTTAACAATGTGAAATTTAGTGATTGCGTCATCATGCGATAATGAGTAAGCATATTGGTGATCTGGTGTGACCAACGTGTCCGCATCATTAATGTCCATGTTCTATTAAATTTTCAGATTTTTATCTCTTAAGTCAGACAAATTCCTTTATTTGATTTATTTGCTTTAATCCATTTTAGAAATACGGTCATACTGCCACCAATATGGCAACAGCACCAACATTCAGCCCTCAATCTATAAAGGTTCCCAGGGCACAGTCTAAAGAGGAAAGTAATAAAGACAGTCAGTGAATTCCAAACTGATCACTACATAGCATAGTAGTCGGCACAGTAAAAACTTGATGTTGCTAAACTACAGTAAATCAAAGTGTATGCTAATCAGTACTTCTCAAAATCTTCGGGATCAGCCCCAAAAGCAATTAGCTGTATACATTGGTTTTAATCTACATAGTCCAGCGTCATAGCCATAAAATTTCACAAGATTGTTCATTTTTTTGATAAAAGCACCAAAATTTGTACACATGTACTTTGATGTAGTGCAAACATTTTTGGATATTGAGGCAATTGAAAGAGTGTCTATATCGGCCATGACAGCTCGCCAAAGTAACCACGTCCGATAGTGTTCGCCGGACGTGTTTCCCATAAAAACTTGTTCAAATTAAGTTATATCGTCTTTTTATTGTTGAATTCGGTTTCGAAGTAAAATTTCCGATAATTTGATATATCACATGACCATATTTGGAAGAATTTTTTCCATAGCAACGCTGGAATGTATCAGGAATGTGTCAAAAATTCCTTTCTCCAATTGTGTCCTTACCAGAGATGCAGCGGTCTGGACCGGACCGGACCGACCGGTCTCAGGTCGGTCCGGTCTGCTTGTTTTCAAGTGCGGTCTGGACCGGTCCAAATTAACGATATAACGGTCTGGACCGTTCATCGGTCTGGACTCATCCTAGATTGGACAAGCGATCGGGCTCAAATCCGTTATTACCCATTGTTTACAAGCACATAAGTAATAAGTATCTTATAAACACAAGTTGATATAATTATCCACCCTACTTTGCGGTCTGTAACGGTCCAAATAAGGGATATAACGGTCTGGACCAGTACATCGGTCTGGACCGGTTCATCGGTCTGGACCGGTCCAGACCGATCCAATATTTTGATCATACGGTCTGGACCGGTCCGGACTGTCCAGAAAAAATCATGACGGTCCGGTCCGGTCCATGAAATTTCCGGACCGCTGCATCTCTGGTCCTTACCCAATCGAGTGACCCCTCTTTCGACTCCACTCAACTACCTGAGTATACTTATGCACATACCGACCCTGTAAAACGTGATTTGATAAAATTATTCGATATTCACCGTGATTTACCATATATATCGAATAATTTTATCAAATCACGTTTTACAGGGTCGGTATGTGCATAAGTATACTCAGGTAGTTGAGTGGAGTCGAAAGAGGGGTCACTCGATTGGGTAAGGACACAATTGGAGAAAGGAATTTTTGACACATTCCTGATACATTCCAGCGTTGCTATGGAAAAAATTCTTCCAAATTAGAGGTGCACCGGATCCTGGATCCGGTTCCGGATCCGGCCGGATTTCCCCATTTTTTGTGGATCCGGGATCCGGCCGTATCCGAGATGAGGTTACCGGATCCACCGGATCCGAATCTGTATATGTATCAAGTGTTTAATTGATTCTATTAATCAAAGTAGCCTCTAATTACTTACAAAAAATATTCAATGCTCTACGCCAATTCAAATTTATTTTAATTTTATGAAGTAATAGGAGACATAAACTATTTAAATATCTTTGATTGACAGTTTGAGGAAAATATGGATAAGAAACTTCGAACTCACGTTTGATCAGGATTGCTTAAAAAATTTATTATTTTGAATAGACAATTAGTTACAGTGGAATTCGCTTAGAAAACTACTCAGCTTAAAATGTACTATGGGATAATACGCACTATTCTCTAATATTGATTTTTTCCCCTATCAAATGCATTATACAATATTAGGTTAATACCTAATCGGATAAAAAGTTCCTCGGATAAGACCTACCGATTTTGATTCTCTAGTAAATATATCTATATTATTAAATCTCGATTGTTGTGTGTGTGTGTGTTTGTGTGTTTGTTTGTCCGGATTGTATTAAAGTGATGGGGGAATAGAAACCACATTTATATATGAGATATAAACTAACTTTCAAATGTTATAATAGGTAAACAAGTATGCTGAACACGAATTTCGCGTTTATAAATTTCTCATATTAATATTTTTTGTTGTTGTTTACACAAAATAGGTAAACAAATAAATGAAAATTTAAAATCAACCTAGAAGTTAGCTTTCAACGAGTATTATAGGTAAACAAGTATGCTGAAGACGATTTTCGCGGTTAAAATTTTCTAATATGAATATTTGTTGTTGTTGTTTACACAAAATAGGTAAACAAATTAATGAAAATTCAAAATCAACCTAGAAGTTAACTTTCAACGGGTGTTGTAGGTAAACAAGTATGCTGAACACGAATTTCGCGTTTAAATTTTATAATATGAATATTTGTTGTTGTTGTTGTTGTTATTGTTTACTCAAAATAGCTAAACAATTTAAAGAAAATTCAAAATCAACCTAGAAGTTAGCTTTCAATGGGTATTATAAGTAAACAAGTGTGCTGAACACGAATTTCGCATTTATAAAATTCTAATATGAGTATTTGTTGTTGTTGTGGTTTACACAAATAGGTAAACAAATTAATGAAAATCAAAATCATAACGTCCCTTTCTACCATTTCCATGGTAGAAAATGTGAGGAGTAAGGCCGCATAGCGGCCGTTAACTTGAGGTGCGTAGCACCGATCTGTCGCAAAGCGACCGAGACCGAAGGGCTCGTCTATTATATTTCGGTTGGTACGTACATAAAAACTGTAAGCTGGACTCAGTTAGTATTTTGATTTAGTGTACGTGACAACTATAATACATTAATTTTTATCGTTAGATATGTTAGAGTCTTGTATTCCCTACATCGTGTTCATATCATCTAACAAGTCCGTGGTGATGGAATATGCTTTGGCGGATCCGGATCCGGTAAAATCCGGATCCGGCCGGATTTGCAGATCCAGGATCCGGCGAGATCCGGATCCGGTGCATCTCTATTCCAAATATGGTCATGTGATATATCAAATTATCGGAAATTTTACTTCGAAACCGAATTCAACAATAAAAAAGACGATATAACTTAATTTGAACAAGTTTTTATGGGAAACACGTCCGGCGAACACTATCGGACGTGGTTACTTTGGCGAGCTGTCATGACCGATATAGACACTCTTTCAATTGCCTCAATATCCAAAAATGTTCGCACTACATCAAAGTACATGTGTACAAATTTTGGTGCTTTTATCAAAAAAATGAACAATTATATGGTTGTGCCGCTGCACTAACAGGAGAATGTGACCAATCAAAAGCTACTAGGTTAATCGTTGGTAATAAACTTCTCTGGTCATCACATATAGATTACATAACATAGAAATATTAGTATGCGTCTCAAAGTCCTTTACAGAATCAAAAATGTCTTTCCAATCTCTTCCCGCCTTACTTACTTCAACTCTTTAATCTCCTCGTAAATAGATTACTGTTCAACTGGAGTGGCGGACACATGCGTGAAATGAACAGGTTATTCGCAATTAAAGAGATGTGCTCACCTAATTCTTGATAAAAATAACGAACCACGAGGATCTATCTGCACATCTTCACTTTGTTTCCAATCCACTTAAGATTCAAATATAGGAAATCCCTACTAGTTCATCAATCAATTAACAAATTATACCTGGCCATAGCCTACTATATATAAGCCCTAACATCAAAATGTGGATTTTGGACCAAAGATGTGTTAGCCGATATAAACGATAAAATACAGGCAATAGCAAATTTAGAGAAGATGTATATTTTTAGTCAGTTAAACCTTTCTAAAAGCTTTAGAACCATCATATCACTGATAATACGGTTTCCACCCCATAAGCATACTAAAATTGAATACAGCTGATTTAATATTAATATATAATTCAACATATATTTAATAGTTATAGACATAATTTTACAATTACAGGTCACAAATACATTATAAGAGGCAACACGGTACATTCATCACTCATTAGTTTAATCAAACATCTCGCAACAGCATCGAACTTCTCATTACTATTTATTATTCTGACGGGAACATGAACATCACTAAATTTTTCTGTTACCTAGTGGAAAATGATAAAATATATTTGTGGTTCCAATTAACAATACACAAAATCAAATCAACTAAGAATACACGCATGCATACGTATCCTTTAATGGAATTTTTTAAACTTTCGCTTCTCAGTATTCTTGAAAATCACCATAGAATTGTAATTTTTAACCTTATTCGCTAAGAAACAATTCACAGCAACGAATACAAGCTTCTGAAGGACATGTGAACCATTCACACTACAAGATGAACACTTCTCTCTCCATAATTTACAACCATCAGCATCTAATAATACATTCATAGATAAGTCAACAAGAATTTTTCTACAATGACCTTTCACAAATATCTCCATTAGTTCGCTATCATTTTCTATGCAAATTAAGATCTTCCAAACAGTGACAATAGATTCTAGGACTACCTCCGATGGATATTTCAAACCTCCTCGATCAGAGAGTTCTAATAGTTTGAACTTAGATATAGTATCAGATTCATCGACGAGTAAATCTCTTTCAATAGTCAAAGAATCCCAGCATATACGACATGGTTGACTACGTTTCAAGTATTGATGTACTGAATAGCCAGCAATAAAGGCTAATGACTGAAGTACCTAAAATTTACAGTCAATGGCTGAGAGGTCTGATATAGCGCTCAAGAAAGGATCAGTGTCAACTTCACTGGTGGAATCTGCGCTATCCGATGGTGAAAATGATTGAATGAACTCTTGCAAAGAAGTACTAGAATCATTCTGATTGGAAAATAGACGTAGTATATTGGATACTTTAAGACGAGGTTCTGATTCTAAGATCTGAAGATAGGAAACATGATAATTAGCTCCTGACATCATACGATATAGTCCAAAATGATGTTCCAATGGATCAGTCTGCAAGAAAGATGTCAAGAGGTATGAAAACTCACAGTCCTGAGTTAGAAAATTTGCTATCTGTGGCTACACGAGGCATGCATGTTTGAAGCTGGTAAACTTCTGCTTGCTTAATTTGCCACCTTTCCCAGACAGTGACTCCCAAGCTTCTAGCCAATAGACAATCCTGTAAGAGAAACCGCTCATCGTTAAATCTTATTAGACAATGGGTCGTTCAACCTGATATGTTCATATGGCATATTTATATTGAAAATTTTCCAGAGAGATAGGAGAATCTCAACGAAATCAGGTGTTGCATTTGAATGCAGGAGAATGCTGCTCATCCTGGATAGCTAGAGCAGCAATTGTAGATTCGTGTATTACTTTTAGGACCAACTTAACATTTTGCGTTCTAAATTGGATGGATAACAAGCCTTATAAGTCAAACGAGGGGCAAGTTTAGCAAGGCTATCTCTCTCAGAATTATATAGTATACGGATATCACGGAAAGAAGCATGACAGATTTTCAATGGATAAGCGCATCGGTCAATAGAAAAACAGTTCAAATCAGGATAAGAAAAGAGCTTATTATCAGTTTGTTGATTCAACCAATTATTGCGAATAGTTTTCAGAATATGTACGAAGTCAAATGTAAGGAAAAGACCTCTGCGTATATCAAAGGGTGTGATACTCGAGTCTCCAGCTTTCTATTAGGGGAAAACAATTTGAAAAGTTTCACATTAAGGGGATAGTTGTCAGTGGAGATGATTTCAACGAACAAACCACAATCTTCAACATCATGAATACAAGATTTGATAGTGTCGAATAACTTTTCAGCTGTTACAGAAGCACATGGGAGTAGACGAACAATACAAGATATTTTTACTGCAGT
Organism: Hexactinellida sp. DTS-2022; assembly: GCA_028753945.1. Classification (NCBI taxonomy): domain Eukaryota; kingdom Metazoa; phylum Porifera; class Hexactinellida; species Hexactinellida sp. DTS-2022. Next base: position 1,474,056 of record JAPNXP010000012.1, on the reverse strand, counting down.
CAAATGGTTGTCTCGAGGGAAAGCAGTTCAGCGCGTGTTCGAGTTGAGAGCAGTAATTTCAGAATTTCTTCTCTCTAAAAATCATTTTCTGGCAGAATACTTTTTAGATAAGCACTTTTTAGCCAGAGTAGCTTATCTCGCTGACATGTTTTCTGCTTTGTGTGCTGTCAATGCCTCACTTCAAGGCAGAGACAGTTATGTTTGAAGCATGTGACAAACTTGGTGCTTTCTCTGACAAGTTAAAACTTTGGAAAAGAAGGGTACAACGTGGACAACTGGGACATTTTCACAATCTTAAAAACTTTATTGACTCAGAATCCAGTGAGTGTACTTTTCACTCTGTTATTATCGAACATATTGACATCTTGTTGAACTATCTCGAACAGTACTTTGAAGATGACATAGCAAACAGTGGGTTAAATTTCCATTCGATCAATCGACCCTTGATCTCATTTCGGATGATGATTTCAACACAAAGGATGAATTCATTTCACTTCGTGCTGATCAAATTTACTTAAGTGTCAGTAGATCAGTTTTGGATCCGCCGATTGGATACTTATCCTCTTCTTGCTTATGAGGCAATTAAAGTTTTAATGGCGTTTCCAACATCTTGGTAATGTGAGGCTGCATTTAGTCAAATAAACATCATCAAAACAAAACATAGAGATCAGTTAGATGTAGAACCAGATATCAGGGTTGCTCTTAGTTCCACTTCCCCTCGTATAGAGCATATTAAAGTAACTAAACATAAACAAATTCACATGCACACTTGAAGACAACAGTGAAATGCTATGAGTATTAGTTCATTACACACTATTCTAATCCTTGACATTAAAGTATCCTTAGTATCCAAACTTTAAAATTATTTGTACAAACTTGGGAAGGGGGAATGCAAAAAATGGTGTTGAAAAAGGGGGAATCAGATAAAAAAAGTGTGGAAACCACTGATCTAAAGCGAAGAACTGTCATGATAATACCCATAATGAGCTATTGTTAGTGAAGTTTTTTATTTTCCAGGGTGGCCATCCAGCTATCGAAAACAGAAAATACGATCCAAATGCTCTACTATATTATACTATACAAGTTGCTCGTCTGTGCTACGCGCGTTCTTACAAATTTGCAGCCTGGCTTGCGGCCTTCGCTTGTATTTATAGCGTGTTCCATGATGGCCTACTTAATATACGGCTAGATATGTCACCGAGAAGGCCAGTTTCTAATTTTCATTTTAGGATAAACTATGCCTCCTATTGTTGTTATTTGGGTTGTATATGGGGTAATCAACCATTGCGAGTCCATTAGAACAACTTTTGAGAATCTCAGATTTGTGGTTAAGCTGTTTAGGCGCAATTTAATGATGACGGTAACAATCTATGGTAAATGAAAAAATTTCAAATATCATAAATTTCAGTTTATTCCTACTTTCTAATAATTTTATAATAGGAATACTAATATAGGGATATATTTCATACCCCAAAGGCTACTAAATCACAAAATGGCGACATTCTAAAAAAATGTAAAAATTATTAAGCAACCACATGCTAAAATACAAGTAGTATCCGAATTAAAACTTACTATTTTCGTACATAAAACGTATATAATTGCTGGTTTATATATATTCATTCTCATTATATATTCGGAAAATGCATTCTAAGTATATTAGCAATTAGTTCATTTTATCGCAGTTCTTTAGACTCGAATTTTATATTTTGTATATTTGTGGTGTCATCATTAAATGGTGCCTAAATAGCTTCACCACAAATCTGAGATTCTCAAAAGTGGTTCTAATGGACTCGCAACGGTTGATTACCCCATATACAACCAGGGTTGTAAATAAATCATTTTTTTTTTCTCAAATCAAATCAAATCAAATCATTTTAGATTTAAAATTATTTCAAATCAAATCATTTCAAATCATTTGAGATTCCAAATCATTTCAAATCAAATCAAATCAAATATTTGAAATTTCAAATAATTTCAAATCAAATCAAATCAAATCAAATATTTGAAATATTTGAAACTTTCAAATCATTTACGAATCACTGTCAAAACGTATAGAAATTTTGAAAATAATCTTATATATTTGAAATTGAATTGAAAATGAAGTGAAATTATATTAAAAGCGATTTGGAAACGATTTGAAAATGATTTAAAGAATATTATTTAAATGATCTGCAAATGATTGAAAAATGATTTGAAATGATTTGAAAATCAAATCATTTTCAAATCATTTTTAAATCAATTCCGAATCACTATTAAATCGCATTCAAATTTTGAAAATGATCCTATATAATTGAAATGAGTTTGGAAATGATTTGAATAAGAATAGAAAATGATTTGAAATTATTTGAAAATGATTTGAAAAATGATTTGAAAATGATTTGAAAATGATTTGAAAATGATTTGAAAATGATTTGAAAATGATTTGAAAATGATTTGAAAATGATTTGAAATTCAAATCATTTTCAAATCATTTTTAAATCAATTCCGAATCACTATTAAATCGCATTCAAATTTTGAAAATGATCCTATATATTTGAAATGGATCCGGAAATGATTTGAATAAGAATAGAAAATGATTTGAAATGATCTGCAAATGATTTGAAAAATGATTTGAAAATGATTTGAAATTATTTCAAATCAAATCAAATCAAATTATTTGAGAATTCAAATATTTTCAAATCAAATCAAATCAAATCATTTGAGAATTAAAATAATTTCAAATCAAATCAAATCAAATAATTAGCCACTCAAAATTCTTTTAAATCAAATCAAATCAAATCAAATATTTGAAATATTTGATTTGATTTACAACCCTGTTAATACAACCCAAATAATAACAATAGGCATAGTTTATCCTAAATGAAATTAGAAACTGGCCTTCTCGTTTTATGGCCTTCTCGGTGACATATCTAGCCGTATACTAAGTAGGCCATGCATAGCCTACTACAGGTAAACCTCCCAAAACGGCACCTCCGAGTAGCGGCAACCTTCGAGTAGCGGCAACCTCCGAGAAGCGGCACAAAATCATTCTCCCCGATGGGTGCCGCTTTGGGAGTTTTACCTTACGAGCAACCTCCCAAAGCGGCAACCTCCGAGAAGCGGCACAAAATCATTCTCCCGATGCGTGCCGCTTTGGGAGGTTTACCTGTATACATAATGCCTAAGAGTAACTTGTGGATTTTGGACCAGGGATGCGTTAGCCGATATACATGTTAAATTCCAAGTATTATTAAATAAACCAACTATGTAATGCCAGCATTGATTCAAGGTGTAGTAAATATCTTAGACACTGATATTTCAGTTTACCACCCCCCCTTACTTTATATTAACACTACCATTGAGAATTGATACTTTATTTAACATACAAATAAGGATAACATATAATATTACACAACAATACTGTATTCAAATAAATTCACAAAAAGTAACATAAACTCTATATCAGGACGTAGGTTTTTCATTGAACTTCTATATAACATCTTTCCAATATCAGCTTCCCTCTCCAACTCGTCTACTTTGTACTCGTCTACTCTAATATTCTATTATGAAGATAAACATGAATCAAAAAACATAAACAAAGGAACGGCATAATATAAACAAAGAAAAGTAATAAGAATACATGATGTCAATGAAATTTTTTTAATTTTCGCTTCTCCGTTGCTCTGGAAATTACCATTGAGTTGTAATTTTTTACCATATTAGCTAAAAAACAATTCCCAGCTACAAATATAAGCTTTTGAAGAATATAGAAACCACTTACAGTACAAGATGGACATTCCTTTCTCCACGATTGGCAATAATCGGCTTCTAAAATTACATTCAAGGTTAGATTAACTATGATTTTCCTTGATGGACCTTTGACAAACGCCGGCATGAGGTCGCTATCATTTTCAATGCAGATTAGGATCTTCCAAGCAGTAACAATGGATTCTAGGACTACCTCAGATGGGTATTTCAATCCTCCGCGATCGGAGAGTTCTATTAGTTTGAATTGAGATAGAGTAGAGGGTTCATCGACAAGTAGATCCCTATCAAAAGTTAAGATATCCCGACAAATACGACAAGGCTGACTATGTTTTAAGTATTGGTGTACTGAGTAGCCAGCAATAAAGGTTAAGGATTGAAGTACCTGTATATTACACTCAATAGCAGAAAGATCTGAAATTGCATGCAAGAATGGATCTAGGTCAAAATCGTTATTAGAATCTGCACCTTCCAAAGATGAAAAAGAGTGAATGAACTCTTGAAAAGAAGATGTGCTAGAAACAGTTTGATTGGAAAACATGCTTAGGATGTTAGATACTTTAAGACTGCGCTCTGATTCTAAGATTTGCAGATAGGAAACATGGTAATTTGTTCCTGACATCATACGATACAGCCCAAAATGGTGTTCTAATGGGTCTGTCTGTAAGAATGATGTTAATAAGTAGGAATAACCACAGGTCTCTGTTAGAAAATTTGTTATCTGGGGTAACACAAGACATGCATGTTTTAAGCTTGTAAATATCTGTTTGCTCAATTTACCACCTTTCTCGGGCAGTGACTGCCAAGCATCTAACCAATAAACAATTCGTGTCAGAAAGATAAATCGCTCATCATTAAATGTTAGAGGTTTAGACATAGGATCATTCAAACGAACATGTTTATAGGGCATGTTAACGTTGAAGATTTTCCAAAGAGATAAGAGAATCCCAACAAAGTCAGAAGTGTTGGATTTAAATGCTGGAGATCGTTGTTCATTCTGTATGGCTAAACCAGCAATGGTGGATTCATGAACTACTTTCAAAACCAACTTAACATTCTGACGTTCAAGGCTGGATGGGTACATAACAAGATTTAGCTGTCAAACGCGGAGCGAGTTTTGCCAAGCTATCTCTCTCGGGGTTATATAGCATACGGATGTCACGGAAAGAAGCATGACATATTTTTAATGGATAGGTACACTGGTCAATAGAAATACAATTCAAATCCGGATAAGAAAACAGTTTACCATCAGATTGCTGATTTAACCAATTATTTCGAACACTTTTAAGAATATGTACAAAGTCAAACGTGAGGAAAAGATTTCTATTGATATCACAAGGATGTGGTACTTTTGCATCCAGTTTGCCAATAGGGGAAAACAATTTAAAAAGTTTGACATTAAGAGGATAGTTGTCGGTAGAGATGATTTGAACGAATAAGCCACATTCCTCGACATCACGAATACAAGATTTGATAGTCTCGAATATATTTTCAGCTGTTACAGAAGCACATGGCAAAAGACGAACAATAGAAGACCATTTCTTATACAAGCTGGAGACCATAATCACGAAAACAGTCTTTGTAGGATTACCTGGATCAAGGTTAGAACGAAGTATTTTACCCCCTTTATATGAAATATCGGATTTGCATGAATCTCATCCATTTGAAAAATAACATGCCTTTGTTCCAGAGAGAAAGATTGTGTGGCTTGTTTAAGGAATGTAAAGAACTCGTTTTCAAGACCAAAGGATGAATACAACTTTTGTAATGTACTGGGGTGCGGAAGAGATAGACAGGACATACTCTGAAGATACTGGTATGATACAGGTGAAATGAGATGAGTTTTCAGAGATAAAATTTGGGTTAATACGTTATATCTCCGCCTATTTTTCGGGACAAGACTGTTTTGAAGTTGGCAAATAATAAATTGGAGTCTAGAAACCTCTGGATAAGGAATCAGTTCGTCATCGGATTTGGTTTCATGCATATTATCAATAATTTGTTGGAGGTGACGTTCTGCGGAAGCGATATGAGATGCATTATTAGAACTAGTGGGAAAAGTTTCAGTGTCTATAGAAGGTGGTGGATTGGAAATTTCATCAAGGATAGATACAAGTTGTCGAATATCACTCAAAGTTACTTGAGAAATTGAAAACATTTCACCTTTAAAATAAGCTTTTACGGATAAATCAAATTCGACTGACAAGTACGTATCAACTTCAATTTTACGATTATGAAAACCAGGACGCATAATAATTAAAGTAAATTCATCAGGATACCATAAGGACCACGTTTTATGTATAGAGAGAAAAGGTAACTTATCTTGTAACTCCTGGAAACTTTGGATCTTAAATCTTTCATTTTCTTCAACTTCTGACTTGAGACTAAGTGTCACCGCTTGATTGAGGAGCTCGTCATCCTTGCATTCTCGAGAGAGACGGCTGCGTTTGTTGGTAGAGTGAGATGAATAATATAGTGGACATCCTGGTAGTATAGCTGGCACTGCTCCCTCTTTCAGCTTAGGACGACTTCTTGGCATCTCTCGATAACTCCCGTCTCCATTCGGGACTCTATGCATATATTCGATATCTTCCTCTCTAAAATGCTTCGAGCATACATACACGACTTTCAGCTCATCAACATCTTCTCTGCGTAGAGCTCGCAGCCAAGCGTGTTTCAGTTCATCTGGCTCAAGTGGCATCTTGAAAACTGGAATTCTGTCATTCGGGTCGTAATTGCTCCTGCAGCCTGGGGCAGAACAATTGTTCGGCACATTCGAAAATATTAGCAGCTAGCAAAATTTAGATAACAGGAATGTTAGAAAGATGCGCAAATAAAGGAAAAATAGAATATAAATAAAGTTATCTAGAAAATCTATCAAAACATCTACAGGTAAACCTCCCAAAGCGGCACCCATCGGGAGAATGATTTTGTGCCGCTTCTCGGAGGTTGCCGCTACTCGGAGGTGCCGCTTTGGGAGGTTTACCTGTATTACTCAATTGTATTAATACATAATAGTCTAATTTAATACATTATGGGTGATTAATAATTATATCGGCTAACGCATCCCTGGTCCAAAATCCACAAGTTACTCTCAGGCATTATGTATAGTAGGCTATGGGCCATGGTTCCATTCAAATAATATACCAGTGCTAATTAAATACCGTGGAACTTGATAATGACGGCCAGGGTTTCATCCAGGCGTGTAAATGTGAACGAACACATTTTAGGCGCAGGAAATCGAAATATACGTCGTTATGTACTGGTGACCGCTATAGAGGGGGAGTTGTTCAAAAGTTAGATAACGAAAAATTCACGAAATTATGGAAAAAAATTCACGAAATTATCATTTTGCAATAAAAAGGATAGTCTGCCACATTGGTAATCCATACCCAACTAGGAAGCGTTACCTAGCGTATATTTATATCCGTGAACCCAGCTTTTGGTTTATAGTGAAGGACAAAACCAGGCACGGATCCACCGGGGGGATGACCCCCCAGGGCCGGATTAAGGTCTTCGTAGGCCCAATTAGGCCCCAAATTATTCGTAGGCCCTAGGCACAGTGCCTACTATGCCTATTGGATAATCCGGCCCTGCCCCCCCCACTAATTCTAGCCTGGATCCGTCCTTGGACAAAAACGAATTAATTGGAAAATTATAATCCAATAAGCGCCTGTTTGGAATTTGAATTTGAACGGACAATTTGCTAGATAATATAGCTTGTCAGTGTGTAACATACCGACTCTAGATATAGAAAATTAATCCCCACTAAGGAACTGTACAACTCCGTGGAGAATAGTTACTGAATTGATTCGTATTAATTGGATAATAAATAGACACAATGGAATGTTTGAAATGTATGACTAGCAGGGTTGCCGTCGGAGTGGAATTTCCATTCCATTCCCACAGGATTTCTGTGGGAATTCCGATGGGGATCCCCATATGAATCAGCAAATAAATCCAGTGGGAATAAGAGGAGATTCATGGGAATGGGAATGAAATTCCACAGCAAATTATTACTTAATTGTCACAATTTGGCTATAACTCACGCCCCTTTAAAGCTAGAAGGTTAACTGTGCGGTTAGAATGCATAGCAGATACTTAAATTCTGAGCAAATCATATCAAAAACTGAATGGAAATATTAGAGACCAATTTTATATTGTGAGAATTCAAATTATATGTATGATCTCGGATCCTATCCTCAATATCACAGGACCGGAGGGCGGAGGGAGCAAAATTAAACATGTAAATCAAAAATTCTAAATGAGGGGTTTGCAAGATTTGATGGCCATTTCAGTCGCAACATTGGTACGCCATTTGCAACTTCCCACACATACAAATAGGCTGTGATAACAATTCAGAAAAAGTAGTAGTGAAAATGTCGTAACTGGTGTAACAGCCTTGTATCAGTTGTATTGATATTCATAAGGGTGGGGATCCATATGGGAAACCCCACAAGTAAATCTGATTCCCATTCCCATGGGTATGGGAATTCCCATCCCCAAGGCAACCCTGAATTGGCTAGACAGTCGGAACACGATTACTGATTGGATCTCGACCAATTAAATCAGTCTCAGTTCGGCATTCTATAATGCACACTTAAGAATTGATAGACATAAAATCCTTACCTATAATTGTATGCTAGCGGCAAAAAATCCATACTCGAAGAACGCTCGAATAATATTTATTCTATGTGTTGTCACCTTGCGGATGGAATATTTGAATATTTTTATTAAGTTTTAGAGCTTGTTTCTAGATATAGTATTACCTAACCTCCCTTCCAAATATCAAGTTTGTAGCTCTTACCAGTTCCTCAATCAATTCTGGACAAACAAACAAAACCATATATTAAGATTTACACATTAATTATTAACCCTGTTTCAATGTGTAGTATACTAGAGAATGTAAAATTAAAAAATAGTATTCTTCACAACGTTGGCCCACATTCATCATAGTTCTGTTTATCAATCCAATCTTTCTGAAAAGTGCTAAGAGATGAGAGGATGGAACCGCCAATCCAAACAGAGTACTTCCTCTCTGGTGGAGCGATAACCTTAACTTTTGCATTTTCTGGAACCAAAGCAGTTAGTTCTTTGGTCATGCGCTCCACCAGCCCCGGGAACATAGTACTACCACCTGAAAGTACAATGTTAGCATAGAAATCTTTCCTAATGTGCATGTCACACTTCATAATTCCGTTGTAAGTGAACTGGGATATTCCAGGACACTCCAGTCCAAGAAAACTAGGTTGAAAGAGTACTTCGGGACAGCGAAAGCGCTCCTCATTGAGTGTAAATATCTGTCCGTCTGGTAGCTCATAGATCTTCTCACAAGCTGAGGAGCTTTCAGCCATCTTCATTTCTTGTTCAAAGTCTAGAGCGATATAGGAAAGCTTTTCTTTCATGTCACGGGAAATTTCCCATTCAGCGGTTGTAGTCAACGAGTACTCCCTCTCATTCAGCATCTTTGTAAGGTAACCGGTCAGGTCGCAACCCGAGAGAGACATCTTCTGGATTGCATTCGTATGCGAGTACCCATTGGATATTGAATAGGTGTGTGCAACACCTTCACCCACATCAAGTATAAACGCACTACTTCGTCCCGATGCATACACGGACAGAATACCCTGAATAGCCACATATGTGGCAGGACAGTTGAAAGTTTCAAACAAAATTTCCATCATTTTTTCGCGGTTAGATTTAGGGTTTAACGGGGGTTCTGTGAGAAGAATTGGATGTTCTTCTGGGGCAACGCACAGTTCATTAAAGAAAGCATGATGCCATATAGCCTCCATATCGTTCCAGTCCGTAACTATTCCCCGTTGTACTGGATATGTGAGTGTGAGTACACCACGCTTCGCCTGTGCCTCATCTCCTACATAACTATCCTTGTTACCAATGCCTACCATGGTAGGGTCATGGTGGGGGCGACCAATCATACAAGGGAATACAGCGCGAGGAGCATCGTCACCGGAAAAACCAGCTTTGCAGGTACAGGAGCCGTTGTCAATTACCAAAGCAGTTAGTTCGTCATCCATTTGTATATAATATGAGTAGTCTGTATATAATTCAGTGAAATAAATACTAGATTTGTACTTGAATGAATATGCATATTATAAATTCATGGCATCGCCCAAATTATTCAACTAAAATACTGAATCTATCAAAATTGACGAGTGTGAAGTTAGCAGCGAGTTCCAGCAGCGAAATATGAGCTCAACTAAACACTTAATAAATCAGTCAATTTTCATTCAATTCACATTACATTTCTTGAGGACCTTAATCTAGTATGGGGGTTTTGCTATTTCCAAAAACTAACCCATATCACACCTGCATAATGATATTGCAAATATTTCTCTAAATTTCCCACCATAAAATTACAGCTGACATTATAGATTTAATTTATAATATCGGCTTCAATTTTCTAAACTACTACGTGTACTAAATTCTATTTCAACTTTCTTATTGGTGTAGATAATCATCTCATTATCCTCTCTTTTTTAATCTTTTCTAGCGTCACAATCAGTGGTGTTTTGCCAAAAAAAGAAGTGGGGGGGCCTCCCTTTTCAAATTTTGCATTCTCTTAGAAAACATAGGTGAAAACGGCCCCCAATAATGAATCTATAGATAACTGATAGGAAGGAGCGCCCCCCCCCCCCAAAACATCACTGGTTACAATCTCAAATATTTAAAGAATCTTTGTAAATCTTGCAGTTTTCTACTCTATCAACTTTAACTATAGGCTGATAGTCAGGGCCGTAGAAAGCGCCCCAAAAACCCCCCTGCTGGGGGGCCCCGCATTTAGGGGCCCCCATAAATTCATATAACAAAATTATATTACTTATTCATTACTATGTAGGGGCCCCCTGAGGGGGTCCGGGGGGGGGGGGCAGGACGCATAGCTACGGCCCTGCTGATAGTGATCCCAACACAAACTCATGTATATTCTTTTTCAGTTAGATCATGTGCATTATGTTTTTATCAACAAATCCATATCCAGAAAACTTGTTCCATCTTTGGTAATCGACTCTGTAAACGAATATGCCCGTATTTAAGATTTGGGCTGCTAGGAAAATTTCCATGTCAGTATCCCAGGTACTATTAGATTCCATTCTACTGTTACTTATATAGTCATAAACAGAATGACAACGGTTTTCTGGCAGTAGATCGTAATGTGAATTGCAGTATCTTGTACAAATGTCTCGATAAAGACCCTTAATATGTTCTAGTAATAATACTATTTGAGGGAGCGATCATTTCCTGTGAGAATATATGACAAGGAACTAAACAAACAATTTCCATCGGGAGCTATCCTTTTCTCTTTCAAAGGTGCAAGACAACGGATGTCAAGATTATTTAGTGAGGACTGATTCTCATATAGAATCCCGGATATAAATGTAAAGTTCAATATTTACATTTTTATTTTTGCCATTTTCAATCTATAGGACATAATTCGCCTAGAGGATAAATCTTGATTTCATTATTGATTACTACAGGCTCATCATCACTGAAATAAAATTTCAATGTTTTCGCTAATCTTCTTTGAACATATACGTGAATTCGATGTAGAGATTATTTGATTTGTTGAAGTTTTGGTATTTCTCTGTGTATTTTTAATTGGAGAAATTCGTTTTTATGTGTTTTTCCAATATTCTTCGTAATTTTGTTTGATATGTTAAAGCGATCAATCATCAAATTGACTCTTTTTCTTTCTCTTTCGCTTTTCCCAAACTTCTTCAATCTGGCTCTTATCTGTGAGGTCATTTTTCACTCGTTATTGGATGAAACGCGAACTCGAATGCTTTTAATCTACCTTGAATCCCTTTGTGAACTTACCCTATGAAATCTACTGGTATCAACCTAAATTTTTTCAGAATTCCCATCCAATTTTTGATGATTGCATTTGAATATTTAATCATAAGATTTTGATCTGATGTTGATAGGCGACAGAGTATCAAACCTGTCCAGAGGGGGCAGATAGGCATATAATGGGTAGATAAAAAGATTGGTACTTAGGAAGAAAATTACGAGGGTCTTCTTCGAAATCGTGTCTCCCTGAATAAGTTTCCTCCATCTTATCTATGAAATCCTGACAATTCGCTAATTCTATTTCGAAATATTTTCCAAAGGAAGATTTCCTTTTGTATGTCAAGCTATCACCTAGGTCCTAGATCATTGGGAAGTTCTTCATTTAAATCTTCAAGGTAATCAATAGCAAGATATTCACGTTCTTCTTCACCATTTATAGCCTTTTCTAAATCACCAATATATTTTGAACTTCTGGATATAGCTTTTTAGCAATACAGGAAATTGATAGGGCAACAAACAGGTGTTAATTCTTCTAATGTAGAAGAATTAACTAATCTAGCCATTGCAAAAACTAAATCTTCTTGGTGTTTTGTGTACCCTCATTGTTCGATTTAGCTTGTAACTAAAGCGATGCACTATATTTGCTGTGCAATATGAATCACTGTTTTGTTGTATTCTTGATTCCGAGATTATCAACAAGTGTTAGTAATTTGCCACAAACAGGCGCCTAAACAGCTTAACGTCAAATTTGAGATTCTCAAAAGTGGTTCCATTGGACTCGCAATGGTTGATTACCCAATGTACATTGCAAATTATGACAATAGGAAGCCTAGTTTAGCTTAGAATGAAAAATAAACTGGCCATCTATGTTTTTGCCTTCTCGGTGACATACAAGGCCGTATATTATGTAGGCCATGGGCCCATGGCTGTCAATTTTCACCAACTCTTGGTGCTACTTTCAGAAGGCTCTCGCACTTGTAGCTGAAGATACCTCTATTGCTCTCCCCAGCCTGCGTCAATCAAATCTTTATCCTGATGAACTATGAAGACTAAGACATTTTTTTAAGAAATTCGCGAGCATTGAGATGTGTTCAGCATTGACTTCTTGGATGACACGGAATAGTAATGAAACTCTCCATTTCGTTCTGTGGCACAATGCGCCAAAGGGTAAGCGTATCGGGTACAAGTTACTACAAATATCCGCTGCTCTTTCTGTTAGCACATTCAATGAGGGTTCAATTATATTGGCTGCTGTTTTTGCAAAACCTAGGAGTTCAATAATTTCGAATAACCACGACTCATTTTGTAAAGATGGACAGAGAGAGGAACCGATGCAGGTTAAGGCTGTCACTGCCACACAGAAAAGACGGAGGCGGATTTTAAAGTCCCGCTTCGTAGCCGCAGAAAATCTAGGAAAAAAGAGAGAAACTGATCAGGGCCCGTATTCACTAAGATTACTTAGTACTTACTACTTAAGTACTAACTAAGTATATACTACTTAATTTTAATTATATCATCGGGAAGAAAATGTTTGGAACAAACGAATACATTCTTCAAGTCATCAATATCGTTCCTGTGAAGAGCACGTAGCCATTTTTTTCCCTAATGTGTTGAGGCTTTGTTGGTAGTTTGAAGACTGGTGTATATGGCTCGCCAGAATAATTACTCCGGCAACCAGGTGCTGAGCAAGAGCTAATTAGGCATCTAATAAATTATTAATAACGAATTATCGAATTTCAGATGATTGGAGAAAATAAATTAAGTAAATAACAAAGACTAGAAAGAAAGAGCAGTATTTATCAAAACATTGTCTGAAAATACTAATCAAATCATATATACTTAAAAGTTTTGGGTAGATAACAAAATGGATTTTAAATAATCCATGGTACCAAGCTTTAGGCTCAGTAGTCGGGCCTTGTATATCGAAGGTCACTATAATTGAATATCAATGAATTTACGATTTTATTAAGTTAAGGGTGAATTGTGGTTTCATAGTGCCAGCGGTCCCCCCCAATAATGACCCGCATTGGACCATCTCAAACTTGGGAGGTATGTGCGACCGCCCAACTCCAGATGGGAACAGCCTCCATCCGTCGGCGCACACCTAGGTTTGCTCTCTCTCTCGCGGATCTCTCACCGCTCCAGCAGCACCTAGACCTCTTGGGAGTGATTGACACCAGGTGGGAAACATCCATCTCTCGTGGGTACCATCCACTTTGTCACAGCATTATATAATATGATGTATTCCATGTCTCTTCAAATTTTTGCAATTTTAACATTTAATCTGCGACAGGTATTAACGTAAATGTAACCTCCTACTGCTGTCTCATTGCGGTGGTTACTAAAACCCGGGACGGGACGGGATAGCGGCGGGACATCCCGTTAAATGACTAAAACACGGGACAGGACTTTAACTTCCTAAATAGTCTCCGGTTTTATGGAAAATTTCATTTCGCGAGTTGAAATGTCATTCTAAAGCCGCAGGGGCGGAACGTCTTTTCAAAAAGTGGTATGGCGGAGAATTTTACAGTTTTTTAATGTGGTCCGACGACGCCGTACCAGTTAAGTGTTACGGCGTGAATTTATAATTATAACCTCGGTATAAGGCCAGTGTTAGTGGTAATATGTTTCAGCTCCACACGAAGTCCATCAAAGGATGCGGGCGGGCGGCATCTCATTATTTGATGACGGCATAGATAATAATTATCTTAGCAAATATTCTAATTAGTGAGAGCTTATTTATAAAATATGCAATCTTTGGATAATCATGCTTGTATTAGAGTGTGTTAATTAATAGTTAATCATGCCATAAAATTGGCAACGAACAGTGGCCTTACTTTGAAATGTAGGTGTAATATTGGAAATAATGACAATAATAACAATATTCAGCGGGAGTGAAATCTGACGCGGGCGGTGGCTGAAACACGATTCCAACTAACAGTGGCCTAATAATCCTTAAATGATCAAAGACAGAGGTGGTATAGCAAAGCTGGTTATACTAAAAGTGGTACGGCGAAGCCGGACCACTCTAAAAAGTCGTACGGCGCTCACCGCACCTGCCGTAGCGGGTATGTCGCCCCTAAATGGTAATTGTGTTCATTCATCAAACCAAATTCCTATATGATCAACAATTAACTTAATAATTTAGAGTTCGTGGGTGTCCAGCCGCACTGAAGTGTAATGTGCATATTAGTAAATATGCATATATAGTATATATTATTGTATATAAATAAGGAAATAGGTTCGTACAATCTGCAAATTTATTTTTTAGCAAGGTTGAAACCGCTCGAACCGAATATCCGTATTCATGAATAGCTGCCCTAGTTACCCTACCCAATACAAATACTGATATTCGGTTGAGTAACCGAATACTGATAATGATAATGTTCGCTTTTCAATCTAATACGAATACTGATAATCTTTGGATGCCCTAACCCAGTGGTTCCCAACGGGGGCAATATCGCCCCCCTGGGGGCGATTATCGCTTTTGGAGGGGCGAAAATTCGGCACATACTTGAAGGGGGGCGATGTAGTTCTCTCAGGGGCGATGCTATTTACACACTATTTTAACAATGTCTATTCCAAATTGTTATCTTTAGGGGAATAATTAAAATTCTGAGATTCGGAATTTTGTCAAATAGTAAACAAATTATGAACAGATTAAATCTCGTGTTCTCTTTATATTTCAAGCCATATCAATTGTGATTCAAATAGTGATTTTCGTCAACATATAGCTTATAATGATTCATGTATAAAATTGTATATTATTTTGTTGTATTAAACAAATTGACATAATATCCTGATTATAATTTCTAAGTTAATAAATAATGATATCAAAGAGGAAATGTCGTCAGTATTCTGTTGATTATTTGACATACGGATTTATCCCGGCTCCACATAATGAACAGTTTCCAATGTGTCTTCTTTGCTTCCAGACATTCTCTAATGAAGCTATGAAACCTTCAAGGATGCAGGATCATCTTCACAGGAAGCACCTTGATAAAAAAAGATGCCCCATTGACATACTTTAAAGGTTTGCGCGATAAATTTCAAGGTAGAAACACGCTTAACAGTGCCTTTGAGAAGAGTCAATCAATAGTGGATGATGGGTTGATTGCTTCTTACAACATTTCCAAAATAATTGCACAAACACTACAGCCACATACCATAGGTGAGGCACTGATTATCCCTGTACTAAAGAAAGTTATTTCAACGGTTATGCATGAAACTCCCAGTAAATTTATTCAAAACATTCCAATAAGTAATAACACAGTCAAGCGAAGAATTGATGAAATGGGCCAAGATGTTGAGCTACAACTAATAAGATTGATTCAGGTAACAGAATTTGCATTACAACTCGATGAATCTACGCTTCCTGACAACCAAGCCCTTCTGATGGCATATGTAAGATTTATGAATTCTGGAGTTACACATGAGGAAATGCTTTTTGCAAAAACCCTTAAAACAGACACCAAGGGGGAGACTATTTTCAATATGGTAACATCGTATATGGAAGAGAAAGCTATCCCTTTGGAAAATATTATTGCTGTAGCAACTGATGGGGCACCAGCAATGACAGGCCGTTATCGAGGCTTCATTGCTTTTATGAAGAAAGCTGTTCCTGGAATTTTTACCATCCATTGTATTGTTCATCGTCAACATCTTGTTGCCAAGAACTTAAGTGGTAATCTTCATACATCACTTAACATTGTTATCAAGGTTATCAACAAGATCAAGAGCCGCTCATTGAATGATCGAATGTTCCGAGAGCTATGTCATGAAAATGGTGAGGAATTCGAGCGTTTATTACTACATACAGAAGTGAGATGGCTATCAAAAGGAAATTGTCTGAAGCGTGTTTCTGAGCTCTTTGATACAATTGTAGAGTTTTTAGAGGAACAAGACGGTGATCTAAGTACCAAGCTCAAAGCAATTGAACAGGACACTTTCTATTTGACTGATATTTTCGAGAAGCTCAATAGGGTCAATCTACAATTACAGGGAGCATAAACTAATCTTATACAGTGTAAGAGTGTTATCATGTCCTTCATTGACAAACTATCACTGTACAAGCAAAACCTTAGTCGACGTGAATTCAGTCAGTTTCCCACACTGAAGAAAAAAGCAGACAGCATTACTGATGATACCCTGTTAGTATATTCAGAACACTTGCAATCTCTGCATCAGGATATGCTCAAACGCTTCGGGGATTTGAAAGAATTACATATCCAACCGTGGATTTTAGATCCATTCTCAATTGATTCAAGTTCTGTAGACATAGATATTCAAGAGGAATTTTCTGATATTAAGCACGACATGGATGCGACAAGGAGATTCGAAAAAGGTGGTTATAATGCTTTATGGAATGATACAGATATTTTGACAATATACCCATTGTTGTGGCAGAGGGTGAAATTACTGATGATTGCTTTCCCAACGTCTTACCTAGTTGAAATGGGTTTCAGTAAGGTCAACAGCCTATTGACAAATAAAAGAAATAAGCTTAACGTAACATCTGGTGGTGATCTACGTTTAGCTTTGACAAAATTTAAGCCAGATGTGGAAAACTTATGTAGGCAACATCAAGCACAGCCATCTCATTGACTGCGGAGACTTTATATTATGACTGAATTATCCTAGCATATTAATTTAATAATGTTACAATATAGTATTAAACCAGTATAAATGTCTCAATTAGAACTAAGGGGGCGATTTGTAAACTAATTTGGTAAAATTGGGCGAATGACGAAAAAAGGTTGGGAACCACTGCCCTAACCGAATAGTCGTATTATAATATATTGTATTGTATTGTATTATATTAGAATATAATGTATTACCATTTGCCAAGTTAATATATTATCAGAGTCATTTTGAAAGTACTGATTGGATCTACTTAATAATGTCATTTCGTGAGGTGGAAAACACAATAAAGACAAGAATAGTTAGTTAAACTAAGAATTTATATGGAATTTAGCATATCTAACTAAGAGTATTACTGCCCAATTTAATATATGTGATTACCACATCTATACAGGGTTTCATCTATACCCCCCCTGAAATTATTTTTTGAGAAAAAAGACCCCCCTGAGATTTTTTCTGACCCCCCTCTCAGGGGGGGGTTTAATTAACTATACCGAAATGTAAATTACCCCCCCCCCCCCCCTGACTTCAATTGGACTTCGTTAACCCCCCCCTGAGGTGAAAGTCTAGATCCATCACTGCATCTATACTATTAAAACACAAACCTATGTATGTATATATGAGGACGCTGCATTTGTCCGACAACTTTTGTGCAATGTTGGCATTTATCCGACAACTTTTGTACTATGTTGGCATTTGTCCGACAACTTTGTACTATGTTGGCATTTGTCCGAATACAACATTTTCAGTTCTCACTTTGATGTTTTGACTCAACACACATATTTGTTGATTAATTATCAGATATCTTGTATAACTTCAACACTTCTTTTACAAACATCATTTGTATATAAGAATGGATATAATTTAGTCTAAGATATTAAAATTGACATGGACTACACTACAGCTCTTTATAATAAAAATCGCGGCTCAATATATCAAACATCTGAAGGTCACAAATATCTTGCGTCCAAAAGGATAGGTGACCAAATCTATTTGAAATGTGTTCTTTTGCGTAACGGGTGCAAGTCTACTGCTAAACTCATCCAAGAAAGTAATCTGATTAGATTACAAGCAGATCACAACCATGGGATTGATAAGTACGACGATGATTTGTGTATCGTGAGGGCTAATTGTAAAGAAGCTGCTAAATCTTCTGGCGAAAATCTGCGAAAGATATTCAATGATGTCACACGGAGAGATGTCAGAGGAAGAGCAATTACATTTGCGAAGTGTGAATCACTGATGTATCGCGCTAGAAGACAACTTCAGCCAAAGATACCCCAAACTTCATTCCACCAAGAACTCTATGAGGCCGTATTATTCAAAATACAATCTATAATTCCTCAATTTAATCCACAAATATCTATCTCAGACTGGAAAATTGCACCACGAAACGCGTTCAAAACAGTATACAATGGTATCAAGCTACAAGGTTGTTGGTTTCATTACACCCAGCGTATTTGGAAAATGGTTCAAAAGTGTAATTTGGTAAATGCATATGCCCATAATGCTGCATTTCACACTTTTTTGCGTCACATTATGGCCCTCCCTTTCCTGCCACCAGAAACAATACAGCCTGTTTTCAATGAAATTACAGTCCCAGGTCCTAACCTAACTGATAATCAATTTGTTAATCATGCCAAATTGAAGCGGTATATATGTCGCTGGCGAGATTGAGCCATACTTATAGAAAATGTTTAACTAAATATTATGGGTTGTTAAAAATTAATTATATCCCAGATCTAATCCCGCTATTTGTTCACTTCCAAATGTTAATACTAGGTAAACAAGTATGCTGAATACAAATTTCACACTCACAAATTTCTATTATGTCTATTTGTTGTTGTTATTGACAATATAGGTAAACAAGTTTGTAAAATATTAGAATTTACCGGCCTAGAGACTAGCTTTAGACGGTTATTTTAAGTAATTGCATATGCTGAATACGAATTTAGAATTAACTACATAAGTATGTACTTGCAAATAAGTGCTGTTTGTTGTTAAAGTTAGGGGGAATTAATGACTAAGAATAAGATTGAGATTTTAAATTATAAGTAAGTAAGCAAACTAGTATCATATAGTACGTATCATAGGCACCGAAATGTGGGGGTCAGGGAGGGTGTCACCCCCCCTGGCCGAGGAGAAGTCAGGGAAGAAAAATGGGAAATTATTGATTCCATAATGAGTTAGTATAAAATTCAGTTGATGATGTGTTTATCTATACAATTATGCCCATCCAACATTGATTTTATCCCCATACGCGTTGTTTTTTGAACTCCCACATTTGAATATTACGTCACACCCCCCCTAGCGTTTGAGAGTTTCGGCGCCCATGGTTCGTATATAGATTAATTTTGAAGATTGACAAAATGAATACGAGTCCTTTTGTAAGTTTATTATAATGCTAGGTAAAATGTAAATAGTATTCCCTAGCAAAAGCGAATGAGATTATAGGCTCGTAATAAATATTTTTCCTAATCTACTCGCGAATCCAAACCATTTCACTCAAGCCACCAGTTTAATCTACAATACATAAAGTTTTCAATACATTCACCATAAACAAAACATAATTAATCGCGACACATTCTCAAATTAATGTTGAGTTTATTAATAAGCTGGTTGTGTTGTTAGTTGGTTTAATAGCTGGTTTTGCTGTTAAATCAGCTTATCAATATCACTAAGTTGAGAATGTATAGCTAGTAAATGAGCAATTACGTTCTATTTATGTGGTAAATGTGTTTAATTACGTTCTATTTATGTAGTAAATGTGCATCTATAAATTAACAATACAAAGGCGTAGGCTCTGGTATGGTTGATAGGGCCATGGACATACAAAAATTTGCCAATTGAAATACCAATGTGCAATGGCCTCCCAATGTCACCGTAATGGACTAACCTGTTGGCCCTACTAATCCCATTCCGAGACTACGTCAAACTCCGTGTGTGGGAATTCTGCGAATCAGAGTGGACCATAGGTCAACATTTGTGACCCATGACCCAGTGACCCATGGTCCACTCTGCTCCGAATCTAAGATGTTGACATTTTTCAGACTACTTTCTAATATTGGAAAAGTAGTCTAAAAATAACAATTGTTATCATATGCAACCAGAGATGGGGCCAAATCCCTAGGGATTAGAGTTTTAAAGATCTTAAGATTAATCCCAGTCCATTCAGAATGGGATTGGGAATTAATCAGAAAATCTCAAACTCAAGGTCAGTGCAGTGTGTGTGATTAAGGAACTTCTAAATGATATTATTTCCAAACTGCTCTGAATTGGTGAATGACAAATAGTACATGTTAATCCAAGTTCCTTAAATTTAATGCGGCAATCTACACCAATTTGCGTGTTTACAAGGTCTGAAAAGTAATTTTGTTTCTCGTACCTTCAAACAAACATACAAATGTGTATTATAATTATATCTAATATAAATTATATAATTGATAATAAATAATTATTTAGAAGCTTCATTATACTTACTTTCACTAAGTAATATAATCTTTGGACAGGTGCGAAGTCACCCCTAACTATAGTGGGTGTCAAGTGTGTAGGAGTAAGTATAGCCAGCGACCCTAATGGGGGCTCAGCAGCAGAAAACCTCATACACACTAAGAGGCCTTGTTAAATGTTAATTCAGGAGCACTTTCTATAAAAAGGTGCTATATAACGACTGAAAAAGCTAACTAATATGATTACATTCTTGACTGAGCTTAGCTGTGGCGCAATTGCATCTCTTACTAAAAAGAGCACAAGCTTAGTAAATTGATTATCTTTCTTTTGGATACAAACAACTTGTGACCTTCAGATGTTCTATAATTTGAACAGCGATTTTATTTTTATTGAGTCAAAGTAAAATCCATGTTAATTTAAATATCAAAAATTACTAAATAGCATTTATAATATTTCTTATAAGTATTCTATTATTAGCCAATATATCATCATGTTTAAATTAAATACAATATCTGAAAAGTACATATATCAACAAATATTGTGTTGAGTGAAAACATAAATAAATTACAACTGTTATTGAATACTCACATTGAGATAATTAATGAACAGTCGGAGTTATGCCAGCATAAAACATAGAGACAAAGTATTCGGGAAATTCTAAACATTTGATACTTGGAATTTTTGGACAAATTCCGACATACGGAGGCGGACAAATGCAGGCCCTTAGTTTTATCTCAAATAGAGATGCGTTTTTTATCTCCGAATTACTTTAATGTAATCCGGACAAACACACACACGCTCACAAAGAACTACATATTGTGCTTTTAATATATAGATTATTGTGGCCTGCTTAAGCACTGCCGGATTTGGTAGACGCGAGACAATAGGCGGGCTAACAATAGTGCAATCTTAAGGATTGGTTATCCACCAGTTGTAATTCTGGTAATTCAATAATTGTTTTGCTATATCGTAGCCTATCTTATTCAAGAGGTTTTGATCCGGCTGTCTATTAACGGCCTCCCTAAATAATATTATGAGGGGCGAAATGATACCTATCTTAATTTGAACATACAGGCTAGACTCAATTCACAGGTCTAGACTACATTCGGTTCGCCGGGTTACCGTTTAACCGCTGCTAATATTGGTTAACTGTTACAGATTTAGTTGAGCAGTTAACCGGTCTGTTAATCTAGTTAAATAATATCAATGTAATTGCGTATATAAAACACTAATTTAAATTATATTAATTTTGTTAGAATATGGTAATCTTAAATCTATTTTCCATACGTAGTAAATTCCTATAAACCAAGGGTGGGGTTGTTAACCGTTCTGAGGCTACAGGTATGATTCGTTTTGTTTATACTACAGTGTAGGACTCAGTATTATAAAGTATTACTCCATAAGTACCCATTAACTAATACATTTCGCGAATTTGGGCAAGTTAGAAATAGTGTAGTTACAGAAAATAAATAATGTGGTCATTGTGGTGATGAGAAATGGATTTATGATCATCATTTCCAACAAAATTCAGATATTTTTAATTATATATACTGTACTTCCTCGCTAATCCCAACAGAGGTGTTCCGATTTACAAAATTCTGTTCCGATTAGTGAAGTAATACATTTTCTATTGGCCTAGAGCTATTAGATGAGATTCCGATAGTTTGGATCAAACTTGTCCAAAGCTTTTTAATCCAAACTAAACATGTAGTATACTACCTAATTAATTGTCTGAGACTTATTAATTTATAATTCCATTGTAATATACGTTGGATCTCCTGTTCGGACTAGCGAGATTTACTGTAAGATAATTCCAAATAACACTGCTGATTATCAACAGACCGGCTAACTGGTTAACGAAATCTGTAATCGCTAACCGATAGTTAATAGCAACAGTTAAGCGGTTAGCCAGCCGGTTAACAAATCAGCCTTGTAAAAACAATAGTTAAGGGTGGGGTTGGTTAACCGTTTTGAGGCCACGGTTACGATTATCTTCACACAACGGTTAACCGGTTAACCGCCACTGAAAGTTATAACAAAATATATAGACATTTCTCAGAAGATATCTAAATTGTAGTAACGAAAAAGACATTCTTTTAGCCAAGTACTTTATTAGTACAATTAACTGCGTACAAGTATATCACTTCAGGTTTCTTCTACACTGTGTTGTCACCAAAATATATCATGTGACTATGGGTAATAAGATAAATAATTATTATATTCTGAACAAAATGCGTGCAAATTCACACTGTTATCCAAAGATTTGTACTTCTAATTGTAATATTAACATATTGGTTAACTGATCACTAAAATCCGTAACAGTTAGTTAACCTAGTCCAGCGGCATAGACATAAAGTTTCAACAGATTGTTCATTTTTTTGATAAAAGCACCAAAATTTGTACACATGTACTTTGATGTAGTGCGAACATTTTTGGATATTGAGGCAATTGAAAGAGTGTCTATATCGGTCATGACAGCTCGTCAAAGTTAACACGTTCGATAGTGTTCGCCGGACTTGTTTCCCATAAAAACTTGTTCAAATTAAGTTATATCGTCTTTTTATTGTTGAATTCGGTTTCCAAGTAAAATTTCCGATAATTTGATATATCACATGACCATATTTGGAAGAATCTTTCCATAGTAACGCTGGAATGTACCAGGAATGTGTCAAAAATTCCATTCTCCAATTGTGTCCTTACCCGATCGAGTGACCCTCTTTCGACTCCAATCAACTACCTGAGAATAATTATACACATACCGACCCTGTAAAACGTGATTTGATAAAATTATTCGATATTTATGGTAAATCACGGTGAATCTCGCGGGTTACGACGCCTATGAGTAAGTGCAGTGGCGCAAACAGGGGGGCGCGCGGGGGGGCGTGCGCCCCCCCGTAAAAAGTTGAAGGGAAGCAACATTAATGGTACGGGTGTTACCGTGCCCTCTGGATAAAAAATAAAATGTTCAATATAATTTAGGATAGTAAATATACGTATAATTCATTAAAAAAGGTCATTGTTGCAATCAATTGTTTTCTGGGGGGCAAGCTCCCCAGACCCCAAAAGAATCGCTCGCTACACTCGCTCCGCGCCCCCAACTTCAACCTCAGACTTGTAAAACTTTGCGCCTATGAGTAAGTGGCTTAGAAATTAATATGTATCTCAAATACAAGTGTCACTAAGTGTCTCTTTAACAACAAACAGCACTTATTTGCAAGTACATACGTATGTAGTTAATTCTAAATTCGTATTCAGCATATGCAATTACTTAAAATAACCGTCTAAAGCTAGTCTCTAGGCCGGTAAATTCTAATATTTTACAAACTTGTTTACCTATATTGTCAATAACAACAACAAATAGACATAATAGAAATTTGTGAGTGTGAAATTTGTATTCAGCATACTTGTTTACCTAGTATTAACATTGGAAGTGAACAAATAACGGGATTAGATCTGGGATATAATTAATTTTTAACAACCCATAATATTTAGTTAAACATTTTCTATAAGTATGACTCAATCTCGCCTGGTACTCAATCTTGCCTAGGCGAAAATGAGTTTCAGGCGAAAATGAGACTCAATCTCGCCTGAACTCAATTTCGCCTACAACATATACAAAGAAGGTGAATAAACCAAGTATCTAGTGAAGAGTTATCTATCTGGAACCACGGAATTTCTACAAATGATGGGGCAGAAAGCTACCATGGCAGATTGAAATCTATAAATAAATGCAACCAACCAAGGGTTTGGAACTTTTTGGAAACACTTAACGAAACTATACTAGATAAGGACAACGAACTAGCAAGATTGAAAAATGGATTACCAATTACAAGAGCAAAAAAAAAAGTGTTTGCTAAATGAGGAGTATCGTCGTAAATGTAAGGAAAACTCATCGAAGGTGCTTTTTCGCCATTAGAATATATTATGGATATCAGTAAAACGGTGGGGTCTTTAACGGAGATAAGTATATTTGATGTAAGTTCAGATGAAGAAGATAATTCCAACCAGACTGATGCTTCTATTATCGAAAATTTGAATGCAAATTTGTGTGTGGTCTGTTTGAGGGCACGAGAAACAACATGGATTTTCATGCCCTGCAAACACACAAACTGTTGTGAGGATTGCAGTGCCCAAATTGTAGAACTTGGAGAAGCATGTCCTACTTGTCGTTCTGTTATTTAGATTAGTTTTAAAATATTTATAAACTGAAATAATCAACAGAATTTCTTATCTTTCATATCTTTCATGATATTATTTATTATTCTTATTCTTATTATTGTTATAGTAATCTTCAAAATAATAATCAGTATTAAGATATATTCTAGAATATGCTATATAGGACAGAAAGTATTATAGGAAAGCAAATTAAGAAGTTGTCGGACAAATGCCAACATAGTACAAAAGTTGTCGGACAAATGCCAACATAGTACAAAAAGTTGTCGGACGAATGCCAACATAGTACAAAAGTTGTCGGACAAATGCCAACATAGTACAAAAGTTGTCGGACAAATGCCAACATAGCACAAAAGTTGTCGGACAAATGCCAACATAGCACAAAGTTGTCGGACAAATGCCTACATAGCACAAAAGTTGTCGACAAATGCCTACATACGGTGTCGGACAAATGTAGGCGCTCCATATACATACTTGCCAACCTATAGCAAGTCTTTGGCGGGACGGCGGAATGAATTTTGGCGGGACATAAGGAAGTTTGGCGGGCAAAGAACATTAGTACATAAATAAGTGAAGTAGCATTACTATTACTAGTTAATAATAATTCATTTACTATATATGAATTATTATTAACTAGTAATTGTAATAATTTGATTATCTCAACGGAAGGAACCTTGCTCCAATTGCATAAACGAGACGTCCCGTCAATAAAACGGGACGCTAGTCAATTCTACAGATTGATTACCTAATTGGAAGAAGCAATGCTCAGATCTTTATATTTTATTGTTATTGTCACAAAAATGAAATACACGTTTTTTTTTAAGGAACACCTTTATAAGGAACTCCAGGCTGAGAATTGGCAATAAATTAAGGAACTCTTAAGGAACTGCCCAGCCTGAGATTATAAAACCATAAATAATATACCTATCATAGTATATCATTTTATCAAGAATAATTCAACATCGTCTATATCTTTCTTTGATATATAATCAATTGTATCATCTTCAAATACTACTTTAAACTCATCAAGCCTACTGTTAAAATGTTAATAATCAGTTAATTAATTAATTGAATACGTAGGTACCTTCTTACTAAGCAATATTTCGAGCCCAAGAAAATAAGGAACCAATAAGGAACTTTGAGGCTGAAATTGGCAAAAAAAAATAAGGAACTTCAGCCTGAAGTTTGAATTAGGGTTCCTTTATTTTAAAAAACGTGTACAGGGTACAAAAAGCGGGACAAACGTGTCTAAAAGCGGGACGCGGGACAATTGACAAAATATTTGCCAAAAAACGGGACGGTTGGCAAGTATGCATATATATATATTTGTTTGTATGTTCCGAGTTGATTGGAGAAAGTGTACGGTTTCCAAATGGGATTTTTGGCATATAGGGGTAACTTTTGGCACCCGCCAACAAGTTTTGGTTTCCACTCAAAATTTTCACACCTCGACAAGTTATGACGTCATTGTCACATTTCGAGAAGTATGAAAATTCACATAATCGGACATAATTCGCGCCCTCTTTGAGATAAAAATCTGAAAATTTAATAGGATATGCACATTAGTGATGCTGACACGTTGGTCACACCAGATCACCACTATGCTAACTCATTATCGCATGATGACGTAATCATTAAAATTTCACATTGTTAAATTTGACTATTTAGGCCTATTTACGCTTTATAATCAATATTAGGAGTATATAAAGCTTTGTGAAGTTAGCTGGATATTCGACATTCGACATTCGATATTCACATTCGACATTCACATTCGACATTCGACATTCACATTCATAAGCCTGTATCATGTTGTATCAGTCTATATCACGTTGTATCACCTTGTATCATGTTGTATCATGTTGTATCAGTCTGTATCATGTTGTATCAGTCTGTATCATGTTGTATCAGTCCTGTATCACCTTGTATCAGTCTGTATCACCTTGCATCATGTTGTATCAGTCTGTATCACTTTATATCAGTCTGTAACACCTTGTATCACCTTGTATCAGTCTGTATCATGTTGTATCAGTTTGTATCATGTTGTATCAGTATGTATCACCTTGTATCAGTATGTATCACATTGTATCAGTCTGTATCACCTAATAAATTAAAGTAAGATTTACTTCGAAAACTCTAGTATTATAATTGTTTTATTAAGTAATTGTTGATTGCGGAATCAAGATATTATTGGTATATTACCAATTAACTTAATGACGTTTTTAAAAAATAGCATTTTAATAGTTTATTAGACCACACAAGCAACGTTCGGTCATACTCAATGATTTGAATTATTTTTGTAAAAATATTGCAACAGATCAATTTCGAAATGGTTACTAGATCATTCAGTTCAATTATTATTATTATTATTATCATTATTCAATTCAATTCAATTCAATTCAATTCAATTCAATTCAATTCAATTCAACTCATTTCAATTCAATTCAATCAATTCAATTCAATTGATATAAGTGTCAGATCATTCAGATCATTATAAGAAACTCGGATCCACCAGTAATTCAATCAATAATTCAATCAATATCAAAACTTAATCAAATAAATTGAATGGATATTGGGACTCTTTTTTCTAAAGCTCTTACGGAGCTCAACATTACAGTTCAAGAATTGGAACAAGCCGGTTATCTTAATGAAGAAAGTCCGTTTGGAAAAATCGCTCGTGAAATGTTTTATAAAAATACCAACAAGGATCGACTCCTCCTTTATGTTAATTTCAAGCAAAATAGGAATGGTTTAAAGGATCAATTAATATTGTCATCAGATCATACATCTCATGAATTACTACAAAACCAAGAATTTATACACTCCAAATCAAGAATTAGTAAAGAGAACGATACACTAACGACGTTCCCTACAATAACAAATTTCAAATAAGTACGGACGAGGAAATACTCAGCCCAAGTAGTCAGGATGATGAAGTACTAAGCGAATTAGATCTTGATTTTGGAAACGACTCCTCATTTCCTTGCAATACTACTACTAGCAACAATATCATAAACTCTAATCCTACTGTACCAACCAAACTATTTTCATTCGAATTAACTGCTGAAGAGTGGAAAACTATAAAACCCATAAAAGGAAGAAAATGCCTCACTCCAAGTTGGTGTAATATTTTTGCATCTAAAATTGCCAACTACAATCCACTCTGTGTATTTAATTTTTACTACAATCACATCTCCCATATCACAAGCAGAAAGCGAAATTGCCAATACTTTTAGGGAAGAGGATGCTGTAAAATTCCCAGCTGCAGGCAACCATAAAGATTTCTTTTTCCAAGAAGGAAACCACTAAAGGTAACCCCAAAGTAAATGTCGCAACTTATGGTGAGTTATCTCATTTGAATAATGCAAAGTTTTACTGTAGACATCTCTCGGGAGAAAAACGAACTGAGGCAGCAGAAACGATTGCAAATATTGGCGTAGATAATTACTACTACCAACAATTTCAGAACGAACAAACTAGTCCGATTAGTTCTGGTAACCTTTCGAATTTATATCCAACCGAGGTGCTCAGAAAAGCACATTCTGAATATAAAAATAGAGAAATAATATACGTTGATCCTTTAACTTATATTTACATACCATGGTCACTCTTAAAACAGCCGATTTACAAAGCATGCATATATTTGGCTATATTCAGGATATTTCCATACTTCCATTTCGAACAATAATGTATACTGAAAGTCAACTTGATGTACTTGTAACAATTTTAGGAAAATAAATTTCCGAAAATATACATTGATGCCACTGGTTCATTAGTATCTCCAAAAAACATATCTAAAAAGGATATACTATTATGCAATCATAATATATCATGAAGTACATGGGCC
This sequence comes from Hexactinellida sp. DTS-2022, assembly GCA_028753945.1. Lineage (NCBI taxonomy): Eukaryota > Metazoa > Porifera > Hexactinellida > Hexactinellida sp. DTS-2022. The sequence goes on along the minus strand of JAPNXP010000012.1, from coordinate 1,445,396 downwards.
AATACCAGTATGTGAAATGTTAACATCCGACCAAACAACGCCAAATCTAACATACTTTTTTCAAAAATGGCTTAGAAATTTGCATGATATATCGATAAAGTGCGCAAAGAAAATTAAACTTATCGAAATCGACCAAAGTTGGGCTTTATTACATTCAACTTGCCAAGCATTCAATAAAACAGATGTTGTTGGATATTTAGAACTTTGTTGGAAAGCGTTGAATTTAAAGAAGATTTTCTCTTAACCACTATAATTCACTTCTGTTCTGCACACGTTCTAGTTCTTCACCGATTTAGTGGGAACCTCAGAGAAATATCTTTCTCATCTAAACAAGTTTTTCAATTTGCCATTTTGTTTTGCAACATTACAAAATTGCACATCTCTCAAAAAAGGTATTGAAATCTTCCAACTTATTTGTATAATTTTCACTACACCTACCAAAGATTCAGAATGCATAAATGCACTAATGAAGATGGATAAATTTATGGAATCAATGAATCAAGCTGAAATCGATATTGTTGAAAATGCTGAAATATATACCTCCTTGTTTTCTGAAACAAATGTAGCAAATATTCTCCGCGAACAATCTCCTTTTTATCATGTTGCGAAAACTTTTAATCATAATCTGTGTTCTCCAGTTCTTACAACAACCAATCCTCATTACAGTCCAGATTTTATAACTTTCTTACTAAAAAGATATCTATACTTATTTCCTTTCTGGAGCGGATGCATGTTAGCTTTATCTCAAACATTCAGTGGCTGCACAAATATACAGACAAGAGAGACTAACTCTGTTATTACACCTACGTCCAGGGGAATATTTACGAAAAATGCACGTTAACATTTCGCAGCGCCTCTCGGGAATATTATTAAATATTTCAAAAAGCTCTAAACAAAGACGGAAGAGGAATCAAGAGCATTCAGAAGAAGCTGTTGAGGTTTGGAAACCAAAGAAAAAGAAAGGAAACTATTACATAAACCCTATACTTGGTACAAATTGTAATTCCCAGAATTCTAAATCGTTCCAACTTTCTCAAATTATATCTAAAGACAATAAATCAGAAAGAGATTTTAGTCTTAAAATATCAATTCCAATTAAACATTATTTACCTGGAAAATCAAGCGTTTTGGATACAAATATACGATTCAGATTCGGCATATGAATACCATGATTATGAGGAGTATAGTACAAGTAATTGCTATTCTCATTCAAATTTGGATGACAAATTTAACATCTTTCACCCTATCGTGTCTCCAAATAAAATGTGGCTCAAAGAATTAGGATTGACAACTTACGATCATCAATCTTTATTATCGAAAAGTGGATGGGTTGGGTTCGAACCTTATCGGGGCTGTCCAAACAATACTAATAACCAATTTAGTATGAACAATTCATTCCAAGATACTCTAAATTCCCACGTGTAACTCATTTTAGGAGATCACCCATCGGAGAAAAAAATGTGCAAATACTCCATACCGGTATAAGTCATTGGGTTTCAACTGCAACTATAGATGGTAAAGTATTGCTTATGGATAGCTTATATTCATCCAAGGTTAGCATCCAACTGGAAGAACAAATCACTTCAATATTTCTCTCTCCTGGTGATCAATTCATCCTTGATATCCTCAATGTTGATCAACAAACAGATACTTCTTCTTGTGGCCCATACGCAGTAGCCTTTGCCTATCATACGTGTGTTGGAGATGATGTTAGTCAAATGCGCTTTGATGATTTAAAACTACGTGAACACATCGAGACCTGCCTACTCTTGGGTAAATTCTCAAGCTTTCGTCATATAAAAACCATTAGAAACAGAATAATGCACGAAAGGATTATTGAAACAGCGACATGTTGCCACCGAACTGTAAATTTCGATAACCTCATCCAATGTAACAAATGTGATGAGTGGAAGCATTTGAAGTGCGAAAATTTAAAATCTATTTCAGAGACTCCCACTGATTTTAAATGTCAGTCATTTACGAATACATAAAACAGTTTTAGGCGCTATTATATTATATTACACATGTTATTAGTTATTAAATCATGTCGTTATCAATCGAAACATGCTTTTAAGGAAAAATAATCTCCGATTTGGAAGGTTGCTCCCTCAAACCGCGTCAATTGACGACTCGACAACTATTTATCGCACATACAGTTTGAAATGTCTTAAAATATTAGTTTTGTGTATAGGGTTCAATAATGAAAGCGGGACTCAGTGCTCAATATGAGCGCTTCAGGAAAAAGAAGTGAAAATCACTGATACCCACATATATTTTAAAATGGTTAAGAATGATACAAGACTAATACAGACTGATACAAGGTGATACATACTGATACAAGACTGATACAAGGTGATACAGACTGATACAAGGTGATACAGACTGATACAACATGATACAAGACTGATACAAGGTGATACAGACTGATACAACATGATACAAGACTGATACAAGGTGATACAAGGTGATACAGCTCATACAACATGATACAGACTGATACAACATGATACAGACTGATACAAGGTGATACAGACTGATACAAGGTGATACAGACTGATACAAGGTGTTACAGACTGATATAAGGTGATACAGACTGATACAACATGATACAGGCTTATGAATGTCGAATGTCGAATGTCGAATGTCGAATGTGAATATCGAATGTCGAATGTCGAATGTCGAATGTCGAATGTCGAATGTCGAATGTCGAATGTCGAATGTCGAATGTCGAATGTCGAATGTCGAATGTCGAATGTCGAATGTCGAATGTCGAATGTCGAATGTCGAATGTCGAATGTCGAATGTCGAATGTCGAATGTCGAATGTCGAATGTCGAATGTCGAATGTCGAATGTCGAATGTCGAATGTCGAATGTCGAATGTCGAATGTCGAATGTCGAATGTCGAATGTCGAATGTCGAATGTCGAATGTCGAATGTCGAATGTCGAATGTCGAATGTCGAATGTCGAATATCCAGCTAACTTCACAAAGCTAGTATATAAACCACACACCAACCGCGAAGCGGTTGGTGTGTGGTTGTGTTCTGCCGCGAAGCGACTTAGCAAGCGAAGCGCGCTAGTAATATAGATGGATAGATTGATAAATTTATAAATCACATTCGTCAGTATTCATTCAAACATCAAATGGTTAGGAATTTTGCCCGACTCTTTGAAATAGTATGAAATAGCTTTTTTAAAGTGATGAAGATTCCTTTAGGCCTAAGTAATACTCCTTTACCTGAGATAAGATTGAAAATCAGTATAATTTGAATAAACTAACAATTCCCGAATTGTGTCTTATTGTTTATTCGAAAAGTTAATGCGAAAACAGAATTTCAATAAAGTTCTAGAAGAAACCCTTGTAGCTCCGTGTTTTCTTCTGAGGAAATAGCTCACATAATGGATATATATTCTAGTCTCTTCCCTTCTGTCCACGGTGCATTGAGTCAGAGATATTATCGAATGAGAAAGAAATATCTTGTTAAGAATAATACTCTTTATCAGTCAAACACTCCTACAGGCTATTTATTGCAAGTTGTCCCTAAAATAAATTATTCGACCTCTTTGATAAAGTGCATGGCAAGGATGGGAAGCACCTTGGAAGGGATCGCTTGTACGTCGAGCTGAAAAAGGGATTTACCGGATTTTCTAGGAAAGTAGTACTTGCCTTTGTAGGATTGTGCCAAGAATGCCAACTACAAAAATCGAAAAAATCCATCAAAAGCGTCGTTACCAAACCGATTCGTAGTAATGACTATGTATCTAGAGGTCAAGTAGACCCATAGACCCCTTTAGATAAGGACTGGAACGTCGCGATCGCGGGATTTTAACTTGAGTCTGAGAGGCTCCAATTTTAAAATTAAAAAAAGCATTAGGTTTCCGGTTTCCGGTTTCCAGATGTGATTTTTGGCATATAGGGGTAACTTTTGGCATCCGACAACAAATTGAGGTTTCCACTCAAAATTTCTAACACCTCGACAAGTTATGACGTCATTGTCACATTTCGAGAACTTGAAAATTCACTTAATTGAACATAACTCCCGCCCTTTAAGAGATAAAAATCTCATAATTTAATACGACATGGACATTAATGATGGGGCACATTGGTCACACCAGATTGCCAATATGCTTACTCATTATCGCATGATGACGTGAACACTAAAATTTCACACTGTTAAATTTGGCTATTTAGGCAATTTAACAATGTGAAATTTATACTATATGCCAAAAATCACATCTGGAAACCGGAAACCTAATGCTTTTTTTAATTTTAAAATTGGAGCCTCTCAGACTCAAGTTAAAACCCCGAGATCGCGACGTTCCAGTCCTTATCTAAAGGAGTCTATGAGTAGACCTCATAGATATGCAGGCTAGTGGAGAAATAAACTCACCATATAACTTCTTGCTAGTATATCAGGATCATCTCACTAAGTTTGTGGTCCTTCGCCCTCTAAAATCAAAAACCGCTACCGAGGTTCATCTACGCTCCTTGATATATTTTGTCTCATTGGCTCACCCCATATATTGCAAAGCGATAATGGGAGAGAATTCAAGAAAGTTAATTTAGCACCATGATAAGAGAGCTATGGCCCAGCTGTAAGTTAGTGCATGGAAAATAGGGCCGTGCCACTAATGCAAACTGACCAGGTCAAACCTGGGCAGATTTTTCCAGACCAGGTTCTGACCAGGTTGACCTAGTCATTTAACCAGGTCAACCTGTTCATTTAATCAGGGTAACCTGTTCATATAACTAGGTCAACCTGGTCATTTAACCAGGTTCTCACTAGCTGATGAGTTTCAAAACAATTATTATTGTTATGACTATTGAGTATTAAATATATAATATACATATAAAGCACTGAAAATCTCTCTCTCTAGTGAGAACCTGGTTAAATGACCAGGTTGACCTAGTTATATGAACAGGTTACCCTGATTAAATGAACAGGTTGACCTGGTTAAATTACTAGGTCAACCTGGTCAGAACCTGGTCTGGAAAAAATCTGCCCCGGTTTGACCTGGTCAGTTTGCATTAGTGGCACGGCCCTGGAAAGCCTAGACATCCTCAGAGTCAGGGTTCAGTAGAGAGGGTCAATCAAGAAATCAAAAGGTCCTAGGTGCACTAATGCGCAAAAATGTAGACCCTTGTTGGGTCAAATATGTCTCTATCGCCCAACACTCCATTTACACAAGCCCACACTCCACTCTTGAAAACAAATCTCCTTACAGAGTGTTATTCGGAAGAGAAGCAACCAAGGGCCTGGGTGATCTCGGTATTCCTGAAAATATTTCTAATGACATAACTACAGAGGAAGAATTAAATTTGTAAGTTAATTTATTCAAGCGCATTGTGTGTGCTTCCGCTGCGCGGCTGCGGATATTCAGTGTCCGGATAAGAAATACTTCGGGTGCTTCATCGATACCAATTATGATAGTATGTACATATGCATAGCAATCTATATACTAAGGCAATGGCACTCTAGTGAATTACTGGACCATGGATGGCAATTACCATGGGTTTTCCAAGTTTCTACTAATTGTCATAAAGCCTTTCAGTGGTATTTTAATGTTAACAAATCTTATATTTTAAATTCTAAGACTACCCAGCCCCAATTCTCATAATATTTGGATATTAATTTAAAAATAAATACGTTATTTTTAATGAATTAAATGCAACACAAACAATACAGCATTATACTATATGAACAAATACATAGAATCAAGAAATGGTACATAAGCAGCATGTGAATCCTTTAACTGTTCGACTGACTGTAGACACGCATCGCTCTCTCTAAGGCTCGTAGACACATCGCTCTCTCTAACGCTCGTAGACTCATCGCTCTCTCTAACGCTCGTAGACACATCCAATACGTAGTAGAATAACCTATAACAAAACAAGCAAGAAAATTAGTTGTATTTTTTTAGTTTAGTGTTATCTTTATTTAAAACCATGGCATTATAATTGCGAACCCTCTTTGATAAGATAATGTTTGACCAAGTTAAAAAAAACACATTTTCTTTAATATATCCCAATTCCAAACACCACAGAAACACCAATCGTTCCAGACATCACTGTATCTCTCTGCAATAAAGTCCATAGAGATACTGATCAACAGGCTACGGGATGGTCCAGAATAGAATTCCTTACTTAAAGATTCACAGTTGTCAATTTTGAGGAAGGTTTCATATAATATGCAAACACATTCTACCACATAACGAGAATGATATTTAAGAGAGCCCCTATCCACTAAATCAATCAAAGTATATTGGGAACCAACGTCATTGTTAACTTCCAGGAGTTTATCTGATGTTAAAAGATTATGTCAAGATAGACAGCCATTAGACTTCTTAAAGTAAGAGAAGACTGCGTATCCTGCTATATAAACGAGACATTCCATTTGAGAAACCTCTATTTTCAGAGATTGAAAATTCATTCGATGTGGTTAGATAAAGTTCTATATCGTGTTGCTCCTCATTACAACTATCAAAATCGTCAGCAAATTTATGAAGGTATTCTTTAAGAGAAATACTGTCTTCACAAGAGATAGCACCGTATTTTAGAGCGAACACTTTTATAATGTTTGAAAGTTGGAGTCTGCGTTCGCTTTCCAAAATTTGGTTAAATGAAATTTTGTAGTGAGACCCTGACATCTGTCTATATAAACCAAAGTGGTGCTCCAGCGCACCATTTTGAATTCTTGCAGTTAGAAGGTACTGGTATCCGCAGTTCTCGGTAAGTTGTTTGACCAGCAGTGGTAACACCTCGCATGTGTGTCTGAAACTGGTAAAGGTTTGTGGTGTTAGCTTTCCATATAAAGATGGCAGATTATTCCAAATATCCAACCAAGAGCCGACGTTGTTTAAAAATTGTAAACGAAAATCTCCTGGGTAAATTGGAGCTGAATATTCATCCTTAAAACGATATCTTTCCGACCAAGTTGACATTGAATAGTTTCCACACCTGATTGATTAATTCAAGGAATTCTACTGTTTGATTCGTGTGTATGATGTCTTTTTCCATTTTCCACGATAATAAGCCGGCATATCTCATGGAAAATTTTCAAAGCAAAACTAACATTTTGTCGTTCTAACCTTGAGGGCCAACACGCTTTCGCTGTTAATCTTGGTGCTCGCTTCAAGACATTACATTTATCAGAATTTAATAAATTAAGGATATCCTGAAAGGGTGCATAACATAGTTCAGGATAAAGAGATTTAGAGGTAAAATGAGTGGTCGAAATGTTGGTTCTAGAAATGGAGACGTAAAACTTTTGTTTACGTTACTGATATTTTGTTGTACACATAATTTGCATTCAGCAAATTTCGGAAAAATAAATGTATTGTCTAAATTTTTTAGATTTAACCAATTATTCCTAATGGACTTAATGATATGAACAAAATCAAAAAACAAAATTAAACTTCTTTGTGGATTGCATGGGTGCTGTACCTTTGGTTCCAGTCTCGAATTAATTGAAAATAATTTGTATAAACGAACATTGAGTGGATAATTATCAGTACACACAGCTTCAACAAACAGACCACAAGCTTCGATGTCACAAATAGTTGATTTAACAATTGGATATAATGATTCTGCAGATGAAGAACCCAAAGGTATTAATCGCACAATGGTGGAAAACTTGGCCGATAAACTAGAAACCATCATAGAAAAAACTGTAGTATGTGGATCATCCGGATTATGAATCGACCCAATTACCCTTCCTCCCTTATAGGATGCATCACTACGAATGTGAACATCCATTTGAAGAATCACATGGCGCTCTAAATCATCATACGTGGTAGCAATTTCTTGAAGAATTTAGTATACTTACTCTCTAGGCCAATACTATTTTTGATCTTCAACAAATTACGTTCGTGTGGAAGTATTATACAGTTAGAGCTTTGGATAAGCAGATAACAAGCTGGTGAAATTCCGTGAACTTTTAGACAAAAGACCTGAGTGAGAATAATATAACGACGAGTATGTTTATCAACAATTAAGTATTTCAGCTGATCGAGCAAAAAATTAAGACGAATTAGCATAGAATCATTCTCGGCTTCGAACTCAAATGTGGAATGGGTAGGATCTAGTGTATCAATAGCACTAGAAAGATTATGAATGGCATTCTCGACATGTTTTTTCAAAGGGGTCGCTGTGGAAATTGAGCTCATTTCAAATATTTCAACTTCATGAATAATATTTTCTAACAATCTGATATGATTGCCAGTCAACTCGTACCTATTTCAACTCGTACCATACATCAACTCGTCCCAAATATCAACTCGTCCCAGTCAACTCGTACCTAATCAACTCGCCCCAAATATCAACTCGTTCCTAATCAACTCGCCCCAAATATCAACTCGTGACTAATCAACTCGCCCAATCAACTCGTACCTAATCAACTCGTCCCAAATACCAACTTGTATTTGTACTATGTCTTGGTCAACAGGCGCTTGGCTTAGTTAACCAAATTGTTTCTCATCATTATATAAAAACGATGTCATTATTTAATATTTATTTCAAGTTATTTATTAATCAAATGGGGAATAAGTTGATGAACAAGGTTGTTATAGAATAGGTACGTGTAAGAGTTGGCCAAAATACTGGACGAGTTGACCCAAAAAATATATACGAGTTGCCCAAAATAAGAGGTACGAGTTGTCAAAAATAGATACGAGTTGCCCGAAATAAGAGGTACGAGTTGACCAAAAGAATTGGTACGAGTTGACCAAAAATAAAGAGCATTAGTGCCTAAAATAGGCACGAGTTGACTAAAAATACTAGGGACGAGTTGACCTAAAAATAGGTACGAGTTGACCAAATAATTATGGACGAGTGGAAATAGGTACGAGTTGACTGGCTCCCATCTGATATCGTTGAACGAATTACAAGATAGTTTGATTCTATTATTTTCTTTATAAAAAGCCTTACAATCTAATTTTTCATCAACAATTATTGAACGTTCGATCGTAGAAATTTCATTATGATAGTGAATCTTAAGAAATAGAATGATTGTAGAATTGGGTCGATGAAGAAGCCAACCGTTAGGTAGTTCAATTAGATGTAACTTAGAAATAATACAATTAAGAGTTTAAAGAATAAACTTAGATTCAGTTTCTTTGAAATCTGCGCGGCTCTTCTGGTAGGCGTCCTGTACCCTCTTCTCCTCCTTAACATCTAAAGATAGTCTTTGGCACCTATCAGTAGCAGTTTGGAAAGATGCTAGGGACTGCACACTTCTTCAGAGCCACTTTCTTCCTGATCGTCTCAATCATCTCCATTCCATTGAAGTCTTGAAAAATAAAGTAAACATATTATAACAAAGTACGTACCTTCAATCGTTTATTCATCTCGTAGTCTTCTCTCAGCCTAGGTGTTGCTCGGAACCACTTCTCACGAGTTTCAACATCAGTGGGGAAAGAGAAAACAGGAAAATATTAATCTTTATCAGAATAGTTTGACATACAACCAGGTACGAGGCAAGTCATGTTGAAATTTGAATACGCAAAGTGAAAATTATCAAGTTTAGCAAGTAACAATGCAATTAAAATCATTATTGAATATAGTAAAAATTTTGAGTGTAAAAATTATGGGTGGTTATTATGTGGTTAGTGAAATTCGTACTCTCACTACACCTGACGTTTATTGGGCAGAATGTAGAAATTAGTCAGCTACTCAAGTGTTTATAACTTCTATAATCATTCAGTACTTGTATTTCTTGTACGTGAATATGATCTAAACGAATTTTAATCGTTCTGTAGGGATGAATTCAAACAATTGTTACCGCTAGATTAATATAGTGAATATCCCTGAAAATCAAGTTTATATTCTCGCAGTTATTCCAAAAATAAGTTCTAAGGGGCATAAAGTAGGTGAATTCACCATAATTACTCAAATCATCTTTAAATTTCAAGTTATTGTATAGAATAATCCCATGGTAATTGCCATCCATGGTCCAGTAATTCACTAGAGTGCCATTGCCTTAGTTAATAGAATATAGATTGCTATGTTATGTCGATTTTGTCAAATGTTGATTTTACAAAATCGACATGAATCAACTGAACTAAAACAAGTGTTCGACTTTGGCTATATAACTCGGATAAGCCAAGGTTTTATTGCATTTTATTCAGAATTCGCCAAAAAATATTCCAGGGTGATTTTTCATAATCAACGAAAAATATGTCGATTTTATAAAATCAACATTTTTTAATAGTTGATTTTGCAAAATCGACATTTTTAATTAGTTGATTTTGTAAAATCGACATTCTGAAATGTCGATTTTACAAAATCAACATTTCAGAATGTCGATTTTACAAAATCAACTAATTAAAAATGTTGATTTTATAAATTGACTTTCTTTAATGTCGATTTTACAAAATCAACTAATTAAAAATGTCGATTTTATAAAATCAACTATTTACAAATTAAACTTAAGTTTGTATGTTGATTTTACAAAATCGACATTTTGGATGTTGATTTTGTAAAATCGATATAACATATATATGCAGTGGTGTAGGCAGGATTAGGTTCATAGGCGTCGACCATGCCGGGGCGGTCTGGGCGTGCCCCGGCATGAGAAAATCATGCCAGGGCGGGCACTGTTCCGCCCCGGCATCAATTCGATTGGATTCGAGTGGAACCCAAAAACTTTTGGTTTCGGCTGAACTAAAAATTCTAAATCAATCCATATCATCTCTGTTCGAAAGGTAATTAATTAACATAAATTAGTGACAGTTGAAATTCATCCTCGGGAAAAGTTTTTCTGATCCTAGTTCAGTACGAACCTAATTGATTCGGATGAACTTACAGTCTACTCCGCTTAATTGGGACACGTTTGTTCCAGGCATCTTGTCCCAATTAAGCGGAGATCCCAATTAACCGAAAAACCTTTGTAAAGTAATGATTTACCTGTGATTTAAACAAATTTTGGTTTTAAACCTGTTACAACAAATCCTCCAATGCCTGCGGACCCTTGATTCTTCATAAACCCATAGAATGAGCCGTAATATTCTGTGGACCGTTTGATATATCCCTGAACCACAAGGTCATAATCTCTGGTAAATTTCGATATTACTGAAATCAATAAGAAATTTACAATATTTAGATATTTTTATTGCTTTCATCAGTTTTGACAAACATTATTAGAAAATTTGTTCTGATCAATATGAATTTTCTATTGAGCGAGCACCAATTTTGAACCAAATTTGTTTAGTTTGTCCCGATTAAGCGGAGTTTGTTCCGATTAACCGAAAATTTAGTTATAGCTTCTAATGAAATGATTTTGTTCTTGGGGCGTTGTCCCAATTAACCGGTGTCCCAATTAAGCGGAGTACACTGTATTTAGTTATTTGAGAACTAAACTAATTAGATTTGTCCGATCTTAATTCGAACCGTTAAAGCCGCCATGTTTATAGCAATAATGCAATGTATTTGTTGTGTCAGAAAGATTAAAGAAAGCGATTTATCGGGAAATTCTCATCAAGATAAACCCAACCTTTGGAAAAAGTTACACAATAAATAAACAACAGTTATGAGACAAGTTTTATACTAGGTGATATTTTTAAAAATTCGTAGCTCGCCCCGTCATGATTTTCCGAAAAATGGAAAAGTTCGACGCCACTGATTAGGTTTGTTCATTCTGGTGTGTGGACACAGTATCACAGCCGCAGCGCAAGCACGCGAAGCTCTTATATCAAATTAAATCAGTGGTTCTATCACTGCTGATATTTTTGTAGTAATAAGTTTATAAAAACTATCATAAAAACTATAATATTAATTCATTATTTAGACTACTTGAATAAGATCAAGAATTTAATGAAGATTACCCGGTAGATAGTAGTTCGAGCACACCTGCATGGAGTCACACTGATCTAGCTGTTCATTTTGTGCCGATGTGAATGCAGAATACCTTCCAGATTATGGATTGGAATTAGATGATTCCTATACCAGAGAAATAACGCACATCAACTATGGGAATGTGTTAATCGATCCCTACAATAACATACTTGACAATCCCAAGTTTATATCAACTCCGATAGATACAAATATATACAAGGCCATCCATTCCTGTACTCCAATGTGCTACTCCATCAGAAAATCAGCCCGCATCTCCATTGCTTATTCCAGTTCCTGAATATTCTTGTCAACAACCACTTTATAACTACGTGTATTTGAATCCATTTTACCCGTCTCAATATCCTTCCTGTTCGTACATACCACCACCGTCGCTACAATTAGAGACCTTTGTACCTGTATGCACAGTTTGTAAGGGTGAGTGCACAGGTGTTCACAGTTGTCCAGGTTGTCATAGACCTATCCATACGATTTGTGGACAGACTGTTGGTGAGGAAGGCTACGGATGTCCTGTTTGGCGCATCTCCTGCTCATTAGAGAATAGAGCTGATCGCATCCAGGATGGGAGAGTAGCAGCTAAAAGGGGACAAGAAAAACAAATCAAAAGAATGGTAAAGCAGTCCAACAAAAAGATTAAACTCGTTGACTTTGGTCAAAATGTTCTTATACCTATCCCCATAGCTGCATAGTTGATAGAAGATACCTTTTGATCCTCAAAACCTTCCTGGAGTAGTATTGCAAAGGTTAGTTGATGGGATGTATCAAAAAGGGACTACCCACGGGATACTCGATCACCTATATACATCGAGTCAGTTTTGATCTTCCATTTCTTACTTTCTATCACCCGAAGATGTCCCAGATAACCGAGTAACCTTAAGAGAATCAATTCTTCATAATTCCTTTGGTAAGAATAAGCTAAAATGTAATTGTACAGCTGGCTGCAATTCGAATAGATGCAAGTGGAAGCGTTCTAACAGAATTTGTAATTCAAAGTGTCATAAGTCGCTTATCTGCCATAATAAATAGGACTCTTGATTAAGAGATTCATAAATTTCTCTCTATAGAAACAATCTAGTTCTTGCATAAGAAATAAAAATGCCTAACACAATAGTATTGATAGTCATTGCAGTTTCGTAGGTAGAGATCACTACCAATAATGCGTTATTAGGTAGATCCAATTCATTACTTTCAAAATATAATACAATATAAATTTTATAATATATTATAACATAAATTATATAATACAATACATTTTATAACCAGCATGTTCTTATAACCGACATAAAATATATATGGTATAAGGCAACCGTTTTCCAAACATAGTGTTCTTATACCCGATATGTTCTTATAACTGGTGTGGTTATATCCGACATCTACTGTAATACAATACACCATAGCCTACTATACATAATGCCCCACAGTAACTTGATAATTTTGGACCATGGATGCGGTCGAAGATGGTTTCGTAAATTCTAAATTAAGTCGATTGCAAGCTGAATTATTGATAAACTAAGTGGCTATATTTATTTTAAGTATTTGGTGTCCATTGTAAATAAAAATCCTGCGTATACCCCTTCCTCGTATGAATTAGCTAATATCACTAATGATTGGACTGGACAATAATTACTAAATTTAGTATACATCTAAAGTAGAAAACATACATTAATGTATTATACATTTTCTTAAACAAGACATTATACTAGTATCATTACACTAAACGATGCAGACCGAAGTAATCCGTATGAAAATTGTCTAAATCACGATAAACGAAAGTTTTGCTGTCAGATATTTGATTGAGCCAATTATTTCGAATCGTTTTTAGAATGTGGACAAATCAAATGTAAGAAAAAGTGGCCTGTTGATTTCATAATGAGGTACTCAAATCTCAAGCTTACCAACAGGGGAAACAATTTGAAGAGTTTCACATTTAGAGGTTTATAGTAATCAGTTGAAATTACATGAACCAGTATTACATGAACCAGTATTCCACAAAGTTCAATTTCTTCAATACAAGATTGTATAACAGAAAATATCTTTTCAGCAGAAATTACCGCGCATGGCAAAAACGGACAATACAGGACCATTTTTTATAAAGACTAGATATCATGATAGCAAATACTGTTTTGTTTGGATCATCAGGATTTAGATTAGAACCAACTAGTTTTTCTCCTTTGTAAGATATGTCCGATTTAATGAGTATTTCATCCATTTGGATAATGACATGCCAGGGCCGTAGCCACTGGTCAGGTTGGTCAGGTTTCAACCTGACCACTTTTGGTTGTTGAATTTCCCAATATGGTTGAATTTTCCCAATATCGGTTGTTGAATTTCCCAATATTGGTTGAATTTTCCCAATGTCGGGGCCACTCGATCAGGTTGGCCAGATTAACCTGACCACTCGGTCAGGTTGGTCAGATTAACCTGACTACTCGGTCAGGTTGGTCAGGTTGGTCAAGTTAACCTGACCACTTTGATTTTGGTGGCTACGGCCCTGCATGTTTTGTTCAGTAGAAAAATAATTAGTCACTAGTTTAAGAAAAGAGAAGAATTTAAGCATTTTGAAGTCCAAAAGAGTGATATAGCTTTTCTAAGGTATGGAAGTGTGGAAGAGATAAACAAGGTAAACTCTGGAGATACTTGTAGCAAGCTGGCGAAATCAGATGTGTTTTAAGTGCCAAAATTTGGATGATCAAATTATATCTGCGCCTGTTAGAGGAATGAGGCTATTTTCTAGCTGACAAAGAATGAATTGAAGTGCAGAAAGCTCTGGACATTCGAAAAATTCATCAGAAGTAGGAATTTTTTCAATTGCTTGTTGTATATGCTCCATTGCCATAGAAATAAGGGTAGCGTTTGTACATTCGATATTAGAGGTATTTAGAGGAGCTAGGCTGGTGAGAAAATTCATAAATTTCACCTAAAATTGACTCGAGCAGTCGAATGTCACTTATAGAGCATGTAGAGATAGGAATAACATCACCGGAATAAAATGCTTTTATAGACAAATCGGATTCAACTATCAAGTAAACATCGACCAAAATATTTGAATTCAGCAAGTGAGGACGCATAAAAATTAGACTCTGCTATTCGGAAACCATAATGACCGATTAGGTAAAGAAATAAAAGCTAACTTCACTTTCAAATCCTGAAAAGTGTGTACCAGATACTTCTCCTTCTCTTCAGTCTTTGATGTTTAAATCCTGCTGGAGTAGTTCACCTTCTTTCGAATCAATGGAAAGACGTCTGCGTTTTGTAGTAGACTGTGAAGAGTAGTATGATAGACAACCTGGTAAGTAAACTGGTACTGTCCAATCTTTTAACTAGGGATTTTTGCGTGGAAGCTTGTGGTAAGTTCCATCTCCGTTAGGAACTTTGTGGGTGTACTCAATAACCTCTTCTCTAAAATGTTTCACGCATACAAAAACAATATTAAGATTATCTACATCTTCCCTATGCAGAGCTCGAAGCCAAGACTCTCATAGTTCAGCCGACTGTTGAGGCATTCTGAATACAGGAGTACGATCTTCTGGATTACAGTTACTCTTACATAATTACTAATTACTAATTAGTATGGGAGTGGGAATGTTGAAAAGTGATTAGAAAAATTTGTATAAGAAACAAACAAATAAAATTTCATGTTGGATATCATATAATGCAACTCATATTCAAATATTATGGTTTATTGTAAATGATTAAATCATGGCAGAATATTGTGGTTACTTAAAATTCCCCATCTTCGACCGCATCCATGGTACCAAATTCGTAGTTTAAGGTTAGGCCTGTTGTATTAGATTTCTACTATCATGAGATGAGGCGTATGCATTAGTGCGAATTTCTAGAGTTGTCATTAGTGCGAATTTGAAGAGTTGGCATTAGTTCTACTCGAGATTTAGAGAGTTGGCATTAGTTCTACTCAAAAATTGGAGAGTTGGCAATAGTTCTACTCGAGATTTAGAGAGTTGGACTTGATTTTGGGAGAACTCTCTTTAAATACATCAATTATTAAGAATAATGAAGTAATGATTTTAATGAATAAAGAATAATGAAATAATAACTTGGTGAATAGAAATTGATGAAATATAAATTACTTCATGAATAAATAAGTTAAGAAAAAAAGAGTAATGAAAAGGGGCCACGTAAAGTTGATGGTTAATTATATATTTGGAACCTATCCACGAAAGTAGAACGGCATGTGGGACAAGTTTGGCCGAGTTCTTCAATCTTGTTACTGCACTCACCACAGCAGTTAGCATGTCTGCATGGTAAAAAGATCCAAGTTGAGGTTCTACGGTTCAAACAGATCACACAATTGTGACTTATTGTACTTTCTGGATTATTCTCCACTTCCAAGTTGTCAGTATCAGTAATATCTTCTGAGTCATCAGTGTATCCAAAATTATTTACGTTTTTACCAATTGTACTACTTATTGCCTCCAGATATTCCCAAGGTGTAAAATTACCGTTAATCAATTGATTTTTAAATGTTGATCGGCGCTCATCATTGATAATATTCTTAAGTTTTCTTGGCCTACTTATTTCATTCCCACTTGACAACCTTGCATAGTCGGGATCAGTATCCGCAATTATTTCGTTTAAAACTGTCAAGAATTTCCAAATTCGGGGATGACCAGCCTGAATTCTTGTCTTGAGCTTTGCATGATGGCTTTCAGCTCAATTATTTGTAGTTGATTTTATATAAAAACTGATAATTCCTCGGGACTAACCTGACAGAGCCATCTCTTCGTAAAATATCTTTTAAGTTTTATATCTAAATTGACCCTATCTGTATCAGTAAGTGTCGTAGGAGAATTTAGAAGACTGTAAGTTGGTTGTATCAGTGTAGATGGGAGGAAGGGAATGGCCATCAAGTGCTGACAAATGTTGATAAGTCTCGATTGCTGTGAAAACTGTTGACAAGTCCGAGTTTTTGGGTTTGATGCCAGATGCGTTGCGTAAAATGAAACCAACAGCCTTTGATATTAATATCTGGATAAAGCTCCTTCATTACATTTCTTGGAGCGATTTCCCAGTCTGACATACATGACATAGGATTGAACTGTGGTACAAGATTGCGAATACTTTCCATAATGCATTTGTATAGCCCTTGTTCTTTTCCTGTCAAAAGACAATGGATTGCAGGTAAGGAGTGCCTTTCAACTCTTACAAAAATGGTCCACAGTTGATAAAATTGCTTTGGAACACAGTAAAAAGTTCCATCGAACTGAATATCAGGTGCCTGTGATACTAAATCCATCATTTTATCAGAGAAGAATATGAGAGCTGTTTGGTCATTAATTGTAACTTTACTTTTATGGAACTTTCCAAAGGTGGTAGTCGGTAATAACAGAGATAATTCTGTAACGTTTGAAGGTATTTTCGGCTCTAAACTCTTTCTTGAGCGATACATTGAAGATTCGATTTGAGGGAATGATACCTCTGTTGCAAAAGAATCCTCTCTAGTCGTATCATCGAATATTTTTCGAAGAGGATCCTGTGAGGTACGTGCCTTGGTTTTGCATTTCTTCTTTAGGTCAAAGGTTTCTGAATGGTAGTTCATGATTTCGTGGTTATGTACGTTGCCTGGGGTAATCAAATCCCTGTCCCTATCCACTTCAGCCGTTGCTTTACATCCATCTCTGAATAGCGCACATTTGAGGTAGCGACTGATTTAACTGTATATTTCCGTTTAAGATACTTATGACCATCTGCTGTAGTGAGAATATGCCCACTCATGCGTCTATAATTGTCTGTTTTGTATTCCATTTTCCGAATTTCTTTTGGGTATGCACATTGTGTTCTACTTTATAGGAATCTATGGGGTGTTGATATTTCACAGTTTTTAAATCGCACTCGCAAAATCGGGAACAATTATGTGAACCTAACGATATAATTATGTGAAACCTAAAGCTCACTAACAACAGTATAGGGTTGCTGACTCTCCCGATTTTTGGCCTTAATCGAGTAGAACTAATGCCAACTCTCTAAATCTCGAGTAGAACTAATGCCAACTCTCTAAATCTCGAGTAGAACTAATGCCAAATCTCCAATTTTTGAGTAGAACTAATGCCAACTCTCTAAATCTCGAGTAGAACTAATGCCAACTCTTCAAATTCGCACTAATGACAACTCTAGAAATTCGCACTAATGCAGCGCCCCCCATGAGATTCTTACTACTTTGAATACAAGGACCATGGATGACAAATTGCTATGAGATTCCATAGCCTACTTTACATAAGGCCTGTTGTATGAGATTCTTACTACTTTGTATACAAGGACCATGGATGTTACATTGCTATGAGATTCTTACGAGCTGCATGCATTTGTCAGAATTTTGAAGTTGTCAATGGTCAGAATAATGGAAGTTGTCACTTGTCAGAATGGACTTTTGCAAAACTGGCACTTGTCAGAATGGACTTTTGCAAAACTGGTACTTGTCAGAATGGACTTTGGTAAAACTGGCACTTGTCAGAATGGACTTTTGTAAAATTGGCACTTGTCAGAATGGACTTTTCATAATGTCACTAATAAGGCCATATAAAATAAATAACTTGTTATCAGGCCCGGCCTTAGGGCAAGGCGACCTAGGCAGGGGCCTTGGGCCCCGCACTTCACTATACATTTCATTGATATGGGCTCAAGTACTCTATGGTTTAGGGCCCCGCAAACTGTCTAGCTGGCCCTGTGCCTAGGGCCTCGCAAACTGTAAGGCCGGCCCTGCTTGTTATCATCCCCGTCCGTCCCAAATTTTACCCACCGTCCGGATATATTTTATTGTTATCTTATGAACATAATCTTACAGATATTAGCTATAAACTTGTGTAAAGTACTAATGTATAATTAGTCTTGTATTTAGGGAATTATTTGGGCATTATCATATGATTTTCTAAGTAAATTAAATATTATATTTATTGTTTGGCATAGGATAATGCTATTTGCATAATAATGGAAATAAAAAATAAAAATGAAATCCCGTCCGCCGTCCCTATTTTCTGAAAAATCCGGATGATAAACAATTAATTTATTTTAGATGGCCTAAACTATATATAGTATAAATTGAACTTTTGTGAAAGGATTATTTTTATTTTACCATCATGAATAAATATCAATTAGTGAATATAATATTTATAATCTGGCCTCTATATTGCTACGGCATATAGGGCAATTATGTCCTAAATTGACGATCCTCTCGCTACAATGGCCACAAAAGCTAGCATGTCTGCAGGGAATGAAAACCCATGTGTTACTTCTTTGAAAGAGACACACTACACATATAGGTTCTGTGTTGGTGTTTTGATCACCTTCATCTTCAGAAAATTCTGATTCACTGGATGGAGTGATATCTTGCGCTTTGATGTTCCCCACAGTATGGCTAATCGATTGAAGAAATTCCCATGGGTTTAATTCTCCATCACTGAGTTTATGTTTGAGAACAATCCTGTCTTCTTCATTTTTTATATCTGCCTGACATCTCGGCTGCTAATTTCCCTACCTTGATACAAGCGACGAATTTCATTATCTGTGTCCTGAATTAATTCATTGAGCTTTGTTATGAAGGTCCATATTCGAGGGTCACTGCATCTCATCCTTGATTTTAGTTTGGAGTGATAACTCTCTGCCCCGTTATTTGTTGAAATATTAATTTCATGAATGGAGAGTTCCTCAGGCGATATTTGATTTAGCCAGCGTTTCTTGAAATATTTCATCAGCTTTTCCAATCTCGGAATGTCTTCAGTTGGTAGAACAGGAACTTCGATTAAGGTAAAAGTGGGGAATATTAGAGCAGCAGGCAAAAAGGTATGGACATTAAAAGTCGTATAAACTTAGCAATATGGACGTTGTTCTTAAAACTCTGACTCAGTCCAAGTTTCTGAGTCTTCGCCCAAATGCGTTGAGTGAAGTGAAACCAGCACCCATAGACTTTCATTTGTGGATAAAATTCCTTAAAAGCGTTATGAGCAGCTGGTTCCCAATCGGACATCGAAGCGATTGGTTGAAATTGAGGAACGTGTACAACTAAATCCTTTAAAATAGCCGAGTATAGTTCTTGACTCTTGGACGTCATTAAGCAGTGGATTGCAGGCATCGTATGTCTACCTACAGCTACAAATATTGTCCATAGCTGAACAAACTGAATGGGGACTGTCTGAAAGGTACCATCAAACTGGATGTTTGTTGTCTCACTGAGAAAACTCATCATTTCATCGGAATAGAATATTACAGCTGTTTGTCCTCCCTGTGTTACCGAAAATTTGTAATAATCCTTAAAAGTGGACGTCAGTAACATATCACAGAACTCTGGCGCAGTAAAGGGAATTTTGGGTTGAAGTGTCCTCCTCGCGCGATACATTGACGACTCGTATTCCACAAGGGAGATATCAGCTGCATTGGGATCGTTTCTTGTTATATCATCGAATACTGCCCTAAGATTATTTTGTGAGTATTTAGCGAGAGTTTTGCATCTGGACTTAAGCTGGTAAACCTCAGTCTTATATTCCTCAACATTATGATTATGTAGTTTCATTGGAGTGATTAAATTTCTCAAACGATTTAGTTTGCTGGTTCCTTTACACCCACTTCTGAATAGGGCGCATTTAAGATATATATAATCTTCCGTTATCTTCGAATGAACATAGTTGTGTCCATCTGAAGTTGTGATAACTTTTCCTACGGAACGTTTATACTCTTGTTCAGTGAATTCCATTATTGTTTATACAACTGGATTATTCTGATTTATACTAATCATTTCCATTGTTATTTAGTATTATTACAAGCACATAGAAGTGTGACATGTTCTAAACAGTAATTTTTGACACCCACATAGATAACAAATTTCTATTGCGGTATTCTGGCTTTGTCGTCTTGAGGTGGTAAATAACTAACAAATTTTATATTGTGGACGAAATATGAATTCTTACTAACATCAATTCAAAAGTCCATTCTGACAAGTGCCAGTTTTGCAAAAGTCCATTCTGACAAGTGCCGTTTTGCAAAAGTACATTCTGACAAGTGCCAATTTTACAAAAGTCCATTCTGACAAGCGCCAGTTTTACCAAACTCCATTCTGACAAGTGCCAGTTTTGCAAAAGTCCATTTTGACAAGTGCCAGTTTTGCAAAAGTCCATTCTGACAAGTGCCAGTTTTGCAAATGTCCATTCTGACAAGTGCCAATTTTACAAAAGTCCTTTCTGACAAGTTCCAGTTTTGCAAATGTCCATTCTGACAAGTGACAACTTCCATTATTCTGACAACTGACAACTTCAAAATTCTGACAAATGCAGCTTGCCCATTCTTACTACCATGAGATTTCTACTACCACTTGTTATTCTTTCTCACCTGTTTTCTCAAGATCTATTCTCAATATACTTACGTGTTAACCACATGAATAACCAATTTATAATGGAATAACAAGAGTTTGATTGTGATATTGAGGTGGAATATATTCCATTCCAATATCTCAATTTGCTAATATACGGTACGTATAATTATTACTACAATATTTGTACTTATTGTACAGCATCAATTTATATTTTAAAATCGTTCGTTATGTGCATTTTGTATCTGTTTGTTTATTTTTAACTATGTACATAGATCGGCTAAGAAATGAGAACACTTTAAAAATTTAATAAAATAATATTTTATATCAAAAACCAAAATATTTTAGGTAATTTTTCCCAAAAATTTTAAATGTGAATCTAATATCAAAATGTTAAAATGTTCGTATAAAGTTGTTTTCAATAGCTATACATGAATTTACCAATTATACATGGCCTAGGATACAATACTTTGACATTATGCAATCATATATACTCACTTTATCGGAATTAAAAGATTATCATAAGATCTTCAAGTTGACAATCTTGCAACTACCGCTTATGGACCTCAAGGGAATGACCACAACAAAATTATTAATTAATTGAGAATTGATTATTGTCCAATTTCTTCGAGAATTAGAAATTTAGACAATTAATATCGCTATTTATCTACGTACTAGGAAAAAAAGATTATAGCTGAGGTAAATGAGGCTGGTGTATAGAGTTACATAAAATGTACAATCTCCAGTATTATCAGTAGCACTGGTTATAGTTAGTTCTACCTGATATTGAAAGTGAATTCTATTTTCTCTTGCCCCTTCAATATTTATATTCGAAATATGAATAAAACACTGTAGCAAATGAAGAAAATACTTGCTGTATACTACTTTCTCTAACTTCCATTCCAACTTTCCAGCAACTATAGTGAGTCATTCATTAGTGACAAATATCAAAATGCTAACCTACTTGATTATTAAATCCAGCAATAATAGGCAATGTTTATTCCACTCTCCCAGAGTCTATTGAACCACATGGGAAGTGTTTCTTCTAGCAATATCTGCTGTATTCGGAAAAAATACACTACAGTAGATGCCGGTTATAAGTACATCGTCGGGAACTGCATATCAAGGCTGGATTCGGTAAACCGTTGCTAATATCGGTTAGCGGTTACAGATCTCATTAGCCACTTTTCCGGTCTGTTCAAAATCACCAGTATTAGTTGGAAATTATTGAATAAATAACTAAAATTATCTGAATTGTGTTAGAAAATGATATCATAAATCCATTTTCCATCACGAAAATAAATAAAAAATATATTATATTTTATTTATTTTATTTTAAATGTATCAATTAATGTAGTATTTTTTGGGTAATACTTTTTAAAGATGAGTCTTATTCAGTAGTATAAACTGGATTTTCTAAAGGATTAGTTGTATTGAGTAGCATGGGCGATTAATCGGTTAATGTCGATAAATCGAATCGCAACCGGAGCCTAAGAACGGTTATTGTTCTTATTACCGGCGTTCTTATATCCAGCTTCTACTATATATAAAGAAATACAAATTCATTGGAATACAAGGAGCTGGATTTATTTGCCTTACTTGGAAGTCAAGTTAGTGGACACTCACCAAACAGTGGCGTCGAACTTTCCATTTTTCGGAAAATCATTCCGGGGCGAGTTATAAATTTTCAAAAATTTCACTTAGTATAAAACATGTTTTCCGAAAAGTTGTTTACCTATTGTGTAACTTTTTTCAAAAAGTCTGTTTTATGTTGATGAAAATTACCCGCTACTCGCTATCTATTCTGACACAACACATACCCTGCATTCTTTAACTTTAACGGTTCGAATTAAGTTCGGCCGAACCTAATTAGCATAGTTCTAGATTAACTAAATAGGTTCATCCGAATCAAATAGGTTCGTGCAGAACTAGGCGCAAAAAACTTCCCCGCGGGTGAATTTCGACTGTCACCGATTTATGTTAATTAATTACCTTTCGAGCAGAGATGATATGGATCGATTTAGAATTTTTAGTTGAGCCGAACCAAATTTGTAGGCTTCCACTCGAATTAAATTACTCTAAATATGTTCACTCGAGTTGACTGAATTAGACCGAAAATCTAGGCAGAAAATCTGATTTTCTAAGACTGGAATAAGACCGAATGGAATAAGACCGAAAAAAAATCAGGACTGGAATAAGACCGAATGGAATAAGACCGAAAATAATGAGAAATGGAATAAGACCGAATGGAATAAGAGCGGAAAAAAATCAATACTGGAATAAGACCGAATGGAATAAGACCGAAAAAAAATCAGTACTAGAATAAGACCGAATGGAATAAGACCGAAAGGAAATCAGTACTGGAATAAGACCGAATGGAATAAGACCGAAAAAAAATCAGTACTGGAATAAGACCGAATGGAATAAGACCGAAAAAAAATCAGTACTGGAATAAGACCGAATAATATAAGGACTACTCTGAAATAGGTATCTATTGGTAAGAATAAAAGTGAAACCTCGACTTTCTAAGCGTGAATTATGGTTCATTGAGAAAACACCCGACTATGTGATTAATGGAGAAAATACTCGCCTTTTTAAGTGTGATATATGTATCATGGAGAAAACACTGGCCACTCTAATTGTCTTTTATGGAGAATGGTTAAAACGCTCGCCTTTCTAAGTGTCTAATATTGATCAGGGTGAAAAGCAGCCCTTATATTTTTTCGGTCTTATTCCATTCGGTCTTATTCCAGTATTGATTTTTTTTCGGTCTTATTCCATTCGGTCTTATTCCAGTACATGATTTTTTTTCGGTCTTATTCCATTCGGTCTTATTCCAGTACTGATTTTTTTTCGGTCTTATTCCATTCGGTCTTATTCCAGTACTGATTTTTTTTCGGTCTTATTCCATTCGGTCTTATTCCAGTACTGATTTCCTTTCGGTCTTATTCCATTCGGTCTTATTCCAGTACTGATTTTTTTCCGGTCTTATTCCATTCGGTCTTATTCAGGTTTCCCGTTCACTCGAACCAAATGGGTTCGTGTTCAACTAAACGTATGAATACTTTTCCAGCGATTTTCGCAGTGGGTCCAAACATGCAGGAAATTTGCTCAAACGAGTTCAGGACTAATAAAAAATTGCAATCCATGATAGATACATCCAAATTATCACGAAACACCACCAAAAATCACCGAATTTCGGAAGATTTATGCCGGGGCGAAACAGTGGCCGCCCGGCATGATTCTTTTATGCCGGGGCACGCCCCTTCCGCCCCGGCATGGTTGGCGCCTATGCTCACCAAGACACCAACATAATATCTTCAGAATTCTCAAATGAATTCTGGTCAGATTTTGGCAACCGATGTACAATTTGTGGATGTTTCGTGCTAATTATAATTTAAATATAATGAACACGTGGAGAAAACACCAGCCAAGCAATATAATTAGCAAATTTTGATCACCATTTTCAGCCTGTTGCTGAACGCTGGTCGTTAGCCTTCATATTTTACGAATTACAGTTTTAGCAATGTCTGTATTTGCAATTTAGAATTTAGTTAGTAACTAAATATACTAATTCTATTTGCAAATGAATTTATTCCATTACAATATCACAATCAAACTCTTGTTATTCCATTATAAATTGGTTATTCATGTGGTTAACACGTAAGTATATTGAGAATAGATCTTGAGAAAACAGGTGAGAAAGAATAACAAGTGGTGGTAGAAATCTCATGGTAGTAAGAATCTCATAGCAATGTAACATCCATGGTCCTTGTATACAAAGTAGTAAGAATCGGGGTGCCTGCACATGTCAGAATTTAGAGTTATGATTTTGTCAGAATAATCAGTTCTGCACTTGTCAGAATGGAATTTTTAGAGTTCTGCACATGTCAGAATGAGATTTTTAGAGTTCTGCACATGTCAGAATGAGATTTCTAGAGTTCTGCACATGTCAGAATCGGTTTTCTAGATTTCTGCACATGTCAGAATCGGTTTTCTTGATTTCTGCACATGTCAGAATCGGTTTTCTAGATTTAGAATACTCGGTCTATATAGTTATACCAAAAAAAAGATATGTCAGAAATGACAAGATGTAATAAATAATAATTTGTCAGAAATGATAAGATGTAATAAATAATAATGTGTCAGAAATAATAATTTGTCAGAAATGATAAGATGTAATAAATAATAATAATGTGTCAGAAATGATAAGATGTAATAAATAATAATGTGTCATAAATAATGCGTTAATTAGTAAAAATCTTAAACATGTTGTCTATTTCCGTGCGACAAACTGGGCATGACTGACCTAACTCACGAATTCTTGTACTACACTCTGTACAAAAGTTCGCATGCCTACACGGCATAAATAACCAGGTTTCTACACGTATCGAATGGCACACAACACAACTATTCCCTGCTAATGCAATATCACCATTCTCATCTTCATCATTTTCTGATTCGCTGGAGGTTAAAGTAGCATCTGGCATGCCAGTGATATTATTAATGTTACCAATGGTATGGCTGATGGCTTGAATGAATTCCCATGGAGTGAATGAGCCATCACGTAACTTATCCTTACAAGTACTTCGGTGTGCATCATTTTTGATGTCTACTTTCTTCCTTGGTCTAGTTATCTCTCTACCCAGGCGCAAGCGACCTGTATCGTTGTCTGTGTCCCGTATAATATCATTGAGAGACGCCATGAATGTCCATATCCTGGGATGGCTAGTTTTTATAATAGATTTTAGTTTCGAGTGGTAACTTTCTGCCCCATTGTTTGTAGTGATATTGAGTTCATTGATAGAGAGTTGGTCAGGTGTTATTCGTCTTATCCAATATTTTCTGTAATACTTTTGCAGTTGTTCCAACTTTATTTTCTCCGAATCACTTACCGCTGGTATTTGAAGGAAACTATAAGTTGGCTTGATGAGAGAAGCTGGAAGAAAAGGGATGGCCATCAGTTGTCTTAAGAATGTTTGGACTTGTATATTGGTCTTGAATGTATGACTCAATCCGAGCTTCTGTGTTTTCCTCCAGATGCACTGTGTGTAGTGGAACCAGCAGCCATAAACTGCTATTTGAGGATATACTTCCTTTATTGCATTCCTAGCTGCAGGTTCCCAATCTGACATTGCAGCTTGAGGCTTAAACTGAGGTATATTAGCGTTGATAGTTTCTAATACCGCTTTATATAGTTCTTCACTCTTCGCAGTCATGAGACAATGTATCGCGGGTAATGTGTGTCTTCCCACAGCAACGAATATGGTCCATAACTGACTGAATTGAGAGGGTACTGAAAAAAATGTGCCATCAAAGTGTATGTTGGTCACCTCAGCTAACAAGTTACTCATCTCGTTCGAAAAGAAGACGACACCAATGTCAGCACCAGATGATACAGAAAATTGGTGGAATTCTCCAAATGTTGTGTAGGTAGCATTCCACAAAATTCAGATGCATTCAGGGGTATCTTTGGCTGTAATGTTTTCCTCGCACGATACATCGTTGATTCGCATTCGGTGAATGAAATTTCGAGTGCACAAGGGTCAGTTCTCGTTACATCGTTGAATACTTTCCTAAGATTTGTTTGAGTGTGTTTTGCAAGTGTTTTGCATTTATTTTTCAGCTTGTAGATATCTGTTTTGTATTCTTCTAATTGGTGATTGTGATGTTTGAGAGGCGTAATTTCGTTAGTTTCTTTATTGAGTTTTCCTGTTCCTTTACAATTACCCCTAAATAAAGCGCACTTGAGGTAGATGTGTTCTTCACTAATTTTGGACTTGACATATTTATGACCGTCTACAGTTGAGAAGACTTTTCCCTTAAAACGTTTGTACTCGTCCAAAGTATATTCCATGAGTTTTTGAATTAATTTATTTAAAAAATGTTATCATTTATAGAGGGTTTTCTGAAACCACACTTGAGTAGAACCAATGTTATGTGTATACACATAAAATTTACCAAGATAATTCCATTCTCCGGTAGGTGACAATATATAAACAATCACAATTTCATCTATGTATTCATTTTAATGAATAGGAACCCTCAAATATGTAAAAACCAAATAGTAGAAATTTTTAGGATTCTTTATTTATCTCGGGTAATCGATTCTGACATGTGCAGAAATCTAGAAATCTCATTCTGACATGTGCAGAACTCTAAAAATCCCATTCTGACAATTGCAGAACTGATTATTCTGACAAAATCATAACTCTAAATTCTGACATGTGCAGCTCCCCCGTAAGAATCTCATGGTAGTAAGAATCTCATACAACAGGCCTAACAGTAAACTACGAGTTTGGTACCATGGATGCGGTCGAAGATGGGGATTTTAGGTAACCACAAGATTCTGTCATGATTTAATTATTTACAATAAACCATAATATTTGAATATGAGTTGCATTATATGATATCCAACATGAAATTTTCTTTATTCGTTTCTTATACTAATTTTTCTAATCACTTTTCAACATACCCACTCCCATACTAATTATTTAAGATTCCTTTTGTTATAGTATATTAGCTACTACATCAATCAGAATGCTAAATACATGCTCTGCTCCCGGTTGTAAGAGTAATTATAATCCAGAAGATCGTATTCCTGTATTCAGAATGCCTCAACAGCCGTATAAATTAGAGAGTCTTGGATTCGAGCTCTGCATAGGGAAGATGTAGATAATCTGAAAACAGTTTTGTATGCGTGAAACATTTTAGAGAAGAGTATATTGAGTACACCCACAAATTTCCTAACGGAGATGGGACTTAATACGAGCTTCCACACAAAAATCAATACCAGTTTACTAACCAGGGTGTCCATCATACTACTCTTCACAGTCTACTACAAAACGCAGACGTCTCTCCATTGATTCGAAAGAAGGTGAACTACTCCAGCAGGCCGTAGCACTTCGCTTGACATCACAGACTGAAGAGAAGGAGAAGTATTTGATACACGGTTTTCACGATTTGAAAGTGAAGTTAACTTTTATTTCTTTACCTAATTGGTCATTATGGTTTCCGAATGAGCAGAGTCTAATTTTTATGCGTCCTCACTTGCTGAATTCAAATATTTTGGTCGATGTTTACTTGATAGTTGAATCCGATTTGTCTGTAAAAGCATTTTATAACGGTGATGTTATCCTCTCTCTACATGCCCTTTAACATGCTCTATAAGTGATACTCGACTGCTTGAGTCAATTTTAAGTGAAAATTACGAATTTTACACCAGCATAGCTTCTCTAATACCCATAGATGCATTATACGATTATACATTATACGTTCGGGGAGCGTATAATGGACCATATAGACGTTAAAATCGTTATACGTTATACGTCGTATGATGATTATACGTTACGTATGATGGCATTATACGTTCACCTATCGTATAATGGTACCATATATATATATATACGTTGTATGTTACGTATAATGCAACTATGCTAATACCGAATGTACATACGCTACCCTTATTTCTATGGCAATGGAACATTTACAACAAGCAATTGAAAAAATTCCTACTTCTGATGAATTTATCGAATGTCCAGAGCTTTCTGCACTTCAATTCATTCTTTCTCAGCTAGAAAATAGCCTCATTCCTCTAACAGGCGCAGATATAATTTGATCACCCAAATTTTGGCACTTAAAACACATCTGATTTCGCCAGCTTGCTACAAGTATCTCCAGAGTTTACCTTGTTTATCTCTTCCACACTTCCATACCTTAGAAAAGCTATATCACTCTTTTGGACTTCAAAATGAATTCTTCTCTTTTCTTAAACAAGCGACTAATATTTTTCTATAAAAGCATGTCATTATCCAAATGGATGAAATACACATCAAATCGGACATATCTTAAAAAGTAGGAAATCTAGTTGGTTATAATCTAAATCCTGATGATCCAACCAAAAGAGTATTTGCTATCACGGCATAGTCTTCATAAAAAATGGTCCTGTATTGTCCGTTTATTGCTATGCACATCTATTTCTGCTGAAAAGATATTTTCTGTTATATAATCTTGTATTGAAGATATTGAACTTTGTGGACTACTGGTTCAGGTAATTTCAACTGATAACTATCCTCTAAATGTGAACTCTTCAAATTGTTTTCCCCTGTTGGTAAGCTAGAGACTCGAGTACCCAGGGCCGCATTAAGAGTCGTCTGGGCTCTGGTGCTGTCCAAAATTTCAGGGCCCCTATTTGTCTTACACTCTCTAGAGGCACGCTACGCGGCCCCTAATGGGCTCATCAGGCCCTGGTGCAGCACCCATAGCCCCCCCTTAGTGCGGCCTTGCGAGTACCTCATCCTTATGATATCAACAGGCCACTTTTCCTTACGTTTTATCTTGTCCACATTCTAAAAACGATTCGAAATAATTGGCTCAATCAAATATCAGACAGCAAAACTTTCGCTTATCCTGATTTAGACAATTTTCACACAGATTAATATTCCTTTCCTTTGAGATTATGTTCAGCTTCTTTTCGGGATGTCAGAGTCCTTTACAATTCAGGGAAACCAAACTTGCCTAACGCCTAACTTTGATTTCTTGTTACCCTTCTATTCTAGAGCGCCAAAATGTCAAACTTGTCTTAAAAGTTATTCATGAATCAACAGTAGCTGCTTTAGCTGTTCAAAATGACCTACGTTGTCTAGAATTACAAACTGATATGTCGGATTTTATCCAAAAAATTTATCTCGCTCTGGAAAATGTTTAATGTAAACATTCCATATAACCATGTCCGTTTAAACGATGCATTCTCTAATCCATTCGTGGGTAATGACGACTGACGAGCGCTTTTCTTTTTTGAGGCGAGTTGTCTATTGGTTTGAAGCCTGGAGATCACTCCCTGAAAGGAAGGAAAATTAAGTCTCCAAACTTTTACAAGCTTTAGACATGCTTGTGTTGCGTTACCCCAAATAACTAGCCATCTGTTAGAAAATTGTGGATTTTCTTGTCTCTTAACATCTTTCTTACAGACATAGCCACTAGAGCACCATTTCGGTCTGTATCGTTTATTCTAATGTTACTCGTTAATGTGTATTATATATATGTCACTTCAGGTATTTTGTGTCGAAAATTTCACTTAACAATATTTAAACCTTCATTTCCCAAAACAACATTTTTCATCGGCGAAAAATCCAAAACTCTGGCATCATTAGTCGTATAATCGAAAATTCAACGGTTTTGGAACCAGCTCGAAGAGATCTCAAGGATTAGTGTGGAAAATCTAGTGTTCTAATGGAAAAAACTTAAATTAACTTCAAGAATAAAATTATTCACAAGTGATTTTTCAATATCACATATCTATGATTAAAAAATAGATTTTTCTATCATGTCTTTCATGGATCCTTCTACTTTCATCCTGAAAGTTCATTTTGAATGATTTTACATGTGTAGATAAAAAATAAACTCAAATTTGGATTTTTCCCTGGTATTGACTGAAATTCATTTTTTTGCAGGAATACGTTGTTATTGCATAATTCAATAGATCTTGAGCGTCCAAATCGACAATGAAATTTATAACAAAAACTAAACGACACTTTTTTCGTAATTCAGGCCGGTATACACAGGCCTTATGAAGGTCTTGTAAAGTTTAAAAATGCCCGGTATTATAAGAATATATGTTCTTTGGAACAAGCCAATTAGCCTGTTTGCGCTGAACGAAACTTTTGCTACATGATCAGAGAAAGAAAGTCTGTTGTCTATCCAAACTCCCAAATCTTTGACTAAATTACTCCCTCCAATTTCATTTGAGTTGGTTAAGTAAGGCAGCTTGGGATTTGATTTCCTAATATACGTACAAGGCTTGACATTTATCAAGGTTTACAGACATCAAATTTAACTCAGATCGGGTAACGATATCAACTAAGCTATTTGATAACGATGCATGACCTTGAGAACAAAGTGAGTCACTACACTTGGTATCGTCGGCAAAGGATGAAATATGTGTGATATCATCCAATTTAAACAAACTGTAATCTGAACTAGAAGTAAATTATACATATACATCAGAAATAATAAAGGGTCTTGTACCGATCCTTTCGGACGCCACTCGAGCCCTGGACCAGCTTGAAAAAGAACCCTACAATCAGGGATACTGTATATCCTGACGGTTAACTTACCTTATGTTATAACTCCACACTTTACACTTCCTATTACACGTCTACACTTCACATCTCAATTATAATTATACAATCATAATACGTAGTTGAATTTGTGAAGATAATTTCGATATTGTTTTTGATTCATAAATAAATAAATTGTTTATTATATCCCAATATTCGCCAATTGTCAATAAAATTTCATGCTGAATTGCGACATATTATAACGCGAACTCCAATGTATTAAGATTCAAGAAATGGTCTAAAGTGTGATAAAGGAAACTAGGTGTATAATTTCGGAAATGTTTATTGTTCCGTTGGTTTGAACGGTACCTAATTATATTTGTTGGAAAAATATATTTGTGAAAACATTTATGAAATTCTAATAACCGAAAAATTCTCGGATAATTAGCAATTCATATTTGGAAATAAGATTACAGGACTTAGTCTGATTAGCAAAAATTGTATGTGGATTCAAATTAAATAAATGATCAATGTGATTGCTGGCTAGTTATTTTTAGTATACAGTAAATGAGAAATTAATTGGAACAAAATTACTACTAATTGGTCAGCAATTTATGATCATTTTGATAGAGTTAATTTTAAGCTAAGTTGATTAATACGCGTATTGCGTATTACACGTAATACGCTATCCACCAGTACGTATTATACGTTAAATCTATGATCAACCAGGGATGTTTTCGAAGTAAATTCAATAGAATATTTCAAATTATTGTTATAAATACAACATCTAGCAAATAATAATATTTGTACTATACAACTAACTACAAGTCGATTAACAATAAAAGAATAACGATTAAACCGAAAGTTGTTCAAATCAAATTCCATGAGCTCGATATTATAAGTTATCTATACGTATAATACGTAATACGTAACCAATAAAAGACGTATTAAACAACTTAGATTTTAAGTTCTTATGAATTATATACTCAGAAATCATACGGATGAACCAATTAATCGTATGCACAATACCCATACGGGCCATCTCTTATTTACAGCTGACTGGGAGCTACCTCCCGGACCTTTCGGTGGATATAATTTTTGTATGAAAGTGGTCCTTTTGATCGACCAAGGTATAGTATAATTAGAGTACGTCCTAGATATAATTATATCGAAATCAAACATGAAATCACAACTACTGAATACAGAATTTCCCTACTATATAATACACTTCTATGTACATATTACGTATTACTCAATTATCTTACAATGAATTTCCTCTGTTCGATTAAGTACTATTTAATTCTTACTATAATTCTTCCCCCTTCGTAAAACTCGACCTCGAGCTTTTAGTTTAGCACATAGTCACCAAACTTAGTTGGCAACTTTCTTGTCCTTTGTGGTCGTCCTGCACTTTATATTGGCGTGCTAGTGTTGACTGGATTCAGAGCATTGCCATTCAAATTAATGGAAAGGTTTAATGAATTCGCCTGATTGCCTTGTATCGATGAATTCATGTTTCCGAGGTTGGAATCGTTACATGATCTGTTGAAACTGGAAGTTTCCGCCGGTAATGTGGATATTCTGCCGGACTGATTATGAATTTCCTCATTTGGAGTTTCGCTAAGGTTGTTCCATCTAGGTCTCTCTAAAGTTGAGTGGGACAGCGGCGATGTCATTTCACACTCGATTGGCTGTGTGTTTGAATCTATTGATTTTTCCCGTTGAACGTAAGGTCTAAGTCTGTTTACATGAACTAACTTATTTCTCCCATCTGTATTTCGTATTTCTAAGCTGAGAGGTCCTTTTACTTCAAAGACTCTCCATCCTCCTTCCCATCTATCTCTCAGCTTACGAGCTACTCCGCTATGTGGAATAGACAACAGCACATCATCACCTGTCTTGAAAAGTGATAATTTAGAAAGATGGGATCTATCATCATAGTACTCCTTTTGGCGACTTTGTCCCTCGATAGTGTGACCTTCAACAAAATCTCTCAATGTAGCCATTTTATTACGAAGAAATGTCTCATATGAAGTTGGATCATGTGTTGCAGAATCTTCCGTTTGGAAAAATCCCAAAGGATCACGTCCATACATGAGCTGAAAAGGCGTAACCTTAGTAGTGGCATGCTTTGTTGTACGATAAGCGTATAAAACTAAAGGTAAGTACTTCTCCCATTCCCAACTCTCCTCCACATAACATCTCAACATTTGTAAGATGGTTCGGTTGCTCCTTTCAACTAATGAGTTTCCTTGGGGGTGATAAACAGAAGTATGTGTCTTGTGTATCCCCAATGCTCTACAAGTCTCTTTTAACAATGCAGATTCAAAATTTGTTCCTTGATCTGAATGAACATATTCTGGAATCGCCAACCTAGAGAAGGTTTGAACTAATAGATTAGTGATGGTTTCCGATTTCTGATTTTTCATTGGATAAGCCTCTAGCCATTTTGAAAATGTATCTTCTACCACTAGTAAATACCTATTTCCCTCTAAACTGAGAGGAACCTCTAACACATCAACTTGCATCATCTGTAGAGGCCTTCCACATGGAGTATTTAGCAAGGGTGCTTGAGTAGGAAGTGATGGCTTGACTTTTTGGCACTTGTCGCATGAGTGAACATATTCATTCACTGTAGTTGACATTCCAACCCAATAGGCCATTTTTTTCAAACGATCTAGTGTTCTTTCCACTCCTTGGTGTCCTGCTTCATCATGTGCCCCCTCAAGGAATTCTTGTTTCATTGTATCTGGAACTATTACTACACAATGTAGGTTTGAAAAAGGCTCTACTTTATAATTTCGTAACAATACTCCATTGTGTAATAGGAGCTGAGACTGAATTTGTTTGAATCGATTAAAGTCTTGACTATTCCACAGCGTCCGATAAATTGTTCTTTTCTAGGTACGGCTTCCATTTCAAATATGACTCTCCCTATTATCCTGTCATTTAACTGTTGCTTCCTCAATTCTTCAAAGTCAGGACCTAGTATTACTTTGGTTGCAGAGCAACTTTCCTCTCTGTTTTCATCGTGTGAACGTGATAATGCATCGGCGTTGATATTTTCTTTACCTCTTCTATGTATAATATCAAAATCGTACTCCTGTATTAACACACCCTATCGCCATAATCGTCCTACAGCCTTTTGAGTGTGTAACCACTCCAATGGTTTATGGTCAGTAATTATAGCAAACCGTCTTCCGATTAGGTAGTGACGGAAGCGTTTGAGTGACTCAACAATAGCTAGACATTCTTGTTCAATAGTACTATAATTCCTTTCCGCATCTCGCAAAGTTCTGCTATAGTAAGCAATAACATGCCCATCCTGCTCTAAGACTGCTCCTAGACCGGTCCCACTGGCATCTGTATACAATTCGAACTGTTTGCTTAATTTGGGGCACTGTAAAACAGGTGATGAAGTTAGTATATGTTTTAACTTCATAAAGGTTGCTTCCTCCTGACTACCCCAAACGAAAGTTACTTCTGATCTGAGTAACCGATTCAATGGATCTGCTATTGTTTCGAAATCCTGATTATAACGCCTATAGTAACTCGCTAGTCCTAAAAATTGCTTGACTTGCTTTTTGCAACTAGGACGAGCCCAACTATTTATAGATTCCACTTTAGATATATGCGGCTCCATTCCTGCAATTGAAAAGGTATGGCCTAAGTAGGTTACTTTGCTCCTTCCTATCTCACATTTCCTGCCTCTTAATGTCAAATTGTATTTCCGCAACCTGTCGAATATTTTCCTAAGTGCATTCAGATGTGATACTTTATCCGGTGAGAAGACCAATATGTCGTCAATAAAATTATCTTTAAGCTTTTCGAGACCACGTAACACTTCATCCATCATTCGTTGGAAAGAACTTGGCCCTCCAGTCAGCCCAAATGGCAATACATTAAACTCATATAACCCCATCCCAGGCCCAGGGGAGAAGGCAGTTTTCTGTTTGTCACTTTCCCTAATTGGAATTTGCCAATAACCGGAATTGAGATCCAATTTTGTGAAATATTTCATTCCATCAATTTATCCTGGGCTTGATCAGGAAGGGGAAGTGGATACGCGTCTTTAGATGTAACTTTATTCAATCCTCGATAGTCAATGCAGAATCTGAGAGAACCATCTTTCTTCTTTACCATAACGGGAGGAAACAACCAAGAACTACTGGAGACTCTGATGACCTTTATCCTTAACATTGCTTCTATTTGTGAGGTTACTTCTTCTTGATAAGCTTGGGGTACCATTCTGGGGGGAATCCTAACCGAGCCAGCGTTGTTGTCTGTTCTAATTTGGAACTCTTCTATCCTTGCAACACCGGGAACAGATGAAAATAAGTCTTTATATTCATTAATTATATCCATGAAATCGTCCTCCACGATGGGTAGCTCATATTCCAGTATATTTCGGTAATCAGGAACAACTCCGTGACACTCCCAGCCATCACTATCTCTTTCATCTGATGAATTAACTTTAGTTTCTTCAAAAAAATGTTCTGAATGAACTGGACAGATATTATTTGAGGTAAACTTGCTCTCTCTATAAAATTTTGGGTTATCAAACATTACTGTTCCCAGTGTTGGACCTTTAATAGTTTTTAACTCAAAATTAATATCTACTCGGTGTTTTGCCAGAAAATCCATTCCCAATATGCAATCCTCCACTAATGGTGAAGCTACAATAAACTCCTGTGAACATTGAAGTCCACCAATAGATAATTCCAAACAAACTTCTGCCATCATATTTATCTCGTCACCTGTGGCAGTGAGCAACTTTCTAGCATTCTGGATTCTTGAAATTGAGTTAGAACACTTGTTAGACATATTTTCTGAGATTAAACTAACACTAGCTCCACTATCGAGTAAGGCCTGACATCTAACTTTTCCTACTTCAACAGATAGTTTAGGTGTTTCCACTGACTTGCACAGGGCAACAAAGTCTTGGTCGAATTGTATTGAAGGTTCACGTGATTCCAAAATAATATGCGAATACTCTGGATAAGATTGAGTCATATATCCAATATTAGGGGTATCATCTCGACTCTCCCGATGAACCCCTCCTAGTTTAAAGGATTCCCAAACCGAGGCATAGGACAATTTTTCATCATATGCTCAAATTTATCACAGTTATAACATCTGATGAGTCTCTCAGCTTTATGATCGCATTCTCGTGCTATGTGCCCTTGACCCCCACAAACATGACATCTAAACTCTCTTTCTTTGTTGAAATAGTTACGTTCAGGGCCTCTTCTAAAAGTACCCTGGCCTTGGAAACCTCTTCTTATTGAATTCGTTCTCCAATTTGTACTACGACGGACATCTACATTACATATTCCATTTGCATTGTCAATATAGTCCAAATTATCTAGACGTTTCGCTATCAACTTAACTGATTCGTTCAGCGTCCTTAGATCTATATTTTCATCGCTATCCAAGCCATGTTTAGATTGCATTACTGAAACTACTGTTCCTTCTGTATGTACCAAAGATTCGCTTTCTAAACGTAGGACTAAGGAGTACTTGTGCACGTTTCATTGCTTGATCAGACGTCCTGATATCTGTGGATAACCGTATGTTTTCATAGATCTTTCTTGGAAATCCTCGTATGTATTGTTCAAATATGAGTTGCTCTTTTGCTTCTGTTGACATTTCAGGAAATGCCTTTCTCAATAATCCTTTGAGCTCATATAAGTATTTCTGAGGTGTTTCACCAGGATGCAGGGATCTATTCTGGAATTCACTTAAGGAAGTAAATTTAGTGTCTTCTGGCTTAAAAGCGCCCAATAACTTTTCTTTCACTGTTTCGAAATTCAACCTACTTTCAGCATCCAAAGTTTTGTACACTTCTAATGCTTCACCTCTTAAACAGGTAGCGACCATCAAGGCTTTCTTTTCTAACGTCCATTCATTCGCGAGCGAACATATGTCAAAGTGTTCAAGAAAATATTCTATGTCGCCACTTTCAAATTTCTCTACCTGCACATGTGCACTTGCCATAACCACTCTCTGCTGCCAATTATAGTATAATTAGAGTACGTTCTAGATATAATTATATCGAAATCAAACACGAAATCACAACTACTGAATACAGAATTTCCCTACTATACAATACACTTCTATGTACATATTACGTATTACTCAATTATCTTATAATGAATTTCCTCTGTTCGATTAAGTACTATTTAATTCTTACTATAAGGGATGATAGAGGGTGAGAATCACGTTTGTTTACTCAATATATCCAGATTTTGTTTCTGAAGAAACAAATCTGGAAATATTTAGCAAACCCCCCAGACCCCCCCAAGTGGCCCCCCCCCCCAGATCCCCCAAGTGGGCCCCCCCCCCCCATCTTTGATTATAAATTCCAAAACTTGACGTCTATGCAGCTGTATGCACTAAATGTTATTTTCCAGAATAATGAAAAGGATTGAAATAATTATATATACAGTAGAGCCTCTGAACAACGGGCACCTTGGGACCGGAACCGTTGTCCGTTATTTAGAGGTTGTCCGCTATTTGGAGTGTCCGTTATGGGAGGCTCCACTGTATAGCTATATTAGTAACTAATAAAGTATTCATTATTACAGAGATGTAAGTAGTGAGTGCCAAAAAGAAGTTAAGTGATTAGAACACAATTAACCTTATTAATTATAACATAATTATTTGTTTGTATATCCAGAATAGATTGAGTAACTGGTAAGACTTAGAGTTACATATTGAAATTTCGTTCACATATTTCAACCCAAAGGTAACAACCTTTAAGTGTATTAACCAATTAAATTTGATGCTTATTCCAGTATAGAATAGGTACTAACGTTAAATTAGTGTAAATTCATTTAGTGTAACTTTAATGCAAAAAAAAAACACAGGATGGAGTGCTCTTCCAGGGGCGTATACTCGGGATGGGGATTGCCCGGATTGGTAGGGCCATTTATGCTAACTTGCTTAATAGAAGATGATGGCTCTTGACAAATTATTGGTAGGGCCATGGCCTCATCAACCCTACCGGAGCCTACGCCTATGTCTTCTTATGGTTGGCACAGGCCGCACCAATTTTGGTCACACCAAACCTTCAATGGTATTAAATTGTATGTATATTGATAATATTTAATAAAACGTAGAATTGGTTAGTGACCTATTCATTTTAATTGATAAATAGAAAGAACATCCTTAGGAGAATATAATCTCTATATTTGAAATTTGTAATTCGATTTAAAAAGAGTCACTAGACCAGAATACAAATTTCGACATAACTGACGAACAAATACGAAATTGAGAAATCGGGCTTCGAGGTGATCATCTCCAGAAAATTCGCCATCCCTTGTCTAAATTTAAAATCTATAACACCAATGGTCTAGTCAAACGAGTGCGTACGCACGGACGGACGGACGCGAGTCCGACAGAACGATTTTAGAACTGTACATGTTATTGTATAAAACTATAGTAGGACCCTCCTATAAAGTTTTTACTAGAGAAGCGAACTAATAAAGACAAATATATTTTATATCTCGTATTTTCCTCGAAAAGTAGCCTGAGCGATTAATTATTTGGTTCATTCAGTAACTCTATCAGTTATTGTGTATGGCGACTGTATTTGTAAAGTTTTTTTGAGCTCGTCCTGGCCTTATTTGCCGACAACTGGGTTAGATATACTAAATAATCACTCATATCAACCCTCTTCCCACTTTGAGAGAGATGTAATACTAATTCTAGAGTATATTTTGAATTTACATCAGTATTTGAGAATTTGATACATCATATTACAAATTAATATATTGTTCTTCTAATTCTTATAACAACCAATCCACTTCTCAATAGAAATAACTAGCTTCTTTACTTCATCTTGACTACAATGTATCCCGTATTTAGTGAGGGGCAGCGGATATCCGTTCTCTAGATTGAGTCGGATAACATAGCCAGTGCCTGAGTAACGGGACTTGTCTTCTTCGATGGTAACAGAGTCCACCTCACTTATTGAGGCTGTCAAATAGTCTAGATTGCCTCCCAGGAAATAGGAGAATAGAGTGTCATGGTAGACTCTGATCTTATTCTCCCTTTTTTCGAACAGCACTTCATCAAATGAGTCGAAAACTGTATAACCGCAGCAGAACCCCAACAGAACTAGAGACGCTTTGAAGTAATAGCTCTCTACCCAGAAGGATATGTATACGCCTATTACTGCTCCTGCGTAGAGCATGATCCAGGACGTCCATGTGGCATCACGTCTCAGCTGTAGCAGATCAGTGCTGAGTTCTAGCACTCGCATGTATGGTTTTCCTGAATGCATATTTTCTCTGATTCGAACGGTTATTATTTAGTTATTTGTAAATGCTAGTTAGATCTTGTATTTAACAGTTAATTAGTAATAAATTAAAAAATATCAATGAATTTAGGAATCTGAGTGGGGATTGGTTAGATAAGATAGTTGTCTATATTTTTATCTCTTTCATGAAATAAAAGCGTTGGACCTGGGCTATATTATTTGCTGCGCCGAATACTACGTAGTGGGTCAACGTTTAAATTACAGTAGAACCATGTTAGCACGACCACGGTTAACACGAATTTCCGGATAAGACGAACAAACAGTTCCACAAAATTAGGTTCCTACAATGGCTATTCAATGGGTATTACTCCGGTTAATACGAACTCCGGATAAAACAAATAAATTTTTACCGTCCGTTGGTGGTCGTATTAACGAGGTTCTACTGTACTTACTTTAGTTAATTGTAAATTTTGGTCAGTATCCTATGTACAAGCCAACAGGGTTGGGGTCAATTACATACAAATATATTTAACATGATGTCTGGTATATAAACTTCTGGGCGAATGTTGGCGCAAACTCACTTTGTCCGTTTTGGTCTTTTTTTGAAAAATTTCGTCATAATAGAGGTTAATATTAATAAAAAAAGCAAAAATACCAAAAAATTTAGTTCTAGACCGATTTTAGTAAAAAAAATTTCTGGATCTATATACTACATATATAGATGTAGTGTTTAATGCAATAAACTGTTTTTTAGATCATAAATATTCATTTTGGTTTCTGATATTGATTAGCCTTAAGGCTACCTATCACTTTTACCGGTTCGTGAGACAGGCCATAGAGTTCGCTTTCACCGACGTCCATATATTGATCGAATCTCAGATCCCGTAATGTTCCTACATCAATAACAGAAGGTCCAGCTCCACTGTCAAGTAATGCCTTAATAGGTTCTCCCGAAAGCTTGATAGGTAATATAACTGACATCTCCCCCCCTCTGGTGTTTGTTCTGGTCATCATCACTTGGTCTTTTTTGGAGTATGTTCGATTACGCTTGCAGTCTCTCATTATATGGCCCTTTTCTCCACATATGGCACATCTTTTTTCTGGGCAGTAGCGCCATGGGTGACCCTTTCCGCATGTGTAGCAGCCTTCACGTTTCCAAGTGGATCGATAATTTTGTGAGCCTCTTCGATCTCTTAATTTGTCAGGGGCGTATTGACCCCCCGTGTAGTTGACTCCTAGGTTAAAGTTATCATCCTTGGTAGTTTCTTTTTGGTCCTCACCTCGTTGCTTTCCAATTACCGCAACCTTGGATACTGCATCAAACTCTCGGTTCCCCTTGGTCAGCGAGTGTCCCGCATTTACGAGTTCGATTTTCACTTGCTGGATGAGGTCATGAGCGTTCTCATGTTCAAGGTTGTCATTTATAGAAATAACCTTCTCTTTAACCTTATTTTGAACGTCTCTTGGTAGTTGCATAGTCAGAATAGAGGCAACATGCTTCATTCCCATCTTGGCATAGTATGATTTCCGTTTGATTGCGAAAAAGTATTCACCAATGTCAGTGCCCGGTTGCCAATGCATCCTCCCTAGCTCTTGCAGTGTTGAGAATTGATCAACAGGAGGGTCGAGTACTTTGCTCAGTTTGTCCAGAGTTTCTTTGATAGGCAAATTACTCTTCAAAACGTCTCGTACAGCCTCCCGGTCGGCGATATCCCGATTTAAATAGGCTGGTAACATTTGTAAAGCTCTTCTCATTCCTTCTTCCCCGTCGAGAAGCTGTTGAACTCCTGCCTCGAAATGAAGCCTCCAATCCTCGATTATATCGCCTCTCAGTAAGGGTGGAATCGTTAACATGTGCGGTGCCGCCATTCGCTAATCGTAGTTTCGTTATTTGAAATTGTAATACGTGTATTCTGTTAGGACTAAATGATGTTCCGAGATAATATCAAACAGAGATAACTTTAATATTACAATTTTCTAAGAAATTACACTAAGTGAAATACAGTGTGAGCCTAATTAGTTTATGAGTATATATATGATATCTAGGTTATTACTATGTGTGTGGTCTACTTGAGGCTGTGAGTAGGGACTAATACTAATCTATAACAGTATTATTGACTATTGTGAAAAGATTTGCATCTCTATGTATTCTTGTGTGAAATTACTTATATAGAGTTCAGCTCTAGTAGAGTTCAGTTTTTCACTATGTATATTCAGGCACTGAGAAAGGTCAGTTTTTTTCCAGAGTTTGAAATTGACCTTTAGAAAGTAAGCCTGGGCTTTTAGTATGGGAAAAAAACTGAACTCTACAAAGCTCAGCTCTATATAAGGATTCTCTTCTTGTGTTGATTAAAGATAAAAACCTGGAGGTCTGGGGGTTTAGCCCCCAGAATTTTTTTTTGAATCTTAGACGCTCAAATATCGATGTACAGCTATTCTTGTCACATAGTAGGAGGAGTGTAATATTGTTCAGTTGTACCAAAGATGTTTAGATGTTTAGATGTTTATGTTTAGATAACATGATAACTTTGTTACATAATTTTATTAATACTATTTAGGAAAATTGAATTGTAAATAACAACATATCCCTTTTGGAAACCATTTATGAGGGGGAGTGTTTGAACACCCAAATCCCCCCCCTGGATACGCCACTGATTTGTAATGTATTTAAACTAGTAGTCGACTTAGGCGACGATCAAGTGATAGAACACACCTTCGAAGTTCTTTCCCAAACCGAGTCCACCTGCATATTAGGACGAAATTTCCTGAAGAAATTTGGCACAACTGAGTTCGATTGGTCCAAGAATCAAGTACGTCTGGGTCAAGTTTGGAAGACTCCACATGTTATTGTTGAAGGAGGGGAACCACTGTCACGAGCAAGTGTAGCTACTTTAGAAAACTCAGACTCAGATCAATCGATCCCGGGTTCCCACTCGCACTTCAACATTGATATGAAATTGGCCCAACAAGAGCGATTATTAACGGAAGCACTGCTGAACAAATACCTCAAAACGTTCGCTATCAACCCCAAGAAACCCAGCCCATCCGTTGGAACGAAACACCGGATCGTTACCAAAGATGCGCAACCAATTAAACAGAGACCCTATCCTGTAAGCCCAGAAATCGAGAAGGAAATCGACGAACAAATAGAGCAGATGCTCCGAAATGGAATTTGTCGTCCATCAGACTCGCCCTGGGCGAGTAGAGTGTTGTTAGTCACCAAACGGGATGGCTCGAAAAGATTCGTCGTTGATTATCGTCCTTTGAATAGAGAGACTCAGACTGATAGTTACCCAATGCCCAACCCTAGAGATATTTTGGATCGGTTAAGCGGAGATACATATTTCACCACATTAGACTGTGCCAGTGCTTACTGGGCAATTGAAATTGCTGAGGAAGACCGACACAAAACGGCCTTCGTTTGCTCCAAAGGGCTGTTTGAAATGAATAGAATGCCATTTGGCCTTGTGAATAGTCAGTCTAGTGACCAAAGTCTCATGGATACCACCTTTAAGGATGCCAACCGCGTCGAGCCCTACATAGACGATATTTGCATTCATTCTGCTACTTTCGAACAGCACCTTGAAG
This sequence comes from Hexactinellida sp. DTS-2022, assembly GCA_028753945.1. Lineage (NCBI taxonomy): Eukaryota > Metazoa > Porifera > Hexactinellida > Hexactinellida sp. DTS-2022. Next base: position 1,402,327 of record JAPNXP010000012.1, on the reverse strand, counting down.
ATGTAGAATCAGTGTTTCAGGCTTTAGAAAAGGCGAACATCCAACTTCGGTTAGAAAAGTGTAACTTTGGTTATCAGGAAGTAGAATTCCTAGGGCACATAATATCAAACAGAGGTCATTGTCCAACACCGCACCTTCTCGAGAAGATTCGCAATGCTCAACCACCTAATGGGAAAAAGGAATTACAAAGATTTTTGGGACTGTGTAACTTTTACAGGGATCATGTGCCGGGTTATGCGCGAATTGGCGAACCTCTCTACAAGCTGACACAAAAAGATCAATTATGGGAATGGGATAACATAGCTGATAACGCGTATCAAGCGCTGAAGAAAAACCTTACTGAGAGCCCTGTTGTTTTGGCATACCCTGACTGGAAAAGAGAGTTCTACTTACAGACAGATGCTTCATCCGTAGCAGTTGGTACCGTTTTATCTCAGAAAGATAATGAGGGAAATCTCAAGCCCATTTCGTATTTTTCTTCCGGCCTCACCCAAGCTCAAAAGAGCTATTCGGCTGGAGAATTAGAGTGTTGGGCACTTGTCGCTTCCAGCAGAAGTTCCAGAAGTATCTACAGGCAGCTCCAGGTGTAACATTCCTATATGACCACAACCCTTTGGTATGGTTGAGAAAGCAGAGAGACACTCGGGGAAAATTCACTCGTTGGGTACAGGAATTAGAAACTTTTAATTATAGGGTTGACTACGTCAGAGGAAAGAATAATGTTGCCGCGGACTGCCTATCAAGGATCCACTCAGAAATCGACGAGGATATAAACAATGAAACAGAATATTTCGAGAGACACGTTTATAGCTTGGGGGGAGAGACTAACCTTGTCCAAAAGCTGAAGAAAGCGCAAGAAGCTGATGAACCATTTGTAGCTACAATGAGACAACTTAGAGAAACAGGAATAATCTCGGAAGGCCAGTTTAAGAAATGCTTTGGCATATCTATTAAAGATGGACTACTGTGTATGGGACGAAAGATAATTGTTCCTTCAGCGATGAGGCAAGAAGTGCACAACGAAGGACATTTTGGTGTCGAAAAAAACACTCTTCTCCTACGAGACAAATTTTATTGGAGAGGCATGAATGCAGACGTCGAGAAGTTTTGTAGCTGTTGTCTGACATGTTTGAAGAATAAAAGCTGGATTAAAGTAAAAGAAGAGTTGGTTCCCATAAACCTAACTTCCAGACCAAGAGATGTGGTGTTCTTTGATATAGCTTATCTCCCATGGTCCTCGGACAACCATCGATATTTCCTTATCTTAGTAGATGGCTTTTCCAAATTTACGGAGCTAGTTCCTATGGCCAATCAAGAAGCCGATACAATAGTTAACGCGATTTTGACGAACTGGATCTACAGACATGGGCCACCAAGAATAATGATCAGTGATCAAGCCCCAAACGTAGACGGCGAGAAAGTCCGCGAACTTTTGGCCAAATTCGGAATAGAGAAAAGACACAGCTCACCCTACCATCCGCAAGGCGATGGTCAAGCAGAGCGAGGTATTAGGAATGCAAAACAGATAATGAGATGTTTATTAAACGAGAGGAACATCGAAAAGAACAGTTGGCACCTACTACTGCCAGAGGTGAACTACATCATCAATACGGTCCAAAACTCGAGTACTAAATACACGCCCTACAAGATTTTTTATGGCACAGACCCGACGTTGATTAGCACATCTTCTGTTGAATTAGAAATCCCCAGTAAATATAGTTCTGTGCAGGACTGGGTTGAAGATATCACTAATACTGAGGATCTTGTCAACAGAAGTGTCAATGATAACTTGGAACAATCGAGATGGACCATGAAGAAGAATTACGATGTCGGAAAATCCAATTCGGGGGTCGAAGCAGGAGATTTCGTACTTGTAAGGGTAGAGGTCAGGAGTGATTGCCTTGAACCCTTATACAAAGGCCCTTTCTGCGTCGTACAGAGGTCAGGTCCGAATGTCAAGGTCAGGTTCGATAGTGGAAAAGAGAAAGTTATCATCTCAATAGGTGCAAGCGATATTCACCTGCGTTTGCGCCTAAAAGCAATTCTACTAAGGCATTGAACACCCTGGATCTTGAAACCCAGAGTGAAGGGGACGAATACTTCTCAGATGATGATACGAATAACGTAACTGCAGAAGTCATACTGAGTATGACGGCACAACAGAAAGTGTGATGGAGACCGCCATATTAGAAAGTGATATTAGAACCTCAGGCAGGATCAGGAGGATGCCACGATGGTTACAGGATGAACAATGGCCAGACGACTGGTCTCCCTAGCGTTCCTTTGAGTTATTTTTTTTTAGGGGGAGGTGATGTTATAGATTAGTATTAGTCCCTACTCACAGCCTCAAGTAGACCACACACATAGTAATAACCTAGATATTATATATATACTCATAAACTAATTAGGCTCACACTGTATTTCACTTTGTGTAATTTCTTAGCAAATTGTTATATTGAAGTTATCTCTGTTTGATATTATCTCGGAACATCATTTAGTCCTAACAATACACAATTACAAAGTTGATTCTTTACACCGTAACTCCATATATCACAATTACAAAACCAATTATTTTCACTATTATTCATGCCTTCATACTTACAAGGACTCCTTTTCCCCCTGTAGTAGACAATTATAAAAAGATACATTTTCAATTTAATAATTGATTGTCCTATACAATTTCGCACTAGTGGGAGGTCTGTTATAGCAACTTTAGTGCGATCTAACAATGCGATCTAACAAAAAGTTTAGGCCTGACCTATTTTAGCAAGCTAGGACCATTTATGGCAGGCCAAAATTGGTCCCGGACCAATTTTTTCGTGACAGTAATACACTCATTATCTCAAAATTATTGTAGTTAGGCATATATAATGTATTATCAATGAATAGGAAGTTACCTATTTCGGATAGCTCAGTCTAGCCTAGTTTACATAAAATCGATGGTTTTAGGTTATGGCTCATTTTAGGAAATATACATATCCATGGAAACCGAGGAATGTGTCAACATTCCATTTATAATTTCAATATATTTCTTTTAACAAGTCCTGGACATCATCATGTTCAAATCTTGAACATTTATAACGCGTCTAACTATGTTAAAGCAGGCTATAAAAACACCATAATATCCACCAAAAATAGCGATTACGTAATCAAATGATGACATAGCTTAATTCTGAAGGGTGCTATGTATACCTTGATACCATGTTCCTATATAGTTATAGAACATTTATGCGGTCTATCACTAATAGATATTTAGATAACGATAAATAACTTATTTATCAATAGCCTTCCTTTAATCCATGGTCCAGTTTCACAAAGTTGGTGCATAGGCCTTATATAACGTAGGTCACGCGTCACGTAATTAACTGGTTACAAATCTCCTGTGAAATTATACAGGTATAAATGTTGCAGTGTATATGTTGCAGTGTATACGCACTTTTATCCATTTTTAATGTCAATGGGTGCTTATGAATTTAAACTAGTATATTGTGAATTCCTGTGTATCTAAGTTATGATACAACATTGATTCTGAAATTGTACATATATTCCCTCGATGTAATATAGCTAGTATTATACATACGTATGTTATAATTATGACATACGGCGCGCGTAAATTACTTTGATAAAATTGCAATCGATTAGATTTTCACACATGCAATTGTAGGATGCATTGCTGGGAATATAATTATAATTAACTTCAAAGAATTTGTGTTTATTGAAATGCATTGCATTATTATAATTGTATCTTATCAATTAGAATCATATGTTATACAGTCGAAACCGGTTTATTCTAAACAATCCATTTCATGGAAATAAAGTAAGAAAAATCCGATAGTTAGAATAAACCGATTGAAGATAAAACAAAATTGGAATTTCTTACACATTTAAAATAAATAGAAAACGATTAGGCATAAGGACCAATTGATAAATTGAAAGTTTGTTTCTATCTTGTATCATCTCTGAGATTAATGAAATTTAGCTAATTAGTATAAATTTAATTAATTTTTTAATACTTGAACACCATTATTATGTACAGCTAAATAAATGAAGTTCAATTATTTGTAATAATTCTTAATATAAATTGAATTTCACAATAATATTTGAATTCAGAGCACTCGATAACCCAATAATCTAATTGGAACCGTCTCTATGAGTTAAACACAGAGCGAATTAATTAGAATTAAATATGTCAGTGTATCCATTTTGCAAGAATATTCTCGCAGAAATAAATATAATTACATAATCTGTCGTTGTTATGGAATGTCAAATCTCAATGTTCAATTAGAAAATAGATGCCTACTCGATCTCATAAGTTGAATCAATATAATAATAACGAGTTGAAACAATAGAATTAAATTTAACACTTTCAATTGAACTGAAGTGTTAGTAAACAAAGGGAATTTGCAACTCAATTGTGGCACAAACGAAACCCAATTAAAAAAATTCGTGCACTGTGAAAAGGTGTAGAATTTAATTCTCTATCGAATGCATATAAATTAAATATTCGCGGACTATTTATTGTTCTTTTTCTAGTATTAAACAGGTGTAAAAATGTGTCCAAAAAATCAAATCAAAAATCGTAACCCCAGGTGCACATCTGTGACCCATGAGACACCCATCCTAAAAATTTGGGCTCTTAGTTGATAAAACTCTGTTCTGTGGAGTGGCTACGGATAAATAATAATAATAATAATAATAATAAAATCCAAAATTGCAGCCTGTGCCGACGCATGTTCCTTTGGTGGCACTATATTTTGGTGGTGGTTTATTGATAGTGCCTCCAAAGGAACATGCTGTCGGCGCAGGATGAAATTTTGGATTTTTTTTCGACAAGTCATCAACGCCCAAGGTGTGAAAAGAATTTGTTATTTGGTCCGAGTCACAAGGAACGGTAGATAAATTTGAAGTACCTTTCTATCATAAACCATCTTGAGTTTAAAGCCATTCATTCAATATGTATTGATAATAAATTATATTATTAGTTATTTATTTTAGCAATGTTATCCATGGTTGGTTGAATTAAGTCAACAAATTCCTTATTTAATTTAATTTGTTTTAATTCAATAAATAGTAATACTACAATTAAATAGAAGCCAGCTGCAATTTATAAGTTAAATCAAGGTGCAAATTAGACGGTCACTCCGCACCTACATGCCAAGTTTTAGCCCTCAATGTATAAAGGTGAGGGCAGGAAACCGTCTACGGTGAAATAATAATAATAAAAAATCCAAAATTGCAGCTGTGCCGACGCATGTTCCTTTGGTGGCACTATATTTTGGTGGTGGTTTATTGATAGTGCCTCCAATGGGACATGCTGTCAACACAGCTGCAATTTTGGATTTTTTTTTTCGCCATGTCATCATCACTATGAACGTGTTAAAATATTTCAAAAGGTGTTACAGAATACATCGACCCTTAGAGTGGCGGAAGTTTCCATTTAGTTCACTTCATTTTAGAGATATTCAAGTTTGAGTAGAATATAATAGCTGATGACTCAGCATTTTTTATGTGGTCATCACCCAACTTCAACTAACCCATTTTAAATATCGAATTAACAAAATTGTAAAAACACATTTTTTTTACGATGTCATCATCACCTCAAGGTGTCAAGACCCATTTGTAGAGGTGTTACGTGGCACAAGGATCAATTGATAAATTGGAAGTTTGTTTCTATCTTATTTGAATTCTGAGATTTATGATATTTAATTAATTAGTATAAATAATTATTAATATTATTTATAATATAACACCAATTTCAATGTCAACTTACAATTATTAAGTTAAATTATTTTGTCATAAATAATTAATTAATTAATTTGGTTATCAAATTTCAATTCCGCACACTCGATAACCCCTAATACACAAATTGGGAGCATCTATATAAGTCATATACTGACTTAATTAATTATAATTAATTACGTCAGTATATTAACAGTGCAAGAGTATTCTTGCAAAAGGAAATATAATCACATAATCTGTCGTTGTTATGGAATGTAAAATCTTAGGTTTCAATTAGAAAATAGAAGCCTACTCGATCTCACAAGTTGAATCAATATAATTATTACAAGTTGAAACAATGGAATTAGATTTCACAGTTTTACTGAAATTGAAGTGTGAGTAAACAAAGAAATTTTAACCCCCATTTATGGCAGAAATAAAACTCTTTATTAAAAGTTTTCTTCTCCCATCAGACGCAGAATTTTATGGTGAATCCAAATGTGAAATAAAATTTGGGGGTTTAGTAAAATATCTTTTGAGTTATGGACCAGACAAACTTTGAAAGGTGTTAAAGATGTGTCAAAAATTTGTTATCAAAAATCGTAACCCCAGGAGCAAATTAGACGGTCCCATCGTACCTACATGCCAAGTTTCAGCCCATCAACTATAAAGCTCAGGCCAGGGCACCGTCTACGGAGAAAAAAACAAAATTGCAGCCTGTGCCGACGCATGTTCCTTTTGTGGCACTATATTTTGTTGGTTGTTTATTGATAGTGCCTCCAAAGGAACATGCTGTCGCACAGGCTGCAATTTTGGATTTTTTTCGCCATGTCATCAACGCCTCAAGGTGTCATGATCCATTTGTTTATTAATCCGAGCCACAAGGAACGATTGATAAATTTGAAGTTTGTTTATATCACAAACCATCTAGAGATTAATGCCATTCATTAATTATGTATTGATAATAAATTATATTATTAGTTATTTATTTTAGCAATGTTATCCACGGTTGAGTTGAATTAAGTCAACAAATTCCTTATTTAATTTAAATTGTTTTAATTCATTGCATAGTAATACTACAATTAAATAGAAGCCAGCTGGAATTTATAAGTTAAATCAATTTAATTATAGCAAGTTGAATCAATAGGGTAAGATTTAACAAGTTAAATCAATATAATTATTACAAGTTGAAACAATGGAATTAGATTTCACAGTTTTACTGAAATTGAAGAGTGAGTAAACAAAGAAATTTCAACCCCCATTTATGGCAGAAATAAAACTCTTTATTGAAGGTTTTCTTCTCCCATCAGACGCAGAATTTTATGGTGAATCCAAATATGAAATAAAATTTGGGGGTTTAGTAAACAATTTTTGAGTTATGGACCAGACAAAATTTGAAAGGTGTTAAAGATGTGTCAAAAATTTCTTAATCAAAAATCGTGACCCCAGGTGCAAATTAGACGGTCCCATCGCACCTACGTGCAAAGTTTAAACCCATCAACTATAAAGCTCTGGCCAGGGCACCGTCTACGGAGAAAAATAGAAAAAAAAAAAAAATTGCAGCTGTGCCGACGCATGTTCCTTTGGTGGCACTATATTTTGTTGGTGGGTTATTGATAGTGCCTCCAAAAGAACATGCTGTCAGCACATCTGCAATTTTGGATTTTTTTCGCCAAGTCATCAACGCCTCAAGGTGTCATGATCCATTTGTTAATTGATCCGAGCCACAAGGAACGGTAGATAAATTTGAAGTTTGTTTCTATCATAAAGCATCTTGAGTTTAATGCCATTCATTAATTATGTATTGATAATAAATTATATTATTAGTTAATTTTTTTAGCAATGTTATCCACGGTTGAGTTGAATTAAGTCAACAAATTCCTTATATTATATTATATTATTTTATCCATTGTATAGTAATACTAGAATTAAATAGAAGCCAGCTGGAATTTATAAGCTAAATCAATATAATTATCGCAAGTTGAATCACTAGAGTAGGATTTAACAAATTAAATCAATATAATTATTTCAAGTTGAGACAATCGAATTAGATTTCACAGTTTTATTGAAATTGAAGTGTGAGTAAACAAAGAAATTTAAACCCCCATTAATGGCAGAAATTAAACCAATTTTAACAAATTTTCTTCTCCCATCAGACGCAGAATTTTAAGATGAATCTAAATATGAAATAAAATTTTGGGGTTATTAAAACATATTTTGAGTTATGGACCAGACAAATTTTGAAAGGTGTTAAAGATATGTCAAAAATTTCTTAATAAAAATTCGTAACCCCAGGTGCAAATTAGACGGTCCCTCCGCAACTACATGCCAATTTTCAGCCCTCAATGTAAACAGGTGTGGCCAGGGCACCTGCTACGGAGAAATAAAAATAATAATACAAAATCCAAAATTGCAGTCTGTGCCGACCCATGTCCCTTTGGTGGCACTATATTTTGTTGGTTGTTTATTGATAGTGCCTCCAAAGGAACATGCTGTCGGCACAGACTGCAATTTTGGATTTTTTTTGCCCAGTCATCAACGCCCCAAGGTGTCAAGAACCATTTGTTAATTGGTCCGAGTCACAAGGAACGGTAGATAAATTTGAAGTTTGTTTCTATCATAAACCATCTTGAGTTTAATGCCATTAATTCATTATGTATTGATAATAAATTATATTATTAGTTATTTATTTTAGCAATGTTATCCACGGTGAGTGAGTTAAGTCAATAAATTCCTTATATAGTTATATTTATTTAATCCATTGTATAGTAATACTACAATTAAATGGAAGCCAGCTGCAATTTCTAAGTTAAATCAATATAATTATCGCGAGTTGAATCAATAGAGTAAGATTTAACAAGTTAAATCAATATTATTATTACAAGTTGAAACAATAGAATTAGATTCAATATAATTATTACAAGTTGAAACAATAGAATTAGTTTTAACAGTTTTACTGAATCTGAAGTGTGAGGAAACACAGGAGAATGGTACCCCAATTATGGCACAAACCTAGTCCAAATTGAACATTTGTGATTTGCCAAAAGGTGTAGAATTTAATTCTCTATCCGTACATGTAAAATTTATCAAGCTCAATATTAATTATTTAAAGTTATGAGCCATAATTAGTTTAAATAGGTGTTAAAATTATTTGATCAAAAATCGTAACCCCAGGTGCAAATTAGACGGTCAATCCGCACCTACATGCCAAGTTTCAGCACTCAATGTATAAAGGTGTGCCCAGGGCACCGTCTACGGAGAAAGAATAATAATAATAAAATCCAAAATTGCAGCTGTGCCGACGCATGTTCCTTTGGTGGCACTATATTTTGGTGGTGGTTTATTGATAGTGCCTCCAATGGAACATGCTGTCGGCACAGGCTGCAATTTTGGATTTTTTTTCGCCAAGTCATCAACGCCCAAGGTGTGAAGAACCATTTGTTAAGTGGTCGGAGTCACAAGGAACGATTGTTGAATTTTAAGTATGTTTCTATCATAAACTATCTAGAGTTTAATGCCATTCATTCATTATGTATTGATAATAAATTATATTATTGGTTATTTATTTTAGCAATGTTATCCACGGTGATTTGAGTTTAGTCAACAAATTCATTATATAAATTAATTTAATTTAATCCATTGTATAGTAATACTACAATTAAATAGAAGCCAGCTGGAATTTATAAGTTAAATCAATATATTTATCGAAAGTTGAAACAATAGAGTAAGATTTAACAAGTTAAATCAATAAAATTATTACAAGTTGAAACAATAGAATTAGAATCAATATAATTATTACAAGTTGAAACAATGGAAATTGATTTATAAGTTTTACTGAATCTGAAGTGTGAGGAAACACAGGAGATTGGTACCCCAATTATGGCACAAACCTAGGCTAAATTGAATATTTGTGAATTGCCAAAAGGTGTAGAATTTAATTCTCTATCCGTACATCTAAATTTTATCAAGCTCAATATTAATTATTTCATGTTATGAGCTATAATTAGTTTAAATAGGTGTTTAAATCATTTGATAAAAAATCGTAACCCCAGGTGCAAATTAGACGGTCACTCCGCAACTACATGCCAAGTTTCAGCCCTCAATGTATGCAGGTGTGGCCAGGGCACCTGCTACGGAGAAATAATAATAAAGGCAGTGATTCCAATACTGGGCCACTATACTAAAGTATAGTCGGCACAGTAAAAATAAAAATAATAATAATAATAAAGGCAGTGATTCCAATACTGGGCCACTATACTATAGTATAGTCGGCACAGTAATAAAGGCAGTGATTCTAATACTGGCCCACTATACTATAGTATAGTCGGCACAGTAAAAAAAATAATAATAAAAATAATAAAGGCAGTGATTCCAATACTGGGCCGCTATACTATAGTATAGTCGGCACAGTAATAATAAAAATAATAATAATAATAATAATAAAGGCAGTGATTCCAATACTGGGCCACTATACTATAGTATAGTCGGCACAGTAAAAATAAAGGCAGTGATTCCAATACTGGGCCACTATACTATAGTATAGTCGGCACAGTAATAATAATAATAAAAATAATAATAAAGGCAGTGATTCTAATACTGGGCCACTATACTATAGTATAGTCGGCACAGTAATAATAAAGGCAGTGATTCCAATACTGGGCCACTATACTATAGTATAGTCGGCACAGTATTATTATAATAATAATAAAGGCAGTGATTCCAATACTGGGCCACTATACTATAGTATAGTCGGCACAGTAATAATAATAATATTAAAGGCAGTAAGATTAGAACTGGGCCACTATACTATAGTATAGTCGGCACAGTAAAAATAATAATAATATTAAAGGCAGTAAGATTAGAACTGGGCCACTATAGTATAGTATAGTCGGCACAGTAATAATAATAAAGGCTGTAAGATCAATACTGGGCCACTATACTATAGTATAGTCGGCACAGTAATAACTAACCAAGGCAGTAAGATTAGAACTGGGCCACTATATATACTATAGTATAGTCGGCACAGTAATAATATACCAAAGCACTAAGACCAATACTGGGCCACTATACAATAGTATAGTCGGCACAGTAATAATAATAATATACCAAAGCACTGTTGTATGCCAGAATGACTCGCATGCTAGAATGACACAAACCATGGATGTTCACTATCTATGCTAGAATGACACGCTCTACTAATCATCTAATGACTGTTAGAACTTCACAGGTTTCTCAGTTCATTCAGACAATTACATTTCACTTTTTGCTATGGCTTCTTTATCTTTAGATTTTAAAATAGCATTACAGGTACTACTTGTTTTAATGAATTCTAAGATTTCGTATTTGATTTCATTATTTTAAAACCAATATTCGCTGATAGAAAAAGAAAAAGTATGTTTAAAATTTAGACATTTTAAGATAGGTATTAACACCAATTACGTATTCGGTATTTAAATTGTTTGGTAGAATACTGTTCTAATTAATATTCCTGTACTTGTAGATTTACTAGATTAAGGCATACATACAGTAAGATTCCTTTCAATAATCATAGTTATATTGTTCTAATTCAATTCTATCAAAATTCTAGCATAGATAGTGAATATCCATGGTTTGTGTCATTCCAGCATGCGAGTCATTCTGGCAATACTACTGTATTTTAAAATCTAAAGATAAAGAAGCCATAGCAAAAAGTGAAATGTAATTGTCTGAATGAACTGAGAAACCTGTGAAGTTCTTACAGTCATTAGATGATTAGTAGAGCGTGTCATTCTAGCATAGATAGTGAACATCCATGGTTTGTGTCATTCTAGCATGCGAGTCATTCTGGCATACAACAGCACTAAGACCAATACTGGGCCACTATACTATAGTATAGTCGGCACAGTAAAAATAAATATAATATATTATATAGCTATAAATGAAACATGCATGGCTGTGGTTCAATAACAAAGTTATAATGCTTAATTTAATGAAGCAAGCAGGTTATTAGACGCTATTGAATACTAATTATACAAAGTAATTGGATTAGAGTATATCATTCTATCTGCGAGAAAGGAGAGAATAGTTCCTAAGTTTGCACACTATATCTCAAAAACTAGAGCTGATGTGACAAATCTGATAGAATTTTTAAACTAAGCGCATCAAGTACATCCGAAAATGTTTGTTACCTCCGAGGCACCAACATAAAATTTTCATTATGTTGGCCTGTGTAATAAGATATATTATTAGTTATTTATTTTAGCAATGTTATCCACGGTTGGTTGAGTTGAGTCAACAAATTCCTTATATTATATTATTTTATTTAATCCATTGTATAGTAATACTAGAATCAAATAGAAGCCAGCTGGAATTTATAAGTTAAATCAATATAATTATCGCAAGTTGAATCACTAGAGTAGGATTTAACAAGTTAAATCAATATAATAATTACAAGTTGAAACAATGGAATTAAATTTCACAGTTTTACTAAAATTGAAGTGTTGAGTGAACAAAGAAATTTCAACCCCCATTCATGGCAGAAATTAAACCCATTATTTAAAAATTTCTCCTCCCATCAGACGCAGAATTTTATGATGAGTCCAATGGTGAAATAAAAATTGGGGGTTTAGTAAAATATTTTTTGAGTTATAGACCAGACAAAACTTGTAAGGTGTTAAAAATGTGTCCAAAATCTGTTAATAAAAAATCGTAACCCCAGGTGCAAATTAGAAGGGCACTTCGCATCTACATGCCAAGTTTCAGCCCTCAATGTATAAACGTGTGGCCAGGGCACCGTCTACGGAGAAAAGATAATAATAATAAAAATCCAAAATTGCAGCCTGTGCCGACGCATGCTCCTTTGGTGGCACTATATTTTGTTGGTAGTTTATTGATAGTGCCTCCAAAGAAACATGCTGTCGGCGCAAGCTGCAATTTTGGATTTTTCTTTTTTCGCCAATTCATCATCACTATAAAGGTGTTAAATTATTTCAGAAAGGTGTTTCAGAATCCTACGACCCTTAGAGTGGTGGAAGTTTCCATTTAGTTCACTTCATTTTAGAGATATTCAAGTTTGAGTAGAATATAATAGCTAATGACTCAGCATATCTTATGTGAGTGTTGGGTCATCACCCAACATCAACTAACCTATTTTAAATATCAAATTAGCAAAATTGTAAAAACACATTTTTTTAACGATGTCATCATCACCTCAAGGTGTCAAGACCCACTTGTATAGGTGGCACGTGCCATAAGGACCAATTGATAAATTGAAAGTGTGTTTCTATCTTCTATGATCTCTGAGATTTATGATATTTAATTAATTAGTATAAATAATTATTAATAATATTTATAATTTAACACCAATTTCAATGTCAACTTATATTTATTAAGTTTAATTATTTTGTCATAAATAATTAATTAATTAATTTGGCTATCAAATTTCAATTCCGCACACTCGATAACCCCTAATAAACAAATTGGGAGCATCTATAAAAGTCATATACTGACTTAATTAATTATAATTAATTACGTCAGTATATTAACAGTGCAAGAGTATTCTTGCAAAAGGAAATATAATCACATAATCTGTCGTTGTTATGGAATGTAGAATCTTAGTTTTCAATTGGAAAATAGAAGCCTTCTCGATCTCACAAGTTGAATCAATATAATAATAACGAGTTGAAACAATAGAATTAGATTTAACACTTTCAATTGTACTGAAGTGTTAGTAAACAAAGGAAACTTGCAACTCAATTGTGGCACAAACTAAGTACAATTTGAAAATTCGTGCACTGTAAATGGTGTAGAATTTAATTCTCTATCGAATGCATATAAATTTAATTTTCGGGTACTATTTATTGTTCCTGTTTCAATATTAAACAGGTGCAAAAATGTGTCCAAAAAAATGTAATAAAAAATCGTGACCCCAGGTGCACATCTGTAACCCATGAGACACATATCCTGAAAATTTGGGCTCTTAGTTAATTAAACTCTGTTCTGTGGATGAGCTACGGATAAATAATAACCAAGGCAGTAAGATTAGAACTGGGCCACTATACTATAGTATAGTCGGCACAGTAATAATAATAAAAATCCAAAATTGCAGCCTGTGCCGACGCATGTTCCTTTGGTGGCACTATATTTTGTTCGTGGTTTATTGATAGTGCCTCCAATGAAACATGTTGTCGGCACAGGCAGCAATTTTGGATTTTTTTCTCCATGTCATCATCACTATAAAGGTGTTAAATTATTTCAAAAAGGTGTTACAGAAGGCAACGACCCATATTGAGATGTAAGTTTCGTTTTTGATCACTTCATTTCAAAGATATTCAAGTTTCAGTAGAATATAATAGCTGATGACTCAGCATTTTTTATGTGGGTGTTGGGTCATCACCCAACATCAACTAACCCATTTTAAATATCGAATTAACAAAATTGTAAAAACACATTTTTTTGACGATGTCATAATCACCTCAAGGTGTCAGGACCCACTTGTATAGGTGGCACGTGCCATAAGGACCAATTGATAAATTGAAAGTTTGTTTCTCTCTTGAATCATCTCTGAAATTAATGAAATTTAGCTAATTTGTATAAATATTAATTAATTTATAATTATTTAACACCATTATTATATACAGCAAAATAAATTAAGTTCAATTATTTGCAATTATTATTAATTTAAATTGAATTTCACTATAAAATTTGAATTCTACGTACTCGATAACCCCAATAATCTTATTGCAACCGTCTATAAGTTAAATACAAAAGGAATTAATTATAATTAATCACGTCAGTACATTAATTGTGCAAGAATATTCTCGCCGGGATAAATATAATCTCTTAATCTGTCGTAGTTGTGGAATGTAAAATCTTAACAGTTCTATCATAAACCATCTTGAGTTTAATGCCATTAATTCATTATGTATTGATAATAAGTTATATTATTTGTTATTTATTTTAGCAATGTTATCCATGGTTGGTTGAGTTGAGTCAACAAATTCCTTATATTATATTATTTTATTTAATCCATTGTATAGTAATACTACAATTAAATAGAAGCCAGCTGGAATTTATAAGTTAAATCAATAAAATTATCGCAAGTTGAATCACTAGAGTAGGATTTAACAAGTTAAATCAATTTAATTATTGCAAGTTGAAACAATAGAATTAGATTTAACACTTTACTGAAATTGAAGTGTGAGTAAACAAAGAAATTTTAACCTCCATTTATGGCAGAAATTGACCCCTTTATTGAAAAATTTCTTCTCCCAACAGACGCAGAATTTTAAGATGAATCCAAATATGAAATAAAATTTGGGGGTTTAGTAAAACATATTTTGAGTTATGGACCAGACAAATTTTGAAAGGTGTTAAAGATGTGTGCAAAATTTCGTAATCAAAAATCGTAACCCCAGGTGCAAATTAGAAGGGCACTTCGCATCTACATGGCAAGTTTCAGCCCTCAATGTTTAAAGGTGTAGCCAGGCTACCGTCTACGGAGAAAAAATAATAATAATAATAAAATCCAAAATTGCAGCCTGTGCCGACGCATGTTCCTTTGGTGGCACTATATTTTGGTGGTGGTTTATTGATAGTGCCTCCAAAGGAACATGAAGTCGGCACAAGCTGCAATTTTGTATTTTTTTTCGCCTAGTCATCATCACTATGAAGGTGTTAAATTATTACAGAAAGGTGTTTCAGTAGGCAACGACCCTTAGAGTGGTGGAAGTTTCCATTTAGCTCACTTCATTTGAGAGATATTCAAGTTTCAGTAGAATATAATCTGTGATGACTCAGCATTTTTAAAGTGCGTGTTGGGTATTCACCCAACTCCAACCAACCCATGCGAATTATTTAATTCACAAAATTGTAAAAATACATTTTTTTGACGATGTCATCATCACCTCATGGTGTCAAGACCCACTTGTATAGGTGGTACGTGGCATAAGGACCAATTGATAAATTGAAAGTTTGTTTCTATCTTGTATCATCTCTGAGATTAATGAAATTTAGCTAATTAGTATAAATATTTAATTAATAAATTAATAATTTAACACCATTATTATGTACAGCAAAATAAATAAAGTTCAATTATTTGCACTTATTATTAATTTAAATCGAATTTCACTATCATATTTGAATTCAGCGCACTCGATAACCCCAATAATCCATTTGGAACCGTATATAAGTTACGTGTAAATACAAAAGGAATTAATTATAATTACGTAATTACGTCAGTACATTCATTGTGCAAGAATATTCTCGCCGAAATAAATATTATCACTTAATCTGTCGTTGTTGTGGAATGTAATTCTTAACGGTTCTATCATAAACCATCTTTAGTTTAATGCCATTCAATCATTATGTATTTATAATAAATTATATTATTAGTTATTTATTTTAGCAATGTTATCCACGGTGATTTGAGTTTAGTCACAAATTCCTTATTTAATTTAAATTGTTTTAATTCATTGTATAGTAATACTACAATTAAATAGAAGCCAGCTGGAATTTATAAGTTAAATCAATATAATTATAGCAAGTTGAATCAATTGAGTAGGATTTAACAAGTTAAATCAATATAATTATTACAAGTTGAAACAATGGAATTAGATTTAACAGTTTTATTGAAACTGAAGTGTGAGTAAACAAAGAAATTTCAACCCCCATTAATGGCAGGAATAAAACCTTTTTTGAAGGTTTTCTTCTCCCATCAGACGCAGAATTTTATGGGGAATCCAAATATGAAATAAAATTTGCGGGTTTAGTAAAACATATTTTGAGTTATGGACCAGACAAAATCTGAAAGGTGTTAAAGATGTGTCAAAAATTTCTTAATAAAAAATCGTAACCCCAGGTGCAAATTAGACGGTCCCACCGCACCTACATGCCAAGTTGCAGCCCATCAACTATAGAGCTCTGGCAAGGGTACCGTCTACGGAGAAAAAAAAAATCCAAAATTGCAGCCTGTGCCGACGCATGTTCCTTTGGTGGCACTATATTTTGTTGGTTGTTTATTTATAGTGCCTCCAAAAGAACATGCTGTCGGCGCAGGCTGCAATTTTGGATTTTTTTTTCGCCATGTCATCATCACTATGAAGGTGTTAAATTATTTCAAAAAGGTGTTACAGAAGGCATCGACCCTTAGAGTGGTGGAAGTTTCCATTTAGTTCATATAATTTTAGAGATATTCAAGTTTGAGTAGAATATAATAGCTGATGACTCAGCATTTTTTATGTGTGTGTTGGGTCATCACCCAACATCAACTAACCCATTTTAAATATCGAATTAACAAAATTGTAAAAATACATTTTTTTGACGATGTCATAATCACCTCAAGGTGTCAAGACCCACTTGTATAGGTGGTACCTGGCAAAAGGACCAATTGATAAATTGAAAGTTTGTTTCTATCTTGTATCATCTCTGAGATTAATGAAATTTATCTAATTAGTATAAATATTTTATGTATTTATTTATTATTTAACACCATTATTATATACAGCAAAATAATTTAAGTTCAATTATTTGCAATTATTATTAATTTAAATTGAATTTCACTATGATATTTGAATTCCACGCACTCGATAACCCCAATAATCTATTTGGAACCATCTCTATACGGTAAACACAGAGCGAATTAATTAGAATTAAATATGTCAGTACATTAATTGTGCAAGAATATTCTCGCTGAAATAAATATAATCACTTAATCTGTCGTTGTTGTGGAATGTAAAATCTTAACGGTTCTATCATAAACCATCTTTAGTTTAATGCCATTCATTCATTATGTATTGATAATAAATTATATTATTAGTAATTTATTTTAGCAATGTTATCCATGGTTGGTTGAGTTGAGTCAACAAATTCCTTATATTATATTATTTAATTTAATCCATTGTATAGTAAGACTAGAATTAAATAGAAGCCAGCTGGAATTTATAAGTTAAATCAATCTAATTATCGCAAGTTGAATCACTAGAGTAGGATTTAACAAGTTAAATCAATATAATTATTACAAGTTGAAACAATAGAATTAGATTTAACACTTTACTGAAATTGAAGTGTGAGTAAACAAAGAAATTTCAACCCCCATTTATGGCAGAAATTGACCCCTTTATTGAAAAATTTCTTCTCCCATCAGACGCAGAATTTTATGGTGAATCCAAATATGAAATAAAATTTGGGGGTTTAGTAAAACATCTTTTTAGTTATGGACCAGACAAATTTTGAAAGGTGTTAAAGATGTGTCCAAAATTTGTTAATCAAAAATCGTAACCCCAGGTGCAAATTAGACTTCGACTCCGAACCTACATGCCAAGTTTCAGCCCTCTATGTATACAGGTGTGGCCAGGGCACTTGCTACGGAGAAATAAAAATAATAAAAATACAGGCAGTAAGATTAGAACTGGGCCACTATACTATAGTATAGTCGGCACAGTAAAAAATAAAATCCAAATTGCAGCTGTGCCGACGCATGTTCCTTTGGTGGCACTATATTTTGTTGGTTGTTTATTGATAGTGCCTCCAAAGGAACATGCTGTCGGCGCAGGCTGCAATTTTGGATTTTTTTCGCTAAGTCATCAACGCCCAAGGTGTGAAGAACCATTTGTTAATTGGTCGGAGTCACAAGGAACGGTAGATAAATTTAAAGTTAGTTTCTATCATAAACCAGCTTGAGTTTAATGCCATTTTTTCATTATGTATTGATAATAAGTTATATTATTAGTTATTTATTTTAGCAATGTTATCCATGGTTGGTTGAGTTGAGTCAACAAATTCCTTATATTATATTATTTAATTTAACCAATTGTATAGTAATACTAGAATTAAATAGAAGCCAGCTGGAATTTATAAGTTAAATCAATAAAATTATCGCAAGTTGAATCACTAGAGTAGGATTTAACAAGTTAAATCAATATAATTATTACAAGTTGAAACAATAGAATTAGATTTAACACTTTACTGAAATTGAAGTGTGAGTAAACAAAGAAATTTCAAGCCCCATTTATGGCAGAAATTGACCACTTTATTGAAAGATTTCTTCTCCCATCAGACGCAGAATTTTATGGCGAATCCAAATGTGAAATAAAATTTGGGGGTTTAGTAAAACATTTTTTGAGTTATGGACCAGACAAATCTTTAAAGGTGTTAAAGATGTGTCAAAAATTTGTTAACGAAAAATCGTAACCCCAGGTGCAAATTAGACGGTCCCATCGCACCTACATGCCAAGTTTCAGCCCATCAACAATTAAGCTCTGGCCAGGGCACCGTCTACGGAGAAAAAAAAAATAATAATAATAAAAAAAAATCCAAAATTGCAGCCTGTGCCTACGCACATTCCTTTGGTGGCACTATATTCTGTTGGTAGTTTATTGATAGTGCCTCCAAAGAAACATGCTGTCGGCGCAAGCTGCAATTTTGGATTGTTTTTTTCCGCCAATTCATCATCACTATAAAGGTGTTAAATTATTTCAGAAAGGTGTTTCAGAATGCTACGACCCTTAGAGTGGTGGAAGTTTCCATTTAGTTCACTTCATTTTAGAGATATTCAAGTTTGAGTAGAATATAATTGCTAATGACTCAGCAAATTTTATGTGAGTGTTGGGTCATCACCCAACATCAACTAACCTATTTTAAATATCGAATTAGCAAAATTGTAAAAACACATTTTTTTATCGATGTCATCATCACCTCAAGGTGTCAAGACCCACTTGTATAGGTGGCACGTGCCATAAGGACCAATTGATAAATTGAAAGTTTGTTTCTATCTTCTATGATCTCTGAGATTTATGATATTTAATTAATTAGTATAAATAATTATTAATAATATTTATAAATTTAACACCAATTTCAATGTCAACTTATATTTATTAAGTTTAATTATTTTGTCATAAATAATTAATTAATTAATCTGGCTATCAAATTTCAATTCCGCACACTCGATAACCCCTAATATACAAATTGGGAGCATCTATATAAGTCATATACTGACTTAATTAATTATTATTAATTACGTCAGTATATTAACAGTGCAAGAGTATTCTTGCAGAAGGAAATATAATCACATAATCTGTCGTTGTTATGGAATGTAGAATCTTAGTTTTCAATTGGAAAATAGAAGCCTACTCGATCTCACAAGTTGAATCAATATAATAATAACGAGTTGAAACAATAGAATTAGATTTAACACTTTCAATTGTACTGAAGTGTTAGTAAACAAAGGAAACTTGCAACTCAATTGTGGCACAAACTAAGTACAATTTGAAAATTCGTGCACTGTGAAAAGGTGTAGAATTTAATTCTCTATCGAATGCATATAAATTTAATTTTCGGGTACTATTTATTGTTCCTGTTTCAATATTAAACAGGTGCAAAAATGTGTCCAAAAAAATGTAATAAAAAATCGTGAACCCAGGTGCACATCTGTAACCCATGAGACACATATCCTGAAAATTTGGGCTCTTAGTTAATTAAACTCTGTTCTGTGGATGAGCTACGGATAAATAATAACTAACCAAAGCACTAAGATTAGAACTGGGCCACTATACTATAGTATAGTCGGCACAGTAATAAAAAAATACAAAATTGCAGCTGTGCCGACGCATGTTCATTTGTAGGCACTATATTTTGGTGGTGGCTTATTGATAGTGCCTCCAATGAAACATGCTGTCGGCACAGCTGCAATTTTGGATTTTTTTTTCGCCATGTCATGATCACTATGATGGTGTTAAATTATTTCAAAAAGGTGTTACAGAAGGCATCGACCCTTAGAGTGGTGGAAGTTTCCATTTAGATCACTTAATTTTAGAGATATTCAAGTTTGAGTAGATTATAATAGCTGATGACTCAGCATTTTTTTTGTGAGTGTTTGGTCATCACCCAACATCAACTAACCCATTTTAAATATCGAATTAACAAAATTGTAAAAACACATTTTTTTGACGATGTCATCATCACCTCAAGGTGTCAAGACCCATTTGTAGAGGTGTTACGTGGCACAAGGATCAATTGATAAATTGGAAGTTTGTTTCTATCTTATTTGAATTCTGAGATTTATGATATTTAATTAATTAGTATAAATAATTATTACTGTGCCGACTATACTATAGTATAGTGGCCCAGTATTAGAATCACTGCCTTTATTACTGTGCCGACTATACTATAGTATAGTGGCCCAGTTCTAATCTTAGTGCTTTGGTTTGTTGTTATTATTATTATTATTTATCCGTAGCTCATCCACAGAATAGAGTTTTATTAACTAAGAACCCAAATTTTCAGCATAGGTGTCTCATGGGTTACAGATGTGCACCTGGGGTCACGATATTTTATCACCATATTTTGGACACATTTTTACACCTGTTTAATGTTAGAAAAAGCACAATAAATAGTGCGATAATATTCAATTTATATGCATTCGATAGAGAATTTAATTCTACACCCTTTCACAGTGCACGAATTCTCAAATTGGGGTTCGTTTGTGCCACAATTGAGTTGCAAATTCCCTTTGTTTACTAACACTTCAGTTCAATTGAAGTGTTAAATCGAATTCTATTGTTTCAACTTGTGATAATTATATTGATTCAACTTGTGAGATCGAGTAGGCTTCTATTTTCTAATTGAAACCTAAGATTTTACATTCCACAACAACGACAGATTAAGTGATTATATTTATTTCTGCGAGAATATTCTTGCACTGTTAATAGACTGACGTAATTAATTATAATTAATTCAGTCAGTATATGACTTATATAGATGCTTCCAATTTGTGTATTAGGGGTTATCGAGTGTGCGGAATTGAAATTTGATTACTAAATTAATTAATTAATTATTTATGACAAAATAATTTAACTTAATAACTGTAAGTTGACATTGAAATTGGTGTTATATTATAAATAATATTAATAATTATTTATACTAATTAATTAAATATCATAAATCTCAGAATTCAAATAAGATAGAAACAAACTTCCAATTTATCAATTGATCCTTATGCCACGTGTCACCTCTACAAATGGGTATTGACACCTTGAGGTGATGATGACATCGTAAAAAAATGTGTTTTTACAATTTTGTTAATTCGATATTTAAAATGGGTTAGTTGAAGTTGGGTGATGACCCAACACTCATATAAAAAATGCTGAGTCACCAGCTATTATATTCTACTCAAACTTGAATATCTTTGAGATGAAGTGAACTAATTTGAAACTTCTGCCACTCTAAGGGTCGATGCCTTCTGTAACACCTTTTTCAAATAATTTAAAAACCTTCATAGTGATGATGACATGGCGAAAAAAAAATCCAAAATTGCAGCCTGTGCCGTCAGCATGTTCCTTTGGAGGCACTATCAATAAACCACCACCAAAATATAGTGCCACCAAAGGAACATGCGTCGGCACAGGCTGCAATTTTGGATTTATTATTACTGTGCCGACTATACTATAGTATAGTGGCCCAGTATTGGAATCACTGCCTTTATTATTATTACTGTGCCGACTATACTATAGTATAGTGGCCCAGTATTAGAATCACTGCCTTTATTATTATTTTTATTATTATTATTATTTCTCCGTAGCAGGTGCCCTGGCCACACCTGTATACATAGAGGGCTGAAACTTGGCATGTAGATTCGGAGTCGACGTCTAATTTGCACCTGGGGTTACGATTTTGTATTAACAAATTCTTGACACATCTTTAACACCTTTCAAAATTTGTCTGGTCCATAACTCAAAAAATGTTTTACTAAACCCCAAAATTTTATTTCACATTTGGATTCGCCATAAAATTCTGCGTCTGATGGGAGAAGAAATTTTTCAATAAAGGGGTCAATTTCTGCCATAAATGGGGGTTGAAATTTCTTTGTTTACTGACACTTCAATTTCAGTAAAGTGTTAAATCTAATTCTATTGTTTCAACTTGTAATAATTATATTGATTTAACTTGTTAAATCCTACTCTATTGATTCAACTTGCGATAATTATATTGATTTAACTTATAAATTCCAGCTGGCTTCTATTTAATTTACCATACAATGGATTAAATAATATAATATAATATAAGGAATTTGTTGACTTAATTCAACTCAACCGTGGATAACAATGCTAATATAAATAACTAATAATATAATTTATTATCAATACATAATGAATGAATGGCATCAAATTCAAGATGGTTTAAGATAGAAACAAACTTCAAATTTATCTACCGTTCCTTGTGACTCGGACCAATTAACAAATGCTTCTTCACACCTTGGGCGTTGATGACTTGGCTAAAAAAAATCCAAAATTGCAGCCTGCGCCGACAGCATGTTCCTTTGGAGGCACTATCAATAAACAACCAACAAAATATAGTGCCACCAAAGGAACATGCGTCGGCACAGGGTGCAATTTTGGATTTTTTTTATTTTTATTATTATTATTATTTCTCCGTAGCAGGTGCCCTGGCCACACCTGTAAACATAGAGGGCTGAAACTTGGCATGTAGATTCGGAGTCGACGTCTAATTTGCACCTGGGGTTACGATTTTGTATTAACAAATTTTTGACACATCTTTAACACCTTTCAAATTTTGTCTGGTCCATAACTCAAAAAATGTTTTACTAAACCCCAAAATTTTATTTCACATTTGGATTCGCCATAAAATTCTGCGTCTGATGGGAGAAGAAATTTTTCAATAAAGGGGTCAATTTCTGCCATAAATGGGGGTTGAAATTTCTTTGTTTACTGACACTTCAATTTCAGTAAAGTGTTAAATCTAATTCTATTGTTTCAACTTGTAATAATTATATTGATTTAACTTGTTAAATCCTACTCTAGTGATTCAACTTGCGATAATTATATTGATTTAACTAATAAATTACAGCTGGCTTCTATTTAATTCTAGTATTACTATACAATTGATTAAATTAAATAATATAATATAAGGAATTTGTTGACTCAACTCAACCAACCATGGATAACATTGCTAAAATAAATAACTAATAATATAATTTATTATCGATACATAATGAATGAATGGCATTAAACTAAAGATGGTTTATGATAGAACCGTTAAGATTTTACATTCCACAACAACGACAGATTAAGTGATTATATTTATTTCGGCGAGAATATTCTTGCACAATTAATGACTGACTTAATTAATTATAATTAATTCATTTTGTATTTAACTTATAGACGGTTCCAAATAGATTATTGGGTTATCGAGTGCGTGGAATTCAAATATTATAGTGAAATTCAATTTAAATTAATAATAATTGCAAATAATTGAACTTAATTTATTTTGCTGTATATAATAATGGTGTTAAATAATAAATAAATAAATTAAATATTTATACTAATTAGATAAATTTCATTAATCTCAGAGATGATACAAGATAGAAACAAACTTTCAATTTATCAATTGGTCCTTATGCCAGGTACCACCTATATAAGTGGGTCTTGACACCTTGAGGTGATGATGACATCGTTAAAAAAATGTATTTTTACAATTTTTTTAATTCGACATTTAAAATGGGTTAGTTGATGTTGGGTGATGACCCAACACTCACATAAAAAATGCTGAGTCATCAGCTATTATATTCTATTCAAACTTGAATATCTCTAAAATTAAGTGAACTAAATGGAAACTTCCACCACTCTAAGGATCGATGCCTTCTGTAACACCTTTTTGAAATAATTTAACACCTTCATAGTGATGATGACATGGTGAAAAAAAATCCAAAATTGCAGCTGTGCCGACAGCATGTTTCATTGGAGGCACTATCAATAAGCCACCACCAAAATATAGTGCCACCAAAGGAACATGCGTCGGCACAGGCTGCAATTTTGGATTTTTATTTTTATTATTATTATTATTTCTCCGTAGCAGGTGCCCTGGCCACACCTGTATACATAAAGGGCTGAAACTTGGCATGTAGATTCGGAGTCGACGTCTAATTTGCACCTGGGGTTACGATTTTGTATTAACAAATTCTTGACACATCTTTAACACCTTTCAAAATTTGTCTGGTCCATAACTCAAAAAATGTTTTACTAAACCCCAAAATTTTATTTCACATTTGGATTCGCCATAAAATTCTGCGTCTGATGGGAGAAGAAATTTTTCAATAAAGGGGTCAATTTCTGCCATAAATGGGGGTTGAAATTTCTTTGTTTACTGACACTTCAATTTCAGTAAAGTGTTAAATCTAATTCTATTGTTTCAACTTGTAATAATTATATTGATTTAACTTGTTAAATCCTACTCTAGTGATTCAACTTGCGATAATTATATTGATTTAACTTATAAATTCCAGCTGGCTTCTATTTAATTTTAGTATTACTATACAATTGATTAAATTAAATAATATAATATAAGGAATTTGTTGACTCAACTCAACCAACCATGGATAACATTGCTAAAATAAATAACTAATAATATAATTTATTATCAATACATAATGAATGAATGGCATTAAACTCAAGATGGTTTATGATAGAAACAAACTTCAAATTTATCTCCCGTCCTTGTGGCTCGGATCAATTAACAAATGGATCATGACACCTTGAGGCGTTGATGACTTGGCGAAAAAAAATCCAAAATTGCAGATGTGCTGACAGCATGTTCTTTTGGAGGCACTATCAATAACCCACCAACAAAATATAGTGCCACCAAAGGAACATGCGTCGGCACAGCTGCAATTTTGGATTTTTTTAATATTATTTATATTATAACACCAATTTCATTGTCAACTTACAATTATTAAGTTAAAATATTTTGTCACAAATAATTAATTAATTAATTTCGTTATCAAATTTCGATTCCGCACACTCGATAACCCCTAATACACAAATTGGAAGCATCTATATAAGTCATATACTGACTGAATTAATTATAATTAATTACGTCAGTCTATTAACAGTGCAAGAATATTCTCGCAGAAATAAATATAATCACTTAATCTTGTTGTGGAATGTAAAATCTTAGGTTTCAATTAGAAAATAGAAGCCTACTCGATCTCACAAGTTGAATCAATATAATTATTACAAGTTGAAACAATGGAATTAGATTTCACAGTTTTACTGAAATTGAAGTGTGAGTAAACAAAGAGATTTCAACCCCCATTTATGGCAGAAATAAAACTCTTTATTAAAAGTTTTCTTCTCCCATCAGACGCAGAATTTTATGGTGAATCCAAATGTGAAATAAACTTTGGGGGTTTAGTAAAATAATTTTTGAGTTATGGACCAGACAAATTTTGAAAGGTGTTAAAGATGTGTCAAAAATTTGTTAATCAAAAATCGTAACCCCAGGTGCACATCTGTAACCCATGAGACACTTGTGCTAAAAATTTGGGCCCTTAGTTGATTATCCTCTGTTCTGTGGAGTGGCTACGGATAAATAATAATAATAATAAAAATCCAAAATTGCAGCCTGTGCCGACGCATGTTCCTTTGGTGGCACTATATTTTGTTGGTGGTTTATTGATAGTGCCTCCAAAGGAACATGCTGTCGCCACAGGCTGCAATTTTGGATTTTTTTCGCCATGTCATCATCACTATGAAGGTGTTAAATTAGTTCAGAAAGGTGTTTCAGAAGGCAACGACCCTTAGAGTGGTGGAAGTTCCCATTTTGCTCACTTCGTTTCAAAGATATTCAAGTTTCAGTACAAAATAATAAGTGATGAGTCAGCATTTTTTATGTGCGTGTTTGGTGATCACCCAAAACCGACCGACCCATTTGAATTTTATAATTCACAAAATTGTGAAAACACATTTATTTTACGATGTCATAAACACCTCAAGGTGTCAAGACCCATTTGTAGAGGTGGTACGTGGCATAAGGATCAATTGATAAATTGGAAGTTTGTCTCCATCTTGTATAATCTCTGAGATTTATCAAATTTGGCTAATTTGTCTAAATATTTAATTTATATATTAATAATTTAACACCATTATTATGTACAGCAAAATAAATTAAGTTCAATTATTTGCAATTATTAATAATTTAAATTTAATTTCACCATCATATTTGAATTCAGCGCACTCGATGACCCCAATAATCTAATTGGCGTCTCTATAAGTTAAATACAGAACGAATTAATTAGAATTAATTATGTCATGAATCCATTGTGCAAGAATATTCTAAGCTGAAATAAATATAATCACATAATCTGTCGTTGTTATGGAATGTAAATCTTAGTTTTCAATTGGAAAATAGAAGCCTAACTGATCTCACAGGTTGAATCAATATAATAATAACGCATTGAAACAATAGAATTAGATTTAACACTTTCAATTGAACTGATGTGTGAGTAAACAAAGGAAACTTGCAACTCAATTGTGGCTCAAATGAAACCCAATTTAATAATTCATGCACTGTGAAAAGGTGTATAATTAGATTCTCAATCGATTGCAAATACATTAGTTATTCGCGCGCTATCTATTGTGCTTTTTCCAACATTAAACAGATGTAAAATGTGTCCAAAAAAATGTGATAAAATATCGTGACCCCAGGTGCACATCTGTAACCCATGAGACACATATCCTGAAAATTTGGGCTCTTAGTTAATAATACTCTATTCTGTGGAGAGGGTACGGAAGGATAATAATAATAATAATAATAATAAAATCCAAAATTGCAGCCTGTGCCGACGCATGTTCCTTTGGTGGCACTATATTTTGGTGGTGGCTTATTGATAGTGCCTCCAATGAAACATGCTGTCGGCACAGCTGCAATTTTGGATTTTTTTTCACCATGTCATCATCACTATGAAGGTGTTAAATTATTTCAAAAAGGTGTTACAGAAGGCATCGATCCTTAGAGTGGTGGAAGTTTCCATTTAGTTCACTTAATTTTAGAGATATTCAAGTTTGAATAGAATATAATAGCTGATGACTCAGCATTTTTTATGTGAGTGTTGGGTCATCACCCAACATCAACTAACCCATTTTAAATGTCGAATTAAAAAAATTGTAAAAATACATTTTTTTAACGATGTCATCATCACCTCAAGGTGTCAAGACCCACTTATATAGGTGGTACCTGGCATAAGGACCAATTGATAAATTGAAAGTTTGTTTCTATCTTGTATCATCTCTGAGATTAATGAAATTTATCTAATTAGTATAAATATTTAATTTATTTATTTATTATTTAACACCATTATTATATACAGCAAAATAAATTAAGTTCAATTATTTGCAATTATTATTAATTTAAATTGAATTTCACTATAATATTTGAATTCCACGCACTCGATAACCCAATAATCTATTTGGAACCGTCTATAAGTTAAATACAAAATGAATTAATTATAATTAATTAAGTCAGTCATTAATTGTGCAAGAATATTCTCGCCGAAATAAATATAATCACTTAATCTGTCGTTGTTGTGGAATGTAAAATCTTAACGGTTCTATCATAAACCATCTTTAGTTTAATGCCATTCATTCATTATGTATCGATAATAAATTATATTATTAGTTATTTATTTTAGCAATGTTATCCATGGTTGGTTGAGTTGAGTCAACAAATTCCTTATATTATATTATTTAATTTAATCAATTGTATAGTAATACTAGAATTAAATAGAAGCCAGCTGTAATTTATTAGTTAAATCAATATAATTATCGCAAGTTGAATCACTAGAGTAGGATTTAACAAGTTAAATCAATATAATTATTACAAGTTGAAACAATAGAATTAGATTTAACACTTTACTGAAATTGAAGTGTCAGTAAACAAAGAAATTTCAACCCCCATTTATGGCAGAAATTGACCCCTTTATTGAAAAATTTCTTCTCCCATCAGACGCAGAATTTTATGGCGAATCCAAATGTGAAATAAAATTTTGGGGTTTAGTAAAACATTTTTTGAGTTATGGACCAGACAAAATTTGAAAGGTGTTAAAGATGTGTCAAAAATTTGTTAATACAAAATCGTAACCCCAGGTGCAAATTAGACGTCGACTCCGAATCTACATGCCAAGTTTCAGCCCTCTATGTTTACAGGTGTGGCCAGGGCACCTGCTACGGAGAAATAATAATAATAATAAAAATAATAAAATCCAAAATTGCAGCCTGTGCCGACGCATGTTCCTTTGGTGGCACTATATTTTGTTGGTGGTTTATTGATAGTGCCTCCAATGGAACATGCTGTCGGCACAGACTGCAATTTTGGATTTTTTTTCGCAAAGTCATCATCACTATAAAGGTGTTAAATTATTTTTGAAAGGTGTTTCAGAAGGCCACGACCCTTAGAGTGGTGGAAGTTTCCATTTTGCTCACTTCGTTCCAAATATATTCAAGTTTCAGTAGAATATAATAAGTGATGAGTCAACATTTTTTATGTGCATGTTGGGTGATCACCCAACTCCAACCAACCCATGCGAATTATTTAATTCACAAAATTGTAAAAATACATTTTTTTGACGATGTCATCATCAACTCAAGGTGTCAAGATTTACTTGTATAGGTGGTACGTGCCATAAGGACCAATTGATAAATTTAAAGTTTGTTTCTATCTTATATCATTTCTGAGATTAATGAAATTTAGATAATTAGTATAAATATTTAATTAATCTATTTATAATTTAACACCAATATTATGTACATCAAAATAAATTAAGTTCAATTATTTGCAATAATTATTAATCTAAATTGAATTTCACTATCATATTTGAATTCAGCGCACTCGATAACCCCAATAATCTATTTGGAACCATCTCTATACGTTAAACACAGAGCGAATTAATTAGAATTAAATATGTCATGTATCCATTGTTCAAGAATATTCTAAGCAGAAATAAATATAATCACATAATCTGTCGTTGTTATGGAATGTAGAATCTCAGTTTTCAATTGGAAAATAGAAGCCTACTCGATCTCACAAGTTGAATCAATATAATAATAACGATTGAAACAATAGAATTAGATTTAACACTTTCAATTGAACTGAAGTGTTAGTAAACAAAGGAAACTTGCAACTCAATTGTGGCACAAACTAAGTATAATTTGAAAATTCGTGCACTGTGAAAAGGTGTAGAATTTAATTCTCTATCGAATGCATATAATTTGAATATTCGGGTACTATTTATTGTTCCTGTTTCAATATTAAACAGGTGCAAAAATGTGTCCAAAAAAATGTAATAAAAAATCGTGACCCCAGGTGCACATATGTAACCCATGAGACACCTGTCCTGAAAATTTCAGTTCTTAGTAATTACAACTCTGTTCTGTGGAGACAATACGGACCAATAATAATAATAAAATCCAAAATTGCAGCCTGTGCCGACGCATGTTCCTTTGGTGGCACTATATTTTGTTGGTTGTTTATTTATAGTGCCTCCAAAAGAACATGCTGTCGGCGCAGGCTGCAATTTTGGATTTTTTTTTTCGACATGTCATCATCACTATGAAGGTGTTAAATTGTTTCAAAAAGGTGTTACAGAAGGCATCGACCCTTAGAGTGGTGGAAGTTTCCATTTAGTTCATATAATTTTAGAGATATTCAAGTTTGTGTAGAATATAATAGCTGATGACTCAGCATTTTTTATGTGTGTGTTGGGTCATCACCCAACATCAACTAACCCATTTTAAATATCGAATTTAAAAAATTGTAAAAATACATTTTTTTGACGATGTCATAATCACCTCAAGGTGTCAAGACCCACTTGTATAGGTGGTACCTGGCATAAGGACCAATTGATAAATTGAAAGTTTGTTTCTATCTTGTATCATCTCTGAGATTAATGAAATTTATCTAATTAGTATAAATATTTAATTTATTTATTTATTATTTAACACCATTATTATATACAGCAAAATAAATTATGTTCAATAATTTGCAATAATTATTAATTTAAATTGAATTTCACTATAATGTTTGAATTCCACGCACTCGATAACCCCAATAATCCAATTGGAACCGTCTATAAGTTAAATACAAAAGGAATTAATTATAATTAATTACGTCAGTACATTAATTGTGCAAGAATATTCTCGCCGAAATAAATATATTCACTTAATCTGTCGTTGTTGTGGAATCTAAATCTTACGGTTCTATCATAAACCATCTTGAGTTAAAGCCATTCATTCATTATTTATTGATAATAAATTATATTATTAGTTATTTATTTTAGCAATGTTATCCACGGTTAAGTTGAATTAAGTCAACAAATTCCTTATATTATAATATTTTATTTAATCCATTGTATAGTAATACTACAATTAAATAGAAGCCAGCTGGAATTTATAAGTTAAATCAATATAATTATCGCAAGTTGAATCACTAGAGTAGGATTTAACAAGTTAAATCAATATAATTATTACAAGTTGAAACAATAGAATTAGATTTAACACTTTACTGAAATTGAAGTGTCAGTAAACAAAGAAATTTCAACCCCCATTTATGGCAGAAATTGACCCCTTTATTGAAAAATTTCTTCTCTCATCAGACGCAGAATTTTATGGCGAATCCAAATGTGAAATAAAATTTTGGGGTTTAGTAAAACATTTTTTGAGTTATGGACCAGACAAATTTTGAAAGGTGTTAAAGATGTGTCAAAAATTTGTTAATACAAAATCGTAACCCCAGGTGCAAATTAGACGTCGACTCCGAATCTACATGCCAAGTTTCAGCCCTCTATGTATACAGGTGTGGCCAGGGCACCTGCTACGGAGAAATAATAATAATATAAATAAAGGCAGTGATTCTAATACTGGGCCACTATACTATAGTATAGTCGGCACAGTAATAATAATAAAGGCAGTGATTCCAATACTGGGCCACTATACTATAGTATAGTCGGCACAGTAATAATATACCAAAGCACTAAGACCAATACTGGGCCACTATACTATAGTATAGTCGGCACAGTAATAACTAACCAAAGCACTAAGACCAATACTGGGCCACTATACTATAGTATAGTCGGCACAGTAATAAAGGCAGTGATTCCAATACTGGGCCACTATACTATAGTATAGTCGGCCCAGTAAAAAATGAAGGCAGTGAGATTAGAACACCTTTACAAATGAGTCTTAACACTTTGAGGTGGTGATGACATCGTCAAAAAATGTGATTTTACAATTTTGTGAATTATATATTTCGAATGGGTTGGTTGGTGTTGGGTTATCGCCCAACACGCACATAAAAAAGCTGACTCATCACCTATTATATTCTACTGAAACTTGAATATCTTTGAAATGAAGTGAGCTAAAAATAAACTTCTAACTCACTAAGGGTCATTGCCTTTTGAAACACCTTTCTGAAATATTTTAACACCTTCATAGTGATGATGACATGGCGAGAAAATACAAATTCCAGCTGTGCCGACAGCATGTTCCTTTGGATACACTATCCATAAACCACCAACAAAATATAGTGCCATCCTATGAACATGCGTGGGCACAGGCTGCAATTTTGGATTTTATTATTATTAATATTTCTCCGTAGCAGGTGCCCTGGCCACACCTGTATACATTGAGGGCTGAAACTTGGCATGTAGTTGCGGAGTGACCGTCTAATTTTCGGTTGGGGTTGCGATTTTTTATCAAATAATTTTAACATTTATTTAAACTAATTATGGCTCATAACATGAAATAATTAATATTGAGCTTGATAAAATTTACATGTACGAATAGAGAAATAAATTCTACACCTTTTGGCAAATCACAAATGTTCAATTTAGCCTAGGCTTGTGCCATAATTGGGGTACCAATCTCCTGTATTTCCTCACACTTTAGATTCAGTAAAGCTGTTAATTATAATTCTATTGTTTCAACTTGCGATAATTAAATTGATTCAACTAATAAATTCCAGCTGGCTTCTATTCAATTGTTGTATTACTATACAATGGATTCAATAAAATAAAATCATCTAAGGAATTTGTTGACTTAACTCACTCACCGTCGATAACTTTGCTAAAATAAATAACTAATAATATAATTTATTATCAATACATAATGAATGAATGGCAGTAAACTCATTATCGTTTATGATGGAAACAAACTTCAGATTTATCTACCGTTCCTTGTGACTCGGACCAATTAACAAATGGTTCTTTACACCTTGAGGCGTTGATGACTTGGCGAAAAAATCCAAAATTGCAGCCTGTGCCGACAGCATGTTCCTTTGGACTCTGGAGGCACTAGCATTAAACAACCAACAAAATATACACATATTAAATCACCAAAGTCTGATGTCGTGAACGAGATTATAAAAAACCCGAGTCACCTGGGATGTAACACTTCACAAAGTAAAAGGTGAAAGCGGATGTGATTTAGATTTGATTAAAATTCAACATCCCAAGTCTACCAGGATATTCTCTCCAATATCACCTGAAACTAGGAAGAAAATTGCAAGGTTCTGAACGCTGTTTCCGCCGAAAATAATATGGAAATTAAACTGTTCGGATTTTTACAATATTTTTACAGACACTGAGGAAGGATGGTATCTATCGATGGGATTTGGGTTTTCATCGATCCGATCATTATTTCCAGAGTTATGACCGTTTTAGTGGAGCGGCATTTAATATTAAAACTCGGTTTTATAACTCCATAGGTGTTGCCCACGTTAAAATAACTATTCATTGTATTTAAAATGTTTCAATATTCACACATATGATAGTCTGACAAAATTTTTGCACAACTCAACAAAAATCTTTAAGTAAAAGTGGAAATTGCAAAAGTTATTGCCCTTCGGCGGGCTTCAGGGTACGAATTCTTAACTAATTTGTAACTCAGAGAGGAAAAGAGATAAATTCAATTTAGACTAGTGAAAAATGATCAGCACACATGGTTTCCCATAGGTGAATAATACATTTTGTGAGCCTAAGACGCACCGTTTTCGATATTACCCTATATGTTAGTGTGAATGTAACCAATTTTGATGACACATTAAAATTTGTATCTCCTAAACGGGAGACTCTAGAGCTTAGCTCTAAATTACTAATCACATTGATATATCATTTCTAAATCATTGCAAAGTCAAAAATCACTCAAAACCAAATGGTTACCTTGCTAATAATCTTGAATGCCCATATATGGAGGTGTCATGTGACCATCAAAAGAGAGAAAATCCAAATTTAAAAGTGAACTGGAGCTTAGTTCTAACTTTCAGACACAATCAGTGATTGAATTCCAGCAAGATGGCCGATTTTAATCGAAAA
The DNA here is from genome assembly GCA_028753945.1 of Hexactinellida sp. DTS-2022. Lineage (NCBI taxonomy): Eukaryota > Metazoa > Porifera > Hexactinellida > Hexactinellida sp. DTS-2022. Next base: position 1,368,480 of record JAPNXP010000012.1, on the reverse strand, counting down.
TCCTCTCTGCCACTTGAAAACCACCGTAACTAATTATAGGAGCACTAGTAGTCTTAAAATAGCTTACATATATAGCCAGTATAGAACTGAAAATATCAGCTTACTAGGATAAACGACTAGTGTGTTGTATATACTCACTCCATCAATTTGGGCGGAAACAGCGTAAATCTAACTGTACACAAAACCCAATACTTTGGAAAGTAGGGAAATCTAAACATTCCAGGACGTGTATACATAACCCGAGGTGATGGTATTGTTATTTCCGAGCTATAAGTTATATCATAACAGGATCTGAAGAAAATTACCTTGTTATAAGGAACCGGGTAGTTCAGTAAATGTGTGGTATTATCAGCGGCAAATTACAAAAATATCTCAATCCGTCAGTCAATAACTATGTAAACTTAAGTTCGATGGCTCGCAATGGAGTTTGGGCGACAGATGCAGAAATAATGGCTACAGCAAGTTTGCTTGAACACGATACCGTTGTTTACACGAAGAGTGGAGATTCTTTGCAATGGCTTACATTTCCTTCCTCATTTACTCTCACGAACACATCCATGACAGCCCTAAACCTTGAAAATTTATCAGAACATTTCAATGTCGTAATCAATGTTCAAAGTTAGATTGCAACTGAATAGTAGTCATTAGTTATTTATGTATTCAGTATTAGTATTGGCATTAACATTTAGCCTTAGCCATAGCATTCTATACATAAGGCAATGATACGCACTCAAATTTCTGGACCAGGGATTAACTATCCAATTCCGAAAGAAAAATTAGATTCGGACTTTTTTTTAACCTTTTTGACGTCACCAAAGGTCAAAGTCGCCGTCATTTTGTAAAAAAAATTCCGCAAGATTTCCGGAAAGTGACCTTGATTATGTAGAGCATATCTCATAAAGTATAAGTCGGAGAAAAAATTATTCCTCAAAAATGATCCTTATCAGTAGATCTACCAGATCCGCCGTGTCGATTTTCAACTGTAATTCCAAATTATAAAGTTAAAAATTAATCATAGCAAAATATTGGACAAATATGAGTAATCATTTGAAAATCTATAGAAAAAAAAATCAAAAATTGCAGCTGTGCCGACAGTATTTCCTTGGTGGCACTATCTATTGGTACCGGTTGGGTAATTGATAGTGCCTCCAAGGAAAATTCTGTCGGCACAGCTGCAATTTAAGATTTTTTTTTCGCCATGCCATCATCACTATGAATAAGATTACCTTCAAGGATAGTAATTTATCGCAATATTTCAGAAGAATAAAGTAATAAAGTTTTAAAAAAATACTAAAGTCAGAAAGTGAAATAATGAAAAAGATAACAATTATATAATTTATATTTTAATTAATACTTCGGTAGAATTAATTTGTACTTCAATAGAATTAGCTAAACTGAAATGATGCAGGTGGAGTCATGCAAGTAATGCCTAAAACTCAATATGTGCAGTGAATTAAAGACTTCTTACTCTCGACCAATTAAAATACAGCCTCGGTTAGGCATTCTATATGCACACTAACAATTGATAGAAAATCCTTTTATACTAATTGGATGCTAGGATTGCTAGCTGCTAATCCAACTGGGACAACCTTCGAATTTAATTGGCTAAGCCATAATTGGATTAAATAGGTGTTAAAATTATTTGATCATAAATCGTAACCCCAGGTGCAAATTAGAGGGCACTCCGCACCTACATGCCAAGTTTCAGCTCTCTATGTATAATGGTGTGGCCAGGGCACCGTCTACTGAGAAAAAATAATAATTATAATTATAATGTTTATATTAAAGGCAGTAAGATTATAACTGGGCCACTATACTATAGTATAGTCGGCACAGTAAAAATAATTAAATTGATTCTGATAAATATACGTGGCGGATTTGATGTAACTAATAGTGGAGGTTAAATTAGCACTATTACAGAACTTTCGCCAAATAGAGTAAATTCCTACCTCTTATATCTAGTATTCACTATTAGGCTAAACCATAGCATTCTATACTCTAAGGCAATGCCGCGGTTGAATGGACTTGGACCATGGATGAACTAGTATAGTCAACTAAATATATGCAATGCAATTATTCTTCGAAATAAGTAATCCAGGGTGCTTCTACTTATGTAAATGTTTTATATAAAGGTGGTCATGTACAAGACGCATATTTTTTGAGGTGCCACTTGTCGAAATGACGTCACCGTATTATCTAATAGGCAAAATATGCCAAAACTTTGAACGCATGTAAAATGTTCAATTTCGCTTTTTCAAACAAATTGGTGTGATTAACCCATCTAGGAGCTATTTTACATAAAATATCTCAGAATCAGTTAAGGAATGTTATCACATTCCTCTGTTGCCTTGGAAACGTGAATTCAATGATTGAGGTAATATCTCGAGTAGGAATATAGTCACAGCTTAGTCAATGGATCCAATCGATAGCCCGTCCTTAACTTCCTATTCAATGATAATACATTTCGATGCTCTATCTCCAACCAATTTTATGTAAAACGTGTATAATCATTTGATTGTATTTTACAATAATCACAAATCTGAGAAAATTGGTTGGAGATAGAGCATCGAAATGTATTATCATTGAATAGGAAGTTAAGGACGGGCTATCGATTGGATCCATTGACTAAGCTGTGACTATATTCCTACTCGAGATATTACCTCAATCATTGAATTCACGTTTCCAAGGCAACAGAGGAATGTGATAACATTCCTTAACTGATTCTGAGATATTTTATGTAAAATAGCTCCTAGATGGGTTAATCACACCAATTTGTTTGAAAAAGCGAAATTGAACATTTTACATGCGTTCAAAGTTTTGGCATATTTTGCCTATTAGATAATACGGTGACGTCATTTCGACAAGTGGCACCTCAAAAAATATGCGTCTTGTACATGACCACCTTTATATAAAACATTTACATAAGTAGAAGCACCCTGGATTACTTATTTCGAAGAATAATTGCATTGCATATATTTAGTTGACTATACTAGTTCATCCATGGTCCAAGTCCATTCAACCGCGGCATTGCCTTAGAGTATAGAATGCTATGGCTAAACTTTGACTATGAATACAGTAGAGCCTCTGAACAACGGACACCTTGGGACCGGAGTCGTTGTCCGTTATTTAGAGGTTGTCCGCTATTTAGAGGTTGCTTTTCTATTAAACATATGCTAAATAAATAAATCCGTGCCACGAGAGTTGTCCGTTATTTAGAGGTTGTCCGCTAATTGGAGTGTCCGTTATGGGAGGCTCCACTGTATCTAATTCAAATTTTTCGATTTTTGAAATTCTGAGTATCTATCTACGTCCTTCTTAGAATAACTAGTACTGTTTACAAATGCAATAATAATCGGGGGACATCGGGTGTTTAAAATTTTTGCCTGTATCTCCTTAATCACAAACTCATTGATTTGTTCTGTTATGTCGTTCTTAGGACACATCATTATGCGGGAAATTATATAATCACGATTTTCATAATTTTCCTTAATCCATAAGTAGATTATAAATATATCACTAGAAAAGTAAAATATAAAAATTAAAAACCCCTCACAGACGGGATGGGAATGTGCTCCTTCTGATTACACTTCCCCAATTTTTAATTTAACTAGAATTTCAATTTTTCAAATTCCATTTCATCTTAGTGAATACAATTTATTAGTGTGCTTCTTCTAGTAAAAAACGTTATAGTAGGGTCCTACTATAGTTTTATACTATAAGTGCACACTATTGAATTTACCTCTGTCGGACTTCCGGTTGGCCGGCCGGCCGTACGCGATGGCCTGACTAAACCATTGGTGATAGAGATTTAAAATTTTGACAGGAGATATAGAATTTCCTGGAGATGATCACCTCGAAGCCTGATTTCTCAATTTCGCTTTTGTTCGTCAGTTATATCGAAATTTGTATTCTGGTCCAGTGACTCTTTAATAATTCGAATTAGTTATTGAAAATATAGAGGTTGTATTCTCCTAAGGATGTTCTTTCTATATATCATTTAAAATTATTAGGTCGCTAATCAATTCTACGTTTTATTAACGATTATTTACATAAATCAGCCATCTTCTCCATATTGTAATTACTCTATAGTATACTCAATACAATAGAACATATTACATAAGCCTACTATGGATAATGACTGTTATTGATTGGTTTGTAAGTGAATATGTGTTTCATACAAGTGCAATTGAAACACTTGGAAGTTGGAATATTACAAGTTGATGATGATGATGTCAATTTATTATTCAAGATAGTAACGTAAATACTAGCACGTATTCCTAATTTCTATTTGTAATAATTAATCTTTAATTAATTTAATTAAACATTTGAAGTCTATCAATAACAGACCAATCAATAACAGTCATTATCCTAGCAGATAGTAGGCTTATGTAATATGTTCTATTGTATTGAGTATACTATAGAGTAGTTACAATATGGAGAAGATGGCTGATTTATGTAAATAATCGTTAATAAAACGTAGAATTGATTAGCGACCTAATAATTTTAAATGATATATAGAAAGAACATCCTTAGGAGAATACAACCTCTATATTTTCAATAACTAATTCGAATTATTAAAGAGTCACTGGACCAGAATACAAATTTCGATATAACTGACGAACAAAAGCGAAATTGAGAAATCAGGCTTCGAGGTGATCATCTCCAGGAAATTCTATATCTCCTGTCAAAATTTGAAATCTCTATCACCAATGGTTTAGTCAGCTAGCTCACAGTGGTTCAACCTATGGAAGTAGGAAAAAAAATTCATGTTTTATTTTGACCTCAATTGGAGTGAAATATAATGTAGAGATCCTAATAAGATTGTTCTAATTAACTAATATCCTGACATTTCTTTTTGATTGGATTATGAGACTTTGAATTTTAGCATAATAATGTTTTTCCATCAGCCTACAAAATGGTATCAGAGTATAGTCCTGTTTGTTGTCATTAACTTTCCACAGGGAATACAATGTACTTTATTTGATATTTCACTTAGACCAATTTTTTCTCAGCTATTTAATGGAAGAAACCATAAGTAGATAATTGTAGTCGTTTTTATGTTAAACCTATTTTCTCGCCCTGTCCTCTTTCAATTGTTCTCCATGTCCGATCTCGTATTCTCTATTACCGCAATTTCGATGCGTTAGGTTGCGTGTAATACCACCGATTACATTTGGAAGCTTATTCAATATAGAATCGAATAGTCTTAATTCCAGATTGCCACAGGTTGACCCAAGTGTAAATTTTGACTCTTTTAATCCGCCGGTTTCGATAATGAATTTCCACAAATATCAACGTAAATTTATGTTTCCATGTCCAGGATTTATTCAATAGCCTATAACACTCCCTAAGCATATTTATTGTATATAGGGTAATTTTACGTGCCTCGGGAAAAAATTCTAGTTTTTGGAAAGGATTCACACCATTTATGGGGCTATGAGGCAATTTCACCTTTATAAATCCGGAAATCGACTAATTTTGCACAACTCACACAATATTTTTGATAATTAGTTCTAAATTCAACCAGATGTGGAGAGAAATAATATCTCCCTGTCCCAAAAAATAAAATCAATTTATTTATTTATTGGGTACTTACTCTCATTGATCAAAAATACAAATATAAAGTTGAAATAATCCACCGCAATTTAGCTATCATTTTGCGTATAATGAATTCTAGCGAGAAAATTGATACAATCAAACTCGAAGTCTTTTGTAAAGATACATACGAATTCATAATTATTAGTTTCCCTTGGGTTAGCATAACTCCAACCGTGACCTACGTTATATAAGGCCTATGCACCAACTTTTTGAAACTGGACCATGGATTAAAGGAAGGCTATTGATAAAATAGGTTATTTATCGTTATCTAAATAACTAGTAGTGATAGACCTCATAAATGTTCTATAACTATATAGGAACATGGTATCAAGGTATACATAGCACCCTTCAGAATTGAGCTATGTCATCATTTGATTACGTAATCGTTATTTTTGGTGGGTATTATCGTGTTTTTATAGCCCGCTTTTAACATAGTTAGACGCGTTATAAATGTTCAAAATTGGAACTTGATGATGCCCATAACTAGTTAAATGAAATATATTGAAATTATAAATGGAATGTTGACACATTCCTCGGTTGCCAGGGAAATGTATATTTCCTAAAATGAGCCATAAATCAAAAACTATCGATTTTATGTAAACTAGGCTAGTACTGATCTATCCGCAATTGGTAACTTCCTATTCATTGATTATACATTATATATGCCTAACTACAATAATTTTTGAGATAATAAGATAATTAGCACTTAATTCCTTATGAGGTAATACACTCATTATCTCAAAAATTATTGAAGTTAGGCCTAGAAAATGTATTATCAATGAATAGGAAGTTACCTATTGCGGATAGATCAATACTAGCCTAGTTTACATAAAATCGATAGTTTTTGAGTTATGGCTCATTTTAGGAAATATACATATCCCTGGCAACCGAAGAATGTGTCAACATTCCATTTATAATTTCAATATATTTAATTTAACTAGTTATGGGCATCATCATGTTCCAATTTTGAACATTTATAACGCGTCTAACTATGTTAAAAGCGGGCTATAAAAACACGATAATACCCACCAAAAATAACGATTACGTAATCAAATGATGACATAGCTCAATTCTGAAGGGTGCTATGTATACCTAGATATCATGTTCCTATATAGTTATAGAACATTTATGAGGTCTATCACTACTAGTTATTTAACGATAAATAACCTATTTATCAATAGCCTTCCTTTAATCCATGGTCCAGTTTCAAAAAGTTGGTGCATAGGCCTTATATAACGTAGGTCACGCTCCAACTTTACACAAGCTACTTGCACATCTAGTGGAGTTAATTAGAGATCATAACGAGGGTTATGGCTTAAAGAACTTCTCTGAGGAGGCTTTGAAAGCAAGTAACAAATACATTCGTCGCTTTAGAGAGAATCTTGCCTGGAAAACATCTTACCAAGACAACATCAGAGACGTTATTGTTCGTTTAGGAGAGTTTAGTGATTATGGTAAACTTCACTATAGGCTACAAACTCAAAACAAATGCAAGTCTCTCAAACCTCAAAGCACTCAGAAATCCGAACAAGATATAATTTTTAACAGCTTATTGTTGGATAGTGACTCACTACTCTAACTTACTTAATATTTATAGTTTCCACATACTATTTACTATATTTAACGGATCTTTCTCGAAAGGAAATGACCATTTCCCATGATAATAAGATTTGCACAATTTTATGATGACGTCATAACCAATAAACCTGAAGCCATACAAATGATCAGACTTGACCAATCGGTGTATTAGGGGTCATATACTATACACCGATAATACATTTAGTGGGTCTATCTTCAAAGGAAATGCCTACTTCCCATGATAATAACATTTATACAATTGTATGATGACGTCATAACCAATAAACCTGAAGCCATACAAATTTTCTGACTTGCCCAATCGATTTATGATGGGCCATATACTATATACCGATAATATATTTAGTAGGTCTAACTCGAAAGGAAATGCCTACTTCCCCTGAATTGACCATTTGAACCACTGTAGTCAGGCCATCGCGTACGGCCGGCCGGCCAACCGGAAGTCCGACAGAGGTAAATTCAATAGTGTGCACTTATAGTATAAAACTATAGTAGGACCCTACTATAACGTTTTTTACTAGAAGAAGCACACTAAAAAGATCACTGATTGTCATACAGTCTGTTCTCTCTAATTGTCCACTTCTCTAATAGTCTACTTATTAACTTGTCCAAATCAACTATTAATATATCTGTAATAGTCCATATTCTCTAATAGTCCACTTTGGGCCAATTGCCCACTGGTGACTATTAGAGAGAACAGTGTGTACCTAATAACCACCACAAACTCATCTAAACTGAACAAACTGATCGAACGAACGAACGAACTGAACTGAACGCAGGACTTTTATGGCACTTACTCTGAACGAACTGAACGAACGCGGGACAGCCCGTTGAACGAACTGAACGAACGTTGGTGGTGTTGGAAGTTAGGAGGTGAACGTGAACGAACTGAACGTGCGATAATTTGAATGAACTGAATTAGGTTTATTCAGGCCGTTCGTGAACATTTCATTCCCTGATACAGCCACATCTCATTTGTGCCACCTGTGCCACAATTGGCACGTCTGAGGGGCACTTATGCCACTTCATGAATATTGGATAAAAATCGCAAGTTTATGAAATTTATAACTATAGCAACATATTTAATGTGTTTCAAAGTTATTACGCTACTAGAAGTATATTGTGTCTGGAATAAAATTCCTGGTCACTGGATTAATGGCCCCTAAAGCTCGCTTACACTGGTTTTTACGAACTCTATTTCAGTACCCTTCTAAGATTTTCAATAGAAATCATAGTTGCATTATACGTAACGTATAACGTATATATGGTCCATTATACGATAGGTGAACGTATAATCATCATACAACGTATAACGTATAACGATTTAACGTATATATGGTCCATTATACGCTCCCCGAACGTATAACGTATAATCGTATAATGCATCTATGATAGAAATGAGACCGGTTTAATACGTATTTCGGATAAAACGAACACATATTAACTGTCCCTTGGTGTTCGTACTAACGAGGTTCTACTGTAAATTGTTAGATTAGTCGTTTTTACAGATATTTATATATTTTAGCAATGATACCTTATAATTTCGATCACGGACCCCCTTTATATATATTACCTCATCTCCACGGGTTATATTTCCGACATATATATTTTGTCGTTAATCTACAGTGATTCTACACCAACTTAGATGAGATAACGACATTGTGTTGATTGATGAATCTTATTTTATATTAATCAGGTACTAGTTATAGTTTACTTATACTAGTGCTAGTGATGTTATTGATATTTTGCTATCTTCAGAAGACAGTTTCAATTGTTTGACACCGCTCAGGTAAGACTCTTATGGCAATGGACATTATATATATCAAGTTCCGACCAGAGATGCAGCACCGGACCGTCATTGATTTTTCTGTACGGTCTGGAACGGTCCGTACACTTATATTATTGGCCCGTTTCGGACCAATCTTTATTCTGAGTATACATTAGAGCATTCTAATGGGATGAATTTTCAATTTTGTAGACGGATTTCCATAAAAATTCATTCCTTGTTAATTATACTAATTAGGATATATCTATACGTACTTCGGTTAAAATAATTCTACATTTAAAACGTTACGGTGCGCGTGTTGGCGTGGGCTGCAGCAAAATCGTTTGGAAGTTTGTAGCATATTTCCTCGAGTAAATAACTTTTGATTTTTGCACGCTCAAATTAAGGTGGGGCGCGGCACAGGCCCCACCTGGCCCCACCCTCCCGCCGCCCCTGAATGGGATGAAATTTAGAATTCCATTCCACTACAACTCTAGCTATAGAGAAATTGTAGGATTCTTCTTCTATTTCCAATAACTTATTTTTATCTTCGTGGTAAGGCCAGGTAAAATAAATTAATTGTTTATCATCCGGATTTTTTCAAAAAATACGGACAGCGGACGGGATTTTATTTTTATTTTTTATTTCAATTAATATGCAATTTACATTATCCTATGCCAAACAATAAATATTAATATTTATTATAATTAGAAAATCACATGACAATGCCCAAATAATGCTCTAAAATACAAGTCTTTGATACTTTAAGAGTCTTTACACAAGTTTATAGCTAACAAAAATTGATACTTTAAGAGTACTTTACAAAAGTTTATAGCTAACATCTGTGCGATTATGTCCATAAGATATTAATAAAATATATCCGGACGGGGGGTAAAAATTGGGACGGACGGGGATGATAAACAAGTTATTTATTTTATATGGCCTAATAGATAATAATTGCACTTGATACAAGAGGTTCAGGGGAAACCAAATAAATGTCTGATACAGAGATGCAGCAGTCCAGACTAACCGGGCTGGACCGACAGTCCCGATCCAGTCCGTAATTTTTGTTTCGGTCCAGGCCGGTCTGGGCCGTGCGCTCGCGCTCGAGCTCTATGATTCACACCGTTGAGCGACTATGGCAAGCTAGAAATTTGAAAAAAAGAGAAAAATTGTCGATAGCTAGTGATATAAATCTAGTCTAGTATCAACAATCTATTCCAATTACTATTCTTAATTTACCCCATTATAATTCCCACGGCAACCCTGCTATGTAGTACTTGCAGTATCATTCGAATATTTTTAGTTATCCAAAAATCAAAAAGTTATTATTTTCTGAAAATCATAATAGCACTCTTATTCATGGTGTTTGAGATAGTTTTTTTCAGTGAAGTCTTGGATAGTTCATTTACCTTAGCTACTATGTATTCTCATATTTCAGTTATATTTTTTTTTTTTAATTTCTAACAATAGGTTACATAGACATGAACATTAGAGTCCTTTTAATTTAATATTTAATAGTATTTAATAGAAGTACAAATTTTACTGTTTTGATACAGTCCAAATATTTTAATGGATACTCAGAATCAACATTATAAACATTTAAATTGAGTAGCTAGTCCCATAATAACAAGGATAGCACTTGTTGTTCATAATCCTAAACTGTCAAACCAAACATACATATACTGTACTCGTAATTCGCCACAGATAACATTTCTAGTTAAGGAATAGTACAATTCCAAAATCCTAACAAAATGCATGCAAGTGACTCCGAATCCTTATTTCTAATAATACGTGTACCTGATTTTCTTGGTATCTAGTATTGGTAATTTTTTATTTTAATCTCTTCTTGGGCTGTATTTAATTTTTTTTTTCTGTTTTTCTCTATGTATATGCTAGAGCTCGTATTACTCATAATTACGTACATTATCATTGCTATAACCGCTTCGAGGCACATGTGAGAAACGTATTTCAAGTACTGTTTTATTATTATTATTTTTCGGTCCGTTTTGTTTTTGGTCCGACTGGACTAAATATTTCAGTAATATTTCGTCCGACCGTACCAAAAACAACACGGACTAAATATTTAAGACATTTTGTCCGGATTTACATTTGGGTCCCCCCGGACTAAATATTTCAGACATTTTTAGTATCATAAACTAAAAATTGTTTGTGTTGAACATAGAAATTTTACTATATATGAGCCATTATCTCAAAAACATCGAAGTTTCTGTATTCTAGGCTAATACTGATCTATCCGTAATTATAGTGACTTCTTATTTATTGAAATAAAAATTTCCATGGCATCCGAGGAACGTGTCAGCATTTCATACATAATTTTGATATATATTACTTATTAGTTCAGACGTGACGTTTGATAGACGTTTGATATATATTACTTAATTAGTTCACGGTTCAGAGTATCATCATAGTCCAATTTTAAACATTTATAACGCGTTTTACTACGTTCGTGAAAGTGGGCAATAATTCGAACCATATTTACAATAACTTCATCATATGATGGTTTATCATAATTCTGAAGGGGTAATATGCCTTGTTACCATATTCCCATACAGTAGTTATTACAGTGGATGCCGGTTATATGCACATGGTAGGGAACTGCACTTATTGTGCTTATAACCGGCATGTTCTTATAACCGACATAAATTATATAGAGTATATGGCAACCGTTTTTCAACATACCTTATTATAGGAAAATAACGCGCCATGAAATTAATACGACGGAAATTAACGCGAATTGGAGCAATTCGCGTTAATTTCATGGCGCGTTAATTTCCTATAATAAAGTAGTTTCTTATATCCGATATGTTCTTATACGAATTTAAGTTAATCCCAAAATCCCACTTGCACCCTGGAAACTTATATCGGATGTGTTCTTATAACCGGTCTGATATATCCGACATCTACTGTATACACCTTTCAGCTCTATCATTACTAATTTTTGGGATAACTTATATAAAGGTATATTCTCCACTTGTCAAGTGGAGAATATCCATGGTTATGTCTTATAAGCTGTGTGAAGTCTACATAGTCCGTGGTTTCAAGTGTACTAGGTTCTTAACTGTATTTTAATTACTATAAAGTTGTATTAGTTAAACTGTACTATTACATAGTGAGTGATGTGCTAACACAAAACCTTTAACCTCCAAGAAATAGATGACCTCTACTTTACAACGGACAGCTTTTCTGAGTATTATTATACAAAAAAACGTGGTTTCAGAAAATTATTCGAGATTTACATGAAAATCTTCAATTTAAGGTAATCTCTTTATCAAATTACGTTTTAGAGGGTATGTATGTACTGTATATAGTTATACTGGTGGAGTCGAAAAAGTGGTCACTTATTTGTGTAGGGACACAATTTGAGAATAGTGATTGATACATTCCTGTTACTTTCCAACGTTGCTATGGTGAAATTCTCCCAAATAGGATCATGTGATATATCAAATTGCTGGAAATTTAACGCTGAGTACACACACATATGGCGATTATAAGTTGATTAGATTTTGAGAAAGTTAGTGCCGGGCAGGGACGCCGAGAGGTTTTGCGGGCCCCAGGGCAAACAATAATGATGGGCCTGTCACGAAAAATTGGTCTGAGGGGACGAAATTTTTCATGAAATTTGTTCCTTCTGTGGAAAACTGGTCCCTCTGAGGTTTGTTTTTATTTAGTTTCCGTATTTTCTAGATAGTAGCCTAGGCGATTTTTCGCCATAATGGGACCCAAACTTTATGAATAAGCCTGTCACTGGAAAATTGTGCTCCGAAAATTGATCCTGGACCAAAATTGCATGGAAAACTGGTCCTAGAACCATTTTCCATGGAATATTGCCCCCCAGGACCAATTTTTCCCGAAAAAATGGTCCGGGAATCAATATTCCATGAAAAAATGGCCCTAAGGACCAATTTTTTCGGGGACCAATTTTCCATTGACAGGCCCCTCTGGAACTTTTCCCAAACCCAAATGTTCATTTTACACGATTTCCTTATCTCTTTATAATTAAAGTTTGAGTTAACTATATTTCATTCAAATTAGGGTTGTATCAACTCATTTTGAGTTGGCAAAACAACTCATTTTTTGTCTACCAACTCATTCAACTCATTCATTTTGCTGTTACCAACTCATTCAACTCATTCAAGAAAATGAGTTGATTCTGCCAACTCATTTTTTATTAAACTAATTGTAACTAACGTATATCTTAAATCTTCAGTTTAATAATACATTTACAGCTGCGTCGGTCGGCTCTCAAAAGTGATCCGGCCAAATTTGGATCTCCCTACGCATTAATGTTACGACAAAGTGAAAGTTGTCTGGCCATGGTCGGAAGTAGGGTTGTATCAATTCATTTTTTGTCTACCAACTCATTCAACTCATTCATTTTTCTATTACCAACTCATTCAACTCATTCATTTTGCTCTCACCAACTCATTCAACTCATTCAAGAAAATGAGTTGATTCTGCCAACTCAAAATGAGTTGATACAACCCTGCATTCAATTATATTATCAGAAAGCAGCATTTGGCGGTAACATTATACTTACATTCTTAAACTAATAACTTTGTTAGGAATTTTCACGGGGGCCCCTAGACCCACGGGCCCCGGGGCAACTGCCCCCCCCCCCTGTCCCCCCCCCCTCTTGGCGGCCCTGGTGCCGGGTAATGTCGGCGATTTACTATGGACCACAGGCACTGCCACCCGTATTTCCAAGATGTTATTATACGAAGAATGTGTTTCTAGTGATACTAAAATCAACTTTGCATGAATTATTTCTAGGTTCAACTTCCAACGACCAGACTATTACCTTATTTCAAAAGCTTGTAAATAGTCCTCTTTTCAAAATTGCAAAATTAGGGTGCAAATGTATATACTACAAGAAATTATGGATCTAACATATAACTGCATATTAAACATCTAATAATTATGACGACTTGATGATTCCGATGGAATCGAGCTTTTTAATCCATTGTTAGATTGCATTCGTATGGCTTGAAAGAATACTTAATCTAGTCTTTGACACAGAAATATTTACTATCTCACTATATACCAATTTTACAGATTTCCTGTAACAAGGAATCACTATTTAATTGGGTAACACGATTCCCAGAGTTTGGAAATTGAGCCAAATTGGAGCATTCGAAATTACGTATAAGAACATCCGGATAATTGGAGTTGTCACAATTAAGTATTTTTTATTATTGGCAACGAGGGCAGAAAGTACTCAAATCCTTGCTTAAGTAAGATGTGGTGTGAACAATTGCGATTATAATACTACAAACTATAAAATATTCCAGAATTATAAGTTATGAAGATTCGACAATTTATGCTATCCACTTCATTAATTAATTAATAATTATCATTCGCATACCATTTCAGCCTATTTAGTTCCTCATCTCCCAAGTTATAGAAATAGGTATGGATGATATTCCAATCAATTGACGACACAAATATTGTGGAGAGTATTACCACCTGTCTGTCTGCTTATGCTAGCTATGACACTCTATTTCTAGTGTGCAATTTTTGCTGTAATTGGAGTAGTATATGTATATTATAGAGAACTTACACTCGTGATCCTTCCACCTATCAGCAATTATTTAAGGACAAGTATAAATAGATTAAACAAATAACTCTGTGATTATAATTGGTAATTAATTGAGAAATTTGAAAATTTATGTCTCAAATGGATACCGATCGAGAGTTATGGCAGCTGGGCTTCACTCTCGATGATATCCTAAAACTTGACATCCCTTCTCTCAACAAGGAGATCAACAGAAAATCTCTCTCGCATGAGGAGGGCAAGCAAATTAAAGAATACCGCAAGAAATATAAGAAGCGCGAGTATGCGCGTAGACGTCACAGAGAGACGGCAGAGGCGATAGAGTATTTGGAGAAGGAGAAAGTGGATTTGAGGGAGAATCTGGAAGCTCTGGAATACCAAGTGCGGGTGCTGAAACATCAGAGACGGCTTCTGCAAGATGTCACCGGTCACAAGTAATCATATAAGCATTCCCAACAATTATCATATCAACCGTATCAGAGTATCTCCTTTTCATTATACATTCACATCTTACAGTAATGGTTCGCTGCAGCTATTTTGCTCTTAATTTGCATTTTTGTTTTTGTAAATATTGATTTTGTTTAATGACCATACTTGTTTGCTCCACATGCTAATTTGAAATGTCAGGTTTTACACTGTATTATCCAAATAATATTTTATTAATGCTTATTGTTAAATATACTATTTTAGCCATAACCAAATACAAAGTAGTATAAACTGCTGCTTCTTATATCTGCTATTAGTTTGCAATACTTCGGTTTAATTTCAAGTGTCAATGGGAAGTTAATGAGTTCTGCTGTAATTTGCAAAAATATATGAGCACAGTTTTGAGTCAACTGAGATTTACAACAATTGACTGTGAACTTTGATTTTTAACAAGCGTGCAGTTTTCGTAATTTCCACAGTTGTACTTTAGTATATTACATAATCATGTGTGATTTGTCGTAGAATTTGAAGCTTCATAAATTAATGCTATGTATTTTAATAATATAATTGCATTGTCTGAATAGAAGGAACCAACAGTATTGCGCTAATGAAAAATGAGTGTGGACATTTCTTTCGACTACCTAACTTGACTACTTGTATTGCAACTTGCGTGGGAGCCTGTCTGTTGGCTACTCACATTATTATTTAACAATAGTATTATTTGGACTAAAGGTTAAATCTACACCCACTGTTCCAGTTCCTGATATACGTGCTACTGGTATCTTTTTATTATTTATTAATTAACCCATTGGTTTCATTATATCAAGCACCTGCAGTAGAAACTCACTTTTTGTTCTTAATTGAGTTCTTGCCTAAATATATTCATGCAATCGCAGGTATCTGACCACCCAGACATTATTAAATACTCCTATACTTAATGATGTTTGGATGTTTAGACTAACTTTTGGAAATTAGCTCTAGTTTAAGAAAGCCTTTTTCTCACATCTAGGAGCTTCGTACGATTAATATAGAAAAGTCATCAATTTGTTCAAAATAAATAGCTTCGTTTGCTATCTGCTTTTGTTCACAAATTAAATAAGAGGTCAATAGGTAATGGATATCTAGACCGTTTAAGTTATGTACCTATCCATATTTTAAGCTTTTATCCTTACCATTCAGGTGATTGCAGATTGTTTGATGGAGCCATATTCATCTTGACTAACGATAATACACGTACTTGACTTGTACAGTGACACTAGTTAAATTTTCAAATTAGAGTCGTATCAAATTCGATAATTGACACCTACACTACAGTTTGTCAGTTTGTATTTCAGTTTGTTCCATAGGAACTGGATTTTAATTTATTGTAGACCTTATATTTAATTCGAACAGTAGAAAATTCAAGCTTTATCCTATTTCCTTGCTTATTATTAGTGTTTCTCATTCACTATGTCTACATTAAGAACGGAAGCATGATATACTTTACAAGCAAAAATATTCACCAATGGAAGTATTAAATATTGTAAG
This sequence comes from Hexactinellida sp. DTS-2022, assembly GCA_028753945.1. NCBI lineage: Eukaryota > Metazoa > Porifera > Hexactinellida > Hexactinellida sp. DTS-2022. Next base: position 1,351,993 of record JAPNXP010000012.1, on the reverse strand, counting down.
GAATACATTTTTCCTGTACAGATTGTACTACATTGACTGGAACATGCTATATTCGCAAAGTAGCTTCGATCTGTACCCCACGTAGTAGAATGTGTTGCTATCAGGGGCGGCCGAAAGGTGGGGCCAGGTGGTGCCCCATCTCAAGCCCCACCTCAGGTGGATCATTGATGTTAGTGTGCCCCACCTGAGGTAGGCTGTACTCCACCAGTGGCGCCGAGTTAGCGCCGCCACTGGTTGCTACTGTAAACCATTAAACCATTCCCAGGAAATTACTTTCTGAGCGACTTTCTCCTTTCTCCAGAAAATCTCAATGCAGCAATATTTGTGATTTCATATTACACTGCACTTGAGAGGAATTTGATGGAATAATTTTAAGTTTTTCATGGTTTTTGGTACAGGATAATGATCCGAACTTACAGGGCATGTATTCTAGAAATATGTCTCAATAAGACTGGCCAAGTTAAGGTCCAAACTTTAGACAGTAATGGTTACAAAATCAAGTACTAAAATAGTTATTCCAGCAGATGGTAGTTAGTCAAATTCAGTGGCGGCGCCAGGATTTTTAATCAGGGGGGGCTCTGGGGGGCAGGGGGATTTCTGGGGGGGCACAATTAATTTATAATTTTAATGGTCCATTACAAGACTATAGTATAAAGTTTAAGATATCCATCAAATTTATAGTAGTAAAGGAGCTACAGCAGAGGAGGAAATTGTCGATTGGTACAGCGGTGAAGGTATTTAGGAATACTTGAAAATTTCATAATTAGAATAAATAAAAATTATTTGCCATTTATTAATGAACGAGCCCTTCGGTCTCGGTCGCTTTGCGACAGATCGGTGCTACGCACCTCAAGTTAACGGCCGCTGAGCGGCCTTACTCCTCACATTTTCTACCTGGAAATGATAGATAGCTATCTAATTTTCATAAATTTGTTTACCTATTTGTGTAAACAACAACAACAACAAATACTCATATTAGAATTTTATAAATGCGAAATTCGTGTTCAGCACACTTGTTTACTTATAATACCTATTGAAAGTTAACTTCTAGGTTGATTTTGAATTTTCATTAAATTGTTTAGCTATTTTGAGTAAACAACAACAACAACAACAACAACAAATATAATATGAGAAATTTATAAACGCGAAATTCGTCTTCAGCATAGTACTTGTTTACCTTTAATACCCGTTGGACTTGGAAGCTAACTTCTAAGTTGATTTTGAATTTTCATTAATTTGTTTACCTATTTTGTGTCAACAACAACAACAAATATTCATATGAGAAATTTATAAACGCGAAATTCGTCTTCAGCATACTTGTTTACCTATAATACCCGTTTAAAGCTAACTTCTAGGTTGATTTTGAATTTTCATTAATTTGTTTACCTATTTTGTGTCAACAACAACAACAAATATTCATATTATAAATTTGTAAATGCGAAATTCGAAATCAGCATACTTGTTTACCTTTAATACCCGTTGGAAGCTAACTTTTAGGTTGATTTTGAATTTTCATTAATTTGTTTACCTATTTTGTGTCAACAACAACAACAAATATTCATATTATAAATTTGTAAATGCGAAATTCGAAATCAGCATACTTGTTTGTTTACCTATTATAACATTTGTTACCAATTATAATATGTGACAGTTAGTTTATATCTCATATATTAATGCGGTTTCTATCCCCCCGTCACTTTAATACAATCCGGACAAACACACACACAAACACACAAACACACACACACAAACACACACACACAAACACACAAACACACGACAATCGAGATTTAATAATATAGATTAATTACTTGGATAGTGAAATAGTGATTACGAAATTAAAACAAATGAATTCCTATTACGTGTACTATGTATATATGCTTTCATTTTTCAAATATTCATTATAATTCAAAGGTACAGGGAGAATATAAATGTAATTTCTATATTACAACCTCGTACAGAGGTTGTAACATCCTTATGGGATGATAATCTATTGCAGATTCAGGGGGGGGGGGCTCGAGCCCCCCCTGTCCCCCCCCCTGGAGCCGCCTCTGGTCAAATTGTTTTAAATATTCCAGTTTTATAGGACAGACTATAGTATTTCCAGGAACTAATAAATTGAAATTAGCTTGTTCGTTTATTGTGAATTTAACATTAGTTATTGGTAGCAACAATTATTAAATACGATTTTTTCAATAGACAAACTGACAATAATTATTTACATTAAAAGTTTGAAAAAATTGAATTTGTAGTCAGCATACTTGTTTCTTACATTTGGAAATTAGTCTCTTAGGTTCATTATGAATTTTGAATAATTTTTCACAGGGTTGTTTGATTGAAATCATAATTGAAATCAATTATTTTTATTAATAAAAATCATGATTAAAATAAATAAAATCTCATTTATTATTATTATTATTATTTTAATAAAAAATTTTATCAACACTGTCTGGGAAGTAATTTTACTTGCTGATATTATTGATTATTACCTCTTAGCATTGATAACTTGGTAGGGCAGGTAGGAAACAAGAAAGGTACTAATATTTAGATATATAGGTAAACCTCCCAAAGCGGCACCTCCGAGTAGCGGCACAAAATCATTCTCCCGATGGGTGCCGCTTTGGGAGGTTTACCTGTAACTGTGATTTATTTGTATAAATTGTTTAAAATAAAAAATCTGATTTAAATTATAAAAAATTTATTAATTTACATTTAATTCCAATTTTATTTAATACAACATTAATTTGAACACTTATTGTAAACATTGAGCAAGTAGATCAGAAATATATCGAGGCAGATTTATTTTTAGATAGCCTTTATATATTAGGCAAATGGCTTAAATTATTCATGTGAAATCCCTATTCACACACATGGGCTATCCATTTTGCTGTTAATATATTTATTCATACTTTCATAGAATGTGATTCAGTAATTAGCTCATGCTCTTGTAATAACTTATCGATAATTTCTGCTGATCGATATTCTAATTATATCTGACTTGATTAGATTACATTTTCAATTGAGCCAAAATTACATTTTATCCTTAGAAATTTGTGAATTTTCAGAGATTCTTTTCATAATGGCTGAAATTTGAAAAGACTTACATATATTGACGTAGTGCACTATTTGCTTAATTATAGCATATTATAATTTTTTACACGCATTATTTAGTGTAATCTCAGCAGCCGTATACGGTTACTTAGATTAGAATCTCCTATTAATGGCGCCACAGTTTTACTATTGTAATTACGTTTATGTTTTCCTGAGTCATTGAGCTTAACTGGTTATTAGTAGGAGTATTATAAAGAAGAAGCGATTATGTTCATTTCAAAATGAGACGAGTTGGAATTGTACTTACCGAGGGTGAGCCACAAGATCAACAAGTTATTTTTTGCAACACAGTATAATTAGTAAATAATATTTTATGATCTATCACTTGACTTTCAAGATGCGTCACATAGTCTCAATCAGAAATAATTTAATCTCCAGAATTTGACTACCTCATTATTTGAGAATGCCTCTTTTCTTTAATTAGAACTCGAGGTTATGGATAGCAATAATTTATTGATTAGTTAATTCATTTGACAATGCGTAGTCATAATACTGTCTGTTCGCTATTTTATTTCTTCATTTACTTATCCTTTGTGTTACAGACCCAATGCCGTATATTTATTATCTTCCCAGGGTATCGATAACATCCACCTATTACATAGTTACACTCTTTAACCCGGAATTCAACAGAACCGACATTTTCCCTATCCCAACGGGTGTCGGATTAGACAGGTTCTACTGTACATCAATTTTCTAACTCTTTCTAGCATTTTTTGTTGGAAAAATATCTTTCTTAAAATGAAGAATTTCACTTGTTTGTCCTACTTTTCAGTTACTGTTAAGTATGGTTAATATTCTTTTCTTCGCTTTTTGCTGTTAGATTTACTTTTACACATAGTTTACCTATAGGTATAAAATAATGAACTTCCATATATAGTAGCTAGTGACTCGTTTGTACGTACACGAGGGGCCTTCTTATCCGTGTTCGTACTAAAGAGAATATGTATACTATATTTAATTATCCTGTCAACATGATTAGGATTTGCTGAAGAGTTTAGTTTGATGAGTTACATTACTTTGAATATAGCTCTCACTCAATTCTTGGTTAATTCTGACTGGAATTGAAAAGTGAAGGTTTTCATGTTTCTTATAACCGGTATATACTGTATTTATATTTTGTGTTTTAAATTGGCATTTGAATACTTGCACTGTGATCCCTTTAACCAACCATGAAAGTAGCTTTGCTGTGGTAAATTAATTGAAAATTAAATGTTTGTCTTCCCAGTGGCTCAAATGCCACTAGATAATAACTACTATATAAATTACACCTAGAAACCAAAGAAAAAATACAATAATTTATGCATTTTTGGTAATGTACGTACTACTATCCTCTTAGTCTAGCATTATCAGTCAATTGGGAACTCAATTCTCCCAAAATTCTAAATAGTATTTATCAACTTGGTTAAATTGTGACATATTATTTCTATCAAAATGCATTTCTCTAAAATTTCAGTGAGAATTAATTTTAATTGATGCAACAACAGTCTAGCAATCTCTAAGTTTTCTATTTATTTATTTAGTTTTTTTTTTAAAGCTATTTAGTGATGATACATACGTATTTCATATCATATTTATTTATATTTATATGAGTATTAATTTATTTTAATGAAATTTATTAATGATTTATTGCCTACATTTGGGTTACAAGTCCTTAATATTTTCTGGTTGGATCTTTTATTAATTTATTATTTTGTTATTAGCTAACTGTTGGAGATGCAATTTACTTTTAACAAAGCTTGCCTTGGGATTTTCACCCTAACAGCATGTGTTGTAACCAAAAGTTTTCTATCTCACTCCCAATTCTATCCGGCGATGCTCAGTTTAGCCAAGTCGTCACCCACTGCAGTACTTATCTATTTGCAGGCTGCTATTGTTGCTTTTTGGATAGGAAAAATATTCAAAGTTATTTTCTTCGGCACTCTCCAGAGAAATGAGTTGGAAAATATAGTCGAACAGATGTGGAGTGCTGTTACTGACACTTTTCTTGCTTTTGCATTTTTCCGAGAAATCACCTCTCATTATTTGCTTCTCTTCATACTTTTATTCTTTAAGTTTTTTCATTGGACAATGCAGGACCGAGTGGAGTCGATGGAAAGAAATTTATTCATCAGTTGGAAATTTCACTTCAGGATAATCTCTCTAATTTTTCTCTTCTCGATTGTTGACGTTTCTTTCTTAAAGCATGCTATTGATTCTCTTACACTTAAAGGATTTTCGGTACAAGTTATTTTTGGGTTCGAATACCTGATTCTGCTACTGTTAGTTATCACAATCACTCTCAAGTACATTTTCCATACAATTGATTTAACATCCCAGCAGCCTTGGGATAACAAGACTACCTTTATTATGTATACTGAGCTTACTTCCTCGTTTATTCGCCTATGTTTGTACTTGGCACTCTTTGCTGTCATGACGCAGTATGTATTTATTCCTCTGTTCGCTATTTGGCCTACATACATAGCATTTCGGTCTTTTAGGTATTACTTCACTGTAATTCTCTTAGCACGGAAAGCTGTGTCCAATCTTAAGAATTATCAAATCCCATCAGCAGATGAATTGGAAAGATACAATGATTTGTGTATCGTTTGTAGAGAGGACCTAGTAAATAGAGACTGTAGGAAGTTGCCTTGTGGCCACATCTATCACACTTCCTGTCTCAAGTCCTGGTTCCAGAGAAAACAGAGCTGTCCTCTTTGCCGTTTCGACGTGCTATCTGATGTCGTTCAACCAATTCCTCCAGCTAGACCTAATGCGAATGTAGCTGTACAGCCTAGGAATAATCAGAACCAGAGAGGTGTTACCGACGCACCTCCCGCTGAGCAGTCTGAAACCGAACCTAAGTCTAAATCTACAGAAGCTAGTAATGCGAAGTTCCCATGGAATACTTCAGATATTTCCACAAACCAATTTCCTAATTTTAATAATATGAACCATGACCAGTTCCCAGTCCCACTGAAAGAGCTCAGCACAGAAGATCTGGAGAGATTGGAATCTCAAGGGAGGGCTGGTATAGAGGCTAGGCTCCTGGTGCTACAGAACATACAACAGCTATTGGACTGTGCAACTGTCCAGCTCTCCTCCTATTTGGAGTCCGTTAAAAGAGAACAGACAGTTAATGATGATCTCTAAATCCTACTGTGCTGCTGAGAATTGATGGATTCCAATATACTATAATGGAATTACTTAACTAATATTGGTGTATTGCTGAATTTGATTTACTTTACTATTATCTGCTATACGTATGTATTTATATAACAATAGTGGAATTATCCAGGAGCGCAAGGCGGTCCTTTTGGTGTTTGATGTAGAATAGAGTGGGCCATGGGTCTACATTGGTGAACCATGACTCGACCCATCGCATTTGTGTCCCATGACCCATCGAGTTACCCATTGACTTTTTATTATTATTAACATTCTGCAATGCAATACAACATGCAATATACATATGTATACATATATGATACTTGTACAATCAATAAATTTTGGTAGACTTCAAATACCAAAGAAATAACCTATACTGTTTCTGAGTCAATTTATTATCTTTCCTGAATTAATATAATATTCCTATGCGCATGATCACGACGATGAAAAGTGATTCGTACAATAACTGGACAAACATCGAAATTCCAAATGGATCATGTGTTTGTCATGGGTCACGGAGTCATGACCCATCTGACCCATCAATTTAGGTGACCCACGACCCATGGTTCCACTCTGATGTAGAAATACATTTATTTAGGAGCCAGATCTGCTCCTATACCAAAACATTAATTTGTGATATAGGCGTATGAAATTTGACCGGAACAGGATTAGGAACGATCCCAAATGGCCGTATATAACATTGAGTGCAACTATATACACGTACATTTACTTTTTGGGGCTTTTAACTTCATAATCAAATTGCGAATGTGAAAATGCAGGTTTTCACTAATCTATAAAATGCCTATATTCAAGATTTTATTTGGAGAGTTATGAGCAGTGTGTTTAATCAACCCGCGATCCCTGAATTTCGAACTCTTCTTAAATTTTTCTATCCTAAATATAAATGGGAACGAAGTTCAACGAACTATTATTTGAATATTATATTACTCACCTTTTTGTCATGCCAAATACAAAAGATAAATTATACATTGAGGTTTGAGGGCTAATATCTAATCATTTACGCAATAACCAATAATTTGGTTTTAAACAGACATATTATTTAACTAGTACTAGCAGGGACTTCTTTAATATAGGGACTGTAAACTTCGTTTTACGGTAAAATTAGCGTAGGCCTAAAACAGTATTGTTACTTATTGATATCCTGTAATCCGCTAATGCTAGACATAGGAAATGTATTATTGTCGTATAGGAAGTCATATTTTGGGAGTCCAACGGTAATATTGGTTTATCGAAAATATTTGTGGAATGTAAGTTATGCGATTTTCACACCCTTCCATATATGGTAATTTTGTTAAAATCTCGAGATTACTTAACTTTATACATATGAAATGTATCATTTTCGTACAGGAAATCATATTTTGGGAGTCCAACGGTAATATTGGTTTATCGAAAATATTTGTGGAATGTAAGTTATACGATTCTCACACCTTTCCATATATGGTAATATTGTTAAAATCTCGAGATTAGTTAGTTTTATACATATGAAATATATTATTGGCGAATGGGAAATGGGAATTCATATTTAGGGACTCAGTAGATCACATTGATTTACCTAAGGCGTTCCCATTTGCCTATATCATTATTTTGGCACTCTCCATAGGAGGATTGCCCCGACCCTGTTTTGTAGTTTAGCTAATTCTTACATTATTAAAAAATCTTGATAAGTTTCTTTCAAATCTATATTTAAATCAATGTTGTCCATTAAAATGTATTAAGTGGTGATGAGAAATGGATTTAGGACTACATATTCAGATAAAATTCAAAAAAAATTAATACTTTATACATTAATTTCCCAATAACTCTACTGTTATTCAACAGACCAGCTAACTGGTTAATAAAATCTCTAATCGTTAACCGATGTCAGCAACGGTAACCGGTTAACCGAATCCAGCCTTGTTGTTTTTTAATAAACAACATAATGACAGATATCTGATAGGTAAGTATTAGCTAAACTACAAAACAGGGTCGGGGCAATCCTCCTATGGAGAGTGCCAAAATAATGATATAGGCAAATGGGAACGCCTTAGGTAAATCAATGTGATCTACTGAGTCCCTAAATATGAATTCCCATTTCCCATTCGCCAATAATATATTTCATATGTATAAAACTAACTATCTCGAGATTTTAACAATATTACCATATATGGAAAGGTGTGAGAATCGTATAATTTACATTCCACAAATATTTTCGATAAACCAATATTACCGTTGGACACCCAAAATATGATTTCCTGTACGAAAATGATACATTTCATATGTATAAAGTTAAGTAATCTCGAGATTTTAACAAAATTACCATATATGGAAGGGTGTGAAAATCGCATAACTTACATTCCACAAATATTTTCGATAAACCAATATTACCGTTGGACTCCCAAAATATGACTTCCTATACGACAATAATACATTTCCTATGTCTAGCATTAGCGGATTACAGGATATCAATAAGTAACAATACTGTTTTAGGCCTACGCTAATTTTACCGTAAAACGAAGTTTACAGTCCCTATATTAAAGAAGTCCCTGCTACTAGTTACTAGTTTATTATGTTAAACTTGTAATTACTAATTTGTTTGTTAGAATGGACGCTCAGTACCTTAAAGAGACAGTGGGGGAGGCTCTAATCGAAGCTCTGGACAAGGTACTCGATAAGCAACCCGCTGATCCCATCGAGTATCTTGGATTAATGTTGTTGCAATATATCAAAAACCAGGAAGGAAGGCCTGAAACATTTAAGAAACGAGGTCGCAAGCCTGCTAAGGACCATAAAGCAGAAAAGAAACTAGAGCTCGAGCAACGAAACGATAAAATTATGAAATCCTCAAGTATTGAAGGCCAGAGCGAAACAATAACTGATAAAGGTGATGTAACTGAAACCCACAAAGAACAGTTGGAGAACGGTCTAGTTGGAGAGGAGATAAAAGAAGGAAATTCCAAGGATCAAGATGAAGTGATTCCTATTCCAGAAACAGATACTTTATCTCCAGGTGTAGATGCAGTTGTCGAGGAAGTTGAAAAAGATACTACGACTCCGGGTGCGGCTGTGAATGGAGAGACACAAGGCAATCGCACTTCAGAAGAACCAACAGTGGAGGCAGGGCCTTCTGAAAGTAATATAATTACAACAGAAGCAATGGATACCACACAGGGAAGAGAAGAAGATATTACTAATCCAGAGCCAACTGAGATAGAGGTCGAAAATGTTGAGGGTGATCAGTCAACAGTGCCAGTAGATTCAACGGAATAAATTATAGCACAATTCATTTATCATTTTACTATTTTATTTCTATAACTAAATATTAATATGGGCATATCACTTGAAGAAAATTATTGAGATTTGAGTTAGCACTATTTATGTCTATTTAATCGATGAACTGTTAACTTTTTATTATTTATCAGCATTATCCTTCACAAATAAATAGTATCAGTTTTATTGGGCTAAACTGGTAGTTAGTTGATTAAAAGTGCCTCCAAAAAGAAAATAGTGTAAAAATAACTGATTTAAACACTGGACCAATTAAATTACAGCCTCTGTTGAGCATTCTATAATGCACACTTAACAATTGATCGAAAATCATTTTATACTAGTGAATGCTACTCGATAATCCATACTGGGTCTGGGAAAACCCTCGAATTTCATTGGTTAAAAGTTTTGTAACCTTTTGGGATGGAAGTGTGAATTATAAAAAGTCGTGAACCCATTGCTACAATTTAATTTGCTTAATTTTATTAGTTAACAAAATCAATTTGTATCGAAATCTTCCGTCTCTATCACTAAGTGAATTGCTTAATTAATTCTCATCTCCAAATTAGATTTAGTTAACTTTTTCTATTAAAAAACTATAAATTTACAAGTATTATTTTATATTATTACGCCATATTAATTTTATTAAGCATACACGTATATATTTTTACAATGTTGAAAGTATGTACACCAATGTTGGTAAATTAGGTAGTTTGGTGGTGTTAGCCACCAAGAATCTTTCTTAAGCCACCAAATTTTGCCTTCGGTGGCTTAACTAATCCACCATAAATTGTGGATTATTAGACTGTGTAGATTATATTTTTCGTTGCATTATTTGTTATTAATATTAATGTTGTTTTACGGCATCAGAAGTTTGTTAAGCCATCAGTGGTTTTTTTAATTGGCCGTTGTTTATTCTTTAGCCACTAGAAAAAGTAGGGCTGAAACTAAAATTCGTTCGAAATGATTGAACGAATATTGGTTTAAGTCTTTAAGAGAATATTCGTTGACTACTTTTGGACAACAACATGACTTTTGTTTAGATTGGAGAGATTGTCAATATAAATTCCTCCTAAACTAGCCTTTGTTTTGTTTTAACTAACTTGTGTTTAATACACTTTGTCACTATGATTAAACTATTGTAACATAAACAAATAACTATTTTCCACTGTATTTCGAGTCTTGTATTTTATTTAGTGCTTAGTCGTCAAAACTAACGAATATTCAGATATTCGTTCGTTAGAAAAATGTTCGTTCGTTACATTTCGAAAATTCGTTTCAGCCCTAAGAAAAAGTTAGGTGGTGGCTTAAAATTAGCCACCATCAAAATTTCATTTTATTGTGCGCTGCTGTACACGTATTAGTAAAAAACTTCGATGGACAAATATATTTCATAGCCAGCAGATACAAGTTGCTATATTCGTAAACCAAAGTAATTTCAAATATTGCCAAATTCTATTTTGTTCAAAATTATTAATCGCATTATTAATCGAAAAATTATTAAATTATACCAGTTAAAAGCTAGCCTGCAATTTCAGTTTCAATCTTCAATTCCGGACAATATTATAGATTCGATAACAGTAGTTACTCAATAAACTAATACTAGGGCCTAATAGGATGGTAATCCTCATCCCTGTTAGCTCACAAAATTATACATTTTGGTCTAACTTTACTCTCATAGATTGCATATAGTAGAACCTCGTTAGTATGAACACCAGGGGACCGCCAGAATGTGTTCGCCTTATCCGGAATACGTACTAACCGATGCCATTTGTATTGAACAGACTGAAGGGGACTGAAATAGTATTCGTATTATCGGAGTTTCGTATTAACCGTGTTCTTACTAACGAGGTTCTACTGTAATCAGGATTCTCTACATTGCACACTGACGATTGTAGTAATTATTTATAATTTATACTTGCTCCCCAATTTATTCTTAGTTTACCGTATAGCTGAGTGTGGTTGACTTAATTATATTTAATCAGATAAGTATCAGTGTAGTTTCATATCCATGACTATCACTATCACTTAAAGAGTAAGCTAAAAGTCTTATAGGTATCGTCGAATCATTAGGTAAAGTTTGTGAGAATGATTCGATGCATTCCAAGATAATTGAATAAGCAAAGAACAACTCAAAATTGCTTAATTTTTTTATTCTTCATAATTTACACTAGGTAACTTTGTGAGCAGTGGTGTTATATGGGGCATACTTACTTCTTCTAAATCAGAAACTCTCATTCTGATTCTTTCGCAACTTTATTTAATTAATTAATTAAGATACTAATTACGTATTCATTAGCCAATCTTTAACATTTTATTTATTTATTTATCCGTTCATTGCTAGTTGCCGATTTGACAATTAATTCAACACTGGTTATGAGGTTTACCTTATTATTATTATTATTATTATAATCTTGTATCTATCAAATATATGCATTACATTTTCCCCAATTTTCTGATTTTACTCGCACCGCACACCGTAAGAAATGAAGTTTTCTGAAAAATGTCAGCGTAAATTCTTATTAGATTAGCCAGAGAAGTGTTCTTATGTCACTATATGTAATCACATTTTTATCTTTTGTAACAAAGCACTAATTTAAGCGTATTCAATTCTGCTGAAATCAAAGGCTGTGTGGGCAATGTATTATAGATAGAGTCACAACTAGTGAGTTAATTAATAACGTTATCAAATTCCATTCACTAAATTTGTCTCTAAGAATTATATTGGTTATACCTGATATGAACTTGTGATCAACGATAGTACTGTAAAGAGGGAGGCGTTATCGGGCAAGTCAATAATACTTTAACTTATTTAATTAGAAAATAAAATTAGCATATTCAGTGGATGCCGGTTATAAGCACATCGTCGGGAACTGCACTTAATGTACTTATAACCGACATGTTCTTATAACTGGCATAAATTATATAGGGTATATGGCAACCGTTTACAACATAGTGTGCTTATATCCGATATGTTCTTATAACCGGTGTGCTTATATCCAACATCTACTGTAGAGTCTAGACTGTAGTATGGTAGAGCACTAAAAATTGAATGGTAACGCGCCCATTAATTTTTTGTGGGAAATTAACAAATTATCTCCTTGGAACATAGAATCGTTTGAAGTTATATTGATTAATTAACGAAATATTCACTAATAGCTCTAAAAGCATTTCATTTAATTATCTTGATTAAATGGTGCATATTTCAATAGGCTACACTATAGCTTATACTCTATTGGACTTATACATGTATATACCTTCATGGGCGGCAGTGGGCATCAATAATCCTTGTGAACAGGGGTTTATCTAGGATTTTCTGGGCCAGCATTTATAATCGAAATAAAATTTGTAAGGCATTATGACTAAATGTGTTAGTCATAATACATTATTTGTAAAATTCAATGATGCGGCACTATTTATATTAAGTACCAACCCGGCAGCTAAATGAAATCACACTGCAAGTCCTTGGCTCTTCAACCAATGCCTGGCTGGCATCTAGATAACACTGCTTGGGAGGCAGGCGACCCACCATTATACACTTTGTTATTACATATTAGTACACAAAATTTTGATTTCTGAAGAATAACGTAACGTTCACGTACTGTACTACTGTGCGTACATTGTTGTATGTAATATTTTCTATTTTGAGCTTATGATACTAATAAGGGCAAATGTATCAATGACGGAGAATTGGTGCCCCCTGGCGGTGGATGGCCAGGTCGTGGCCCGTATAACCTGACCTTGGATTAATTAACAAACCTTTACATTCTTCTTTGTTAACCCAGTTTTATTCTTAAACATTAGAATGACGATAAAGTTGATTAGGAGTTAACTATACTTGCGTCAAAGAGCATGAATTAGAAACTCTCCACCATACATGTACTAAATAAACGCACTTGAGTCTTGTTCCAACTGTTTATTTAATTCGTGTCAACTTGCCAATATGAATACAGTACTGTACACCCTCGCGAATCCGAACAGCAGATCCAGAACTATTTTTCGTATAAATTTGGGGGGAAAATTCTTAAATATTTGTATATTACAATGGAATTATAACAAAAATAAGTCCCAGGCAAGTATTTGGGTAGTGTACTATCTGTTTAGTTTGGATTTAAAAGGTTTATACAAGTTTCTTTCGGATTAACGGGGTCTCATTTTATAGAGGTATATATAAAATATATTACTTCACTAATTTGAACGAATTCACTAAACGGTACAGATATTTTTTTGAATCGGAAGACCTGTGTTCGGATTAGCGAGAGTGTACTGTATTATTTGTAGTTATTGTACTATTTCAGAATCAGTGGACTCAAAGGTGGGGTTGCTTAACCTTTCTGAAGAAACGGGTTAACCGGTTAGCCGCATGTTAATCAACACGGTATAATCAAATAGAACACTTGTATTTTTCTACTTAATAAGATCATATTATCAGAAACTTCGAAATATTATTGTTACTGAAAATTAAATTAATGGTGATTGAAATAGAATCACCATAGCCTAACATAATTAGTCTACAATGTCTCATGCCTGCCAACCGTACAGGGATTCCCTGTACAGTACAGGGATTTTAACCATTTTGCTGTTCTGTACAGGGAATTATTACATTTGTACAGGGATTTTAAGTCGGGACAAAATTAATGAATCACCTAAAAATGCACCTAAAAAATGTCTACTCTCAAAATGTAACAAATGTTAAAGTAACAATTCCTAATCAAGCGTATAGTGTTTCCCTACATGAGCGAGACAAAAAAAATTCTGGTGTACAGGGGAAAATTGGAGCTCCGTACAGGGATATGACTCAAATAGGTTTGCAGGTATGAGTGTCTACATGAAATACTTAATTGCTTAGCTGGCTAACCGAATCCAGCCTTGCAGTAGTATAATAGTAATAATTGACTGTGTCATTGAGACTCATCGGCCACAAATACTCTTGTGTGCTTAGCATACATTTTAAAAATCAAATATTGAAGACTGTAGCTCTTTAGTCTAATATACTGTGAGGCGTGTCGACTAATCAAAATACCTATAACTATTCCTGCGTATAATATACGTATCTTTCTTATACTTACTTCTTCTTATCTGCCTTCATGGTTTTATTGGTTGTTGGGCAGTTGAGTAATTGAACAAATCATCTTCAGATAGCCACAAACTATTGTATTACTATCTATCTACTATTCTAAAACCATTCATATTGCTTTCGTGGTCTATTTATTTGTAAATTATCAACATTTCAACGATTGTAACATTTATTAATCAATGTCTATAACGGGGGAGATTGTTTAATGAATCTTATTTGAAACTTGATGATCAATTACTGAATTCCCTATTATATCAGTCTCATAATTTTGTATTTAGACGAATACTATGGATACTATGGATACAATTGCTAATATTTCTGATGAACTTGATGACAAACATCTCACTGCTCAATCTTCATGCAAATTCCCATTCAGCCTCTATCTTCCAAAGAACAATCCTCAGAATATCTCGGAAGATTCTAAATATTCACTTAATAATGGATATACTAGTTTAGTAAGTAAATTGGAAGATTTTTTGCCCAAAATAGCTCTCGCAAATGAAGAGCTGCTATCTCTCCCTAAGGATTCGGTAGACATTGAGCAAGTGGAGTGTCAGGATAATTTTATAGAAATGAATCTGCAAGTGTATGAGAACTCCAGTACAGATAGTGACTGTAGCGATACGGAAGATGAGGTGGTTGATTTAAAGCTACAACTGACTGCAACAGTCGAATCTTTTAACGACACTCTCATTATTGAGGAAGAAAGAATCCCTGACATAAAAGATTAGTTCCTCTTTCTTATTATTATTGTTTTAGTTTTATTTTTAATGATTTAAATAAAGTAGACTTCAGTATCAAGTTCTCAAATATTCTCTAAATATTTACTTTTTCTTCGGAGTCAGTATTCCCGAAGTATTTAAATATGTTTGTGTGAACCTGGGGCTAGTAAACTTGTACCTTAAGGCCCGACCCGCACTAATTTACCGTAATTACTTCTCTTTATGCATGTTTATACTAGAGAGTCACCTAAGTCTAATCTTAAGACAATACACATGTTAAGGAATATAGTCTGCCTGTTTATGCTATCCATTTAGAGTCCATATTTGATCCCAACTCTTCTTTCTGACTATCAAGTAACATAATTAATGTAATTTAATAATGCTTATCTTTAATTCTTATAATTCTTGGCTACACTCGATACTTAAGCCGTCCTTCGAGTCGCTCCCTTAGTCAAATTCCTAATTCAAGAATGTGCTTAGTAATGGATTTAGTCTATTGAGAAATGGTTTAGTGAAGTTATTGTGTATTTTAGATATGTACCGTCTGACATGATTTTTTAGAATTTATGTGCAGGGCCGTGCCACTAATACAAACTGACCAGGTCAAACCTGGGCAGAATTTTTCCAGACCAGGTTCTGACCAGGTTCGCACTAACTTGCTGAGTTTCAAAACAAATACGTAAAATAAGATAATATTTAAAGTTTAAACTAGTATAATTTTCTAGCGAAAACTAAAATAAAGGAAACCATGATATCAAGAGTTTAAGAAGTTAATAATGATAGAATAATTTTTTGACAATGGGTGCAATGATGCCTACTCTAGTTAGGTTTGACCTGGTCAGGTAACAATAGGCTCGCACGGCCCTGATGTGTATTGCATTAATTTTCTTGTACAATTGCAGACCAAATTTTTATGATTTGGCCACTGTTTAATTAACAAATAATAGTTAAACTTTCGATTCTATAATTTATGGAAAGTACATTAACAGGATACCGGCCAATATCACTGGCATATTGTATTTTATTATAATTAATTCACTTGGTGGTCCTGGACAAACTTTCCAAAGACTAGCGACTCTATTCTAAATACAAAACTATGTAAGTATTGAATTAGTACCCAGGAATCATCGACTGCTAAAAATATTTATCTATTGACTACTCACGGGTCTCTGAAATCATAATCTCGGTCAAAAAAATACGGAGCCTACGAAATTTACAGGTTAGAAAGTGCATTTCATGTACTCTTTTAATTTGTTTTGAATAAAATATTTCCATCGCACAATTTTTACCTAGTGTGATTTCATAATTTGGTGTCAATTCTAAATTGGCTTTCATCTCTTTAGTTCCGATTTGAGGTTGTTTTTGATAAAACTCCTTTTATTATGATAGGTTAGAGTTATTATTCAATCAGTAATTAGAATCCTGCAAATTAGATGTGGTTTACTTATTAAATGCCTGAATAGATAATTAATAATCAATTATCACGCATATTCTTCCACAATTCGATACACTTTGTTATATTCGAAATGTAATTATCTATAAATAAGCAATACATGAGCATTAAAATAATATTTATTATAACCATTAATTAAAACACATTTCACATATTATGGACGTGCATGAAGCAGCTAAATATAAGGTTTGTCGGTGGTGTTGTGCCAAAGTTGGCAATATTAAGCTCACTTCGCATCGGCTATTCAAGGATAAAGATGAAGAGTTTACATAGTTAGGTAAGCAGTACATAATAGCATTTGAACCAATGATCCCAGAAGAAAATTACCTTAGGCCAAATGTAATATGCACCGCATGTAAACTCTACATCGCGAAGGTTGTGGGTGGTGATGCCCCTAAGAAGCAGCCAATGCAATTTAATTGGCCTGATCATTTGCATCAGACGCGTTCTACATGTACTACCAGTAATCGATGTCCAATGTGTGAAGAAGCGACTAGATTTGGACGACGTTGTCGTGCCAAGCCTACTTACGACAATGTCTGAAGAAGAAACACTCGCGCATGAAAATCTTCTCAAAATAAACAATATTCAACGGAGTACCTACCATGGAAATGCATTTGAGGGAAATGCGATGCGCAAGCTGCTCAAAATGTGTGATCAACTGGCTTTTCCTCCTTCAAACTCCGCCTTCATTGCCATGAAGAGGTTTAGTGATGTGGTTACATCGTGCTTCGGGACGAATATTGAAATTGAATATATTGAACATATTCATCAATTCAAGAGGCTTTTAATAGAACAGCACAACCATGTTCAACAAAAGTCCATGTTATTTGTCGCCACATTGTACCTTTTATACAGAAATACCATCCTCCTAGAAAGGGTCTTGGATGTGTTTCAGAACAAGCAGTTGAATCCTCTCACTCACGCTTTATGAAGGTCTGGAATAGATACAAATGCAATCAAGATGTTGAAAGTTATCCAAAATGCTTCTATAACGCAGTTGCGAGGCTAATTTCACCAACTACTCCATATGTTAGTCTAATTAATATGTCATTTTATGTACTTGAGATGAAAAATATGCAAGTAATATGTTATTTTATGTTAATTATGATAATAAAAATAAAAATTCGATAAATATTTGACACCAAATTATGAAATCACACTTGGTAAAAATTGTGTTATGGAAATATTTTATTCAAAACAAATTAAAAGAGCACATGAAATGCACATTCTAACCTGTAAATTTCGTAAGGTCCGTATTTTTTTGACCGAGATTATAATTTCAGAGACCCGTGTACTGTATGAATGAATCTACATTAACTTGTATAATTACGCAAATACATTTTATGTATTAAGTTGTGGGATTTTTGACGTAACCTTACATTCCCTTGCCTAAGTACCTAGATGAAACACTAACTCCGGTCTTTGTTTCATACTATACTCCAGTTAGTAAATGCAACTTAAGTCCCTTCCCTATTATGAAATATATATTTGGACCAATTAATACGTACTCAAAGTTTACCGCATAAATAAATAAATACTGTATTGCTTCGAATAAGCGCCCCGGCGCTTATTGTTTTCGTGGTCCAAAATTGTGCTGAATTTGTTTTGAAAAATCTAGAATATAATATTTAGGTCGGTTCTAATGTTCTAACTGACAGTATACATACTGAAGTTGTCAAAATCAATGGAATTACCCTCCAGTGATCAACTAATTTTTCAAATTTTATAATATCAATGTCGTTTTTATTGACTCTGCGTTTATTCAAGCCCCCGGCGCTTATTCGGGGAAATACGGGATGTACTTATTATTGTTATAACACATAATAGTATTAACATTTAACGCTATTAGTAATACTCCGAATGTCTCTTATGCCAGACATATCTACTAACGCGAGTTTGTCAGCTGACGGGTCAGGGCAATACGTCGCTATCTACTCCGCGTACACCAGTATTAAAGTATGGAACTCTTCAAACGGTAAAAAGACTATTGAACACTCAGTCAAGTTGAAAGTAGGGTCCTATTCAGTCGTTAGTTGGAGTCCGCACGATCTGTTTGTTCGGAAATCTTGTTTATCAACCGTGTCGGAGAACAGTGACGAGCTGAGACACAAGATACTCGCTTATGGTACTACGAAAGGCTGCGTCGGGTTAATGTATGCCTTAATTGATAAAGAACTATTTTATAATGTGACTGTACACTCGACTTGTATCCGAGATCTAATTTGGAACCAGAGCTGCTCCCGCTTATACTCCAGTGCGGATGATAAGTGCGTGGTTGAGTGGTCTGTCACTGAGAATGGACTCACTCCGGGCAGAGTTATAAAGCCTTGGAAGAAAACAGTCGGCAAACTTGCATTGAGTACAGACGGGAATATCCTCGTAGCAGCTAGCAGTCACATACGCCTGTGGGATCTACAGAGTGAGGCGGTGGTGCATAGGCTCTCTGGCCACACGAGTCAAGTCAGGTGTCTCGAGACACTGCATAGCTCGGACGGGGCCCTCAGTCACGTTGTATCTGCTGGGGAAGATGAGAGAATGGTTACAGTTAACAGAATACAATCAGAGGACGCTCAACCGTTAACTTCTACTCTGCGCTCTCCTCACCATCCAGTTTTAATACACAAGTCGAGAACAAATAATATATTCGTTGTAGCTTCCAATGGAGTTGTATACATGTACAGCCCTCCGTTTGAGAGCGATTCTTGTAAGCCAATTGCTCATATTTGGAGTTTGCAAATAACTGACGTTAGTCAGAGCAATTGTATCGAGAAACCTAAGCAGATACCTGTCCTATCTGTGCATTGTTGTGAAGAGGAAGGTTTGCTCCTTCTGATATACGGAAATACGCTCAGGCCAGTGTTCGAGAAGATTATGATTGATTTGAGCGAAAAGAGAGTTAACTTAGAGCGTTGTTCAAATCGAAAGAGTAGTTTGAATGACAAAGTATCAAATAGTGTAAGATCAACTAGCAACACAGCTGTTCCCATTCAACTAGTGCCGATTCACAGATCCAAAAAGGTCAAAAGAAAGCGACCGATTGAAAACGACACTTCTCTAGACCTAGACACCTCCATAGGCGATCTGCTTGCGGAGCGGGAGGGAGATTCTAACTCGAAAGAAGCGGCGGCGCCAGGAGCAATAGCTTCCGGCTCTCTCGTGCAGATGCTCTGCCAGTCTCTGCAGTCAGAGGACTCCGGCCTCTTCAACCAAGTCGTGTCTGTGAGTACGGACAGGACAATTAACAGCACTGTCAAGTCCCTTCCCCTGAGCTACGTGCTGCCCTTCGTCGATAAGACCATGTCCATTATGCACTCCACTGCGCATCGCGCCCCTAACCTGCTGCGATGGATAAAGCCCTGTCTGAGGCTCCACGCCGCGTACTTGCTCACGGTCCCAGACCTCGCGGAGAGACTCGGCTTGCTGTACCAGCTGCTGGACGCGAGGACTGCCAGCCACGACAAGCTATCCCAGCTGCAGGGAAAGCTAGCGCTAATGGCTCACCGCACCAAGAAGCCAGAGCCCAGCGAAGAGCACCGCCCCATCAGACCCAAGGTAGTCTTTGAAGATAACGACGAGTGTTCAAGCGGGGTGGATGTGCCAGAGTATCTTAAAGAGGTTGGCAACAGTTTTGCTGAGTTAATGCCATAGTTGTAGTAGTCATTGTTTAGTACGTTTTGATGATCTAAATTACATAATTTTTAATAATGAGAAAATTATAATATTAAGTAGGAACTGAATAGCGTATCAATCGGGGAATTTGCTTACTCAATACCTGTAAGCAAATTCTCAACATTGTTACGCTTTGTTTAGTCTGTTGTCAGACGAATGGTATGGATCGGAGCACTGAATTTTGGCTGAGTGTAAAGAAATGTATCTCTAGCCAAACTCAGCTTGTCCGGTTTGCTAGAAGAGAGGATATCCTGCAAAATAGATTCAATTCATTGGCTGACACACTTCGCGATAGTTTAACGAAACTTCAGACTTTTATTGATGACCCCTCAATAGGATTGTCAGACGATAGTATTTTAGTACAGAAGCCGAAGCAAATAGACATTCTGAAGCTAGATAAATCAGACCACGAGACTCAACAGTGCATTCAAGAGTGCCACCAGATGATAGTGGAGTACACGGAGAGTCTCAATGCAACTGAGATAGCCTCTCCCCAAGTTAAACTCTACTTCAGCAATACAATATATCTAATTGAGCAGAAACTAGGCCTGCAGATTGATGCTTACACTAAAATGAGGGCTCAGAGGTATGAGAGGTTGCAGCGAGTTAAGAATGCATTCAGATTTTCATTTCACTTGAATTTGATTGAGTGTTTAGATAAAGAATCCTATTTAGATCAATCAACTAGAATATTTGATGAAAGTCACATTGTTAGTTCTACTATACACGATCCTCCAATTAACACTACAGCTTTAGCTTTGGATAAACCTGAAATATTTGATGATGCTGAGATGATCCTGGCACAAGAAAACCAACAACTAGTCCATGAAATGAAGACTGAATTTGATGAGATTAGATCTATACAGAACAAGCTCCATGAGATATCTCAACTGCAGCATATATTCGCTGAGGAGGTGTTGAAGCAGAAGGAGGATGTCGAGGTTATAGCAGACATGACTGTCGAGTCTGCATTGAACATCGCTGAAGGTAACAAGCATATCCGTAAGGCCATTCAGAAACAGTTCACTTCTGACGGTGTTGTTCTATTTATTATTATTATGTTCACCATTGCTCTCTGGTTCTTAGACTGGTACCAGGATTGAGTGTATTTGTTAAAGCAGAGGTGTTGAATTCTATAATTTAATTAAAATATAAATTTTCTAATTGTAAGAGTCTAACCAGGGAATTATGCAGGAACGCGACACGCTCCTAGCTCCTTTTGGAGTATGATATTTTGGAAAATTTTAAGTAGGAGCGGGAAAATTTGGACTCCTCTCCTATACCGTACAGTAATTTGTGATTTAGGCGTATGAAAATTGGATCAGACCAGGAATAGGAGCGTATTTACAAATGGCTGTATAATACACTGATATAACTGATTGTTAATTGTCGGCAAGATGTAGCAGATTCAAATAAACCCGAGTATTTTAGTGTGCCTCTTCTAGTAAAAAAACGTTATACGTAGTAGGTCATACTCTAAGTTGTTTAATACGTCTTTTATTGGATACGCATTACGTATACGTTTCCTATAATATCGAGCTCATGGAATTGCTTTAAACAACTTCCGGTTTAATCGTTTTTCTTTTTTTGTTAATCGACTCATAATATAGTATAGTACAATTTTGATTATCTGTTAGCATTTTGTATTTACAATAAATTTTAAAAATATATTTACTTCGAAAACATCCCTGGTTGATCATAAATTTAGCATATAAAACGTACTGATTGATAGCGTACTACGTATTATACGCAATGCGCGTATTAATCAACACAGGAGCCTGCAGTTCCTCCATTTTCTGTCTGTCCACTCAAATTGTTACAGTAGAACCTAGTTACTCATACGAACACGCAAGAACGGTCAAAATGTGCTCGCTTATCTAAAGTTTGTATTACCCGGTGAATATCTATTGAGAATGTTTGAAGGTGTAATTTGAGAAATTTCGGTGATCAGTAATTTAAATAATAGATGCTAATCTCGCCATAATCCTTAGACTGATTATTACAGTCACAGGCGTCGTTACCCGCCCAGGTCCCAGAAAGTTCTGGGGGTCCAGAGACTTCAAAGAAGTTACCCATAGCTGCCCGAAATATACATGGATTTACATCCTATTCCTATTCCTTGGCTAAGGATTTAAGTCTCATTCCCATTCCTTGAATTTTGAGATTAATTCCAAGTCCCATTCAGAATGGGAATGATTTTACCGTAAATCTCTAATTCCCTAGGGATTTGCCCATCTCTGTTAAAATAAGTGCATCTTCAGTTGTTATGGTATAACCAATGGCATGTGCACTACTCATCAATGGATAATTTGCCAATTCCCACTGTTGTAAGCATTATATAGCCTGCCTTTATACACAGAATAGTTAGCTAGTCAGTTGTAATGTCAGCTATAACAGACCCCTCATGGAGGAGTTCTCTCGCATGCGAGAAATTCCAGACCCTCCTCATCCAGCTTAACCGGCGGGAGCAGGAACTGACAGACGCGTATCCGAGATGGAGACACGCCTCAGGGTCCAGTCCGCCCTGGCTAAGCTCAGGCGGACGCAGAGCTTCCTGGAGAAGACCCTCTCTCGCACCCGGGTCAAGGGCTCCCTCCTGGAGACCTACGCCGAAGTCGCTACCGTACAAGTGGACATAGGCCCATGCAGGCCCTCGTGTCCGGTCTGGGGAGCTGTTCCCTCCCCGGCGACCCGCACCGGTTCAGACGGTCCCACACCCCGGACCAGGCCTGGGGTCAATTACTCTAAAATATAATATATTACTATTACCCCAGGCCTGCCCCGGACCAGGGGTAGCCCCAAGATTTCCCCAACAGGGGGCTAGATTAGCGGGAATTTTCTATTTTTCTTATAATTCTTCCCCCGATAGATTCTTAACTTTTCCCCCACTGGGGGGCTATTGCCCCCCCTAGCGCCACCACTGCCCCTCCCCCCTACTCGGGCCTCCGACACATTCGATCTCTCCCGCTTGCCCACCAACCACTGTGTGCATATTGATTCCTTCCATTCCACCTCCGATACCCATTCAGATACCCCCTCCAGTACTGCGGTCTGACAGTCGGACTGCAGCTGCCAAAACGACATTAACGACATTCTCAAGGACCAGGTAGGATAGCTATTACACAGACGGACCAGGGATTAGTTTGTTTATTAGCTCTGTTGACTCTGTTCCCTTCCGATGTTAAGATTCTCTCCACCAGACTCTTCAACTTGTCAGCGACTTCAAGCCTAACTTGAAGCCACACGGTATGTGCTATTGATAGACTGTTAATACTACAGACTTCCTATCCAGTTTATATACCACTGATAGTAGCTTTACTATTGAATTCTTATATACCTTTGTAGTATCCTAGGTTCTACTGTATTTCTACTTGCTGTGTCTATTTATAGCTCACCCCGGGACCCAGAAAGCCGAGCAGACCTGTCAACTACAAAGGTACTTTTGAATGTGTTAATAGGACTGTTCTATAATTAGCCTGACTATAGAAACTTGCTACAACATTACAATCGCAATTTGGCTCCCTAAGCAGTTCTCTAAGTTCCCACCCATCCTTCGGGATATGTCCACGCCTGCTATGAGCATAAAGCTATCAATACGTAGACAACAGCGGGACCTGCACGATTGGACCCAGGTAGTTAATGTGATTAATCTTAACACCTCTGTGTTACCCTGTCCCTAGGGCTCTAGCGACCTGTGCGACCTGGTGCAGACCATATCTATCGTGTTCTCAGAGGAACCGCCAGTAACCGCGAAGCCGCCGCGCCTTCCCATGTTCTCAGATATGCAGACCCCTCACGGAGTTCTCTCCATGCGAGAAGTTCCACACCCTCCGAATCCAGCTTAACAGCCTAGTGCACGGTATCGACTTAATTGTGTCTAACCGTGAATACACGAATCCGTCTTAATATCGCCTTGGACACCTTCGACCCGCGAGGAACTATTGCCATATTTTGATGCTTTGGGTTTCGAATTATCCCCCATCATAACAGTAAGTTGTTTTTTTTCTTCTATTCTTCATCGGTTCTCTCGAGCTATTCTTAATTATGGTGTAGCGTAAATTGCTCGGAATTTTTGTCTAAATTAATATTACTTTTATCCATTAATTAATGCTACTGAATCATGAGTTTCAGTAAAACGCATGTGTACAATTGTGATATTGTTGTTATAATATCACAATTTTGTAAATGGATCTTGACCCTGCAGCTCCTCTTAATATCCCACAATAATACTAATTTATTTGATTTATCATTTGGATAATATTCCCAATTCTGTTTATAAAAAATATCTGTCGATATAAATTAATACTTCTGCAGCATACACAATATAGCTATCGATTCTGTTTTTCCTTTTTTCTCGTATTATATTTACATAATGTTCTCCTTTAGAGCATTTAATTGGGAAACTAGAAATAGTATCTAAAAGATCAAGCCTTTATAAAATGAAATGAAATAAAATATAACCGATATCTCAAAGAATGTATGGTTATTTCTTCTTAAACCTCTTGTGATACTTCTTGGAAAACTATAGATGAAGGAGCTTGCTTTTCTACAGTTTTTCGCAACATTTTGATGATAGTGAATTATTAGATTTTCATTTCAAGAACTATTAAAATTTATTTTCTCAAGGCACGTTGGAGGTTACTAGTCATGCTCAAATACCTCAAAAGGCGGATTTACTTTGTCGAATTCTGAAGTTCGGTTAACGTTCATTAATTAGATTGTCTTTTTTAGCTTTTTACCTTTCAGGAAAATTTGTAACCTCTTTTACTCATTGTTTGTTACAGCAACCTCACCGCTTTGGCGTTAATACTAATTTTTGTCTTTTTTGGTTAATTTAATATTTTTGGTAAATTTGAGTGCGCATTGAAAAATCTAAACCACCTAGGGTGCGTGGATCTTTAGGACTTGCTGAAGCCATGACACCACTGGCATACTGTTTTCCAACCAAGCACTTACAAGTACTTCTGTCATTCCTTTATATTGCAATGCATTAATTTATGAACTAGACATACATACACAGTGGGCATTTTGGGTGGAAATAGGATGCAGTTTTTGTAACTCCAGAATCCAGATCATTTTAAATCATTCTCATCAAGAATTAATCTACCGACATTCCGACAACCTATATTTCAATAATACTTCATTAGAGCCTATCTAGCATAGTTTTCCTACTTCAATTTACACCCCTGAAAATGTCCACTGTGACATAATTTCTAATGCTTTTATTTGTTTGGTAGTTAATTGAAATGAAATCACTTCAAGACTCAACCGAGTCGCAGCCCCCGCTAGTTGACATAAGGCTCTGGCGCTGTCTCACTAATCTGGTTTCCAACAACTCCAGGTGGATTGGCAGTGTCCCTAAGGCCGCGGACCTGTGTCCCTACCCGCCTCTCTCCGAGACTATACTGGACACCTCGCACACGCCCTCCCTAGGCTGCGTGCAGGGCGCGAGGGGACTCTGCAAATTCCTGAACGGAAACTGCTACGAGGGAGAGTTCAGGAACGGGAGAATGGAGGGCGCGGGCAGGTACCTCTGGACGGACGGGACCCAGTACGAAGGGCAGGTGCTGGGGAATAGGATCGAGGGGCGTGGCACTTATGTGTGGACCAATGGGACCGAGTACACGGGAGCAGTGAGGGAGGGGCTGAGGGACGGGGCCGGCGTGTTTCGGCTGAACAAAGGGCAGTACTACGACGGAGTCTGGAAGGAGGGAAAGATGCAGGGAGTTGGCAAGATGGTGTTTGAGAGTGATGAAGAGGGCAACCCAGTTTCTTACTATGAAGGAGAGTTTGTTAAGAACAAGAGGGAGGGCACTGGCGTCAGGGTGTATCGATCTGGTAACTGCTACAGGGGAGAATGGTTGAACAATCTGCCGCACGGCAGCGGCAGGATGGAGTGGAGGGATAGGAGAGAAGTGTACACCGGGGACTGGTTCGAGGGCGTGCAGAACGGACATGGGGAAATGGTGTGGGAGACCGACTTGGTGAATAGCGCTCAGTTCCCCAACAAGAACAGGTACGTCGGCAGCTGGAGAGACGGCCGGAGGAGCGGACAGGGCGTGCTGTACTACGCGACCGGGGCGGTGTACTCGGGCGGCTGGGCCTCGGACAAGAAGGAGGGGGCGGGGGTGTACACTCAGAGCAGCGGGGACAGAGTGCAGGGGGAGTTCAGAGACGACAAACTGGTTTGTGCGGATGAGCAGCCGGAGTCTCGGCCCGCGACGCCTGTCTCGCAGCTGGTGGGGGACGTGGACGCGCCCGACAGCTGCCACCGGAGCGAGGCGTTCAAAAGCTCGCTGCTGCACTTGATACCCGAGACGCTAAACGCGGACATCGAACTCAAAGCGGTGCACAACGTGCTGCTGACAAACATCGGAGAGCTCAAGTGGATATTCCACTTCTACTCGAAACTCGGAGTTCCACTTGGCTCTCCCAACAGCTTTACTCGGCTCAAGTTCTGGCAGCTGCTGGCTGACTGCCAGATATTCTACAACGAGACTTTCAGTGAGGTGGACCTGCTCTTCGCCAAGCCTCTGCCCAATAAACACACCCCACAACTGCTACACAACCCGAGTGTAGATTTCCTACTGCGGGAGTTCCTACAGTGCTTGGTTGTTATTGGGTTCCATCTCTTCAGCAAACTCTACGCGGGAGAGCCTGGCAGGCTCGCCTGGTGTCTCAAGTTCCTGATTGAAGATACCCTGCTCCCTAGCGCTTGTAGCGGGGCGGGGTACTTGTACCAGGCGCCGGAGATGTTGCTGATAACCGAGCCTTACTTCGCGCCGTGCTACAAGCTGTATAACGCGGTATCTGGCGACGGGACTGTCTGCTACAGGTCTCTCCTGCACGTGCTGAGCGACTGCAAGCTCCTGGAGCTAGTGCCCATTGAAACTGTTGTTGGGTTCATCACCAATACGAATCCCTTTGTTTATCAGGAGGAATGCTACAAAGCCATGCTGAACATGAACTTTCTTGAGTTCTTCAACATCCTGCTCTGCTGCGCTAGAATAACCGGGCCTAGCGAGAGCGCGCTGCTCTTCGAACAGATGAGCAAGCAGCGGGGCGGCGACGAGTGCGTGACAGAGGGCGGGGCGGGGTCCCTGCGCCGGTCTGGGAGCAGCGATGAGCAGTTCGAGTCCAGTCAGCACTCCGGGGATAACTCAGCTAATTCAGAATTGGGAGCAGACCCCACTGCTGTGGCTCCGCTGACTACGTCACAACAGCGAGACTCTCTCGAAGGCGATTCGAGCCGAGAGCCGAGTCCGGCGCCCCTCGTGCTCCCAGCTGGTCTGCCAGAAGTGGAATCTGAGCCTGCGAGGTGGAAGAGACAGCTAAGATCCTTCTTTGACGATACTCTATTTCCAGAAGCAACTGTAGCCTTCAAACCTCCAAATTATAAGTTTTTTTCGTTGCTTAGTTGAGGACTTCATTTCCATTTATTACAATATTGACAGTACATATTTATCAACAAATATATAAATTACGTGCTGTACGATTATTGTAAATTTCAGGTTACTCTTAAAAAAGTAATAATATTCGGTCAATTAGCTTATATAGTCGAAAACGTGATACGTAAGTACGACTAATTTTCTCAGGGACCTGTTGGGAGAGCCGAAACAAGGTCCCAGATATATTAAATATGGCTCAATCCATAAATTAGTACTCCAGAGAATCAATTGTAGCTTTGTGCCGACCTACTCAACCATTGAAGGTTGTAGCGAAGATCGGAAATACTAATTGCAACGTTATGCTGGATAGTGGTTCATCGGTATCCCTTATTTCGAATACAATATTTAAGAAAGTCAAAGAATGCAGAACTACTCCTACGGAACAGTTGTTATTTACTCCTTTTGGAAATACAATGGAATCCTTGGGTGAAGTAGAATTGGAAATTAAAATTGGAAAACTTCATTCGCCACAAAAATTAACAATAACCACTTCTCTAATAACGGATTGCATCCTGGGCGTGGATTTTTTAGCAAAACATCAAATTTACCTTGATTTTTTTAATAGAGTTGCTTCGGGACCAAACTTTGGTATAATTAATAAAGTCTTTGGATTCTCAAGATAGTTCGCAACGCGTGAATCACACTTGTCCAATACATGATGAACAAAAATGTCCCGGATCTTATGCAGTCTTAAGATCGTCAGATCAACAACAAGAAGAAGACTGGGAGTGTTTGGGGCAATTCCTAGGTATAACTGCTCACCTTCGATTGAGTACCCGGACACAGAATCTATTTGTTACTCAACCTGGCGTGGCAAAGGTCGATCCCTTTCCTATCCGTACAGGTAATGCAGCTCCGGTGAAAGTCCCCCCGCGAATGATTCCACAAGTCTATCAAGATGAGATGAAGTCTCAGATTGGAGAGATGTTAAGGGGAAGAAAATGTGTAATTGGAAAGCAATCTGTTACCTACTTAGGACACACTTTTTCTGATAAAGGAATGGCACCACAGACAAACAACGTGGAATCCATTGTAAACTGGCCACAACCTACAAGTCAGAAAGAATTGAAACAATTTTTAGGCTTAGCGAATTATTATAGGTGGTATATCCAGAAATTTGCAAACATCGCAGAACCACTGAATTCCTTGCTAGCTAAGGATATTGTATTTTCTTGGAATGAACATGCAGGAAAATCATTCGCAGAACTTAAGGGAAAATTGGCATCGAACCCAGTTCTAATTTGCCCAAATTTCACGAAAAAGTTCGTATTGTGTACGGATGCGAGTGGAACTAGATGGGGGGAGTTTGGAACAAGAAGGACATGTTGTGGCTTACTACAGGGGATTGAGGACTGCAGAAAAACATTATAGCACTGTTGAATACACAATAAGAAAGCAATAAGACTACAGAAACAAATAATTCACCTAATCATTATAGATCGTTAGACAATGTAACCGAAAGAGTCAATCATTACAAGAAGCGACTAATACAAGTCTTCGAATGGATGATTCACTTCGAAATAGGTCATTTGACGACATAGTTCCAATTGATTCTCAACTTTAACTATGGATTCAGATTATAGCTTCATTAATTCGACTCCTACGAAAATGACATCATCTACCCCTAGCCTGAGAAACCAAGTGAATTCATAGGAAAAAGTTATACTCGACCTTAACGTGAACGTCGCTTGCCCAAATACTTAGAAGAAGATTACCAAATATGACCTCACCATATATATTATGAGAAATTGTGAAGAGGGGAGGAATATTATTATTCATAATTGTAAATTGTTAAGCAACCAAATCAGTTATTATACTCGTAGACTACATAATAGGAAACCTGTAAATATCGTTAAAAGTAACGTGTTATAAAACTATTCTATACTATACTATACTGTTATACAGTGGATGCCGGTTATAAGCACATCGTCGTAACTGCACTTAAGGTGCTTATGACCGGCCAACATAGTGTACTTATATCCGATATGTTCTTTTAACCGGTGTGCTTATATCCGACATCTACTGTAATATATTAATTGAGATAACAATATTTTAGGCAATGAGTGACCTGAATGAATTCCAACTGAACAACCCACCTAGTGACGGTATCAGTCACTTGGCATTCAGTCCCAATCCTAACACGCGCTACCTGTTGGCCAGCAGCTGGGACAGCAGTGTCTACTTCTATGACGTTCTGCACAACAAGTTGGTCTCCTCGCACAGCCACACAGCCCCCGTACTCACCTGTGCGTTCACAGACGAAAACCACGTGCTCAGCGGCGGGCTCAGCAGACGTCTCATTCTCAGCGATCTCACCCGGCAGCACCAAGAGGTCATAGGGTCCCACGATGAAGCGATCAAATGCATCAACTACTCGCAAGTTCTCGGCTGCTGCGTGACCGGAAGTTGGGATAAGACGATCCGTGTTTTGGACTTCCGACAGAACCATGAAGCGGCCATCTACCTGCAGCCGGAGAAGGTGTTCACCATGGATCTGGCGGGGGAGGTGCTGGTGGTGGGAACCGCGGAGAAGAACATTCTCATTTGGGACCTGCGCAACATGTCTTCCGTACAGCAGCGAAGGGTTTCGAGTTTGAAGCACCAAACTCGCTGTTTGAGGTGCTTCCCGAATAAGCAGGGGTTCGTAATGAGCAGCATAGAGGGGCGAGTAGCCGTGGAGTACCTGTCCGACACAGATGTGGCCGAAGTTCATATAAAAGACAGATACGCCTTCAAATGCCACCGAGTCAAAGAGAACGGAAAAGAATACATTTACCCCGTGCACTCTATCTCCTTCCATTTGCAGCACAACACATTTGCTACGGGCGGAGGAGACGGCCTGGTTAACGTGTGGGACGGATTCAATAAGAAGAGACTCTGTCAGTTCACCAAGTACCCTACGGACATAGCCTCGCTCGCTTTCCATCCAGACGGCTCTCAGATAGCAGTGGCCAGCTCCTGCGTGTACCCGGAGCAGGGCAAGGAGTACCCCAAGGACGCTATATTCATTAGAACTGTTGGGGAGCTAGAGACTAAGCCAAAGAAGCCTCCTGTGTCTAAGTAGCACTTAGAAACAGTAAAATGTTAAGTTACTATAATAGCTGCTAGTTTGGGTAAATTTATTTTACCTTATTATCAAACTCAACCGAAATTTTATTGAATAGACATTTGAAATGTAGTTCTTATTGAACATCCGATATTCAGTTAATACATTTCTAAGCAAATTCGTTCCGGCTTAATTTATACCAATAATCACACTTAGACGGTTTCCTTATGCAAAACTTAAGTAATCACCCCCCAAATTTACAATTTCCAGATAGAGTTGTACCGGAAATCCGGTTCTAATCCGGACGTACTAACTGAATTAACCTTAGAAATAGGGCTTATACGTAGTCTCGGGATTTCGCATCAAGATGCTATCTAATCTCGGGGTTATTAATAACAAGGGGTACATATGTTGCAGGCCAAATGCATTGCATGATAATCAAGGAATTATCCAGGAGCGCGAGACGCTCCTTTTGGAGTATGATTTTTGAAAATTTGGAATGCTCTCCTATACCGTAACATAAATTTGTGATTTAGGCGTATTAAAATTGGATCAGACCAGGATTAGGAGCGTATTTACAAATGGCTGTATTATACACCGATGATAATAAGACATACGTATCTTAATGAATAATCGAGACCTTATAGCAGTTGAGTGATCGCACAGTGGCTCAAATGGCGATAATGGCCGAATAGCTATTTAGGTGCATGCTAGCGATATATATACAGGTAAACCTCTAAAAGCGGCACCTATGAAATACGGCATAAAACCATTCTCCCGATTGACTTTCCAATATAAATAATGCATGTGGGGGCAACCTCCGAATATCCGGCATAAGCCCTGCTCCCAAAAGTGTCGCATTTCGGAGGTTTACCTGTATATACACTCAAACCTCCGTCATCCGGGCATCCATTTGGTGTAAAGACAAACTAAATATGTATTCATTTAATTAATTATCGAGTTTAATGACAAAATTATATACCATATACATATCATAATTTATCCACAACCCGTTAAAAACATGAGTTTTATATTTTGAATTACTTTAGAAAATATGGATTAGACACTTAGGAATTTTATGTGTACCAGCCATTGCATTGTATTTCTCAGATCCGGGTAAACTCCGATTTACGGGCACCCTCCGGACCACAGTGCCCGGATAAGGGAGGTTGGAATTATTGGCCTATATATTATCGACCAAAACTATTAGATTGTTTGAATGTGGGCGCTGCATTAGTCAGAATTTGTAAGTTGTGATTAGTTAGAATATTGAAGACTGGCGTTTGTCAGAATGGCTTTTTCGATTAGTTTGCGTTAGTCAGAATGGGTTTTCACTAAGTTGGAGCTAGTCAGATTTACCAGATTCCCCACAATAATCATGAATGTATGTCTAAGGTTTTGTTTGAATAAATATCATCGTTACAAATTGTCGCCTTGTAGAACGAATTTCTTTGAAATCCCAATAAATTGCGAACATATAAGAGAAATTTAATAATGAATGAAATACAACAAAGTTAGTAATTATTAAATCTCAAAATATGAACTAGTACGCCGTCTTACTGAAAACCCATTCTAACTAACGCCAGTATTCAATATTGTAACTAATGACAACTTACAAATTCTGACTAATGCATGCGCCTCGTTTGAATACTTATTCAATATTCCAACTGTTTGTTGTTAAGTCACAGAAAAACTATTAACCAATGAAGTATTGGACCCATGCGCGGCGCCAGGTTTTTCGAACTCGGGGGGGGGGGGCGACCAATTTTCAGGGGGGCAGCTTGTCCATCTTTCAGAATTTATCTGAAAACAATGGAGCTACGATGAACTTGTCATACTTGCCAAATATCAAGGGATATTTGGACTTCATTGAAATCCAGTGATTTTTTGAAATTATATTTACTTATATTCCCGTTACATAGGCGTCGGAGCTGCAGCGGCTGGGGCGGCCATGGCCGCCCCACTTTTTTGTTGAATTAAAAAATACAGCATATTAGCTGAGGATGTCCTCGGCCACCTTCAGATCAATTCATACTCTTCGTCGGACCACTTTCTTAGGAACAAATAATATACTTATGACGAAAAGTGGAGCGGCCTAGCGGTCACCCATTGCCAGGCCCGTTTTGGTCGCTCACTAACTCTGTTAAAATAAAATTATGGCCGCCCCACTTTTATTTTGCTCCGACGCCTCTGCGTTACTCGATATGCATTGTATTACAAATAATTTTATTTTTGAGGAAAATAATTATCACAAATACTGTTAATAAATTTTTATTTGCAACTTTTGGGGTGCGGCGATGCACATACGAGATTTCCGATAATAATATGTATGTTTTTTTGATGAAAATTGCTCGAGCGAGCTAAAAATTTTAGACATTCGAGCCTCTAGAAATGTGTCCAGGGGAATGAGCTTAGGGATTATCATGGGCGAATTCATCACATATTATTTTACTTGAGAATACGCTAAAATCCTGCCCCCCGCAGGGGGAAGGATTTATACTAGGGGGGGGGGGGGGCGACTGCCCCCCTCTAGCGCCGCGCCTGATTGGACCCTAGGGTTTAGAATGAAATCCTGGGATTCAATTCATAGAAATATATCAGGTCCTGGGATTCTAACCCCCATTTACATAAAAAAATTATTTTTATTTACACTACTATTTTGCAAACTTGGTTTGAAAAAGTGATAATTACTTAAGTGTTGCACAAGGAAACCGTCTAAGTGTGATTATTGGTATAAATTAAGCCGGTGTAAGCGCGCTTTGGGGACCTCGGCATTTTAGGGCCCCTGTCCCTAAAGCCTTAGCGTTTTAGGGATCCCGTCCCCATATCGCTAGTGGTTTATAGCCCAGGTTCCCAAACGCTAGGGCTTTAGGGACGGGCCCTAAAACGCTGGGGTCCCCATAACGCACTTACACCGGAAGGATTTGCTATGAATGGACAAACCCATAGAAATGATTTACACTAAATTTAGCCCGGAACCAATTTGCTAAATCAACAAATTATGACAAATTGGTTCCGGCCGGAACCAATTTGCAGCAGGAACAAATATGTCAAACTCAAAACAGCCTAACTTACCCTACCTATTCAGTAGGACCGGATGTAATATTGCTAGTTATTCTACTGGTAATAATAATCACTGCTTGTACTTAGGATTTGTTGATGTCAGGTATTATTACTCCGAGAATTGTTAAAAGCAAGAAAATTCCTAAACACTCCATTCTTGTTAATGAAAGATTATCTGACTTTATCTATTCAGCATTTCAGTGTTTGAAATTAACAGAAACTCAATTGGAGTTCATTAAAAATACTGATCTGTTTAGCACCAACTCTTTACATGATTTTAGAGATAGTTACAGAAACTCAGTCCTGCATTATCTTATTTCTTCTCCCTTCACAGTTGCCACTAAAGTGCACATACTTATAACTTACTTTACACCAGCAGACCTTCTGTATACGAACGAGGATGGGATTTCTATCCTGGACTTGTCAGTTATACAGTGCGATTCAGAGCTGACTTTGTATATTCTGTCTGTTTGTGGCAGTGTAGTTAGAAAGGATCAGCTGCTGAGGGCTTACAAGCTACTGCTGCTATTCGATCATTTCTCTCAGCCAGGTTTCTACACCCATATCTATAATATATTCTCTCGTTGCTATTCTAGATACCAGTCGGACCTCAGTCTCTTAACAGAGAAGATTAACGCCTTATCTTCCGACGCAGATGCGCTCACCACTGTTTCCTGCCTGTTGCTTGACGGCGACAAGTGTTCGCAGGTTGCTTGCGCGCTGGGGGCGTGCGTGCTGAAGACAAAGAATAAACGGGACTTTCTGCACAGTTGTATTCTGGTATTTCTGGATAAGAATATTCCAACAATTGCTCAATGCATGTACGACTATATCCATGGTTCGCAGTGTATAAGATCAGCAGCTATAATGAATGACGCTTTTCTAACTGGGAGGGGGCCTCGATCTCCGATTCGTTCGCGACTTCCCTTCTATTGCGACTGGTACCTAACTACACTGCGCATGTTATTACACAGAGACCTGTTTGCTAAGTCCGAACTTCCGGTGCTCAAATCTTTGTTTATTTTCGTACATACTCTAAGCTTATGGTTTAGTTACTACGCAAAATCTAACGCTGAGGACATTACGAGTGTGAGGGGCAGTCTGCTGGAATTCGTTGAAAAAACTAGCAATATTCCAATATCAACTCCCGATTCAGGAATTCCCTTCAAACGGTACTTCACACTTATCAATATATTCTGTATTCTCAGACGCTGTCTGGACAGAATAGACATTGACACTGACATGGAGTTCATTCAGTTTCTGATAGAGTGTGGGTTCAGTATAAACGAGAGAGATGTGTTTGGCTTATTCCCTCTCCACATAATATTGCAGAATAAGACACGCCAAAAGGTTAATCCAGTGCAAGTTCTCATTCAGTACCTTATAGAGAACGGATGTTACCCACTCTCTGTTGAGTGTTATTCTGGACAGAATGCAATCGCCCTCGCTTGTGAGAATAACCGCGATACTTTACATACATGTTATCCTAAGCCATACCCACTGAAGAGCCTAGCAGCCCAGTGTATAGCTTTAAAGAGAATTGTTATACCGCCCAATTGTCTACCCTTTGATTTGTATAAATTCGTTCTCAGACATTCAACTGAAGTCCCTGTCCTTAAATTTATTGGTTTCCGAACGAATTCCGTTAGCTTCGAGTTTAAGCTTGTATCTACTGAAATATTCATTTGTTCAGAAATGTTTTCCGGCGATGCAATTTCGAATTTATTTTAATTCAAAGTTATATATTGTTGTTAATATTTTTAAAAATTTACATTCTAAAAACAAATATACTACTGTACTATAATATGTCAGATTTAGAATACGTAACCATGGCCTACTTAATATACGACCGTGTATGTCACCGAGAAGGCCAGTTTATAAATTTAATTATAAGCTAAACTATGCATCCTATTAGTTAGGGAATTTTAACTCAAAACCTTGAAAAAAATTGTTACCAAACAATTTCACACTTGAGTCTTCTTCTGGACCCAAATAAACATATAAAAAAAGTTGCAAACCCAAACCCGTGAGGAAATTTTTTTACACGGGTTGCAGTTTCTGATTTTCCATAGTAAATCGCCGACATTTCCCGAGCTAACTTTCTCAAATCAGCTCCAATCAACTTATTATCACCATATTGGTACTCTGCGTTAAATTTCCAGCAATTTGATATATTACATGTCCATCAGGAATGTGCGAACATTCCATTCTCAAATTGTGTGCCTATCCAATCTAGTGACCCCTCGTTCAACTCCACTAGTATAATTATACACATATCGACCCTCCAAAATAGGATTTGACGAGATTAATCGAGATAAACCTAAAATTGAAGATTTTCAGATAAATCTCGTCAAATCCTATTTTAGAGGGTCGATATGTGTATAATTATACTAGTGGAGTTGAACGAGGGGTCACTAGATTGGATAGGCACACAATTTGAGAATGGAATGTTCGCACATTCCTGACATATTTTTGATACATTCCAGCGTTGCTATGGAAAAATTCCTCCAAATGTTGTCATGTGATATATCAAATTGCTGGAAATTTTACGCTAAGTACAAATATGATGATTATAAGTTGATTAGAATTGATTTGAGAAAGTTAGTTACGAAAATGTCGGCGATTTACTATGAAATGGCCGACACTGCCACCCGTGTAAAAGTTTTTCCCCAAAACGGATTTTAGCGGATTTTGGATATGTTATTCTACGAAAAATTCCGCTTCTAATGATACTAAAATACGCTTTGTATGAATTTTTTCTAGGTACGACCCATTATGGGATTTCAACGACCAGATTAGTCTCAATTTCGCCTGAAACTCATTCTCGCCTAGGCGAGATTGAGTACCAGGCGAAATGGAGTCATATTACTTATAGAAAATTTTTAACTAAATATTATGGGTTGTTATAAATTGATTATATCCAGATCTAATCCCGCTATTTGTTCACTTCCAAATGTTAAATACTAGGTAATCAAGTATGCTGAATACGAATTTTACACTCGCAAATTTCTATTATGTCTATTTATTGTTGTTATTTACAATATAGGATTAAAAAATTTAGGAATATTCCAAATTAACATAGAGACTAGCGGTTATTTTAAGTAATTGCATAGTATACTAAATACGAATTCAGTCTAGAATTAACTACATATGTACTTGCAAATAAGTGCTGTTTGTTGTTAAAGAGACACTTAGTGACACTTGTATTTGAGATACATACTAATTTCTAAGCCACTTACTAAGTTACTAATAGGCGTCGTTACTCGCCCGGGTGCCCGGAAATGTCCGGGCGGCCCGGAAGGGTTGCCCTTATGCTACTAATACTATACCCGGAGTTTCCCCGGAATTTCCCCGGAATTTCCTGGCTGCCCGAAGGATTGACCTTTGCATTTACGACGCCTATGCACTTACTGTATAGCGTCAGGAGGGAGGTGTCGACCCCACCCTCAAGTCAGGGGAGAGTATCTTGTTGTTCCCAATATTTTATTCAATGGTAAATTCTGGGGCTACGGTTACGATTCAATTTCTCGCCACGGTTAGCCAGTCAACCGCCCATGCTGATCACCACAGTAGAACATTATTTATACTACATAATTAGTAAGGTTCAGCTTTGTTTTTATTCCTTACTACTGCTACATTTCGTCCTTCAGAAAATATTAAATCAAGGCTGAATTCGGTTAACCGTCGCTAATACCGGTTAACTGTTACGGATTTTAGTGATCAGTTAACCGATATGTTAATATTACAATTTACAATTAGAAGTACAAATTATTGGATAACAGTGTGAATTTGCACGCATTTTGTTCAGAATATAATAATTGTTTATCTTATTACCCATAGTCACAGATATATTTTGGTGACAACACAGTGTAGAAGTAACCTGAAGTGATAAACTTGTACCGCAGTTAATTGTACTAATAGAGTACTTGGCTAAAAGAATGTGTTTTTCGTTACTACAATTTAGATATTTTCTGAGAAATGTCTATATATTTTGTTATAACTTTCAGTGGCGGTTAACCGGTTAACCGTAGTGTGAAGATAATCGTAACCGTGGCCCCAAAATGGTTAACCAACCCCACCCTTAACTATAGTTTATACAAGGCTGGATTTGTTAACCAGCTGGCTAGCGGTTGCATATTTCGTTAACCAGTTAGCCGGCCTGTTGATAATCAGCAGCTAGCAGTATTATTTGGAAATTATCTTACAGTACATCCTCGCTAGTCCGAACAGGAGATCCAACGTATATTACAATGGAATCCTAAATTAATAAGTCTCAGACAATAAATTAGGTAGTATACTACATGTTTAGTTGGATTAAAATGCTTTGGACAAGTTTGATCCAAATTATCGGAATCTCATGAAATAGAGGCCAATAGAAAATGTATTACTTTACTAATCGGAACAGAAATTTTTAAATCGGAACACCTCTGTTGGGATTAGCGAGGAAGTACAGTATAAATAATTAAAATATCTGAATTTTGTTGAAAATGATGATCATAAATCCATTTCTCATCACTACAATGACCCATTATATATTTTCTGTAACTACACTGTTTCTAACTTGCCCAAATTGCGAAATGTATTAGTTAATGACTACTTATGGAGTAATACTTTATAATACTGAGTCCTACACTGTAGTATAAACAAAACGAATAATACCTGTAGCCTCAGAACGGTTAACAACCCCACCCTTGGTTTATAGGAATTTACTACATACATATGGAATTGCATATATTTAAGATTACCATATTCTAACAAAATTAATATAATTTAAATTAGTGTTTTATATACGCAATTACATTGATATTATTTAACTAGATTAACAGAGCGGTTAACTGCTCAATTAAAATCTGTAACAGTTAACCAATATTAGCAGCTGTTAAGCGGTCACCCGGCTAACCGAATTTAGTCTAGACCTGTGAATTGAGTCTAGTCTGTAGGTATCGTTTCGCCCCTCATAATATTATTTGGGGTGGCCGTTAATAGACAGCCGGGAAACCGGATCAAAACCTCTTGAATAAGAAGCGTTACGAGATAGCAAAACAATTATTGAACTACCAGAATTACAACTGGTGGATAACCTTATCCTAAAAATTGCACTATTGTTAGCCCGCCTATGGTCTCGCGGGCTACCAAATCCGGCAGTGCTTAAGCAGACCACAATAATATATATATTAAAAGCACAATAGTTCTTTGTGAGTGTGTGTGTGTGAGTAGGTATGTGTTTGTCCGGATTACATTAAAGTAATTCGGAGATAAAAACGCATCTTTATTTGAGATAAAAACTAACTAGAGGCCTGCATTTGTCCGGCTCCGTATGTCGGCATTTGTCAAAAATTCCAAATATCAAATGTTTAGAATTTTCCGACTACTTTGTCTCTATGTTTTATGCTGGCATTTCTCCGACTGTTTATTAAGTATCGCAATGTGAGTATTCAATAACAGTTGTAATTTATTTATGTTTTCACTCAACACAATTTTTGTTGATATATGTACTTTTCAGATCTTGTGTTTTATTTAAACATGATATATTGGCTAATAATAGAATACGTATAATAAATATATTAATGCTATTTAGTAATTGATATTTAAATTAACATGAATTTTACTTTGGCTCAATATAAATAAAATCGCTGTTCAAAATATAGAACATATGAAGGTCACAAGTTGTTTGTATCCAAAAAGAAAGATAATCAATATACTACTAGGCTTGTGCTCTTTTTAGCTAAGCTCAGTCAAGAATGTAATCATATTAGTTAGCTTTCACAGTCAATATGTGTTACTGTGCTATTTCTTTTTCAGTTGTTACATAGCACCTTTTTATAGAAAGTGCTCCTGAATTAACATTTAACAAGGCCTCTTAGTGTGTAAGAGGTTTTCTGCTGAGCCCCCATTAGGGTCGCTGGCTACACTTACTCCTACGCACTTGACACCCACTATAGTTAGGGCTGACTTCGCACCTGTCCAAATATTATATTACTTAGTGAAAGTAAAATGTAATGAAGCTTCTAAATAATTTTTATTATCAATTATATAATTTATATTACATATAATTACAATACACATTTATTGTTTGTTTGAAGGTACGAGAAACGAAATGACTTTCAGACCCTGTAGACATGCAAATTGGTGTAGATTGCAGAATTAAATAAAATAACTTGGATTAACATTCGTATTTGTCATTCACCAATTCAGAGCAGTTTCGAAATAATATCATTTAGAAGTTCCTTAATTCCCACACACTGACCTTGAGTTTGAGATTTTCTGATTAATTCCCAATCCCATTCTGAATGGACTGGGATTAATCTTAAAATCTTTAAAACTATAATTTCCATAGGGATTTGGCCCCATCTCTGGTTGCATATTATAACAATTGTTATTTTTAGACTATTTTCCAATATTGAGAAAGTAGTCTGAAAAATGTCAACATCTTAGATTCGGAGAATTCCCACATACGGAGTTTGACGTAGTCTCGGAATGGGATTAGTAGGGCCCATAGGTTAGTCCATTACGGTGACATTGGGAGGCCATTGCACATTGGTGATTCAATTGGCAAACTTTTGTATGTCCATGGCCCTACCAACCATACCAGAGCCTACGCCTTTGTATTGTTAATTTATAGATGCACATTTAAACACATTTACTACATAATTAGAAGGTAATTACTCATTTACTCACTATACATTCTCAACTGAGTGATATTGACAAGCTGATTTAACAGTAAAACCAGCTATTAAACCAACTAACAACACAACCAGCTTATCAATAAACTCAACATTAATTTGAGAATGTGTCGCGATTAATTATGTTCTGTTTATGGTGAATGTATTGAAAATTATATGTATTGGAGATTAAACTGGTGGCTTGAGTTAAATGGTTTGAATTCGCGAGTAGATTAGGATAAATATTTATTAGGAGGCAATACGAGCCTACAGTATAATCTCGTTCGCTTTTGCTAGGGAATACTTAACTATTCCACTTAATTAATTATCATGTATAATTTACACTTTACAACGCAATATAATTAACTTACAAAAGGATTCGTTTTCATTTTGTCAAGTCTTCAATATTAATCTATATACGTAACTATATGATACTAGTTTGCTTACCTAGTTATATTTTAAAATCTCAATCTTATTCTTAGTAATTAATTCCCCAAGTTTAACAACAAACAGCCCTTATTTGCAAGTAGTTAATTCTAAATTCGTATTTAGCATGTGCAATTACTTAAAATAACCGTCTTAATTAAGCTAGTCTCTAGTTCAATTATAATATTCTACAAACTTGTTACCTATATTGTCAATAACAACAACAAGAACAATAACAAGAATAAATATTTGTAGGTAATATAAATTTGTAAATGGGTCAATCGTTTTCAAATTCCAGTTGTAAGTCTTTACTATATTGTAAATAACAACAATAAATAGACATAATAGAAATTTGTGAGTGTAAAATTCGTATTCAGCATACTTGATTACCTAGTATTTTAACATTTGGAAGTGAACAAATAGCGGGATTAGATCTTGGATATAATCAATTTATAACAACCCATAATATTTAGTTAAAATTTTTCTATAAGTAATATGACTCCATTTCGCCTGGTACTCAATTTCGCGTACAACATATACAAGTACAGGTAAACCTCCCAAAGCGGCACCCATCGGGAGAATGATTTTGTGCCGCTTCTCGGAGGTTGCTCGTAAGGTAAAACTCCCAAAGCGGCACCCATCGGGAGAATGAATTTGTGCCGCTTCTCGGAGGTTGCTCGTAAGGTAAAACTCCCAAAGCGGCACCCATCGGGAGAATGAATTTGTGCCGCTTCTCGGAGGTTGCCGCTACTCGGAGGTGCCGCTTTGGGAGGTTTACCTGTATTAGCAAATTATCTTCATTTTCTCATAGTTCTTTGGACTCGAATTTTATATTTTGTATATTTGTGATGTCATCGTTAAATGGCAGCTTAACCACAAATTTCAGATTCTCAAAAGTAAACAGCTTAACCACAAATTTCAGATTCTCAAAAGTGGTTCCATTGGACTCGAAATGGTTGATTACCCCATATACAATGCAAATTATGCCAATAGGAAGCATATTTTATCTTCGAATTACATTTATAAACTGGCCTTCTATTTTTTTCGCCTTCTCGGTGACATACACGGCCGTGTAAGTAGGCCAATGTACGTAACCTTTATAATTAATTTTATTGCAACCCACCAGTGTAAGATGTCATTAGCATTCGATGAGTTCGGGTCTCCCTTCATAATAATGAAGGACCAAGAAAGCAAGTCCCGTCTCTCTGGGAAAGAGGCTGTCCGCTCGCACATAACCGCCGCTAAGGCCGTCTCGCAGACGCTGCGCACCTCCCTCGGGCCCAGAGGCATGGACAAGATGATGGTCAACCCGGACGGGGACATCACCATCACTAACGACGGCGCCACTATTCTGAGCATGATGGACGTGACGCACCAGATCGCTAAGCTGATGGTGGAGCTCTCCAAGTCGCAGGACGAGGAGATAGGGGACGGGACCACGGGCGTGGTGGTGCTGGCAGGGGCTCTGCTGGAGCACGCGGAGGGACTGCTGGACAAAGGTAGCTGGGATGTCTGTCTGTCTGTGGGGCATAAGTAGGGGATTATAAGGGAGCAAACTCCTCTTGCGTAGGACATGGGAATATACAGTAAAACCTACAAAAGTGAACACCTCAAGAAATGAACAACTAAAAAATATGAACACTTTTTCTCGGTCACAAATTTTTCCCATTGCTTTAGACACACGTTATGATAAATCATGAAAAGTGAATACCTCTCAAAAGTGAACATTTTGGCTGATCTCAGAATGTTCACTTTCTAAAGGTTTTACTGTATATAAGGAGCGGGGTAATTTTTATGAGCGAGTTCTAAAATGGCAATATAAGATATGCCATAAGCGTAATACACAAGTATTATTACTGACAATTTATTGTACTATTGACTGTAGGAATCCATCCGATCAGGATAGCTGACGGGTACGAAATGGCTATGCAGATCTCTCTGCGGCACCTGGACAAAATAGCGGACACATTCCAGGTAGACAAGAACGAGAAGGAGAAGCTCATCAAGGTTGCCATGACGACGCTTGGCTCCAAGATAGTGAGCAAGTGCCACAGACAGATGGCGGAGATAGCGGTGGAGGCAGTGCTGTCCGTGGCGGATTTCGATAGGAAGGACGTAGACTTTGAGCTGATAAAGGTACTCATTAATATCTAGTTGTCATGACTATGCTAGGGAATATATAATTGCTGTTAGCTGTAAACAGCTTCTTATTTGTTGTTAACAGCTAACCTTTCCCTCCCAAACAATTATGTTTTCTATCTTTCCAAGTTTCAACTTTACCGTGTTGTTATTAGTTATTAGCTAGTAACATAACAGTAGTGTTTGTCAACAGCCGTTAATTCTCTAATTTGCGGTTAACAGCACATATCTGCTGTTAACAGTAAGTTAGTAGCTCGAAGTATATGTAATCTCTCTCCCATACTTCTTTCACATCCAAGACATATTTATTTCAACACTTGTGAAAATAAAGTTTCAAAATTCCAGTTTCTTTATATGCAGGAATATGAATGATCATAAGTTGCTGTTTGGGTCTCTCTTTATAATAAAAGGGAGGCCCCTAACACTAAAATTACTGTTCGCAGTTAACATCGCTATTAATAGCCGAGCTGTTCCACCCCTGCGCACGCCGATTAATATTGCACTTAGGTGACGAGTAAGGAGGGCGGTAAGCTCGAGGAGTCCCAGCTGTACAAAGGAGTTCTCATAGACAAGGACTTCAGCCATCCCCAGATGCCCAAGCTGGTTAAGGACGCAAAGCTGGCTATCCTCACTTGTCCGTTCGAGCCGCCTAAGCCTAAGACCAAGCACAAGTTGGATGTGGCTAGTGCGGAGGACTTCCAGAAGTTGAGAGAGTATGAGAAAAAGAAGTTTGAAGAGATGGTAGGTATTCTGCAGTTAATTAGTTAATGCTATCTTAACCGGTAAAGTAATACAAGTTTCGAGTATAGAACCATCATTGCCTACTCTAGTTGGCTATGGTGGTACATACGTATTTGTTCCTGGGTAAACTCGACTATGATCTCTAATTTGTTGAAGTTATGTTAGAATAATTTTGCATATTCATTATACTATTGAATTAGTTGAGTTTACCCATAATCTGTATCAACAGGTGCGAGAAGTGAAAGACGCTGGCGCCACTGTGATCATCTGTCAGTGGGGCTTCGACGACGAGGCTAACCACCTGCTGCTGCAGAACGGACTGCCGGCGGTGCGCTGGGTGGGGGGTCCGGAGATAGAGCTGATAGCCATTGCCACCGGCGGGCGGATCGTGCCTCGCTTCTGCGAGCTGACGCCCGAGAAGCTGGGCCGGGCGGGGCTCGTGCGAGAGCTCTACTTCGGCACCACCAAGGACCGGATGCTGGTGATAGAGGAGTGCCACAACACGAAGGCTGTCACCATTTTCCTGAGAGGCGGCAACAAGATGATTATCGAAGAGGCGAAGAGGAG
The DNA here is from genome assembly GCA_028753945.1 of Hexactinellida sp. DTS-2022. NCBI lineage: Eukaryota > Metazoa > Porifera > Hexactinellida > Hexactinellida sp. DTS-2022. Next base: position 1,307,461 of record JAPNXP010000012.1, on the reverse strand, counting down.
CATGCACGACGCCCTCTGCGTGGTGAGGAACCTCGTCAAGGACAACAGGATCGTGTATGGGGGCGGCGCCTGCGAGATATCCTGCTCCATCGCCGTGGCGGAGGCGGCCGACAGCGTGTCCAGCCTCGAGCAGTACGCGGTGAGGGCCTTCGCAGACGCGATAGACTCTATCCCGATGGCGCTAGCAGAGAACTCGGGGTACAACCCCATCGAGTCTGTTGCTAAAGTGAAGTCCCTGCAGCTGGAGAAGGGAATGACGTCACTCGGTATAGACTGCTTGGGATACGGGACTAATGACATGAAGGAACTGAACATTATAGAGACGCTAATCGGAAAGAAGCAACAGTTGAGTTTAGCCACACAACTAGTGAGAATGATTCTCAAGATTGATGACATTAGAATTCCAGGAATGGCCATGTAACCACTAGTAGATAGGAGTGTAGTGACTCAAGTTCGATTGTGTAGAATTATTGTTTAGATTGTTAGTAGATTCTTCAAGAGATTAATTAAGTATACAAAAAATATAACTTTATGTAATATTTTGTTATTTTAGGCCTCTGTTAATGACAATATTGTTTCAGTTTCACACGAAGTCTATCAGAGGATGCGGCGGGATGCATCTCATTATTTTTATGACGACATAGTTAATAATTATCTGAGCAAATATTCTAATTTGTGAGTGCTTATTGATAAAATTTTAAATCGTTGGGTAATAATGCTTGTTATGGTTCTGATTTTGTTACTAGCTAATTATGGCTATTTGAGAGTGTGTACTAACCATAAAATTGGCAACGAACAGTGGCCTTACTTGAAATGTAGGTGTAATAATGGAAATAATGATAATAATGACAATATTCGTGCGGGAGTGAAATCTGACGCGGGCGGTGGAGCTGAAACAAGATTCCAACAAACAGTGGCCTGAACGAGGTTGCCCCAGGCCTATCGGACAATCTACAAAACATTATATTTACAATTCTGTGTTAATAGCAATTACGCATGTAGTACATTCTATAGACTCTACGTATGTGTCCATATGAAGTCGAAGTTCCAGGGTTGGGTTCAAGTACATTTCAAAGTACTTAAGTACAAGTACTACTACTTTTCAGATATTCAAGTACAATACAAGTACAAGTACAGGTAAACTTAAAGTACTTAAGTACAAGTACAACTACAGTGAAAAAATTCCGAATATACTTGAGTACAAGTACAAGTACTTCCCAAGCTCTTATGATAAATCTCTCGTACTAATAGTAGAATTGCTAAATACATAGTTTATATAGTATCATCCAAATCTATTTAAATGAATGTAGCAGTAGTCCTTGACACGAACACAATTCCTAATATACTAAGTATTAAGTAACACTACTTTATTTGAGATGGGATTTGAGGAACATCAATGATGTGTGTTGGAAATATATTGAATGATAAAAAAGTCACAAGTAACAAGTACTCAAGTACAAGTGCAAGTACTTTAGAAAAATGAGGAAAGTAATTAAGTACAAGTACAAGTACAACGGAAAAATGGTGAAAGTACTTAAGTACAAGTACAAGTACTCAAAAAATGTACTTAATTACAGAAGTACTTAAGTAAATTGTACTTGAACCCAACCCTGAGTCGAACACACGATTTTGGGGCCCCAATCTCCACTTATATTTCATCTTAGCTTTGTACAGAATTGCATATAATATTGTACAAAACTAGCTTTTCTGGTCATTACACTTACTGGAACCAACTCCACTGGCGTAACTAGGTAAAGCATTTTAAGCCAAATTGAAGGACATACCTAATTTCCGGAACGGGACGGTATGGAACGGTACCATTCCGGAAAATCAAAGTACCTAAATTACGGAACGGTACCATTCCGAGAAATTTAAGTACCTAAATTACGGAACGGGATAGACCCCCAAGTTATTGGTTAATTTGGTTATTATAGACTTTAACAACATTTGGTTTTGCATTCTGATATACTATTTTGTACTAAATGTGCTAAATTATCAAGATAAAATGAAACAAACCGGTGTAAGGGCGTTTAGGGACCCAGGGGCCGAATAGCTAACCTATTGTGTTCTAGGGGTGCCCTAAATCGCTAGCGATTTAGGGACCCCACGTTTTGCATAGATTGAATATATCGTATAGGTTTAATTCATCAATCTTTAGTTGATCTATCCCAGCTCAAGTACCTAAATTAACAATTTAAATACTGGAACCCTAACTATAGATAAATTACAGGAGTGGTATTAGTTGGACTTTCAATTAGGTAGTAACTCAGATTTCATCAGTATCTAATGTGTACGTGCGTGAGAACATTTGGTGATGGTGGTGCTCTACACCACTTTGTCTACAGTCTACACGTCCGACACGTGCACTTAGTGTTCACGTGTCACTTATACATACTTAGTGTTTAGGGACTTACATACGTTTTTAATTAATGATAACTCTCGTTGTAAAATGCACATTGTATCACTGCCCTCCTTCCTGAGTGCGACACTTAGTTAGTATGACTAATAGTATTGTAATATTTTAAGGAGTCCTCTGCGCGGGTCGTATACGGGTGCCGCCCCCGCACCGCAAAATATTCAGATCCTTTGTTCCGCATGAATCCGCGGGTTGCGGGTCCCGCGACCCGCATTAATGAATGAATTAATTAACCCGCGCAGAGGTCTAGTCTCTATCACTGGACTGGTCCCTACATTTAGCGATTTCGGACTAAGCGGGCCCTAAAACACTAATGATTTAGGGCCGGGGGTAAAAGAATAAAAAATAGGAATTTTAGACGGGAAAGGAAGATTGGAAATTGGAATCACTATTTTGGTTTACTCGGGGTCTCGGTAGGGCATCCACGGGGTTGCACATATCTTTCGATCGTGGGTTAAGTGAAAGGAGGTATCTTTGTTCTGGAAATTAGGGATCAAAATTAACGGAATCGTATATTCCGGAAATTAGGTATTTAAATTCCCGGAATAAATTTGTTCCGGAAATTAGGCATTTATAATTTCCGGAATCGAATATTCCGGAAAATAGGCATTTGAATTTCCGGAATAATTTCGTTCCGGAAATTAGGTATTCATATTTTCCGGAACCGTTCCGCGGAATTCCGTAATTTAGGTACTTTGATTTTCCGGAATGGTACCGTCCCGTTCCGGAAATTAGGTATGTCCAAATTGAATGACTTTAGTTTATCCGTTTATCCTCTTACTTGATGTAAATTGGCATTTTGTATATCTAATTGAAAATGAATTTCCAATTCTTTTTATACCATCTAGTATGATTATGGTGGAAACAAATAAAACAAAATGCCTGTACGTCGCGTTTGTGTTTGCCTTCTTATAATCCTTGAAATTAAATTATCAGTTTGTTACAATCATATTTGATATTCCTACTTGGAATATCATTTCTACTTTTTCTGTGACCCTGGCGGGTTGGGGATTTACTTTCAAATGAGGGTCACTTTGGACCAAGGTATTATCCAGGAGCGCAAGACGCTCCTTTTAGAGTATGATTTTTTGGAAAAATTTAATTAGGAGGACGAAAATTTGGAATCTTCTCCTATACCTCAACATTAATTTGTGATTTAGGCATATGAAAATTGCATCAGGATTAGGAGCGTATTCACAAATGGCTGTATATTATACTGCTTGGGACTTATGTTATTGCTAGGGATTACAATCACAGCAACAGTGAAATAATTTTAATAATACATATAACAATTGATATACGTACTGTGTTTATTATTCGTAAAATGGAAGAATTCATGTAGTATTGTTTACTATGCGCACAACTAATTATAAAGAATTAAATTAAATTTAACAATTATTAATGATCATTATCAATTGTACCAACTATTTGACCTGACTTAGATGTCGCTCTCTGGTATACAAATCTGTACACAATATTTATGCCAAATATCTTTCGGATTGGCCAAATAATTATCTATTCGTAAAATGGGTACGGGGGATAAAAGTCAAAACTCTAGATGAATTTATCATGTCTTCGAGCTAACTAATAATAACTCACACAATTGATAATGGACAGTATCTAGATTTACAGGACGTAAGCACAGATCTTCTTCAATAGTAGAGATGAGAAATTGTATAAGTTAAATAGGATATAATGATTGGAACAAAGAGGAAGGCTCAAAAGCCGAGAGAGAGTTCCGAGGTTGGCTACAAGCCCCGTAACAGGAGCGGGGGCTACGCTATTCTTATCGGCCTGCTGGAGGGAGAGCAAGAGGGTCGCCAGGCGATGAGGAAGGTAGAAGTTATAGGAAAGGCTCAGTACCATTCTGATGCCACATTCCTCCAAGCAAACAAGAACCTATACACTGCCTGGAGCAATATTAAGTTTCTCATTAAGAAGGGACTGGTCAGCATAAAAGGACGCCCAGCTATGTACACTCTCACCAGCGATGGAAGGAAGATTGCTCTTCAGTTTCAAAATCAGATAGAATTAGTACAGTCTTCTTCTTATGGAATATGTCAATGCGAACCGGAAAATACTCTAAAATCCCCCACCCAAGCTCCAAATCTCTCTCCATTACCCTCTCCTCAGTTGGAGCAGAAACAACTCAACTCAAACTTCAAGAGTGAGATAGCAAACACAAGTACGTTGATACATTCCAATGATAACTCATCAGACGACCAATCAACAGTTTTCTCTGCTAATTCGTGTCCTCTAACTTTTCTTCCCGGTTCTTATGAGATTGTTTTAATCTGTGACTTGATGGAGTATCAGGTGCTGTTGAAGTCTGATAGGAGAAAAGCCAAGGTAGACCTGTTCCAGGACTGGCTTGAGTCCGGTATTAAGTACGAGTCTCGTCACTTGACCTGCGGCGACTTCATCTGGGTAGCCAGGTGCGGCGCTAACGAGCTGGTGCTACCTTACATCGTAGAGAGGAAGAGACTGGATGACCTGTCCAAGAGCATTATGGATAACAGGTACAATGAGCAGAAGGACAGGTTAACGGCGACTGGACTCAAGCCGATCTATCTGGTTGAGATGCACTCTTTCAAAGGAACACTCGATAGAGACACTCTAATGAACGCGGTTTTCCTCACTAATATTCGCGATGACTTTATCGTTAAATTTACTCGTGATGTGTTTGAGACAATGCGCTACTTTGTTAACTTCACCACAACACTAATCCAGCTCTACCAAGGACGTACACTGCACTCCAAATCCTCCGAATCTCCTTCTGAACCAATGGATACTAATTTAATGTTATTTCCTTACTTCCAGAAGAAATTCACTAAAACTGTTCCCATCAGTTTGTCTGATATGTTTGCTAAACAGCTGTTACAGATACCGAGAATTACTGAGTACGAAGCGAGCGCAATAATCAGCGAGTTCCCTACTCTGTCAGATTTGCTAGCTAAATACGGAAAGTTAGATGAAAAGGACGGAAGAAAGTTGCTTGAAAATATTCGTTTGAATACTAGTAGTACAAAAAGAATTGGTCCAAACATTAGTGTTACTACCTACAATCTTTACAATCATTGAATTTTACACCTACTAATTTATATTTTGTTTCTTTTTAGAATTTAGAATTCTTATTCTAAATTTTAGGTGCGGCAGATACGGCGACCGCAGTACCAATCTTCAAAGTGGTCTAAGAATGAATTAAAGTATGTAAGTAGGCTAAACTGTAATTACAAAGAAGACCATATGTACTACAGTCAACTCCCGTTATACCCAAGTCGGATATAACGAAGTACCTGCTTATAACGAAGTCATTCAATGGTCCGGAAATCCTTCTATCTTATTACATTATTAAAACTTCGGTTACAACGAAATGGATATAACGAAACTCCGCTTATAACAAAGTCATTTAAATCCCATATAGCCTCTAAGCTATTGATTTTACTCCGGTTATAACGAATTCTGCTTATAACGAACTCCGGTTATAACGAAATCCGTTTATAATAAACTCCGGTTATAACGAACTCCGGTTATAACGAATTCTGCTTATAACGAAATGAAACTACAATCTCGAGCACTTCGTTATAACGGGAGTTGACTGTATATCTAAGTTGCACGCGGGCCGCGAGGGCCGTCGGGAATTACTCCCATTATGATCCGCATTACTGTTTTGAATTGTCACGAGTTACCAATTGGGAATACATAAAAGTAGGAAGACTAATTTTTCCCTTATTTTCACAAGCTCGTTTTCACACAGGGATTCCCTAATTATCTTCTGACCTGAAATTAATAACAAACATATTGAAATTTGTATACAAGCTGCAAGCTGCAACAAACAAGCTGTGGGCCAAAATATCTATGCGGGCTTTTTGAGGGCCGAATAATTCAGCCGCGGGCCGGGTTTACTTATTATTGCGGGCCTAGGACCGAGGTTAGAAATTTCGGCCCGCGTGCAACTCTGTATCTAAGGTATGTAACAGGTAAATATGAATGTTACTCCGCACGACAACCTAAACTATCTTAATGGATTCCGTAAAAATTAATTGTTTATCATCAATATATTTTCAGAAAATACGGACTGCGGACGGGATTTTATTTTATTTTATTTTAATTTGCAAATAACATTATCCTATGCAAAACTATAAATATTAATATAAAATTTAATTAGAAAATCACATGACAATGCTTCAATAATTAAAGTAATGGCTGTTACAGTACATATTAAAAATTGATAAATTAGGAGTACTTTACACATTTTTATAGCTAATATTTTGTACTTTTATGTTAAAAGATAATAATAAAATATATCCGGACGGAGGGTAAAATTTGGGACGGACAGGGATGATGAACAAGTTACTTATTTTATATGGCCTAAAGGCAAATTTACCAGGCCGAAACTACGGGAACGATTATTCTTTGGACGAAAGTTCCGCTATTCCTTAAACATACTTTACTTTTTAACTAAGTTGAGTTTAGCAATTGCTAACTACTGAATAAGGCCCCTCTTTCTGAGTACCATACTTATTTGGCACCCACCACTAATTAGTTATCATAATCAAATTATTCGAACATGACATATCAAGAGATTATTTCATGAGACTGAGAGTCTGAGACTGCATTTCTGTACAATCAAGTCGTTATACTTAACTTATATTGATACAACTGTTCCAGGGAGGTTGTACCTATTAACTATACTATTTGTATTCGCAATAATATTATTCCTACTTTTTACCATTGTATTGATCGAGAAACACTTGGCAGGATTTATTGAACAAATGGCTGAGGCTTTTTCTGAAAATTTGGGGAATAATCTCGATCTACCTAAATTCCCAGATTACATGGCGGAGTATTGCCAGCATCTACCAAAGGAGGATCAGAATATACTCAGAAAATATTGGTTTCCTGTTTCAGATTTGTGTAAAGAAAGAAAGAGAACCCTTTCGGGTCTTTCTATGAACGAAGATGAGCTATTGGAGGAGTCAGTAAGGGCGATATGTGTTGATTTGCCTGCAAAGCGGATTTTACGGATATGTCGTGTTCTCAAAAAAGCGCATAAATTTATTGATCCAATAGCCTTTGAAAGGATAAAAGGATATAAGCCAGGTTCTTCACGAAGTGATATTCTTATACATGGTAGCACTTGTCACTACACAAAGGAGTTCTTATTGGATAGAATCTCGCAGCGACCTAGTAACTCGCTTGGGAGAGTTAATGACAACTTTAGTAATGCGACTCAGACAACAGAATACGATCCACTGAGCGCATCAAAGGTTATATCCACTATGGATCTAGGCAGTTTAGAGACAATAAAACTAATCGATTTAGTTCCTTGCAAGGTTCACAATAACAGAGTAATTTATGCTACCCTCATAGACAATGGATTCAAGATGAGCGCTTATCATACAGTGATTGAAGACAATTATGAACAGTGTGCAAAATTATGTATTTATAACATAACTTCACTAATGTTCTCTACTTTAAATACAGGTGTGAAAATAGCTATTGCAAATCCATATTACAAACTAGGTGATGATGGATATCACTTTATCAGACAGGAATCTCCAGAGGAAATTGTTGTAATTTCAGAACCAGAAATGCAAGCAAAATCCCCCGAGAATCACAAAATAGAGGGAAATGAGTTTTTCAAAATGGAAAATTTTGAAAAAGCACTTCAATGTTATAGTAGAGCAATTCATGGAGAAAATTCAAACCCTATTTATTGGAGTAATCGCGCTATGTGCTATATTAAGCTGGGATATTTCGAAAGAGCTCTCTCGGACGCAGAGACCGCCGTGAGTCTAGAAACCAACAATCCTAAGTATAACTATAGAATGGCCATGGCATGGTCTGGGTTAGGGGATCACGAAGAGAGCTGTCGAATACTGGACAGTATCAGCGGTGAAATATCAGGGATTGAATCTATTCATCAGAAAGAACTGATTCTACTCGGTAATACAAAAGGCGAATTTGATTTTAAAGAATTAGCTAGGAAAGCAAAATGCCATGAAGAACTTGAAATAGGCGAGTATATCGGTCCTATTTCTATAGGAGCCTCTTCCACACATGGTCACGCTATGTTCGCCACCAAAGACATCAAGAGAGGCGAATTGATAAGTGTTAACAAGGCAGCAGGGTTCATTAGCCAATCTAAAGATAAATATTTGAAAAATACCCCATTAACGGAGAGTACTACTCTCGGGAAATTAGGGAATATGCGTACTTCATTATTAATTCAAAATATAACTGAAAGTATTATTAAATCTAAGTTGGCAGCATTTCGTGTATTTCCCTTATATAATAAGCGTAATCACGTTGAGCCTATCAGAATAGAGCTCTACTCCTCAAAGGGATACTCTTATATTCGTAATAGAGATCCTCCTCCCTATCAGATGCATCAGATAAAGGATATAGTTTGCAATACCATTTTCTCGTATACACCTAATTTCGATCCTGATTACGTGAGACCAAGTGGCGTTTGGCCAATTCTATCATTTTGCAACCATTCATGTACTGGGAACTTTTGGCAAAAATGCTACAGAGATGTAATCATTATCCATGCCTGTACAGACATCTCCAAGGGAGAAGAGTTGACAACCAGTTTCTTTGACACTTATGGGATACTTACTGTTGAAGAACGGTTGAAAACTTTGCAATATGGGTGGCAATGGGTGTGCATCTGTGAGATGTGTGAATTCGAATCTGAAGCCAAAAACAAAGGTTTGTTACAGAGAGCAGTACACCTTTGTAACCGAGTTAATAACTCCAATCATACACTTCCACCCAACACTCAGTTTAAACTATTGGAACAAGCATTCAAATTAGCAGAATTGTTAAAATTAGGGCCTCGTAGATTTAACTCTGCCGTTTGGCAGTCCATTATTACTTTAACAAGGGCTCCAACTTCTCAAAAACATGTAAACAAGTACATTGAAGCTTTATATAGAGCGAGAACGTTTTTATGTGAACGGGACCTGAAGCATCAATGGTATTACTGGGGAAACTGTGTGTTGTTAGCTAATTTACTTGACGTGGGAAATGAAGGGTTTAAGGCTGAAGCTCGAGAGAAATATTTTGAAATCAATTCCTGCATTATGGATGTTGCTTAGAAAGCTGAATAATTAATTAATTATTCCCTAATATTTGCTAGTATATTTCCATTCTATTTATAATGAATAGTATTTATAATTTTCTCTATTTCTTAACTGATGACCAATTTCGAATGTGATTAATTTCTAAAATACTTGTCAACATTTGCCCTTTAATCTCAAGAAATATTCAGTCATAATTTACCCTTAATTGCAGTCTTATTTCTTGACTTATTTCTTGAATTTTTATTATAATCTATATTTGGAGACACTGTATGTTCGTGTCACTTAGCTAAAGTGACACGGACTTTAGCATTCTCAAATGATTTCGCAGTAATTTAAGATCGAAGTTAATCAGTATTGTGTAGCCAGTCCCCGTCCTGAACTCTTATGTGTGTTACTTTTCACGTTGATTATCAGTATATAAGTTATTACATACTTATGACCCGTGGTTTAATTCAGCAGCGATTGGTCTAAGATACAGGTAAGTTGATAAAAGCAAATCAAATTTAAACAGGGTCTTTCTTTTCTTTGGTTACACACAGAACACTTAGAGCCTGACACATCCAATTCCTGAGCAAGGCTGTTGTTGTGTTGCTGCAGCTCAGACTCAGGCAATCCAGTTTAGAATAGCCTTCCTCAGCTCAGGTTCGCCCCACTACTGCTGTAACTTCCCATAACGATACAATACTAGGCGCGACTACAAGGGCGTAAACTTGGGGTGTGCGGCGGGTGCCTGGCCCCTGGCGGCTGTGATGCCATGGTGCCAAAGGTGCCTGGCACCCTAGCATTTTCAAACCGAAATTAGCCTCACAAACTTACTTTAGCAGATTGCGGCTAAATACTTTTTTCTAAACAAAAAATTTAGACACATTAACACAAAATGAAATAGTTATTCAGAAAAATATCTAACTAGGGGATGAACAAAGTGTCGTGGCACCATGGGTGTTTTGACGAGTTTTCGCCCATGCGTGACTATATTCCTATGGTACTCCTTTTTATCATCTCTTGCTATGTCCTGGTGTCGATTGTCTTGTAGACATCCCTCAGCGGTAGATCCTTGATCTTATTGATGCTGCATTAATACGGTTGGAATTACATTTTGAGGTTTGAGATCGCCCCTCCTGGCAAGTATACATATCTGTTCGATGACGTAACCAGTCCGCCACCTTCCTTCCCTATCCTAACCGTTTCACGTCGTCTCGCGGTCTCTTCTAGCTGCTCTGCTCTGTATGGGTAGAAGTAGAACTGGACTTCTCTCTTTGTAGATAATCTTGGTTTCCTGTAACTTTATCATTTATTGGTTATGGATAATTACTCTAACTCAACAATTTTTGTTTTCAGCGTATCACAGTACCTTTGGACTACGTTGATCACTGCACTGGTTCGTATATCCTCTTATTTCAATCTCATTGTTCTTGTCCTGCTACTTATTGTCGCGCCTGCTCTCGCTCTTCTGCAGACAGTTAGGACACCTCCAGCTAAAGTGTTCGATAAGCATTTTTAGTTCGGCTTCCATGGCGATAATATACAATATACATAGTCTTACTTGCTGTTGCACGACATTTTATCTGTTGTTTAATGGCTCGATTTTCTTTTTGCACACGCAGAATATCGTAGTCTTGGGAGTTTTCTCTGACGATTATGTCTTCTCCGGTACATAGTTATATCTCTATTATTTCTGCTCTCGTGCATGTCTTATAGAGAGTTTGTGACACAATATACACTCAATTGGAGTGTGTGTTCTCACTTCCGTTTTGAAGCCTGCAAACGGGTCTAGGATTGAGTCCACATCTCCAGCTTGTTATATTACCACCCAGAAGAGGTAGACTGGATCTCCCCTCTGCCCCCAAAATTCCCGATTTCCTGAAACGTAGTCGCTCTTACCCCAGAATCCTCTGTGAGGATTTACGGCTGGTGGTGGCACCCGACACCCGAGGATGTGGATAAGAATGACCCGTTGTTGTCATAATTGTCTCCTATTGCTATAAGTACGTATGACTTTATGTTTATTATAGTTTCTAATACCAATATCCGATTATCTTAACTGACCCCTTGCAGTTCGGATAATCGGGTTACTACTTCTTGCATTGCTTCTTAATTACATTGGATAATTTAATTGCGTTATAGAATGTGATTCAATACCCTCTCCCTCACTTAATGTAATTCATTACATCTCACACCTGAATATGTCCCGACAGAACTCTTCTAATCAACAAAACAACATTCATATTTCTTCAAACAAGAAATATACTGAATTTATATGCGGTGCATGCGCTAGTATTGTTAACACGAGTGTAACGTTTCCAATATCTAAAGTGATATTCCGACAGCAAATATACGGGCTAACAACAGCAAAGTCTATAGAGCAGGTGTATGGAGAGGGTATTAGGTTTCTGTACCGCGGTGTCATGTTCCCGCTAATGCAGCGAGGCCTCAGTATGTCGATAATGTTTGGGACTTACAACACATACAGTATATGGCTGGTAGGAAGATGGCCGTGGGAGAGGAAAACCGGGTTGAAACAGCTGGCTGCTTTTCTAGCCGGCGCTAGTGAAGCTGCTTTCACACCTTTCGAGCGTCTCCAATCGCTGATGCAGCACAAAGGGTTCAATTACTCAGTGTCTAACTCGTTCAAAGGGGTAGGGTTGGTGCGCAAACATGGATTTAGAGAGTTTTATAAAGGCTTTAACCTAATTGTACTGCGTAATGGACTGAGCAACATTATGTTTTTCGGTCTTAAAGATCTGATAAAAACTAATTTCCCGCCCCCACAGAATTTCTCTATGGTATACAACTTCCTAGTAGGTGCTGGCCTGGGTGCTTTCTTAAGCACGCTATTCTATCCAGTAAACGTTGTTAAGAACCGCCTGCAGTCCCAAATTGGCTATGACTCCTCTGGCATTTTTCAGTTGTTCATAAAGACTTATCGAGAGAAAGGAGGAACAATGCAATCGATGTACAAAGGAGTTCATCTGAATTATGGCAGAGCTATTCTCAGCTGGGGCATTGTGAACACGGTCTATGAATATCTGATCAAAACCTTATAATGATGTCATTAACTGGATAATTAATAATATATTATTCACATGTTATTACTTCTGTATGCACTTGTATGTCTCAGCATCTGAGTTTACTATACTCGTATATTACATTTCTGGCAGTTTTATGTTTTTCAATGTAAATACATAGTATTAATGTTAATTATATTTAACATTATTCTAAATGTAACATAGGTTCATTAATTTGATTTTTCCTGTACGAAATTATGGTAATGGATTTCTCCTGTGTGTATTAATAAAAACGCAAGGGTTTTGTTTGTACGATTAATGGAGGAACTAGTAAGGGAGGCTGGGATAGGAATACTTTATCTAGAAACAAGTTTAAATAACTAAGAAATTATTAACTTCTCCATCCAAAATGGTGAAAACCTTTAACAAACTACATTATAGGGTTGTGCCAGTGTGAATTGGTAGCTAACATTCAATTAATGAAAATTGATTATATTGTCTTATCACGAAATAGTTGTCCGGCCCGACATTTTTATTCGCTTATTCGAGAATCCGAGTCCACTTACGTTCTTAAAAATACTCCCAAGTGTTTATGTATTTCTTGCTATGAAATCTGGAGTTATTTCTATGAGTCCTTAAAAATATGAATATAAAGTACTAAGTTAGGTAACGAGGACACAACGTATGAAAGAACTAGACAATCCAAAGACGTTTCTTAGCGATATTACAATGAATGCATTTTCGGTAGTTACAAGTTTGAAAACTATTCTGTTCAACATATTAAATTCCTGGATTTATATTATTAATTTTCATTTACGATCTAAGGAATAATTCTCCAAAACTCAATGGGCTTCGAGACACCTTTCTCAGGTAAATAGTTAAAAATATCAATTTCACGACTCGCTATTTCATGATCAGACCAGCGAGCAAATAGATGTTCAACTCGCTCTTTTATATTTTTGTAATTTTTAAAAGAACTAGTCTAGGCGCGCAAAAATCGAGAGCTGCTCCCATAGAAATAATACAAATTGAGTAATTTAGGCGCGTGTGAGCGAGCTCAAACTTAATTAGTCACGCATAAAATTTTGCTTGTGTGAAAGCCTGACTATGCAAGTTGCAATCATTATCATAAATAAAGATCTCCGATGGTACTTTGAATACAGAAAGCAACAAGTTGTTTCTGATTATTTGAAATCCGTAGCAAATCTTATGACTATAAACAAATACACTAAGAGCTGACCTCTGATGTTTGGGGTATATTTTGTACAAACTTTGATACTTCTATCTTTAATATGAATGGCGGAACTTTCGTCGCCGGAATTTTCGTCCCGGAATTTTCGTCGCTTAACTGACTAATGTCGAACAGGTATGATTGTATCCTGAAGTCTAATTGGTCACACAATTACCCTGTTTTCGTCATAAATCAGATGGAGAATTGTCCTACAAATTGCGGAAGTATTCAGTTTTAATGAACAATACCAGTACAATACAGTGAAGAATGAGAAATACTATTGAAATACTGATAGAATGAGAACATATACTATTGGAATACTGATAGAATGAGAACATATACTATTGAAAAATTGATTTAAAAGTTGACTAGAAAGTAAAATTATGTGCTATGCCCCTTAAATAAGCTAACGTATCACGATTTTCATAGTCCATCACAAGATTAAACAACCTTTCATCTCGATCCTTACTAGATTTTGATTGCTGATGCATATTTCCGCTTTCCCATTTTGCATATTTTTCGTCTTGCACTGCTTGCTCCCGTTGCAGATAATTAACTAGTTTGGGGAAGCTGGGATGCGAAATAGAAATTCCAGACTGAAATGCATTATGCCACCCCTCTACATAATTATTGGTTCTGGCAGAATGATTCAAAACACGAGTGTGCATGTTCCAATACCTCATAGGGAATGGTGGTACCCTCCGGGTTTGATCAGGTAATCTTCTGCCTATGTAATTTGTCTCAAAATATTCTGCTAGTTCTATTGCAGCTTGCGGAAACTCACCCATGAGTATATTAAAACAATCGCATACTTCATTCTCCGGAACAAAAGCGAGACTGGGGAGCATTCTCATATGGGAAAATTCCAAAAATACTCAAGTTTTTTAAAAATTTCCAAATATACTCAACAATACTCAACTAATTTGTAAATATAATCAAGTTTTTCCAAATATACTCAAGTTTTACCGGATTATTCCAAATATACTCAAGTTTTATTGGATTATTCCAAATATACTCAAGTTTTATTGGATTATTCCAAATATACTCAAGTTTTATTGGATTATTCCGAATATACTCAAGTTTTATTGGATTATTGAAACTAGTATGGAGATCCCAACCACAAAAAATATTTATTAGTACAATCTGCTCGTCTGCTCTACGCGCGTCTTTACAACTTGTACTCGGGCCTACGACCCTCGCTTGTATTTAAAGCATCTCCTTTTCAAATTAAATGTCGTTCTTGATGGTTGGCCGCTAGCTGTCTATTTATATCCGTTCATCCTAGCTACAGGTTTCTATAAGGACAGATTAAATAATTTGGATATTTATGCAAATTTGAACAGATAATTTTCTAGATATATGAGCTTGTCCATGTATAATAATATACCAATTCCAAATATAAAATTAAATATCACTAAGAAACTGTACCAGTGGACCCCTAACTTTGGGACGTGGAGAAGTTATTGTATTGATTGATAATAATTTGATAACAAATAACACAATGGAATGTTATAAATGTATGGCTAGACAGACAGAACACAAATAATTGATTAAATGCCTGAACTTCCTCTCGATCAATTAGATTACTTTCTCAGTATTCCATAATGCATACTTAACATTTGACAGACACTAAAGCATTCGATTATACTAATTGAAATGCTAGCTGCTAATCCATACTGGAACACCCCTCGAGTTTAATTGGCTAAAGGTTTTGACACCTTTTGTGATGGAAGATTTGAATATCTTTTTAGATATTGAACTTATTTGTACATACAATACTAGTATTCCCCACCCCACTGCCAAATTTTAGGTCTGTAGCTTTTACCGGTTCCTCAATCAATTCTGAACAAACACACAAACAAACAAACACAAAAACATTGTGATTTAATATATAAGCGGATACCGACAATTCGCACCACGACAATTCGCACCCGACAATTCGCACCGCGACAATTCGCACCACGACAATTCGCACCACGACAATTCGCACCACGACAATTCGCACCTAATTTGATTGGCCAACTACTTAATCCCAATTTTAATTTTATATTATGGATTCTTACTTAATTAATTTGCGAAAATCTAAATTTAACTTGCCACTCTTGAAAGCATTGTTCTCAGGAAGGTGATATATAGGTTTACAGTTGACTCTTTGAATAAAGTAAATTATGAATCGATATAATATTTTCGAAAATAAACAGGATGTAGAGATGGAAGTATAGCAGCTGAATTGTATTGTTCTTAAAATTGTATTGTTCTTAAACTTCAAAAGTTTTCAAAGGCGTACGAGTCACCTGTTATTATTAAAATAGGCACGCCCTAAGTATAAAAAATAAATCTTAATTTAATTATCAAACATTATACACAAATATATTTTTATTGGCCCCAACAACAACAAGACTAAAGCGGCATGGAAGAGCCTCTTAATCAGCCTTTTAGGCTGATTAAGTCGCAGAGAGGAGGAAGCAAGCTGGTGGAGAGAGGCTATATATATGGGATACAGAGGAGAGCAGGAGAGGTGACGCATTGGCTTTGCGAGAAGAGAGGGGTTTGCAAGGCAAGAGTTCATACACAAGGTACGGAGATAGTGAAGCGCACGAATGAGCACCTCCACGCCCCTGACGAGCAGGCAGTGAGCTGCTGTGAGACCAAGATAGGCATCAAGAGGCGGGCACGGGAGTCGCAGGACAGCTCGCACCACATAGTGGGGGAGAGTATGGTGACGGTATCTGAGGGCACGGCTGTTAAGCTACCCAAGCTGGACAGCCTGAAGCGGACAATACAGCGCCAGCGCGTGCAGCAGCTGGCAGCCCCGGTGCAGCCTGCCGGTCTGGAGGAGCTGGTGCTACCGGCAGAGTACCAGCAGACAGCCAAGGGGGAGCAGTTCCTCCTCTACGACTCGGGACCGGAGACGCAGAGGATCCTCATCTTCGGGACACAGCGCAACCTGGAGATGCTGCGACTGTCGGGCTACTGGATGGCTGACGGCACCTTCAAGACGGCTCCCTCCCTCTTCGCTCAGGTGTATGTGGTGCATGCACTCCGTGGAGGACCTCAAGTCATGCGGGATGGTCACCTGCTGCCGAGTCTGTTCGTGCTGCTGCCCAACAAGACGGAGGCTACCTACAGGAGGATGTGGGAGCAGATTCGCCTACTCTGTCCCCTTGCCCAGCCGAGGGGGATGCTCTTGGACTTCGAGAAGGCTGCGATTAACAGCTTTGAGGCGGTGTGGCCGGACACACCGGTCAAGTGCTGCTTCTTCCACCTCACGCAGAACGTATGGCGCAAGGTGCAGGCTGCTGGCTTGCAGGCTGCCTACAGCCAGGACGAGGAGCTGGCTATGCGCATCCGACACCTCCCAGCTCTCGCGTTCGCCCCGATCACGGATGTGCCCGCCCTGTTTGCAGCTGTAGCGACGCTGCTCCCGATGCCAGAGGCCGCCGAGCTGATCCTGTACTTCGAGGGGACCTACATCGGGCGTATTCTCCCAGGCGGCACATACCAGGCGCCGCTGTTCCCTATCGACCTCTGGAACTACCACGTGGAGACGCCCTTCGGACTGCCTCGGACCACCAACGCCGTGGAGGCCTGGCACCGCAGCTTTAACGCCACTGTTGGCTGCCACCACCCTACCATATGGAAGTTCTTAGCTGCCCTGAAGCGGGAGCAGGGCCTTGTGGAGGTGCGGCAGGCTAAGTTCACCGCAGGAGCGGCGCCCACCAAGCGGAGGAGCGCACAGGCTAACGAGAAGAAGCTGGTTAATCTAGTCACCAGTTATTATAGTCGTAGTCGTATTGAGTTCTTGAGAGGAGTAGCACATCATTTCAGTTTGGGAGCGGATTAATACCTATCACTAGGCTGTTAATCCCTCTCTACTGAATTGGTGTGCTACGACTCTTGGGAACTCTATTCTAGTGCGGTCATAATAGCTGGTTGCTAGGTTAGTCAGCTTCTCCTCGTTAGCCTGTGCGCTCCTCCGCTTGGTGGGCGCCGCTCCTGCGGTGAACTTAGCCTGCCGCACCTCCACAAGGCCCTGCTCCCGCTTCAGGGCAGCTAAGAACTTCCATATGGTAGGGTGGTGGCAGCCAACAGTGGCGTTAAAGCTGCGGTGCCAGGCCTCCACGGCGTTGGTGGTCCGAGGCAGTCCGAAGGGCGTCTCCACGTGGTAGTTCCAGAGGTCGATAGGGAACAGCGGCGCCTGGTATGTGCCGCCTGGGAGAATACGCCCGATGTAGGTCCCCTCGAAGTACAGGATCAGCTCGGCGGCCTCTGGCATCGGGAGCAGCGTCGCTACAGCTGCAAACAGGGCGGGCACATCCGTGATCGGGGCGAACGCGAGAGCTGGGAGGTGTCGGATGCGCATAGCCAGCTCCTCGTCCTGGCTGTAGGCAGCCTGCAAGCCAGCAGCCTGCACCTTGCGCCATACGTTCTGCGTGAGGTGGAAGAAGCAGCACTTGACCGGTGTGTCCGGCCACACCGCCTCAAAGCTGTTAATCGCAGCCTTCTCGAAGTCCAAGAGCATCCCCCTCGGCTGGGCAAGGGGACAGAGTAGGCGAATCTGCTCCCACATCCTCCTGTAGGTAGCCTCCGTCTTGTTGGGCAGCAGCACGAACAGACTCGGCAGCAGGTGACCATCCCGCATGACTTGAGGTCCTCCACGGAGTGCATGCACCACATACACCTGAGCGAAGAGGGAGGGAGCCGTCTTGAAGGTGCCGTCAGCCATCCAGTAGCCCGACAGTCGCAGCATCTCCAGGTTGCGCTGTGTCCCGAAGATGAGGATCCTCTGCGTCTCCGGTCCCGAGTCGTAGAGGAGGAACTGCTCCCCCTTGGCTGTCTGCTGGTACTCTGCCGGTAGCACCAGCTCCTCCAGACCGGCAGGCTGCACCGGGGCTGCCAGCTGCTGCACGCGCTGGCGCTGTATTGTCCGCTTCAGGCTGTCCAGCTTGGGTAGCTTAACAGCCGTGCCCTCAGATACCGTCACCATACTCTCCCCCACTATGTGGTGCGAGCTGTCCTGCGACTCCCGTGCCCGCCTCTTGATGCCTATCTTGGTCTCACAGCAGCTCACTGCCTGCTCGTCAGGGGCGTGGAGGTGCTCATTCGTGCGCTTCACTTTCTCCGTACCTTGGGTGTGAACTCTTGTATTGCATTCCTCCCTCTTTTCAAAAAGCCATTGCCACCCTCTCCTCTCTCTCCTCTCCATCAGGTGCAGCTACCAAAGAAGCAAGGACAGAGGTCAAGAAGTGGTAGCTGCACCTACATCTCTCTCCACCAGCATACGACAACTTAACTTAACTATATATTAACTTTACACTAAACAAATTAATTCTTCTACATAACTCTACAACTATCAACTTAATTCTTCTACATAACTCTACAACTATCAACTTAATTCTCCAACTTAATTCTTCTACATAACTCTACAACTATCAACTTAATTCTCTATTTAATCCTACAACTATCAACTTAAATTCTCCAACTTAATTAATCAAATATTCATTAATTTTTATCTATTTTGTTATAATTATATCATTATTTTATGTTTGTTGTAAAATGTATTTATTAAATCATTCTAATATACTATTTAAACTCTTAAGCGAAATGAATAACTGACAGGGATTAATTATTGTCCTCAAGGAATTTGAACTATGTTAGTTAGTTACCCTAATCCGAGCAGCGGTGTTCTGATTCAAAAAAATCTGTTCCGATTAGTTAATCCGTTCGGATTAATGAAGTAATGTTACAGTTTATGGACGTGCCTGGTGTATCCGCGTGACTGTATGCTATTCATTAATAAATCACTAATAGAACTAAGTAACTAAACTGAAATCATGCAGGTGGAGCCAGCAGGTAAATCACCAAACTTCAATATGTACAGTGAATTTAAAGAAACATACAATGGTATCTAATTTTAAATGTCACATACTAATTAGTTCCCACTTGACGCCTTGTACCCATAAATCGGTAACGTATGTCTCATTGTATGCTGTGTTGCCATCTAAAATTGAGGGCGAATCGGCTAAAAACTGAAAGAGTTATTCCCAAATATGTGCCTTTATAACGTCATAATCCCGTTATTTCGTTTAGAAACCCCATAGATCGTTGTCAGCGTGTAAAATTACCCCTGCATGCAAATTTTCAGATTTCTAGAGCTTGTGGTCTTTCCTATTAATTCTGGACAAACACACAAAAATTGTACTTTTGATTTGCCGTAGAACTCGGTTAAGACGTACCACCTGGGAAACAAGAAAAAGTACGTACTAACCGAGGTACAAGTCGAATACTGTGTTCAATGATATGAATACGATGTAAGATATTCAAGTCTTTAAAACATACCGTACTTTTAACGATAAGATTAAAGTATTTTAGTTGTCAGCTACTCACTTAAATCAAATACTAACTGAGTTCCGCTGATAGTTTTATAGAGTACGAACTAACCGAATTAAGATGAATACATTTTATTTACTTGGTAATATAAATTGATACGTCTTATCCGACTACGTATTAACGAATCATTTATAATGGATCAGATAGGGAAAAAGATCGGTTATTCGAGAACAGTAAGTACAGTTGAAACCAGTTTTTTCTAACCATTTCTTTTCAGATAAAAATAATAAGAAAAAACCGATAATTAGAAAAAACCGATGAAAAATACAAGTAAAGTTGGAATTTCTTACAAATGATTGCATTACTAATAGTTAGAATAAACCGATAAGTTAGAATAACCCGAGTAACTTAGAATAAACCGGTTTCGACTGTAGTATCCGAGAGTACGTGCTAAACGAGTTAAACTGTATAAATTAATTAATTAAATAAGCATTAATTTGAATTAAAAAGTTTCAAAGATATAATCTAGATTGAAAAAGTTAAATTTAGAATAACTTTATCTAATAGAATTTACGTAATGGAATCAAAATGTTTTGGGTAATCATAATCACTTTGACTAACGGTTTGTCTTTGTACTTCGTATATTTGAAAACAATTCCAAAACAATAATCAATACGTATTCTTAATTCAACTTGATCTAATAGAATTTACGTAATTGATTCAAAATGTTTGGGTAATCACTTTAAGGTTTTTCTTTTGTACTTTCCGTATATTTGAAAACAATTCCAAAACAATAATCAATACGTATTATAATTCACTAGATCATAACTGGATAACATTTCTTAAATATAATTTAGCTAGCAACGATGAAACCAATAAAGAATAGTCTTAAAATTCATTTATCTAACATTTGTTCAATGCATTTATCTAACGTTTGTTCTAAATGCAATTAAATATTTATTGTGCCATTAAATTGGCCAATCAAATTAGGTGCGAATTGTCGTGGTGCGAATTGTCGTTGGTGCGAATTGTCGTTGGTGCGAATTGTCGTGGTGCGAATTGTCGCGGTGCGAATTGTCGGGTGCGAATTGTCGTGGTGCGAATTGTCGGTATCCGCAAATAAGATAGACTAAATATAGCCTTTCTAAACTTGAGTAGATCTGTGAATTTACTGAAAAGTTGAGTAGATTTGGAATTTATTGAAAAAACTTGAGCAGAATTGGAATTATTCTGAAAAACTTGAGTAGATTTGGAATTATTTTGAAAAACTTGAGTAGATTTGGAATTATTTTGAAAAACTTGAGTAGATTCGGAAAGATCTAGTTTTATATTTGAGTATCAGTAAAAAGTTGAGTATATTTGGAAATTTTTAAAAAACTTGAGTATTTTTGGAATTTTCCCATTCTCATATAGAGGGCAAAATCTGGATCTTCCATATACTGATTCGTTAATCCCAATGATTGGATTTTCCGATAAATATTCTGGGAAAAATGGAAGAAACAGCCAGATACAACAGCTACGAATCCTTCTTCAAATGCGTTGATAGCTGCCTTTTCGAAATCTAACATTACGTACAAAGGATTCAATGCTGGTTCTAAGTCTAACAATTTTCCTAACATCCTGCTGTAAGTCAGCTCCGTTTTTTCTG
This sequence comes from Hexactinellida sp. DTS-2022, assembly GCA_028753945.1. NCBI lineage: Eukaryota > Metazoa > Porifera > Hexactinellida > Hexactinellida sp. DTS-2022. Next base: position 1,285,740 of record JAPNXP010000012.1, on the reverse strand, counting down.
TAACCAATACATATACACAAGGGAAGATATACCCATCTTTTTCCGCGTGAATAGTGTACAGTTGATAGAACTGCTGCGGTGCAACTTTAAAAGTTCCATCTGCATACCAAGATTGAGATGTCTTTAGAATCGATATCATTTTAGCTGTCGCAAACATGATCATTCGATTAATGTCTCCAGCTCCAGAATCAAATTGTAAAAATCTTTCACCTTTTGAAGTTAACTTGTATTTTTCCAGGATTTGGATTTCAGAAGCATGTGCTGGGTTACCGAAAACTTCTCGACCATGCTTGTGCTTGCGAATAGTTCGTTTTGTTGAATCTGTTTTCGGCAGTTTCACAAGGCTTGAATCCACCAAGGTCGCAACCCCTATAGCGAAAATAGACCTTGTACTCTCCTCTGAGTTTTCACTCGCACGTTCCTTCATTATGTTATATCCTTTGAGCATATCAATTCGTGGCACATCAGGGCCATGTGTATGACTGTCCTGGATATCTTTGATGCAGTTTGGTTTGACAATAACTAAACCACTCCCGGTTGTAACTCTTGCTTTGCATTGGCCGCGATTCTCACACACCCAGTATTCTAATTCAGTCGAAGATTTATTTAATGTGTAAATAAATCCTGTGATTACAAGCTTATCTTTGCCTCTCGTGCTTCGGATAGTTTCAGCAATGAAAGGAGTTGCCATTTTTTGAAAAAGTAATAATGCACATGATAGCAAAAAGCCGTTTATATACAGGAGAATAATTGATAATTAACACTTAAGAGTTATAATAGAAATAGCTAATTGCCACCCCTGATTTAAAGTGTCTATCATAAACGAGAAGCACTAAATATACTTTTGCGAAGCCAATAATTTAGAGGAGTTAAATTCCGTTGACAAAAATTCCGGCGACGAAAATTCCGGGACGAAAATTCCGGGACGAAAATTCCGGCGAAGAAAATTCCGGCGACGAAAGTTCCGTTTACCCTTTAATATAATTATTAATTATATAGTCCTAAACTTCATCCAGGGGTGCCGAACCCAGGGGGGCAGGTGGGGCCTAAGGTTCCTAGCCCCTTCATCAATTTCATAATTTATATTATAATTATTGTTGTTATTAAGGCTCGACCAAGACCTCAGCTCTGATACGACAATTCAAATCCAAAAAGTTGGTAAATGGATTCGTCAAGACCTTTCGCGATACATTTTTGTTTTGAAGGAATCCAAAGAATTCTGATAACATAGTTTTCCATATTCATAAAATTTTACAGTTTACAGTGTCTTTAGTTTACTTTAGTTACCGTATTTACTCGAATAATCGCCCCTCCCCAAAAGTAGCAAATTAAAATTTATTATCGCTGCCCAGAGCAACATCTTTATCTAATAAAAATCTCGAAACGATTATCAAGCCATTACGTATTATGAATAAATTGTAATAAAATGTGATATTCAGAATGGCGATAAACCAAGAATAATCGCCTAGGCGAGTAAATACAGTAAATACGGTAGTTTGTTTGGACATTGTTGGTGTTCTCAAAGATACTTCTAGGCCCCCAAAGTTGTTAGTTTGTCTTCTAATTATGGGCCCCCGGCCCCGAGGACTCAACACGTTTCCTGGTTGTTGAATTACTATTAAGTTGTGAGCGCGAGTTCAATAATAGATTTTGCATTATAATAATTGGGAATTAACACATAAATTTGGCCGATCATGCAGCTTGATTGTACTATATATTCAGTAAGTAATTTCTTTAATTCTGAATAAATCGAGCGAGTGACAATCTTTTAGAATAGTAATACTCAGGGTTTTTTTAAGGCCGATCTTGGTGTAAAATTTGCACCAATATTTTTCGGAGTTACACCACGATTCGGGTCGGCTGCGGACTCTGCAGTGTTGAGTTATACCAAGGTCTCAACCTTAAATAAACCCTGGTAATACTATTTGAGACTTTTGTAAGTTAAAATCGGGAATAAACATTATTTACTAAATAAAACTAAATTATGTTGTTGGTTGGTCATATTCATCAGGTTCATTCGGGTTTTCAGGGAGCTCTTTGATTTTATAATCAAAAGACTAGTTACATCAGGCGCGTTATTTTGAAAGAAAACTTCTAGTCGTGCGAAAATCGAGAGATGCCCCCATAGAAGCAATACAAATTATCGATCTTAGCCGCGTGTGAGCGAGCTCAAACTAAATTAAGGCGCACAGAATATTTTGCTTGGTTCAAATCTTGGTTAAATTTATTTAAGTCATTATCCACAGTAAATCTTATTTCAGGTTACAACAATGAAAGTTAGAATTTATCTAATTTTCCAAGTAACTTTATACAAAATTTCAGGTTTATTATTGGAAAATATTACCATATAAATATTACTATGATTTAAGAATTATACAAACATACCTCATCTAACCGTGAATATGAAGAGTGTTTCTGGTCATTAATTCACTGTATTCGACTGCACAGTGAATCCATAACGATTATTAATGTTTAATTAATAAAGATATTTTTCTCCCTCAAATACAGCTTTACTCACAACATTCTTAGAATGTAGAAGTGTACACTAAAACATTTTGTAGCTAGAATGAAAATGGTGTAAATTAATATCCATTTTAAAATACAAAATACATATCCCTCCATACATTAGATTTGTTAAAGTACATTCCTTTAATGTATTACAAGCATTTTAAGTAAGGTTCATACAAATATGCTAAAGAAATTATCACATTATCAGAAATTATAGTTTTCTAAACATAGGAATATTGATCAAGAGAATTACCTACCAAGTACTGAATGCGTACGTACAAATATTCCGTAACAACTGATTATCAATTACTATTTGGCAAATAGTATTCTGTTGCAACCAGGCTTTCATAATTCAGACCAAATTTTTCGCGCGCCAAGATTTAAATCAACCTCGTTCACACCCGCCTAAATTACTCATTTTGTATTGTCTATGGGAGCATCTCTCGATTTTTGCGCGCCTAGATTAAAATCATGCCAAAATTACGCGCCTCCAGGCGGGTTGCATATGCCTGGATGAAACCCTGTTTGCAACCTTGATGTATTTCAAATTTTCAATACTTACTGTATTTTTCGAAACTTTAGAAACACAACCGTAACCATGGCAAGTTTCACAAGAAAACGTCTCCACTTAATAGAGTCACTTCGGGACCAGGTTACTTTGACCCGATTAAGCGGAGAAATATATTAACCGGTGGCTCTATTAAGCGGAGCCGACTGTATATCGATATCGTGATTGACACTGTTCTCGTAAACTAATTTGGAAGTAGCAAGTTTAGTTCAGTTTCAAAATGAGGATATCAACCACACAATTCAATTTAATTCCTTAATTAAAATAGTTTCCACTTCAAATTACACGATATCGATTATATCACATAACCTACTTATGTTTGTGTTTTTTCGACTGCAATTACAGTAAACTCCCGTTTTAACCAAACCGGATATAACAAAGTGGAGATTTCCCCCCATAGCACTAAATGCATTAATTAGTAACCGCTTTTAACGAATATCCGGATATAACGAAGGGATTGACTGGTCTCAAGCACTTTGTTATAATGAGAGTTCACTGTAATTTCATATTTAATTGGGTCGAGTCTATGTAGTTTTGATGTACAGTAGTTAATATATACAGTAGATCTCGGATATAAGAACATTCTACTGGGAAATGGTTGCCATATAGCCTTGTATAATTTATGCTAGTTATAAGACATGTCGGATTAATATAAGAACATTATAAGCAGTTCCCGACGATGTTCTTATAACCGGCATCCACTGTATAGATATACCAAAGACTTTTAGACTGAAGCTCGATCCTTAATTTGTATATTAGAGATATGAACCAATCAATGCTTTGAATATGTCCGTGTAATTAGACATTACGCCTTGGTAATGACTAATGATGCACCACATCATGGGCGTAAACTTTTTCAAAACACCCATGGTGCCTCGACACATTGTTCTTCCCCTAATTATATATTTCCTGAATAACTATTTCATTTTGTGTTAATGTGTCTTAATTTTTTGTTTAGAAAAAATTATTTAGCCGCCATCTGCTAAAGTAAGTTTGTGGGGCTAATTTCGGGTGGGAAATGCTAGGGTGCCAGGCACCGTTGGCACCATGGCATCACAGCCGCCAGGGGCCAGGCACCCGCCGCACACCCCAAGTTTACGCCCCTGCACCACATATATTTGTTTGTTTACTTATGTTAATTGTTTATAGATCATAACAAACCAAACACGATCACCAGTTATTGTACTCAGACAAAAAGTGAGTTATCTTTTATTAATTCTGTGTATCTCATGACTTCTATACTCACTATGTTTGAATTGTTCTAGTCTCAAATATTAGGGCGTATGTACAGTGTATTATACAGCCATTTGTAAATACGCTCCTAATCCTGGTCTGATCCAATTTTCACACGCCTAAATTACAAATTAATGTTATGGTATAAGAGAGGATTCCAAATTTACGCGCTCCTAAATTCAAATTTTCCAAAAGTCATGCTCCAAAAGGAGCGTCTCGCTCTCCTGGATAATTCCTTGGTATGTAATACCTCTCGGAGGATTATAGTTCTAATATACACGTAGTAGTATAGTCAATTTTGACAATGAACAATGAAACAATGAAGCTTTAAATCTGAATTAGAAACACTAAATGGAATCAAACCTTGTCTTCTAACCTTTTCAGTGTCACCTTTTATTATTAACAAAACAATAGACCCTCGCTAATCCGAAAGGCGCGGCAGTGATAACTAAATGATTCAAAAAGTTATGTTCCAATTAGTGAATTCGTCCGGATTAGTCAAGTACTACATATTCTATAAGTATGTCTAAAATGAGAACGTCGATAATTTTCCCACTTAGATTATAAATATATTTTTGGATCTCCCGTTCGGATTAGCGAGGTTCGGATTAGGGAGGGAGTACTGTAGCTGTATTTTATAATAGTTAATATTTCCATCAACAGTCAACATTAAATATGTATAACAAGTTAACAACTGAGAATAAGTTTTAATGACGTAGTGTAAACACAGAGAAATATATATACGGAACAAAATGGGAAATGAAGTTTGTAACTTAACATTAACTAAATTCCAAATATATACTGACCAAATTACTAATTCCTATATATTATGTCCTATTAGCTATTGTTTATTAGAAACAATCACAATAACATGTCTTTATATCTATCAAATTGGTAAAATCTATACTATTAAATTTGTATGTACTAGCACGCTTCGTTCCTATTAATAACTCTCGTGTTCATAGCTATCATCATTGAGGTCTTCTGGCTATTCCGTATAATGGGCTCTTATGAGTCAGCAGATTTGCCCTCTCCTAGCGTTACCCTCTGACTCATATCGTGTCAGTAAGTGTCCAGTGGTTTTTATACATAGTTTAGGAATATTAAGTTTTTTGTAGACATTTGGTCCACTTCTCATATGACAGCATATGACTTTTAATTTAATTCTTCAGTAATACTAAATACCTTTGCCAATATTTTAAACCCAAGCTAAACAGAAAACATTGGTTTGGGATAAACTCCTGAAGCTATAAACCATGTTCTACAATCGTGTTAGTTAAATCTGTAATTACATTAGGGTTGAACATCTATCTTTTGACACATCTATCTCTTGAGCATACATCGCATAATCTGTTTTATTGTTTGGATACTATGTTCGCTTTCTCAATAACCCCATACTAGGCATCTCTAACCTCGCTCCTATCCAGTTTGGACTTGGCTACTGAGCATGAATTATGTAGGAGCATGTCTTTGCGATAAAAATTCTCTGAAATTGGTGGACGATTCTTTATCTCGCAACTCCCAAGGATAAAGTACAATTTTCAAAACAGGTCCACTGTATACTAGAAATAATGGTGATTAAACAGTACCATACGGCATATGGTATAGAGTAGCAGAGCCACTTCAAAGGACTAATCGCTACCGTCACCACAATATATTCTGACACTTCTTCATTCTGCTAAGCCTCAAAGTCCTGATCAATGTCAGCACTTAGGGGAATAACAATTTGATCAAATTATAGGACTGGTTTGTATTCATTCGAAAATTTGAAGGTATAATTTGAATTTAGTTCGAATTAACGGATGTTGACACTTGAGACTTGTCTGTATAATCGTCCTGCATTTAATTAGTGAATAAGTGAATACGTTCAACATGTATTCATAATTATAAATACTACAATTGTCATAATATCTGAACTGAGTACCAATGCAGGCGCGACACGTCCTTTCGAAAAGTGGTACGGCGCTGAAAATTTTACGTATTTGTATGTGGTCCGGCGATTATTAAATCATGAAATTATCAATTAATTATTTAATTTCGAACAGATAGAGGTGGTATAGCAAAGCTTGCCATCCTGAAAAGTGTTCCGGCGCTCGCCGCACCAGCCGTGCCGCCCCTGCATGTATGTATTTGCTCCCTATGTGCTAATGTTCTTAAAAACGCCACAATCATAGCATAGTAATGAAGAGATCGTATTTATTGTTTCGTATTGCTAGGGAGTACGCTTTCTCGATGGATTTAGATAAATTATCCGCTGTGAATGGGCTATCTGCGAATCTAACTTAATCTGATATTGTACAACTGAAACAACTGATTAAAATCCCGGAAGGATTGTGTGGGAACATTTCAGAAGGAATCCATTTCCTATCCGCAATATAACTTTGGAAAGAACACAATCCATTCCTATTTCATCAGGCATTGGACGATATATGAGCTGACCTTGTAGCACAGGCATGTATGATACAAATGTCAATGAGTGTGGAAGCACGGGTCATACACCGCGCTCGTCACACCATTGGGGCTGTCAACCGGTAGGTTTCGTCCCATCACAGGGACTCATCAGGAGGGTAACCCTCGACCTACACCATGCGGACCACACACCGCTGGTTACCAGGACACGCTCACTAGTCCCTACCCGACGTGCCCACGCCAGGTACTCCTGAGGCCTGTCATGATCCCACATCATGACACAATGGTTGTGTGTCTCATCGCCCTATGAATCTGAAAGGAACTTTCCATTAAGACGGTAGAGCTACTGAAATCTGAAATAAGACAAAGCGAATGGCTAGTGATATTCATAAGTGTAAGCGAAGATATTGAAGAGAAAGTTGGCTTCAGATTAATAACTGGAGAGAATCGAGCGAAATGACATTACATATTAAGAAACTGGAACCATACGAAAAGATAGTCTCTGAAATGGAAGAGGGATAATTTGAGAGTAAATTGAAAAAGGAACAAAACAAATGTTAGGAAAAGATGAAACAATAATTATGCCTAGAACATCTGTAAAAGAACTATTTTTAAACAAAAACCGAAATAAATTAATAGGGAAGACGAGACTACCTACAATGAGATTGCATACCTCAGGAAAACACCAGTTGGCTTTAAGGAGGAATTATAACTTAATGAATCAACAGGACCTGAAATTTGGTGCCTGATAGGGAATCCAGGCTGTGGCAAAACATTTCTAGCAAAGAGAACAGCCCTGAGGTTCAGTAGAAATGAATTAGTTGGCATTCAATACACAATCTCGATTCCATGTCGCAATACAGACTGGCACTCTATGGAGTCCACACGGTATGAAGAGGAAAAGAAAGTGGGGTCTGAATTTATTCAAAAGTGGCTGTGTTTGGGATTGTCTGTGGGACCCAGTTGTACAATGGATTTAGCAAAACATTTAAATGAATCAAGTGGAGAGGGGCTCCTATTGACAATAGACGGGCTCGATGAGTTTACAAGAAAGATACCATTCGTAAAACATTCCTGTGTCTGCTATTGACACGCCAATCCCTTGTAAAAGCAACAATAATACTCACGAGTAGACCCGGAGCCTGGACAGACATCTCCTAGACTCCTACAACCACGAACTTAACGTATACAGATACTATCAAGTGCTGGGATTCTCGCCAGAGAACAGAGACCTCTACTTTAAAAAGCAAATAACAAACGAAACAAAACTGGAGGCTTGTTGGGATTTTGTGGAGGCTGTCTCTGATACCAGTTAACGCGTCACTATTCGTGGCTCTGCTGAAAGGAGAAGACTGTGCCTCCATCAATTTCCTCCAGTTGACTGCAATTTTATCCAAAGTTTGTAATAACAAATTGGCATTTATAGAAATCACAAAATAACAATGTTTTTAGGAAAACCTCCGAATTGAGATACAAACGCATTCTCCCGGTATCACATTTCAGAGGTTTACTGTAATTAAGAATTGATTTAACCAAAATGGTATTGAATAACTTCTTCATATTATGACAAATGCATATTTTGCATTACCCACAAACCGTAAGAAACATCTGTATTTGCTTGTGAAAAGTATTTAGATAATTTAGACACGTTATAATTGTAACATGCATACTAACGTTGGAATTGTAACATAATAGCTAGTGATATTTCTGAGATCTGGAGAAATTCCCAGTTATGGGACCCTCCGAGACGACACTACCAGGAGGTTCGAGTGTGTACAAATTAATTGTATGAGAACACGTTTAATGCATAGGCGCAAAGTTTTACAAGTCTGAGGTTATATTTTGGGGTGCGCGGAGCGAGTGTAGCGAGCGACTTTTTGGGGGTCTGGGGGGCTTGCCCCCCCAGAAAAAAATTGATTGCAACAAATGACATTTTTTGAATGAATTATACGTATATTTTACTATCCTAAATTATATTGAACATTTTATTTTTTATCCAGAGGGCACGGTAACACCCGCACCATTAATGTTGCCCCCCTTCAACTTTTTATTGGGGGGCGCCCCACCCCCTGTTTGCGCCACTGGTTTAATGTGTATTTATTCAAATCTTGTAATGATAGTGTAATAATAATGTAGGAATTGGGGAAATTAAAGTATTTGAACAACCATAATTCGTTTGTCCGATTCGATATTTAATCTCGCAGTTTTAATATGCTATCTTATTTCTGTCTGTAACAACAAACTAGCTAATTCACAAACAATATGGCTTGAGCTGGTTCTCAAACTGTGGTACGCGAGCTCCTTCTAGTGGTACGCGGAACTATAGGCGGAGGGAGGAGGAGTCAGGGAAGGGGGGGGACACACTTGCTCCTCCCCTAATTAAGCCATTTGAATTGTTGGCAGTTCATTGTTGATATTATTCAACAACGTCAATACCTTCAATTCTCTAATGTTGCTAGAGTACATACTAAATCAATTGTATATTGTTTTTGTTAGCAAATTATGCTTCCTGCAGGTAGATTACTAGTTAACATTAACTCTGCAAAGAAATCCTGGGGGTATACTCCTCAAAAACCCCTTAGGTCGCTCGATACGCTCGCTGCTTGTACATTTGACCGCCCGCAGAGACTTTCTCCTAGCTATGCCCTTGAGAGTGGGTAGACCATTATACTTTAAAAATACATCAAAATTGAAATGTTATTAAATAGAATAGAAATGTAATTTAGTACGATATGATGTACGTCGTTTTCAGGGGTGTATTTAAATATCGATCATTATGGTGGTACGCGGAGACCCTAATATTTGATGAAGTGGTACACGCGTGAAGTGTTTGAGAACCACTGCGCTAGAGTATAGAGTTCCTGCGGGAAAAGAATAAGAATTAATCGCAAGTTCGCAATAACTAAAACGGAAAATTGAGCTTCTCTTGTAATGCGAGAAAACCGAGAGACACGAGCGAGCAGCCCCTTCGGCTATTTATTTATGCCGTGAATGTAGCGGCCCCGGAATTCGGGGCCAGCGGGCCCATTTCCGACGCCTATGCGAACGAATCCTACCGGAAATTTAGCTAAAGCTAGCTAAGGTGAGTTAATAGCCAATTTCGTTCGAAAGCCCACCTTGGTGTCAAAATGTTTCTATTGAGTAGGTGGCATAAATACTGGGTAGATACGAACTACATAAGATAGGAAAGTTATATAAATGAAGCCAGTACGCTCTTAACGTATCAGTTATGTGAATAGTAATAAACCCACTAATTATTTACTTAAATATACAGTAGAACCTCGTTAGTACGAACACGGTTAATACGAACACTATTTCAGTCCATTCAAAGCCTCTCAGTAGAAATGACACCGGTGAATTCGTATTCGGGTTAAGGCGTACGCAATATTGACGGCCCTTGGTGTTAGTACTAACGAAGTTCTACTGTAGTTATTTAACTTATTTTATTAGTCATTTTCTAATTTTAATAGGTAAATCTTTAATTGCAAAATCAACATTAATTTCTCAATTGGCAACCATTGACAAACAACAACAAATTGACTACATCTCAAATCTCTTCATATTTTTATTATTTTAATGAGCAAGGGGCCTACTTCAATTGAGCACTTGGAGAAAAGATTAGATGCATTAGCGAACAAAAGTAGATGCATTTCCTAAAAGATTTGAACGTATAGAGAGGAAGGTGGATTCACTATTCAAAAATTTTACTACCTTTTTAGACTTACGCACCCCTCAACTTTCAAAATCAACTCTCGCACCCCCTGGCAAACGAAATATTTATTATTATTTTTATTATTATAAACAGTAATTGTACTTCTTTAGCACTAAATTTAACGAGACCACTATTAATTTGTTATTAGACATATAGGTTTATCGTATGTGTTTAGAAATCATATTTTGTAAACGCAAGCAAGGCCCTAGGTCCGAGGGTAAGTTGTGAGGAGGCTATTAGCGGGAGCCCTCTGTTGTGTATATTGAAATATAAATATCTGTAAACATTGAGTAAATTACTACCAATTAAAAGACCTACAGTAAACTCTCGTTCTACGTACACAAGGGGGATCAATGAAATTTTTACTTATTATCCGGACTTACCTCTTATCCGTGTTCTTACTAACGAGAATCTACTGTATATTGAACTTTTCATTTTACTAATTAGACAAATGATAAATGGACATTGAAATACCAGATGATGAGCCCATCAGACCAAACCGTAGAAAGAAGAATTCACAGATACAGTTCATCAAGATCAAAAAGAATAAATTAAATATATGTTATTCAAATGAACAAAGTTTTCATGAATTTAATGGGAATAATTGTAGAGAGTTATTAGAAAAATCTCTGGAAAATTTTAAGGAATTAATGAGGAAATTAAAATGTGACCTCCCTTCAAATCAAGACATGTTTCAGCCTCATCAAACGTACAGGATTAGTTGGAAGAGCGAATTGACTGTAGAGAAAGTGAATGAGATTATAGATGGTAATATATCAAAGGAATCTGGATTACTAGAACCCGATCGCTTACTAACAGACAACACTAACGATTACATTAGAACCGAGAGTACCCCGATTGACCAACCATCCGATGAATGGATGGAAATAAACGATTCTGAATATTCAACGAAGAAAACAATTCAACTCAAATTGCCAGGAAATATTCTTAGGAAAGGAAAAATAGGAAATTTGAAAATATCAGAAAACAAATTGACAGAAATTATCGACGTAGAAATTTTTGAAAATTCCTACCAAACAACACAAAAATCACAACCTAATCTGGATACAAACACAACACAAACAGAGCTAGCTTCCAAACAAATGAAGAGTACATTCTTACCTCCCAGACACATTCCTTCTCTAGCTGAGCAGCTCAACTACCACCCAGTAGAGGTACCGACAATGGGCTCTGTTATCAATCGTCTCAAGAGGTTCCATGAAACACAGAAAGATGCAAACTCTAACCCTAGCAGCCTCACAAGCAATTCCCGTGCAAAACATGTGCAGCAATACGAGGAGGAGACTTATAAGGAGAGAGCCAAGCGACTGAAGAAGGAAAATAGCGCTTATGCTTATCGAGGCGGGCGGTCTCGCCGCAGGAAACAAGAGTCCGAGTCTTCGGAGGAGGAGGCGACACCCCCAGACTCTCAATTTGTTTCAGCTTTTCACATTAAACAGAGCAGCCAGAAGCCTTTTGTGCCTCCGATGTCCAAACCCGGAGACAAGGAAGACAACCCGAGTGCTAAGGGCGCAGAGTATAAGCAGGACGAGTTCCTAAAGGCTATTGATAAAAAACTGGTAGATATGATTATGAACGAGATTGTGGACCATGGACCGCCAGTGCACTGGGATGACATAGCCGGATTGGAGTTCGCTAAAGCTACGATTAAGGAGATCGTAGTTTGGCCTATGCTACGTCCCGATATCTTCACTGGGCTGAGAGGGCCGCCGAAAGGAATCCTTCTCTTCGGCCCTCCAGGGACCGGCAAGACTCTAATCGGCAAATGCATCGCCAGCCAGGCAGGGGCTACCTTCTTCAGCATCTCCGCCTCCTCCCTCACCTCCAAGTGGGTGGGGGAGGGCGAGAAGATGGTGCGGGCGCTGTTCTGCATAGCCAAGCAGCGCCAGCCAGCCGTCATATTCATAGACGAGATAGACTCGCTCCTGAGCCAGCGGTCAGACAGAGAGCAGGAGTGCTCGCGACGCATGAAGACTGAGTTCCTGGTGCAGCTGGACGGAGCCACCACTCAGAGCGACGAGAGGATACTGGTCGTGGGCGCGACTAATCGGCCGCAGGAAATCGACGAAGCCGCGAGGAGGCGACTCTCAAAGCGGCTCTACATCCCGCTGCCAGACGGGGCGGCTAGGAATGCGATAACCAATAAACTCATGTCTGAGCAGGCCCACTCTCTCAGTGAACAAGATGTGGACGGAATAGTGTCAAAAACCGCGGGTTTCTCGGGAGCAGACATGACTAATTTGTGCCGAGAAGCCGCGTTAGGTCCGATCAGGTCTCTGAACGTCGCAGACATATTCCAAGTCTCGAAGGAAGAAGTTCGGCCTATAAACTATGAGGACTTTATTAATGCATTGTCACTCGTGAAACCGAGCGTCTCTGAAAATGACTTGGAGGTGTACATACAGTGGAATGACAAGTTTGGTAGTACAAGTCTTCCTCGCAATATTATATAATTATTCAATTGTTAGCCACTACATACTCTGTATATTACTGTCGATGCTGAACCTGTGTGAGTAAATTTACTGATTACCTAATTGAATTAATAACTAATTCATTCCTATTCAATATATTCTCCGCACTAAGCTCAAATGGAGGATTTAAGAGTACACTATATTAGGCTAATAGATCAGCAAACTTTCGAATAGGAAATATCAACACTATATTCTAACTATAGTTTCAACAAGATTATATAAAAATGATGAATGAATATTACATGGCCTATTGGGCCAGGCTTGGACCGGGTCAAGAATTAATGACCCGGTTGACCCGGTAAGTAAGTATACAGAGACCAGCGATACCAAAGTAGTTTCAATTGAAGTACTATGTCTCATAAATATTAACTCCTTACTATATAATTAGATGAATCTTTCTAAGTTTTATAATACTGTGAAGAACCGGGTCAAATCAAAATTAAGTGACTCGGTTGACCCGGTCCAAGCCGGACCCGGTAGTGCAGTGACCCGGAATTTCAGCGAATATTGTACCCGGTCCAAGCCTGTATTGGCCTAATTAATACACTGCCGTAAATGTCACCGTGGCAGCCAAATAATCTAAAATTTAAGTTGTTCCGACTAGATTTTAGAAAATGCTGTCAGCACAGCTGTTTATTTAGATTTTTATTCAGGCGGAATGTATTTATATATAACGAGCCCCTCGATCACGGCCGTTTTGCTACGGATCACTCAACCGCAACTTGGTCGTACACTCGCTGATATACCCATAGTCATGAACTTGTTTTTACACTATTACTTCGCGAAAACAAAACAAAAGGTTATATGAGCATATACTACAAATTAAATTGAAAGTCGTCGAGTTAACAAACAATCAGAAAGAATTCAGAAAAGTCTCAAAGTAGCAAAAAGTTAAGAAAAGGAAATGTTAGATATGTAGTGAATTGGAATATCAAAATTCAAAATGATTGAATGCAATGTTGGGAGTTCTGAGATGTGACTATAATCCTCCCTTCTACATCTATTGTTATTCCCCTAGGCTTTATGAAATCTCCTCTCTTCTCGCCTTCTTTCCCGAATTTATGTATTAACTCTCCTCCAAAAGAGAAGATAGAAACACAATGCCTACAAATGTCAGTGATGAGAATATTTAAGGATTCATCAAGCATGAAAGAAAAAGGTGAAACAACTGCATTACCTTCACCCGAAGGAATCATCTCACGAATCAACTGATGGGAATATGTGTACAGAGACACACAGAAATTACGATCGGACAATACTACAATCTCATCAGAAGTTAGTTTGACATCAATAGCTCCATAAATATCATGAATAAAGGAGTTGAATTTGAGATTTAAATTCAAACATTGAATTCTATTATTTTCATGTTCAGCTATATATATTCTATCTCTCTCAGTGGAAATATCAAGTCCTCTTGGTCTGTCAAACTCTAATTCCTTCTTTCCTTTAACTCCAACTGAGTTAAGGTATTTCCCTTCAGTAGAATATAAATTGAGAGAATGAGAGCTAAATTGTGTCACATACACCTTGTTCTGTTTGATACAAATACGAGATGTTATGTTCATCTTATCACTGAATTGGAATACAAATTCAAATGATTTGTTATAAACTTGAACACGATTATTCCTTGCATCACAAATGTAAATATAATTATTCACGGGATTAATAGCTATACCGGTTGGATACCAGAACACACCAGGTGGAGATCCCTCTTTGCTGTGTTTCCCAAATACCGCAACAGGATTTCCTATCTGCTTGTAGTATCGTATTCCTACTTTCGCAGCATTAAGTCGTATCTCACCTGCTACACTCAGTTTCTTCTCTAGCTCCACATCCCATTCCAACGATACACTCTTGTAGGTTTCTTTTGCTGTTCGGAGTTTAGTGTTTAGTTCCGCAATACGTGCATCAATAGGAGCAGCACTTTGCTCAAAGATAAGTTTATTCTCATTTCCCTTGAGAGCGTCTCTGAGGCCCTCCTTCGAAATGGAAAGTTCTTTGATTTGTTGAGTTATCCCATCTCCCGTGAACTCGTCTACCAATCTCTGTAACTCTGCTAACAGATCAGCTTCTCTAGCCTGTAGCAGCTCGTGAGCTCTTATGAACTTAGTGCGTATCTCGCTACGCACTCTCTCCACGTGAGAGAGGAAGCTCTCTTCTCCCACACCATAAGCACTAGCCATTGTATAGTGTACTACAAAATAAATAATGAAATAACTCGTATCCACTGAATACAAAGTACACATGAATCGAAATACAGTTGACTCTGCTTAATAGGGTCAGTGTTGTTCCAGGGTAGTTTGACCCAATTAAGCAGAGAAATCGAATAACCAAAATATTTTGAGTCAAACTGTAATTCCATCCTATAAATCCTGTGTTTTTTTTACCCCATTAAGCGGAGAAATATATTAACCGGTGGCTCTATTAAGCGGATTCTATTGTATATCACTAATCAATAGTGTTTGGTCTGTTGTATGACATGGTAAGTAAACGTCATAAAACAGGTCCTTCCGATTATTGAACTATTTGGTTGCAATCTTGAAAACACATAAATTTTAGTGCTGAAACGAATATTCGGAAGCAACGAACGAACCTTTTTCTAAACGAACGAATATTCGAATATTCGTTCGTTTTGATGACTAAGCATTTAATCAATTTATCGACTCAAAATACAGTGCAAAATAGATATTTGTTGATGTCACAATTGTAATCATAGTGACAAAGTGTATTAGACACAAGTTACTTAAGGTTGTACATTACTGCAAAATAAACTAACTGATTAATTGGAATATACTAATCCAGTGATCGCAGAAGTTGTTGAATATTTAGTCTAATTTGCATATAATTCATTGTAAAGAGCCTGTCCGTGTGTAATATACCTTTAAGACGCGAAAAGGGATTGACCTCCTGGCCAGGCAACAACACCATCCCTAGTTAGGGATGCTTACGCCTCTCCTAGTCACAGTAAATATTCCCGCGTTATAAGGGCTCTCTTTCATTATCAAACCATTTTGTGAATTTCCTGAAATATTTCCCCAAATTTCTATCCCAAATTTCTATCAAGTGGGGATGCTCACCTAATAGCAATATTGTGTATTAGCAAGTTCCCAAGCGAGCATTTAATGTTAATAATGTTTCTCTATTAGCAAGGATATTTCGTGCAAAATGCGACTTGCTATTACGCCAACTGTAGTTTGTTTGAATTTATAACAATTAAGCAAATATTTTTGTGAGCTTAATTATACTCTTACTATGAGTATTCCAAACAAATTGCTCCTACCAACTTGTTAACTTGTTTCTAAGTTTAATATTTCCCTTCCCTCCTACCAAATTTACAGTATCTAACTCTTTACAGTTCTTCAACCAATTGTGGACAAACAAAAGACGATTTGTAGGGTTGAAACGAATAAACCGAATATTCGGATATTCGTTCGTTTACAAACGAATATTCTTTGAAACAAATATTCGTTTACTACTCTTCGACAACAACATGACTTTTGTTTAGATTAGAGAGATCGTAAAAATAAATTCCTACCTAACTGAGTATTAAATCAAATCCTAAAGCTGGGTTCAAAACAGAAAATAAATAGATCCCTTATGCTTATGGGGTCCACACTCCACAGCCGAAAAAGTTTGCAATTAGTGATCTACAATTTTATTGTTACGTGCTACCTATATGTTGTATTATATATAACCGACATTTAAATTGAAAAGGTAAAGGTGAAACTTCGAATATCCGAACTCTTCGATTATCCGAACACCCCAGGCTGGTCCCAATGTTACATAAATTAGTTCAGCCTTAAATTTCCGAATTGTTTGATTGGTTTAAATACAAGCGGGGCTGTAGGATCAGGATCTTTAATCAATAAATCTCATAAATTGTTAGTATTAAAATAGGAGGCACTCCATTGTGCGTTAAAAAAATGGAGCGAGCACCACCTTCAGGTCCTAATTAAAAAATGGAGCTCGCTCCTTAATTAATGGTCTGCTTATAGAACTATTGTAGAATAATAATTAGACTGACCTGAAGTTTGAAGTTTGATAGAACAAGATGTGTAAAAGGAATGTTTCGAAACGAAAGTCTAGGATTGAATAAGTTAACAAGGCAGAATAAGTTAGGAGAATACTTTTTGCTATTTATACTTCCAGACTATACAACTTATTGCATAATAGAAATATGATATGTCACATACAGATTATATGAATATAATGAAAGAGTGCAGATTAGGATTATGTTTGGAAGAATAAATTTAAAGGGCTTATCCGCTTATGTATCTATCTCAGTTGCGTAATAAGAGGGGGCAATAGTGGCATGTGCCCCCAGCCATGAGCCTGAGCCCCCTACCATCGACTCGGGGGGCTAGGGAGCTCTTGAGGGGGCTGAGTCCCCCCTGGAGCAGGGTGGCCAGCAGGGTTGGGTTCAAGTACAATTTACTTAAGTACTTCTGTAATTAAGTACATTTTTTGAGTACTTATACTTGTACTTAAGTACTTTCACCATTTATCCGTTGTACTTGTACTTGTACTTAATTACTTTCCTCATTTTTCTAAAGTACTTGCACTTGTACTTGAGTACTTGTTACTCGTGACTTTTTTATCATTCAATATATTTCCAACACACATCATTGATGTTCCTCAAATCCCATCTCAAATAAAGTAGTGTTACTTAATACTTAGTATATTAGGAATTGTGTTCGTGTCAATGACTACTGCTAAATCAATTAAATAGATTTTGATGATACTATATAAACTATGTATTTAGACTATTAGCAATTTCTACTATTATTACGAGAGATTTATCATAAGAGCTTGGGAAGTACTTGTACTTGTACTTAAGTATTTTCCTAATTTTTTCATTGTACTTGTACTTGTACTTAAGTACTTCAAGTTTACCTGTACTTGTACTTGTATTGTACTTGAATATATGAAAAGTAGTAGTATACTTGTACTTAAGTACTTTCAAATGTACTTGAACCCAACCCTGGTGGCCAGATGTCCTATTTTGAGGAGTCCTTTTCAGGCTATCTGCCTTCTTACACTGTATCTTTTATCTTTTCGAAAATCATTCACAGTCTGTTCTCTTTAATAGTCCACTTCTCTACCTGTGTAAAAATTTTGTTGTTCAACCATACTCAGATTTCTAAAGTATGCTAGTCTACGTCCAAAGTTATAAATTAAACATTGCCTTTAAAAGTTTTGTGCAATTTCGTTCAAATTTATAGCTTTTATAGCTTCCTGTATCTTATGAATTATAAATAACATCTGAAAATCAATTATCGTCCCGGTTATTATTTGAAGAAAAATATTGTACATACCTTTATTCTTAGCATCGATTATAAGGTGCACCAAACTTTTGAAAGTTCTAAAACTGATGGGGGCTCGGAACTTCTAATCTAGCCTTATAGAATTTTTGACAGCAATAACGTATAATTGAATACAGTAAGATATAAATGCTGAAAAATTCATACGCCAGTAAAGAACGAAATTGCACAAATTTATTTATAGGGAAATGGCTAATTTTTATTTAAAATCCTTAAAATTTCCAAGAAGTGTTCAGCTAATTGTCAAATTAGGTGCCTCTCCAGCAGGGTGACCAGATGTCCTACTTCAAAAAGTAGGACACGTTTCAAATGAAAAGAAACCCAGTATTAGAAAAGTAGCACATTTTAGAATCTAGGCTATAGCATAATTATACTGAATTTAGGTGCATGTAACAATAATACTGTTACTGTCGAGCAGGGAAGCTCAATCATTTAAACTGTGTCCTCCTAAGTGGTCTATTTATATCAGTGGATACCATCTTTAAGTTTATATAAGGACAGAGTAAATTAATTGGAAAATACTTAAACACGTGAGTGCCGGTGTAAGGGACCCGCGTTTCTTGTCGTAATCCCTTTGTGTCTCTATACATATATTCTCATCAGTTGATTTGTGAGATGATTCCTAAAGGTAAAGAAAATCCAATTGTTTCACCCTTTTCTTTAATTCTTGATAAATTATTGAATATTCTCATACTGACTATGATTTGCATTGTGTTTCTATCTTCTCTTTTGGAGGATAGTTAATCCACAGATTCGTTAAAGAAGGCGAGAAGAGAGGAGAATTTATTAAGCAAACGAGAATCGCAATCGACGTAGAAGGGAGGATTATAGTTGTATCTGAGAACCCAAAACATTGCATCAATAATTTTGATATATTACAGATTTTCATTATTTTAACATTTATTTTTCACTTCTCCCTTTACAATATACTTTCCATATTCTATTCCTAGCGAGTATCTGTAGTGAATCTGTAGTGACTGCAGTCTCATTATTTGTTGACTTTGAATTAAATTTAAGTTTTGTTTCACAAAATGGTCCAAAAAAGCGCGACATGAGGAGGAGAGTTTCTAATTTTTCTAACAATACCTGTTTGTAATGTGGCAACTGGAGAAACTGTGTTTAATGCTTTGTCAATTGAGTTGTACTCTCATAATATTCCATGGTCTTACTCTTAACGTGATTGGCTATGCATCAGACACTGCCTCAGTAATGGTCGGAAAGAGTAATTCTGTTTTAAGCAGAATTAAATTAAAGAGTCTTAACGTATTTAGTCTTTGGTTTGCACATGCCATCTTGCTGCAAAGTGTGCTACTGCAGGCTTAAAAAGACTACCATTATTTGTTGATACCCTTCTCATAGATATTTCCTATCACTTCAAATATTCAGTAAAAAGATAGGCTGAATATGCAGAAATAGAGGTCGAGTTGAAATATTAAACCACTAAAGATTTTAAAGCGTTGTACCACACGCTGCCTCAGTTTAGAGCCTTGTGTGAAACGCCTTATCAACAAATGACCTGCTCTGTATTCTTATTTTGACCTTGAAACAAATAATGTGACTGTTAATGAGCGTATACATTGTATTGCCAAACAGTTGGAAGATCCAAGTGTAAAACTATTTTGTCTTTTTGTATATTTTGCTTTGAAACCTCTAAACAAAATTTTCAATGCCTTACAAACAAGTGCAAGTCGAATTGGAGAACTTCAAGCCATACTCATCTTGCTTCATGCATGCATGCATCACTGATTTTATCAAACCTGAAGTTATCAACTATACTTAGTAGAGATATCACTTAGATAAACTTCTGTGAGACATAATCAAGTTGGAGATGATGAACTTGGAATTGGTGCATCCACAAGAGCGCTTTTAAATGAACTTGAAGATGAAATTGTTGGTACTACAGTTGAAACGTAGATTTTTTTCCACAAATTCGTGTTTTATATGAAACAAGTGTACGAAAAATACGGTACAAGTTTCCATTCGAAGATACAATTTAACTGGTATTATAAATCTTGCAACTCGGTTTTGTCAAATTTTCTACAGACGAGATTGATATGCTTACTATTCAATTCCAAGATTATCGAGCTTGCTTTCATTAATATACAACTTCCATCATTATGCCCTAAGGAAGTAATTCATACGATTGATTGCTTTTGGGCACATATTGCTGTAAGTGACCATGAAAGTCTCTGGTTTGGCGTACTATCACAACTCACTAAAATGGTCTTAGTACTTGCCCATTCCTATGATGAATTGGTGATCCTGAAAGACTATTCACTCAGTATGTTAACTTGTTAGGAAAGATTTAATTGAACCTACAAAAGAGCTTGGATCAAGCAACAATTTGTGATTACTTAGTGCCAAAATCAACAATAGCATTCCTTTTTAATAAATTTTTATGAAAATAGCAAACTAATTTCCGAAGAAATGCTCAGTTCCGTGAAGATTGCTACTCGAAGAAGTGTAAGCTTAGCTCCAAAAGACTACTTTTGACAGTGACTAATTTTCACAATTATGTAGTGATTTGTAATTAATACGTAATTACTTAAATGATAATTTGCAGGGTTTCATACAGGGGGTGGTAGGGGTGCACTTGCCCTCCCTGCTCCTTCAATTGCTCCCCTAGAAAAACCACTTACACAACGAAGTTTTAATTTATGCCCCCTTTAGAATTTACATATCCCAGATTGTCCCCCTTGCATGCAAATCCTCTATGAAACACTGATTTGTATATAATATTGTGGGGGTATAATTATTTCTACTGTAAACCTCTTCCAAACAGGTTAAAGGTACGCATAAGAATTTGAATGGATTAGTTAAATTAGGAATTATGCAAGAATAAGTAGTCTTAATTAAATATTAAAACTCAAGGATGTTAATGCTACACTGAATGCTGAGTTAAGCGTACGCCGAAAAGGTTAATGGTACACCAAAGAGGTTAATGGTACGCCGAAGAGGTTAATGGTACGCCAAAGAGGTTAATGGTACGCCAAAGAGGTTAATGGTACGCCAAACAGGTTAATGGTACGACAAAGATGGTACACTGAAAAATTTAATGATACGAAAAAAGAGGTTAATGGTACACCGAAGAGGTTAATCGTACGCGAAACAGGTTAATGGTACGCGAAACAGGTTAATGGCACACCAAAGATGGTACGCCAAAGAGGTTCCAAAGAGGTCAATGGGACGCCAAAGAGGTTAATGGCACGCCGAAGAGGTTAATGGTACGCGAAACAGGTTAATGGTACGCCAAAGATGGTACGCCAAAGAGGTTCCAAAGAGGTCAATGGTACGCCAAAGAGGTTAATGGTACGCCAAAGAGGTCAATGGTACGCCAAAGAAGTTTATGGTACACCAAACAGGTTAATGGTACGCCAAAGATGGAACACCAAAAGGTTAATGGTACGCCAAACAGGTTAATGGTACGCCAAACAGGTTAATGTTACGCCAAACAAGTTAATGGTACGTCAAAGATGGTACGCCAAAGAGGTTAATGGTACGCCAAACAGGTTAATGGTATGCCGAAAAGGTTAATGGTACACCAAAGAGGTTAATGGTACGCCAAAGAGGTTAATGGTATACCAAAGATGGTACACTGAAAAAGTTAATGGTACGCCAAAGAGGTTAATGGTGAGCCAAACAGGTTAATGGTACGCCAAAGATGGTACGCCAAACAGGTTAATGGTACGCTAAAGAGGTTAATGGTACACCGAAGAGGTTAATGGTACGCCGAAGAGGTTAATGGTACGCCAAACAGGTTAACAGACTGTGTTCCACTTTGTAGCTCGGTAAAGAATTGTAGTTAAGGTTATTCTTATTATGCGAAAATATATTTTAAGTTATCTATTTGGTCTTTTGGCAACTTGTACCGCAGTTGTCCTTGAAGTTATCTGCTAATTTGTGACATGTTTGAATCTTTCATATATCTACAGAATGTGTTCCACTTAGTAGCTGGGTATAACAATTGATGGAAATGCTGTTCTTTTAACACGAAATTTTTAGTAAGTTGTTTAGTTGATCTCTAGTTCACTTATTGCGTAGTTTTCTAGAAGTTGTCTACAATTCTGTGACGTGTTTGACACTTTTATATAACTACAGCCTGTGTTCCACTAAGTAACTCGGTATAACAATTGTTGTATGTTGTTCTTATTACACGAAATTTATTATAAGTTGTCTTTTTCGTCTCCACTCCACAAGTTACATATTCCGCATTTTCCTAAATTTATCTGCTACTTTGCTGACATGTTTGCACTCTTTGATATATCTATAGCTTGTAATAATTACAATGAATCTAATTAAAATTGATTTTATGTAACAAACATGTACTATTAAAGCCTTAATGGTACGCCAAAGATGGAACACCAAAAGGTTAATGGTACGCCAAACAGGTTAATGGTACGTCAAGATGGTACGCCAAAGAGGTTAATGGTACGCTAAAGAGGTTAATGGTATGCCGAAAAGGTTAATGGTACACCAAAGAGGTTAATGGTACGCCAAAGAGGTTAATGGTATACCAAAGATGGTACACTGAAAAAGTTAATGGTACGCCAAAGAGGTTAATGGTGAGCCAAACAGGTTAATGGTACGCCAAAGATGGTACGCGAAACAGGTTAATGGTACACCGAAGAGGTTAATGGTACGCCAAACAGGTTAATGGTACGCTAAAGAGGTTAATGGTACACCGAAGAGGTTAATGGTACGCCCAGGGGCGGCCTTAGGGGGGGCGAGGTGGGCGACCGCCCGGGGCGCCACTCCTTGGGGGGCGCTAAAGGTCTTTTTCTCGGCGCCATAAGCGCCGATCCTGAATTTTCTAGGGGCGCTTAAGCCCCACCTTGTTTGGATGCGATCTCATATAGCTAATACAAAATACATACGTGAGCATCCCTCAACAATGTATGAGCTTATTGAGCTCTTGGCACCGTCTCGGTTTACAATGTTCAGCGTCCCTGTTTGGCTCAAAAATATACTAAATTTATTTGCGACTCTTTATTTTAGGGGTATAACTTATTTATTATTGTTGTCTAATTTCCTTAGCACTGCTAGGATCTTCGTTGAATAAACATGGAGAGAAAAAAACTTTCAGGTTCCCAAAACCGCAAACGAAAGGCTAAAGGGAAGAATTTACTTGAAAAAGAGGCAACAATTCTCAAAACTTTCCTTACCGAGCCTAAAGAACAATTGATCAGCATTTCTGAAACTGATCATTGTCTAAATCCAACATATACTACTGATCAAGGCAGTGAAGATATTAATCACAACTTAGGTCCTGCCAATTCCGGTGATGTTGAACTCGAGTCTATCCAAGATGACAACGGAAATTTCACTGATGGTAACCATGCTGATATTATGGAGAGCAATGTTATTCTTGATATTGACTCAACAGATCCAGCTCTGTGGCCAATGAAACTTCATGCAAAAGATATAGATCGAATTATTTCTATCGGTCCTTGTGACATTCCTAATAAAATATTTCCACTGGATGAAAACAAGAGACATTTCTCAAAATCATACCAGAATAGAAAGCTAGATAACGGTGAACAACTGACACGTCGCTGGCTAGTCTATTCCCAGTCAACGGACAGAGCATTCTGCTTTTGTTGTAGAATAATTGACAGGAATTCAATTTCAGCCCTCTCAATTTCTGGATACAACAACTGGAAACATATGAGTGATATCTTGAAACAACATGAAAGTTCCACGAATCATTTTACAGCATACTGTGGGTGGATCGAAATTGAGTCAAGACTCAAACTGAACAGGTGTATTGATACAGAGCATCAAAGGATAATGAATCAAGAAATTCTGCATTGGAAAAGAGTACTTGAACGTCTCATGTCCATTACATTATTCCTTGCAAAGCACAACATGGCATTTCGGGGATCTTCTGATAAGCTGTTTACTGAACACAACGGTAATTTTCTTGGATTGGTTGAGCTGCTTGGGATGTATGACGATGTGATGCGGGAGCATCTACGTCGGATAATTTTCAAAGAATCTAAAGATCATTATTGTGGAAAAAGAATTCAAAACGAGTTAATACAGCTAATGTCAATGAAAGTACTCGAACATATAATAGCGGGACTATATAAAGCTAAGTATTATGCATTGATTCTTGACTGTACTCCAGACGTTAGCCATTCTGAGAAGATATCATTTACGATAAGGTACGTCGCAGAAGAAGGTGGTTGTATTCAAGTGAAAGAGCACTTTATTGGATTCAAGACAGTTGAAGAATCAAGTGGTGAGAGTCTAACAGAGTTAATTATGAATACCTTGAATGAATATTCAATTTGCATCCAGGACTGCCGTGGTCAAGGCTACGATAACGGAGCAAACATGAAAGGGAAGAACAAAGGAGTCCAAGCCAGGATACAAACGATAAATTCACGAGCGTTCTTTGTGCCATGTGGATGCCATTCACTAAATTTGGTCATTTCCGATGCAGCCTCGTCTTCAATCGATTCAGTTACTTTGTTTGATGTAATCCAGAGACTCTATGTACTGTTTTCTGCTTCTGTACATAGATGGAAGATTCTAACAAAACACGTAAAAGAACTCACATTGAAGCCCCTTTGCAACACACGTTGGGAAAGTAGAATCAACAGTGTTAAAGCCGTCAGGTATCAATTGCCTGAATTGTACGATGCACTAATGAAATTGGCGGAGTCACCCAATGCAGACACTGGGATTCGTCATGAAGCAAAAAGTCTATCGAGCTATATTACAGAATTCAAGTTTCTGGTGAAAATAGTAATTTGGCACGATATTCTTTTCCAGGTGAATATTGTGAGTAAATCTATGCAAAGCCAATTTATGGATATCTCTACTGTCACTTATCTCCTGAAGAGCTGTGTTAAATTTATTATAAGATACCAGGAAACAGGATACCAAGATGCTCTCTGTGCAGCGAGAGAATTGGCGGACAACCTAGAAGTTGATCCCATCTTTAAGGAAATTCGTCATCGTCGTAGGAAAAAAGCTTTTGATTATGAAAGCAATGATAATGTATCAGAGACTTCTGAGGAAAAATACTAAAGAGAATTCTTTGATTCACTTGTTAATACAGCTCTAATTTCCCTTGAAGAAAGGTTTGTACAACTTCAGAACCACAATAACACTTGGGGATTCCTTTACAACTTCGGGATTCTACCAGAGAAGGAAACTCTCTTGAAACACTGTATGAACTTGCACCAAGCAGTGACTGACAGCGATGGGGTACATTCTGATTTCAATGGACATGAACTTTACGTTGAACTGGAAAATATACGTTATATTCTGCCTTCAGAAAAGCATACTACACAACAAGTTCTCCAATTTATACTTGAGACAAAGTTGAACAACATCTTTCCAAATTTGTGGGTAGCACTAAGAATACTTCTAACACTACCTGTAACCGTCGCTAGTGGGGAACATAGTTTTTCAAAGCTTAAGCTCATAAAAACATATCTCCGTTCAACAATGTCAGATGATAGATTATCATCACTGGCGATTTTATCAATAGAAAACTCTATTAGTCAATCGCTTGATTTCTCTAGCACAATATTAGAATTCTCCAAGACAAAAGTAAGGAAAGAAAGATTTTGACGATTTACCTACTAGATGTTTGAAGGCAATTATATAATTAATATTTATTGAATTTACTAGCTTTCAAATTATATTTTTGATAGATTATGGCAACTAGGGCTCTGTTGCAGGGGGGCGCGGAATGTTGACCTCGCCCGGGGCGCCAATTTGTCTAAGGCCGGCCCTGGGTACGCCAAACAGGTTAATGGTACGCTGAAGAGGTTAATGGTACGCGAAACAGGTTAATGGTACGCGAAACAGGTTAATGGTACGCCAAACAGGTTAATGGTACGCCAAACAGGTTAATGGTACGCCAAACAGGTTAATGGTACGCCAAACAGGTTAATGGTACGCCAAACAGGTTAATGGTACGCCAAACAGGTTAATGGTACGCCGAAAAGGTTAATGGTACACCAAAGAGGTTAATGGTTCACCAAAGATGGTACGCGAAACAGGTTTATGGTACGCTAAAGAGGTTAATGGTACACCGAAGAGGTTAATGGTACGCCAAACAGGTTAATGGTACGCCGAAAAGGTTAATGGTACACCGAAGAGGTTAATGGTACACCAAACAGGTTAATGGTACGCCAAACAGGTTAATGGTACACCAAAGAGGTTAATGGTATACCAAAGATGGTACACTGAAAAAGTTAATGGTACGCCAAAGAGGTTAATGGTACACCGAAGAGGTTAATCGTACGCCAAAGATGGTACACCGAAAAAGTTAATGGTACGCCAAACAAGTTAATGGTACTGTGACGAGTATCACCTAGAGCCTTCAGGAGTAGTGTCCTTGGGAAAGGCACTAGGTGGAAGTACGGGACACTACATGAGTAGTCTGTAGATAGTCCGGCAGTACGACTGGTAACCATAGTCTAGGACTATGGATACATGGGAAGTACGGCACTCGCAGGAGCCACGGGCTGGAGCGAGAGGTGCGGCAGTACGCATGGTGGTCGAGGGTTACCTTCCTGATGAGTCCCTGGAATGGGACGAAACCACACACTTAACATCCCTATGGGATGGGGTCAGCTAGAGCGTCTAGTCTTCATACTAGTACGTGGCCTCATCTCATAACAGTACCCCAAACAGGTTAATGGTACGCCGAAAAGGTTAATGGTACACCAAAGAAGTTAATGGTATACCAAAGATGGTACACTGAAAAAGTTAATGGTACGCCAAAGAGGTTAATGGTACACCAAAGAGGTTAATGGTACGCCGAAAAGGTTAATGGTACGCAGAATATTTGAATCGATTCTTTAATTTGATTTTAATTTGATTTTAATTGCTTTGATTTTTTCCTAATTGATTTTGTCCTTTGATTTAATTCATTTTACCCTGCGTACCTTTAACCTGTTTGGAAGAGGTTTCCTGAAGTAACCACATGGCTACCAGTCCGTCGTACCGCCGGACCAAACCCTACAGACTTACTCATGTAGTGTCCCGTACTGCCACCTACTGCATTTCCCAAGGACAGTACTCCTGTAGGCTATAGGTAATGTCTATAACACTTACAACACATTTTTTATAAGGAGCGCCTAATAGGGAACTCCATTTGAGATTTCCCAAAAATTAAGGAACTTACTACGCTAAGATTCATAAAATCTAAATTAGAAACGCATTGAAGTGAATAACTCCATGGTACAAATTTTTTTTAGGACTGAACACGGAATAAACTTGTTATTATTGTCACCAATGACATTTCACTATTGCCCTCCCTCCCCAATTTTCAATTGTTGCTCCTTTACCGGGGAAAATATGGAATAAAATTCGTCATTTTATTTCCCCCATTTTGGGAACTTTGCTAACTCCCACCCCAATTCCCCACTTGCTACACATCTAGCTGTTACGGTGCCACCGTGTCACGTACTGTACATATATAAACATTAAAGGTACTATGCGGGAAAACATATTTTTGATACACGATAAAATGATAGTAAACATAAATTAAGGAATATTGAGAGTCAGTTTCGGGTAAAGAAAATATAACTGTTGAGGGTTCCTTATACCATACCTGCCAACCTATTTGAGTCGTATCCCTGTACGGAGCTCCAATTTTCCCCTGTACATTGGCAAAATCCCTGTACACCCAAAAAACTTTATCTCGCTCATGTACTATACGCTTGATTAGGAATTGTTACTTTAACAAAATGCTACATTTTGAGAGTAAAGACATTTTTTAGGTGTATTTGACCTACAATCATTAATTTTGTCCCGACTAAAAATCCCTGTACAAATGTAATAATTCCCTGTACAGAACAGCAAAATGGCTAAAATCCCTGTACTGTACAGGGAATCCCTGTACGGTTGGCAGGTATGTTATACAGATAGACGTACATCATAATGCGTATCTATATACCATGTATTCATTGCTACCTGTTCTATATTTCGGTATTTCCGTTCAAAGCGGATCTCAAAAAAGTGGATCCGGATTCCGGTGCATCTCCACCTTGAATGTTCATAATAAAATAACTTGACTGTAGTATTTGTTTTAAATTTATTTAATTTAATCCCTTTAGGTGTCAATCCGGTCGAGTCAATAAAATTAATAGATTTTGTAAAATCCTTGTTTTAGCATTCCTAACTATACTTGACATGTTATCTGTCCAAATGTGAAAGAATAATTATATCGAATTTTTTTTTACCTTTTTGACGTCACTAATGTAAAAAATCGCCGCTTTTTGGCTTAAGATTTTTTAAAATTCCAGGAAGTGACCTTGGTTATGTAGAGGTTACGTATCTCAAAAATTATTAGTAAGAAAGACATAAACTAAAGCTATAAAATGTTCCTTATCAGGAGGATACCGATTAAGCCGTGTCGATATTCAACATTAATCTACTTACAGTATACAACATACACTTCAGATAAATTATATTGTAATCTCTCATTTTGTTTTACATACCGACCGATGAACCGGTCCAGACCGATGAACGGTCCAGACCGTTATATCGTTAATTGGGACCGGTCCAGACCGCACTTTAAAATAAGCGGACCGAACCGACCTGAGACCGGCCGGTACGGTCCAGACCGCTGCATCTCTGAGCTTAATTCTTGAAAATTTGTCCTATATAAGCAAAGTACTGTACATTGACTTTAACAGTTTCAAATATATATTAATTAATTAACTAGGAATGGCAAGTTACGACCACTTCATTGATACACTCTCAGAAGGAAACATATTGACTGCTTATGATGATCTGTTGGTTGATATTAACTATTGTTTGAATCTATTAAATCGTCTCGAATCGTGCAGGACTTGGGGGGAATCGTTCTCTGATTGGGCTGCAGGGGACAGAAGCAAACTGAATATTCCAAGAATGCTAAAACAACTGAATGAGTTGAACGAGGAGGTTGAAAAAGGAAACAAAGTATACACCAAACTACTATTAAAATTAAATACTTTCAAACTGTTAGAAAAATCTTATTTTCATATATACCATATGTTAACAACTACTCATGTTGTTAATGAAGAATCAGAAGATGTTATCCGAGAACTCATTGAATCTGTGAAAAATCTTTTTCAACGTTTTGCTCAAACTATCGAAGAATTAAAAGAAACTGGCCTTTTCGAACCTAGATCTGAAGGTATAATCAGTACAACTCTTAAGCATACTACCATGGGTATGCGTTTCTAGTTTTATCACCAGGTGTAGATATCGCTGTTTTGTTGAGCTATATCGGTTACAGTTATGCTAAATCTAATGGAAAAAATAGAGGAGTTAAATATCAAGAACTCAAATTTCTAAGCGACTCACTCGATGAGTCTCGCCTCTTAACAATATTCCAACGTTGCCATAAAAAGTCGCAATATTTAATCAATGAGATAGATTCTCTGTTAGAGACGTACAAGAAACATTTTGCTTCTGAAACTCAAAGTAAAAAGGAGACAGATAACTCTAAAAAACCTCATATTCAAGCAATGAAATTCTACAAAATGCGAAAGAGACTAATTTAGCGTCTTTAGTAGCTGACGAGCCCGAATTAACTCCAGCAATGCAAACTAAGATGGCGATAAGAATATCGAAAGCCGAATGTAAAGTATTCCTTGTTGAGAAGTTGAATTATTCTAAGAGTGATGCTGAAGAATTTCTTGATTGCTTGGCTGATTAATTAACTTTCCATTTGATATTTTATATTGATTTATTTACAAAATTCATTTCAAATATTTAATATCCTAACATTTATTCTAACTTTATTTGTTAAACTCTTTTTGCTTTTATTTTTGAATTTGCAACTGATTGCTATATCTATATTATAATATTAGTTTTATTAAAACTCGATTGCTCTTTGTGTGTTTGTTTATCCGGATTGTATTATAGTAACACGGATAAACAAAATATCGGTTAATGAGTACAATGTTTAATTCCCCTAGCCTATACAAATGCATTCGAGTGATTCCGGTTATTACGAACAAAATTCGATGAGAGTTAACCGTAAATCACCATGTTGTTACTATGCAATAACTATTAACTATAGATCCATAAGTTACTGTGCAGTAACTATAGATCCATAATCCTACATATTTGAGTACCTGTGACTTAAATTAAATTACATACACGAAGTTATGGTGAAATATTTGGCTGTTATTTTGGTTCTGAAAGTTCATCAATTAATTTTAAGAGTTTACTTATACAGCGATCATCGGTGTTTGTATTAACAAACCTGGCTAGTTTCTAGCGATTGTTTTTTTTATGTTTATAAACAAACACCATCGCTAGAAACTAGCCAGGTTTTTTAATACAAACACCGATGATCGCTGTATTAGTAATTATAATTATAATATACATTTTTAACATCGCTGAGAAAATCCTACGGAAGTATATTATAAGTTATTGAATTCTCGTCTGATATCTTTACAAAATGTTAATACCAGGGTTGGAATTTAACCCGGGTTAAATAGGTTTTGCCCAGCCCAGTGGGTTAAACCCGGGTAAAGCCGGGTTTAATTAGTTTAACCCGGATTAAAGCGGGTTTTATTCTCCAGAAACGGATTTTCCCAGTTATAGTCCTTGTTTTCAAATTCAACGATATAATTAATTATATAAGCGTGTTTATTGTAAGAGGTGCATATCAAAATCTAATACACTAATGAAAATCTGAAACAAATGTAGAGCAAATGACCAGTCAAACTCCATTGAACCTCTCAATTCCCGATAACAGGTAACCAATTTTGTTGTTTTCGCTAAGCTAATTTATTTCGAAGTTTGTTCTGGACTAAACTAAAATTAGAAAATATCTGCTCAATAGTAGCAGAACTTACTGGTAGCCGTAGTAAAAGAAGGGCTAAGTCACACAACTTTGGATCTACAACTTTGTTTCTTTTTTTTAATGCATAACCACCAAACACATGGTTTTACTTTTTCGAGAAAATTCTCATCGACCATATATTGTGGAATTGCTTACTTGAAGCACCTCAGATTATTGTATCATATATGAAATCCCATTGTTCGTACCTCAGGTATTATCAAAAAACATCATTACGGAATCTCAAAATATTACTTGCAGAATAAGGATTTTCAATCAAACAATGGACATAGCTAAAATCGACTTGATTTACAACTACATTAGAATAAAACCCATTTTAACCCAGTTTAACCCACAAAAACGTGTTTTGCACAGCCCAGGTTTAACCCGGGTTTAATTCGGGTTTAACCCGGGGGGTGGGTTAAATTTGCCAACCCTGGTTAATACCCGAACTAAAATTTCTTGTATATGTGAATCATTTAAGTCTCATCCTCGGACTCAGTGTTAATAATTCGTGGGCTGTTTTTGTACCAATTAATACAAAAATCTCGAAAAAACGGTGTTTCGCAGACGAATCCCAGTTAAATTCTGCATTACAAGCATTAAATGATGAAAGCGTTCATGATCCTATTAGATTAGATCATAAATAATATTTTCAGATAGATTTCGTTCCATTTTAGATTTAATTCAATTCAAGAAAAAAATTCACGTTTGTAATTCAGAGATGGAACTGGTCGGGATTTTCATGACCCGACCAGACCGGTGTAGTTGGAAATTTGACCCGACCCGACAATCATAGCTAGCAATAATTTATAAATAATAGAATAAGAATCTACTGTAGTGTCATGTCATATATTTAGGAATAAATATAATGGCCATAGACCATTTAAGGAAGGCTCCTTTAAGACTACTAAGCTCTCAAGGGCTATTGGATCCAGATTCAATCAAAACAAATTATCATATTATGATATCGAATAGATCATATAGAGATCTCGACCGGCCGGTCAAGTATCCGACCGGTACCCGACCCGACCCGACCGGTCAACCGGTGCCGGTCCCGGTTCCGTCTCTGGTTTGTATGATATTCAATGGAAGCTAAAATTATAATTTCAAAATATCCAGGCAAGCGAAAAATGATTAATTAACGTGACTTTTCCTTATGCATACAATGTTTTAAGGACTTCTTCTGGAATGCGACACAAGCGGATTCTCCCAATGTGCCGTATTTCAGAGGTTTACCAATAATAATAATATTATATTAGCAGAAACGATTTATGGCTGAGGCATCTAAATCTCGTAGTCTGCTCAATCTCATCGTAGCCTTTGACACTAATTATGGGATTGGGAATGGTGGTAAATTTCCCTGGCCTAGATTAGCAACAGATATAAAGCACTTTCGCGAGAGAACCACTAAAACAACTGATTCGGAGAAGAAAAATGTTATAATAGCTGCCAGGAAAACTTGGGATTCAATTCCTGTTAGAACCCGTAACGAACTTTACGGGGAGAAATGTTTCAAAGTAGTTCTATCGAGAGGAGCGCCAGTAGATGGAGCAGACATTACTGCTAATTCTCTAGAAAATGCAATGACTATTCTGTCTTCACACCCTCAAGAAGAGCAATTTGATTCATTCTGGGTAATAGGAGGAAATGTTGCTTATTCACAAGCTCTCTCATCTCCTCACCCTATCAAGCTCTACGCAACTGTCCTGAGTTCATCTTTTCAGTGCGATGCTTTCTTTCCAAAGTTGAACTGGAGTGAATGGAAAGAAATTTATGAACCGGAGGTTGCTACAAAAACTATTACTGAGCAGGGTATTTCCTACCAGTTCAAGATATACCTTAGAAACACAGATATTAACTAATAATAATAACTCTCTTCATCATCACACTTACTGTAGATTTCACAGGATCAATTTCAACGAATCAACCATTATACTATCCAATGGCATATATGATAATATTATAGTTATATCCTTTCCTGGGCATCCTCATGAATGATAGGGTTTAACTCTAGGGGACTAATAGGCTGATTCATGAGCTGGTACTCACAGGGATGTCGCCACGGGGAGCATAGGGGGCAGTGGCGGACACTAGGGGGGGCGAGGGGGGGGCAGTCGCCCCCCCCCAATAATTTCGAAAGAATAAAGTTTAAAGAAATTTGAGTCAAAAAGTGGAAACAAAGGAATATTTTACTTCAAAAGTGGAAGGAGTGCGTACAAATTGTAATAGAAACAACAACACCAAAATAGCATAATTATATAGCGAAATTGAGAAAAGACTCTACTAATAATACTGAAAGTGATGAGTCCCAATTAATTTCGCCCCCCCCCCAATATTTCGTCAAGTGCCCCCCCCCCCCTGGTAGAAATCCTCGCCCCGGGGCCCCTGGTAAAACGTAAAATATATTGAACTATTTTATTCCTCTGATTTATTGATGCTATTGAATTCAATTTAATTAGTTCACACTTTCCAATCCATTTAAGTCGTATCCCTGTACGAGGCTCCAATTTCCCCTGTACATTGGTCAAGTTTCCTAGAACCTCAAAAAAATTTTCTCGCCCGCTTCTCTTGCTTGTCTAAAATGTATGTATACACTTATATTGAAACGAATTACACTACCCAAACCATTTTATTATGTGTGTCAAGATATACATACGAACATGTTATTTATACTTATTAAGTTGACATAAATCAAAATAATCACGTAGGAACGCAGATAATATTGAAATATATAGTTTGTACAGAGACCCCTGTACGCTTGAATAGGGTATTAATTTACACAAAACAAAATGCTACATTATAGGGTTAGGCATTTTTTATGTATTATTCGACAAAGAATCAATAATTTATCCAAACTTGTAATCCATATACAAATTTATTACATCCCTGTACGCCTGGACAGAACATCCAAAATGGTTGAAATCCCTGTACGGTTGACAGGAATGGACTGTTAGTAATCTAGATAAGCCTTGTAGGATATTCCTAGTTATTTTGGCAACTTTTGTTCTAACTTCTAATCAACTGTTTTACAAACCCAATACACCTTTTACTTTAGACATGTTACCTGACAAAATTGACTTTTACTGTCATTATAGCTAGTTAAGCTGTAGTATTTGCTGGGGTTGCAAAATTCTTATAAATGTATTGATTTTTGCAGGCTACTTTTCATACTTTGCAGGACATTAAACTAGAAAGCTTCATCTTTATCGCCTAGTTTTTGGTAACGTCAACTGCTAGATCTAACACCAATATAATGTTTGCCCCCCTGGAAATTTCTATGCCCCCCCTAGGTGAAAAATCCTGGCAACGTCCCTGGGTACTCACCCTCAAAAGGAGGTTTATCAAACTTTTTACATATAATATACGGTTACAGGTTTTATTGACCAGTTAGCCAATCTTTTTTATATTAACCTGAAGTACGTTAACACTCAATTAATTAAAACATTAACGAGTAGTAAGCGGACGCAATCAGAGGGATTATATGGTTCAGCCAAAGCCAAACCTTTAGCCTTAACCCGTTCTGCCCATCTCTCTGTCCTCTCATATGATCAGGGTTCCCATTTTTCTTTCAAAGAGAATTCCCACATACAGTGGTGTCCGCGTAATAGCAAGTCGAATTTTGACTAAATTTGCTTGCTAATAGGCGAACGATTAACGATTAACAGCCTCGACTCGCACTCTCTAGACAAAAATCCATAGTACTCAAGTTCAATGTTTTATTGCATATTTAGCAAGCTCTATAGCAGCATAACCAGGCATAACAGCCAATATTGGGTGAATTGTTCATTTTTTATACAAGCATGAAAATTGGCACAGAGATAGATAAATATGTTAAAAAAGATACTAGCGCGCATCGCTTGTTAGGTTGCTTCGCGGCAGAACACAACCACACAACAACCGCTTCGCGGTTGTTGTGTGGTTTAATTAAATACTTCTAACATAGCATATAAAGCGTAAATAGGCCTAAGCCCTAAAATAGTAGAATTTAACAATGTGAAATTTTAGTGATTACGCCAACATGCGATAATGAGTTAGCATATTGGTAATCTGGTATGACCAACGTGTCCGCATCATTAATGTGCATGTTCTATTAAATTTTCAAATTTTTATCTCTTAGAGCAGTGGTTCTCAACCGGGGGTGCGGGAAAAGAGTACAAGTACTGTTTATAATAAAAAATCAACGATATTTCGTTTACCAGGGGGTGCGAGAGTTGATTTTGAAAGCTGAAGGGGTGCGGAAGTTTAAAAAGGTTAAGAAACACTGTCTTAGAGGGTACGAAATATGTGCGATTATGTGAATTTTTATGCTTCTCAAAATGTGACAATGACGTCATAACTTGGCGAGGTGTGAAAATTTATGAGTGGAAACCTCAACTTGTTGGCGGGGGCCAAAAGTTACCCCTATATGCCAAAAATCAGATTTGGAAACCGTCCAGTTTCTTCAATCAATTCGGAACATACAACAAATATATATAGTATAAAGGTTTGTGTTTTAATAGTACGAGCCCTTCGGTCTCGGTCGCTTCGCGACGGATCACTCTCTCACAAAGGTCGTTACGCGACCTTTGTTCGTTCGTGTTAGGCACTACCGCCACTACGCGATGCAATTAACGGCCGCTTCGCGGCCTTTCCTTCCTCTAAAAGACAGTAATATTAATAATAAATAAGTTAACCTGTGGCTAGTATATTACACACACTACTTAACGCGCGCTTAAATTCATTCTGGGTTGTGATTCGTTAATGTAATCTGTTTGGGAAATGATGTGTTATGTATGTTATTCTCATTAGTTATTAATTATTAGTTAATAATATATGATATTGGCTCAATAATTCTTAATTAAGGTAACTCATTTCAGCTCCATTAAAAGGTTAGCTTGTTAGCTCAAATAAATTGAAACCCGTGGCTGATAAATTATACGCAATTATTTATTTCAGTATATTAATAAATTGCAAAGTAATTTACTTAGCCTGGATTTAATCTCTGCATAATAATGGTTTAAAGATGAGAATAAGACCGCTTCGCGGTCTTATTCTCACCATTAAACCATTATTATGCAGAGGTTAAATCCAGGGTTGTAAAATATTTGATTTAATTGATAGTAATAATAAACATATCAATCTCATAATTAGACAGATCCTAAATCCTTGATGAATCAACTACTTAATTAATTTCATAATTTCAGTATAGGTTAGAAATTACGTAATTACATTAATTGTCTTATTAATAGGAAGCCAATATAGGTGTAATAAATACACAATGCATCAGAGAAGTTAACTACTCGAGTGCATTCTTGTTAACCAAACAAATCAGATCACCCACATAGTGCTAAGAATAATATGATACATTTGAACTAATAACTTTCGTTAATCATTCTTACTTGAATTGTTTGCAATAGAACACAATCGAAAATCGATTTTGCACTTTGCTATACCTGTGTTGGTACGATACACTATTTATGGTTAATTAGTCCAGGCATGGCCTACTGTAGTATACGGCTAGATAAGTCAAGTATTTGCCATTTTATTTCCAGGCCAGTGTTTACTTTCTAATTGCTCGTAAAATAAATTACCTTTCGTCATGAAATAAACTAAACTTAGGTTTTCAAATACGCCGGAAACATCTAAAATACTTTTGAGAATGATTTCTCATCGGATTTAACCACAATGACGTAATAAAATATACATACCCATATATGGTAATTAATACTAATTA
Organism: Hexactinellida sp. DTS-2022; assembly: GCA_028753945.1. Lineage (NCBI taxonomy): Eukaryota > Metazoa > Porifera > Hexactinellida > Hexactinellida sp. DTS-2022. Next base: position 1,248,973 of record JAPNXP010000012.1, on the reverse strand, counting down.
TGAAGTAGAGATTGAAGTAGACATTTTGTGAACATTAGCTAAATAAGTCCCAAGAACGGTCATTAAACTGACTGGGCAACATGTACGTCGTCAAACAGCACTTTTAAGACTTAGATTAAAATCTAACTATACATTTCAAAAAAATACAAAACATATGGTTTGATAACAATAGCATAATTATTTACTTACATTGACGTTGAAAAGAATTTGAGTGAAAGGAATGACATAATTTGTTACTGTAGTTAGTTTTTTTACAAGAAAAATGCATTAGGATAAAAACGGCAAAGTTAGATTCTCAAATTATCTAAAAAATTAACATTTATTTAACATCATTACCATATATGGGTATGTATATTTGATTACGTCATTGTGGTAAAATCTGGTGAGAAATCATTCACAAAAGTATTTTAGATGTTTCCAGCGTATTTGAAAACCTAAGTTTAGTTTATTCCATGACAATAGGTGATTTATTTTACGAGCAATTAGAAAGTAAACACTGGCCTGGAAATAAAATGGCAAATACTTGACTTATCTAGCCGTATTATATAGTAGGCCATGGTCCAGGTAATTAATTGTGTCACAATCAGAAGTAAAATGGGATTTCGTGAACTCCTATCAGGTGTAGAAATTTAGTGTACGTCTAATGATTTGAATTTTCTACAGATCGGAGCAAAATTGGGAAGTTAGTTCAAAATATCTGTTTTTCGCAACTGTGACGTCATAATCCCGTTATTTTGTTTCAAAAACCAATAGATCGTTGTCGCAGTACAAAATTACCCCTGTTTACAAATTTTGAGCATTCTGGGACTCGTAGTCTTTCCAATCAATTACGGACAAACATCCAAACAAACACACACACAGACAACAATTCCGCTTTTAATATACAGATGAGCCCTTCGTTCTCGGTTGCTTTGCGACGGTTCGGCGCTTCACGCCTCAATTGACAACCGCTGCGCGGCCTTACTACGCCTTGAAACTAATCATTTATAATTATACATCTTTGTGGTATATTAAGATTGTTTCGATTAGAAGACGCACAGTGGTATCATCTATTCCAAACTGAATACTCTTATTGATTATTTATATCTGAGAGGAATGCAACATCTCTATAGTTACCAGTTTGCTAACTTGACACGCTTGAAAACATTGTATTTGCACAGATTTAATTTTTAACTAATTTCGCCTTTGAAAATAACTCGCTTTCTGGATTAGATGGGTTGACAGAATTATATACTCGGTCCTTGCAAACAAAATTAGATTTCGTTTCCAAAGATACCTTTCCGAGTTTAATACGATTCTATTTAATCAATACTTTTGTAACTACACTCGAACAAAGATTTTTTGGGAGACAGAAAGAATTAGCCACAGTAACTACTTATTCTGTTCCATTCCATTGTGACTGTGAGATGGCATGGGTTAGTTATGTGACTACTAATCTAGGTTGGACAGTTACTGGCACGTATGAAACCCCTTCCAGTTTGAATGGGAACTCTATAAGTGATAGTTCCAATTATGTCAACTGTTCAATCCAATCTTATCATTGTTTCAATGATACTTTCATTGTCCTGAGAGCATCTGTGTTAACAGCAGACAGTGCTTACTGTGAATGCGTAGAGGGATACACACTAAATGCAACCAACAACTTATGTGTGGATACTAACGAGTGCACTGGTACTGTCATGAGATGAGGCCTTGCACTAGTATGAAGACTAGGCGCTCTTGCTGGCCCTAACTTATGGGGATGTCAAGTCAGTGGTTTCGTCCTATCTCAAGGACTCATCAGGAGGGTAACCCTCGACCACTCTTATTGCGCCTCGCGGCAACCTAGTGTCGCTACTAGGTTACCAGTCGTATTGCCCGACTTATGCTAGCAGAGTTACTCATGCAGCATCCCGTACTTCCACCTACCGCCTTTCCCAAGGACAGTACTCCAGAGGGTCCGTCACAGTACCAATAATTGTGAACATTTCTGTACTAACACAGTAGGTTTCTATACATGCTCCTGTTTATCTGGATACACTCTATAATCAAGATATGTCATCCTGTGTATCAAGAGTTAGTCAGCTGACTGCTCCAATACTCCTTACACTCCTCTCTCTACTCTTGCAAATCTCACTTCTTTGATTTCTCATATGCGACTAACTATATTTATTACTGTGCCGACTATACTATAGTATAGTGGCCCAGTATTGGTCTTAGTGCTTTGGTTACCGATTATTAATATTATTACTGTGCCGACTATACTATAGTATAATGGGCCAGTTCTAATCTTACTGCCTTGGTTAGTTATTACTGTGCCGACTATACTATAGTATAGTGGTCCAGTTCTAATCTTAGTGCTTTGGTTAGTTAATATTTTTGGTCCGTAGATCCTCCACAGAACAGAGTTTCATTAACTAAGAACATAAAATTTCAGGATATGTGTCTCATGGGTTACAGATGTACACCTGGGGTCACGATTTTTGATTACATTTCTTTAGACACATTTTTGCACCTGTTTAATATTAAAACAGGAACAATAAATAGTATCAGAATATTCAATTTATATACATTCGATAGAGAATTAAATTATACACCTTTTCACAGTGCACGAATTTTAAATTGGGTTTCGTTTGTGCCACAATTGAGTTGCAAATTTCTTTTGTTTACTAACACTTCAGTTCAATTGAAAGTGTTAAATCTAATTCTGTTGTTTCAACTTGTGATAATTAGATTGATTCAACTTGTGAGATTGAGTAGGCTTCTATTTTCCAATTGAAAACAAAGATTTTACATTCCATAACAACGACAGATTATGTGATTATATTTCCTTCTGCAAGAAGACTCTTGCACTGTTAATATACAGACGTAATTAAGTATAATTAATTAAGTCAATATATGACTTATATAGATGCTCCCAATTTGTTTATCAAAATACTTATATGGAGCTGAGTTACTGGTAACTGAAGTAGGTTTTTATTTACGTATACATTTCATTTCTGAGCTTATGGGTTTTTTAGAATTGAAACACATCCTTATATGGCAGTTCAGTTACCAGTAACTGAGCTCCATATAAGTAATCTGTAACTTTATTAGGGGTTATCGAGTGTGCGGAATTGAAATTTGATAGCCAAATGAATTAATTTATTATTTATGACAAAATAATTAAACTTAATAAATATAAGTTGAAATTGAAATTGGTGTTAAATTATAAATAATATTAATAATTATTTATACTAATTACCTAAATTTCATTAATCTCAGAGATGTTACAAGATAGAAACAAAATTTCAATTTATCAATTGGTCCTTATGGTACGTGCCACCTATACAAGTGGGTCTTGACACCTTGAGGTGATGATGACATCGTTAAAAAAATGTTTTTTTACAATTTTGTTAATTCGATATTTAAAATGGGTTAGTTGATGTTGGGTGATGACCCAACACTAACTTAAAAAATGCTGAGTCATCATCTTTATATTCTACTTTAACTTGAATATCTCTAAAATGAAGTGAACTAAATGGAAATTTCCACCACTCTAAGGGTCGATGCCTTCTGTAACACCTTTTTGAAATAATTTAACACCTTCATAGTGATGAGGACATGGCGGAAAAAAAATCCAAAATTGCAGCCTGTGCCGACAGCATGTTCCTTTGGAGGCACTATCAATAAACAACCAACAATATATAGTGCCACCGAAGGAACATGCGTCGGCACAGGCTGCAATTTTGGATTTTTTATTAGTCCGTAGATCGTCCACAGAACAGAGTTTTATTAACTAAGAGCCCAAATTTTCAGGATATGTGTCTCATGGGTTACAGATGTGCACCTGGGTTCACGATTTTTTATCACATTTTTAAACCTGTTTAATGTTAGAAAAGGAACAATAAATAGTGCGCGAGTAATCAATTTATATGCATTCGATAGAGAATTTAATTCTACACCTTTTCACAGTGCACGAATTTTTAAATTGTGTTTCGTTTGTGCCACAATTGAGTTGCAAGTTTCCTTTGTTTACTAACACTTCAGTTCAATTGAAAGTGTTAAATCTAATTCTATTGTTTCAACTTGTGATTATTATATTGATTCAACTTGTGAGATCGAGTAGGCTTCTATTTCTAATTGAAAACTAAGATTTTACATTCCATAACAACGACAAATTATGTGATTATATTTACTTCTCCGAGAATATTCTTGTACAATGGATACACTGACATATTTAATTATGATTAATTCAGTTTGTACTTAAAATACAGAGGTGCTTCCAATTCGTTTATAGGGGTTATCGAATGCGCTGAATTCAAATATGATAGTGAAATTCAATTTAGATAAATAATACTTACAAATAATTGAACTTAATTTATTTTGATGACCATAATATTGGTGTTAAATTATTAATAGATTAATTAAATATTATACCAATTATCTAAATTTCATTAATCTCAGAAATGATATAAGATGGAAACAAACTTTCAATTTTTCAATTAGTCCTTATGGCACGTGCCACCTATACAAGTGGGTCTTGATACCTTGAGGTGATGATGACATCGTTAAAAAATGTGTTTTTACAATTTTGTGAATTCTATATTTAAAATGGGTTGGTTGGTGTTGGATGATGACCCAAACAACACGCACTTTAAAAATGCTGAGTCATCACAGATTATATTCTACTGAAACTTGAATATCTATCAAATGAAGTGAGCTAAATGGAAACTTACACCACTCTAAGGGTCGATACCTTCTGAAACACCGTTCTGAAATAATTTAACACCTTTATAGTGATGATGACATGGCGAAAAAATCCAAAATTGCAGCCTGAGCCGACAGCAGGTTCCATTGGAGGCACTATCAATAAACCACCATAAAAATATAGTGCCACCAAAGGAACTTGCGTCGGCACAGGCTGCAATTTTGGATTTTTTATTATTATTATTAGTCCGTATCCTCTACACACAACAGAGTTTAGTTAACTAGAAGCCCAAATTTTTAGGATGGGTGTCTCATGGGTTACAGATGTGCACCTGGGGTTAAGATTTTTTATTAACAAATTTTTTACAAATTTTTAACACCTTTCAAAATTTGCCTGGTTCTTAACTCAAAAAATGTTATATTAAAGCCACAATTTTTTTCACTATTGGATTCACGATAAAATTCTGCGTCTGATGGAAAAAAATGCAAATTTTTAGAATTGGTAATTCATGCCACAAATCGGGGTTGAAATTTATTTGTTTACTCACACTTCAGTTTCAGTAAAACTGTTAGATCTAATTCCATTGTTTCAACTTGTAATAATTATATTGATTAAACTTGTTAAATCTTACACAATTGTTTAAACTTGCGATAATTATATTGATTCCACTTGTGAAATCGAGTAGGCTTCTATTTTCTATTTGAAAACTAAGATTTTACATTCCATAACAACGACAGATTATGTGATTATATTTACTTCTGCTTAGAATATTTTTGCACAATGGATACATGACATATTTAATTCTAATTAATTCGCTCTGTGTTTAACCCTCGTCTGGCTAGGAATGTAAAATTGAAACTGAAAGTTAATTGAATTTCAATTGAAAGTGAAAGTGGGGTTTTTCTATTTATACCTTTTACCCCAAGCCAGCCGAGGGTTAATTAACTTATAGAGACGGTTCCAATTAGATTATTGGGGTAATCGAGTGCGCTGAATTCAAATTTTATAGTGAAATTCAATTTAAATTAATAATAATTGAAAATAATTGAACTTCATTTATTTTGCAGTACATAATAATGGTGTTAAATTGTTAATAAATTAATAATTATTTGTACTAATTTGATTCATGGAATTAATCTCAGAGATTATACAAGCTAGAAACAAACTTCAAATTTATCAATTGATCCATATGCCACCTAACACCTCTACAAATGGGTATTGACACCTTGAGGTGATGATGACATCGTCAAAAAAATGTGTTTCTACAATTTTGTGAATTCTATATTTCGAATGGGTTGGTTGGTGTTGTGTGATCACCAAACACGCACATAAAAAATGCTGACTCATCACTTAATATATTCTACTGAAACTTGAATATCTTTGAAATGAAGTGAGCTAAAACGAAACTTCCAACTCACTAAGGGTCGTTGCTTTTTGAAACACCTTACTGAAATAATTTGACAACTTCATAGTGATGATGACATGGCGAAAAAAAATCCAAAATTGCAGCAGTGCTGACAGCAAGTTCCCTTTGGAGGCACTATCAATAAACAACCAACAAAATATAGTGCCACCAAAGGAACATGCGTCGGCACAGGCTGCAATTTTGGATTTTTATTATTATTATTATTAGTCCGTAGATCGTACACAGAACAGAGTTTAATTAACTAAGAACTGAAATTTTCAGGACAGGTGTCTCATGGGTTACAGATGTGCACCTGGGGTTACGATTTATTAATTTCGATTTGGAAAATTTGTTAACGGGACTTTTAGCTTTTTTTGTCCCATAGGAAAATAAGAGCAATAATAAACAAAAATTTTTAATCATTAGCTTCAGAAAAGTATTTTGGAGCTAATAGCTCTTCACGATTTTTTAAATTCGTCCTCATTTTCCTGATAATTAGGCTCAAAGTTGCCACAATTGACCCTTAACTTTCTAAAATCGTAAATTCATTAATATTCAATTATGCAATTATTTCGTGGTTTCGATGAAGATCTACTATTTATGAATAATTCAATTAGATTCAGTGTTATTTCTATTCAAGTTATTGTTGATATCATAGTTAGAATAAAGAATTCTAGTATATATGAATAATTAATTTACATTCAATAGCTATTACTATACAAATCAATTTCTGATATCATAGTTACAATAAAGTATTATATTGTAAATGAATAATTCAATTTGATTCAATAGCTGCTACTATATAAATCGATTTCTAATACATAGTTGTATTAAAGTTTTCTCCTATATGAAAATTCAATTTCACTCAACAGTTATTCAATTTCACTCAACAGTATTCAATTTCAGAACGATTTCTGATATTCAAACAATGGATTAATGAGATGGAATATCTATTTGTATAAATATTTGTCTATTTGTGTGCTTGGTGTACGAAATGTATTTGAGTGTAAGGGGAGGGTTTATAACGCATTAATAATGGAAATATAAACTTAATCCCAATGTCATTCTAAGTAAACAAGTATGCTGATTTCAATTTCAAAACGATAACTGATATATAAACAATGGATTATTGAGATGGAATTTCTAGTTTATGACTATTCGTTTGTGTGCTTGTTTGGTGCCCGAATTGTATTAGAGTGATAGGGGGGTCTAAAACGCATTTATAATGGAAATATAAACTTAAACTCAAGATGGTCTAAGATAGAAAGAAGCATGAAATTTATCAAACGTTCCTTTGTCCCGTAACAAATTGATAAATGGGTGTAAACACCATGTGACGTTCATGACATGGCGAAAAAAAATCCAAAATTGCAGCCAGTGCCGATAGCATGTTCCTTTGGAGAAACTATCAATAAACCACAATCAAAATATAGTGCCACCAAAGGAACATGCGTCGGCACAGGCTGCAATTTTGGATTTTTCTTAATTATTTTCTGAACTTATTATATAATTATTTTTTTCGAATTCATATCTTTTACTTTTCAATGACCCCTCTCTTTTTAGTGTGCTTCTTCTAGTAAAAAACGTTATAGTAGGGTCCTACTATAGTTTTATACTATAAGTGCACAACATTGAATTTACCTCTGTCGGACTTCCGGCCGGCCGTACGCGATGGCCTGACTAGACCATTGGTGATAGAGATTTAAGATTTGGACAGGAGATATAGAATTTCCTGGAGATGATCACCTCGAAGCCCGATTTCTCAATTTCGCTTTTGCTCGTCAGTTATATCGAAATTATATTCTGGTCCAGTGACTCTTTAATAATTCGAATTAGTTATTGAAAATATAGAGGTTGTATTCTCCTAAGGATGTTCTTTCTATATATCAATTAAAATTATTAGATCGCTAATCAATTCTACGTTTTATTAACGGTTTTTTATGTAAATCAGCCATCTTCTCCATATTATAATTACTCTATAGTATACTGAATACTATAGAACATATTACATAAGCCTACTAGATAATGACTGTTATTGATTGGTTTGTAAGTGAATATGTGTTTCATACAAGTGAAATTAAAATAAATAATATGAATATTTATTGTTGTTGTTGTTGTTGTTTACACAAAATAGATAAACAAATTATTGTCCAAATTAACCTAGAAGTTAGCTTTCAACGGGTAATATAGGTAACACATATGATGAACATGAATTTCCCTGTTATAAATTTATAATATGAATATTTGTTGTTGTTGTTGTTCACACAAAATAGGTAAACAAATTAATGAAATTCAAAATCAACCTAGAAGTTAGCTTTCAACGGGTAATATACGTAGGTAACAAATATGATGAACACGAATTTCGCATTTACAAATTTCTATTAGGAATATTTGTTGGTGTTGTTTACAAAAATAGGTAAACAATTTAATGAAATTCCAAATCAACCTAGAAGTTAGCTTTCAACAGGTATTATAGGTAAACAAGTATGCTGAACACGAATTTCGCATTTATATATTTAGAATATGAAAACAAGTTTAAAAAATGGAAATCTTATATAGGGATCTATATAACGTCCCTTTCTACCATTTTCCATGGCAGAAAGGGTGAAGAGTAAGGTCGCAAGCTGCCGTTAGCTTGAAGTGCGTAGCACCGATCTGTCGCAAAGCGACGAGATCGAAGGGCTCGTTTAATAATAAATCTCTATTTGTTATTTGTTACTTTAGATTCAGATTTTATCAGTGTTTGCCAGAAAAGACCACCCCGGAAAAAACCCCCTGGAAAAAACCGGTTTTTCCCACCCCGGAAAAGGGCAGTAAATTTGGAAAAAAACACTTATGACCATATATGGCAACACTAGAGGCCCATTTATGGTCAGCTTCTATATGCAATAGACAGATATTTTATAGAGATTCTACACCAACGATTGTTAAATTTAGGACTTTTGAGAGTGGATCCCTAATGTTATACAAAGGTTAGTGGATTAACCACTAAGTACACCGAAATACGTATATTAATTACGCGTAGGCCAGTCAATAGAAAAAGGCAGAATAGTCCAGAAAAGGGCGGTTTTTTCCACCTGCCCCGGTCTTTTCTAGAAAAGGGCGGTTTTTTCCGAACACTGGATTTTATTGGGATACTATTTAATGTGAATTCTATTACTTTCTTTAAATATAGTTCACATTATGCACGGAATTTGCTTGTATATAGGCGAACTTGATATTAGAGGACCAGAATTTACATTAAATGCTCGCTAATAGAGGAATTGCTATTGACAAACATCACTGTATATATTGGCAAACACTATTGCCAAACACCACTGTATATACTACACAATCTATATATATATATGAGCATCCTTATATGTAGACGGTCTATTTCTAGACGTTCTACAAAAGCCCACCAATTAAGCCAAAAATTTGTAGACCGTCTATAAACTTCCTATTATAATCCACCCATATCATTTATGTACAAGTTTCTTACAATGCCAATTTCAATAATTATTTATACAAAACTTTACCTTTCAATTTGTTTCTTGATTATTCGAACATTTCATGTTTCTATCGATTCCTATATTCCTGCTACTCTGCAGTTATACCCCTGTGGTAAATGGAATTTGCGAAGAGCCAGAATTGTCTTGTTATTATGGTTCTACTTTCGGTTACTGTACAATCAGGGCATCTAACGGAACCCGAACAAGCTACCTGATAGAGAAGTGTTCTACTCAATTAGCAGAGACTGGAATAACTTCCATTAACCTTTATGTATATTTGACGGAAAATAATGAAACTGTCACACTGGATATAGCTGAAGGTATAAACATATTATATTTGTATGTTTATGATACATTCTTGATTGAATTCAACAAGATTCAAATGGACATCCGATATCTATATTTATATGCATACGATCCGGCTGTAGTATGTCCTTATAATTTCTTTAACTATTTCCCAAGCGTTGCATATCTCAATGTACAAAATTTGGTATTTGATCGCTTTCCATACTTAAACTCGACAAATTTAACAGTACTGAGTCTCCGCTATCTTACGCTACCTAATGTCGTAACCATTCTGCCGTCAATGCTTATTGTACCTAACTTGAATTCGTTAGGATTGTTTCAATCAGAAGACGCACAGTGGTTTCATGTTATTCCCAGCAGTTTCGAGCATACTCGAATTGATCATTTAGAACTCAGAGGTATACAACATTTCTATAGTTACCAGTTTGCTAACTTGACACATTTGACATATTTGCATTTGTCCTATTTTTTCAACAATTTCACATTTGAAGATAACGCGCTATCTGGATTAAATGGATTGACACATTTATATACTTGGTACTTGCAAACAAATTTAGATTTGGTTTCCACAGAGACCTTCCCTAGTCTAATACGATTCGATTTGAGCTATTCTTCTATAACTGCACTCGAACAAAGAGTTTTTGAGAGACAGAAAGAATTATCCACTGTAATTGGTATTTCTGTTCCATTCCATTGTGACTGTGAGATGGCATGGGTTAGTCATGTTGCTAACAATCTTGGATGGTCAGTTACTGGCACGTGTGAGACCCCTTCTAACTTGAATGGAAACTCAATAAGCGATAGTTCCAATTACGTTAACTGTTCAATCCAATCTTATGATTGCTTCAATGATACTTTCATTTGTCCTTCGGAGAGCATTTGTGTTAACACAGCTGACAGTGCTTATTGTGACTGTGGAGAGGGATACACACTAAATCCGACCATCAACTTATGTGTGGATACAAACGAATGTTCTACTTCCAACAAATGTGATCACAACTGTACAAACTCAGTAGGTTCCTATTCATGTTCTTGTATGTCTGGTTTCACTTTACAATCAGATATGTCATCCTGTGTATCAGGAGTTAGTCAGCTGACTGCTCCAATACTCCTTGCACTCCTCTCTCTACTCTTGCAAGCAACACTTCTTTGATTTCTCGTATAGGACAAACTCTAATTACTATTATTTATTTTCTTAACTTATTTTAGAGTTATTATTCTTTTCGAATTCATATCTTTTATTTATTTCAATGACCCCTCTCTTTTTATTTATATTATCCTTTTAATTTGTTTTATTTAAGTATTATGCTTTCTATACACACTAATATTTGATTATAAGGCCAGGTAAAATGACGAGACCGAAGGCTCGTTACATTTAAATTCATTTTAGCCTTGGCATAAAAAATCTAAAATTATAGCTATGCAGACGCAATTTATTTGTGGATACACTGTTAGACACACTATTAGTCAACCTCCAAATGAAAATGCTGCCAACACTAGTTACACTACTCTAATTTTTGATTTTTTATAATTTTGTTCGTTTCAAATTTTTTGCAGTACCTATGCTTAATCTCTTTTTATTTGTTTTATTTCAGTATTACTCTTTCTACACATACTAATATCTATATTATTAAATCTCGATTGTTTGTTTGTGTGTGTGTGTGTTTGTCCGGATTGTATTAAAGTGATGGGGGAAAAGAAACCGCATTAATATATGATATATAAACTAACTGTCAAATGTTAATTGGTAAACAAATGTTATATAGGTAAACAAGTTTGATTATTTCGAATTTCGCATTTATACATTTATAATATGAATATTTGTTGTTGTGTTGACACAAAATAGGTAAACAAATTAATGAAAATTCAAAATCAACCTAGAAGTTTGCTCTCAACGGGTATTATATGTAAACAAGTATGCTGAACACGAATTTCGCATTTATAAACTTATAATATGAATATTTGTTGTTGTTGTTGTTGTTGTTGACACAAATAAGTAAACAAATTAATGAAATTCAAAATCAATCTAGAAGTTAGCTTTCAACGGGTATTATAGGCAAACAAGTATGCTGAACATTAATTTCGAATTTATAAATTTAGAATATGAGAAACAAGTTAAAACTATGGAAATGGTAAACAGGGATGCATATAACGTCCCTTTCTACCATTTTCCATGGCAGAAAGTGAGGAGTATGGCCGCAGAGCGGCCGTTAACTTGAAGTGCGTAGCACCGATCTGTCGCAAAGCAACCGAGACCGAAGTGCTCGTTTAATAATAAATCTCTATTTGTACTTTAGATTCAGATATTATTGGGATACTTTTAATGTGAATTTTATGACTTTCTTTATATGTAGATGGTCTATTTTGTATGGTCTATAAAAGCCCATGCACCTAGGTCCTAGGTTAATATTTGTCAACCATCTATAAATTTGTATAGCAAAAGCCCCAATCACCTATAGGTGATACTATTTAGTCAATATACGGTCTACAAAGATTAACCTAGGTGCATGGGCATTTATAGACCATACAGAAATAGACCGTCTAGAGATAAAGAAAGTGATATACGTAAATCACATGAGATATATCATATATCCCAATAATATCTGGATATAAAAGTAATAAATAGCGAGTGGAGAAATATTATCAAATATTAGTGAGTGTAGAGTAATACATAAATTAAACAAATAATAAGAGATATTAATAACAAAAAGAGAGGGGTCAATGAAATCATTGAAATGAATAAAAGATATGAATTCGAAAAGAATAGTAACTATCAAATAAGTTTAGAACATAGCGGTAAATAAGAATAAATAGAGTTAGTCCTATACGAGAAATCAAAGAAGTGAGGTTTGCAAGAGTAGAGAGAGGAGTGCAAGGAGTATTGGAGCAGTCAGCTGACTAACTCCTGATACACAGGATGACATATCTGATTGTAAAGTGAAACCAGACAAACAGGAACATGTATAGGAACCCACTGTGTTAGTACAGTTGTGTTCACAGTTGTTGGTACCAGAGCACTCGTTTGTATCCACACATAGGTTGTGTTTGCGTTTCGTGTGTATCCGACAACGCATTCACAGTAAGCACTGTCTGCTGTGTTAACACAGTTGCTCTCAGGACAAATGAATGTATCATTGAAGCAATGGTTGGATTTATCATTGGGACAGTTAATGTAATTGGTACTATTACTTATTGGTAATCCATTCAAACTGGAAGGGTTTCACACGTGACACGTGCCTCTAACTGACCAACCAAGATTAGCAGTCACATTACTAACCCATGCCATCTCAGTCACAATGCTGGGGCGCTGCATTAGTCAGTATTTGTAAGTTGTAATTAGTTAGCATATTGAAGACTGACGTTAGTCAGAATTGGTTTTTCGGTAAGTTGGCGTTAGTCAAAATAGGTTTTTAGTAAGTTGGCGCTATTCAGATTTACCAGATGCCCACAATAATCATGAATGTATGTCTAAGGTTTTGTTTGAATAAATATGATCGTTACAAATTGTCGCCTTGTAGAACGAATTTCTTTGAAATCCCAATAAATTGCGAACATATAAGAGAAATTTAATAATTTAATGAAATAAAACAGAGTTAGTAATTATTAAATCTCAAAATATGAACTAGTAAGCCAACCTACTGAAAACCCATTCTGACTAACGCCAACATACTGAAGACCCATTCTGACTAACGCCAGTCTTCAATATTCTAACTAATGACAACTTACAAATTCTGACTAATGCATGCGCCTCCACAATGCAATGGAGTATAAGAAGCAATTACAGCGGCTAATTCTTTCTGTCTCTCAAAAAATCCTTGTTCGAGTGTAGTTATAGAAGAATCGCTTAAATATAATAGTAATAGACTAGGAAAGGTCTCCTTGAAAACAAAATCTAAATTTGTTTGCAAGTAAAGTAAAGAAACATGTCAATCCATCTAATCCAGATAGGGCGTTCGCTTCAAAAGTGAAATCAGTGAAAAATGTGGACAAATGCAAATGTGTCAAATGTGTCAAGTTAGCAAACAGGTACCTAACTATAGGTGTTGTATTCCATCAGATATAATACCTCAATATGAGTATACTCGAAACTGCTGGGAATAATACCGCTATACTACTGTGCGTCATCTAATTGGTACAAACTTAACAACTTCAAGATAGGTAGAATAAGCATTGATGGCAAAATGGTTACGACATTAGGTGTAGCAGAGATACAGCTCTGTTAAACTTGAAATTGTCGAGTTTAAATATGGAAAGCGATCGAATACAACCAGGGTTGCCGATCCAAATTTCATCAATCGATTATTCGGATGGCAATCCAATCGAAATCGACAATCCTAAATATCATCGATTATTTTCGACTGTTTCTTCGATATTTTTCGATTGTTCCTTCGATTTTTTCGATTGTTACTCAATATTTATATCAAAAACAGTATGTTTCAAACTTAAAACATATATTATTGGGTTTAATTAACGCGCAATTGAGCATTTTAGATTTTGGGATTACAGTGGAGCTCCCATAACGGACACTCCAAATAGCGGACAACCTCTAAATAACGGACAACCCTCGTGGCACGGATTTATTTATTTAACATATGTCTAATAGAAAAGCAACCTCTAAATAGCGGACAACCTCTAAATAACGGACAACGGTTCCGGTCCCAAGGTGTCCGTTGTTCAGAGGCTCTACTGTATGTAGAGATTTAAAAAACAAACAATCGAAAAAAATCGAAGCAATCCAATCAATGAAAAATGCAGCAATCGGCAATCGAGAATCTTCTCGATTGGATTAGATTGGCAACCCTGAATACAACACACAACATACTCTATAACGAGGTGTGTAAAGCTTGGGAAATAGTTAAACAAATCATAAGGACAATATACAACAGCCTGATTGAATGCAAGTAAAGTTAGAGCCTGTATGTTGATTTGATTGTATGTTCGTATGTTAATTCTCTATAAGGTAGCTTGTCCTGATACCGTTAGACTCCCTGATTGTACATTTACTGTAAATAGCACCAGTATAAGTACAAGTTCATTCTCCATCATCGAAAATTCCGTAAACTACAAGGGTATAACTGCAGAGTAGCAGGAAAATAGGAATCGATAGGACCCAAACATGAAATGTTCGAATAATCAAGGAACAAAGTGAAAGGTCAAGTTTTTATAAATAATTATTGAAATTTATTTTTGTAATAAACTTGTACATTAGGACAGGTAAAATAAATAATTGTTTATCATCCGGATTTTTTCAGAAAATAGAAAATAAAATAAAGATTTAATTAGTAGCCCTTAGGCTAAATTGCTCTTACAAAATAGATTAATAGTTTATCGAAAAGTAATTACAAAAAACAAAAAACAAACCTCCCCCCAAAAAATAAATCCCTTTGCCAATTAACAGGCAGGCATCCTGATCCCCTGGAGCCTGGAGGGTTTACGCTGGAAAACCAGCTATCTATCTGCACCAGGATTTATCCCACAGATAGCACCTTGATCAGGAATCCTTCGACGGATTTTAAAATGTATACCAAAAAAAAATATATACAGTGGAGCCTCCCATAACGGACACTCCAAATAGCGGACAACCTCTAAATAACGGACAACCCTCGTGGCACGGATTTATTTATTTAGCATATGTCTAATAGAAAAGCAACCTCTAAATAACGGACAACGGTTCCGGTCCCAAGGTGTCCGTTGTTCAGAGGCTCTACTGTATACACTACCCGGACAAAAGTATTCGACCACCCAACATTTTCCTATTGAAAATAGTACTATAGGAGGTTGAACAATGGAAGATAGTGTATTCAAATTACATGAGATATTACTATTTCGATTACAAATTCATATTCTGTGCATTCGGATTATCAATTGTAGAAGCTTTCAATTCATTCCCTTTTTGAGTTGGTTAAAAATGATCATCCTGTGCCACTATGCACCACTTTTCCCAAATTGCCACTATGGGAGAGATGGGAATGTCACGAAAAAATTGGTCCGGGCCAAAACTGGTCCGGTCGGACCAATTTTGGCCTGCCATAAATGGTCCTAGCTTGCTAAAATAGGTCCGGCCTAACTTTTTGCTAGATCGCACTAAAGTTGCTATAACAAACCTCCCACTAGTGCGAAATTGTATAGGACAATCAATTATTAAATTGAAAATGTATCTTTTTCTAATTGTCTACTATGGTTCAGGGGAAAAAATAAGATGAAGGCATGAATAATAGTGAAAAGAATTGGTTTTGTAATTGTGATATATGGAGTTACGGTGTAAAGAATCAACTTTGTAATTGTGTATTATTGACTATTGTGAAAACATTTGCATCTCTATGTATTCTTGTGTTGATGAATGATAAAAAGCTCTATGATTATTGTCTTGGAATGGCTGCCAAAACAGGTCCGGCGGGGACCACCTTTGGCCAATGGGGACCGCCTTTGGCTACCAAAACTGGTCCGGCCGGACCATTTTTGGCGACCAAAGCTAGTTCGACCGGACAATTTATGGCCGGCCAAAATTGGTCCCGGACCAGTTTTGGCAGTCAAAAGTGGTCCGGCCGGACCAATTTTGGCGTGACAGGAACAGGTGGCACATGTTGCCATTTGATGATGATTTTCACCCGAACTAAAATGTGATCAATTTGAAAGCATCTACAATGGGTAATTCGAATGCGTAGAATACGAATCTGAAATCAAAAGAGCAATATGTCATAAAGTTTTAATACATTTAACAATATTATTATTCCAACTATAGTACTATTTTCATGATATCAAATATCCACCCACCTACAATGCTCTCTAATTGCTTAGATAACACAGCAGTGAGCGAGATAGGTCTCAGATCTTCTTCTGTCTTACGAGCGGGGGTAACTTTGGGAATGGGGATAACGGTGGCACATTTCCAGAGTGCTGGAACATACCCCTCTCTGATTGACGCATTAAATATGGTACAAATAGGAGGTGCCAAATTAATGGCATGGTCTCTGAGAACCTAATTAGGTATATCATCAGGGCCTATAGCCTTGTTGATTTTGATGGCATTTAGCAGCATTAAAACTGTATCGGTGTTAATGATATTCGTCAGAGGGACTCTTCAGTTGGTGGGCAGAGTACCCATGTCAAAAGGATTCAATTCACTACAAACTGATTCGAAAAACGAGTTGATCTCCTCAGCGAGTGAACTCATCTTTCCATCGCACAATGAATTTGCCATCGCGGCAAATTCATTGGTTGTCTTACGCAATCTCGTAATGGCTTTGGTATGCTTCACAGTTACGGAGTAACTGTTCCTCTGATGGTTTTAGCCGCCCTAATCACTCTATTACGGAGGCTTCGGAAGAGTGTTATATTGCCAGACATAAATGCATACTGCCGCCAATTGATTAGGTAGCGGAAGTAATCAGTAAGTCAAGGCTTATCGGTGGAATGGCGCCTAACCTGTTTGGTAGGGAGGTGTTGTCTAATGAGAGAAATCATTGAGTTCTGAAAGAATTCGAACCTCGACTGGCAAGTTGATTGAAGGTATATTGGAGTCCAGTCGAAGTTAGAATAGGAATATGTTAGAGACTCCTTATCACGCGGGCTATTCGCCCTCGTGACAAGGGCAATTATTTTGCCCTTCTCAAACTTAAAGGAGGAAGCTGGTTCTAAGATGACGGTGTTATGGTCGGAATGAGACGTAGGTGCGAGTACAACTGGCTCACAATACAAGGTACTCATATTAGTGAATATCTTGTCAAGTACTGCCCTACCGCGGGTTGGCCGTCGGACTACCTGCCTAAGCGGGTAATTCCTCAGGTGGGTGCAGGCTTTCATCCATACAAAAATTTCTGCGCGCCTAGATTTAGTTTGAGCTAGTTCATTTTTCATTTTGTACGCCTAGTTTGCACATTTTGTATTAAGTCTATGGGAGCATCTTCGATATTGTACGCCTAGATTAAAATCCATCCAAATTACGCTCCTTTAGGAGCGCCCAATACTCCTGGATAACACCCAGGGTGGGTGTCGTTAGTTGGTTAAAATCGCCGATTAGCATAACGCCTGCGCGAGGGTGTTTTCTAAGGGTGTCATCAACGCCGGCGACAATATGATTAATGGTGGAATAATCGCATGCATTGGGCGGAACGTAAACAACGACAATCAGAATATGTGAGAATTGGCGGGGCATACATTTGTCCCTAACCAAGACCCAGAGAGACTCAACATCATTACACTCCAAATAACCCAGTCTGTTATACAGAATATTTTCTCTAATGTAGGCTAGCACACCGCCGCCTTTCTTTTCCACTCTGTCCTTTCTCTCACAGGAGTATCCATATATTGTAGTGATGGATGGAGGGACCGTGTCGGATAGCCATGTCCAGTGACACCGGCTATATCGACAAAGTGGAAATTAAGGAGGTGGGTAATTTCATCTAATTTATTCACCACGCTCCTAGAATTCAAATTCAGGATAGTAGGAAGATGCTAGTTGGTAGCAGGTATACAGACCAGGTTATGAGGTTCACTATAAGAAAATGACTAACACGATTAAGCTTACGCTCAGATCAGAGATGCAGCGGTCTGGACCGGACCGGACCGACCGGTCTCAGGTCGGTCCGGTCCGCTTATTTTCAAGTGCGGTCTGGACCAGTCCAAATTGGAGCGTTCATAGATCTGGACTGATCCTAGATTGGACAAACGATCAGGCTCCAATGCGTTATTTCCCATTGTTTACAAGCACATAAGTAATATGCATCTTATACGTAAATACAAGTGGGTATAATTAGCCACTCTACTATGCGGTCTGTAACTGTCCAAATAAGGGATATAACGGTCTGGACCGATCCAGACCGATCCAATATTTTGATCATACGGTCTGGACCGGTCCGGACCGTCCAGAAAAAATCATGACGGTCCGGTCCGATCCATGAAATTTCCGGACCGCTGCATCTCTGGCTCAGATACATCAGTAACGATGACGGGAATAGGTTTCTTCTTCCGTCTGTAGGGCGGGGCTGGTGTCTCAGGATTCCTCCGGGGTTGGGTAGCGTATAGAAGGGTGTGGAAGCAGTGGCGGAATGAATCTGTCGGAACGGGAGAGTGTAGTAGGGAGTGAGGTGGCGTAAGGGGGCTGAGAGAGCGGTGGCGGAGCGCGGGGTAGATAAGTCCTCGCTGAAGCAGTAACATCACAAAGAGCACAAACACGTAGACAATAACAGGGACATCTGGCAGCCAGTTAGGCGCGGATAAATAGCTGTTTTTAGTTTTATTGAAGTTTGTTGTAAAGTGATTCCCACACAGTAAAAATAGGAAGTAAGCTTTCTAACCTAACAATTAATGCTGAGGTCAAGGGCAGCACTGGGGATCATTTTCTGCCGCAAGCGCACAATACTTTGTTTGTTCTAATTATATCACACGAATTATGAATAACATTTAATGGATAATTAACAGCACTTGATAATTAATTAATCATCCATTATCCCTGTTGGCGACAACAACTTACTACTTCAACGTTTTTGCTAGGTGAATCTTGCTTAATTAATCGATACGATAAAAGCCAAAAATTCAGAGCCATAATTCCTACTGGACATGCTAATTTACAATTCAAATGGTCTCGCTTTATAAACAGTTGTCTACCATATTTGAGATTCAATCACCTAAAGGCAGTTGCTTCATATAGTAAACTATCTTGCCTCCTAGTGACCCATGCCAGGTATAGTGAATTACAAAATACAGTTCATTTGTATAATATCGTTTATAGGGATTGTTTAGCTCTAAAAATACATCTGAAAAGTGGTACGGTAGGAAGAGATAAATAAACATTCCCTAGACTCAGGGGGTGTATCTAATATTAGAGCACTGCGCGGGGCGGGTAATAAATGCGGGTTGTTGCGGGTCAAAGGATCAGAATATTTGCGGGGCGGGTCGGGTGCGGGTCAGAGATTCTTACTGCGGGTTGATGCGGGTTTGCGCAAGAGTTCTCGCAAAGGAATTTGGGGACGCAGTGTCCACAAATTGTAACAATGTACCCCTCTATAGTTCCTAAACGAAATTAATGATCAATATAATCTTAAGATGGCAGAAGTCTTGCGATGGAACGAATTGTACGGTGAATTATTTCGTAATCCCGAATAATAAACTCGTAATTCTATCTTCAAATTTCCCCCCCAAAAACATATTGCCGTCTTCTTTATTCCTTAAGGATGTAAATATTTTTTGTGCCCGCATTGTGCGCCGAGTATTTACACCCTATTATATAATCCTAGCGATAATACTGGTCATCGAGTGTTGGTGCGGGTTGGGCGCGGGTTAATGTGAGTTAATTGCGGGTTGGTGCGGGTTCATTTGTTTATATTGTTGGCAGGGTTGGGTTCAAGTACATTTGAAAGTACAAGTACTACTACTTTTCAGATATTCAAGTACAATACAAGTACAAGTACAGGGCCCGTATTCACTAAGATTACTTAGTACTTAAGTACTAAGTATATACTTAAGTACTAAGTACGTACTTAGTTAAGTACATACTTAAGTCGTATTCACTAAGAAATATTGTTGTACTTAAGTACATACTTAACTAAGTATGTACTTAAGTACGAAATTGAATTATATTTATTGAATTATATTTAATAGCATAGCATATTAGTGTATGGAATGCTATTGTAATAGCTTGCTGTATTCTTTTAACTTTAAAAAGAATATTCTCAATGAAGTTCCTGTGATTTTTGTGCTTGAGAAAAAACAGACTTTTAGAAAACAACAACCAATTGTAATAAATGTTGAAAATAGAATCATAAACTTCCCCTAAAGTAAAGCAAGTACTACTAGAAATCTAATACAATGTTCTAATTAAACACCAACGTCTAAAGAGTCAATAAAAGAAAATTCTTATAAGTTAAGTCAACTTAGTAGGTTACTTAAGTTTTGTACTTAAGTATGTACTTAAGTACACACTTAAATCTTAGTGAATACCAATCTTAGTGAATACGACTTAAGTACATACTTAGTACTTAAGTACTAAGTACGTGCTTAAGTACGTACTTAACTTCTTAGTGAATACGGGCCCAGGTAAACTTAAAGTACTTAAGTACAAGTACAAGTACAATGAAAAAATTAGGAAAATACTTAAGTACAAGTACAAGTACTTCCCAAGCTCTTATGATAAATCTCTCGTACTTATAGTAGAAATTGCTAAATACATAGTTTATATAGTATCATCCAAATCTATTTAATTTATTTAGCAGGAGTCCTTGACAAGAACACAATACCTAATATACTAAGTATTAAGTAACACTACTTTATTT
The DNA here is from genome assembly GCA_028753945.1 of Hexactinellida sp. DTS-2022. Taxonomy (NCBI): domain Eukaryota; kingdom Metazoa; phylum Porifera; class Hexactinellida; species Hexactinellida sp. DTS-2022. The sequence goes on along the minus strand of JAPNXP010000012.1, from coordinate 1,227,832 downwards.
GAGATGGGATTTGAGGAACATCAATGATGTGTGTTGGAAATATATTTAATGATAAGAAAGTCACGAGTAACAAGTACTCAAGTACAAGTGCAAGTACTTTAGAAAATTGAGGAAAGTAATTAAGTACAAGTACAACGGAAAGATGGTGAAAGTACTTAAGTACAAGTACAAGTACACAAAAAATGTACTTAATTACAGAAGTACTTAAGTAAATTGTACTTGAACCCAACCCTGATTGTTGGATTTGCGGGGCGGGGCGGGTCAATCACTAATTGATGCGGAGCGGGTGCGGGTCGCGCATATGACCCGCGCAGAGCTCTACCATCTATACAAGATACAGTTATGGTATTCTTATCAAATGATCACAGTGTAATTACGAATCAAACCAAATAGTAGTCATTTAGATGGAAGGAAGTATCGGTCTTGTATATCATTGTAAAAACTATCTCCTGACCTCTTTAAGGTACTTTGGTACTTGTTAATCAGTGACGAGACATTTCTGCGTGGATTAAAATTGGAATTCTTCAAAATAGCATCCCAATCGTTCCCAAACCGCTCACGACCTCTTATGAGCTTGTTAAGCTCAATCCTAGTCCAGTTATTCCGAGTCCTGGCTCTGCATTTATACTCGCCCCAGTCGGGCGTAGAATGTAGAGATTTGTTGCGGAGTCTTCTTTCTTCCGAATTGGCGGGATTAGTCAACCTATCTGATGTAGCTTTAAGTGCGTTACTGTTTGTAGTTGTTTCACGAGGAATAGCTGAACGTATTTCGTCAATCGGTACCTGGAATTTAAAAAACTGTTAATAAACTCGAGTAGGCAATAGTAAGTCACAAACATGTTGCTAACAGAACTTGCTAATAATTAAAGGAACAGAGAAATCATTCTTTAAATAATTTCCAAATCATTTCCAGGCCCGTAGCGCGCCAACATTTATTGGTGCGGCAGTGACGTCACCATATTTATTATAAACAGACATTAATCTTTTGTACTTTAAACGCGCGTTTACTCTATGTTTTAAGCTACTCAACAAGGGAAATACAACAATTACATAATACTAATAAAATTTTATACAGTCTTTATTGAAGTGTAGCAAGAGTTGCTACTTGCTAAATAATATAATGGTTACAAATACGATATTATTATAATGGTACCGAACAGTTTGGCGGTGGCAGGCACTGGCAGCAGCACCTATGCCACACCTGTAGGCTGTAGCAGCTGTGTTTACCAATACCCAGTAGCGTAGCAATAGGCGGTTCAGGCAGTTCATTGAACCAGGGCCCCCCAAAAGGCATACCTGCCAACCTATTTGTGTAATATCCCTGTACAGGTCTCCAATTTTCCCCTATACACCTCCCAAAAATTTTTCTCGCACGCTGCGGTCGCTCGTCCAGGGATTACTATACACTTACATTACACTTTGGAAAGGAAAAAGCATTTAATTATATACTGTACAGGGAATACTGTACGCTTGATAAATATATAAACCAACTTGTGCCTTTATGTGGTCAATGCAGAATGATGGCAGAATTATCAATATACTATCATCACTGTAGATATTTTTATGCATTCTTTTACTCATAATTAGTAAATTAAAAATCCCTGTACGCCTGTACAAAACAGCCGAAATGGTTCAAATCCCTGTACGGGTGGCAAGTATGCAAATGTTCCAAAATTCTCCATATGCAGATATAGTACTTCAAAATGCGGGAAATGCCATTTCCGAACCCAAATTTACCCAGATGCATGCCGCGAACCTCCTTAAAATATACTACTCCAATGGGGCCAGGGGCCCCGGCACATACTTTTGAACCGGGGCCTCCGAAACCCTAGTTACGCCACTGCCAATACCATAATGCTGCTCCTATAGTTGTCAGTGACTTCTTTACCACCCTATATATATATATGATAATAAGTAAACAAAGCCTTTCAAAAGTTACTTTACGCCAAATTCTCGCAAATTGGACAACCCATTTTTATTATTATTTACTGATATAAAAATGATTGTCGAGAGGCCTAGATTATAGGAGCTGGGGGACCTATCTAGAGGTGAAAGTTAACGATTTTTTATTTCTATTAATAACATAAATCAATGATTTGCCCCCCCCCCCCCCCCCCTCTTACCCTCTAAATTTCCAGGACGAGATTGACTAATTACACTAAAAACAAGTTTCAAACCAAATTCAAGCTGCCTTAATATACTTCTCCTAACTAGTAAATAATAGAATTCCTAAACATCCACACCTGTGCCCTGGTCCCAGTTTCAAATAAGCACTCGTTTGTTTATAATGTTAATTTAAACAGATTTAGTTATCTGAATAATATGTATAAACAATGTAGAAGATGTTACAGATTAGGGGAGAGCTGGAACAGGTTTCAAATATTAAATAAAGAGTTTTGAGGTATCTTGGAGGGGACTGAGTGTTTAAATAATTTAGATAAAATAAACATTGCAGGTCATCTCTGGTTTTAGGAATAAATTGGTCTATACCTTATCAGAATTATATTCTTCCGGTTCTGATTGTTCATGAGACTTGTATCCAGCATTCTTGCGAAATTCGCGCAAATATTTAGAATATTCTCCATTTTTCTTGAGGATATGATATTTATTGCGGATTGCAAACGTAGTTCGAGAAGAAGAGAAGTTATAAGCTGGGAGTATTTTCTTCCACCGTGTCCCATACTTACTTACTCCGATAACGAGCAATTTTTTTTCTTGGACTGTCCATGGTTTGTATTGTACTGGCTTGGGCGTCTTAAATACGTCGGTTATTAATTTCTCAGTATTTTGTTGATGTTGTTTTATATGTGTTAGTATCCCTTTTTCTTCTGGAAATGTTTTAATTAATTTAATCCGCTTAGGTTTGAAGTTAGGACTAGTCCGGTTTCCAATACTAATTGCATTGTGCTCTGTGTGTAGGTCTGTTGCAGTCTCTCCAGTGATCAGGTTGCTGCCAGCCTAGAAGCAGAAGTCGATAAAATGATATATATGTATCTGCGTTACATGTTATAGTTACACTAGATAACCAATGAATACTATTATATTATAGCATACTGAATGCTGAGAAGATAGTGTAGCCTGTGTAGGGCTATCTGACTCATTGCTGGAGTAGTCGTACTCGGAGCTCTCGTCTGTGTCAGTGTTTGGAGACTCTAAACAGACATACACACAATATTTAATATTACAAATACAGCTAGCCTGCTTATTATATATACAAACTGGGATTTTACAAGTGCTAGGGGATTGTTAAATTAAGAACAGATAGTTTGTTCAAATTAAACGAAAAATAATAAAAATTTCAGAAAGTATATAGTATCGGGGAAATGAATCATGTTGACAAAGTAATTTAATTATTTAGTCAACAATCAATAAATACTCATGTCAGTAGTATACCCAGGAAGTTATTTAAGGTTCCAAATAAATATTTGTGAAAAGTAATGTTATCTTATTTCTACAGCATGCACACTTGATAACATATCTGGGGAGGGGCTATGGAAACCTTACCCCCCTGGGTATGCCACTAATTCATATAATATACGAATATACCATCTTCTTAAATTAACATTACAATACAATCTACCTATTATAACACTAGAGTGTAGACTGTTAGATGGGCCCATAGAAACTAATGGGGTCTCATCTTGTATTATAATTGGAGATGATTTTGATTGAGACTGCATTTGCATCTGTTGCGTGTATTGAAATAGTATTGTGTCCCGGCTATTGAAGAAACTGTCTGAGTCTTGAGTTTGTTGGTTTTCCGTCAATTTGTTTGTACTGAGATTCTGTTCATCTGTGATACAAGAGTAATAAGATATTGGAAGAACGGTGTCCTGGGGTAACCACAAGTCCAAACGACATCAAATTAGGAATATATCTATATTATTAAAACTCGATTGTTGTGTGTTTTTGTGTTTGTTTGTTTGTTTGTTTGTTTGTTTGTTTGTTTGTTTGTGTATTTGTCGGATTGTATTAAAGTGATGGGCGGAATAGAAACCGCATTTATAATTGAGATAGAGACTAAGTTCAAAATGTTATAATAGGTAAGGACGGATAGCGGACGTTAACTTGAGGTGCGTAGCACCGATCTGTCGCAAAGCGACCTAGACCGATGGGCTCCTATATCTATATTATTAAATCTCGATTGTTGTGTGTGTGTGTGTGTGTGTGTGTGTGTGTGTTTGTTTGTCCGGATTGTAATAAAATGATGGGGAATAGAGACCACATTAATATATGAGATATAAACTAACTGTCAAATGTAAAAATTGGTAAACAAATGTTATAATAGGTAAACAAGTATGCTGAACACGAATTTCGCATTTATAAATTTATAATATTAATATTTGTTGTTGTTGTTGACACAAATAGGTAAACAAATTAATGAAATTCAAAATCGACCTAGAAGTTAGTTTCTGATGGGTATTATAGGTAAGCAAGTATGCTGAACACGAATTTCGCATTTATAAATTTATAATATGAATAGTTGTTGTTGTTGTTTACACAAAATAGGTAAACAAATTAATGAAATTCAAAATCAACCTAGAAGTTAGCTTTCAACGGGTATTATAGGTAAACAATTATGCTGAACACGAATTTCGCATTTATAAATTTATAATATGAATATTTGTTGTTGTTGTTTACACAAAATAGGTAAACAAATTAATTAAATTCAAAATCAACCTAGAAGTTAGCTTTCAACGGGTATTATAGGTAAACAAGTATGCTGAACACGAATTTCGCATTTTATAAATTTATAATATGAAAATTTGTTGTTGTTGTTGACACAAATAAGTAAACAAATTAATGAAAATTCAAAATCAACCTAGAAGTTAGCTTTCAACGGGTATTATAGGTAAACAATTATGCTGAACACGAATTTCGCATTTATAATTTATAATATGAGTATTTGTTGTTGTTGTTTTTCACAATAGGTAAACAAATTAATGAAAATTGAAAATCATAACGTGTGAGGAGTAAGGCCGCACAGCGGCCGTTAACTTGAGGTGCGTAGCACCGATCTGTCGCAAAGCGACCGAGACCGAAGGGCTCGTAATAAATTATACGCATACTATATTTATCAAAAGTAATATTTATTTATAATATTACGTATATATTTATAATTTGTGTAGTCTCGATTTTTTTTTTCACACCTTCACGAAAATCAGACAATCTAATATATATAAATGCTCAACTTCCATTATATTTGAGTCAAAATTTCATGACAGACACCAAAAACAGTCTCCTTCGATTCCCCATTATATTGAACCTGTGTATAATTCAAAAGCGGCAACCCTTTTTGGTCCCTTGATGCTGCTGGCCCTTAAACGGCCAGTATCTGTCTAAACTGTGTTTCTTAAAGCACATAGTCCGAAATATGATCTAGTTCCTTGTAATTTTTATTCAGTCATAATCGCTATTAGGTAAGGATATTCGTAATCTTACTCCATTCAATACATCCATAAACTGTTACTACATTAAATCATCGCATCACGAACCACTACTTGTATATAACTGAAATCTTGATCGATCGCTTGAGTACCTGTTATAGACAGGTTCCTGTATATGTAGAAAATAATCCTATTGATTGTTACAACTTACAATCGCAACCCTCGGCCCGCGAGGCGAAATTATCCGGGAAGAGGTTCTCTCTATAAACATCCTCATCACGAGTGATCGACCGCGATTCGGTTATTCAATTGAAATACAAATATTTTTATGAATTTTAGTGTGCCTACTAACAACCAATACCTATTTTAACATTCTACAAATGATAAATACGAGTAAGTCGCTTGGCCCGAGTAATGCGGTAAATGACTCAATCTGGCCCGCAGGATCAAAAGGTTGTAGCCCCCTGCGTTAAATTATGTCTAAACTTGTGGTAACATCATTACGTATCTTATTTATCACATTATATTAAAATGTACGTACTTTAATTATGATTAAACTATAAAATAAATCTAATTCAAAAACTGTATACAAATATTTAAATTACGCGCAGGGTTTTATCCAGCTGCGTGCGACTTTTATTTGAAAGAAAACCATTCCAGTGCACACGAAAATCGAGAGATACGATACCCATATAGACATAATACAAATTGGGTAATTCAGACGCGTGTTGGCGAGCTCAAAAACTACTCTGATTACGCATATGACTATACCTGTTCTAATAAGCAAAGGCGGTGTCTTCTCAATACTAGAGAATGACTCGTTGCGAATGAAAGCTTGAGTCAAACTCTCCTTCACTCCATCCTCACACTCCTGTGTCAGCTGTGGACTCTCCTGTCTCTCCGTGAAGGCTAAGCCCACTTCCGAGTCTCCGTCTGAATGTTCGCTGTCAGAGCTTATCAGCAGTAATAAGTTTATTTTGTCATTTCGTAGAGACTGGGACTCTATAGCGTAACAGTTAATATATTAAATATTAAAATAGATAAATTTCTAACAAATGTACTCCTGTACTATAAGCTATTTACCTGTTAAAATAGGTGCATCTTTGGAAGGAGGTCCCATTGATGGGAGAGGATTTTCTATTTGTGTCCCTGATACAACTCCACCCCACTCTTCAATGCTATCCTGCAGGAACATTTGAGACGAGAACCCAGCTTGTGTTGAGGGGGCAGGCTGGCGGAGAGAGCTCAGTGAGGTGGGCTGGTGTGCATACTTGGTTAGGATAATGTTCTGGTTAGTGCCACGGTATAGTTTATGGAATGGATTATCTCCTAATTCAAGGAAGTAGCGTGAGTCTAGCTTTGGTTTCAGGAGAATGCATTTTTTCATTAAATCCTCTAAGCTACGAGGTGCATCTGCAGTGGTGCCATTCAGCCTCATGGAAGGACAGGTGCTATGTAGCATGCTATGATTCGTATTATAAACAATGTGAGCCTGTCATATCCTGAGAGGTAGGGTGAACCAATAATAATTAGTTTTGTACTTTTGAGCAATTTAAAAGTAGCTCTTTTTGTTTCCTGGCAGGCGCTGATCCAGGGGGGTGGTGAGGTGCATAGGCGCCGAACCCGGGGGGCCAGGGGGGCCAGGGGGGGCTCGCGAGGGGGGGCCAGGGGGGTGAAGGGTTTTGGCCAAAGCACCTGACGAGCAGGGTGTCCAAATGTCCTATTTTTAGAAGGACAGTCCTTCTCAGGCAGTCATGCTAACTGCTTTCTTACACTGTGTCCTTTTGTATCTTTTAAAAAATTGTTTACAAGTCTGTTCAGTCTAATAATCCACTCCTCTACCTGTCTAAATAACTTTGTTGTTCAACCATACTCAGAATTATTAATTAAAGTATACTAGCCCATGTCCTCGTACAAAAGCCTTTATTCTCAAATGTTCTACTGGGTTTCTCAACCTGCGATCTCTTTAAATTTTAAACGTGTCCTTCTTTTAAAGTAGTCATCTGGTTACCCTGCTGGAGGAGCACCTAACTTTGACAATTAACCCAAAACTCCTTGGAAAATTTTAAGGAATTTTAAAATGGGTAATTGGCAAATTACCCATTTTGTAAACTTTTTTAATTCAAAACTTGCGTATGCTGATTTGATAATATGTATATCATTTATTATTTTATGAATTTTTCAGCGTTTTTATCTCACAGTATTTAGCATTTATAGCTGTATCCTATGAATGATCAATACCCTCGGAAAATCAATGATGTTCCATAGCTCCCAAGTGACCCGCATTTGAGCATCGAAACCCGTTGACCCGCGAAGGTCCTCGAAAAACCCGCATTGGAAAAATAATTTTCTGGAGCAAAATCAGATCAGTATCTTAACTAAGCACGCTTAAAACACCTAAATAGTTCCCTTTTTGTTCATTTTAGTTACTCTTATTCAGTAAATAGGTAGTAAAACTTGTCTTTTGCTATAGAAATTACAATAAATATGTCAAAATGGCTTTACCAATCTAGTTTTAATTAAGTATATAAGAGTCCTAACTAATCTCCAAAACGAGTCAGTGAGGGGGGGGGGGGGGGGTGACCCGCATTGGACCGCCCCTGGTGAGGTGTCTAGCCACTCCTAGCTCACCACTAATAATATCCGAGTAAGAAATTTAATAAAAATAAAAATAATTTTTTTAAATGGACCCCACTGGGGGGCTTACAGAGCCCCTACTGAGAGATTGTCAGCACCCTTCCACAAACCCTGCAGCGCTGCCTAGTTCATTTGTATAAGCGTAGAATTTAAAGTGTCTGAAATGTCCCAGCTAATAAGGAACTGCTGGTAATTAGACACAAAATTTTGGGCAGAAATCGATGTATTAAAAAAGTCCAGGCGCTAGTGCCTACGTGACTACTGGTGTGCCCAAGTTATACGTTTGATAAGTAAATATATGTACACGAACAATTATGAATAATAACGATTAGATATAGCAGTATACTAGTAAATTAGTTGTAAGTCTATATCTACTAATGAATGAATGCGCATAATCTCTCGTGTGAGCGGGGATTGATTGTTATGATCTCGTTTAGTTGCTAATCTCGTTTCCGTTACTAATCTCGTTTAGTTACCTAACATCACTTCCCCCGTATATACCCTCCCTCATGGGGAGTTGTCGTCTCTGTACCGGAGCGGTAGTCTCGTACTGCGTTTGGGTCGATGTTATCTACGTGGGGTAGAGTTCTTCTGCAGCAGAGGGTTATTTATGAAACTATCTCTACGCCTGGGGGTTGAATCTGGATTTTCCAAAATCAGGTCGTAGTTCTCGTTCTAACAATGAAGAAGTGGTATTGTTTCCATCTTACAAAAGAAGGAAAATCGCTCTTAATTTATGAAGCAGCAACATCAATGGAGAATCTCTCCATATCTACAGACTCAAATCAATTATTGGACTCTTGCGAAACAATACTTCTTGCTGAATCAAATTTCGACTACAACGAAGAGGCGGTAATCGAACATGAAATTCCAATAGTTTATCAATATTGTCATCAACTTCTCAAAGAGTCTCAGTTATGGTATTAATTAATTATGGTATCTAGAAAATGCTGTTGGAGTATAAAACTTTTGGAGGTTAGTGGGGAAACTGAATAAATATTTATTTATTTGTTAATTAAGCACTCAGAAGGTGTAGAATCTATCTAGTTCTATCTTATTTTATAGATACAATCTCCCTACCCTGAGGAAATATATGGTCATTATCGATTCTATTAAATACATTTGTCAAGCTTGCGCTTCCCTAAAATGTATCCACTTTCAGGCTTATGAAATGTGCTTTTACAATTACAGGAACATGTTCCATACAGTTCTACCTTCTTCAATTTCGGGAATAAAATATTTTGTACTTAACATGAGTACTGTTGTATGACGGTTTACTTAGCATGACGGTTTACTTACCTCCATTATCCTCTTGTATATAAAGTTATTCAGACATTGTCAAGATGTGAATCTATATGTGGTATTATTAGGATTTCAGCAATTTCAGTTCAAACAACGCAAATTATTAGCTGAATTCTCCCTAGGAAAAACTGTGACCTTATCTGAAATGCAAGCTATTTACCGCAAAACAATATTTCTTAAGCATCTTACAAATTCATTACCTCCTAAAATTGATATCCAGAATGACACGATCACGTTACAAGAAAACGTAGCAGAAGTTTTATTAAGTACGAGCCCTTCGGTCTCGGTCGCTTTGCGACAGATCGGTGCTACGCACCTCAAGTTAACGGCCGCTACGCGGCCTTACTCCTCACTAAACAATTGATTACATAGTTAGTAATATTTGTCATAGTTATATACTTATAATAAGCGTTGAAAGCTACCTTCTAGGTTGATTTTGAATTTTCCTTAATTTATTTATGTATACCTATTTTCTGTAAACAACAACGACAAATATTCATATTTGAAATTTATGAATGCGAAATTCGTATCCAGCATACTTGTTTACCTATAATACCCGTTGAAAGCTAACTTCTAGGTTGATTTTGAATTTTCATTAATTTGTTTACATATTTGCGTCAACAACAACAACAAATATTCATACGTATTACAAATTTATAAACGCGAAATTCGTGTTCAGCATACTTGTTTACCTATAATACCTGTTGAAAGCAAACTTCTAGGTTGATTTTGAATTTTCATTAATTTGTTTACCTATTGTGTATCAACAACAACAAATATTCATACTGTATTACAAATATATAAATGCGAAATTCGGGTTAAACATACTTGTTTACCTATTATAACATTTGTTTACCCATTATAACATTTGGAAGTTAGTTTATATCTCATATATAAATGCGGTTTCTATTCCCCCGTCACTTTAATACAATCCGGACAAACAAACACACACACAAACAAACAAACAAACAAACAACAATCGAGATTTAATAATATAGATTCTTAAACAGATTCAAAACTTAATAAGAAAACCAACCCGAAAATTGACTGAAATGAATATTTCCAGTAATGAAGATCACTTCAACTGTTTTCCAGCATTGAATCAAAACTTCAAGTATTTAGTAACTACGAGCCCTTCGGTCTCGGTCGCTTCGCGACTTTTGTTCATTCGTGTTACACACCGCAACACAATTAATTAACGGCCGCTTTGCGGCCTTACACTCCTCAACTATCACTCATATTAAATAGATTAAACCTGTGACTTGTAAATTACACGTACTCTATGCTGCTATTTGGGACCCAAGTATGTCAACTAATTAATTAATCATTCATTCATGTTATTTACTAACCCAGGATTTACATAGGAAAATTGTTTGTAAATATGTAGTTGAATTACTTTGATAGTAATATTATGTATGCTTATGTGATTGACGTGGGCTAAATACATCACGAATAGAAATAAACTGATGGAAGCCAAACTGGATTAATCAAGTATGCAATTTCGGAAATAATGTAGGTGAAGATTAAATCATCAAACTTCAGTATGTGCAATGACGCAGCAATTGGAGGTTACATTTTTGTTATTGCCTGGCTCAGATGAAATGCGAAAAATAAAAAAATTTCTAGAGATATTGCAACACATTCTGTTTTATAATGTGACAAAATTGTTTGACGATTGGATCAAAAATGTAAGAGCTGTATCCAAATTAGTTCGTACGTGACGTCACATTCCCATAAATCGGTATACGTGTGTCCATGGCCTACTTAATATACGGCTATATATGTCGCCGAGAAGGCCATAAAACAAAGAGGCCAGTTTCTAATTTACAAAATGGAGAATTGATATTTATTCGAATAATTAGCAATGATAGAGCTGAAAAGTGTATTATAACTATATAGGAATATGGTATCCAGGTATACATATTTTTGAGATAATGAGATAATTAACACTTAATTCATTATCAGGTAATGAATCACTATCTCAAAGATTATTGAAGTTAGGCATATAAAATGTATTATCGATGAATAGGAAGTTACCTATTCCGGACAGATCAGTACCAGTCTACCAGTCTAGTTTACATAACATTCATAGTTTTTGAGTTATGGCACATTTTAGGAAATATACATTTTCCATGGCAACCGAGGAATGTGTCAACATTCCATTTATAATTTCGATATATTATATTCTACTACTTCTGGGTATAACCATGTTCCAATTTTGAACATTTATAACGCGTTTAACTATGTTAAAAGTATGCAAGAAAAACAAGATAATTCGCAACCAAAATAACCACAACGTCATCAGATGATGACATATCACAATTCTGGAGGGTGCTATGTATACCTGGATACCATATTCCTATATAGTTATAATACACTTTTCAGCTCTATCATTGCTAATTATTCGAATATAGATCAATTCTCCATTTTGTAAATTAGAAACTGGCCTCTTTGTTTTATGGCCTTCTCGGCGACATATATAGCCGTATATTAAGTAGGCCATGGTGTGTCTCATTGTATGTTGTGTTATCATCTAAAATTGTGGGCGAATCGAAGAAAAACTGAAAGAGTTATTCCCAAATAAGTGCCTTTATGACGTCATAATCCCGTTATTTTGTTCAAAAACCAATAGATCGTTGTCGTAGTACAAAATTACCCCTGTATGCCAATTTTCAGCTTTCTAGGACTCGTAGTCTTTCCTATTAATTCTGGGCAAACACACACACACACACACATCAACAACAATTCCGCTTTTAATATACAGATATATTTTTATTTTCTTGAATAATTTCATAGTTTATCCTAAAACTGATGTAAGGTTATTAATAAGTGTCCTCAACATAGGATTCCTCAATATCTCAGTGAACAGAATGAAACCCACAAAAACTGTACAAAGTTATATCCCAAGCACCATAAATTCTCTCCTGGGCTACTACTAGAATGGCATGTCAGCACCAAAAATGCTATGGCTTTGAGATTTTGTCCTCAAGAGAGTCAACCATTCTCATTTTCAATATGCTGCTTAGGAAGTTTAAGAGGATGCCAGAGGTGATTATACACGTATATAACAACGCCTACAATTTGCATACAACTTGCATAATGAGGCAATTAACAATTATTCAGTATTATAACCTTTGACTTATTACAATGATTAGAAATTATGAGAGAAACTCTAAAATCATATACGTACTTGACATTAAATTAAAATATTCCATTTCCTAGGGATCTATTTCTCTTCCGCAACACTACCTTCTTAATAGACAGATTCCATTGCAGGAACCACCAATGCAACCCAATATTTTCGATGGAAACCTGGGACACTGAAAATATGAGAAGAGTTAACTCACAGATATGTGAGCAAATTTTCTCACTGTTAAGGCGTATCGCTACGCAAGTAGCTTATATGAGGGTCGAGAATGTGTTTTTCAACGCACGTTATTTCTTTGGATAAACACATTCATGATTGATTAAATTATGTCTACACATCTATTTAATGTAATTTAGATACTACAGATTTTACATTAAAAACAGCCAGAAATAGAAGTATTGGGCAAATTATAGCATCTGTCCAAAAGTTACAGGCATCACACTGTATAGTGTATGTGCTCCTACCATCTTCAATTGAAACAGCATAAGCAAACTCAGGTAGATTGCAGTCACATATACAATCTATCGTGTATCGATGAGGAATTGGAACCTTGCCAGTTCGTTTTCCTCGAGTTACAGAAGGAAAAAGAGTAATGTTTTCAGTTTCAATACATCAATGAAATGTTCTCTCATTTTAGTCTGTATCCAAGTCAGATAAATAGGATCAGATCCAGTTGCTATGGCGGTAACAACTGCAGCAGCAAAAATCCCGAAATCAGTTCCACCAACCTGTTGTTGTATCTTAGGAACTTCGACTTCAAGTTGCATAGACTTATCTGCATACAAAGTGCAAGCTGGGTATCCAGGTTCATAGTTGTCACTCCTAGAAACATCGAATCATATAAACGGATCTTATTTGTGCCGTCGTAACTGGAGCATACCCAATGATTATTTTTATTGTGATGAATTTGTACACTCAATTGGTCACAAGCCACCTTCTTAAAACTGAAGTTCTATAAATAGATCTAATATAATTAAAATATACTATCAAAATGTTCATAGATAACTAGTACTTGATTTCACAAACACTAGCTCTTTGTAATAAATATATTGATATAACTTGTTAAATATACTCTATTGTTTCAACTTTCGATAAATATATTGATTTAACTTGTAAATTCCAGCTGGCTTCTATTTAATTTTAATTTGTACTAATAATATACAATGAATTAAAGCAAATACAATAAAATAAAGAAATTTGTTGACTTTACTCAACTCACCGTGGATAACATTGCTAAAATAATTACTAATAATATAATTTATTATCAATACATAATGAATGAATGTCATTATTCTCAATATGGTTCAAGATAGAAATAAACTTCTAATTCAACAATCGTTCCTTTGTCCCGTAACTTGTTAAATGAGTCTAAACACCATGAGGCGTTCATGACATGGCGAAGAAATCAAAAATTGCAGCCTGTGCAGAAAGTATTTCCCTTTGGAGGCACTACTAGTTACCCAACCACCAAATGTAGTGCCTCTAAAGCAGGGTTTTTTTAAGGCCGATCTTGGTGTAAATTTGCACCAAGATTTTTTGGAGTTACACCACGATTCGGGTCGGCCGCGGCCGCTGCAGTGTTGAGTTACACCAAGGTCTCCTCTCCTGCCAATAGTGTTAGAGTAACCATACAAAATGCTTCGGTACATTTTACCGTAAAGGGACGTTATCCGTAAAAGTCTTCGAAGTCCGTAGATATACAGACTTTCTTAAAAACCTTACAATCTAAGGACAATGTTTTGTACTTCAGAAAAACAAAATTGCATACTCTCTGGATTTGTAGATTATTGCAATATAGTTTGATGAATAATTGAATTTGAGGTTTGTAAGCAGGATATAAGAACTATTTATTTATCAATTTTTCAGATGCATGCACTATGCTATCTACTAGATAGTCATTATATAAACGTCTATGTAGGTACAAATAAATACATCACTTGTTAATTAATCATCCCCGTACCTCTCAATTTTACCGTCGACCCGGAGTTATTTTCTATTTCAAGAACATGTGCTTGTGTATACTGTCATTTTTAGCTATAGGCTCGTGTGAAGTAATGTACTTATTTTTATAGTTCATGTATTTATATTACCTATTTATATATTGGGCTTAGCATATGTTTTTTTAATCATAAAATAGTCATTTCCAATAATGTAAATTGGAAAATATCACTAAAGAGCTGAAAATTCATAATTTTAAAGTTCTCTACTGTGAAATATGAATAAATTTCAGCATTCTCAACTTAGGTTAGCGTATCCCAGGAATCTCTTTTGGCAAAATAGAAGTTAATGGTTTTATCTGATCCATTCTGTCAGATATGTGATATCTCTATATATATACTCTATAGTCTATACAATGTTTTTAACCTTTTTTGATATTCGCACATAACGCACAATAACCACTTTCTTCATATCTTCTTACTGCATTAATGTGTGTTCATTCAGTGGAGACTAAAATAGTCAACAGTATCTTGACAACATGTTATTATTATATTTTTAGATTAAAAATTATGATTTTATAAATTTGTCTGAAGAGAATGAATGTCCATCTTTTGTATAAATCCTCAACTTCATTTGGGTTGCAAGGGTTATAAGTATTATTCCCAACTTATTAACTGCTAGTTTCATATTTTCATTAGCTTCAGGTCACAAAATTAGTATGAATAAACATGTCAATCATTTTAAGATAAGTACGAAATTCAGAAATGGAGCATGTTCCTATATGCAAAATATCTGCTGTGAGTTGTATGGTTAAATGTTTGTAATTATTCATTGTCAGTACCACATGTGGATCTCTACTATATTTTATTTCCAGAGACTTTTCAATTCCTTGATAGAAGGTTATTGTGACAAGAATTCTCATGAAAGTATAATATAGAATAGAAAATCATACGATAAGTCCGCCTAATAGGATATGTAGGTTCCAAGTTCCAACTAATATTTCAGTCACAAATTAACAATAATGGGAATGGAGCTCTATATTCCCATAAATTAATGAATAAGATGTTTATTTTGCTGACAGTTGAAAATATATCCACATGCAAAACTACTTAACTCATTCATGTGGTGAATGGTACTAACAATACAAAAAGATAATTAACATAATCAATAAATGCATCTGGACTATAATTATTAATTTTTGCAATTTGCACAGTTGTCACAGCTGCAACAAATAAGCAGTAACAAAGATATCAGTTTCTACTTTGTTAAACGGACTCCATAATTTGATCCTATCCGAACTGTGTTAGCTCAGGTATCAATTGTGCAATTATGTGGTTGTTTATTAGTAAATATTGTTGACTCCACTTAATAGAGTGAGTTGTGTTCTAGGATAGTTTGACCCAATTAAGCGGAGAAATATTATAACGAAAATACTTTGAGTTAAACTGTAATTCCGTCCTAAAAATCCTGTGAAATGTTTACCCCATTAAGCGGATTAATCATTGCCTAACCATTTTATTGATAGATCATACCTTAGCCTGATCACTAGTTACTAGTTAGACCGGACCACTCTATAACTTTTGAATATAAAATCAGTTACTATACTCCAAGTCAACTATTTATAAAATAATGACTGGAATAATTTTCATAAGAAAATGTTCCAATTGTGCACTTTAAATGTTAATACTGTCTTCAGTTATCAATAATTTTTTCCATAGTTCAAGATATAACTTATACTTTGACTGTCTATTATCAGACCAGTATTTCTTGAATTAAATAGTATAGTACCTGTCACGAAATATTCGGTCCGGGGTAAATTTGGTCCGGCCGGACATAAAATTTCCCGGACCGAATATTTCAGACATTTTTGGTCCGGGTTTGCAAAATGCCCGGCCGGACTAAATATTTCAGATGTTTTTGGTCCGGGCTATTTTTCGGTCCGGCCGGACCAAATATATCAGAAATATTTGGTCCGAGTGGATTTGTTTTCGAAAAATCTGTCCGAGGCTAAATACTGTCCGGGCGGACAGATTTTTCGAAATATATTATATTTTACTTCAGAATTGTCCGGATAAAAAAAAACTGTCCGGTCTAATAATAGAACATATGAAGCCATATTGCTATATCTCAACTAATCATGTTATACTGTTTTCTCATCAACACTATTTCATATTTCAACCAAGATTATTGAATAATATATAGATAGCTAGTTATTTCATATTTGTATAATATTTCATATATTAAAATCGACTATTCGCATGCGAATAACTTACTATTCGCATGCGAATTAGTTACTATTTGCATGCGAATAAGCGTTGCTATTTCCTTATTAATTATCATCTTGCAATATTAGTTTCGTAAATATCTTTCAAGAAATGTCTCAACAATTCTCAACAGTACATCCAACCCATAAAAAACGTAAACTCGTTCAAGAGGAAAACATTTCCCAATTACAATCAATTGATGTTGGTTCGATACAGATATCACATTTACCAACTCCAAATTCTTCGCAAGGCCAATCTTTGACTAAATTAAATTCGTTATACTATCCGACTTCAACTGACATTTCTACAGAATTAGCAAGAATAGAATTATTACAGACGACCTTTGAAGATGACTGCCAAGATGAACATGGTTTAGCTAGCGTTGAAATATCAATCCTTGATCAATATATAAGCCTCCTCTTAAAGGATTCCTTATTTTTTAATCTATCTCAATCAAACGCGGTCATCTTTGAAGATTATAAATGGAATCAAGGTTAGTTTCAGATAAAATTTAACATTAATAAACCAATTACTACGACTATGTATATTTACTTTTGGATTGTCCAAATAGGGAAACTTTTACTGTCCAAAAGATTCATAATACTGGATTTAGAGAAACAATTTTGCAAAACATGTCAATCATCTGATTGTATTCACGGCATAGCCTATGAACAGTGTAAATGTCTGATAACATTAGAAACTATAGATGCTTATTTCACAAAAACTATAGCATGCTATATGGTAGACACTGCTCATATAATATTGATTGACAATATTGGCACAGGAAGTCATGTATACTGCTTCCAAGAGAATAAATGGTACTGTGAAACTTGTGAGAAAGTTTGCAAAGTTAAATCAATAATAAATAGCCTCCATGAACATATTTCTCCCCCGGTAGCTAATAACTTTAATCCGAAAACTGAATCAAAATCTATTTCGAGTACTCCGATCCCGTTTACTCTGCCACCATCTCTTTCAAAGATTTATAAAGAACAACTATTATCCGGTTTATATCTTCCTAACAATTTATACCCCGAAAATCTTCTCCAAAGGTGTCCTTATGGGTATGAATACCTCGCATCAAATGTGAAATTAGAACAAACAGGGATAATTGTTTATCTAGAAAACGAAGTTCGGGAGTGCAAGCTACACAATGGTATAGTTATTTGCGTATATTATTAAATTACAGTGTCATTTTATGCTGTTAATGAATCTAATCTTGTAGTATACAGTTCTACTTGCAACGGTTGCTGTCAATGTAGAATTGATTATCAAGGCCACAGTAGTCTCCTGATGAATATAAATAATAAATATTTGGTTCACTATGGTCTCCTATTTGAGTATAGTGAACTAATGACTGTTTCAAGAAATCCTCTTTATAGCTTCTTAAGGTATTAAATGTATGAGAATACTTATCCACCGATCATCGGTAGCACTGATCATCGGCGTTTGCATTAAAAAGCTCGCTACATTCCATCAATTGTTTTTTTATGTTTATAAAAAACATCATCGGTAGAAAGTAGCGAGATTTTTAAATACAAACGCCGATGATTGGTGGATAAGTATTCTCTAAATATATATACCAGTCTTCTTAACCGGTGGGAAATAGAGCTTTGGGGAAAATATAGTTTATACGTAATAAATATTTTCGATAAACTCTTCTTGTTGTATTTTCGACCCTCCTCGCGAACACTCACAATACTAAACAAATTAGAGGCCCCTCATTTCCCGGCCAGTAAATAAGTGGCACAATCATAATTGAGTGGCTAAGAATTACCGATTTTTTAATGTCCAGAAGTCTTGTTAGATGACAGTATAGTTATGTCCCCCTTGTTAATAAAAAACTCTACTGAGATATTAGATGAGTTATATTCGTTGTATAACGTCTACAATAATGGTCTACACTATGCTTTTGAGAAAATTTGAATATCCACCTAAAGTTATCTATATTATTAAATCTCGATTGTTGTGTGTTTGTTTGTGTGTGTGTGTGTGTGTGTGTGTTTGTTTGTCCGGATTGTATTAAAGTGATGGGGAATAGAAACCGCAATTAATATTGGGAATTTGGGATATAAACTAACTTTCAAATGTTATAATAGGTAAACAAGTATGCTGAACACGATTTTCGCGGTTATAATTTTCTAATATGAATATTTGTTGTTGTTGTTTACACAAAATAGGTAAACAAATTAATTAAAATTCAAAATCAACCTAGAAGTTAGCTTTCAACGGGTATTATAGGTAAACAAGTATGCTGAACACGATTTTCGCGGTTATAATTTTCTAATATGAATATTTGTTGTTGTTGTTTACACAAAATAGGTAAACAAATTAATGGAAATTCAGAATTAACCTAGAAGTTAGCTTTCAACGGATTTTATAGGTAAACAAGTATGCTGAACACGAATTTCGCGTTTATAAATTTCTCATATTAATATTTGTTGTTGTTGTTGACACAAAATAGGTAAACTAATTATTGAAAATTCAAAAACGACCTAGAAGTTAGCTTTCAACGGGTATTATAGGTAAACAAGTATGCCGAACACGAATTTCGCGTTTAAAATTTTATAATATGAATATTTGTTGTTGTTGTTGACACAAATAGGTAAACAAATTAATGAAAATTAAAATCAAGCAAGAAGTTTGCTCTCAACGGGTATTATAGGTAAACAAGTATGCTGAACACGAATTTCGCATTTATAAATTTATAATATGAATATTTGTTGTTGTTGCTGACACAAATAGGTAAACAAATTAATGAAAATTAAAATCAAGCAAGAAGTTTGCTCTCAACGGGTATTATAGGTAAACAAGTATGCTGAACACGAATTTCGCATTTATAAATTTATAATATGAATATTTGTTGTTGTTGCTGACACAAAATAGGTAAACAAATTAATTAAATTCAAAATCAAGCAAGAAGTTCGCTCTCAACGGGTATTATAAGTAAACAAGTGTGCTGAACACGAATTTCGCATTTATAAAATTATAATATGAGTATTTGTTGTTGTTGTTGTTTACACAAATAGGTAAACAAATTAATGAAAATTCAAAATTATAACGTCCCTTTCTAACATTTTCCATGGTAAAAGTGTGAAGAGTAAGGCCGCACAGCGGCCGTTAACTTGAGGTGCGTAGCACCGATCTGTTGCAAAGCGACCGAGACCGAAGGGCTCGTAATATATGATAACGCTTGCAACCTCTGCACAACGTGTTCAATGAGGTATTACTTTGATAAGTTTTCAGATATTTATAGGATATTATTTGAGTGTTTGATAACATGATAATGTATACTCTTTTCGAAATAGTTTGAATTACATTTTTTAGGGATCCAGCGTTATTTAGCAAGACTACGTTTTTAGTTGACAGATTTCATAACAGAAACCATTGCTGCGATCCAATATTTTCTATGAAAACTTATGACACAGAAGAAATTCGAAAGACTAATTCTCAAATTTGCGAGCAACTATTCTCTGCATTAAGACGCATCTCAACACAAATTGCATATATGCGAATAGACAATGTCTTTTTCAATACAAGATATTTTTTAGCTTGTTGGAATAAGCTAAAAACAGTGCATTTCAAAATTATTAGTTAATTTAACCATTGTATAATCAAAAGAATGATAATAGTTACAGATCATGTCAATTAGTAAAGATTATTTCTTAATATCAGTATAGATAAATTAATGAAGCATAATGTATTGTTATTATTTGATATACGTATATACTAAGACTATACATACGTAATGTCTATCAATAATCTAGATTCAGAGTAGTCTTAAAACCATCGTAAGTGCTAAATGCTGTATTTATTAATATTGTAATTGACTTCATTTAGAACAAGATCTGCATAGAAAGACTCCATCTACTGATGTATCTGAAAGGCCATAACAATGGTTATGAAACCACATGGTGCACCTTTCGCATTGTATCACAAGTGTAATGGCATTTCCTTTTGGTGTAATATTATATGCAAACTCGGGTAGGTTACAGTCACAGATCAGATCAACTGTATACTGGCGGGATTGTGGAAGCTTACCTGTACGTAACCCGCGCGTACTGGCAGGGAAAGGAGATGCAATCCCACTCTTTATGCAGTTTATACAATGAGCTCTCATTTTTTTTTATCCCATGTTTGAGACATTGGGTCAATTCCAGCTGCAATGCAGGTGGCTGAAGACAATGCAAAAAGTCCACAATCATAACCTCCTGACTGAGTTTGAATTCTAGGCACTGTAACATCCAACTGCATTGAAGGTGTTCCATATATCTGAGCTAGTTGAGTGTCGAGTTCCATTGTTGTTTCCTTTTTATTCAAAGAATCATACAGAAATACCCTTTCCAGCTTATTATCGTAGCTAGAACAAACCCAATGAATATTTCCATCATGATGGACTTGGATGGCTAAATCTTTCTCCTTTAGATTTCTAAATTTCAATTTCTAAAAATAGTACAAGTATAAATGAGAGCTCTTAATATATTTAAGAGTAGTATATAATATACCTGGGACATTATTGGATCCTGCAATCCTTTCACTGATGGATAACTATTCTGAAGAATTTTCTATGGGAGAATAAGTTAAATAAAATAAGTAGAGTGATACACAATTAATAAGATATTTAGCAAAGGAAATGCTACATACGTACAGTAGAACCTCGACAATAAGAACATCAGGGGACGGTCAAAATTTGTTCGCCTTATCCGAAATTCGTGTGAATCGTGTTTATATTGTATTCTAATGTATATTGTAAGGATAATAATTGTCATCCTCGGAATACATAAACTTGTCATATAAATAAACAATATTTGACCAAACTACATACTATATAACCGGAATATCTCTAATGCACTATTATTAAATATTGACTTACGCAGTATGTATGTATGGTGATATCGGTTACTAAAGTTGTTGGATTTGACAGTTCTTTTAGGCATTTATTTATCGTTGTTTGAGTAATTGATTTCCTTTTTTGAGAAGTCCAAAGGCTAGGAGTATAAGGTGAATGTTTAATGGAGATTTCATGTTTCTGAATAAATTGGGGCGTTTCAATTGTACCCTTTTCCGGAGTATTTAGTAATCCTCCAAATAATGAACTAGTATCAGAAATGTTGTCATCTAATTTAAACCTCTTAGCAAATGGAGGAATATTAGAATCTGCATTGATGCGTTTTAAAGGAGTGCTTGCTGAAAAATTATCTTTACTATCATTCAACCCAATGCTCTCTTTATAACATTTTAATATGTTGATTAATACCTCTTTGGTAATTTTATTATTTTTAGTGTTTCTCGAAATACATTCGAAAGGAGTCTTCTCTGGCCACCAGGAGGGCCTTAAATGTGGATCACCCCAAAAACTTCTGGCGCGACCTAAAATGGATGGTTAGAATTTATAATTCTGCATTTGAAAATATATTCTACAATTAATAATTTACAAACCTGTTGATTTTTGAGTGGCCCATGAAACAACTTTTCTCAAATTCACTACACTCAATTGTTCGATATTTCCCTGTAATTGGTCAAACATTTCTCTATCCATATGTGGTTTGATACAGGGAACTTCTTTGCCTTGGAATGTTAAGCTCCTCCAAATTTCGTCTTTTTTGCTTTCAATGATGTTGCGGAAGTTAGATGTTCCGAAAATATCGAGACTTCCTGCCCATGTATAAGTGATTCCCACAGTTTCACCAGTGACTTTGTGAAATTGATCACATACTTTCAAGAGAATATTTCGGGCATTTCTTCTATTCATTCTTGACATCTCAAATAGTCAATTGTTAAATAATTAGATCAATGGGAAATAGATAAATTCTATGTTGAATCCGTAATAATAAGTAGATTTTGATTAATGAATTAATTAAACTGCAACGTACACACACGCCTATTAGATTATAAAATTTATAAAATTGGTGTAGAATGTAACAGAAGTTGAGTGGATGTGAACAAATCATACTACAAAAATTATCTAAAAGACAATTCTCTGACGAAGCTTGTATATTTATTACACCTATATTGGCTTCTATAAAACTGAATAAATTTAATTAACATATTTAGCCACAGGTCTATCGCATTAATAATGAATTATTATTTGAGGAGACTAAGGTCCTGTTAGAGACTTTATCAGAACTTATTAAAAATTACTAGTCGCATGCGAATAATAGCTTATTCGCATGCAAATACTAACTTATTCGCATGCGAATAGTAACTTATTCGCATGCGAATAGTAACTTATTCGCATGCTAATAGTAGTTTTTAATAACTCAATATTTATCAATTATTTAAATTTCATTGATTAATAATGGACGAATTACTATACCAAAACATAAAAACCTATTTAATAAGTAATTCGTATTCTGATATTACGGATGAGAACAGGAAGCGTCAGCTATGGAGGATCGATAAAGTACGTTGTCAAATGTGATAAACTTTATTTCAATAATGGAGAATATCAGCCATTGGTAATTAAGGAATGCGAACTTCCCAAAATAATGTCAGAAATACACAATTCACATCAATGTGCGGAGTACACATATAATCTAGCTAAAAGCCGGTATTATTGGCCCAGTTGTGTAAAGACAATACGTGAGTACGTGAAAAACTGCGAAGATTGTCAAAGAAATTCCAACTCGTTAAAGAGACCCAATGAAGCACTCCAACCTATGCCTGTGATAGCTCGAGCTTGGTATCGAGTAGGAATGGATCTGACTGGTCCCTTAATTCAATCTGAAGGGTATCAATATATTCTAACTATGGTTGACCACTTCACAAAATGGGTAGAAACACGACCACTTAAGACCAAAACCACCGAGCTATTAAATTCGTCAATTCGCATGCGAAAGTTCGTTCATTCGCATGCAAGAATGCGTTCATTCGCATGCGAGATTACGTCATTCGTATGCGAGATTACGTCATTCGCATGCGAGAATACGTCATCTGCCTGCGAGAATAATCGAATGTGGGAATGACTTTATTGCCAAGCAAGAATGAGATTATTCGAATGTGAAAATCATCCTATGCGATAACAAGTTAACAAATATATAAATAACCAGTTTTATAAAATATGTATTCTCGATTTTTCAACAATAATCTGAACATATTTCTTTTTCCGAAAACGATGCGGCGCATTTGCAAGTCAAATGCGCGCGAAACTTTGATAAAGACTTGTGACAGTTTTCATAAACATACTGGTGAAGTGGTTTGGATTGTGATGACATGGAAGGGATCGCTAACTGTTTTAGGCCCAGAAAACTTCAGTTATTTGATTTCTACTCAGAAAGATGCTATGTGGAATAGTTTGTCTAAACATTCCTCAAGACATAAACAAACTACCGCGCCATATAGTGAAGAATATATGCAAGATTTATTGATGAGAAATTGTGCAGATTATACCATGCAAACACTGAGAAGGATTGTATTTTGGTTGACTCATCAATCAGTTGGTATGTACTTGTGATTACTACTTCCTATTTTTTGTTTTCAATTCCTATATCTTTATGTGGACTAAATTTTTTAAACTAGGGCGCTTCAAGAACTTTTGGGGACATGAGAATTTAAAGCCAATTTGGTGGCCGAGAGATATACCATTTGTTTGTATATCAAATTCAAAACAGTTTCGAATAACCAAGGAGAAACTGATTAATATCGTCCTTTCTTATCAACGATACTATGATGTTAAGCCACTTTCAAAGGACAAAGCTAAATTAGATATAACTACTAGCACACCCAAGAAGCGACTCCCCATTTCTTCTACTGCATCAGATATTTCTCCCCTTTGTAAAAGAGTTAAAGTATTAGAAAGTAGCTTTTCACAATTGAGCAATACATCTTATTTTGGTGGTCTTTTGGATACTCCATCTACAAATCACTTTAATTTACTTTCAAGCATACCAGCATGTAACCAAAAGATTTCACCTGCAACTAAGAAGACCTGCCTAAAAGAACTCTCTAATAATGAAGAGTTAACTGATGTTACCATCAACGCATTTTGTGTAAGTTCAAGAATATTGTATGCAATAATATTCATTAAATGACCCACCTCTTCGTTCCTTTACTTTTATGCTATTGTAGGTTCTTTTGAAAAAATGCTTTCCATCGCTTACTGGGCTACAAGATCCGATATTTTCTCAGGTTGTTATTATGTAGATATTTATTTAAATAATTAATTTCTCATTATCTTTCTTTTTGATTGAACATTTCTTATCATGGTACAAGGTGTTTTTGTAATAAATGTATGTATTTCTTTATTTTAGAATCTCAGTTTCAAGAAAGTAGCACGTGAGATACCGAGCGTTCAAATACACCATAATAGAAACAATCACTGGGTATGTTCTTCTTATGATGGTAGAGAAGTATATTTATACGATTCTATGTATAACGGAAATACTACAATGAATCTGGATACCCAATTGGCATTATTATACGGCGACCAAACTATGCAACTTGAGATCATCATTCCAAAGATTCATAGACAGGCGGGTGCAAAGGACTGTGGAATGTTTGCTATCGCCGCTGCTACAGCAATAGCTACAGGGCATGATCCAGTGTACCTTACTTGGAACCAAAATGAAATGAGGAAACATTTCATCAAGTGTATCGAAACTGAGAAAGTTACCCCGTTTCCGTTCAAAGCTCGTGGCAAGAGGACAGGAAAAGTCCCCAAACCGTATAAATATACAATTGACTGTATCTGTGATTGCAACCTCCCAGAATTTGCATACGTAAATTATGATGGAAACGGAGGAACACATATAATTCAATGTGATAGATGTGGTTTTTGGTTCCACAATCAGTGTTACAATTTACCCAACAACTCTATCAATGGAAGTTTCTACTGCACAAATTGCAATATTTAGACAGTATATATTAGGCAGCTATAGACCTTTACAATACAATTTATAAAATATATATTTATTTTATTTATTAGAATTTTTCTATAGTTTTATTATAACACGCTAAGAAATATCGTGTACTATAAAACACGTTCTCGATCCTCATGTAGGCGACTTGCGTTGCGATACGTCTCAGCATTGAGAACATCTGCTCACAAATCTGTGAATTGATTACTCTCATTTCTTCCGTCTCCCATGTTCTCATTGAAAAGATAGGATTACATTGGTGGTTCGTGCAATGAAACCTGTCAATTAAAAATGTTGTGTTGCGGAACAGGAATGGATCTCTATAAAGAAATTTAGATTATTAAATATTGCGACTCAAAATGGCATACAACTATAGGGCTCATGCATTACCAGAACACCCTCGCTAACCCAAACATTCGATAATTCGTACCCTAGCTAATCCGAACAACGGGTCGGCCAGATATCAAGTTTTAAAATTTGTCATTGTATGTATTCAAATTGGATTTCTTATCACCCAGTGGAAAGATGGGTCATAAGAAAGCCAATATGAATGCAGGGTCGGATTAGCGAGATATTATAGATTATTATAGCCACTGTCCTACCTCTAAATGTTCTTAGGCTCATATAGGATATTCCCCATCCGCCCAAAGGTATGTTAGTGGTACAAGAGGGTCTACTAATTCATTTTCGATCTTATGTTTAATGATGAATTACCTCATAATACAGGTGGTGTGCAAATTGCAGGCATTGTCGTAGATAATGACTTCAGGCATCTTATGGAATTTTCTAAGTAACATATTGAAGACTAATACAGTTGACTCTCTTGAAGACATTATTTCAAAGCCATAACATATCTTGTGTTGACATACCATAGCTAAAAGCCCAGGAGAGAACCTTTGATGCTTGGGATATAACTTTGCACATTTTTCTTGTTTCTCGTTCTGCTCATTTACATATCGAGGGATCCTAAAAGCGATTAATAATATTTTTTAATAAGAATGACTTAATTTACAGTCCAAGTATAAACTATTTCAATATAAGTACCTTGAGTTCGTATGTAAGGCTGGAAAACAATTGAAATAATCTTCTCTCCCCAAAGGGATGTCCTCCTTTAAAACACGGGTTGGTTTTCTAATAAGCAATTGGATTTGTTTAAGGATTGTAAATAACACTTCCGCAACATTTTCTTGTAAGGTGATTTTGTCATTTTGAACATCCAGTTGAGGTGGCAGTGAATTTGCAAGAAGCTTGATAAAATGTAATCTTGGATATAATGCTTTAATAGTGGAGAAAGTTACAGTTTGCTGTAATGCTAAATCAGCGATTAACTTACGTTCATCAGGAGAAAGTGTTGTCATACGAACTATAGCACAAATCGATTCGCATTTTGACAATGTTTGAATTACTTCTTGAACTAATGGATAGTTCTGATCAATGACTCTCAGAGCATTGGTTAATGTAGAACAGTAGATAAGGTACCTAGCAAATTCAGGTTGAACAAAGCTCAAGATGTTAGTGAATTCCAAATTACTAATCCCTGATTCAGTAAAATTTCGTAATGTATGGCGAACATGTGAGTCTGCTATGTAGATTCGTTCTTCCAAGGATATGATAGGATAACTTTGAGTGAAATCTCTGTTATCTGGTTGAATTGGTAATCTTTTGGTAGTACCCATTGCTATTCCATCTAAAATAATTATCGAAGGAGTTTCTTTACAGGTCAGAGAACAAAAAAATTTTTGATAATTAATATCTACTAATCTGAGATAGGCATTCCAAGCGTGTTGGAAGATGTGATACTTGTACTGTTCTCGTCTGCCCATTCTCGTCAGTTTGCTGTTTTTGGCCCTACATGAAACAATAAGTTACATTGACTTATCTAGAGATTCTGTTATGAGATTAGGCCACGCCATAATATGACGACTTAGAAACTCTATACGACCTCACTTCATAGGGATGTTATGTGTGTGGTTTCGTCCCATTGCAGGGACTTATCAGGAGGGCAACCCTCGACCACCATGCTTACTGCCCTACAGCCCTACTGTTATCTGTAGCGTACTGCCCAATGTGTCCTTCCGCATGGGCAGTACGCTACAGATAACAGTAGGGCTGTAGGGCAGTAAGCATGGTGGTCGAAGGTTGCCCTCCTGATGAGTCCCTGCAATGGGACGAAACCACACACATAACATCCCTATGAGGTGAGGTCGTATAGAGTTTCTAAGTCGTCATATTATGGCGTGGCCTAATCTCATAACAATTGGAGAAGAAGATATTGAATAAAACTGACTTTAGATAACTGAACAACGGATTCTTTGAATGAGTCATCAATTCACTGTACTCGTATAACAATCCATAGTGAATAAAGTGCCTGTTATTCAAATTAAGTAAAAGAAAAGATTGTCCATCAAATCCAGTTTTACATTGGAAAGGACCGTTGCAATGTAATCTATATACTAAAATGAGCAAGAAGTAATTAATAATTGTGAATCGCATTTATAAGAAAGTGTTTCAATTTAGTGAAATACATTTGTGATCTGGTAGCTCCTGCACTTTATTCTCTAGATACAAAATAATTCCTGTATTTTCCAAAGAAAAGTTGGATGATAGATAGTCATAACCATTCGGGCATTTAGATTCTTCAGGGAATAGTTCATAGGGTAGGTTTAGTCCATCAGATATTTGTTTTTCATAAATTTGAGATTGCTTAATATTGAAAGAAAATGGTACAGAAGCAGATGAAACTGTCTCAAATTTGATTTTTGGCTGTGATTTGTTAACTATATTGGGTTCACCTCCAACAAATATCTTTTCAATATGCTTGTTAAGCTTACAAAGCTTGCTACATGAGTCACAAAACCATTTATCCTCCATGAGCCTGAATATATGAATATCGTCCAGATCGTGCAATACAATGGTACTCTCATTGATGATAAAATATTTAAATTCATTGAGTGTTTTTGCTTTAACTGTGCAAAAAGAATCGTAGTAATTGTAGTAACACATTTCATAGGCTTGGTAGTGAACACAATTTGTTGAAGAACAAGATTGACATAAACGCTTTGCAGTGTCGATATAAATAAAAGAATTTTTGAATGAAGTTCGACCTAAGGTTCGATTTTAATAAGATACTTATATTTACATAGAGTGTAAGATCGATTTAGTAATGGTGATTTAGTAATGGCGACGGATACTCAATGTCATCCATTAGTAATTACTCAATCGAAAGTTACTGAAGTTATATTCCAATGTACTTAATTTATAAACTGATTTCACTCACCGCTAATAATTTTATATTGTGAAAGAAGTGTTATAGGAGTATCTTCTAGAAACCATAAGTTGGATTCTTTAAGAAGCTGGTGAGAGTATTGATAAACTACCGGGACTTCATATTGCCTTAATGCTCCATCATTGTAATCAACTACAGTTTTCGTATCCAGGATTGATTCATCTGTATCTGAGATCACCAAGGTCTCCATTGATATACGTGTAGTTGTGGCATCATCATACAGAATCTTTCTCCTCTTTTGTGACGGAATTAATATTTTTGTTGTGGTGTTAAATTCTGCCATTCAAATAAAACTTCTAGCTATGAATATACCAGCATTTCGGAAAAGATTATAATGTCGAAGCAAAATCGATCCAAGATAATAGGTGGCATATTAATGAACTCATTCTCGCATGCGAATGAACGCATTCTTGCATGCGAATGAACGAACTTTCGCATGCGAATTGACGAATTTAATATATGAAACCACCAATGAAGTTTCCAAGATATATTTTCTATATATTGTTCCAAGGGTGCAAATAATAAGTGACAACGGGGGTGAATTTAGGAGCAAACTTATGGAATATTTGCAAAAAGAATACAATTGTCATTTGATATTTACAGCTCCTTACAGCCCTCAAACAAATGGACTAACTGGATCCTATCACAAAGCGATTAAAAGTTACCTAATAAATCATTATCAGGACACCAAGATCGGTGGGTCGAAAACTTAGAACTTAAAACCTTTTCACTCAACATACGGCCCCGTATTCAGTCAACGGGACATTCAGCCTTCGAACTCATGCATGGTTGCAGAAATGCACGTTTACCCACTGAGGTGGCCGATATATTTGAAAAAGAAGTGATACATTGTGAGGAATACGAAACAGATGACCAATGGGGTGATGATGCAAAACTATTGGAATTTACTGACAAACTCAAAGAGATTAAAGAAAACGTAAATGAAGATGCTAGCAAAAACCTCCTAAAATCTAAGATCAAAATGAAAAAGCAATTTGATAAAAGGTTAGACCCAATTTCACGCTCAAAATTTCAAATCGAAGATCAAGTACTCGTATTATATAACAGAAGAAAGAAATGTCAACTAGAAACCCGCTGGCTAGGCCCATTTTCTATCAAGAAAGTGAACCAGCATACAATCGTAGTGGAGAAAGATAGAAAGTATCTGCGCTTCAAGCATTCACAAGTAAGTTTATTTTATTTCTGCTCAACTTCAATATCTTTGATATTTATAGATACATATATGTACATATATGAGCCCTTCGGTCTCGGTCGCTTTGCGACGTATTGGGGCTTTTCTACCATTTTCCATAGTTTTAACTTGTTTTCCTAAAAACCCGTTGAAAGCTAACTTCAAGGTTGATTTTGAATTTTCATTAACCTATTCTTGTAAACAACAATTATTATTATTCATATTAGAAATTTATAAATGAGAATTTCGAAATCAGTACTTGTTTTATTATAACATCTATTATAACATTTGAAAGTTTGCTCTATGCGGTTTTAAACAAACAAACAAACAAACAAACAAACAAACAAACAAACACAAACACAAACACAACAATCGAGTTTTAATAATTTAAATATTATTATTTCTAGGTTAAGATTAGGAAGACGCACACTGCAACGATTGCTGATAATTCTCCAACAGAAACTTTAACCACTAATGAGGTAACACTTAAGCGTAACTGTGCTGATGAAAGCCCAATTAATGACTATAATATGCCTGAGATTGATTTGCAAGAAGTGGAGGCTATGGACACTACGATATTCTCAGCAGATAATGTGTTAATTAGTTTAATTGGGATGAAAGAAGAAATTATAGACAGCTTTTCTACTGGAAGTTGTCTCTCAAAAATGCAACCAATATTGATGGAGCAAATTAACTTACCGCTTCGTGAATTTTCGTAATGGAAAAGTTTAACCTTCCCTAATGCCAGAATTTTACCTGACCACCTATCACATCTCAATGTGGATATTAGCGAAATGCTAATCTCGTGGTATAAAGAAGCAAAGGAAGTAGATGTTCCTTTTTACCTCTTTACAGATGAAGATCGAGCTAAAGCAACATTCTGGGATCATAAAGCGATTGAGTATGTCACAAAAGTATTATACCACGTAGTTATTTATTACTACAAGGGAAAGAAACGGGGTCCATAAATTGTGAAAATACTAATCTAGAGACTCTCTGCGTCAACTGGGGCGGAAGGAAGAATAAATTTTCCCTTGAGAACACGTGTACGGTTGACAATCTAATAACCATGATCAGCATAAATATAACTAAAGTCAAGGATGCTATCGCTAAGAATGATATACATTTAAACGCAGAAACAATCAAGTTTTTGGACCTAATAGAATCTAAAGATTTTAATTCAACTAAGTGCTGGATCGCAGAAAGACTTAATCTAAATAAAGAAAAGGACACTTGTTTTAATTTCTATGGTAGCGAACAACCATTTGTTCATCACATTAACTCACTCTTGGGTTATGGGTCTTACCAACTTGACATACAGTGTTGGTATTGTTGCTCTAATACTCGGAAATCCTTGAACCTTACAACCATCAACAGTTTTGTTAACAATAGTCAGAATACACTTGACTATCAAATTGAATAAAATATTCAGAAATGTTGAAAATGTCGAGAAGAATCGGAAATGGAAATTCTTGCCCAGAACTTCAGCAAAGTTCCAATATTGTTTATAATGGAATTGAACCATCTTAAACTGGATAAAGCCGAGATCTCCAGAACAATTCAACTCCAGCACGAAAACAAAATAGTGGAGTTCTCACTTCTAGGTTATTCAGTATATTCTGCTACTGGTGAAGGTCATTTTTTAGTTATCTGCTGATAGGCGAACAATGGTACACGTATGATGGCATTAGACGCCCCAAACTATGTAAGCAAAATCAACCCTTAATCGGGTCGAAGGAAACAATAAATAGTATAATGTACCTTATTCGCTAGTTAGATTGTCATGTGGTGTTGCTAGCGGATATTATACTTGGCAATAATTACTAACATATTTATCCTATTCATAATATTCATAAACAACAATCAGACATTATATTAACTATTATTTCAGGGAGGAGAGGATCGGGGTGCAGGTCGGAGAACTATAACTAGAGATAATATTGCTATCTAGTTATATCTATCTATATATTAAAAGCGAAATTGTTGTCTGTTTGTTTGTTTGTTTGTTTGTTTGTTTGTTTGTTTGTTTGTCCAGAATTAATTGGAAAGACTACGAGTCCCAGAAAGCTGAAAATTTGTATACAGGGGTAATTTTGTACTTGCGACAACGATCTATTGGTTTTTGAAGAGAAATATTCACATTTGAAGGTGACAAAATATGTTAGCCAATTAAATTCGAGGGTTTGTTAGTATGGATTAGCAGATTTCATCAATTAGTATAAATAGATTGTGCATGATAGAAATATTTTCTGAGGCTCCAATTTGATTGATTGAAAATAAATTCATTTAACCAATCAATTATTTGTCTATTCTATTGCCTGTTTTCTTTTAGTATTATTTTGATTCGAGCTTTCTTATCGTGTAACTGAAATTTATTGAGCTAATAAAACTCATTATTAATGTGATTGCTTTGGGGAGGGAAAGGCCGCGAAGCGGCCGTTAATTGTATCGCGTAGTGCCTAACACGAACGAAAAAAAGTCGCGAAGCGACTTTTGTGAGAGAGTGATCAGTCGCAAAGCGACCGAGACCGAAGGGCTCGTATTATTAAATCTCGATTGTTGTGTGTTTGTGTGTTTGTGTGTTTGTGTGTTTGTGTGTTTGTGTGTGTGTTTGTCCGGATTGTATTAAAGTGATGGGGGACTAGAAACCGCAATTAATATTGGGATATAAACTAACTTTCAAATGTTATAATAGGTAAACAAATGTTATTAAGGTAAACAATTATGCTGAACACGAATTTCGCGTTTATAATTTCTCATATTAATATTTGTTGTTGTTGTTTACACAAAATAGGTAAACAAATTAATGAAAATTCAAAATCAACCTAGAAGTTAGCTTCCAAAGGGTATTATAGGTAAACAAGTATGCTGAACACGATTTTCGCGGTTAAAATTTTCTAATATGAATATTTGTTGTTGTTGTTACACAAAATAGGTAAACAAATTAATGAAAATTCAAAATCAACCTAGAAGTTAGCTTTCAACGAGTATTATAGGTAAACAAGTATGCTGAACACGATTTTCGCGGTTAAAATTTTCTAATATGAATATTTGTTGTTGTTGTTTACACAAAATAGGTAAACAAATTAATGAAAATTCAGAATCAACCTAGAAGTTAGTTTTCAACGGGTATTATAGGTAAACAAGTATGCTGAACACGAATTTAGCGATAAAATTTTCTAATATGAATATTTGTTGTTGTTGTTGTTGTTTACTCAAAATAGCTAAACAATTTAATGAAAATTCAAAATCAACCTAGAAGTTAACTTTCAATAGGTATTATAAGTAAACAAGTGTGCTGAACACGAATTTCGCATTTATAAAATTCTAATATGAGTATTTGTTGTTGTTGTTGTTGTTTACACAAATAGGTAAACAAATTTATGAAAATTAGATAGCTATCTACCATTTCCATGGTAGAAAATGTGAGGAGTAAGGCCGCTCAGCGGCCGTTAACTTGAGGTGCGTAGCACCGATCTGTCGCAAAGCGACCGAGACCGAAGGGCTCGTATTAATTAAAGGGAAAATCCTAAAATACTCAACTTTTTAAAAAAAAATTCCAAATATACTCAACACAACTAATTTGTAACTATACTCAAGTTTTTCCAAATATACTCAAGTTTTATTGGATTATTGAAACTAGTATGGTGCTCCAACCACAAATATTTATCAGTACAAGCTGCTCGTCTGTTCTACGCGCGTCCATACAACCTGTAATCGGGCCTGCGGCCCTCGCTTGTATTTAAAGTATGTTGATTTTCAAATTAAATGTCGTTCTTGATGAGTGGCCCCTAGCTGTCTATTTATATCCGTGGGTCCTAGCTACAGGTTCATATTGAGTAAATAATTTGGATATTTATGCTAATTTTAACGGATAATTTTCTAGATATTAAAGCTTGTCCGTGTATAATAATATACCAACTCCAAATATAAAATTTAAATATCACTAAGAAACTGTACCAGTAGACCCCTAACTTTGGGATGTGGAGAAGTTATTGTATTGATTGATAACAATCGGATATCAAATAACACAATGGAATGTTAGAAATGTATGGCTAGACAGACAGAACACAAATAACTGATTAGATGCCTGAACTTCCTCTCGACCAATTTGATTACTGTCTCAGTATTCTATAATGCACACTTAAAATTTGACAGACACTAAAGCATTCAATTATACTATTTGAATGCTAGCTGCTAATCCATACTGGAAAACCCTTGAATTTAATTGACAAAAGGTTTGACACCTTTTGTGATGGAAGATGTGAATATTTTTATTAGATATTGAACTTGTTTGTACTGTCACGAAATATTCGATCCGGGGTAAATTTGGTCCGGCCGGACATAAAATTTCCCGGACCGAATATTTCAGACATTTTTGGTCCGGGTTTGCAAAATGTCCGGCCGGACTAAATAATTCAGATGTTTTTGGTCCGGGCTATTTTTCGGTCCGGCCGGACCAAATATATCAGAAATATTTGGTCCGGGTTGATTTTTAATATTTTTTAGATTGTTAAGATATCTTGCATTTGATTGCCCCAATTCAACCCTACTGAAAAGATAATATATATTCTTCGAATATGCATTGTATAACAGAAAATAGACAGAATGTAATGTGTTCCGTTAGAAAATTGACGGAAAGAGTTGTCTAGTTTATCATTATTTTTTTCGTTCGGTGGATCTTTTAAGCGGAGTATGCTGTTTTTCAGGACATTGCACAATTTTGGTACCAGTCTCGACTTTCTACAGTCACTGGTTCATACCGAACGTGCTATGCCCAGGAATGGAAACAGCCAAGCTGTTAACAGCCACTGGCTGTTAACAGCAAAGGAAAATCGAAGCTGTTAAGGTTAATGCCAATTGGGGACGAATTCTTAGCTGTTAACAGCAGATTCACCACCCCTGGAGCTCGAGCCTGTGCTACAAACAGACAAACAGACAGACATCAAT
This sequence comes from Hexactinellida sp. DTS-2022, assembly GCA_028753945.1. Taxonomy (NCBI): domain Eukaryota; kingdom Metazoa; phylum Porifera; class Hexactinellida; species Hexactinellida sp. DTS-2022. The sequence goes on along the minus strand of JAPNXP010000012.1, from coordinate 1,192,873 downwards.
CATCGCTTAGTAAATAAGTTGAGAGGCACTGCACTGACTATTAGTCTATTATATACTCATAACAAGAATATATACAAGTTAATGGAGTCACACACAACATACTTGTGAGCCACGTTCAACTCGCGAACCATTGTATGAAGACCCCTGCTAAATGCGTACTATAGTAGATTTTCAAATAATTCTTAGTAAATTCAATTAACTGTCTATTTTCTAAAATAATATTAAGAATCAACCCGGACCAAATTTACCCCGGCCGGAATATTTCGTGACATACCCATAGCAAGGGTCTATACATATTTAGATAAGTTTGTATATGATTTTATGGACCGTCTAGACATAGATCGTCTACATATAAGGAAACACATAGTTCAACAATACAAGAGTTTATATTTGGAAATAATATATTTTATAATTTCTAGTTTAAACTTATTCCTAGTGATTTTTATTTTGTTCTTAGTGTCAAGAAAAGGTTTAATTTCTCTTCGTCTTCATAGTCTGTTAAGCGTGAACAAATGTTCGTCTGCTTAACATTGAAAACTCCTTGTAAAAGCCGTTGGTATCAAATAACATACTACATAGAGTTTGTATATTATTACTTTATTATAAAGTATCTGTCAATGTTAAAAATTCTTGGTCCCTTGAATATTCGTTATACAAGAACCATATTGTTTGGGAATCGTAAACTAACTTCAGAGTGGTAGATTAACTCAATGTGTTGGATCCTTGCAATATGATTTATGGTTTAATGGTTTAATTTTAAAAAGCAGGATATATGAACTATTTAACTAATCAGTTTTTCAGATGCATGCACTATGCTACTATACTAGATAGTCACTATAAATAGTTTATGTAGGACACATAAATATAGGGAAAATTCCAAAAATACTCAACTTTTTTCAAAATTTCCAAATATACTCAACTTTTTACTGACACTCAATTATAAAACTAGATCTTTCCGAATCTACTCAAGTTTTTCGAAATAATTCCAATTCTACTCAAGTTTTTAAATATAATTCCAATTCTGCTCAAGTTTTTTCAATAAATTCCAAATCTACTCAACTTTTCAGTAAATTCACAGATCTACTCACGTTTAGAAAGGCTATATTTGGAGGTATTAAAATCGACGAGGCGCATGCGCCTAAGGTACGACGCGCATGCGCCTAAATGTTCAATGGATATCCACTACATGCGTACATGCTTTGTACACAAGAATACGCACATCTATTTAATTCTTGGTCGACTTACTGAAATAGGCTTTCATCGATTTAATTAATTTGTATATAAACCAAAATATTTAAATTGCTTTCAAATATGTCTGGAAATTTCCTAGAAGTTCATCCTCTTCAAAAGAAATGTAAACTTAATAATTCGGAAAATACATTCTACCTACAATTTCAATCAGTAAACACTTCTGTTCATGATACCTGTACACTCGATTTCCACAACCCAATAGAAAAACATGCAACCGAGCTACTTCCGCCAACCGAACTTTGTGAGATACATCATTTTCATTTTGAACATGACCTTACAACCATCCAAATCCCAATTATTGATAAATATATACGTCTTCTTCTCAAAAGTGCTGATTTTTGGAATCTCTCAGTTTCCGAACTGACACTATTTCCAGATTATAAATGCTCTCAAGGTGAGTTATATATTATTACTGATTTGCTCTTTTGTGTGATGTAATGAGACTGATAAGCTACATTGTTATACTTACATTCACTCATTTAGGTGCTATATCCCTCACAAAGAGCCTTGTGATATTAACGAATGGGAATTGTGATCGATGCAGGTCTGTAGATTGCATTCATTGTGCAGCTTATGAACAATGCCTCCCTTATATAACTCTGGAAATTGTTAAAGCTGTGTACATTCAAAATAAACCATTTTATATTTTAGACAATGCCTATATAATACTATTTGATGATGCATTTGCAATTCACACCTATCGCCATCAGGAGAATAAAAGGTATTGTGAATCATGCGAAAGGGTTTGCAAATGTAAATCTATTTTCCAGAAACTTCCTGAGGACTTTATACCGAAGTCATCAAAGAAGTTTAAATTTCGAGTTAAACCTGAATGTATTTCGAATGTTCCGATTCCATTCCAGTTAAACCATACTCTTTCGACAGTTTATAGACGCCAACTATTAAATGGAATTGTGCTTTCAGAAAATTTATATCCCGAAAATTTGTCTCAAGTATGTCCCTATGGTTTTGGATACCCAGAATCTAATTTAAAATTGGAACATACAGGGATTAATATATGTATATCTCGTTAATGATATTGTCAAATTCAAGGATCACAAAGGTACTTAAGTAGTTCTTCATTAAACACGTTTTTGTTTATTTATCTTCAAGTTTCCTCAGTTAATTGATGAGTACTGTATTTACTCGAATAGTAGCCCGAGAGCTTATTAATTTTTAGTTTATTGTTTATATTCGGGGGAGGCGATTATTCGTGGTAGGAGATTTATTAACTTTAGCTGTCTTCAAAGCAAAGGGCTATAATTTGAGTAGAGCTACTAATGCTATTTGAAGAATGCGCGATTATTCGTGTGGGGGAGACTACTACTCGAGCAAATACGGTATATATAATCAATATTATTATTATTGTTATTCATTCTTCAATTTAGTATATAGTTCTGCCTGTGCTGGTAGCTGTCAGTGCAAAGCTATATTCGATGGCCAAGAATCGTTATTGATAAATTTGAATAACAAATATTTTGTCCACTATGCTCTCCTTATTGATTACAGTGAGCTGATGACGGTATCTAGAAACCTTCTTTATAGTTTTCTAAGGTAGAGAAATGTAGAATTACAAAATTGTAAATTAAAAGTACTTAAGTCACTAGAGAGTAGAGAATATTTAAAATCAGCTGCAAATAAGAATGTAGAAATAATTTGTTTTTTAATTATTAGAGATTGTATTAAAATATAAACAAATAGTACATACGGTTAAGTTGCTTATTGGGAAAGAGTTTTTACCTGCTTAATTAATATTAATTAATGAAATTACGAACAAGACTATGATCAGAATATACCAATTTACATAGGGGGTTGTATCTTATTTGGTAATTCATTGAATTATCTTTCGGTCGATAAATTTGCATAATGGGAATTTATTATTACTGTAGTTTGTTTCACTTATTTAGGGCAAAGAATAACAAGCTTGCAAGAATGGGGAGAGAAGTAAAGTATCATTACCATATATTTCAGCAGGCATGGAATTGTTATTTAAATATATCAATAAAGATTTGATTATATAATAATATAATATTGGCTATATATATCTCTAATATTAGCTATAACAGTCCTATTCGAGTTCTATTGTGGTCTAAAATACTTCTAATAAGTAATACGTAATTTACTATTGATCAGGTGTTTTGATTTGATCGAAAGCATGTGTCACAGTTCCACTTAAAGCTTCTGTCCATCATTTGATCGGATGTTATGGAGACGCATGCACCAACATGATACCACTCTCGGCAGAGGCAGCATTCTATCATGGGTTTAATCTCTGGCATCCTACAGCTGCAGTATACTGGTATGTTGATTTCCGCCTTAATCTGTACAGTACGTCTTTCTCGATTAATAGGGAACATAGTAAATAGTTCAATTTCAAGACAATTTTCTAAATGTTTTCGCATGTTTTCCTGCTTAAAGACAAGTTTCCCAGGATCTGTGCCAAAAGAAAGAGCTGTCGCGTAAGCTATCGCAAATACTCCGCAGTCATTAATCCCTGATTGCTTTACCACGTCGACAATTTTAAGTAGAATTGATTTGTTTGGTGTGCAAATAAGACTTGCAATTTGACATTTCACCCCCTGCGAAACACTTATATATAGGCTGTCATATATTAGAACTTCTGATAAATTTGTTCCAATGGTAGAAATCAAAAGCCATTGGTTAGGATCACTGTGAAGAACTTGAATGAACTCTCCAGTTTCAATATTGAAGTTCCCACATAAGCCAATCCCTACATCTTGGAAACCTGATTCTGCAAAATTGTTTCTAAATTGTTTTGCAAGACATCTTTGACTTGCATCAACCAATTTATCATCTATCCAGCTTGTGGTTTGTAAAATCTTTCTGTGGTTTTGAGTAAGCTTAAGATTGTTAATCCAGGGCTCTTGAATCGAGACTTGATTGGGCTTGACATTGTATCCATCAAGTTCAATAACCTGATGTGCTTTGCTAGGGACTGTCATCTCTACTTTCTTTTTCTTATGATAGAATAAGAGATTCTTTGCAGCATTGTTTTTCTGGGGAGATTCAGAGCTTAATTTTTGTATACTTGTATTATTAACTTCGTTGAAGTATGAAGTGATGCTATGTTGTGAACTTGAGTCTTCGTAACAGGATAATGGAGGAATACTCGGCTTAAATTTATCTTCTATAAAATCATTTTGACTTGAAGAACCCAAAACTGAGATTTGATAATCGTCTTCTGATGAAAGGCAGGAGTTTGATGGAATATGGATTTCAGTTGTTGAAGCGTGTTCCTTAAAATCTAAGAGGTTCATTTCAGTGTCCGCCCTTCGTGGCTTCTTTCTTCCAGACTTTTTGTCCTTTCGGATTCGATTTCTCTTACGAAGTCAGATTGACCTTGCGACGCCCTCTAACTTCTATTTCGCTACCTATGCTCATTTTGACTGCAATGATGTGGTAACATAGACCACTAGAAGCACAACTACAAATTTCCCGTGGAAATAGTCGAACTACATATGGCCTATTACCAGTCCCAAGAACATTGAATAGATGTAATTTTGAATCGAATGATATTTCCCAGATTCAAGTATGATTCGGGCTCTTTCAAGTTGACTAAATACTGTAGAAGGATTGTGGAATTTATCTCGTACTTCGCCTACATTGATCATTGATTGAATACCATTATCTTTATTACTGTCATTTTCTCGGATGCGATTGACGATTTCAGATGGATTAACACATAAAAATGATTGCACCGAGAGTTCATCCTCCTCTAACAGATCTAGGAACTGATTATGTAGATGGTAATTACCCTGGGCTGAAAGACCCCTAGTAATCTCATTCATGAAGAATGACTGTAGGAGGTAAAACGATAGTACAATGCAATCAACAGGAACCTCTTTCCATTGTTGTAGGTCTTTCAATAACATATTAAAACTTTCAGATTGGTTGTTTACCACTCCACTAAAAGGGCTATAAACACCTTCTTTCTCCAGTACCCATCGACCAATGGAAGTATACACCTCTGGATGGATGTTTTTCAGGTAATACTGACATAATGTACTGCTTCAGGTTATCGAGAGCTGCTTTAGATGTGCTTCATAATCCTCGTTTGTTGGCTTGTGGAAGAGTTCTCTCAAATCTGTAACGAAGTCCTGTATTTCGTTGTTCTTGATGTTGTGACTCTTGCACCAATAGCGAGCATTTCGGAAGATATGATTCCAGCAACGTAGCCGAGTTGCATTGGGAAGATGCTTTTCAATTGAATTTACGATACCCTTTTCTTCATCCGTGACCATTGGAAAGGTCTTGTTGTTTTTAATGAGTGCTGGAACTTTAATTGAGGCTATGTGAAAAAGTTGCTCATGAGCTGTCTGAAACTTCCGTTCGTGAATTAGAAAAAGTGCTGGCATTACTGGTTATTCTTTGAATAACGTGTGGCGGAAGAGGAGAGGGGATACATAAAAATCTCCAAGCTGGAATGTGGTGTCGTAAGATAACAACTGAGGTGAAGGTGAATCAATTAAAACAAGGCGATCTAGTGGTTCATAATATCCTTCATTCCACAGACACAAATTAGATCGGGGTAGGTTTGAATAGTCCAGACAAACTCAGGGATATCAAAAGCAATTTCATGTAGATTATATAGTGCGTCTTGGGATATCTTTCGTTGTTTGTTTTCCCCATACCTAATGTTACGGATCTGTAGAAAAAATAATGTTAATTAATAATTCATCACCTGTAAGAAAAAACAATGTTATTAATAGGTAATCTATATGATAAATGCAATATTTTATCGACAAAAATAGATATAGTAGCACAATTTGTCTGCACGAAACATTAGAAACACGAATCCTTCGGTCTCGATCGCTTTGGGACGGATCAGTGCTACGCACCTCAAGTTAACGGCCGCTATGCGGCCTTATTTCTCACCCTTTCTTCCATGGAAATTGGTAGAAAGGGACGTTATGATTTTGAATTTTCATTAATTTGTTTACCTATTATAACATTTGGAACTTAGTCTCTATTTCAAATATAAATTCGGTTTCTATTCACCCTGTACATAGGTGCAGGTGCTTGATAATCATTGGAATGGCACTATTATTTTACTTGTTAGGTCCGCTTTTGTAAATTTGATACCCTATTCGCGAAACAAACTATCAATCGATTTACATTCGCTTCCCTTATGCCACTAATAAAAATACTAACCTGTTTTATGTCTCTTGGCTTCAAGACCCTCGATAGAACTGGGTAACAGTCAATTGCTGCTATTTCTTCCTTGTAGAGTTTAGATGGGTAGTTGTTAACAACTGCTCTTTAGTTTTTGTTCGCGTTGAAGGACACTGTTGGCAATAGTTTCGCGAAGTGTTTTTCCTCTGGTTACCATGAGGAAACTCAAGTGCCGCCCTTTCATCTCCAAGATAGTGTATCAGCACCAGTATGGGGTAACCTGATAACTCATCATCGGAGTGCAAGAGTACGTATGTGTGCCTCCTGAAATTGTAGGAGATCCCCTCAGGTGTGTCTACTACGTAATAGGTTTTCCTAACTATGGGTTTAGCTCTAGGTAGTTGCACGGATCCATTGTTGACCCACCTATATTGGTCACATTTCCAGTCATTTGCATAATTCTCATTGGATATATAGATGAACACATCACCTGCTCTAGGTTTCACAGAGGGTACTTTCGAAATTAAAGGATCATCTTGTAATACCGTGCGTAAAAAGCTGGCTGCTTCTTGGGGAGTGTACGCTGTCGAACGTGTAGAATAAGGTTGATTCATTTGCATAATTAATCGTGAATTAAATCGAAGGATTGTTTTATACTACCATGCTAGAGCCTATAATAACCAACACCTTGGGGGCCAATCCCGTTCCGGAAATTAGGTACATAAATTTCCCGGAACCGTACCGTTCCGTAAATTAGGTACTTTGATTTTCCGGAATTGTACCGTTCCATACCGTTCCGTTCCGGAAATTAGGTATGTCCATAATATTTGCGCGCTTATAACGTCACTTAATTAATAGGCGCATGCGCCTCGTACCTTTGGCGCATGCGCCTGGTACCTTAGACGCATGCGCCTGGTAGCGTAGGCGCATACGCCTCGTCGATTTTAATATATGTATATTTGGTCTATTTTATATATTAAATCACAATGTTTTTGTGTTTGTTTGTTTGTGTGTTTGTTCAGAATTGATTGAGGGACTGGTAAAAAGCTACAGACTTGAAATTTGGCAGGGCGGTAGGAAATACTGTATGTACAAACTACAAACAAGTTCAATTTCTAAAAAATATTCACATCTTCCATCACAAAAGGTGTCAAAACCTTTAGCCAATTAAATTCGAGGGTTGTTCTAGTATGGATTAGCAGCTAGCATTCAATTAGTATAATTGAATGCTTTAGTGTCTACCAAATGTTAAGTGTGCATAGAGAATACTGAGACTGTAATCTAATTGGTCGAGAGGAAGTTCAGGCATCTAATCAGTTATTTGTGTTCTGTCTGTTTAGCCATACATTTCTAACATTCCAATGTGTAATTTGATATCAAATTATTATCAATCAATTCAATAATTCTCCATCCCAAAGTTAGGGGTCTACTGGTACAGTTTCTTAGTGAAATTTAATTTTATATTTGGAGTTGGTATATTATTATACATGGACGAGTTCTAATATCTAGAAAATTATTTGTTCATATTAGCGTTAGTAACCAAATTATTTACTCTGTCCTTATATAAACCTATAGCTAGCCTAGGATCCACGGATATAAATAGGCAGCTAGGGGCCTCTCATCAAGAACGACATTTAATTTGAAAAGGAACATGCTTGAAATGCAAGCGAGAGCCACAGGCCCGAGTACAAGTTGTAAGGACGCATGTAGAGCAGACGAGCAGCTTGTACTAATAAATATTTGTGGTTGGAGCACCATGCTAGTTTCAAATTAGTTGAGTATTGTTGAGTATATTTGGAAATTTTCAAAAATAGATTATTCTAAAATATAGTTATCCGACTTCGTTAGTTATCCGACTTCGTTGTGATAGTTTTCTGTATTCAATACAATAATTCAGTACACTATGGAGGACTCTCACAAGCTGATATCTTATATCTAAACACCCACTCCAATTACAAATTAGCAACTTGCACATCTTAACAGGGTATAATGCATTTGGGAAGCACAATCGATGTGTATTAAGCAGGCTTGTCAAAAAAGTCCGGTGATTGCCTGACCTTATAGTGATCTCAATATATTTTTGGACGCCTTGACCTGAGATTAACTTTTGGTTGGTCTGGGTTAAGTCGGTTGGATTAATTTCAGATCATTGATTCAATTCAACATGTGTGGTATGTAGAAAATGAAATTGCCAACAGGAGAGTAATTTTCATTATGCTGAGTTGGATTATAAAATATTGGCATTGGTGTTATTCTTTATGTAGTGAGTGACCTGGAATGACCTGAAATTACCTGACGGTGCGGGACCATTTGACAAGCCTGGTGGTAGTTGAAGCGAACACAGGGCCGGATTAAGGTCTTCGTAAGCCCTAGGCACTTTGAGGATACCAGGCATTAATTGGCACCAAATTTTTCGTTTGTAGGTCCAAATTTTCCTAGGCCCTAGGCACAGTGCCTATTGTATATATTCCGGCCATGAGCGAACACCATACTCATTTATATTTGATACCAATAATACAATATATCCGGACGGGATGATTAATGAATATTTATTATAATTTGCTGGAGAAGATAAGTCTCCAAGGGTTTCAGATATCTTGAAAATTAAATTAAATATTAAAAGACAATTAGAATATATTATTATTGATTTTAAATCATTGCATCATTAGTTATACCATAATAATTGAAAAATCACAGTTTTTCTAATTACAAATTAGATTGTTTATTGTGTATAAGTAGTGTCCAAATACCACCGTGTATGTAGGCCAAATTAACTGCCAATACCAATGCAAGTAGCAAATTTCAATCCAATTGTTTACAGTTAATTAACGGAATTCGTATTAACCAATATCATTGTAATGGAAAGGCTTTGGAGGGGACTGAAATAGTATTTGAAATAACTGGAATATCGTATTAACGGTATTAGCAGTAACGAATTTATACTGTATTCGGTAGCAACTTTGATTAATATTAATGACCTATGAAGTTAGTTTAATAAAATTACAATACAAAATAACAAAATGAGTTTTTGTAGATAATTATAAAACAAACAAACAATTAAAGTTTAGTTTAAATAGATGAAGGACAAACGTTCTATTTGAAAACAACAACATAACAACTTAATACTGTATATACTTGACTAGCATAGCGTATAATTAGCATAGCGGTTATATATACAATCTATCGTGATACCGCTTGACAATAGGCTTGATGTAACTATTTATGTTTGCTAACTTATGTCTGTCACTGTAATACTTGTAAACAACAACAATGAACATATACAAATAGTTAAAATTAAATATAATTAAGTAAACTAATCTACATGGGCGAAGAATGAAAGTAGTGATGAAACTCTGGATAAAATATGAATCCTTACAAAACCATTGAAGAAGAACTGTGGAGCAATAATTATATTCCGGGAGGGATATTTTTAGAAACGGTATTTGAAAAGCGTTAGAAGATAAACATGCAGTTGTGAAGAACAGTGCTATGCCAACTAAGATGGTTGCAATCTTAAAATGGAAACAGAGGTATTTAATATCGAGATATGCTTTCTTATCGAAGTAAAATAGACGAATTTCTGTCTCTACTTTTTAGAAGCAAATAGAATCTTCTTGAATAATATACATACTGTATAAAGTCAAGAATTATTAAGAATTCCACAACCAGACAAAAAAAAAATCCAAAATTGCAGCCTGTGCCGACGCATGTTCCTTTGGTGCCACTATATTTTGTTGGTTGTTTATTTATAGTGCCTCCAAAAGAACATTCTGTCGGCGCAGGCTGCAATTTTGGATTTTTTTTTCGCCATGTCATCATCACTATGAAGGTGTTAAATTATTTCAAAAAGGTGTTACAGAAGCCATCGACCCTTAGAGTGGTGGAAGTTTCCATTTAGTTCATATAATTTTAGAGATATTCAAGTTTGAGTAGAATATAATAGCTGATGACTCAGCATTTTTTATGTGTGTGTTGGGTCATCACCCAACATCAACTAACCCATTTTAAATATCGAATTAACAAAATTGTAAAAATACATTTTTTTGACGATGTCATAATCACCTCAAGGTGTCAAGACCCACTTGTATAGGTGGTACCTGGCATAAGGACCAATTGATAAATTGAAAGTTTGTTTCTATCTTGTATCATCTCTGAGATTAATGAAATTTATCTAATTAGTATAAATATTTAATTTATTTATTTATTATTTAACACCATTATTATATACAGCAAAATAAATTAAGTTCAATTATTTGCAATTATTATTAATTTAAATTGAATTTCACTATAATATTTGAATTCCACGCACTCGATAACCCCAATAATCTATTTGGAACCGTCTATAAGTTAAATACAAAATGAATTAATTATAATTAATTAAGTCAGTCATTAATTGTGCAAGAATATTCTCGCCGAAATAAATATAATCACTTAATCTGTCGTTGTTGTGGAATGTAAAATCTTAACGGTTCTATCATAAACCATCTTTAGTTTAATGCCATTCATTCATTATATATCTATATATTATTAAATCTCGATTGTTGTGTGTTTGTGTGTGTGTTTGTTTGTCCGGATTGTATTAAAGTGATGGGGGAATAGAAACCGCATTTATATATGAGATATAAACTAACTTTCAAATGTTATAATTGGTAAACAAAAGTTATGAGGGGTAAACAAGTATGCTGATTTCGAATTTCGCGTTTATAAATTTCTCATATTAATATTTGTTGTTGTTGTTTACACAAAATAGGTAAACAAATTAATGAAATTCAAAATCAACCTAGAAGTTTGCTTTCAACGGGTATTATAGGTAAACAAGTATGCTGAACACGAATTTCGCGTTTATAAATTTCTCATATTAATATTTGTTGTTGTTGTTTACACAAAATAGGTAAACAAATTAACGAAAATTCAAAATCAACCTAGAAGTTAGCTTTCAACGGGTATTATAGGTAAACAAGTATGCCGAACACGAATTTCGCGTTTATAAATTTCTCATCTTAATATTTGTTGTTGTTGTTTACACAAAATAGGTAAACAAATTAATGAAAATTCAAAATCAACCTAGAAGTTAGCTTTCAACGGGTATTATAGGTAAACAAGTATGCCGAACACGAATTTCGCGTTTATAAATTTCTCATATTAATATTTGTTGTTGTTGTTTACACAAAATAGGTAAACAAATTAATGAAATTTCAAAATCAACCTAGAAATTTGCTTTCAACGGGTATTATAGGTAAGCAAGTATGCTGAACACGAATTTCGCATTTATAAATTTATAATATTAATATTTGTTGTTGTTGTTTACACAAAATAGGTAAACAAATTAATGAAATTTCAAAATCAACCTAGAAATTTGCTTTCAACGGGTATTATAGGTAAGCAAGTATGCTGAACACGAATTTCGCATTTATAAATTTATAATATTGATATTTGTTGTTGTTGTTTACACAAACAGGTAAACAAATTGATGAAATTCCAAATCAACCTAGAAGTTAGCTTTCAACGGGTATTATGGGTAAACAAGTATGCTGGACACGAATTTCGCGCCTATAAATTTATAATATGAATATTTATTGTTGTTGTTTACACAAAATATGTAAACAAATTAATAAAATTCAAAATCATAACGTCCCTTTCTAACATTTCCATGGTAGAAAGTGTGAGGAGTAAGGCCGCATAGCGGCCGTTAACTTGAGGTGCGTAGCACCGATCTGTCGCAAAGCGACCGAGACCGAAGGGCTCGTTGATAATAAATTATATTATTAGTTATTTATTTTAGCAATGTTATCCATGGTTGGTTGAGTTGAGTCAACAAATTCCTTATATTATATTATTTAATTTAATCAATTGTATAGTAATACTAAAATTAAATAGAAGCCAGCTGGAATTTATAAGTTAAATCAATATAATTATCGCAAGTTGAATCACTAGAGTAGGATTTAACAAGTTAAATCAATATAATTATTACAAGTTGAAACAATAGAATTAGATTTAACACTTTACTGAAATTGAAGTGTCAGTAAACAAAGAAATTTCAACCCCCATTTATGGCAGAAATTGACCCCTTTATTGAAAAATTTCTTCTCTCATCAGACGCAGAATTTTATGGCGAATCCAATTGTGAAATAAAATTTTGGGGTTTAGTAAAACATTTTTTGAGTTATGGACCAGACAAATTTTGAAAGGTGTTAAAGATGTGTCAAAAATTTGTTAATACAAAATCGTAACCCCAGGTGCAAATTAGACGTCGACTCCGAATCTACATGCCAAGTTTCAGCCCTCTATGTATACAGGTGTGGCCAGGGCACCTGCTACGGAGAAATAATAAAAATCCAAAATTGCAGCCTGTGCCGACGCATGTTCCTTTGGTGGCACTATATTTTGTTGGTTGTTTATTTATAGTGCCTCCAAAAGAACATGCTGTCGGCGCAGGCTGCAATTTTGGATTTTTTTTTCGCCATGTCATCATCACTATGAAGGTGTTAAATTATTTCAAAAAGGTGTTACAGAAGGCATCGACCCTTAGAGTGGTGGAAGTTTCCATTTAGTTCATATAATTTTAGAGATATTCAAGTTTGAGTAGAATATAATAGCTGATGACTCAGCATTTTTTATGTGTGTGTTGGGTCATCACCCAACATCAACTAACCCATTTTAAATATCGAATTAACAAAATTGTAAAAATACATTTTTTTGACGATGTCATAATCACCTCAAGGTGTCAAGACCCACTTGTATAGGTGGTACCTGGCATAAGGACCAATTGATAAATTGAAAGTTTGTTTCTATCTTGTATCATCTCTGAGATTAATGAAATTTATCTAATTAGTATAAATATTTAATTTATTTATTTATTATTTAACATCATTATTATATACAGCAAAATAAATTAAGTTAAATTATTTGCAATTATTATTAATTTAAATTGAATTTCACTATAATATTTGAATTCCACGCACTCGATAACCCCAATAATCTATTTGGAACCGTCTATAAGTTAAATACAAAATGAATTAATTATAATTAATTAAGTCAGTCATTAATTGTGCAAGAATATTCTCGCCGAAATAAATATAATCACTTAATCTGTCGTTGTTGTGGAATGTAAAATCTTAACGGTTCTATCATAAACCATCTTTAGTTTAATGCCATTCATTCATTATGTATTGATAATAAATTATATTATTAGTTATTTATTTTAGCAATGTTATCCACGGTGATTTGAGTTTAGTCAACAAATTCCTTATATTATATTATTATATTTAATCCATTGTATAGTAATACTAGAATTAAATAGAAGCCAGCTGGAATTTATTAGTTAAATAAATATCATTATCGCGAGTTAAATCACTAGAGTAGGATTTAACAAGTTAAATCAATATAATTATTACAAGTTGAAACAATGGAATTAGATTTAACACTTTACTGAAATTGAAGTGTGAGTAAACAAAGAAATTTCAACCCCCATTTATGGCAGAAATTGACCCCTTTATTGAAAGGTTTCTTCTCCCATCAGACGCAGAATTTTATGGCGAATCCAAATGTGAAATAAAATTTTGGGGTTTAGTAAAACATTTTTTGAGTTATGGACCAGACAAATTTTGAAAGGTGTTAAAGATGTGTCAAAAATTTGTTAATACAAAATCGTAACCCCAGGTGCAAATTAGACGTCGACTCCGAATCTACATGCCAAGTTTCAGCCCTCTATGTATACAGGTGTGGCCAGGGCACCTGCTACGGAGAAATAATAATAATATAAATAAAGGCAGTGATTCCAATACTGGGCCACTATACTATAGTATAGTCGGCACAGTAATAATATAAATAAAGGCAGTGATTCTAATACTGGGCCACTATACTATAGTATAGTCGGCACAGTAATAACCTCGGCGAAATATTGATAATCATTAGGAAATAATTGTGCAATTAAAAAGTACGAAGTACACATAATAACTCTTAGCACTGTTGTATGACAGTTTTACTACCATGACAGACTTACTACCTCTATTACTAGTACCATGGATGTTCTCTATCCATGACAGATTTACTACCTTACATGACAAAATTACTACCCTTTGATCATGACTTGACTATTACTATGCACTTTTAATGGCTTCTTTCTTTCTTCTACTTGACTAAATACAAACAGCATGTATTCAATATAGGAAGTATTTACTTGTATCTTTAAAAAATTTATTGAATTTGACTTGCTCTATCATCTATATAATTGACATTTCCACATCCGCCTTCCCCGTATTCATTATTCACTAGGTTAATTAATATGTATAGCATTGTGAACGGTATAGCAAATAGATAATTATTCTAACATCGGAGATAGGACCTTTTAATGGATTTAACAATACATACATAACAAACCTATTGGGAAATCTGATAATATATTACGCTCTACTCAATAATCATTGCATCACTGAAGCTGTCTGTGTAAAAAAAAGTTGTATATGACTATGTATCATGTCAATAACTTCACCAAGTTGATAGCCTGAGGCACGCACTTCAAAATTTCGTCTCGCGAATTTTGTTGAGTTCAATAAATCGTTCGGAAAAATTACATGGGAAAGAAAATTCACAAGCTTTAAATATTCAGAGATATTCATTATTGTATGTGATTTCTTGAATCAAGACTATAATTTGTGTACTTTCTTAAATCGATGAGTAAATAAAATAATATAAATGAATTACCATTTCCTAATAATTTGAATACATGCTGTTTGTATTTAGTCAAGTAGAGTAAGAAAGAAGCCAATAAAAGTGCATAGTAATAGTCAAGTAGAACTAAGAGTTGCGTGATGAGAACTCAAGTCATGATCAAAGGGTAGTAATTCTGTCATGTAAGGTAGTAAATCTGTCATAGATAGAGAACATCCATGGTACTAGTAATAGAGGTAGTAAGTCTGTCATGGTAGTAAAACTGTCATACAACAGCACTATATAGCTATGTACCATGTCCATCTAATGATGGTATATCTGTATTCGAGCTTCCTATATGCCAACCAAAGGAACTTCATGAATAGGCACAGTACAGGGACAAACAGATATGATAGGCTAAGAATATAATCGTAGCTAAAAGTTTCAATATTATATTGATATGCTTTCAAACCAGAGCTCTCATTTCCAAAATATATGAACCACGAAGGAAGTGAAAAGAGTATATAGCCTACACTTCGGACAAATTCCATCACTAAAATGATAATAACGAAATTATGGATAACACACTTTAACCTGAGATTCTTAAGATGGTTCCTATACGAGTCCTTCCAGAGCAGTTCCTGTGGAACTCTCTTTATCTCTCGATACAGCTTGTATCTCCTCCGTACATAGTACACTAATACGAATAGGGAAAGATATTACAGATAATAATAGGGATACAACCTCATTTCCAATATCGATTGCTGATTCAAACATAGTAAAGTCTATACTGTATGTATGAATAAATCCAGTAGTATTTATAATATAATTATTCATGAGTAATTAATTCAGTTAACTACAGCTAACTTATTTATACAAACGAAATCAATCCACTTATGCGTCGAAATAGGCTCTTATTATTACTTTGTGGTGAGCATGAGACACCGTAAATGTATCTCACACCCACCGGGATACTACATGTGGTGGAAGTGGTTTCGTCCTATCACAAGGACTCATCAGGAGGGTAACCCTCGACCACACTACAACTGGTCTACTCCAGTTCTAGTTACCAGTGAGCCATGCCGTTCTCCTACAACAGGTACTAAGCACAACCCACCTACACTAGGATCCCTCTAGTGCACTCCTGTCAGCCCGTCATCACAACTTCTCTACTCGATGATCCCCAGTATATATTATGAATATAGGAACTGTCGCCAACTGTAAGGGTTCGCTTCGTAGCACTTGAATCGTCGTTTATAGGTTCAATTTCATCAGCCTACCCATATGTAAAATAGATATATGTTATGATGCAGCTATTGATTGAGTGATCATACTTTCCTTTCACTCTTTGTATATAGTAACTTGCATAACCACTTCTATATAAGTATGCTCTGAGTCTCAGGTTGCACCGTTTCAGATAAAAGCTGGGTCCGTAGACATAACCAGTCTCTTCCAAGCCATGTTTCAATTCTATTCCCGGTAGAATCTTTCCTCTTCCTGATATATATTCACTAATGTGACTTGTGTTCACTTGTATGTGTTCACTAATGTCTAAATATTATAGCCTCTATTTTCTCTAAATTGGAGTTTGTTTCCCTTGAATTGGCCTGTATTTTCTCTAAATTGGAGTTTGTTTGTTGTGAATTGACCTGTATTTTCTCTAAATTGTATTGTATTCCATTTGCAAAGCTCGCAGCTACAGATATTCCTATTATAGCTGCCAACACAACTGCTATTCCAGCTAGAACCAGTTCTATTATGACCCACACCTTCCTTGTACGTTTATCATTCAACTTTTTATTTATTGCTGATTCCTCAATTATCCCCATCCTATCTTTATGTTGTTCGTTGACTCTTTCTTGTTGTTTGTTGACTCTTTCTTGTTGATTGCTGAACATTTCCTGTTGGTGGTACTTATTTTTCAGTTCTCCATTGAGTTGTTCCAGCTGTCGGTTCCTATTTCTCAGCTGATTCAGTTGATCTAGCACTAGCTTCTGGTGACTAATCGTATTCTCTGTTAGGTGTATGTCCTTATTCCTCCTTAGGACTATTGCTTCACAGCCTAACTCCTTATAGGGGCATCTTATTTCCATCTCTGGATGATTCGTACACTCCCCTATGTGATGGTTCTCTTTATTTACTTGTACTTGCTGTTTGCAATATTGGCACTCTTTCATTCTCAGTGGACATTCCTCTTTGTTGTGTTCTTCTGTGTTTTCTCTCTCAAATGCCATACCATATTCCAACTCACATTGTATCACCAGTTTTGAACAAAAAAGCATGTGTTCTTCAATTTCCCTTATCACTCCTAACCAGCTACAGCCATTTTCTATTAAAGGACATTTTGAGTTTAGAGATTTCACTTTATTTTCAACTCTCTCGTCAACAGATTTATCTCTAACAGTGACTCACATGTCGCAAACTGTATTTCCTCCCACTTGTCTAGCGCTTCTACTTATCCCCTTGCATTCTGAACAAATCAGGAATTCTTTCAAATCAGAACTTATTGTATCACTAATTAGCTCCAGTTTGTACCCACAGTACTTCCCTCTCCTCTCCACGTACATCAGAGAATGTATGGAGTGAGGGATTCGGGGGTTCCTCTCTGCCATTAGTGTTAGTTGTTTCTTGAAACTGATTAACTGTGATAACTTCTCAATGCCCTGTATGCATAAGCTGAGTTGCCTTATACTGACTGTACAAGTTGTATTGTAACCTTATACGTTCTATTTTTAAGTATACTTAAATATTACCAAATAGCAATTATGAATTATATATCTATCTATAATATTACACGATTTACTGACCTATATCTTCTGCATAATACATGACATATTGATGAGAGTAGTGCAGCGAATTAATCAACAATTTATTACTCAGAAGGTAAATCTTGGGTTAGTTAACAGCATTAATTAATTAGCTGACCTACCTGGCTCCCAAATACTTGGTGTGTAGCACCGATCCGTTGCAAAACTATATATATAAAAAATCTGAAATTACAGCTGTGCCGACAGAATGTTTCTTTAGAGGCACTATATTTTGGTGGTGGTTTGATTGGTAGTGCCTTCAAAAGAAATGCTGTCGGCACAGCTGTTATTTTAGATTTTTCATCACGTAATCATCACTATAAAGATGTTTATTACTGAGTTAACTACGTATAAGTTATAAGTCACAGGTAGAACTTTTGAGAGTGGTTTTAGGGGTGGGGAGGTGGGGTAAGCGGACGTTAATTGTGTTGCGTTTAATAACACGAACGAACAAAGAGACCCAAAGGCTCGTATTATACGTTATTCTGGTAACTAGAATTGTTAATCCTGTTGACAGACCTCTGGACAACCTTTTAACAAACTTGACCAACTCTACACCCTATACTACTGTTCAGACATGGGGTCAAGCCCTTTCAAAAGGGCTTAAGTCCAAGCCCATCCCTTATCAGAAGGGCTTAAGCCCAAGCCCTTTTCTAAGCCCTTTTTGAAAAGGGCTTAAGTCCGGACTTAAGTCTTTTACTCTCATTATTTAGAAATCCATACCGTATTTTATTGAATAAGTGCCTTGAAAAAGGGCTTGAAAGGGCTTGAAGCTCATCTATAAAGGGCTTAAGTCCAAGTCCGGACTTAAGCCCTTTATTAAAGGAGGACTTAAGTCCGGATTTAAGCCCTCTCAAAAATGGGCTTAAGTCCAAAGGGCTTAAGTCCTTTGGGGCTTGGCCCCATGCCTGCTACTGTTACACTTATAACTAGGATTATATATAAGCTACCATATTATACTAGCAATTAAGGGGTTTCCTCTGTTGAGGGCGATATTACATACTTGGGTACACTTCCTGTCAATGCATGTTCTTGGATAAGCTTCTATTGTCAATTTACTCAATCGCTCCCTTGAGTATGTATATTGACAAGATAGTTTACATTTGTAATTATTGTTTATTTATTGACGAGTATTTTGTGGCTTTCTCGTCTAATCCCAGTCTCTATATACTGACACGGGAAAATAACAGACATTATGCTAACAATATATAACTCAGTTTAGCTTAGCACAAATACAAATACATACTCATACTGTGTATCTGCCAACTGTTCCACTCTTCATTCTTGGCAGCATTCAATCCACTACTGCGTAGAAATAGGCTCTTATTCTTACTTCTCCTTTCGATGATATCCAATTTATTTCAAGAAAATAGGAATCTTGGCCAACTGTCAGGATTCTATTCTTATCATTTGAGTCGTCCTTTATAATTTCATCAGCGTACCAATATGTAAAATAGATATATGTTATGATGCAGCTATTGATTGATTCATCATACTTTCCATTCAATCTTTGTATAAAGTAATATGCAACACCATTACTAAATACTTTTGCTTTGATTCTCAGGTTGCACCGTTCCAGATAGAAGCTGGGTCCGTAGACATAACCTGTCTCTTCCAAACCATGTATCCATTCTATTCCCGGTAGAACCTTTCCTCTTTCTGATATGTATTCACTAATGTGACTTGTGCTTTCTTTTAAAGACTGTATTTGCTCTAAATTGTATTGAATTCCATTTGCAAAGCTTGCAGCTACAGATATTCCTATTATAGCTGCCAACACAACTGCTATTACTGCTAGAACCAGTTCTATCATGACCCACACCTTCCTTGTGCGTTTATCTTTCCCCTTTTTATTTGTTGCTGATGCCTCAATTGTCTCAATCCTATATTTATGGTGTTTGTTGACTCTTTCTTGTTGTTTGTTGACTCTTTCTTGTTGATTGCTGAACATTTCCTGTTGGTGGTACTTATTTTTCAGTTCTTCATTGAGTTGTTCCAGCTGTTGGTTCCTACTTCTCAGCTGACTCAATTGATCTAGCATTAACTTCTGGTGACCAATAATATTATCTGCTAGGTGTACGTTCTTATTCCTCCTTAGGACTATTTCGTCACAGCCTAACTCCTTATAAGGGCATGCTATTTCTGTGTCTGGATGATTCGTACACTCCCCTATGTGATGGTTCTCTTTATTTGCTTGTATTTCTATTCTGCAATACTGGCATTCTATGATTCTCAGTGGACATACTTCTTTGTTGTGTTCTTCTGTATTTTCTCTCTCAAATGCCATGCCACATCCAGCTCACATTTTACCAACACCTTCAAACACACTTCCATATGTTGTTCTATTTCCCCCAACACCCCTTCCCAATCACAGCCATTTCCCGACAGAGGACACTTTGAGTTTAGAGATTTCACTTTATTTTCAACTCTCTCATCGAGATTTCCAGCTGTTCCTATGGCACACATTTCACAAACTGTATTTGCTCCCACTTGTCTAGCCATTCTACTTATCCCCTTGCATTCTGAACAAATCAGGAATCCTTTCAAATCAGAACTTATTGTATCACTAATTAGCTCGAGTTTGTACCCACAGTACTTCCCTCTCCTCTCCTCGTACAGCAGAGACTGTATGGAGTGAGGGATTCGGGGGTTCCTCTCTGCCATTAGTGTTAGTTGTTTCTTGAAACTGATTAACTGTGATAACTTCTCAATGCCCTGTATGCATAAGCTGAGTGCCTTATACTGACTGTACCAGTTGTATTCTCCCATAAGTGTAACCTTATACGTTCTATTTTAAGTATGCTTACATATTACCAATAGCAATTATGAATTATATATCTACGTATATATATATTACACGATTTATTGACCTATTTCTCTGCTAATATATGACATATTGATGAGAGTAATCCAGCGAATTAATCAAACAATTTATTACGCAGAAGGTAAATCTTTGGTTTTAAATTGCATTAATTAATTAGTTGACATACCTTGGCTCCCAAAATACTTGAGGTGTTCAGTACCCATCCGTCGCAAAGCGACTGAGACCGAAGGGCTTGCATAATAATCTGAAATTCCAGTTGTGCCGACAGTATGTTTCTTTAGAGGCACTACATTTTGGTGGTAGTTTGATTGGTAGTGCCTCCAAAAGCAATGCTGTCGGCACAGCTGTTATTTTAGATTTTTCGTTTCACCATTATTATTATAGAGATATTTATTGACATACCTTGGCTCCCAAGTAGCACATACTGAACTGAATTAACTACGAATAAGTTATAAGTCACAGGTAGAACTTATGAGAGTGATTTAGTGATTTAGTGAACAATTTTTCATAACATTATACTATCACTCGATATATGAATGCAAATATGCTCTCACTTTTGCCTGTATCCTATAATTAGTAGTAATGGGTATAACCGGTCTCCTCCCGTTCCTAAAGAGCACACAGCATCCCACTAACGTGTCCACATTCCATAACCAGGTTGTAGTTGTTGACGCCTATTGCTGGCTGCACAAAGGTCGTTATTCCTGCTCCCTAGAGTTAATCGATGGCAAGGAGTCTGAAATGAGATAAGTGCACTATTGCATGCGGAAAGTTAACATGCTGTTGTCACACAATGTAACTCCAATTCTCGTATTCGACGGAGCGCGTTTGCCCAGTAAGAGGATCACCGAGGAAAAGCGTAGGAAACAAAGGAACATTTTCCGTGAGAAAGGAATGATATTATTGCGAGAGGGCAAGCGTAAGGAGGCCTATGATTGCTTCAAGCACTGTGTCGATGTTAAACCTGAATTTGCACCGAAACTAATTAACGCCTGCAGGGAAAGGGGAATACAGTGCATAGTAGCGCCTTACGAAGCTGATGCGCAGCTTGCATTTATGGTTAGGACAGGTCTGGCTTATGCAGTGATTAGTGAAGACTCGGATTTGCTAGTGTTTGGCTGCGAAAGGGTTTTTTTAAGATGGATGATACGGGTAACGGGTTGCTTATTAACCTTAGCGAGGTGGGCAATGTTAAGGGACACAATATGCTGGGATTCTCTGAGGAATCATTCAGACACATGTGCATACTATCCGGCTGTGATTATCTAGACAGCATTCCTGGGATCGGATTGGTAACTGCGTAAGCTGATGAGGAAATACGGTTTCGATTCGATTAAAGCGATAACAGCTGTTAGGATGGAAAAACCGAATTCTGTGCCAGAAAACTACGAAAATAGTTTCCAACAAGCAAACATGACATTCCTGTACCAAATAGTGTTTGATTTCACAACAGAATTACAGCTTCCCCTTACCCCCATCCCCCCTGAGGTCGATTTAAGCACTCTTTCATTCGATGGTTTACTGGCTACGCCTACTAAGGCAAAGGGCCTGGCCCGTGGTAACATTAACCCGATAACTAACTCGATAATTGGGGACTATTCTCCTAGTAAGGACGGGAAAATTCCTAGCATTCCAATTGCCGCTGGGGTTGTCGAGCAGCACCAGAAGACCATGACTAGTTTCCTGACTACAAACAGTAGACATAACAAAAGGAACCGCGAGGAATTGGAATTAGACGGCGATCAGCTGATGGAAGAATATTCTATAAATACACCAAAAGAGGCGCCACAGTCCCCAACGCAAACAGTTCCAATGAATGTGAAAAGAAATATATTTTCTAAACAACAACAAACGCCAGCAAATACTTGTGTGTACTCTCGGTTCTTTCTTAAACCAACTGAGACAAGTTTTGAAATTAGAGACACAGCAAAAGCCCGCTTTTCCAAAGAAGTTTACATTCTGGATATTCCGAAACTGAAGACTCTGTCTCTCCCTATGCGAGAATTGGTTACATACCAGAGCGATAGAGATGTTGTTATGCAATCTCAGAGCCAAACAATGGAGCAATCAAGTTCAGCTAAGAATACACAGAATACACAAATACACAGAAAAATTCTCCGCCATAATACTTTTCGAAAGGACGTGCAGATAATGAGACGAGAACTCATAGTATTTGCAACTGTCTGTTATCCCAAAGATTGTATATTAATAATATTAACTCACGCTAAATCTATAATGCAATGTAATAAGAGACTTTACGATCTCATGACAGGCTTTTAACTCCATAAGTACCTTCCTTAGATCGTTAGGTTTTTAAGACCCAATCGCAGGGTTTTTTTAAGGCCGATCTTGGTGTAAATTTTGCACCAAGATTTTCGGAGTTACACCACTATTCGGGTCGGCAGCGACTGCTGCAGTGTTGAGTAACACCAAGGTCTCAACCTTAAAAAAATCCTGCTCTAAAGGGAAATACGTCGGAACAGGCTGCAATTTTTACTTTGCCGACTATACTATAGTATAGTGGCCCAGCAGGGGCGTAGGCAGGGGGGGTTTCCCGTTGCCCGGAAACCCCCCCTAAACCTCTTAGATATACGTAACAGTAGTCTAAGTGTACAGAGTCGACTGTACTAGTAAGCTGTTTGGAAACCCCCCTAGTGACCACCCTGGCTACGCCCCTGCCCAGTATTGAAATCACTGCCTTGGTTAGTTATTACTGTGCCGACTATACTATACACGGGCGTCGCACGGCTCTGAAAGATCTCCGGCCAAAGAGTTAAAGTGGTCCGGCCAAAACCGGACCGTCCTATATAAATAGTATAATAAATGAAAACTGGTCCGGCCAGGCCGGACCAGCCGAACCGCGTGCTACGCCTATGTATAGTATAGTGGCACAGTTCTAATCTTCTTGCTTTGGTATATTATTACTGTGCCGACAATACTATAGTATAGTCAGTGGCCCACTTCTATACGCCCGGTGCTCAAATTTATAGTATCGGTGTCCCATATATTATAAATAATAAATATGCATCTCTAGCCAAATTTTTGAAAAACCATTTTTTTATACCACTTTGACACCTTTGAAAATCTGTCTGGTCCATAACTCAAAAAATGTTTTACTAAACCCGAATTTTTTATTTCACCATTGGATTCATCATGAAATTCTGCTTCTCATGAGATAAGAAGAAATATAATAAAGCGTTTAATTCATGCCATAAAATGGGTGTTGAAATTTCTTTGTTTACTCACACTTCAGTTTCAGTAAAACTGTTAAATCTAATTCTATTGTTTCAACTTGTAATAATTATATTGATTCAACTTGTGAGATCGAGTCGTGTCCGCCCACCTCGCCGAAAGACATATTGCCGAAAGACATAATGCCGAATACATCTTGCCGAAAGGACATCTTACAGAAGGATATCTTGCCGAAAGTAGATTTACAACCGTTAAGGAACAAAACACATTCAAATAATTATAAGCGACCATTCTTTTGACTAAATACGTATACTTATGTCCATCAGAAGTCTCATAAATTATCCCGCGATTCTGTTTATAATTTGTAAGTGTGTACTCCATATTAGATAAGTAAATTATGAAATATTGTCGGGATATATGTACGTATGTGCTATTTATTAATATGGATGTACAGAATGCACTCGATTGGTCATAAGATACCATTTGATTTGTTTACTAATTCCACAGTTAGTGATTTCATTTAACCAGCAAAAGAAAACTTAGAAGCTGGTACTATAGCAACATGACAAATTATGACAAATGACAACATGGCAAATTCTAACAATTGACAACATGACCAATTCTAACAAATGACAACAGGAGCACATAATATTCGGACAATTGACAACATGGAAAATTCTAACAATTGACAACATCACAAATTCTAACAAAATTCAGCGCTCCCGATTATATTTCCTTCTGCAAGAATACTCTTAAACTATATTAATATACTGACGTAATTAATTAATATTATTTCAGTCTTTATTTGACTTATATAGATGCTTCCAATTTGTTTATTAGGGGTCATCGAGTGTGCGGAATTGAAATTTGATAGCCAAATATATATAATTTACTCTCTATGACAAACTTTGAACATTGAAACATTGTTAACATTGAAATTGGTGTTAAATTATTAATAATATGAATAATTCTTAATATACTAATTTGATAAATAGCATTAATTTCAGTGATGATACAAGATAGAAACAAACTTCTAATTTATCAATTGATCCTTATGCCACGGCCCACGTGACACCTCTACAAATGGGTCTTGACACCTTGAACTGATGATGATGTTGCAGTCCAAATGCGTTTCAACGCTAAACGCGTTTGGCGCATTTTAGTTCAGCCAAATGCGTTTGGCGTGTTTATATACGCCATTCGCGTTTCTACATTATTTCTTTTTATTTGTTGTTATTTAATTAATAAATTATTGCTAGTTAGATTATTCACTAACAGAGTATCTAATTAATATTCAAATATCTGTTCTACAATATTTACTGTAATTTTCATCTATGTACTAAAATAATACCATTGCGACTTATACTAAATATTTAAAACCATCGTGAATTATAACAATTCACGTTCAAACTAAGTAATTGAACAATATGTACTTGAACTATATGTACCTCGCCTTAGAGGGAAATACAGTGGAACCTCTATAAGTGGGGGAGCATGGGACGGGAAAAATTTCAATTGCCCCCCATTCCCCGGTTATAAAATTCAATTGGAAAAACATTACATATGCTATATTATATAAATATTCATATAACACACTCATTAATGCACATTCTAGTTCATATTTGTATATTATGACAATTTACTTAACTGCTGATCTACACTAGGTGATTTTTTCTAAAAACATCACAGTAGATCAATCGAAAATATTTTTTCTGTAGAACTTTAGAGTCGATTTATTGGAAATATTGTATTATTTTATAAGAATCATGTTAGGATTTGTCCATCCCCCCATTTATGGAGGTTGTTTTATATGGAGATAAAAACTCCTTGAAATTTATGGTCCCCTATTCCCCACTTCCCCGCTTATAGAGGTTCATTTGTATGGATATAAACGAATATGGTAAAAAATTCCCACTTATGGAGGTTCCCCATTTATAGAGACCCCACTTATAGAGGTTGCACTGTATAATTCCGAATAATTCAAAATTATTTGTATTGTTGAACTAGCATAATTAAATAACACAAATAAAAAGAAATAATGTTAGAAACGCGAATGGCGCATATAACCACGCCAAACGCATTTGGACTGCAACAATGACATCGTTAAAAAAATGTGTTTTACAATTTTGTGAATTATATAATTCGAATGGGTTAGTTGGTGTTGGGTGATCACCCAACACGTACATAAGAAATACTGAGTCAACACCTATTATATTCTACTGAAACTTGAATAGCTCTAAAATGAAGTGAGGTAAATGGAAACTTCCACCACTCTTCTGAAACACATTTCTGAAATAATTTAACACCTTCATAGTGATGATGACATGGCGAAAAAATCCAAAATTGCAGCTGTGCCGACAGCATTTTCCTTGGAGGCACTATCAATTACCCAACCGGTAGCCACAAAAAGATAGTGCCACCAAAGGGAAACGCGTCGGCACAGCTGCAACGCACCACGACAATTCGCACCTAATTTAAATGGCCAACTACTTTATCCCTATTTTAATTTAAATTATGGATTCTTACTTAATAATTGTATATATTTTTGGATAGAAATATATATAGAATTATCACTTGTTTTTGTTGTTGAGTATCCCACTTCTATTATACTATTATTACCTGTTTGTTGTTGTTCGAAAGCAAATAATAATAGGATATTATGTAATTCAGTATATTATACGGGGTATATACTATGTGTATTCCTAACTACTAGGTAAATGTTACTAAAAAGTCCCTTCAAAATCAGGAAAAATTGAAATAGGAACTAAATCAATACAGCTGTGCAGGGTTCTCGCTAGGCCTCTATCAAAAGGTACATGCCCTTCTTGAAAGCTATTGTACCTTTATTCACATGTTGTGACTCGTGAGTGGGTATGTACCCTTTGAGTCAATATTATTATTAGGAGGTTTCTTTAAATCATTGACATAATGTCATATCTCACTCTCATGTACCCTTACAACGAAAATTTTTGGCGAGAACCCTGCAGCTGTGCCGACAGCATGTTCCTTTGAAGGCGCTTTCTTTTGGTGGTTGGTTGTTTGATAGTGCCTCCGAAATAACATGCTATCGGCAAAGCTTTAATTTTATATTTTTTGTAATGTCATCGTCGCTATAAAGGTGTTAAGCCATTTCAGAAAGGTGTTTCTGAAGGCTACGATCCTTAGAGTTGAAATTTTCCTTTTAGCTATATAATAGGTGATGAGTCAGCATTTTTTATGCTGAACACCCAGTTTACCCAACACCAACAAACCCATTCGAAATATACAATTCCCAAAATTGTAGAAACACATTTTTTTAACGATGTCATCATCACCTCAAGGTGACAAGACCCATTTAATTTGTAAATGTGTTACGTGGCATAAGGATCAATTAATAAATTGGAAGTTTGTTTGTATCTTGTATCATCTCTGATATTATTGATTTATCCTGGAAGTTCCCGAAACGAATATTCGAAATGTAACGAACGAACCTTTTTCTAAATGAACGAATATTCGAATATTCGTTCGTTTGGATGACTAAGCATTAAATCAATTTCTAGAGACAAAATACATTAGAAAAAAGGTTTTTGATAATGTTACAATGGTATAATAATAGTTATAAAGTGTATAATACACAAGTAACTAATAATCAGCTAGTTTAAGTGGCAATTTATATTTACGATATCTCTAAGCTATACAAAAGTCTTGTTGTTGTACAAAATTAGTCAACGAATATCCGGTTCAATCTAATATTCATCCAAACGAATATTCGTTTCCTAACGAATATTCGTTTGCAAACGAACGAATATTCGTTCAATCATTTCGAACGAATATTCGAATATTCGGTATATTGGTTTCAGCCCTAAGTAAATAACTGAATTTTTTGCAAAAATTAGTCTATATACCGTAATAATATATTATTTGCAAACGAACGAATATTCGTTCAATCATTTCGAACGAATATTCGAATATTCGGTATATTGGTTTCAGCCCTAAGTAAATAACTGAATTTTTTGCAAAAATTAGTCTATATACCGTAATAATATATTAATATACGAATTCCAAGTTTTGTTCTACTCATATACTTGTATGGTAGTTAAGATTATATAGCCCCCTTATTATTACACTGTACTAATATTATGTTTTAATTCGAATTTGAAGAAATTCTTAAAAATATCCCGAGTGGCTTACATCCTCCAGAAAGTTGCTATACATACCAGATATGATGCTGCATTTTTCTCGTTTAGTTTATATTTCAATCAATGCAACCAAGGGTGGAATAAGCTTTACAACACATTTACAAATTTGATGGCCTAATCGTCATGAAATTCCTCGAAATCTCTAGAAAAATGTCCATAAATGACATGAACTTTTGAAGATATTTAAATCTGCTACATCTACTTATATCTACTAAAAAACTACTTTGTAAAAAATTATAATTCAATAATCTACTATTTCGTTTTGTTGTTATTGGATACATTGGGTGAATACGAGATACGCGAGAAGAAATTTGATAGATAGAACTTGAAAAATAAGCGTTTCCTAATTGTAGATATTCAAACGTAAAATTAATCAGATTGTATCGTTCTATTCATGATAAATTCAAAGAAATAGCATATATTTTGAGTCTCCCGCTTTTCTCCCGATTTTTCATCTTCGACCTCCCGATTTTTTGGTAAAACCCCCGCCAAAAAATGGCAAACCTCCCGATTTTTGGATTTCAGAGGTTGGCATCCCTGCTCATTTGGTGGGCGCAGTCCCCCATATTGTAACAATGTCCCCCTCTATATATATAGCCTAAACATTCTTAGTGATGAATATTATCTGAAGAATGGCAGAAATGTTGCGATCGAAAGAATTGTATAGTAAATTATCCCGTAATCCTGTATATTAAACTTGGAATTTGCTGTTGAAATATCCGCTCAAAAACTGACTGACATCTTCCTTATTCCTTAAAGTTAAATTAATTAATTAATGAAATATCTATTTCTTGTTAGATTCCAAATGGCTAGCTATCTACCTGATAGTGACGAGAAAAGTTCCGATTTAGGGTATTTAGATCCACTACTACAAGGTGATGAATCCATCAACGAAGGCAACAGTGACGAACTAGAATCTATTAATTATGATACACCAATCAGCCAGACAGAAGATCTCTCCCTTGTACAGATATTCCTCCCTCGATATTCTGAAAAAGACATGATCGCAGCTATACCCACTCAAATCGCCTATAAAGACAATGATACTACGTGTGAAGGAACTGTTTCGCAAAATCCAGTTCTTGATAGTTATTTAGAGTATTTTACTTTAAAATCGAGAGATTCTCCTTACTTTGAGATTTGTATGGAAATATTGACTGGAGAATTTACGAAGGAACAATTCATTCTAAACTGCTCTAGGTATTATCAATGCGAATCAACTTTTATTAGTAAAACCTTTTCTTCTCATTCGCATTATACTTCAGCTCGAGAATACCTACATTGGGTTTCCAGTAACAAAAAAGTCAAAGGAAACTGCAACGCAGTTCCTTATGGGATTCTCCCTAAGGGAATCTCTTCTGAAATAACAGATGTGAAGATTAACTGCTACGGAATTGACGACAAAATCTATGAGAGCAATCAAGTGCTCAGGGAGAGGGTAGCCCGGGGAAATAGCTTTGTGACCTTCTTCGGGAAGGATGTTCCCAACGGGGGTTGCGTGATACGCGGGTTGAAGAAGTTCAGCGGTGCCTACTGGGATGACGATGACATTCAGCATGCTGACCACGCGGGCTGGAGTCGCTACTTCCTGGCCGCTCCTGCCAATGCCACGAATGTGGTTGCAATGGAGAAAGTTAATGGAGAGGCCGCACACGTCAGTGTCAGGCTGTTAGGCTCTAAGTTTCTGATATTCTGCGGCTCTAAGAACGTACATCTCCTGGTCACACAGAGACAACACCTACTCAAGTACAATGAACAGCGGTATTCATATGCCTGTGTGATTGGGGAAGCATTTTTCGACTTGTTGGAGGCGATGAGTGAGTCGCAACATGTGCGACTTCTCTCCTTCCTCGCGCACACTGGGTTCACTGCTATATTCGAACTGTTGCAACCCCAAAACCAGCACATCGTAAATCTGTCCCATCTCCCCGCGCCGATGCTCAAGTTCATTACCTGGGTACCCTGTGACGTGGGAGGGAAGAATTGCATCTGTTCCTTGCCGCCTAACATCGCCATTGACTTAGCTTCGTACCTCTGTCTCCCGACAGCAAACTATTCCCTGATACAAATAGCAGAACTCCCGAGAGAACTCGCGACTGCCAGGGCCTCGACACAGAGCGAGGGCGTGGTGCTATACTTTCTTAATGGCAACCAAGAAGTGATAGGGCTGATTAAGTTCAAGTCTATTTGGTATATACTCTTGCGAGCAGTAAGAGAAATCCTGAAGTTTCAGATTAATCAGGTTAACAAGAAGAGGGCGAAGTATGCAGAGGCTAAGACTAATGGATCAGAGTTAATTGGGAAGAGATTCTACAGAATAAATAAGAGTTTGAAATTAAGCAAGGAATCTTTCTTGTCTTGGCAGGATATCTGTATACAGTTTTTCCAGTGGGTAATGGATCTCTTCAAGTCAGGGAAAACTATACAAATTTCTAACAAATTTCCTATTATGTGGAGTAATTTTTTGAAAGAGAGGTCTTTGAAGGAACCTCCTATAATCAGGTCTATGTAGATTTCCTTGTTAGCAGATTTTATTATTTATTGTTATATACATAAAGGGAGCTTATGAAAGTACAGTTATACTAAGCAATAGCTTAGTTAATATATAAATTATTATTTAGCGTTTTATACAAATACGAGCCCTTCGGTAACGGTTCGGCGCTTCGCGCTTCAATTAACAATCGATGCGCGGCCTTACTACGCTATGAGACTAATTATTTAGAATTATGTTTGTCTCGGTGGTGTATTAAATCTACTCATAAAGTCCCTTTTTAAAAGAATGAGTTAACGCTGTAATTTGTTTGGTAAATCCAATTTCTCATGTTAATTAGCCGAATCCAGCCTAGTCGCAGGTATTTCTGAATCGCGTACTTTATTCAACTGGTGCTTTCCTCAATATTGGAGCTGTCCTGTAAAACATTTAGCCAAGATAAACTACTAACATTTAACTTGAAACAGCATACAAGCCACCTGCATGGCACAGCCGCTTGACATAAACGAGGAGTGGGTGCTCACCACTCGCCAGCTGACTCCAGACGAGGCCTACAAACAGGAGAGTCTCGATCTCTCCGGCTCGTATAGCGAGAGAATTAGGAGCCTGGGACGGAGTCTCGTTAGTTTCCACTGTCTCACCTCCCTAGACTTGTCACGGAATTTGCTACAAAGCCTGAAAGGACTGGAACACCTGAAGCAACTGAGATCTCTCAATCTATACTTTAACGAAATATCTACTATGAAAGAGCTCTACAGACTCCGGTACAATAAGCAGCTCAGAGAGATTGACGTTAGACTCAATCCCATCACGAAGGAGGAGCCAGACTTCAGGTGAGTATTTCATGCAATTTGTTCACAGTAAATGCCATCAAATTATACTCAACTATTCAATTTTGTTAACCAATATTGTTTTGAAAATCTAACACTAGTATCTATATCACGCAATGATTCAATCAGGCGCGTAACTTTGAGAGGAAACTTTTGGACGTGACCGAAAATTGAGAGATACTCCCATATGCTATACTCAATACTAAATGTGTAATTTAAGCGCGTGTTTGAGGGAGCTCAAACTAATTCTTGGGGCCATAAATTTTTGCCTTATGGATCTATTTTGATTCTTAATACAAAATCATTTTTCATTCTACAAAATTCAGGCGCAAATGATTTTAGGCACATCCATTTATAACTATGGTAAAATTCGAACTGATCTTCTGAGTTTAGAGATTGTTAGCTTTATGTTTGTATAGCCGCTTAATAGGGACGCCTTGGGAGCAGGAATCCTGGCCGTTTATCTTGTTCTATCAATTAACCGATTGAAATTAGACTGTTTTATTTGTTTCCAAAACTTTGTTCGGATTATTCGTAACGATTAAGCGGCTCCCTGTATATCATACTTCTGGCAAATAAGCTTTAACATTTTTCTAACAAACAGAGCCGATTAACAATTTTTTATTGGTGCGATAGTGAAGGCCTTCTTAGGTAAAACCGTAAAAGGGTTATTGTTCCACAATTAATACTAGTAAAGTTACAGGATATTGGTAAAAGCAGGGATGGATCCACCTGGGGGTTCAGGGGATTGCACCTCCCCAAAAATGGCTCCGGGGAGTGCGAACCCCCCCCCCCCCAGTGGCGTATCAGGGGGAGATTTGGGTGTTCAAAACACCCCCCTCATAACTGGTTTCCAAAAGGGATATGTTGTTATTTATAATACCTAAACATCTAAACATCTTTGGTACAACTGCACACTATTATACACTCCTCCTACTATGTGACAAGAATAGCTGTACATCGATGTTTGAGCGTCTAAGATTTAAAAAAAATTATGGGGAGGAGTTCCCCCCAGATCCCCCCTTACCGTTGCTCGCTTCGCTCGCTCCAAAGCACCCCCTCACGAAAATCTTGGATACGCCACCCCCCCCCAAGAATATGATAATATAATCGAAAATTGTATCTAGCACTGGTACAATTTCCGAGATTGGTTGAGAGAAATATATGACAATTCTCTTCCCTATCTTTTCTGTGAGTACTTTTGGGAACGTTGTACAGTAGAGCCTCTGAACAACGTACACCTTGGGACCGGAACCGTTGTCCGCTATTTAGAGGTTGCTTTTCTATTAGACATATGCTAAATAAATAAATCCGTGCCACGAGGGTTGTCCGTTATTTAGAGGTTGTCCGCTATTTGGAGTGTCCGTTATGGGAGGCTCCACTGTATATCAAATATCAGGAAAAACGTTAACTAATCGTTAACTGTTGATTCATTGTGATTGTTGGTTAATTGATTAATTATTAGTATATAGTTCTGTATTAATTTAGAATAGATTTCTTTAATGTATATTAAATATATTTCAATTTTCTTAAAAGTTTCTTTCTCAAATGAAGTTCTTAAAAAAGAACCTCCAAATACTGGCACATTTGACCCGCGGGCACTTCCTACGGCGTCCACAATTCTAAGGCCCAACCCTGGGCATTGCACCCCCCCCCCCCAGATATTTTGTGCTGGATCCACCCCTGGGTAAAAGGGTTATTGTTCCACAATTAATACTGGTGAAGTTACAGGATATTGGTAGAGCCATTGTCGCCCCTCATAATATGGCCTCTACAGATAATTATAGCAATCAGTCGTGTAACAGCATTCTAATCTTTCTCCGGCACTTATTTATGGATGGTAAAAAATTTACGGTAACCATAAAGTATTAGCCATAATAGATTATCGGTTGAATTCAATGATGCGCCTTTATTTGCAGTAGGAAATTTTGTACTGAACCTAAACAAGGGTTTATCCTGAAGTTTCTGGGCCAGAAAATCTGACAGACACCCGGCATCAAATTAAGTGCCAACCCGGAACCTAAATTGAATCACGCTGCAAGCACCTTGGCACCTAGATAAGCCCTGCTCTCCACTGTAGGATATTCTTAGTGCACATGCTCCCGCAGCTGCGAAAGCTTGACGACAGGGGGGTGTACGACCAGGAGAGGGCAGCCGCACTTCTCCACTTCTCTTCTGACCAAGCTCTCGAATTCTCGTTCCGATCCCCAGACGAAGCTGACAGATCTCGCGGCTCTCTGGACACCAGCGGCACTCAGACACACCCTAGAGTCAAAATGGTGCAAAAGGCATTCCCAGTAATCCACAGCGCTCTCGATGAGGATGACGTAACGCTACTAGACCTGCTGTCTAAGACCCGTGCTGACGCGACTCCCGCCCCAGCAGCGCCTATAGGGAACCCGTTCACTGAGATCGAAGAGAGGATTCAGTCTCGCCTGGATGCCAATTCTAGCCTGGGACATATGTTTGCCAGCTTCCTAACTGACATCACTAACGTAATACGCTGTCACTTGTCAGAGAATGTGGGCGTTGGTTTCTTGGATGATCTGAATGAAGTAGTGGAGAGAAGATTCCTAGATTTCTCTGAGAAAGAACAGGGACTAGCTAGAAGAGAGAAGGATTGGAAAAAGGAACGCATCAGTTTAGAGCAGAGAGTTGAGGCTGCAGAGGATGAGGAAGATAAGCAAGGTATTTGTTATTTGGATTCGATACAGGTCCTATGGGAACTATGGGATTGGCAAAAAGTAAATATTTTTCAAAAGGGGGCATTAACTATTTATATACTATTCAAGTTTACCTGCTCTTTGTTTAAGTGCTGGTGATAGGTTAATAATAATTTTAGTAATATTCTTTAGATCAACAGACAAAGCTCACAGAAATGGCTAGGGAGATTGCAAACTTGAGGAATGTCCAGAATGAGGTGTCTCCTATGAAAACAGCTTTGTCTCAATTAAAGGAAGAGAGCAGACTCTTACAGGAGAAGGTAAATACTTTCGTAGTAGCCGTATGGGTTCGAAAATACTAAATTTATATACATATACCGTATTTACTCGAATAGTAGCCCCCGTTCGAATAATCGCCCTACTAGAGTGTTTAAAATTTATAATCGCGAATAAAAGCTAAATATACCCACGCCTACTTAGAAACACCACACAAGCACTTGAGAGGACTGGTGAATAGATTAATGGTATGTACGTATTTCCTCAAATACCAAATACAGTAGAACCTGTCTATTCCAACACTCGTTGGGATAGGGAAAACATTTCGGATTATGCAGGCTCCAATGCATAGTCCGACGCTCATTGGGATAAGGAAAAAGTGTCGGTTCTGCTGAATTCCGGATTATGCAGGTTCCACTGTAGTAGCTAAAATTAATAATCGCATATGGGACTATTAGAGTAAATACGGTATTATTTACAGGTTAAGATACAGGAGCGTCGTATTCAGGATATGAATGAGAGGCTAGTATCATCTGATAAAGAAAAGCTAATGTTAGAGAAATCCTTAGATGAGAAGAGGAGACATTTGGAGGAGAGCCTTGCCTCTCTGAAAGAGATTAGGGGACTTTCTGCTATGCTGCAAGAACAGCACAACACTCTGATGACCAATAACAATGTCATATTACAGGAGAATCTACAGATGAAGGAGAGACACGAGCAAGAGATTAATCAAATGCACTTCAGCTATCAACAGCTTAGGAAGTCTCTTGATATGTGGAGAGAAGCGAACAAACAACACAATTAATTTTAATAATAAATGAATTTAATTTAATATCGTGGCGAGTTCTATTTAGTGTGCACATTGTTGAAATTATTAATGTTATCTACACATTCATGTTTCGAGTATTAATTGCCAATTAAAGAGGCCTTCAATACTTATGCCTCTCCCCTAAATGAAACCCTGTTATTATATCATGTAGATTTTGTAGTATCCTAGCAGGGTGAATTATAGTTTGTTTTTGAGTGTGACGAGAATTTTGGTTGCAATAAGTTTATTGGTTAATCGGGCAAAACACTTACTACCTAGCTATTCCGATTAAGCGGCTTCTTCTGTATATGAATTAATTATATTATTGATGTATCGGTAATTAGCAAAATGCCTCGACAAAGGCTAAGGCAAAAGAGGAGAGGAGAGGAGAGCCGGGTAAAGGGATATATTGATACATAGAGTTGGCTACTCCGATAGTGGTCGGAGTAGCCAACGACACCGTCAATTGTTTGTTGGAGGTGGAAAGTGTTTAAAAAATAGTAAATATGGTTAAGAAATTACCAAATTGTTAAACACATCTATTTTAGACAGAGATACTGAAAAAGAAATGGGGAAAGAAGGGCAGAACTCCGGTGAGTATAATATTTGCAAGCTGAGACTTTGGTTGACATTGTAAATATAGTTAAGCCAATGGTTATTTCATTTTTGGATAAGTATAGATCTTGCTGCGATGGTTTCATCAATGTCAGAAGTTGCTTCATGTATAAAGTGTAAGAAAGGGGTAATAAATTATTTAAAATGAACTTTACTGGTACTTGTGCTTCAAAGTTATTGTTCAGATGCAGTGCGTGCTACAATCAGGGGCGGCGCCAGGAATCGAAGAACGGAGGGGCTGGGGATGCCGAAACTCTTTTTTAGGGGGCCATGCCAAGCTTACGCTTCAAGTTAACATTTAATTATTTCGAGTAATAAGAATGCACGTACTGAAAAGCAAAAGCAAATTGCAAGACACACAAACTTTAAAACATAAGTTCAAATTACAACTTTTTTGTCCAATTCAAAAGAATGCGCGGAGGCTTACCCAAAATTACGGGGGGGGCTGGGGCTCTCTAAAATTACGGGGGGGCTTGAGCCCCCCCCCCCCCGAATTTGTCTGGCGCCGCTACTGGCTACAATTAATCTTCATGAATGTGGGCGAAATTAATTCTGATTCGACGATTTTGCTCGACATTTCATGTGCAATAGCTTCGTATCGCTGGACTTAATTCCGAGAAATTTCGGAATTATCTTGCATGTTTGGGCCTTCCACTTCCACCGATCCCATCTAGATTCACTAAGATTCAAGCGGAGGCACTTGCTGCAGCTTAGAAGGAAGCCAAAGCGAGCATGGAAAGGGTAACGATGGAGGTAAAATCTCAGCTGCCCATTGATCCCACTACCAATTGGCAATTGCGTTAATGTTTCTGCTTCTATAGACGGTGCTTATTATTATTCGCCTTGCTTTTCTTCTACTGTATCCACGACAACAAAGCCCTGCATACAAAGTAGCCTCCAACAGCTCGCTACCAAAATTGTGCATGTGAAAAAACATCATTGTATTGTATCCCCCAGACTATTCTTTGAATTTTCCAGTTTCCCATTCTCTTTTACATTTCTTTATTTACCCATCTCTTTTACTGCCATTTACCCTATCTTAATATTTCTTTTTGTATTCTGTTATTTAGTCTTGATGTGCTTAAGCCTCCTCAGGCAGTACTTTCTATTATTGTACTTGTTTACTCGCACAAATTATTATTATTATTATTATTATTATTATTATTATTACAATCAGAGGTAGACCGAGAGAACGTGAATATAATAACACAGTAAAAATATATTAATACAGTCGAGTCTGCTTAATGGGGAGACGGATAATCGGGACAAACGGCCAGGAAACGGATTTTTCCATAGCTGTCCCGTTAAGTGGCTTACACTGTACAGTAGAGCCTCTGAACAACGGACACCTTGTGACCGGAACCATTGTCCGTTATTTAGAGGTTGCTTTTCTATTAGACATATGCTAAATACATAAATCCGTGCCACGAGGGTTGTCCGTTATTTAGAGGTCCGCTATTTGGAGTGTCCGTTATGGGAGGATCCACTGTATATCAATTATTTATACATGTTATTGGGACTTAGATGCGTAAAGACACTTTTATCCCGAGCAGGAGGGGAGGGACTTCCCTCATTGAGAGCATCAAACAATTGGTTTGTGTTTAAAATAGTGAAATTTGGTTAAGAAATTACTAAATTGTTAAAAAAACATTTATTTTAGACTCAAATGCTGACAGCTGAAAACACTCAGTGAGTATATAGTTTGCAAGCTGAGACTTTGGTTGATTATTGGAAATATAGTCATTCAAAGTTCTTCCATTCTAGGATAATTTTATTGTCGATCTTGCTGCGATGGTTTCATCAATGTCAGAAGTTGCTTCGTGTATAAAGTGTAAGAAAGGGGTAATGGAATTATTTGAAATGAACTGTATTGGTACTTGTGCTTCAAAGTAATTGTTCAGATGCAGTGCGTGCTACAATTAAAAAATCTTCATGAATGTGGGCGAAAATTAATCCCGATTGCCTAAAGATGCCTAATGAAATAATAAAAAGGAGGGGGAGTGGAGGGGAAGAAGAAACGGAGCTGGCTCTAAATGTAGCCAACCTCCTCTTCGACTGCTTAAATGAACTGGTGAGTGTTTACAAATAGTGAAATTTGGTCAAGAAATTACTAAATTGTTAAACACATTTATTCTAGACTCATATGCTGAAGGGAGACACCGTGAGTATATTGTTTGCAAGCGAAGACTTTGGTTTACTTAACGATGAGATTTATTATGTTAATTATTCCTATCAATTAAATTAAATAATCACTAACCCAGCTCCTGCAAAATAAATAGTTTATGGAGGGATGTATAAATGTTTATTACTATTAAATCAAATATTTTGCAACCCTGAATGTACCTCTGCATAATAATGGTTTAATGGTGAGAATAAGACCGCGAAGCGGTCTTATTCTCATCTTTAAACCATTATTATGCAAAGATTAAATCCAGAGTTGGTAAATTACTTTGCAATTTACTGAAATTAATTAATTGCGTATAATTTACCAACACAGGTCTCAATTTATTTGAGCTAACAAGCTAACGTTTTAATATAGCTGAACGAGCTACCCTTAAGAATTATTGAGCTATTAATTAACTAATAATTATTAACTAATGAGCAATGAGAATAACTTACAAACATAATTTCCCAAAACAAATTACAGTAATTAATCAAAACCAAAAATGAATTTTAGGCACGGACACAGGTGAACTCATTATTAATATTATTGCTTTTGGGGAGGGAAAGGCCGCGAAGCGGCCGTTAATTGCATTGCGTAGTGCCTAACACGAACGAACAAAAGTCGCGAAGCGACTTTTGTGAGAGAGTGATCCGTCGCGAAGCGACCGAGACCGAAGGGCTCGTTTCTCTAATGCATTGTTTATTTATTACACCTATATTGGCTTCTAAAATAAGACTTTTCAATGGAATTACGTAATTTCTAACCTTGTTAACCAAACAATCAAATCACCCACATAGTGCTACAAAATAATAGGACACATTTTAACTAATAACTTTCGCTATGTAAGTTCGTAAAAAGTCAAATCACATCATCACGTAGCGCGGTGTTAAATATAGGACTGTTTCGTAAAAATATGTCCGGCTGTAAAAAAATGTTCAGCTATTTATATGGACACATATTTACAAAACCATGGATACTTGTAAAAATATGTCCGGCTGTAAAAATATGTCCGGGAAACCCTAGACTCGCCTAGAGTGTTATTTTAACTAGTAACGGTCACACTAGTATTAATTCATATGCACAGAAGATGTATTTATTTATTTATTTATATTTTGACCTCTTCGTATTTCTAGTTAGGGAATTTTAGCCCAAATTATAGGTCAACCTCGAAAAAAATTGTTACCAAACAATTTCTACACTAGCGTCTTCTTCTGTGTCCGAATAAACATAGAAAAAAAGTTGCAAGCCCAAAGCTGTGAGGAAATTTTTTTACACCCCTTCAAACCCGTGGACCAGGGGCCAAAAATCGCCGATATTTTTTACCTTTTTCTTTTCATTAAAATCAATTTATATGGTGTATTTTGGAACAAGGAATTGTTTAGAACCACCCATTTTATGCTAGCATTAATAGAACCTCTCGAACTTTGAGCATTTACTCGAAAAATTCGAATATCTGAAATCTAATACTACAAAAGTCAGGCCCTATCAAATAAATTACTTGTTTAATATTCCCGCCCGTCCCAATTTTTACACTCCGTCCGGATTCATTTACTATTAACTTATGAACTTAATAGTGCAAAATATTAGCTATTGACTGATGTTAAATATTCCTAATGTATCAATTTTAATAAGTCAAAAATTTTAGAGCATTACTTTTATATTTTGGGCATTGCCTTGTGTTTTTCTAATTAAATTAAATGAGAATATGTATTTTATTTGATATTGGATATGTTGTTTCATATGAATGGAATTAAAAAGAAAAAGAAAATCCCGTCCGCCGTCCTTATTTTCTAAAAAATCTGGATGATAAACAAGTAAATTTTTTACATGTATTTATGTTGCAGTGTGTACCCACACACCCTGTCATGTTAGTGTGTGCAGGTACACACTGCTGTATGACCGCACACAATCAGTGTATTAGTGTGTGCGGGCACACACTGGTACCTGCACACAATTAATGACTAGACTACATTGTATCAATAAACACTAAGGAGTTTGTGTAATTGCGAAAGAGATCGAATGCCGGCTGCTATCCTCGTGTATTCGGTACATACAAACTATAATTTTTTATTCCGTAATAATAATTATTTAATTATAAACAGGAGTGTTAGAAATGTTGTAATAGCCTATTTTTCTGTTAACTGTTAACAGCATTACTCTTGCTGTTTACAGCTTATTTTTTACACTCCTTCTTTAGAAATTTTTATCAACCAATTTTCAGTAAAATTTTCAAGTATAGAGTATCTGGAAACACTTACGATGGGTGTAGATAAGGGGGGGGTAGAGGAGTTTTAATCACTCCAGATATTATACAAACTGTGAACTATATGCCCATACTATACTACATATAGATTAGTATATTACTCTGCTTGCGGTGTAAGCGCCACACTACTGAAAATTTATTCATTCACCTGCTTACACAAAAGTACACTTGACAATTGTCAGTATATTTAAGCCACAGAAGGTAAAATTGTATGTAGCAGCTTTTTTTTAGTTTCTAGAAATAAGAAACTATTCGCTTTTAATTAAGAGGGCCCAGTAATTGCAAATCGTTCTTTCACAGTTGAATTTCGATCCCAATTATTATAGAATTTCTCCTATGAGATACAAAAGGAGATTAATGTAAATAACAGACCCTTAATATGCTGTTAATGACGCATTTAATGTTAATAGTTAAACTACAGTTGGATGTTATATTTGCTGTTAGCTGTACAGCTCCTTCCCGCCCTGATTATAAATTACATCATTTTTTCAGGCTGGCAATTCAGCTTTATAGATCAGCCCGTGACCAGCCTAACTACACAGTTGATGTTAGTTAGATCAGACTACAAGTCAATAATACATAATATATATTACAAAACAGCTCACAGACAGGATGGATGACACATTCTTTCGTATGCTTCCAAATTTATGAATACTTTGGTACATGTTTTCGTTTTAGTAAATAGCATTTCTTATTCTTTACATGACCACGCAGCAAAGAGCATTCCCATAGGATTTCAACTCTCGGGAATTTCCATATCATGAAGATTTTCCCCATTCCCCTCATATGGAAATGCTGTGGGTATTCCCATATCGACGGCAACACTGCCACCCAGTAGTAAACACTTTGAAATACATAATGCAGTAAGCAATATTCGTGTCGGTTCGCTATCCATGGAGACCCATGGAGTCTACCTAGTACCTACATGAAAACCCTAAGCAACTCTTTAAACATACTTTGATTTGAATTCAATGTAGTAAAGTTTAAATGGAAAAATAACAAATACACTAAGTTCGATGTAATACTGGAATTGAAGGAAAAATTGAGAATTCGAAGTTCGATTCTCTTTCTCCTGCCTAAATTTTATACCCCTATCATAAATGGTCTAGTTAGGCTTATCTATAAGGCAGAAAGGCCACCCAGAAAATAAGCGAACAATTTTGAAACTTTGCTGCTTAGAGTAGTATTAAATAGTTGTAGTATCCTACTATAACTATAGTCTATGATTAAATAATCATTATTACGGAATAAAAAATTATAGTTTGTATCAGGGAAT
Source organism: Hexactinellida sp. DTS-2022 (assembly GCA_028753945.1). Lineage (NCBI taxonomy): Eukaryota > Metazoa > Porifera > Hexactinellida > Hexactinellida sp. DTS-2022. Next base: position 1,151,453 of record JAPNXP010000012.1, on the reverse strand, counting down.
TAAAGGTTCACGAACGGACTGAATAAACCAAATTCAGTTCATTTCAAATTAACGCACGTTCAGTTCGTTCACGTTCACCTCCTAACTTCAACACCACCACCGTTCGTTCAGTTCGTTCAACTGCCGTTCAGGCAACCGTTGACGTTCGTTCAGTTCGTTCAGCTTAAATGCCATCAAAGTCTTGCGTTCAGTTCGTTCAGTTCAAATTCAATAAGTTCGTTCGTGAACCTTTCATTCCCTGGTTTGTATGTACCGAATACACGAGGATAGCAGCCGGCATTCGATCTCTTTCGCAATTACACAAACTCCTTAGTGTTTATTGATACAATGTAGTCTAGTCATTAATTGTGTGCAGGTACCAGTGTGTGCCCGCACACACTAATACACTGATTGTGTGCGGTCATACAGCAGTGTGTACCTGCACACACTAACATGACAGGGTGTGTGGGTACACACTGCAACATAAATACATGTAAAAAATTTACTTGTTTATCATCCAGATTTTTTAGAAAATAAGGACGGCGGACGGGATTTTCTTTTTCTTTTTAATTCCATTCATATGAAACAACATATCCAATATCAAATAAAATACATATTCTCATTTAATTTAATTAGAAAAACACAAGGCAATGCCCAAAATATAAAAGTAATGCTCTAAAATTTTTGACTTATTAAAATTGATACATTAGGAATATTTAACATCAGTCAATAGCTAATATTTTGCACTATTAAGTTCATAAGTTAATAGTAAATGAATCCGGACGGAGTGTAAAAATTGGGACGGGCGGGAATATTAAACAAGTAATTTATTTGATAGGGCCTGACTTTTGTAGTATTAGATTTCAGATATTCGAATTTTTCGAGTAAATGCTCAAAGTTCGAGAGGTTCTATTAATGCTAGCATAAAATGGGTGGTTCTAAACAATTCCTTGTTCCAAAATACACCATATAAATTGATTTTAATGAAAAGAAAAAGGTAAAAAATATCGGCGATTTTTGGCCCCTGGTCCACGGGTTTGAAGGGGTGTAAAAAAATTTCCTCACAGCTTTGGGCTTGCAACTTTTTTTCTATGTTTATTCGGACACAGAAGAAGACGCTAGTGTAGAAATTGTTTGGTAACAATTTTTTTCGAGGTTTTGAGTTATAATTCCCTAACTATTCGTATGACATGGATGATCAATTTTATAACCAGGTAGTCCAATATATCTCATCTAATTCTTATGCAGATTCTGTCTCTGAAAAAGATCCGTCGATTTGCTTCTGGGATGATATTGAGAAAGCAGTTATTGTATAAACAAATCGATGATCTCTGTGTCCTAGTGGTCAAGCATGATCAAGTCCCAAATATTCTTAAGGAATGCCATGATGAAATTGGAGGTCATAAGGGTATACATGGCACTTATGGGATTATTAATTTTGTATGTGTCTGGTTTATATAGCTTAGTATTATAATGACAATAGTTACGCTATATGAGTACCTGCTATCTGGAATTCACCACCAGCTTAGGATTAGGAGAGTATTATCAGCTAGGTTATAGCGGCAGTGGCGTAACGTGGTAAAGTGCCGCTGGGGGCAAGCATCAAAAACGCCCCCCCCCCACCCACGGACAAAAATAACGTTAATCGCGATGACGTTTGTAGCCAGCCCCGCTCAGCCGGTTACGACATTTTGAACGTTTAGAGTTCATATACTAAATGTGTTACTGAATTATTCAAAGAATATTACTGTATCGGGTGACAACTGCAATCGTTAAGAGAAAACCTGGAAAATTAACTTGAAATGGTTCAAAGAGATTTTATTAGCATGTAATTCGTGCAATTGTGGTAAACAAAATGTCAAAATGCCGCCCCCATCGCCCCTACCTAGTTACGCTACTGTATAGTGTAGCTGTTGTATGTATGCGTCCTGTCTAAGTTGTATTTACAGGCTAACTAATAATTCTTCCCTCTAGCCATTAATTTTGTATATGCTTTTGTAATTGTATCATTAATATAGTGTATTTTTGTAATACATTTACGCTGATTTCGCATTGCAAACCTTGTTATATAGTATATGTATAAGCATACAGTGGCGTATACAGGATTATCGTGAGGGGGGTGTTCTAGAGCGAGCGATGGTAAGGGGAGGTCTGGGGGTCTAGCCCCCAGAATTTTTTTCGAATCTTAGACGCTCAAACATCGATGTACAGCTATTCTTGTCACATAGTAGGAGGAGTGTAATATTGTTCAGTTGTACCAAAGATGTTTAGATGTTTAGATGTTTAGGTGTTTAGATGTTTATGTTTAGAACTTTAGATAACATGATAACTTTGTTACATAATTATATTAATACTATTCAGGAAAATCGAATTATAAATAATAACATATCTCTTTTGGAAACCATTTATGAGGGGGGTTTTTGAACACCCAAATCCCCCCCTGGATACGCCACTGCATTGGCTGGCAGGACATAGCTTGGGAGCAGAGGGGGCGGGGCCCGGGTAGCAGGGGTAGAGGGACGAACAGTAGGGCATGGGAGCAGCAGGGAGACAGCCGGGGTAGTATGGAATGTGGTGCGGAGTGCCGTGAGGAGGCGGCAGGTAGTGGGCGTGCTGGTGCGCAGGGAGACCAGGGGTGGAGGGTGGGTAGCTGGTGAACTGCTGCAGGGGGGTCCTGGGTGTTAAATCCTACTCTATTGTTTCAACTTTCGATAAATATATTGATTCAACTTATAAATTCCAGCTGGCTTCTATTTAATTGTAGTAATGGAATAAATAAAATAATATAATACAGTCAGGTCTGCTTATTATGAACAAGATTTCGTCTGCTTAAACAGTCTAATATTCTCAAGTTGTATAATAGGAAAGATTGTGTCCATAAAGATAGAGATTCGTTTATGGAATTTATCAACAGATCTTTATCGCAGCCATCCTGAGAATTTTGATTTCACACATTATGTGTGTGGGCACTCTTTTGAAGTTTTTTCCTGAATTCATACACAAGACAACCTCTAGCTTTTATCGGAGGATATGCTGCCTTTCTTATTAAGCTGCCCTACTAATATAGTAGTCCGTGGTTATATCTAGTCCAGCGGCATAGCCATAAAATTTCAACAGATTGTTCATTTTTTTGATAAAAGCACCAAAATTTGTACACATGTACTTTGATTTAGTGCGAACATTTTTGGATATTGAGGCATTTGAAAGAGTGTCTATATCGGCCATGACAGCTCGTCAAAGTTGTCACATCGGATAGTGTTCGCCGGACTTGTTTCCCATAAAACTTGTTCAAATGAAGTTATATCGTCTTTTTATTGTTGAACTCGGTTTCCAAGTAAAATTTCCGATAATTTGATATATCACATGACCATATTTGGAAGAATTTTTCCATAGCAACGCTGGAATGTACCAGGAATGTGTCAAAAATTCCATTCTCCAATTGTGTCCTTACCCAATCGAGTGACCCCTCTTTCGACTCCACTCAACTACCTGAGTATAATTATATACATACCGATCCTGTAAAACGTGATTTGATAATATTATTCCGAGATTCACCGTGATTTACCATAAATATCGAATAATTTTAACACTCTATATTTACGGATTTGGACCCCCCGGTCCAAATCTTTAGGGGGGTCATTTACGTCAAAACAAGTGCTTCCCAACGGGGGCGATTATCGCTCTCAGAGGGGTGAAAATTCGGTACACGTTGAAGGGGCGATGAAGTTCTCTTAGGGGCGATGTTGTTTTAAACACTATTTTAAACAATGTCTAATCCAAATTGTTATCTAGGAGGGTGACTGCCGAGACCTTACATTGGGACTGAATTATCCGAGCATATTAAGTCAAAATGTTACAATATATTAAACCACTATAATTGTTTCAATTAGAACTATTAAAGGGGGCGATTTGTAAAATAATTTGATAATTGGGCAATGACCAAAAAAGGTTGGGAACCACTGGTTTAGAGTGAGTGACTGAGGATGATATAACACCTTGAGTATGACGTAACTTTTTCTACATTAAGACCTAACATTTTCTACACTATGATCTAACAGTCTCTCTTTGGATAGTAATCGTACGATGGATAGTAATCGTAGGAAACCGGACTGCGGACTGCGGTCCCCTTCTGCTTTCCTTCTTTCCTTTTGCTTGCGCCAATAAGGGAGCTCGTATTTCAGATTATTCGCGATTAAGTACCCGCTCTCCCCCACATGCAACCAGCCCTTCTTGTACTCATTCAGAATATTAAACCAGGTTTTGACGTTTTGAGAGGAATAAGTACCAAGTAGGTCGGTTGCATCTCCTTCTTTGGAGAGGAAATATTCGAAGACCAGCTTACACGCAAAATAAGCCGCAAAGCTACATTCAGACACACCATAGCCTACTTGAAGCTGGGGTATGTTCTCAATTAAGGAAATAAATTCCTCTTTAATTCTCTTAACTGCGATTATCCAATTTCTCTGTAAATTGTTCCTCTGTACTGACCATTCAGATATCTTCATGCACTGAATGTCAATAGGAAATGTGGGCATAGGGAATGATTCAGCCATTTCACAATCTCAAATTCTACACAAGTATACTATTATTTAGTTTACTAAGTAGGTATTTTAGATAGCAAATATTTGTTTTAGAAGTACGTAACATATTTCAGGGAAATTTATCTCATAATTAAAGTACGCATACACGGTTTCTCTTTTTAACGTTCTCTTCGTCGTCTCGTGGTTCATCTCTCTCTCTTTTCTTCCTGACATTCAACCCCTGAACTTCCACCTCTATTTCATTCTCGGCTGTTTCAATGGTTGTCGTTCCTCTTCTGCTTCCCTAATGAAGGGGTGTATTTATTAAATTTACCAATATTACACCTAGATTAGACCAATATTATATCACAATATATATACCACGTATATTTCGAGTATTTAAGGTAAAGTCACCTGCCAACCAGTTTAGTTGGCAAAATCAATGGGCAACCCAAAAAAGTTTTCTCGCTCGCTACGCTCGCTCGTCTTTGGGAATGTCTTTACGCTTATACTAAGAGGAATGACACAAAGACCATGCATTCATGTTGTCAATGCAGCAAGCATGACAAGGAATACATTAATGCTATTTGTATTTATTAAGGTTGACATAAATCAAATTAATCTCCTTGGAAATGACTCACAATCAATAATTTAGTACAAACTTAAAAGACCTTTACAAATGTACTAAATCCCTGCACGCATTTATAGAACTGCAAAAATAGTTAAAATCCCTGTACATTAGGCCACTGTTAATGACAATATTGTTTCAGTTCACACGAAAGTCTATCAGAGGATGCGGGCGGGCGGCATCTCATTATCATATCTCATTATTTGATTACGACATAGTTAATAATTATCTGATCAAATATTCTAATTTGTGAGTGCTTATTGATAAAATATGCAATCGTTGGGTAATAATGCTTGTTATAGGTTCTGATTTTGTTACTAGCTAATTATGGATATATTAGAGTGTGTCCTACAATAAAAATGGCAAAGAACAGTGGCCTTACTTGAAATGTAGATGTAATAATGGAAATAATGACAATAATGACAATATTCGTGCGGGAGTGAAATCTGACGCGGACGGTGGAGCTGAAACAAGATTCCAACAAACAGTGGCATTAGGCAATTAAATTAGTATCGATTTAATGAAATAAAAATAGAGTTAACGAAATTATAAAAGACTAGAGGTCGCAAGCCCGGCCCGAGCCGGAAGCCCGTGCGGGCCGAGCCGGGCATCGGGCCTAGCTTGAAGACTTCGGGCCGGGCTCGGGACTAGAATTCTGGCCCGTTGCGACTCTATAAAAGACAATGCATCCGAGCGAAACGCGTCAGCGCACACGAGTGCGGCAGTAGTACGTATATAAGATTAACAAGTATAAATAGGCCATGGTTGAACACTTACTGGATTTTTCTCTTTTTAACGCTCTCTTCGTCGTCTAGTTCATCCTTATATAGAATTTTAGCTGGTTGGCAGTCCCTTGATGGCTCAAAATTGTAAAAAAATGTAGAAGTACACATGGGGAGGCCGGACAAGAAGTCAGAAAGATTCTTTCTCCTTTCGGCCTCTCTAACAGCCTTCTGATCCCACATGCCGAGCAGCTAGCTTACGAATGTGCGCGTCTCAAACTGCTCCAGGTCGTACTTGTCCTCCCCTGTCCCTATGAACGTTATCGGGGTGTGAGTAGCCGCCACTGCGCTGAGGACCCCGCCCCTTTCGCGTGTCCGTCCAGCTTGGTTACGATCACAGACGAGACGTCCAATTTGCTCCTGAACGCCTGCACCTGAGCCTCGCAAGCCTGCCCTAAGGTGGAATCAACTACGTGGATAATATTGTCTGGGCTAATAGCGTTAGCCACCTCGTGCCATTCCTCGAAGAGACTCTCCTCCTGCTTGTATCGCCCTGTCGTGTCCACAATTATAATCCTGTAGCCCTCGCGCTTCAACGTGTCCACGCGTTCGCTGGCTATCTCCACGGAGTCCACCTCCGTAAGACTCCCGTAGGACGGGATGCGCCCGTAGCGAAACGCGTCGGCCGACACGGTTGAGGAATTACAGCCCTTGTGCTGGTAGTAGGCAAATAGCTTGCCGCAGGTTGTGGTCTTGCCGCTCCCCTGCAGCCCCACTAACATGATCACGCTAGCGTCCGCGAGTCTATTGCTGGGCTCCCACACAGGCTCCCCCGGGTCCAGGTGCGCACACAGCTCGCAGAAAACAGCTGTTTCGATTGTCCTGCGCTTGTTCAAACCCACGGCAGCAACTCTCGCAAATCTCGCCACTCTCGCCAGCGCCAGCCTAACGTTGCCTCTGAGTCTCTCCACGAGTCGCACATTCACGTCAGCCTCCAGCAGGGCCTTGCATATCTCCTGCATAACTCCTGCATAACCGCCTTAAGATGCACACTAAAAAATCCAAAATTGCAGCCTGTGCCGACGCATGTTCCTTTGGTGGCACTATATTTTGTTGGTTATTTATTGATAGTGCCTCCAAAGGAACATGCTCTCGGCGCAGGCTGCAATTTTGGATTTTTTTTTGCCCAGTCATCAGCGCCTCAAGGCGTCAAGAACCATTTGTTAATTGGTCGGAGTCACAAGGAAAGGTAGATAAATTTGAAGTTCGTTTCTATCATAAACCATCTTGTGTTTAATGCCATTCATTCATTATGTATTGATAATAAATTATATTATTAGTTATTCATTTTAGCAATGTTATCCACGGTTGGTTGAGTTGAGTCAACAAATTCCTTATATTATATTATTATATTTAATCCATTGTATAGTAATACTACAATTAAATAGAAGCCAGCTGGAATTTATAAGTTGAATCAATATATTTATCTCAAGTTGAAACAATAGAGTAAGATTTAACAAGTTAAATCAATATAATTATTACAAGTTGAAACAATAGAATTAGATTTAACACTTTCAATGGAACTGAAGTGTTAGTAAACAAAGGAAACTTGCAACTCTATTGTGGCACTAACGAAACCCAATTTAAAAATTCGTGCACTGTGAAAAGGTGTAGAATTTAATTCTCTATCCGTACATGTAAATTTTATCAAGCTCAATATTAATTATTTCATGTTATGAGCTATAATTAGTTTAAATAGGTGTTAAGAAAATTTGAAGGAGAATCGTAACCCCAGGTGCAAATTAGACGGTCACTCCGCACCTACATGCCAAGTTTTAGCCCTTAATGTATAAAGGTGAAGGCAGGGTACCGTCTACGGAGAAATAATAAAAATCTAAAATTGCAGCTGTGCCGACGCATGTTCCTTTGGTGACACTATATTTTGGTGGTGGTCTATTGATAGTGCCTCCATTGGAACATGCTGTCGACACAGGCTGCAATTTTGGATTTTTTTCGCCATGTCATGAACGTCACATGGTGTTTACACCCATTTATTAATTTGTTTCGGGACAAAGGAACGATTGATAAATTTCATGCTTCTTTCTATCTTAAACCATCTTGAGTTTAAGTTTATATTTCCATTATAAATGCGTTTTAGACCCCCTATCACTCTAATACAATTCGGGCACCAAAGAAGCACACAAACGAATAGTGATAAACTAGAAATTCCATCTCAATAATCCATTGTTTATTATATATCAGTTATCGTTTTGAAATTGAAATCAGCATACTTGTTTAATTAGAATGACATATGGGATTAAGTTTATATTTCCATTATTAATTAATGCGTTATAAACTCCTCCCCCCTTACACTCTAATACCTATCGGGCACCAAGCACACACATAGACAAATATTTATACAAATAGATATTCCATCTCATTAATCCATTGTTTGAATATCATAAATCGTTCAGAAATTGAATAACTGTTGAGTGAAATTGAATTTTAATATAGGAAAATACTTTAATACAACTATGTATTAGAAATCGATTTATATAGTAGCAGCTATTGAATCAAATTGAATTATTCATATAATAGAATACCTTATTGTAACTATGATATCAGAAATCGATTTGTAAAGTAATAGCTATTGAATGTAAATTAATTATTCATATATACTAGAATTGTTTATTGTAGTTATCGAAATAACACTGAATCTATTGAATTATTTATAAATAGTAGTTCTTCATCGAAACCACCAAATATTTGCATAATTGAATATTAATGAATTTAAGTTTTTAGAAAGTTAAGGGTGAATTGTGGCAACTTTGAGCCTAATTATCAGGAAAATGAGGACAGATTTAAAAAATCCAAAATTGCATCCTGTGCCGACGCATGTTCCTTGGGTGGCACTATATTTTGTTGGTGGTTTATTGATAGTGCCTCCAATGGAACATGCTGTCGGCACAGGATGCAATTTTGGATTTTTTTTTCGCCAAGTCATCATCACTATAAAGGTGTTAAATCATTTCAAAAAGGTGTTACAGAAGGCATAGACCCTTAGAGTGGTGGAAGTTTCGTTTTAGTTCACTTCCTTTTAGCGATATTCAAGTTTGAGTAGAATATAACAACTGATGACTCAGCATTTTTTATGTGAGTGTTGGGTCATCACCCAACATCAACTAACCCATTTTTAATATCGAATTAACAAAATTGTAAAAACACATTTTTTTAACGATGTCATCATCACCTCAAGGTGTCAAGACCCACTTGTATAGGTGGCACGTGCCATAAGGACCAATTGATAAATTGAAAGTTTGTTTCTATCTTCTATGATCTCTGAGATTTATGATATTTAATTAATTAGTATATATAATTATTAATATTATTTATAATTTAACACCAATTTCAATGTCAACTTATATTTATTAAGTTTAATTATTTTGTCATAAATAATAAATAAATTAATTTGTCCATCAAATTTCAATTCCGCACACTCGATAACCCCTAATAAACAAATTGGAAGCATCTATATAAGTCATATACGGACTGAATTAATTATAATTAAATACGTCAGTATATTAACAGTGCAATAATATTAACGCAGAAGTAAATATAATCACATAATCTGTCGTTGTTGTGGTATGTAAAATCTTAACGGTTCTATCATAAACCATCTTTAGTTTAATGCCATTCATTCATTACTTATTGATAATAAATTAAATAATTAGTTATATATTTTAGCAATGTTATCCACGGTGATTTGAGTTTAGTCAACAAATTCCTTATATCATTATATTTTATTTAATCCATTGTATAGTAATACTACAATTAAATAGAAGCCAGCTGGAATTTATAAGTTGAATCAATATATTTATCTCAAGTTGAAACAATAGAGTAAGATTTAACAAGTTAAATCAATATAATTATTACAAGTTGAAACAATAGAATTAGATTTAACACTTTTACTGAAATTGAAGTGTGAGTAAACAAAGAAATTTCAAACCCCATTTATGGCAGAAATTAAACATATTTTTGAAAATATTCCTCTCCCATCAGACGCAGAATTTTATGGTGAATCCAAATGTGAAATAAAATTTGGGGGTTTAGTAAAACATATTTTGAGTTATGGACCAGACAAATTTTGAAAGGTGTTAAAGATGTGTCAAAAATTCGTTAATCAAAAATCGTAACCCCAGGTGCAAATTAGACGGTCCATATGCACCTACATGCCAAGTTTCAGCCCATCAACTATAAAGCTCAGGCCAGGGCACCGTCTACGGAGAAAAAATAATAAAAAAAATCCAAAATTGCAGCCTGTGCCGACGCATGCTCCTTTGGTGGCACTATATTTTGTTGGTGGTTTATTGATAGTGCCTCCAAAGGAACATGCTGTCGGCGCAGGCTGCAATTTTGGATTTTTTTTCGCCATGTCATCATCATTATGAAGGTGTTAAATTATTTCAGAAAGGTGTTTCAAAAGGCAACGACCCTTAGTGAGTTGGAAGTCTCCATTTAGCTCACTGTATTTGAGAAATATTCAAGTTTCAGTAGAATATAATCTGTGATGATTCAGCATTTTTTAAGTGCGTGTTGGGTGTTTACCCAACTCCAACCAACCCATGCGAATTATTTAATTCACAAAATTGGAAAAATACATTTTTTTGATGATGTCATCATCACCTCAAGGTATCAAGATCCACTTGTATAGGTAGTACGTGCCATAAAGACCAATTGATAAATTTAAAGTTTGTTTCTATCTTATATCATTTCTGAGATTAATGAAATTTAGATAAGTAGTATAAATATTTAATTAATATATAATTATTTAACACCATTATTATATACAGCAAAATAAATTCAGTTCAATTATTTGCAATTATTATTAATTTAAATTGAATTTCACTATAATATTTGAATTCCACGTACTCGATAACCCCAATAATCCAATTGGAACCGTCTATAAGTTAAATACAAAAGGAATTAATTATAATTAATTACGTCAGTACATTAATTGTGCAAGAATATTCTCGCTGAAATATATATAATCACTTAATCTGTCGTTGTTGTGGAATGTTAAATCTTAACTGTTCTATCATAAACCATCTTGAGTTTAATGCCATTCATTCATTATGTAGTGATAATAAGTTATATTATTTGTTAATTATTTTAGCAATGTTATCCATGGTTGGTTGAGTTGAGTCAACAAATTCCTTATATTATATTATTAAATTTAATCCATTGTATAGTAATACTACAATTAAATAGAAGCCAGCTTGAATTTATAAGTTAAATCAATATAATTATCGCAAGTTGAATCACTAGAGTAGGATTTAACAAGTTAAATCAATATAATTATCACAAGTTGAAACAATAGAATTAGATTTAACACTTTTAAAGAAATTGAAGTGTGAGTAAACAAAGAAATTTCAATCCCCATTTATGGCAGAAATTGACCCCTTTATTGAAAGATCTCTTCTCCCATCAGACGCAGAATTTTATGGTGAATCCAAATATGAAAAAAAATTTGGGGGTTTATTAAAGCATATTTTGAGTTATGGACCAGACAAACTTTGAAAGGTGTTAAAGATGTGTGCAAAATTTCGTAATCAAAAATCGTAACCCCAGGTGCAAATTAGAAGGGCACTTCGCATCTACATGGCAAGTTTCAGCCCTCAATGTATAAAGGTGTGGCCAGGGTACCGTCTACGGAGAAAAAATAATAATATAAATAAAGGCAGTGATTCCAATACTGGGCCACTATACTATAGTATAGTCGGCACAGTAATAAAGGCAGTAAGATTAGAACTGGGCCACTATACTATAGTATAGTCGGCACAGTAAAAATCGTGAAGAGCTATCAGTTGCAAAATACTTTTCTAATACTAATGATTCTAAAAATTTACTTGTTATTGAATCTATTTTCTTATGGGACAAAAAAAGCTAAAAGTCCCGTTAACAATTTTTCAAAATCGAAATTAATAAATCGTGACCCCAGGTGCACATCTGTAACCCATGAGACACCTATCCTGAAAATTTCAGTTCTTAGTTAATAAAACTCTGTTCTGTGGAGAGGCTACGGACTAATAATATACCAAAGCACTAAGACAAATACTGGGCCACTATACAATAGTATAGTCGGCACAGTAATAATAATAATAATAATAATAACCAAGGCACTAAGACCAATACTGGGCCACTATACTATAGTATAGTCGGCACAGTAATAAAAAATCCAAAATTGCAGCCTGTGCCGACGCATGTTCCCTTGGTGGCACTATATTTTGGTGGTGGTTTATTGATAGTGCCTCCAAAGGAACATGCTGTCGGCACAGGCTGCAATTTTGGATTTTTTTTCGCCATGTCATCATCACTATGAAGGTGTTAAATTATTTCAGAAAGGTGTTTCAGAAGGCATCGACCCTTAGAGTGGTGGAAGTTTCCATTTAGTTCACTTCACTTTAGAGATATTTTTGTTTGAGTAGAATATAATAGCTGATGACTCAGCATTTTTTATGTGAGTGTTGGGTCATCACCCAACATCAACTAACGCATTTTAATTATCGAATTAACAAAATTGTAAAAACACATTTTTTTAACGATGTCATCATCACCTCAAGGTGTCAAGACCCACTTGTATAGGTGCACGTACCATAAGGACCAATTGATAATTTGAAAGTTTGTTTCTATCTTCTATGATCTTTGAGATTTATGATATTTAATTAATTAGTATAAATAATTATTAATATTATTTATAATTTAACACCAATTTCAATGTCAACTTATATTTATTAAGTTTAATTATTTTGTCATAAATAATAAATTAATTCATTTGGCTATCAAATTTCAATTCCGCACACTCGATAACCCCTAATAAACAAATTGGGAGCATCTATATAAGTCATATACTGACTTAATTAATTATAATTAATTACGTCAGTATATTAACAGTGCAAGAGTATTCTTGCAGAAGTAAATATAATCACATAATCTGTCGTTGTTATGGAATGTAGAATCTTATTTTTCAATTGGAAAATAGAAGCCTACTCGATTTCACAAGTTGAATCAATATAATAATAACGAGTTGAAACAATAGAATTAGATTTAACACTTTCAATTGAACTGAAGTGTTAGTAAACAAAGGAAACTTGCAACTCAATTGTGGCACAAACTAAGTACAATTTGAAAATTCGTGCACTGTGAAAAGGTGTAGAATTTAATTCTCTATCGAATGCATATAAATTTAATTTTCGGGTACTATTTATTGTTCCTCTTTCAATATTAAACAGGTGCAAAAATGTGTCCAAAAAAATGTAATAAAAAATCGTGATCCCAGGTGCACATCTGTAACCCATGAGACACATATCCTGAAAATTTGGGCTCTTAGTTAATTAAACTCTGTTCTGTGGAGAGGATACGGAAGGATAATAATAATAATAAAAATCCAAAATTGCACCCTGTGCCGACGCATGTTCCTTTGGTGGCACTATATTTTTGTGTTGTGTATTGATAGTGCCTCCAAAGGAACATGCTGTCGGCGCAGGGTGCAATTTTGGATTTTTTTTCGCCAAGTCATCAACGACCAAGGTGTGAAGAAGCATTTGTTATTTGGTCCGAGTCACAAGAAACGGTAGATAAATTTGAAGTTAGTTTCTATCATAAACCATCTAGAGTTTAATGCCATTCATTCATTATTAATTGATAATAAATTATATTATTAGTTAGTTATTTTAGCAATGTTATCCACGGTGATTTGAGTTTAGTCAACAAATTCCTTATATTATTATAATTTATTTAATCCATTGTATAGTAATACTAGAATTAAATAGAAGCCAGCTGTAATTTATAAGTTGAATCAATTTAATTATCGCAAGTTGATACAATAGTGAAAGATTTAACAAGTTAAATCAATATAATTATTACAAGTTGAAACAATGGAATTAGATTTCACAGTTTTTTTGAAATTGAAGTGTTGAGTAATCAAAGAAATTTCAACCCCCATTTATGGCAGAAATTAAACCATTTATTGAAAATTTTCTTCACCCATCAGACGAAGAATTTTAAGATGAATCCAAATATGAAATAAAATTTTGGGGTTTATTAAAACATATTTTTAGTTATGGACCAGACAAATTTTGAAAGGTGTTAAAGATGTGTCCAAAATTTGTTAATCAATAATCGTAACCCCAGGTGCACATCTGTAACCCATGAGACACCCATCCTAAAAATTTGGGCTATTAATTAATAAAACTCTGTTTTGTGGAGTGGCTACGGATAAAAAAAAATCCAAAATTGCACCCTGTGCCGACGCATGTTCCTTTGGTGGCAATATATTTTGTTGGTTGTTTATTGATAGTGCCTCCAAAGGAACATGCTGTCGGCGCAGGCTGCAATTTTGGATTTTTTTTCGCCAAGTCATCAACGCCCAAGGTGTGAAGAAGCATTTGTTAATTGGTCCGAGTCACAAGGAACGGTAGATAAATTTGAAGTTTGTTTCTATAAACCATCTTGAGTTTAATGCCATTCATTCATTATGTATTGATAATAAATTATATTATTAGATATTTATATTAGCAATGTTATCCACGGTTGAGTTGAATTAAGTCAACAAATTCCTTATATTATATTATTTAATTTAATCCATTGTATGGTAAATTAAATAGAAGCCAGCTGCAATTTATAAGTTAAATCAATTTAATTATCGCAAGTTGAATCAATAGAGTAAGATTTAACAAGTTAAATCAATATAATTATTACAAGTTGAAACAATGGAATTAGATTTAACAGTTATACTGAAACTGAAGTGTGAGCAAACAAAGAAATTTCAACCCCCATTTAGGGCAGAAATAAAACTCTTTATTAAAAGTTTTCTTCTCCCATCAGACGCAGAATTTTATGGTGAATCCAAATGTGAAATAAAATTTTGGGGTTTAGTAAAACATATTTTGAGTTATGGACCAGACAAATTTTGAAAGGTGTTAAAGATGTGTCAAAAATTTGTTAACGAAAAATCGTAACCCCAGGTGCAAATTAGACGGTCCCATCGCACCTACATGCCAAGTTTCAGCCCATCAACAATTAAGCTCTGGCCAGGGCACCGTCTACGGAGAAAGAAAAAAATAATAATAATAAAAATAAAAAATCCAAAATTGCAGCCTGTGCCGACGCATGTTCCTTAGGTGGCACTATATTTTGGTGGTGGTTTATTGATAGTGCCTCCAAAGGAACATGCTGTCGGCGCCGGCTGCAATTTTGGATTTTTTTTCCGCCTAGTCATCATCACTATAAAGGTGTTAAATTATTTTAGAAAGGTGTTTCAAAAGGCAACGACCCTTAGAAAGTTGGAAGTTTCCATTTAGTTCACTTCATTTGAGAGATATTCAAGTTTCAGTAGAATATAATAGGTGATGACTCAGCATTTTTTATGTGAGTGTTGGGTCATCACCCAACATCAACTAACCCATTTTAAATATCGAATTAACAAAATTGTAAAAACACATTTTTTTAACAATGTCATCATCACCTCAAGGTGTCAAGATCCACTTGTATAGGTGGCACGTGCCATAAGGACCAATTGATAAATTGAAAGTTTGTTTCTATCTTCTATAGTCTCTGAGATTTATGATATTTAATTAATTAGTATAAATAATTATTAATATTATTTATAATTTAACACCAATTTCAATGTCAACTTATATTTATAAAGTTTGATTATTTTGTCATAAATAATAAATTAATTTATTTGGCTATCAAATTTCAATTCCGCACACTCGATAACGCCTAATAAACAAATTGGGAGCATCTATATAAGTCATATACTGACTTAATTAATTATAATTAATTACGTCAGTATATTAACAGTGCAAGAGTATTCTTGCAGAAGTAAATATAATCACATAATCTGTCGTTGTTATTGAAATCTATAATCTTAGTTTTCAATTGGAAAATAGAAGCCTACTCGATCTCACAAGTTGAATCAATATAATAATCACAAGTTGAAACAATAGAATTAGATTTAACACTTTCAACTGAACTGAAGTGTTAGTAAACAAAGGAAATTTCCAACTCAATTGTGGAACAAACGAAGCCCAATTTAAAAATTCGTGCACTGTGAAAAGGTGTAGAATTTAATTCTCTATCGAATGCATATAAATTAAATATTCGCGGATATTTATTGTTCTTTTTCTAATATTAAACAGGTGCAAAAATGTGGCCAAATAAATGTGATAAAAAAACGTGACCCCAGGTGCACATCTGTAACCCATGAGACACATATCCTGAAAATTTGGGCTCTTAGTTAATAAAACTCTGTTCTGTGGAGAGGATACGGAAGGAAAATAAAAAATCCAAAATTGCAGCCTGTGCCGACAGCATGTTCCTTTGGTGGCACTAAATTTTGGTGGTGTTTTATTGATAGTGCCTCCAAAGGAACATGCTGTCGGCACAGGCTGCAATTTTGGATTTTTTTCCGCCAAGTCATCATCACTTTGAAGGTGTTATATTATTTCAGAAATGTGTTTTAGAAGGCAACGACCCTTAGAGTGGTGGAAGTTTCCATTTTGCTCACTTCATTTGAGAGATATTCAAGTTTCAGTAGAATATAATCTGTAATGACTCAGCATTTTTTAAGTGGGTGTTGGGTTTACACCCAACTCCAACTAACCCATGCGAATTATTTTATTCAAAAAATTGTAAAAATACATTTTTTTGACGATTTCATCATCACTTTAAGGTGTCAAGACCCATTTGTAGAGGTGTTACTTGGTATAAGGATCAATTGATAAATTGGAAGTTTGTTTCTATCTCGTATAATCTCTGAGATTTTTGATATTTAATTAATTAGTATAAATAATTATTAATTTATTAGTAATTTAACACCATTATTATGTACAGCAAAATAAATGAAGTTCAATTATTTGCAATTATTATTAATTTAAATTAAATTTCACTATCATATTTGAATTCAGCTCACTCGATAACCCCAATAATCTAATTGGAACCGTCTCTATAAGTTAAACACAAAGCGAATTAATTAGAATTAAATATGTCATGTATCCATTGTGCAAGAATATTCTAAGCAGAAATAAATATAATCACATAATCTGTCGTTGTTATGAAATATATAATCTTAGTTTTCAATTAGAAAATAGAAGCCTACTCGATCTCGCAAGTGGAATCAATATAATTATTACAAGTTGAAACAATAGTATTAGATTTAACACTTTCAATTGAACTGAAGTGTTAGTAAACAAAGGAAACTTGCAACTCAATTGTGGCACAAATGGAACCCAATTTAAAAATTCGTGCACTGTGAAAAGGTGTAGAATTAGATTCTCTATCGAATGCATATAAATTTAATATTCTCGCACTATTTATTGTGCTTTTTCTAACATTAAACAGGTGTAAAAATGTGTCCAAAAAAGTGTTATAAAAAATCGTGACCCCAGGTGCACATCTGTAACCCATGAGACACATATCCTGAAAATTTGGGCTCTTAGTTAGTAAAACTCTGTTCTGTGGAGTGGCTACGGATAAATAATAAAAATCCAAAATTGCAGCCTGTGCCGACGCATGTTCCTTTGGTGGCACTATATTTTGGTGGTGGTTTATTGATAGTGCCTCCAAAGGAACATGCTGTCGGCACAGGCCGCAATTTTGGATTTTTTTTTCGCCAAGTCATCATCACTATGAAGGTGTTAAATTATTTCAAAAAGGTGTTTCGGAAGGCAACGACCCTTAGAGTGTTGGAAGTTTCCATTTAGCTCACTTAATTTTAGAGCTATTCAAGTTTGAGTAGAATATAATAGCTGATGACTCAGCATTTTTTATGTGAGTGTTGGGTCATCACCCAACATCAACTAACCTATTTTAAATATCGAATTAGCAAAATTGTAAAAACACATTTTTTTAACGATGTCATCATCACCTCAAGGTGTCAAGATCCACTTGTATAGGTGGCACGTGCCATAAGGACCAATTGATAAATTGAAAGTTTGTTTCTATCTTCTATAGTCTCTGAGATTTATGATATTTAATTAATTAGTATAAATAATTATTAATATTATTTATAATTTAACACCAATTTCAATGTCAACTTATATTTATAAAGTTTGATTATTTTGTCATAAATAATTTATTAATTTATTTGGCTATCAAATTTCAATTCCGCACACTCGATAACGCCTAATATACAAATTGGGAGCATCTATATAAGTCATATACTGACTTAATTAATTATAATTAATTACGTCAGTATATTAACAGTGCAAGAGTATTCTTGCAGAAGTAAATATAATCACATAATCTGTCGTTGTTATTGAAATCTATAATCTTAGTTTTCAATTGGAAAATAGAAGCCTACTCGATCTCACAAGTTGAATCAATATAATAATCACAAGTTGAAACAATAGAATTAGATTTAACACTTTCAACTGAACTGAAGTGTTAGTAAACAAAGGAAATTTCCAACTCAATTGTGGAACAAACGAAGCCCAATTTAAAAATTCGTGCACTGTGAAAAGGTGTAGAATTTAATTCTCTATCGAATGCATATAAATTAAATATTCGCGGATATTTATTGTTCTTTTTCTAATATTAAACAGGTGCAAAAATGTGGCCAAATAAATGTGATAAAAAAACGTGACCCCAGGTGCACATCTGTAACCCATGAGACACATATCCTGAAAATTTGGGCTCTTAGTTAATAAAACTCTGTTCTGTGGAGAGGATACGGAAGGAAAATAATAATAACCAAGGCACTAAGACCAATACTGGGCCACTATACTATAGTATAGTCGGCACAGTAATAACTAACCAAAGCACTAAGACCAATACTGGGCCACTATACTATAGTATAGTCGGCACAGTAATAACCAAAGCACTAAGACCAATACTGGGCCACTATACTATAGTATAGTCGGCACAGTAATAAAGGCAGTGATTCTAATACTGGGCCACTATACTATAGTATAGTCGGCACAGTAATAATAATAATAACTAACCAAAGCACTAAGACCAATACTGGGCCACTATACTATAGTATAGTCGGCACAGTAATAACTAACCAAGGCACTGAGATTAGAACTGGGCCACTATACTATAGTATAGTCGGCACAGTAATAACTACCAAAGCAGTAAGATTAGAACTGGGCCACTATACTATAGTATAGTCGGCACAGTAATAACTAACCAAAGCACTAAGACCAATACTGGGCCACTATACTATAGTATAGTCGGCACAGTAATAATAATAACCAAGGCAGTAAGATTAGAACTGGGCCACTATACTATAGTATAGTCGGCACAGTAATAATAATAAACCAAAGCACTAAGACCAATACTGGGCCACTATACTATAGTATAGTCGGCACAGTAATAATAAAGGCAGTAAGATTAGAACTGGGCTACTATACTATAGTATAGTCGGCACAGTAATAAAGGCAGTGATTCCAATACTGGGCCACTATACTATAGTATAGTCGGCACAGTAAAAATTGATTAAGAATTGTTGGTTTCGATGTTTAATTAATTAAGGATACCTATATTAAAGTAAGCTATCCTAAAACATTGAAACCAACTTTGATCACGCTCTCTAGCAGTATTTAATCAATCCAAGTTCAATAGGAATTTTATCTAAGAATAGCTTTAGAATTAGAAAATCAGAGCGTTAACAACCAGCCCAAATTCAACAATATGTCAATCATTTATAAATTGTTAGGTACTAATCGTAATCAACAAACGTGCAAACTTACATAGGACTTTACATCTTGGAACGTGCTAGGCCAGAAGTATCTCTGTTTAAAATAATTAATTAATTACAACTCAACTGATATTCTTTGTGTTTCGTCCCGGCTTGGACTCGTCAGTTGCGTTGCCTTTCCCGCAATACACTTAGATGGAGGAGTCTTGGTTGAGTGTTACTTGATAATTCGCCACTGGGGATGTCCCGTTGCAGGTCGCTTTTCTATTATCGGGGCTCACCATGATTGGGATTGCGTTGCCTGAATAGCCTCTAGCAGAGGTCCCCACAAAGTTCGATGTACCTTGCCTTTGAGCGCTTTCGAAAACAGGAGGAGTTATTCAGACGAGTGCAGTGTGTAGTATACTGTATTGACTGTTCCGATGAATGAAGAATTGGGGTATAATTCGAGTGGTGATTCGCGTATGCTGTCAAATTTATAAAATTGGTTGTCGAGGCGAATTAGTGAGTAAAGTGATTTGAGAGATGGATTGAGAGGCCGGCTAACTCGTACCGCAATAGTTTGTTTTTGTGATTGATGGTAAAGTGTGTATTGATGTCAGGTAGTAGTAGACTAGACTTAGGAAGGTGCCCAATTTCATGGTGAGAAGTGGAGGGATAGAATCAAATTGACTGGAGCTTATTTCAAAATTATATGCCCGGCCGGACCAAATTTAGTAAGTCAAAAACGGGCGATTTCTTAAAATTCCTTGAATCTCGATGTAACTTAACTGGACTCATTAGCTTCTTAAGACTGATATGTAACGACAGTGAACTATCAAATTCCTAATTATTTAAATTATTGTTAAAGTACTAAATATAGCTACGAAACATTGTGGTTTTAGTGTTCACTAAATCGCTACAAAATATTACTACTTATTGTTATTTACTTTACTCTCTAATATTCGTGTTTCTGTTTCAAGTGATTGCATTAATGTAAGCTACAAATGTCTTCTTTATTGTGATAATTATTTGTCTATCATAATATCGGTAAATGGGGTTATTAAGATGACTAATTAAAGTAACTTTGAATAGCGAAGGATTAGGAGCAACCTAAGAAGATCACAGCTACAAATATACAGAGCGAGCAGATCAAAAGGAGAATAACCGACGCGGTTATTAGCAGGGCTAGAAAGCAGAAAGAGGAACTGACGAGTTCGGAAGTGAAGGGAGATCAGGCGAAAGAGTTTGAAGAAAAAGTTTTAGAGAAAATCGATGAACTAAGTATAAATGACATTGTAGACATTTTGAGTGAAGTTCTATCGAATGGCGAGGAAATAAAACAGCTGATCCAAGATATTTACGATAGCGGAGTCAGCGAAGAGCAAGTCCTTGAATTGCTAAAGATTGATGGAAACTTTATAATGAGTCATGTGAAAGAAGTTAGCCAAGATCCCATTCCAATTGAGGATTTAAAAAAGGTGTTAAAATGATGATACAGTCGACTCTGCTTAATATAGTCACCTCGGGACCAGGTTGCTTTGTCCCGATTAAGCGTAGAAATCTATTAACCGGAAATATTTTATGCCAAAATGTAATCCCGTCTTATAAATCTTGTGAAATTTTGACCCGATTAAGTGGAGAAATCTATTAACCGGTGGCTCTGTTAAGCGGAGTATACTGTATATAAAATGCCTTCGAACTAACACCCCAATATAATACCCGTATGTATATATAGTTTACAAGTTGAATACTTTCAGAGACGTGCCTCGCGCCTCGACACTGTGTCCACAAGAGCCACACCCAAGTACAGAGGAACACATTGGGATAACACTATCAAGTGATGACATAGATTTTCTAAATGCAATCCTACCAAAAGGACAATTATCTACGAGAAGTATTCATTGGGCAGTTCAATAGAGGTGATTAATAAAAATACTAATATAGTATCATATTGTGCTACTTCATGCACAACACTAGTTTAATCATTGCAAACAATTTTACATGGGCGAAAATTAACGTAATATGATACACACGTAGCTTATAGCATATACGTAGTGTTTAACAATTTAATCAAATTCCACTCGATTCCACTATTCAGTCAAAGATTCCACTCGATTCCACTGTTCAGTCGGTTTTTAGAAAATCCACTCGATTCCACCGTTCAGTCAATTCCACTAAAATTTAGTAATTCCACTAGATTCCACTAGATTCCACTGGATTCCACTAGATTCCACTATTCAGTCAGCCCCCTAAGTTCGAACTTAAGTCGTATTCACTAAGATTGGTATTCACTAAGATTTTAGTTCGTACTTAAGTACGAACTTAAGTACGAACTTTAAGCAAGCTAGGGAGGTTGCATAAGTAATTTTGTATTAGACTAAATTTAGAATTTGTTCGGATTCGTAATAATAATAACAAGTAACTTCGTTATATATCTGCACACTAGTATGTAGTCTAGCTAGTAACAAAATGTATGATTTTTCTAACAGCTTCTGACGTTTCAGCCTGTAGTACTCTCTCTGCTCTTCAATTAGCTGAAGTTGTGCTGCGAATACAGCCATCTGTTGTAACAGCACTTTCTGCTGTAAAGGGAGTAATTCAGCTACCTTCATTTCCGGCTGCTGGTGGGACTCAGTTGTACGTAGATCATCTGCTGGATCACGTCTTCGCTTCATACTTTTCTTCCAGTTACGATTAACGTAACGTTGGGGTTCTTCGGGAGCATACAAAATTGACGTATCGTCTACAGTACCTATCTGAGGAATCTGTTCGCTGCTGGCTGCTGTTGCTGGTGATACGAAATTATCGACTGCACCTGAGATTCCGCTAAAAGCTGGGGTGGTCTCAAACATCTCTCTTTTTCTATCAGAATTAGTTATACTCCTATCTGCAGCTAAAATTAATACTTCTTCGTCTTCGACAATTCCAGGGAAGTTTGAGCCCCCTCCGGTTATTCTAGATTCCCTAAAGCTAGCATCAACTTTTGACTTAGCAGCTAACTTCAAGTTATTCCATTTTTTTCTTAAGTCTTCTAAGTTCTACCCCTCTATTATTTCCATATACAGCGTTTACTTTGCCTGTAATGGTTTTCCACATTTCCTTCTTCTTCTTATTGAGGTCAGCGCTGTTTCTTGAACCTCTCAATAAGTTGCCAGCAGATCCAATTTCACCAATGAGCGTGCACTCTTCTTCCTTAGTCCAATTTATCTTCCTGGATTTTTCCATAGTTGCGTTAATAGCGTTATACGTAACGTATAACGTATATATGGTACCATTATACGATAGGTGAACGTATAATGCCGTATAATGCCTTGTATTCATGGCAAATACCTTTTCAAATGTATGCCTGTTGTATTTAGATACTGTGGATTGTAACGGAAATTTAACGAAAATTATACATCCCTTTCCTTACGTCAAGTTTTTGCCATTTTGGAATAAAAAGTACGATCTGTGACATTCGTAATCCTTCTCCCCCCTCCAAAGCGGTTTACGCAACGTTCGAAGGCCTCATACGCAGGTTAATTATATTACGGAAATCATTCAGGAATTATAATAGCTGTCCGCTAGCCTATGTACAAATGACCGTGTATAGAGTAACCTTTAGCAGATTCTACTTTACAGTTTGTAGTGGCCCCCTAAGCAGTATATTTAAGCTGACCGACCTCGCTACGCGCGTTCTCACAACTTATTCTCGAGCCTTCGGCTCTCGCGTGAATTTACAACAATTTTGATTCCTTAATTAGAATAGACAAATTTGTTATTTCAGAAAGATATACTTCTAGACTAAATCATAATAATATATGTTCATGATCCTCGGTAAATTAATACATTAATTCATGCTAAAAAAAAGTCATTGATATGAAATTTATTCCTACTATCAAATATATCTTTTTTCGGGTTTATGAGTATCAAATCTGAAATCTAATTGAGTAATTAATCAAAAGTTTGGAAATTAAGAGTTTATAAGGTGGAATGAAAGGTTTGAGTTTAACTTTTACTAAATAGACTATTTATGCGATTAATGGGACTATTAAAGCACTAACTTGTAGGATAAAATTTATTGGTCAAATGTATTGCCCCAGAATTATTTGTGTTTATTTTTTCAGCCAATTAAATTGCAGTCTCAGTTGGGCTTTCTATAATGCATACTTAACAGCTGATAGTTTTGTCACCTTTGAGAGGGAATATATGAATATTTTTCTTAGATATTAGAACTTGTTCCTAGAAACTTTATTTCCCACCCCTCTGCCAAATTTCAAGTCTGCAGCTCTTACCAGTTCCTCAATCAATTCCGAACAAAAAATAATAAAAAAATCATTGTGATTTCATATATAAGATTTACATATATAAATTTCAATCAAAATTATGAATTTCAAATTGGTCTCCGTAATGCTTAGCAGCCCAGTGACCCAATTCTTTAATTACAATAGGTTCATCCATAAGTTGGTCAATAGGCGAATCGTCCAGCATTGGTTGTTCCAAACTATAGCCATATTATGTAGCACAGCACATGAAGCAATAATGGTGCAAACCTTGTCAGGAGCCATTCGGATCTCCCCATGTAGGCAATGAAATCTGCGCTTGCATCTTCCGAAAGTTTGTTCAATCAGTACACGTGTTTTTGTGTGTGCATAATTATAGTTCTATTGAAGCAAGTTGTCTATATGGTGTCAACAGACACTGCCTCAACATGTAACCACTATCCCCTAGTATGTGTTCTCCAACCAAGAAGTTATTTTCTACAAATATTCCGACTTGTGAAAGTTTCCAAATTCTAGAATCCTGCACTCATCCTAGAAATCTTGCTAACACATCGGAGAATCTTCCATCAGGTCTACAGATACTTGAACATATATTGAATGGTAGAAGTGTCTGTTTACATAATCAGCTTCATCCTGAGAAGGCTTCTGGATGCGAATATGTGTTCCTTCCACAAGTCCAAGAACTCCAGGCAAATGGGCTAACTCATAAAACTGAGACTTAATCGTTGCTTTCTCAGCAGGACTTGGCATACTGATAAAAGATGAATACACTGATTGCAGCCCAAGTGCAACAGCTCTTATGTACCTACACGCTGATGGTTGACTCACGTGAACTCCATCTCCACAAATAATTTGAAACGTACCCGAAGCAAAAAATTGTAGAGCGACGCATACTTGTACGTGTGGATGTGCAGCATGGGATCTATCAGTGCAGTTGAGATGATTTTGTATCAATTCAGTTATTTAAAAATTGCTGACCTTGAGAAGCGAAAACGTTGCACTAATTCGAGATCATCATAGAGATCCAATGGATCACTACGATCCCTGAAAACTCGCTCCCGAGCTATAGATTCTTGTTGTTGTAAGACTTAAGAGATTCTTGTTGTTGTAGATTCTTGTTGTTGTAAGATTCTTGTTGTTGTAAGACTCAAGACTTAGTTCAAACTTAGTACTTAACTTCTTAGTGAATACGGCCCCAGCTGCAGGTTAACTAACTAAAAACTTTCTTATCGAGACAATAAAGCCGTTTTATCAAAGGAAGAAATGCAATCAAAACATGAATAATGCAGATGAAGTAATTTTAGATGAAAGTGAAAATATATAAGTATCATTTTATACATGAACTTTAGACTAAAATATTTTTCACATAAAATGTTTGTTCGAATATACTTATTGAATAAATAATAATATTTGTCGCTATTTGATTGCGCAATAATGGCGTACTTATAATTACTTTGACAGACCAAGACTACTTGACAGATTTAAAACGAACTATAAATTGTTCAGTATATTGGATATAATTGATTCTCCAGACACCGAATACAATACTTCATACTCATGGATCAGACTTTATATATTACGAGCCCTTCGGTCTCGGTCGCTTTGCGACAGATCGGTGCTACGCACCTCAAGTTAACGGCCGCTATGCGGCCTTACTCCCCATCGTTGCTACCATGGAAAATGTTAGAGGAAGTTATATACAACTCTTTCTACCATTTCCATAGTTTTAACTTGTTTACGAATAATTCCCGTCGGAAGCAAACTTCTAGAATGATTTTGAATTTTTCGTTAATTTGTTTACATATTTTTGGTAAACAACATAACAACAACAAATATTCATATTATAAATTAAAAAATGCGAAATTCGTGTTCAGCACACTTGTTTACCTATAATACCCTTTGAAAGCAAACTTCTAGGTTGATTTCGAATTTCATTAATTTGTTTACCTATTTTGTGTAAACACAACAACAACAAATATTCATATTATAAATTTATAAACGCGAAATTCGTGTTCAGCACACTTGTTTACCAATAATACCCGTTGAAAGCTAACTTCTTGGAAGATTTTGAGTTTCGTTAATTTGTTTACCTATTTTGTGTAAACAACAACAATAAATATTCATATTATAAATTTATAGGCGCGAAATTCGTGTCCAGCCATGGCCTACTTAATATACGGCTAGATATGTCACCGAGAAGGCCATAAAACGAGAAGGCCAGTTTCAAATTTTCATTTTAGGATAAACTATGCCTCCTATTGTTGTTATTTGGGTTGTATATGGGGTAATCAACCATTGCGAGTCCAATGGAACCACTTTTGAGAATATCAGATTTGTGGTTAAGCTGTTTAGGCGCAATTTAATGATGACACCACAAATATACAAAAATGTAAAATTCGAGTCTAAAGAACTGCGAGAAAATGAAAATAATTTGCTAATATACTTAGAATACATTTTCCGAATATATAATGAGAATGAATATATATAAACCAGCAATTATAAACGTTTTATGTACGAAAAGAGTAAGTTTTAATTCGGATACTACTTGTATTTTAGCATGTGGTTGCTTAATAATTTTTAATTTTTTTTAAAATGTCGCCATTTTGTGATTTAGTAGTCTTTGGGGTATGAAATATATCCCTATATTAGTATTCCTATTATAAAATTATTAGAAAATAGGAAGAAACTGAAATTTATGATATTTGAAATTTTTTTCATTTTACCATAAATTGTTACCGTCATCATTAAATTGCGCCTAAACAGCTTAACCACAAATCTGATATTCTCAAAAGTGGTTCCATTGGACTCGCAATGGTTGATTACCCCATATACAACCCAAATAACAACAATAGGAGGCATAGTTTATCCTAAAATGAAAATTTGAAACTGGCCTTCTCGTTTTATGGCCTTCTCGGTGACATATCTAGCCGTATATTAAGTAGGCCATGGTCCAGCATACTTGTTTACCTATAATACCCGTTGAAAGCTAACTTCTAGGTTGATTTGGAATTTCATCAATTTGTTTACCTGTTTGTGTAAACAACAACAACAAATATTAATATTATAAATTTATAAATGCGAAATTCGTGTTCAGCATACTTGCTTACCTATAATACCAGTTGAATGCAAATTTCTAGGTTGATTTTGAATTTTCATTAATTTGTTTACCTATTTTGTGTAAACAATAACAACAAATATTAATATGAGAAATTTATAAACGCGAAAATCGTGTTCAGCATACTTGTTTACCTATAATACCCGTTGAAAAATAACTTCTAGGTTGATTTTGAATTTTCATTAATTTGTTTACCTATTTTGTGTAAACAACAACAACAAATATTAATATGAGAGATTTATAAATGCGAAATTCGTGTTCAGCATACTTTCTTACCTATAATACCCGTTGAAAGCAAATTTCTAGGTTGATTTTGAATTTTCATTAATTTGTTTACCTATTTTGTGTAAACAACAACAACAAATATTAATATGAGAAATTTATAAACGCGAAATTCGTGTTCAGCATAATTGTTTACCTTAATAACATTTGTTTACCTATTATAACATTTGAAAGTTAGTTTATATCCCAATATTAATTGCGGTTTCTATTCCCCCATCACTTTAATACAATCCGGACAAACAAACAAACAAACACACACACACACACACACAACAATCGAGATTTAATAATATAGATTTTAGCCCTCGAAGTCATCATTTTAGTATTGATTTGCATATTCCCTCCGGTAATAATTGCGTCTCTCTACATAATGGGTCCGTGCCACCGAACTAGGTGGTACAATATACCGGCCAGGAATGGGGATGTGGAGGACAGGGGCACTCCTTCCTACGACACAGAGGTCCGTCCCACCTGTCCCATCATACACCACAGTAGGGGGCCGATCCGCATCCCATTTACGCCCAGCATTTCTAACATAGGGAACTGCTCTCTGGATTTTTACGAAGGTATGGAACGTTCCAAATTCTTCCCAAACCTGCCTTCTCCCCAGCGACACGGCTCCGCTTCCTTCGATATTGAGACAGTGGACTTAGTCTCGGACGTGACTGAGACTTCCCTGGAGAGGAAGAGCTTTGACTACGACCATGTTTATGAGCTGAGAGTGCCGCCTCCTTCTGTCGTGACGTACAACTCTGAGGTTCTCCTCTCCGTGAGTCAGCAGGATATTCCGCGCGCTCTCAGATGACAACCTCGAGAAGCCAGCCATTCATAGAGTACGCATCCGAACTCTGATGCTCTCTACGATATAGGCAATAATGTGTGAACTTGCACTGTGAAGATTAATATTTAATGAGTTGATAATTAAATCAAAGTAACAAAATAGTATATCTATCTTATATATTAATTAAATCACAATGATTTTTGTTTGTTTGTTTGTTTGTTCAGAATTGATTGAGAACTGGTATTCACATCTTCCCTTCCCTAAAGGTGACAAAACTTTTAGCCTATTAAATTCGAGGGTTTTCCAGTATGGATTAGTAGTCTCTTTTTAGGGAGGTTGTCATTAGTTCGACTCTCTTTTTAGGAGGTTGTCATTAGTTCGACTCTCTTTTTAGGAGGTTGACATTAGTTCGAATCTCTTTTTAGGGTGGTTGTCATTAGTTCGACTCGTGTTTTTGACTAATTCCTGAATATTGAACGAGTCATTAAATATAGAATAATTAATTAATTATTCATAATATTGGCCCTTTTTTAATGAATTAGTCAACTTCGGTTTTAGGTAGGCTGTTATTAATTAGGTATAATATAACCAATAAGTATAAGAATGAGGAAAACACAAAGGAAACACAATATGATAAATAAGGAAACACAATATGATAAATGACTTAATTTGTGAAGATTTGGAAACTATTTTATATTGGTGCACGGCAGATGGGACAAAGTCGCCCAAGCTCCTCAATGGTTTTGGTACAATCAGTGCAGCAGTGTGCATGCCTGCATGGTAAAAATATCCAAGTTGTCGTTCGAGGAGTAAAGCAAACGACACAACTATTATAAATGTTAGTAGGTAATTCTTCTTCGGTTTCTGACACATCAGAATGGTCAGAATATGTAATAGATATTCTACCCAAGTGGCCGATTGTCTGGCTGATGGCTTTTAGGTATTGCCAAGGTGTATATATACCAGTTGTTAATTTCAGTTTACAATCGGCTCGGTGATTATCAATCAAAATATTTTTCCTTTTCCTCGGCCTACTGATATCCTTTCCAATAAACAGCCTACCAATATCGTTATCCGTATCAGCAATGATGTCGTTTAATATTGCCATGAAGTTCCATATTCTGGGATGGCTGGATATTATTCTTCCCTTGAGCTTGGCATGATAACTTTCGGCGCCGTTGTTTGTTGTGATTTCGGAATCAAATATTGACAATTCTTCGGCAGAAATTTGACCTAGCCATCTCTTCCTAAAATAACCTTTAAGTTTTTCTACTTTTGAATTTTCAAGTGCCGGTAGGAGATTTAATTAAAGTGAAGGTTGGCTTAATGAGGCTAGCTGGTAGAAATGGGATGGCCATTAGGTATCGTATGTATGTTGAAAATTCATGATTTTCATTGAAAGTATCTACTAATCAAGTTTCTGAGTTTTCTGCCATACGCGCTGTGAGAAATGAAACCAACACCCATAGTTATTGATATTTGGATATACTTCTTTCAGTGCGTTTCGTGGAGCAGCTTCCCAATCTGACATCGATATTGTTGGTTGAAATTGAGGTACGAGATTTACAATTCTGTTTAATACAGCTGTGTATAACCCTTGATCCTTGCTTGTCATAAGACAGTGATATACCAGGTATGGTGTATCGGTCAGCTGTTAAAATAATGGTCCACAACTGATAAAATTGTACAGGCACTGTATAAAATGTTCCATCAAATTGGATGTTGCTTATTTGGGGCAAGATGTTTTGTACTTTATCAGAAAAGAAAATCTTTGCCGTTTGGTTATTGATAGACACTGAACATCTAAAGAATTTTCCAAAACTGGTTGTAGCTAACATTTCAGAAAATTCAACTGCATTTGTAGGAATTTTTGGAATTTTTTGGCTCGAAAGGTACATCGCAGATTCACATTAGGGAAACGATACTTCTGATGCACTTGGATGTTCTCTTGTTACATCATTAAATATTTTCCTTAAATTATCGTGTGAATTTTGTGCAATAATCTTGCATTTAGATTTTAACTCCTTTGCTGCTGAATTATATGCCACTAATGTGTGGTTGTGTTTGGCTAGAGCAGTAATCAAATTTGTTTGCATATCTAGTTTTGCTGTTGCTTTGCACCCATTTCTAAAGAGAACACACTTTAGATAGGCTTTATTTTCTTTGACTTTACACTTCAAATATTTGTGTTCATCTGTTGTTGTGAAAATTTTTCCAGTATGACGTCGATAATAATCAAATTTATATTCCATTGTAGTAAGATATATTAGGACTACATAAAACTCATTATTTATAGTAAACTAGTCATTGTATATTATATATTTTATTGATAATTTTCACCATTTGAATATGGTTTTAATTTGAATGAACATTTACGTCTGTTATTCAATGATAATTGTTACCGTTTAGATATTGATTTAATTTAAATGAACATTGGTGTTTGTTAGATAATTGACAAATTAATAAATGACACTAATGAAAACCTCCTAAAATGAGTCGAACTAATGACAACCTCCCTAAAACCGAAGTTGACTAATTCATTAAAAAAGGGCCAATATTATGAATAATTAATTAATTATTCTATAGTTAATGACTCGTTCAATATTCAGGAATTAGTCAAAAACACGAGTCGAACTAATGACAACCTCCCTAAAAGAGATTCGAACTAATGACAACCTCCCTAAAAAGAGAGTCGAACTAATGACAACCTCCCTAAAAAGAGAGTCGAACTAATGACAACCTCCCTAAAAGAGAGTCGAACTAATGACAACCTCCCTAAAAGAGAGTCGAACTAATGACAACCTCCTAAAAAGAGAGTCGAACTAATGACAACCTCCCTAAAAGAGAGTCGAACTAATGACAACCTCCTAAAAAGAGAGTCGAACTAATGACAACCTCCCTAAAAGAGAGTCGAACTAATGACAACCTCCTAAAAAGAGAGTCGAACTAATGACAACCATTGAAATTCGAACTATTGGCAACCTTCAAAATTCGAACTAATGCAGCGTCCCCTTGCCTCTTCAGTTAGTGTGTCTTCTAAGCACAATTGCTTGATTACGATAAGATTGTGTGTGCTGAACTTCCTGATCCTGATCTCAATCCGTGATTGCATCAGATTGTGAAGCGCTGTATGTTACATGGTCCATGTGGTACTGTAAAGAAGGCTACTGTTTGTATGCGCAATGGTTCATGTTCTAATCAATACCCAAAGAAATTCTCTAACTTTACTACAACCACTAAGGATGGTTACCCATTGTATCGGCGCAGAGATAACTCCCTTACTGTAGAGGTAGCAGGCATGAAGCTTCACAATCGCTGGGTTGTACCATATTATCCATACCTTTTGTTAAAGTATAATGCTCACATTAACGTTGAAATTTGCAGCACAGTTAGAGCAGTTAAGTACCTCTAAAGTATGTCTATAAAGGCCATGACCGAGCCATTATCGAGTTCCAGTCGGGTGATCACACTGATAAACCTCGGAAGGTAGACGAAGTATCTAATTATGTGGAAGCTCGGTATATATCTGCATGTGAGGCTTGCTATAGAATATTTTCTTACGATCTCCATGCTAATCTGCCACATGTGATGAGGTTAGCTCTTCATCTTGAAAATCACCAATCTGTCGTTTTTCGAGATGACGCTGATATTGAGGATGTGTTAAGTGTAGAAAAACATTCCACTTTAATAGGATGGTTTCTAGCTAACCAAAAATTTCCATCTGCTCGGGCAATCTCTTACTTAGATTTTCCTGAATATTTTGTATGGGATAAAACTAAGCGAGAATGAAAGCCGCGAGTTAAGGAGCACGGTAAGATGGTTGGCCGAGTGTTTTCTGCTCATCCAACTGAGGGAGAGCGGTTCTACTTGAGAATTCTGTTGAATCACGTCACTGGCTGTACAAGCATTGAGGCTATTCGACAGTCTATTCGTACTCTTCCTGACGGAACTGTCTGTGGTACCTTCAAGAAGGCCGCATGCCACCGCGGATTGCTGGAAGATGATAGCAAATATTATATGTGTTTGGATATGGCTACTTCGTGGCATATGCCTCCACAGTTACGTCATCTATTCGTTACCATTCTACTCTATAACGAACCATGTAATCCTGCGGATCTTTGGGAAAAGTATAAATTTGCTTTTTCTGATGACTTTCTGCATCGTGCTAGAAAATCTGTGCCCGATATTGAGGTCGATGAGCACATACTTAATGCTGTATTAGTGGATATTGATAAGCGTTGCAAAACCAGGGTAAATCTCTAGCTGATTTCCCAGGGATGCCAACACCCATTCACACCAGAAGTCCATTCGAGGAGGCTCTTATAATTCAGAGAGAATTAGATTATAACGTTGATGAGCAACTAGCAATAGTTGTTCATGATGTTCCTTCTCTTAATTCTGATCAGCTTAGTGTATTTACCTCGATAATAGCAGCGGTAATGATCCTGAGCAGTATCCCAAAATATTCTTTGTAGATGGTCCCGGGGGCACAGGGAAGACATTCCTTTATAATATACTTTTGGCTCAAGTTCGCTCGAAGAGTCAAATTGCCCTTGGGTTAGCTAGCAGTGGCATAGCCGCTCTCCTCCTCGCAGGAGGGCGGACTGTCCACTCTAGGTTGAAAGTTCTCATTGATATCAATGAGTTATCTGTATGTAACATTTCGAAACAGAGTGCTTTGGCACAGCTAATTAAGCGTACAAAACTTTTGCTATGGGATGAAGCGTGCATGTCAAATAAGCATGTAGCTGAGTGTGTTGATCGCAGTTTGAGGGATATATGTTCCTGTGATCTCCCCTTTGGTGGCAAAGTAATGGTTTTTGGAGGCGACTTCCGCCAGATACCCCCTGTGGTTAAGCATGGGTCGAGAGCTGAAGTGGTCTCTTCCTGTCTGAACAGGTCATATCTCTGGCGTTATGTTAAAGTAATGAAGCTAACTATAAATATGCGCCTCCAAACATTATTGTCACAAGGAACCCTTGAGGTCAGTAAATTTTCCAACTTTTTATTAAGAGTGGGAGAAGGTACTGAACCTGAGGATGACAATCAAATGATTCACATAGATAACAAATTTGTAGTACCTGGTTACTTCAGTCTATGGTGATATAAATGT
The DNA here is from genome assembly GCA_028753945.1 of Hexactinellida sp. DTS-2022. Taxonomy (NCBI): domain Eukaryota; kingdom Metazoa; phylum Porifera; class Hexactinellida; species Hexactinellida sp. DTS-2022. The sequence continues at coordinate 1,118,370 of JAPNXP010000012.1, read as the reverse complement.
AAATTATGCTGATCGTGATTATGTAAGTCAAAAAATTATTCTGTGTCCTAAAAATGATACAGCTGATTTAATAAACGATTACGTAATTCATCAGCTTCCTGGTGATGGTATAACTCTGTTGAGCGCAGATTCTGTAGAAGGTTCTGCTGCAGTAAATTTTCCAAATGAGTTTTTAAATTACATCACTCCTAACGGTATGCCTCCTCATCGGCTATTCTTGAAATTGTTTGCGACTGTAATTCTATTGCGTAACCTTGATCCCGATGAGGGTCTTTGTAATGGTACTCGGTTGATTATTAGAGCATTCTCAAACCGAGTAATTGACGCGGAGATCGCAACTGGTACAAATAATCCTAAGCGAGTGTTTATACCACGAATTATATTGACTTCTTCTGAGTCTGAACTTCCATTTATTCTCAGAGGAGGCAGTTTCCAATCCGCTTAGCCTATTGTATCACAATTAACAAAGGGCAAGGTCAGAGTTTGGATACCGTTGGTCTATATCTGCCTTCCCCTGAAGCCATTTTTAGTCATGGCCAACTCTATGTTGCATTGAGTAGAGTTAAAAATCCATTGGGACTAAAAATAATGGTATGTGGAACTGACAAATCAAAATCTGGGGAAGTTTGGATTAGAAATGTAGTCTATAGGGAAGTTTTTAAATCCTCTTCTCATATTGAGCCCATAGAAGAAATAGATGAAATATGTTCTCTATTGAATGAAACATTCCCAAGTTCCCAATTGACAATGACTCCTTTGCCTGAGGCTATTGCTCCTGCAAAGAGAGAGTCTGTCCTAAATATATATCTGATGGCAAAGGAAAAATCATGAAACTGCATGAGTTTAATGACAGTACTATTAGCCCATTGGAGTTATAGACAAAATGGATATATCTGAATACATTGTATCACCACTATCAGATCGTGAATGTATATTTGATGCAATAATTCGAGATCCATTCGATTTGTCAGAGTCTTTTCTCAATGGTACGATGAATAATCTTACTATCCCATTGCGGCAGAAGATTGCGCATTGTATTGGATTACACGAGATACTAATTTTACCTATTCGTGAGACTCGAGGTGCAGTAAGCAATACAATCTGATTAATACATTCATTACCAGTACCCAGCATCACTACAATGTTATGCGCACATCTGGCATACACAGTGAGCAGGAATTGCATGAACATATTAACGCTATTTCTGCACCCAATGCTTGGGGTACAAATATTGAACTTAATATGTTAGCCGCCTTGGCTGGAATTGACATATTATCAGTTGACTGTACTCATGTCAACTCAATGAATTGGAACATTCTCCCTAACTATTTACACAATAAGTTAGACACTCCTATTGAATGTGATCCGATTTTTAATGCACAGAAAGTCTGTATTTTACATCATAGACTTAGCCGTCTAGAAGGAAATGAACATTTTGATTCCTTCTTTTTTGCTTAGTAATGTTTCATCGCATTGATGAATATTACGTCGGCTGCTTACAGTTCAGGCTCTCTAAGGTCAGAACATTTTGGCGCTCAATAGCAGAAGGATAACGAGCTTTGATAGTCAGCTAGGAGCTAACTTAGCTAAGGATTCTTTCTCTAAATTATAGAGAAGACGCACATCACTAAAAGATGCAGAGTAAACTTGAACAGGATACACAGAGTAATCCACCTTAATGTTCTGAGACTGAAAGTTGGGAAAGTGAAAGGTTTTCCGAATATCTTTCTGATTCAACCAGTTGTTTCGAATACTTTTAAAAATGTGCACAAAGTCAAAAGTAACATAGAGTTTTCTTTTATTATCAGAAGGGTGTGGTACACTACTCTCTAACTGTTTAGTTGGAGAAAATAACTTGAATAAGTTCACGTTTAAAGGGTAATTGTCGGTAGAAATAATCTGTACTTTCAAATCGCAAGATTCGATATCCAAAATACAAGACTTAATTATAGGAAAAAGGTATTCAGCAGATATAGATGCGCAAGGTATCAAACGAGAAATACAGGACCATTTTTGGTGTAAACTAGAAATCATGATAGCAAATACAGTTTTTGTGGGGTTTTCAGGGGATAAATTAGGACCAAATATTTTCCCACCCTTATATGAGATATCAGACTTAACGTGGATCTCATCCATCTGAATAATTACATTCTTCCCTTAAGAACCAAAAGAAGAAGTTACCTGGCTAAGGTAAGTACAAGAGTCGTTTTTCCAACCCAAAAGAAGAGTACAACATTTCTAGTGTGTGAACATGTGGAAAAGAAATGCATTCTGAACTTTGGAGAAATTTGTAACTAGCAGGAGAAACCAGATGCGTTTTTATGGCCAGAATTTGTGTAATAACATTATATTTCCTTCTCTTCTTGTAAATACCCACATTCTCTAGTTGGCCAAAAATAAATTGTAATCTTGGCAAATCGGAGCAATTGGATTCTGTTTAATCACTATCTAATAGATTACATATGGCCTCCTCAATATGTTCTTTTGCTTTAGAGATATGGTGAGGATGTTTCTTCTGAGGGGAAGAGCAAAGTTTCAGAGTAATCTCTGTAAACATCTTTCAATTTGTCGAATATCAGTGATAGAGATAAGAGAGAGAGAAATGGACTCCCCATATATATATATCCGTTCACAGATAAAAAATAATTTATTTCAAGAGAAACATCTGCACAAATATAATTATTTTCCATCTTAGGCAAAAAATCTCACACAATTATCTGTTTGAATCCAAACTAACCAGTCAGTTGGGATTGTTATCAAAAGCTAACTTATCTCGTATTTCTTGTATACAACCTACACGAAACTTCTCCATTTCTGTATTCTCTGATCTCAAGCTGAGATTAGTTGCTTGGTTCAATAAATCTTCCGCTTTGGAGTCGTAAGAGAACCGAGTTCGTTTGATTCTAATTGAAGGGATAGAGGAATAATAAGACGGACAACCAGGAAGGAGAGAGCAGACAACGCCAGGATTTAATTTGGGTCTTCCTCGCGGGACCTCATAGGATGTGCCATCTCCTCTGGGTACCGTGTGAAAATATTGAATATCTTCCTTCGGAAAATGCTTAGCACACACACACCATTTTGAGGTCAGAAATATCCTCACGATGGAGAGCACGTATCCAGGCATGTCGTAACTCAGGTGAACCATATGGAAGTTTAAAAACTGGGACGCGCTCTTCTGGGGTATAATTACCCCTACAACCAGGGGCAGAACAGTTCGGCATTGAGAAAAATTAAATATCTAACTATTAAAAGAGAAACAAAGTCAAATATAGTACTAGGAAGTGCATAAAATATCGGTAGAAGGAGAATTGTATTAATTAATTACTAAAAATTAACAAAAATCAGTAAGAAGTTGATCCAACTATTTTTAAAATATTTCTAACTGTACAGAGATCAAGGAATTATCCAGGAGCGCGAGACGCTCCTTTTGGAGTATGATTTTTGGAAAATTGGAATTTAGGAGCGCGAAAATTTGAAATCCTCTCCTATGCGGTAACAATAATTTGTGATTTAGGCGTATGAAATTGCATCAGACCAGGATTAGGAGCGTATTTACAAATGGCTGTATAATACACTGACAGAGATAAATGTAAATAACTATGGGTCAATAATAATATCGTACACTACTTCATCCTTGGTGCAAATAACAGTACATCTTTAATACTGTATATCCATGGTCATAATAATCAAACAACAAGGGGAATAAACGTTCGGCACAGCTTTAATTTTAGATTTTTTAGATTTTATAATATAATCTTTTAACACTACTGTATATCAATGATGCTAGTAATCCTGTGATACACCAGTATAATGAAACTCTCGCATTCGATAGGTCGGAACTGTGAGACCCCTAAGTGTGTGTGCCTCTAGCCCCTGTACCCATGGGACTTGTTTAGACTCAGGGGACACAGTTCAGCAAAGATACACATGGGCAGACACATTTAGGTGTCTGTGTTCCCCTGGGTACACCGGAGAGGTGTGAAGTGTACCTGGGATTCTGTCCCCCTCTGGGATAAACCCCTGTCGAAACGGGGGGACCTGCTTCAATGGGAAAACCGGTTTCAACTGTTCATGTCTGGATGGATTTATGGGTGAGTATCAATATATTATTTCTGTTCACATATGCGGGTGTGACAAGAGAAATAACCGCTTTTAACGAAATTGATAATTTCACCCAGAACACTAAATGCATTAATTATTATCCGTTTATAACGAATATCCAGATACAGTACACCCTCGCTAATCCGAACAGAGGTGTTCCGATTCAAAAATCTTCTGTTCCGATTAGTGAATTCGTTCGGATTAGTGAAGTAATACATTTTCTATGGGCATCTATAAATGAGAATCTCGATAATCCGAACCAAACTTGTACAAACCTTGTTAATCCGCACTAAACATCTAGTGTACGCCTTATAATACTTTCCTGAGACTTATTTTTTATACTTCCATTGCAATTTACGATTTTTCCCACATTTATTAGAATAATATTTAGAATGACGTGTGTAGGTTTTATTCGCGAGAGAATAGCGGTTAACGAGTACCCCTTCTGTTTTGTGGGGGCGTATACGTAATGCGTGTAATCCTTGAGGACTTTGAGTTCGTTTGGAAAGTCTTTCATTTGTGCCTTAACTTCCTGCAGGCAAATGACGTCAGGCATTTGTTCAGGAATGTATTTCCCAGCCCCACTCTTAACAAGCAAAATTAATAAATCGCGTAAATGCCCAGGGAAGTCTCATTTAAAGGAAACAAGACAATATATAAGTTGTTATACTTTAGGTAAACATTTTAGAATAGTAATAAGGGGTGTAGCATGGCCTACTATATTATACGGCTAGATAAGTCAAGTATTTGCCATTTTATTTCCAGGCCAGTGTTTACTTTCTAATTGCTCGTAAAATAAATTACCTATTGTCATGGAATAAACTGAACTTAGGTTTTCAAATACGCTGGAAACATTTAAAATATTTTTGAGAATGATTTCTCATCGGATTTAACTACAATGACGTAATCAAATATACATACCCATATATGGTAATTAATACTAATTATGAAGTGGAGATTGAAGTAGAGATTCAGTGAACATTAGCTAAAGCACGGAGCCCACGCCCACCACGGATATAGATAACACACCCACGATGTCAACTATACTGGGGAATGTACTAAATTGCACTAGGAACATCGGCAGCAGAATGAGCAGCACGCTACTCACTGTGTTCCAGAACTCTGCCACGTATAGCAGGACAGTGTAGTTCTCCTCGCACCAGTCCAGTGTGGAGGTGACCTCCCCCCAGTAGCCTATCGTCACACGCCGGTCTGTCCATACGTTAGGCGCCATATAACTATAGCGCTAGTGCTACGTAAACAGATGATAAGGCGTTATTAGGAAATTTGAAAGGGTGCCACACAGTGGCGCCGCCAGCTTTTGCAAGTTGGTGTCGCAGTCCAGTCGCAGGTTAATTTCACTGTCGCAGGTTAATTTTTTTCGACAGTTGCTTCACCGTTGTAGTATTATAATCCACTGTGTCTGTGCGTATTCCACTAGCTAATATTACTTACTAACATGTCTAATGCAATACAGAAAATGATGGAAGCCGCCGACAAAGCATCCAAGGCGACCTCTGTTTCTAGCAAACGAAATAGGGTCGATAATGACAGTGGTGGCGGGCCTAACCCAAAGAAGTCTTGCATCTTCCCAGAGGATGTATCACAAGATATAAGCAAGAAGATTGGAGAAGGTCCTACTCGCCCATCTGTTCGTGATAGCGACTACCCCAGCCGAGTTTTTAGCAATACCCGGAGAAAATCTTTGGCGTCTTCGTATTACCCAAAGCACTCCTGGATCGAGTACAGTATAGTCCGGGATGCCATCTTCTGCTTTGCTTGTCGTCACTTTGCTACTACTGGTGGACTTGTGACTCCGTTCGCCGCTGCTGGGTTTAATTCGTGGTCCCAACAAGGCCGTATCAACGACCATGCCAGTTCTGAGACTCACAAGGACAGCATGTCTAAGTGGCAGGATTGGAAGGCATCCCAAGACAATGGTGGTATAAAGGCTGTGATGTGTGGTGGGAACGAGAAGCTCATTGCAGAGAACCGGCTTTATATGAAGTCCGTGACAGAGGCCGTGATGTTTCTCGCTCTGCAGGGTCTGGCATTCCGAGGTCATCGCGAAGGCGAACTGACAGATGAAGTACGCAACACGAACCGTGGGAATTTCAAAGAGCTGATGAGTCTTATAGGGCGTCACAACTCCATCGTGAAGTTCAAGCTGACTGGCATGAAGAACGCATCTTACACTCACTCTGACATACAGAACTGTCTTATCCAGACGATGTCGACCATGGTGCGCGAGGAAATTTCTTCGGAAATTGCCACATCGGGGGGGACATTTTCTTTGCAGTGCGATGAGTCCAAGGACATCAGCAAAACTGAACAGATAAGCATAGTGGTTCGTTACGAGAAAAACTGCCAGCCCACCGAAGAACTGCTCGACATAGTTCCTGCAGAGGGTCTCACTGCGGTGGATCTCGCTGCAGTAATTGTTAGGGTCCTCACGCTCTATAAAATAGACATCAAGCGATGCTGTGGACAAACCTACGACGGCGCGGCGGTCATGTCAGGCATTCGAAATGGAGTCCACAAAAAGATCCTCGAGTCAGCCCCTCACGCATACTATACGCACTGTTTCAGCCACAGGTTGAACCTGGCCATGGTTAACGCATCGAGGGCGTCACCGAAGGTTGGGGACTGTCTCGATATCCTGTCGTCCATATATAACTACTTCAGTAGTTCGGTGATCAATGCTGAATTCATGGATCAGCAGAGCAAATTGGCTGCTGCTGAGTCGAGCAACAAGGTTTTCAAGCTTAAACGTCACGCTGACACACGCTGGATATCTCGCCACGAATCCTGCGAGGCGGTCATGAGAACTCTGCCAGCTATCATGAACACCCTAGAGTACTTCGCCGAGGCGTTCGACTCTGACCGTCGCGTTAAGGCGATAACAATTCTTGGCATGATCGATACACTCTTTGTAGCACACCTAGTCCTCATTACCCGGGTCTTAAAAGAAGCTAAGTTACTCACCAAACATTTACAGAGAGAACAAATCGACTACGGAGTGGCCATCGACCTTGTAAATGCCTTGAAATCGAAACTTACTGACCTCACAAAACCGGTAGAATTCGACAAGCTCTGGACTGATATCGTGTCCCTGTGTGACCGAGCGGAGGTACCACAGCCAGTGGAGCGTAAGCGTAGGAAGGTACGCACAGATAGTCGGAACAACACCAAGTACGGCACGAAGGATGACTACCTCAAACATGCTATGATCCCAATGGTCGAGGCCGTTAACGGAGAGCTCGCCCGCCGGTTTAACGGCGACGCCAATGTGCTGTACTGCGGAGTTTCGGCCTTCACGCCGGAAAATCCCCTCTTCCTGGATATTGAATCTATTGTCAAGTTCGGAGAGCAGTACAGTGTAGACAAGGAGGACATTACCGACGAGATGAAAACCTTGAAGAAGCTCTACACCCGCAAGTGTGCCGATGAGACATTCGATGTTCCCTCCACACTGTGTGACTTCATGAAGTTCCTCAATCGCTACAAGGAACCATTCCACGCTATGGCCGGGCTATGCACAATCTGTGTGAGCCTTGGAGTGTCCTCGGCAGGCTGTGAGAGGGCGTTCAGCTGTATGAATAGGATCAAGACATACTTGAGGAGTTCAATGAGTGATGAGCGCCTCGGAGGACTAGCCGTACTAAACGTAAATTCTGGGAGGACCTCTGATCTCGATCTGGATGCAGTAGTCACTCGTTTTGGACAAAGCGAACAGCGTAGGATAGAACTGTTTTAGTATTTTTGAGCAGGATTTTGAGAATACACGTATTTTGGAATATCAATTATCTATCTAGGTAGGAAGCAATCCGTTGGGTGTCGCAGATCTTATCGCAGAGTCAGTCCCAGGTGTCGCAGCTGCGACACCTGCGACACCCCTGGCGGCGCCACTGGTGCCACATAGAAATGGTAGAAAACAGGCAAAGGTATTTAGGGCTTGAAAAACAAGTAGAAAAATTTGATAAAAAGGGGAAACATTGGAGACGGGACACAGAGTTCTATTGTTATTAACTCTGTCCAGATAGAATCAGTTTCAAGGAATCACTAAATACACAATATCCCATAGAAAAAGGATTACTAAACCCCATACAAACCTAATCATCCACACTATCCTGTCCACGTGTCAATAGATGATAACTAACAGCTGTAATCACTGAAATAAAGGGATTAAATACAGGAAGGATCACCGATCCCATACAGAATGCAATGGGAAGGGGGATCCTAGGAATAATTGTAAGTAAAGAAAGAGCAACATGAAACCAGGAATTCATAATACGTAAGAATAATTAGAAGAAAGGCAATTCATCGTAAGAAATTGAAATACGCAATATTATGGTAGTAGGAACTGCAGTGATCCAGATAACTAGTGAGTAAGACAGCTATAAGAGCCCTGGCGGCAGAGAGGCGGGGGGCATGAGAGTGAAGGAGCCCTGAGCCAAACGGGTGCAGGCGAAGGGCGGGAGCTCCTCTGAGTCCGGAGATGAGGCGCGGTCTCCGCCGGGAGGGCCAGCTGGCTGGGCGGACACGGGGACATGGGGACAAGGGACAGAGAGAGGGGGGCGGAGAGAGGGGGGAGCCTCGGAGAGGTCCGAGGCGGTGCAGGAAGCAGTCTCAGAGACGGTGTCCACAGTCCGGCTGCGGGAGTAGTCCTCACTCCGCTCGGAGGAGGCCCCCTCATCCAGGGGACGGGACTCGCTGAGGGTCAAGTTGATAATGCGGACGCGGAGCGGGGAGAGAGAGGGGGAGGGAATAGGGGGGACAGGGGGGACAGGAGGGACAGAATAGGGGAGGGTGTATCCCTCAATCAACAGACCGTCCAAGGAGCCGGCGGAGAGCGTGAATGTGTCGTCGCCCGGCCGGTCAGTCTCCGCCTTCGGCCTCTGCACAGGGGGCGTCTCCATGGGGGCGGTGGCGAGGGCGTCGTCTCGGGCCCGGTCGCGACTCTCCCGCTCAGTGTCGCTCTCCGCGGAGAGCAGCAGGGAGCCGGACCGCGTCAGAGCGAGGGGGTCCATCTGGGAGAAGAAGAGATCGCTGACGTCCACCAGCAGCTCTTCCCCGCAGTCCCGCAGCCGCAGAGCGGAGAAGCGCGAGGAGCGCCCGCAGCTCTGCGTCCATGAGGCCGCGCGTCCGCAGCGCCGGCTCCTCGGGGAACAGCTCCAGGAACAGACACATGGTCTCGCAGTGGATCAGCTCGAGCAGGCGCGGTGAGCAGCTGCGCTCCAGGTACTGCTTCAGGAGCGGAATGAGGCGAGTCACGAGCACGCGCACCGTCTGCTCCCAGGGGGACACGCCCGGGATCTCGGCGCCGCTGAGGTCGGAGTTGGTTATCTCGGAGATGTCGCTGTCCTCAGGGCCGCGGCTCCCGGGCTCCCCGACACACGCAGAGAGGCGACAGCAGCCGCGCGGGAGACAGGCCGCGGGCCCGCTGGAGCCGGACAGGGCCGTGTCCAGGAAGTGTCGGGAGAGAGGGAAGTTCTGAGTGGGGGAGTACGCGCGCTCCGGGGACGCCTGGCGGGCAGAGAGGGGCGCCGAGAAGGCCTCGGGATCCAGCCGGTCCGAGTTGAGGAAGTTGTTGATGAAGCGCTTGAGGGAGCTGAGGCCGGCCTGCCGCAGGTAGTCCGTGTTGAGGAGCTGGGCGGCGCGCAGCAGCTCCATCAGGTAGTAGGGCCGCGCCTCGTTCTCTGACACCAGGGACGCCACCTCTGAGTAGATGCGCTCCCGCACCTGCTCAAAGAGCGGGGACTCCTGCGGCCCCCCCTCAGGGCGCGGGACAGCGGGCGGCTCTCCGGGGAAGTCTCCTCGCAGTCGGGAGGCGGGAGGCAGCGCGGGCAGCTGTCGCCTGGCGGACGCCAGCTGATCTTCCCGAGCAGAGCCCAGCTGCTGCTGCTGGGAAGATAAGGGGTTCTCTAGGAAGGTGGGGTCCGTCTGCGTGCATTTTGCAGCCATGGAGACGCGGGACTGCTGCGAGAGCGGGGCGGCAGGGACCGGGAGTGAGGAGGGCAAGCTATGCGCCCATTGGCTGGCTGGACAGAGACCGGCAGCAGCGGGGAGACTGTGATACATGCAGAAGGGAGCAGAGGGGGCGTAGAAGGGGGAGGGGCCCGAGTAGCCGGGGTAGAGGGACGGACAGTAGGGCATGGGGGAGGGAGCAGCAGGGAGACAGCCGGGGTAGTAAGGAATGTTGTGCGGAGTGCCGTAGGGAGGCGGCAGGTAGTGGGCGTGCTGCTGCTGCGGGAGACCAGGGGTGGAGGGTGGGTAGCTGGTGAACTGCTGCAGGGGGGTCCTGGGAGCAGCGTACTGTGTCGGAGGTAAGGAACTGGTATAAATAGGAGCGGTGTTTAGGATGAGCTCCTCCTGCTTCTGTTGTTGTTGTTGTTGTTGTTGGAATTGGAGGAGCTGAGAGAGACTGTCGGCTATCTCGTGCAGAACGGAATGCTCCCCAGCAGCCGGAGGGGCCTGGGCCGGGACGGGAACAGGAGCCGGCTCCTCTGCGGGCCGAGGCAGCACGGCGGAAAGCGAGTGGGAGGGGCGCATCAGCAGGCGGGGAGGCACCCTCACTTCCCCTCCCAGACACCGCTGCGGGTGAATAGGAATGTCCGTCTTCAGGTAGTAGTCGGGGTCGGTCAAAATCAAGCCCGCATTGTCCGACAGAGTGGTAAGCTCCATGTCCGAGCCGGAGCGGCGCACTCGGCACTGGGGACGCAGGTCTGTCCCGGGGAGGGGAGGGGGCCCGGGCGAGAGGGGCTCCTCAGCAATGCGCATCTGAGTCTCCTCCAACTCTCGTCTCCGCTCCAGGAGAGAGGCGTACCTCTCTCGCTCCCGCTGCACCGCGGCACTCAGTCCCTCCTTGCTCCCGCTCTCTCCCTGCTCGGGACTCTGCCGCGCATTCCTAGCGGCGTGTCTGTTGCCAGGGTCTCTGTCCCAGTGGAAGAGCTCCTGTCTGGCGCGGGGGACAGGGGACCCCTCCCTGTGCGAGCGCCGTCTCAGGTACGCCTCCAGACTCGCCTCCCGCTCGGGGGTAGGCTGCGCCAGGAACTCGCCGGTCAGCTGGACAGGCGAGAGCTCCGTCTCTGAGAGGGCGTCGGCGCCAGGGCCCCGTCCCTCCTCCTCTTGCTGCTGCCGCATCAGCTGACGCAGCTGGGAGCTCTGCGCGGTGTACTCCTCCAGCAGCAGCTGTCGCTCTTTCAGGGCACTAGCTGTCAGGTTGCGGTGTCTCTCCGGGAGCAGCTGTATGTCTCGATGCATGTAATCGCATATTATTTCTGTTCTAAATGGTTCCAAATTAATGATAAGATTAAACATAGCCATTGGATTACTCATGTCACCTACTCACGGTAACTCACCAAATACGGGTCTGACTGAATGGTGGAAAATGGTGGAAAATGGTGGAAAACATCCGAGAGTGGTGGAAAATGGTGGAAAACTACTTGACTGAATGGTGGAAAATGGTGGAAAATGGTGGAATTTCTGAATTTTCGTCGAAATGACTGAATGGTGGAAAGTGGTGGAATTTCTAAAAATCGACTGAAAGGTGGAAAATGGTGGAAAATGGTGGAAAACGACTGAATGGTGGAAAACGACTGAATGGTGGAAAATGGTGGAAAACGACTGAATGGTGGATAATGGTGGAAAACGACTGAATGGTGGAAAATGGTGGAAAACGACTGAATGGTGGATAATGGTGGAAAATGACTGAATGGTGGAAAATGGTGGAAAACGACTGAATGGTGGAAAATGGTGGAAAATGACTGAATGGTGGAAAATGGTGGAAAACGGTGGAAAACGGTGGAAAACGCCTGAATGGTGGAAAATGGTGGAAAAACGGGGGCTGACTGAATAGTGGAATCTAGTGGAATCTTTGACTGAATAGTGGAATCGAGTGAAATCGAGTGGAATTTGATTAAATTGTTAAACACTACGTATATGCTATAAGCTACGTGTGTATCATATTACGTTAATTTTCGCCCATGTAAAATTGTTTGCAATGATTGAACTAGTGTTGTGCATGAAGTGGGACAATATGATACTATATTAGTATTCTTACTAATCATCTCTATTGAACTGCCCAATGAATACCAACTGGATTTGATAAGGAATTGTTGATAAATAATGTTAATAAGATGTGTCTAAATAACATGGTAACAAAGCCTAACTAATAAATCCTATTGTCCCACTTCATGCACAACACTAGTTCAATCATTGCAAACAATTTTACATGGGCGAAAATTAACGTAATATGATACACACGTAGCTTATAGCATATACGTAGTGTTTAACAATTTAATCAAATTCCACTCGATTTCACTCGATTCCACTATTCAGTCAAAGATTCCACTAGATTCCACTATTCAGTCAGCCCCCGTTTTTCCACCATTTTCCACCATTCAGGCGTTTTCCACCGTTTTCCACCGTTTTCCACCATTTTCCACCATTCAGTCATTTTCCACCATTTTCCACCATTCAGTCGTTTTCCACCATTTTCCACCATTCAGTCATTTTCCACCATTATCCACCATTCAGTCGTTTTCCACCATTTTCCACCATTCAGTCGTTTTCCACCATTTTCCACCTTTCAGTCGATTTTTAGAAATTCCACCACTTTCCTCCATTCAGTCATTTCGACGAAAATTCAGAAATTCCACCATTTTCCACCACTCTCGGATGTTTTCCACCATTCAGTCAGACCCCCAAATACTAACAGAGTTCTGCTGAAAGTTTTCTAGAGTACTACGTACTAAGCGAATTAAAATAAATACATTTTATTTACTTGGGAATAGAAATTGGTACGTCTTATCTGAGCACGTTTTACCCAAATCATTTATAATGGATCAGATATGAGGAAAATCGGTTATTAGAGAACATTACTTTACTTAGTGCCCGAGAGTACGTCTTAAGCATGGGCGTAGCCAACCAAAAATTTGTGTAGAGGGGCATTATTTAGATGAGTCATTACAATAAAGTGAGCGAACGCTCAATCTATCCTTATTCAAAGTTATTGTAGAAAATTTGGTGGGGGGACCCAGATATAACTTTGCATGGCTACGCCCATGGTCTTAAGGCGAGTACGTACCAAGCGAGTAAGTACCAAGTTCCAATGTAGTTAAAAAAAACCGATTAGTTAGAAAAAACCGATTTCAACTGAATTACGGACAGTCTCCTTAATTCCGATACTATACTTATGTACCAACAACACAGTCTTACATTGGATAAATATTTAGATGTATTTTTGAAGAGAAATTTAGTAGAAATATAAGCAGGGCCGAGTTCAATATGTGAGGACGCAGGTAACGAATTATTATAACTTTGGCCCTATACAGTACATTAATATATTTTCGAGATTTACTGAGTGCACAAAGGTGGTCTTCTGCGGACACGAAGTGTTTGCAGGCAGGTGGAGGAGACAGCAGAGCATATTCAGAATTAGCGAGCGAAAGTGGTGCCTTTCTTCATAGGCGTCATTAATGGGGGGGCAGGGGGGGCAGGCCCCCCTAGTTTTGAAAACTGGGGGGGGCCGAGTATCCCAGGCCCCCCCAGTTTATTAACCTCGATGTTTCATAGATTGATTGTTTTTTACAATGAATGCGATTATTCATTCTACAGATTCATTCGCAAGGTGTTACAAAAACAAATTGTTCATTTATTGTTAATTGTGTAATGAATATTAATAATGAGGTATAGAGATAAACTTTTTGGCCCCCCCAGATTTGAAAGGATACCAAAAATATCGACGCCTATGCCTTTCTTTCTTACTATTAAGTGGCACAGCGACGTAAGAAATGGAAATCATAGTCGCACGAGGACAAAGAATAGTACATAATAAAATCATATATATTTGCGTAATTACTGACTAGTTCTTACTTCTTACACTACTGCAATGTAGTTCTGTAAGGAATAATATTACTAGCGCGCTTCGCTTGCTAGGTCGCTTCGCGGCAGAACACAACCACACACCAACCGCTTCGCGGTAGGTGTGTGGTTTATATACTCCTAATATTGATTATAAAGCGTAAATAGGCCTAAATAGTCAAATTTAACAATGTGAAATTTTAATGATTACGTCATCATGCGATAATGAGTTAGCATAGTGGCGATCTGGTGTGACCACCATGTCCGCATCATTAATGTACATGTTCTATTAAATTTTCAGATTTATCTCTTAGAGCAGCGGTGGGCAACCAGTGGCACGCGGGCCATTTGTGGCCCGCGAGACCAAATTCTGGGGCCCGCCGCCCGCGTGCTTAGTAATTAGTAATGGTAGTACAAATTTATATAAATACGAGCCCTTCGGTCTCGGTCGCTTTGCGACAGATCGGTACTATGCACCTCAAGTTAACGGCCGCTACGCGGCCTTACCCCTCACAAACAATTGATTCATAGTTAGTAAATATTTGTCATAGTTATATACATATAATACCCGTTTACTTATAATACCCGTTGAAAGCTAATTTCTAGGTTGATTTTGAATTTCAATAATTTTTTACCTATTTTGTGTCTACAACAACAACAAATATTCATATTATAATTTATAAATGCGAAATTCGTGTTGAGCATACTTGGTTACCTATAATATCCTTTGAAAGCTAACTTCTAGGTTGATTTTGAATTTTCATTAATTTGTTTACCTATTTTGTGTCAACAACAACAACAAATATTCATATTATAATTTATAAATGCGAAATTCGAAATCAGTATACTTGTTTACCTATTATAACATTTGTTTACCAATAATAACATTTGACAGTTAGTTTATATCTCATATATTATTGCGGTTTCTATTCCCCCACCACTTTAATCCAATCCGGACAAACAAACACACACACAAACAACAATCGAGATTTAATAATATAGATATATTTTATCTTACCATAATATTATTTGTGCTATCGTTTAATATATCTTACATAAGGACCGTCCACTTTCTTCAATCAATTCGAAACATACAAACAAATATATATATATACTATATACCCACCCAGGCTTGTGTTTTAATAGTACGAGCCCTTCGGTCTCGGTCGCTTCGCGACGGATCACTCTCTCACAAAAGTCGCTTCGCGACTTTTGTTCGTTCGTGTTAGGCACTACGCGATACAATTAACGGCCGCTTCGCGGCCTTTCCCTTCCCAAAAGCTATAATATTACTAATGAGTTCAGCTGTGGTTAGTGAATTATACACCATTACTTAATAATGCGTGCCTAAAATTCATTTTGGGATATGATTACTGTAATTTGTTTGGGGAATTATGTTGAGTAAGTTATTACTGTGCCGACTATACTATAGTATAGTGGCCCAGTTCTAATCTTAGTGCTTTGGTTAGTTATGACTGTGCCGACTATACTATAGTATAGTGGCCCAGTTCTAATCTTAGTGCTTTGGTTAGTTATTACTGTGCCGACTATACTATAGTATAGTGGCCCAGGATTGGAATCACTACCTTTATTATTATTACTGTGCCGACTATACTACAGTATAGTGGCCCAGTTCTAATCTTACTGCCTTGGTTAGTTATTACTGTGCCGACTATACTATAGTAGAGTGGCCCAGTTCTAATCTTAGTGCTTTGGTTAGTTATTACTGTGCCGACTATACTATAGTATAGTGGCCCAGTATTGGTCTTAGTGCTTTGGTATATTATTACTGTGCCGACTATACTATAGTATAGTGGCCCAGTATTGGTCTTAGTGCTTTGTTATTGGTCCGTAGCTCGTCCCCAGAACAGAGTTTTATTAACTAAGAGCCAAGAATTTCAGGATATGTGTCTCATGGGTTACAGATGTGCACCTGGGGTCACGATTTTTGATTAAATTTTGTTGGACACATTTTTGCACCTGTTAAATATTTAAACAGGAACAATATATAGTGCGAGAATATTTAATTTATAGTGCACGAATTTTTAAATTGGGTTTCGTTTGTGCCACAATTGAGTTGCAAATTTCCTTTGTTTACTAACACTTCAGTTCAATTGAAAGTGTTAATCTAATTCTATTGTTTCAACTCGCTATTATTATATTGATTCAACTTGTGAGATCGAGTAGGCTTCTATTTTCCGTTTGAAAAAAAAGATTATCATAGTGGATAGAAACAAACTTTCAATTTATCAATTGGTCCTTAAGCCACGTACCACCTATACAAGTGGGTCTTGACACCTTGAGGTGATGATGACAACGTCAAAAAAATGTATTTTTTCAATTTTGTTAATTAAATAATTCGCATGGGTTGGTTGGAGTTGGGTGAATACCCAACACGCACTTAAAAAATGCTGAGTCATCACAGATTATATTCTACTGAAACTTGAATATCTCTCAAATGAGGTGAGCTAAATGGAAACTTCCAACTCACTAAGGGTCGTTGCCTACTGAAACACCTTTCTGAAATAATTTAACACCTTCATATTGATGATGACTGGGCGAAAAAAACTCCTAAATTGCAGCTGAGCCGACAGCATGTTCCTATGGAGGCACTATCAATAAACCACCACCAAAATATAGTGCCACCAAAGGAACATGCGTCGGCACAGGCTGCAATTTTGGATTTTTATTATTATTATTATTATTATTATTATTATTATTTATCCGTAGCCACTCCACAGAACGGAGTTTTATCAACTAAGAGCCCAAATTTTTAGGATGGGTATCTCATGGGTTACAGACGTGCACCTGGAATTACGATTTTTGATTAACAAATTTTGGACACATGTTTAACACCTTTCAAAATTTGTCTGGACCATAACTCAAGAAATGTTTTACTAAACCCCCAAATTATATTTCATATTTGGATTCATCTTAAAATTCTGCGTCTGTTGGGAGAAGAAAATTTTTAAAAATGGGTTTAATTTTTGCCATAAATGGGGGTTGAAATTTCTTTGTTTACTCACACTTCAATTTCTGTAAAGTGTTAAATCTAATTCCATTGTTTTAACTTGTAATAATTATATTGATTTAACTTGTTAAATCTTACTCTAGTGATTCAACTTGCGATAATTATATTGATTTAACTTATAAATTCCAGCTGGCTTCTATTTAATTGTAGTATTACTATACAATGGATAAAATAATATAATATAATACAAGGAATTTGTTGACTTAACTCAACTCACCGTGGATAACAATGCAAAAATAAATAACTAATAATTTAATTTATTATCAATAAGTAATGAATGAATGGCATTAAACTAAAGATGGTTTATGATAGAACCGTTAAGATTTTACATTCCACAACAACGACAGATTAAGTGATTATATTTATTTCGGCGAGAATATTCTTGCACAATTAATGTACTGACGTAATTAATTATAATTCATTCCTTTTGTATTTAACTTATAGACGGTTCCAATTGGATTATTGGGGTTATCGAGTGCGTTGAATTCAAATATGATAGTGAAATTCGATTTAAATTAATAATAAGTGCAAATAATTGAACTTTATTTATTTTGCTGTACTTGTTAAATTATTAATTTATTAATTAAATTTTTATACTAATTAGCTAAATTTCATTAATCTCAGAGATGATACAAGAAAGAAACAAACTTTCAATTCATCAATTGGTCCTTATGCCACGTACCACCTATACAAGTGGGTCTTGACACCTTAAGGTGATGATGACATCGTCAAAAAAATGTATTTTTACAATTTTGTGAATTAAATAATTCGCATGGGTTGGTTGGAGTTGGGTGAATACCCAACACGCACTTTATTATATTCTACTGAAACTTGAATATCTCTCAAATGAAGTGAGCTAAATGGAAACTTCCACCACTCTAAGGCTCGTTGCCTACTGAAACACCTTTCTGTAATAATTTAACACCTTCATAGTGATGATGACTAGGCGAAAAAATCCAAAATAGCAGCTTGTGCCGACAGCATGTTCCTTTGGAGGCACTATCAATAAACCACCACCAAAATATAGTGCCACCTAAGGAACATGCGTCGGCACAGGCTGCAATTTTGGATTTATATTACTGTGCCGACACAGTTCTAATCTTACTGCCTTTATTATTACTTCCCCGTAGACGGTGCCCTGGCCAGACCTTTATACATTGAGGGCTGAAACTTGGCATGTAGGTTCGGAGTGACCGTCTAATTTGCACCTGGGGTTACGATTTTTGATCAAATAATTTTAACACCTATTTAAACTAATTATGGCTATTACATGAAATCATACCTTGTGAATTTGATAAAATTTTCATATTGGAACAGCTAATTTAATTCTACACCTTTTGGAAAATAAAAAATAAAAAACTTTACGTTAATTTATGCCACAAATCGGGGTTTAAATTTCTTTGTTTACTCACACTTCAGTTTCAGTAAAACTGTTAAATCTAATTCCATTGTTTCAACTTGTAATAAATATATTGATTAAACTTGTTAAATCTTACAATATTGTTTAAACTTGCGATAATCATATTGATTCCACTTGTGAAATCGAGTTGGCTTCTATTTAATAATTGAAAAACTAAGATTTTACATTCCATAACAACAACAGATTATGTGATTATATTTACTTCTGCGTGAATATTCTGCACAATGGATACAAAGACATAATTAATCGCTCTGCTTCAACTTATAGAGACTGTTCCAATTAGATTATTGGGGTTATCGAGTGTGCGGAATTGAAATTTGATAGCCAAATTAATTAATTTATTATTTATGGCAAAATAATTTAAATTAATTATTGTAAGTTGACATTGAAATTGGTGTGATATTAAAATAATATTAATAAATATTTATACTAATTAATTAAATATCATAAATCTCAGAGATCATAGAAGATAGAAAGAAACTTTCAATATATCAATTGGCCCTTATGGCACGTGCCACCTATACAAGTGGATCTTGACACCTTGAGGTGATGATGACATCGTCAAAAAAATGTGTTTTTACAATTTTGTGAATTATATATATCGAATGGGTTGGTTGGTGTTGGGTGATCACCCAACACGCATCTAAAAAATGCTGACTCATCACTTATTATATTCTACTGAAATTTGAATATCTTTGAAATTAAGTGAGCTAAAACGAAACTTCCAACTCATTAAGAGTCGTTGCCTTTTGAAACACCTTTCTGAAATAATTTAACACCTTCATAGTGATGATGACATGGCGGGACAAATCCCAAATTGCATCTGTACCGACAGCATGTTCCTTTGGAGGCACTATCAATTAACCAACCACCAAAATATAGTGCCACCAAAGGAACATGCGTCGGCACAGCTGCAATTTTGGATTTTTTTATTATTATTATTATTATTTCTCCGTAACAGTACCCTGCCCTCACCTTTATACATTAAGGGCTGAAACTTGGCATGTAGGTTCGGAGTGACCGTCTAATTTGCACCTGGGGTTACGATTTCCGTTCAAATTTTCTTAACACCTATTTAATCTAATTATACTTCATAACATTAAATAATAAATAGTGAGCTTCATAAAATTTACATATTTGGATAGAGAATTACATTCTACACCTTTTCACAGTGCACGAATTTTCAAATTGGGCTTAGATTGTGCCACAATTGAGTTTCAAATTTCCTTTGTTTACTCACACTTCAATTTCAGTAAACTGTTGAATCTAATTCCATTGTTTCAACTTGTAATAATTATATTGATTTCACTTGTTAAATCTTAACTCTATTGTTTCTACTTGCGATAAATATATTGATTCAACTTATAAATTCCAGCTGGCTTCTATTTAATTGTAGTATTACTAGACAATGTATTAAATAAAATAATATAATATAAGGAATTTGTTGACTCAACTCAACCAACCGTGGATAACATTGCTAAAATAAATTACTACTAATATATTTTATTATCAATACAAAATGAATGAATGGCAATAAACTCTAGATGGTTTATGATAGAAACAAACTTCAAATTCAACAATCGTTCCTTGTGACTCCGACCACTTAACAAATAGTTCTTCACACCTTGGGCGTTGATGACTTGGCGAAAAAAATCCAAAATAGCAGCCTGCGCCGACAGCATGTTCCTTTGGAGGCACTATCAATAAACCACCAACAAAATATAGTGCCACCAAAGGAACATGCGTCGGCACAGGCTGCAATTTTGGATTTTTATCCTTCCGTATCCTCTCCACAGAACAGAGTTATATTTACTAAGAACTGAAATTTTCAGGACAGGTGTCTCATGGGTTACAGATGTGCACCTGGGGTCACGATTTTTTATTACATTTTTTTGGACACATTTGTAAACCTGTTTAATGTTAGAAAAGAAACAATAAATGGCGCCCGAATATTTAATTTAGTTTCATTCGATAGAGAATTAAATTCTACACCTTTTCACAGTGTACGAATTTTTTAATTGGGTTTCGTTAGTGCCACAATAGAGTTGCAAGTTTCCTTTGTTTACTAACACTTCAGTCCAATTGAAAGTGTTAATTCTAATTCTATTGTTTCAACTTGTGATTATTATATTGATTCAACTTGTGAGATCGAGTAGGCTTCTATTTTCCAATTGAAAACTAAGATTCTACATTCCACAACAACGACAGAATATTTGATTATATTTACTTTTGCGAGAATATTATTGCACTGTTAATATACTGACGTAATTAATTATAATTAATTCAGTCAGTATATGACTTATATAGATGCTTCCAATTTGTTTATTAGGGGTTATCGAGTGTGCGGAATTGAAATTTGACATCCTAATTAATTAATTAATTATTTATGACAAAATAATTTAACTTGATAAATGTAAGTTGACATTGAAATTGGTGTTAAATTATAAATAATATTAATTATTATTTATACTAATTAATTAAATATCATAAATATCAGAGATCATAGAAGATAGAAACAAACTTTCAATTTATCAATTGGTCCTTATGGCACGTGCCACCTATAAAAGTGGGTCATGACACCTTAAGGTGATGATGACATCGTTAAAAATGTGTTTTTACAATTTTGTTAATTCGATATTTAAAATGGGTTGGTTGGTGTTGGGTGATGACCCAACACTCACATAAAAATGCTGAGTCATCAGCTATTATATTCTACTCAAACTTAAATATCTCTAAAATGAAGTGAACTAAATGGAAACTTCCACCACTCTAAGGGTCGATGCCTTCTGAAACACCTTTTTGAAATAATTTAACTCCTTCATAGTGATGATGACGTGGCGAAAAAAAATCCAAAATTGCAGCCTGTGCCGACAGCATGTTTCTTTGGAGGCACTATCAATAAACCACCACCAAAATATAGTGCCACCAAAGGACATGCGTCGGCACAAGCTGCAATTTTGGATTTTTTTATTATTATTATTTATCCGTTGCCACTCCACAAAACATAGTTTTATTAATTAAGAGCCCAAATTTTTAGGATAGGTGTCTCATGGGTTACAGATGTGCACCTGGGGTTACGATTATTGATTAACAAATTTTGGACACATCTTTGACACCTTTCAAATTTTGTCTGGTCTATAACTCAAAAAGTGTTTTACTAAACCCCCAATTGTTATTTCACCATTGGACTCATCATAAAATTCTGCGTCTGATGGGAGGAGAAATCTTTTAATAATGGGTTTAATTTCTGCCATGAATGGAGGTTGAAATTTCTTTGTTTACTCACACTTCAATTTCTGTAAAAGTGTTAAATCTAATTCCACTGTTTTGACTTGTAATAATTATATTGATTTAACTTGTTAAATCCTACTCTATTGATTCAACTTGCGATAAATAAATTGATTCAACTTATAAATTCCAGCTGGCTTCTATTTAATTGTAGCATTACTATACAATGGATTAAATTAAATTAATTTATATAAGGAATTTGTTGACTTTACTTAACTCACCGTGGATAACATTGCTGAAATATTTAACTAATAATATAATTTATTATCAATACATAATGAATGAATGGTATTAAACTCTAGATGGTTTATGATAGAAAAAAACTTCAAATTCAACAATCGTTCCTTGTCTCTCCGACCAATTAACAAATGGTTCTTCACACCTTGGGCGTTGATGACTGGGCGAAAGAAAAAATCCAAAATTGCAGCCTGTTCCGACAGCATGTTCCTTTGGAGGCACTATCAATAAACAACCAACAAAATATAGTGCCACCAAAGGAACATGCGTCGGCACAGGCTGCAATTTTGGATTTTTAATATTATTATTATTATTATTTATCCGTAGCCACTCCACAGAACAGAGTTTTATCAACTAAGAGCCCAAATTTTTAGGATGGGTGTCTCATGGGTACAGACGTGCACCTGGAATTACGATTTTTGATTAACAAATTTTGGACACATGTTTAACACCTTTCAAAATTTGTCTGGACCATAACTCAATAAATGTTTTACTAAACCCCCAAATTTTATTTCATATTTGGATTCATCTTAAAATTCTGCGTCTGTTGGGAGAAGAAATTTTTTTAAAATGAATTTAATTTTTGCCATAAATGGGGGTTGAAATTTCTTTGTTTACTCACACTTCAATTTCTGTAAAAGTGTTAAATCTAATTCCATTGTTTTAACTTGTAATAATTATATTGATTTAACTTGTTAAATCCTACTCTATTGATTCAACTTTCGATAATTAAATTGATTCAACTTATAAATTCCACCTGGCTTCTATTTAATTGTAGTATTACTATACAATGGATCTAAAAAAATCCAATTCCAGCCTGTGTCTCCTTTGGGGGCACTATATTTTGTTGGTGGTTTATTGATAGTGCCTCCAAAGGAACATGCTGTCGGCACAGGCTGGAATTTTTTATCATTGCTCAATAGTTATTAATTATTAGTTAATTAATAGCTCAATAATTCTTAAGGATAGCTCGTTCAGCTATATAAAAAGGTTCAGCTTGTTAGTTCAAATAAATTGAGACCTGTGGTTGGTAAATTATACGCAATTAATTATTTCAGTAAATTGAATTTCAAAGTAATTTACTCACTTTGGGTGTAATCTCTCCATAATAATGGTTTAAAGATGAGAATAAGACCGCTTCGCGGTCTTATTCTCACCATTAAACCATTATTATGGAGAGGTAAATCCAGGGTTGCAAAATATTTTATTTATAAATAGTAATAAAGTTCTACATCTCAATAAACAATTCTTTTTGCAGGAGCTGGGTTAGTGAATTATTTAATTTAATTGATAGCAATAATTAACATAATAAATCTCATCGTTAAGGCAGAACCAAATCCTAGATTACTTAAAAACCAGCGTTCAGTTCGTTCAGTTCAAGTTTCAAATAAGTTCGTTCGTGAACCTTTCCCAGATTGAATAGATTTGATTTTTACGTTATAGCAAAAGTATGCTCAAGATGAAAGCAAAAATATTCAATTTATCAATCGATTAGTGTTTAAATAATTCCTTTTTTAAATTTGATGGATATAGGTAGATATTACACAAAACAGAGTTAGGTTAATTTGAACTCACTTGAAGTGGGAATTGTTGGGGGAGGGGTTTGCCCCCGGGAACGGCGTGGTGCCGCTGCTCTGCGGAAACGGAGTTATGCTAGGAGAGGGCTTGTCGAAGGAAAATGACTTCTGGTTGGAGGAGAGTAGCTGTATGGTGCTGCTGGAGTCCGGATTCCAAAAGGAAGAGGGCAAGTCCCTTCCCTTGAGGGGCTTGGAGTTGAGATGCGAATCAGAATTCAAGTTGAACAGCTCGTCCAGCATCTTGGCAGCAATCGTATCCATCTCCTGCTGCTGACCATCCACAGAGTTAGGAGAAGATTCTTGACTCATACTATACTAACTGTTGGTGAAAATAGTTACTATTCTAATCAGATAATATAGTCTGTTGATCAGGGGTTTATCCAGGAGCGCGCCATACGCCTAGAGGCGTAGAAATTTGGCTATGTTTGCGTTTAGGAGCGCGATAACTGCCGAAACTCCCCGTAGAGTAATACAAAACTAACCTTTTAGGCGTACAAAATACATACTCTAGTCACCTTAGGGCAATTAGGAGCGTTCAATTTGAGTCCTGTATAATTCCCTGCTGTTGATTAGAGATAACTATTGTGGTCATTACAATCTTCTATGGAGCAATGTTATATTGCCTATACCTACTGTCAGGTGATGCTCATGCTTTATACCAATTAGCACAAGTGTGTATACGTGGGAGCTAATGGTGGGTGTATCTCAATTCAATTCGAAAATAATTCTGCAACTGTCTTCATCTAAATAATTAATGTCTTCAAAGGCAAATTCAATGACACGAAAATGATAATACATGTACTGTATATGCTACTAATTAGAACAAGTGTTTTCAATAAGAACAAGACTTGGCATCAGGAAGTATAAGGCATGCCATGCCATACGCTTAGTATGGTATAAATTAGGGTTTTAGTACAAAATTCAGGCGTGTCAGAATGTAACTCGACAATATTATGACTTTTTTTAATAACCATAATACACACTAAAAAAGACGAGTCTTTCAATATGCACATAATATTCCGGTACAATACTATAGTTGTACCTGGATGAGTAATATGCTGGGCAGCGAGTTAGTAAACTTGGTACAGCGCCTTCCTTCAGCTTTGGCTTTGCCCGCGGTACTTCAGTAAAAGTACTATCTCCTCTTGGGACTTGGAAAGTGTAGTCTATGTCTTCTTTCTGAAAATGGTTGTTACATACATAGACCACCTTCAGGTCACCGATATCCTCGCGACGAAGAGCGCATGCCCAGGCATGATTCAGGGTTGGTGGATTTTGAACACAGGAACATGGTCATCTGGGTTGTAGTTGCTCTTGCTCCGGGGAGAGAACACGAGTTAGGCATGAATAGAAGCTAATATGAATAAAATACCAAAGCGAAATTAACTGGTATTAGCGGCGGTTAACCGAATCCAGCCTTGATTTAATATTTTCTGAAGGACGAAATGTAGCAGTAGTAAGGAATAAAAACAAAGCTAAACCTTACTAATTATGTAGTATAAATAATGTTCTACTGTGTTGATCAGCATGGGCGGTTAACCCCAAAATTTACCATTGAATAAAAAATATTGGGAACAACAAGATACTCTCCCCTGACTTGAGGGTGGGGTCGACACCTCCATCCTGACGCTATACAGTAAGTGCATAGGCGTCGTAAATGCAAAGGTCAATCCTTCGGCCCGCCCGGAAATTCCGGGTAAACTCCGGGTATAGTATTAGTAGCACAGGGGCAACCCTTCCGGGCACCCGGGCGGGTTACGACGCCTATGAGTAAGTGGCTTAGAAATTAGTTCGTATTTAGCATATGCAATTACTTAATATTTTACAGTGCAGGACAAAGCGGAAAATAGTAATCTCCATGGAGAAGTTGTTTGCTGTGAAGATAAGAGTCTACCCGGATCTAATCGAAGTGGAAGGCTTCCTTCAGCATGATATTGATGCAGGTGTGGCTAAGCTGGGTGATTTGCTTGGAGATGCTGTTTTATCCACCCGTAATATCCCTCGACAAAAAGTGAGTGTGTTAGGAGTAATGTAAGTGTGTGTCATTTGATGATATTTTCCCGATTTTACACTGTACCGACTCAACTATCGTAGTAGAGTGGCCCTGTATTGAAATTAGTGCCTTCAGTGCCTTGGCTTTTGTTTCCTCCGTGATGATAACACCGGCTAGACCGTGAGTGCCAGTGCTCTGAGACTTTCAGGCTGGGTGTCTGGTTGTTGATTAATGTGCATATCGTGGCCCGATTTTTGAACTTCGAATTTGGATAATTTTTAACGCAAACCTGTTCAAAACAGGTTAGGTTAAAAGGGATATATACGCAGATATTAATGAATGAAAAGAATGAAATTAGTTGAATGAAATCAAATGAAAAGATATTCACTCAATTTCACTGATTCAAAGGTACACTAAAAAATGAACTGATTAACAATAGGTTGAAACCTTCTGCTTACCATTAACCTATTTGGCGTACAATTAATCTATTCGGCGTACACTTAGTCTATTCTGAGCTCTATTAACCTATTTGGCGCGGCGTACCCTTAACTAATTAGCTCTTGGTGTATCCTTGGTTAGATTAATTTGTTGTGATATTCACTGATTCAGCGCACTATTTACGTATTATTCGTAGTTCATTGCGGCATTAATTAAAAATGATCCTCCATTTTTACACTTTTAAGACTAATTATTATTGTGTACCACGTTTCTACTGCAGTCAATTTCTTCTGCGCACACTTGGCCTCTTCTGTTGTGGTTTATAGACGGGACCTTTAGCATTTTTTGTCCCAAAGGAAGATTAAAGTATTGGTAACAAAAACTTTAGAATTCCTATAATGCAGAAATGTAATTTAGATCTAAGACCTTAACGGTTTTTTAAATTCACGCTAATTTGCTGATTATTAGGTTCAAAGTTGCCACTATTAATCACGCTTGAACCCTATGAAATCGTAAATTTATTAATATAGGATTATGCCATCAATTCTTATATTTCAATACATCATATGTATTAATTAACAAGTTAATTGCTTTTAAAAAAATGCGTCTGTATGTGCGTGTCCCGAAGTAATAGGAAAGACATTATGCTCTGCACGTAGCTACTATATACTATGTACTATATAGTATATGTTTGTATATTTGTACTACGAGCCCTTCGGTCTCGGTCGCTTCGCGACGGATCACTCTCTCACAAAAGTCGCTTCGCGACTTTTGTTCGTTCGTGTTAGGCACTACGCAATGCAATTAACAGCCGCTTCGCGGCCTTTCCCTCCCCAAAAGCAATATTATTAATAATGAGTTCACCTGTGTCCGTGCCTAAAATTCATTTTTGGTTTTGATTAGTTACTGTAATTTGTTTTGGGAAATTATGTTTGTAAGTTATTCTCATTGCTCATTAGTTAATAATTATTAGTTAATTAATAGCTCAATAATTCTTAAGGGTAGCTCGTTCAGCTATATTAAAACGTTAGCTTGTTAGCTCAAATAAATTGAGACCTGTGTTGGTAAATTATACGCAATTAATTAATTTCAGTAAATTGCAAAGTAATTTACCAACTCTGGATTTAATCTCTGCATAATAATGGTTTAAAGATGAGAATAAGACCGCTACGCGGTCTTATTCTCACCATTAAACCATTATTATGCAGAGGTACATTCAGGGTTGCAAAATATTTGATTTAATAGTAATAAACATTTATACAGCCCTCCATAAATTATTTATTTTGCAGGAGCTGGGTTAGTGAATTATTTAATTTAATTGATAGTAATAATTAACATAATAAATCTCATCGTTAAGCAGAACCAAAATCTTAGATTACTTAACTTAATTCATTTCTAGTAGAAATCCTATGTTCTATTGATAGTCTTATTATAGAAGCCAATATAGGTGTAATAAATAAACAATGCATTTTAGACTCTAAGCGCATTCTTGTTGACCAAACAAATCAGATTGCTAGTAATATAACTTGTGATTGACGTAAGCTAAATAAATACATCACGAATAGATAAACTGATGGAAGCCAAACTGGATTAATCAAGTATGCAATTTCGGAAATATTGTAAGTGAAGATTAAATCATCAAACCTCAGTATGTGCAATGATGCAGCAATTGGAGGTTACATTTTTGTTATTGCCTGGCTCAGATTAAATGCGAAAATTATAAAAATTTCTAGGGACATGCAATACATTCTGTTTTATAATGTGACAAAATTATTTGTCGATTGAACCAAAAGTGTAAGAGCTGAATCCAAATTAGTTCCTACGTGACGTCACATTCCCATAAATCGGTATACTTGTGTCTCATTGTATGTTGTGTTATCATCTAAAATTGTGGGCGAATCGAATAAAAACTGAAAGAGTTATTACCAAATATGTGCGTTTATGACGTCATAGTCCCGTTATTTCGCTTAGAAAACCAATAGATCGTTGTCGCAGTACAAAGTTACCCCTGCATGCCATTTTTCAGCTTTCTAGGACTCGTAGTCTTTCCTATTAATTCTGGACAAACACACACACAAACACACACACACACAACAATTCCGCTTTTAATATACAGATATATGAATAGTTCAGTCGTCACAGCTGTAATTTTCTATTTTCTTTCTTTCGTTTAGTCATTTCCAGATGTCGAGATAACGATGCCCTCTCATTGGGTTGCGCACAACAATGAGGAATGGCTTATACTGGACGAGGTGGTGCCGGGTTCTGAGGAGTGGGAGCAAGCTACTTTTCCCTTCAGATCCTCGCGTTACAATGCTCTCAAAGTTGTGCGAATTCAGAATAAATACTTGTGGTTGAAGTATCAACAGTGTCTTGCTCGATTCCATGCATTGGAGAAGCCTGCTAACGAGAAAACAGTATATCATGGAACGACCAACGTTGTTCCTGAGCAGATCTACAGTTGTTTGGAGGGGCTTGATTTCCGATATTCACGAGATGGGCTGTGGGGCAGAGGAAATTACTTCGCTGAGAATATCACACTGTCCAACGAGTACAGTTATCTGGTTCCACGAAGTAACTTCCGACAGATTCTAGTTTTTCAAATCATTGCCGGTAACGTAGTAACTATGGAACCTGATAAAACTCTTCTAATGCCTCCACTTGTACCCGAACATCATGCGCGTTTTATATTAGAGAGGTACGACACGGTGTATGGTTGGCATCCGTCTGGTGGTGGACTGTATGTAATGTACACCAACGAGCGTGTCAACCCAACTTACCTGATCACTTACGCTTAGGTAAGCCATGCTATTTTATTTGCGCTATCATACGTTTACTTGGATTTATCTCGATTCTGTTTCTAGTTTACGTGCAGGCCTTCCTTTTGACAGTTCTGGCTGGATGTGGGTGACTGGAGCAGGAGTCGTTAAGGACTCCTCCTTAGGGGCGAATGTTTAGATTCGCTTCTCAACGGTTCCCACATTCACCTCTGTCCTGCTGGATTCTCAATCGAATATCAGGTATGTTACTAGTTTGTGTTTACATCAATCAGCTTATTTATTTGTCTTTGTCCTATTTCTAGATCCATTCTAGTTCCCCAGACTCCCAGTTTTATACTGCTCTACCATTTGTCCAAGCTGAACAGTGCCACTGTTTCAGGTTCTCTCTGGTGACAAATAGCGCAAGCGGTTGTCGACTCATTTGAACTACTATCGTTTGAGGCTGAAGTCGTGTCGTGCTTCCTCTTAACACCTGTGACCACTCTTATAGCCAGGCTACCTCGTCCCCTTTCCCCGTCCCCGACCTCGTCCTCTTCCCCGACCTCGGGATTGTCTAAGACTCTTTCCTTGGATACTTTCCGAACCAAAGCTCCCTTTTTTATAACTGCCACCGCCTTCTGATTTCAAAAGGGCCTTCTCCCTGTGTAGCTTTACTAGTTTCATTCTTCTCCTTCTTCTTTGAAAATTAGATTTAGTTTTTGAATCGCGGGAGTATTGCAATTTGTGAACTCGGTTGATTATAGCCTGGTAACCCTGTCGAGATGGAAACAATCCAAGATCGCACATAATCCCGAAGAATGACAGTTCTTCCTCATTGAAATTAAGAACAGCGATGGCAGTGCTAATTCTGATGGACTGAGGAGACACGTACTTATTCTTGGGACACAGACACCATATCATATTGTGCAGGGACTCATTCGAATTCTGAGTTAGACCGAGTGTAAGATGGCTACAGAAGTCAGACGTGGCAAATGAGTTGAATACTTCTCGTACCTTCTGGATGTCGAGTGGTGTGAAGGTAGTTAAGGCAGCTGGTGTCGCAGAGCCGGAAGGTTTATTCCAACGACACCAAGTGTCCTCTCCGGTAGGACAGCTGGAATGATTTCCTGCTGCGTGTTCGAGAAGAACATATAGAGCACTTGACAGCAGATCAGGTGTTGTCCCCCGGTTTTGCAGAATTACAGTGGAATAGTTTGCTGCAATGTAGTCCGCTTTCCACTCGGGTAATTTGTGCTGTATATATGTCGTCGACTTTGTTGATTTTTTTATTTTTTTCAAAGTTTTCTTTAGACGTTTAGCCACGTGCGTCAAGCATTCTTCTTTTCTGACTTTAACTAGAGGGTAAGGGTTGAGTGCGGTCACGTGCTGGAAGGACTTTGAGTCTCCATCTCCAACAAACACTGAATAGGCCAAGCGGTTCTTTTCCAAGCTGCGACTCCAGATCCTCTCGGCAGCTTCCGGCTCCATTGCTTGAGAAGAACCACTGAAGTTCTTGTTACAGTTGGGCTTATGGAGCTCTAACCATTTATCATATTCCGCTGATTTGTTTTTCTGCCTTTCTTCAGTCCAAATGGAGCACTTTTCACAAAGGCGACTAAGAATCTCGTAGTCGAGTACTTTTTTTGTTGTTGTAGATATGGCCGAACCGAAACCCATGTTGGAATAAAATCCCCTGGTTTTCCAAGAGCTGTCGAAGCTTACTGTAACATTGACAGCATTAGGCTCGGGAGAACATTCTGGAACAAGCTTGTGGAGATGTTCGGCAGCCGCCAGCATGGACACTTTCACTGCACTCGTGGTGACAGTCTCAAGACGGGTGAGGTAGCAAGATGGCATGGTTTGCAGTGGTGGTGGCATTTCGAATGCTATAGCTAGCTTGTGAAGATCAAGCCATGAGATACCGGTAGAATGAGTAGCCAATATTGACCTCATTGTAACCTCGTTCATATCTTGACGAGGGTGCTTGACATTTACACATGTTTGGTGGATAGGTTTGTCAAGGGGGCGTGAAGATGGGAAATTTGCAACCTGTAAATGGCATCGTTGGCATTTTACTCGAAAGAATGTTTGCCACCCATGATTCCATTCTTCCTCGAAGAGACTTAGTCTATCGTTACATTCGTTGCAACGCAGGGTAGCGAGAACATTTGCAAGAATGCCAACATCTAGAATCCGGTGACCAGACGGTTTAGAAGCAATAATATTGGAAACGCCCTGAGAAGTGATGAACTTCACTGATTTTGGAGTTGTATCTATGGGTACTTTAAATCTAGAGCTATAACCAATACGCGGAAATTTATGGCACTGCGTTTTTTTCTTTATGGAAACGTATATTCGCTTGTGAGGACGACTCACACTACGCAAACAGTCACTACCAGGAGAAGCAATGTCTAAATTGAATAAGGTTCCTGAGATCCCAGGTGTTGATGGGATAATCGATGAGTCGCTTGTATGGAGGGAAAATTCTTGGTCAGAAATATCCTGAATGTCAGATAGAATATTGTCGCGGGTTGACTCGCTCGAGTCGCTTGACATTTTGTATCTAATAAGTGGAAACCGGTTATAAGAACATCGTCGGGAGTAGAAGAAAATGTTCTTATAATCGGTTAAAATAACATAGTGGAATATAGAACTTTCTTTGATATTCACTTTCGCTTGTACAAATGACCGACCTGCCTCGCGTAGATCTACACGTCCCGGATGACGAATGCTGCATGCACACAAAAACTACTCATCCAGACCGATTACACTGCATCATAGCTCTACAGTAAAGTGTTCGAGTTTGACAAAGCTCTCTCGTACATCGACATGTACCTTACAGCTCACCACAGCGACGCGAGTGCCTAGCCTTCTACTTGAGAGAATTCATTCTTGAGAATATGGGCAGAATCAACGACGCTATATCAGCCATCTGCAACTTTCTTAGCCTCAAGCATAAGCTGAGAGCTGTCTCTCCATCGACCGCTTAATATAAACGTGACACCTGTTCAATCTTCAACGAATATTCCCATGAAACAAATCACGATTTCCTCACTGCAGAATTCACCTATCACTTCAACTCCCACCTCAATTAAACTGAATAAGCCCAAGTCAAAAGCGAAACAACGAAGTGAAAAAAATTCAAAAAATCCTTTTTCATCTCCAAATTTACCTAAAATAGGATTTAAAGACGAACAAACCATATCTCTTCCGAATAATATTACTAATTCAGCTGAACCCATTTTCCCCTGTGATCATTGTACAAAGTCGTATCTCTCTTTGCGAGCACTCAAAATACATTTATGGCACATAAGAAAACAGGGCAATTTCATGATCCAACTAAAATGTCCCAAAGAAAACTACGTACTGTGTTTAAGAAGAATTCTCCATGCAAGCTATGCGATTTTGATTGATTTTGATTTTGACCAACGGCATATACTAATTAGCGATAACATTACACTTATTTATCCATTAGTATTCCGTGTTATCGATCCATTTAATTAAAACTTTCTTTTCAAAATATTTAACGTTTTTCGTGTTGCATTCGTTTCTCCATGTTTATAAGTGTGGATTTTATAAAAACGTTTAGTGTGAAAAGTTAAGCCGCAAATATTACAAAGGAATAACCATATTCTTAGATTGGCGCAATAAATGGGCTTCGTATAGATAGGTATGTGTACGTATATGTATTTGAACAATATATGGCGGCATATGGCGGTCCAGTTAAGCTAATATATTGGGACACATGTATTCCAATATCTCATAATGTCCGATTATCGAACAAATTTGAACTCTCGTTGCCTATCACGAGGAGCAAGTGGATGCGGTGCCTTAGTAGGCATCACTTGTCATAATGAAGTTTGTGTTGGCTCTAGTGCAGCATGCATGCATGGTGGTGTGGTAATACTTCTGAATAGCCCGTGAGTTGGGAACAAACCACCCACATAAGAACCCTATGAGTTTAGGCTGGTCGTTTCTGCCAATTTGCCAAATTTAATTCAGGGGGGTAGGATTCGTGTTAGGCCCAGGGTGAGAAAGTTAGAAAATCATTTTAACACAACTGTGATGGAGATTGCTATATGAAGTTACATAGAATGATGCCAGGGACGCTCCGGCCTCCGCCCGCTGACCCCGTTTGTAACAGGTATAATAGTCAAGAAAAATCATAATTTTATTTGCGTTTAAGTGTAATTAAATCCAGACAAAATGTGTTCACAAACAGAAACGCTTTACGGTCTCTGTTTGCGAGTATTCTGTCGCGAAGCGACGAGGGGGCTAGTTTATTTATTAAACACAAACTAATCGGCTTATTACATACGAGCCCTTCGGTCTCGGTCGCTTCGCGACGGATCACTCTCTCACAAAGGCCGCTTCGCGACCTTTGTTCGTTCATGGTAGACACTATGTAATACAAATAACGGCCGCTTTGCGGCCTTACCCACCGTGAGGTAAAACAGAATTGAGAAAAGATTTATCTAGTCAAATTGGAATTTATATAAACACTTATTCAAATCTAAATATCTAAACTTATGCACTTCTGTATGCTATTAATAAATCACTAATAGAACTAACTAAACTGTATACGTGCAGGTGGAGACAGCAGGTAATAACCAAACCTCAATATGTGCAGTGAATTTAATATGTGAATATGTGCAATGAATTTAAAGCAATAATAATAATAATAATAATAAATTCCCACGTGACGTCATAAACCCATAAATCGGTATACGTGTGTCTCATTTCATGTAGTCTTGCCATCTAAAATTGTGGGTGATCCGGATAAGAACTGAAAGAGTTATTCCCAAATAAGTGCCTTTATTTTGTCTCCTCCCGTTATTTTGTTTCAAAAACCAATAGATCGTTGTCGCAGTACAAATTACCCTAGGAAATAAATTTTAAGCTTTCTGGGACTCGTAGTCTTTCCAATCAATTCTGGACAAACACACACACACACACAGACAACAATTCCGCTTTTAATATATAGATAATATTGAAATGACAAGTTTACAATACGTATTATACTTATTACGGTGTTAGAAATATTACTTTTGGGTATTATTTTCGGACTTAGGCTATTCGGGCTTATTGCAGTCATCGGAAGTCCAAAGTTTCGTTCTAGTTGAGTCCAAAAATCGCATCACAACACTATTAGTCTGTTGGTTGAAGAGATTTATCTGAAAATCTTCAATTTTAGCGTATATCTCATCAAATCACATTATAGAGGGTCGGTATGTGTATAATTAAACTAGTCGAGTTGAACGAGGGATCACTAGATTAGATAAGGACAAAATTTGAGAATGGAATGTTGTCACCATAGGCGTCGTAAACCGCCCGGGTGCCCGGAAATGTCCGGGCGGGCCGAAGGGATTGTCCCTATGCTACTAACACTAAACTCCGAGTTTACCCGGAGTTTACCCGGACATTACCCGGAATTTCCGGGCGGCCCGAAGGATTGACCTTTGCATTTACGACGCCTATGGTTGTCACATTCCAGCGTTGCACGGTCGAATATGGTCATGTTAAATATGAAATTGCTAGGAATTTAACGAGTACAAATATGGTGACTACATTTGATTCAAAAAGTTAGGTCTGGGAATGTCGGCGATTTACTATGAAAAAGACGAAACTGCCCCCTTTATAGAAATTTTGGCCCAGAACAGATTTTTCTAAGAAAATTACGATTCTAAAGATATCAAAATACGATTTGCATTAATTTTTCAAGGTTCAACCTTAAGCGACCAGATCGTCACGATTCGAACTACAAATGAATAAAATATACCCACTTGAAGGAAACTAGCAGATTGAGGGTAGGAGGTTATAGATTAATTATAATACCGATTAAGTAGGAACAATTAGAGTATAATTTGCAAAAATTGTGCTTAAAGCAGAAAGGGAAGAAATACAAGGGACAAGAAATGAAACAAATATAAGTTTAATGATGAAAGGAAAAAGAAACCATCATAGGGGGAAATAAGAGGGGAAATGTCAAGTTTAAACAACTAAGGATGCTTCACATGAGTTATACAACTCAATTAGAGTTTATAGGTAGAACGAATTTGTTCTGCTGCTGGTAAGCACATTGAAATGTAAATAGGAAATGGAAACAAGGAGACTACAGCCTCAAATAAAGTTTACGCATATTCTATCAGCTGATTCAGCTCACCTTGGAAAGCACAGATATTTCAAGCAGGCCACTATACTATATATACTTTTATCAAAAGTCATCATTTTTGAAACACAAGTATTAAATAATCAGTATACTATTGGCAATCTCAGCGGCTTTATCCTGGACAAAAGTTTGGGTTCTAGTGTTCTTCTTTTCCTTGCAAAGCGTCTTGTTGATTCGTTTAGCCAAACACTCTTCTTTGTGGATAGGAACTCCGGCGTATGATTGGAAGCACATTGTAATTCTCAACGCAGTTACTTACGAAAACCGTAAAACAAAATATTTGCTGATTTCCATTGATTGGAGTAATATAGTAGCAGGGGCGGCACGTCCTTTAGAAAAGTGGTGCGGCGGATAATTTTACAGTATGCAAATGCAGTCCAGCGGTGCAGTACCAGGTATTAGAATGCAGTCCAGCGATGCAGCACCAGGTATTAGAATGCAGTCCAGCGGTGCAGCACCAGGTATTAGAATGCAGTCCAGCGATGCAGCACCAGGTATTAGAATGCAGTCCAGCGGTGCAGCACCAGGTATTAGAATGCAGTCCAGCGGTGCAGCACCAGGTATTAGAATGCAGTCCAGCGGTGCAGCACCAGGTATTAGAATGCAGTCCAGCGGTGCAGCACCAGGTATTAGAATGCAGTCCAGCGATGCAGCACCAGGTATTAGAATGCAGTCCAGCGATGCAGCACCAGGTATTAGAATGCAGTCCAGCGGTGCAGCACCAGGTATTAGAATGCAGTCCAGCGATGCAGCACCAGGTATTAGAATGCAGTCCAGCGGTGCAGTACCAGGTATTAGAATGCAGTCCAGCGGTGCAGCACCAGGTATTAGAATGCAGTCCAGCGGTGCAGCACCAGGTATTAGAATGCAGTCCAGCGGTGCAGCACCAGGTATTAGAATGCAGTCCAGCGGTGCAGCACCAGGTATTAGAATGCAGTCCAGCGGTGCAGCACCAGGTATTAGAATGCAGTCCAGCGGTGCAGCACCAGGTATTAGAATGCAGTCCAGCGGTGCAGCACCAGGTATTAGAATGCAGTCCAGCGATGCAGCACCAGGTATTAGAATGCAGTCCAGCGGTGCAGTACCAGGTATTAGAATGCAGTCCAGCGATGCAGCACCAGGTATTAGAATGCAGTCCAGCGGTGCAGTACCAGGTATTAGAATGCAGTCCAGCGGTGCAGCACCAGGTATTAGAATGCAGTCCAGCGGTGCAGCACCAGGTATTAGAATGCAGTCCAGCGGTGCAGCACCAGGTATTAGAATGCAGTCCAGCGGTGCAGCACCAGGTATTAGAATGCAGTCCAGCGGTGCAGCACCAGGTATTAGAATGCAGTCCAGCGATGCAGCACCAGGTATTAGAATGCAGTCCAGCGGTGCAGTACCAGGTATTAGAATGCAGTCCAGCGATGCAGCACCAGGTATTAGAATGCAGTCCAGCGGTGCAGCACCAGGTATTAGAATGCAGTCCAGCGGTGCAGCACCAGGTATTAGAATGCAGTCCAGCGGTGCAGTACCAGGTATTAGAATGCAGTCCAGCGGTGCAGTACCAGGTATTAGAATGCAGTCCAGCGATGCAGCACCAGGTATTAGAATGCAGTCGACTGCATTCTAATACCTGGTGCTGCACCGCTGCAGCTGTCATAAAATCATTAATTGGATAAATTATCAGTGAATTGTTTAATTTCGAACAGATAGAGGTGGTACAGCAAAACTGGCCATCCTGAAAAGTTGTACGTCGCTCGCCGCACCAGGTGTGCCGCCCCTGAGTAAGATAAAATTACTATGTATGAGGAAAGTATTCAAATAATTACAAATAAATTATAGTCTCAACTATGGCATGTCACAACCTGAGGTCTAGGGAACCTTTAGGAGTTCACTGACTTTGGGAATATACCTGTGTAAGCGCGTTTTGGGTATCCCGTCCCCATATCGCTAGTGTTTTAAAGCCCATGGACTCTAAAATCCTGGCGATTAGACGGGGGGTGGTTGCTAAACTCGCTTGCGCCGTCATTCTTTATCTTTTCAGAGGCGTGCCGAAGAAAAGAGGGTTAAAGTGCGGCAGGGGGTCATGGCATAAATTCCACCACCTATAGGGACAATAGAATAGGTGAAAGGGGTTAAATTTATTGTACCACACACTGGTGAAAGATATTTATGATATAAACTTTATAATCAACCCATAAGTAAAAATTAAATATTAAATGTTTCACATACCATGGATTAAAAAGAAAATACTTAAAATCAAGCAATTTAAATTAACGCTTTTACTCAACCACACATTTTGAAGATGAATCATCTCTAAAACTGCTTCTAGTTGAGTATATCACTAGATATTGAATATATAGAACATATATGCCTATCCAGTCATGGGTATATAAAATAACAATTAATTATAAGAATTTTTCTGGGTTTTTCTCATTAAACCTGTGTAATCATTACTTTGAGACTCCTTAAAATAACCGTCTAATCTCTAGGTCAGGGTTCCGCAAACTTTCATTTATATCAGGCCACATAATCTTAACAAAATTTTCCTCAGGCCGCAAACAATATCGATAAATTTTTCGAAATTTACACAAAACTATTATGTTGTTGTAATACTAGAACGAGTTGACTGAATTAGACCGAAATTCTAGCAGAAAATCTGATTTTCTAAGACTGGAATAAGACCGAATGGAATAAGACCGAAAAAAAATCAGGACTGGAATAAGACCGAATGGAATAAGACCGAAAATAATGAGTACTGGAATAAGACC
Organism: Hexactinellida sp. DTS-2022; assembly: GCA_028753945.1. Classification (NCBI taxonomy): domain Eukaryota; kingdom Metazoa; phylum Porifera; class Hexactinellida; species Hexactinellida sp. DTS-2022. Next base: position 1,080,737 of record JAPNXP010000012.1, on the reverse strand, counting down.
GAATGGAATAAGACCGAAAAAAAATCAATACTGGAAGAAGACCGAATGGAATAAGACCGAAAAAAAATCAGTACTGGAATAAGACCGAATGGAATAAGACCGAAAGGAAATAAGTACTGGAATAAGACCGAATGGAATAAGACCGAAAAAAAATCAGTACTGGAATAAGACCGAATGGAATAAGACCGAAAAAAAATCAGTACTGGAATAAGACCGAATAATATAAGGACTACTCTGAAATACGTATCTATTGGTAAGAATAAAAGTGAAACCTCGACTTTCTAAGCGTGAATTATGGTTCATTGAGAAAACACCCGACTATGTGATTAATGGAGAAAATACTCGCCTTTTTAAGTGTGATATATGTATCATGGAGAAAACACTGGCCACTCTAATTGTCTTTTATGGAGAATGGTTAAAACGCTCGCCTTTCTAAGTGTCTAATATTGATCAGGGTGAAAAGCAGCCCTTATATTTTTTCGGTCTTATTCCATTCGGTCTTATTCCAGTATTGATTTTTTTTCGGTCTTATTCCATTCGGTCTTATTCCAGTACTGATTTTTTTTCGGTCTTATTCCATTCGGTCTTATTCCAGTACTGATTTTTTTCGGTCTTATTCCATTCGGTCTTATTCCAGTACTGATTTCCTTTCGGTCTTATTCCATTCGGTCTTATTCCAGTACTGATTTTTTTTCGGTCTTATTCCATTCGGTCTTATTCCATTCGGTCTTATTCAGGTTTCCCGTTTAGAACTATACTAATTACTATACAAAAAGGCACAAAGGATTCTAGTAAAAAGGTTATACAGTTATGATAAAAGTAATTATAATAATATTTAATGAGAACTTGAGAAGGGTGGATTTGTCCTTATGTGTGGCCTGAAAGCCATTGAGCTATCAGGCCACACATAAGGTTGTTTCAGGCCGCATGCGGCCTGAAAAACCTAGTTTGCGGAAACCTGCTCTAGGTAAATTCTAATATTTTACAAACTTTTACCAATTTTGTCAATAACAAGAACAAATAAACATAATAGAAATTTGCGAGTGTCAAATTCGTATTCAGCATACTTGTTTACCTAGTATTAACATTTGGAAGTGAACAAATAACTGGATTAGATCTGGGATATAATCAATTTTTAACAACCCATAATATTTAGTCAAACATTTTCTATATAAGAATTACTCAATCTCGCCTAGGCGAGAATGAGTTTCAGGCGAAAATGAGACTCAATCTCGCCTGGTACTCAATTTCGCCTACAACATATCCGTTTCCATTGCTGCAATTAGTGACATTCGAGAAATTGAATCTGTTTTGCAGGAACTTGCTTTAAAATACAACTCTAGTTCTAATTGTGATTATCCCCTTAAGTTCGGTTGTGCATCCTTTGAAGATGTATGTCAATTATATAATTCAGAAAGAACAAGTTTATCCAAGTTAGTCCTCATTTGACTATGGAGTCATGTTTTCCGTCTAGCAATGAGCGTCAAAATGTCAAACTGGTTTTGAAAGTAGTTAACGAATTAACAATATCTGCGCTAACTATCCAGAATATAGAAAGAATACTCCAGAGTTTGTTGATACCCTTCTTACTGTTTGGAAATTATTCAACATTAACACACCATTTAAAGGAATACGTTTGAACGATAATTTCTATAGACCTTTGACTTTTAATGACGAGCGATTTCTATTTTTGACTCGTGTAGTTTTGGTTAGATGCTTGGCAAACTTTACCAGAAAAAATTGGCAAACTGAGTAAACAAACATACACCAGTTTTAGACATGCTTGTATTGCCTTACCACAAATTACCAATCATTTGACTCAATCTTGTGGCTTTACATAGTATGTGTTGTCCTCCTTTCTACAGACGGAACCCTTGGAACACCATTTCGGTCTACCGTATGATGTCGGGTTCTAATTATCACATCTATCTTCAAATCCTTGAACCGAGCGTCGACTTAAACTTTATAGCATAATCAAACATATTTTACTGATCATTAGCCTTTATTGCAGGCTATACTGTCCATCAGTACCTGAATCAAACAAAACCGTGTCATGTCTGTCTACTTTACTGCAGCGAATTGCTTTCTTGCAAACAAAGTTAAGAATTATAACTCGCTGGTTCTTTCAAAAAGTATAGAAAGCGTAAATTTAAGAAATTCTCTTAATTATGTGTCTACTTATTTGTATTTACCATGATTTGTATTACTCTGATATTCTTATTTCTATTATGTAGTTAAGTGTGTCGTGTGTCACTGCTAGAGCCAGAGAGAGAAAGAGGAGAGAGGAAAGAAAGCAAATAATTGTGTATTATTTACTGTATATTAATATTAGAAATTGTACTGTTTGTGTTTATTATTACTATTAAATTATGAAAATCCAATCACCGTTCTCATTACAGCTAATACTAATCACGGGCTAGCAGGGCTGAGTTATGTTTACGACCTAGAGACGTATAAAGAACTTAGTAGTTCAATATGGAAAACATTACAAAATTAAAATTTCCCATCTTCTTGTGCATCCCTGGTACATCTACTGTCAGGCCATATATAGAGTAGGCTATGGTTTATCTCGAATAATCTCGACAAATCCCATTTTAGAGGGTCGATGTGTGTATAATTATACTAGTGGAGTTGAACGAGGGGTCACTGGATAGGCCCACAATTTGAGAATGGAATGTTCGCACATTCCTGACATTTTTTGATACATTCCAGCATTGCTATGGAAAAAAATCCTCCAAATGTTGTCATGTGATACAGTGGAGCCTCCCATAACGGACACTCCAAATAGCGGACAACCTCTAAATAACGGACAACCCTCGTGGCACGGATTTATTTATTTAGCATATGTCTAATAGAAAAGCAACCTCTAAATAGCGGAAGGCTCTACTGTATATCAAATTGCTGGAAATTTAACGCTGAGTACAAATATGGTGATTAAAAGTTGATTAGATTTGATTTAAGAAAGTTAGTTACGAAAATGTCGGCGATTTACTATGAAATGGCCGACACTGCCACCCGTGTAAAAAAAATTCCCCAAACGGATTTTAGCGGATTTTGGGTATGTTATTCTACGAAAAATTCCGCTTCTAGTGATACTAAAATACGCTTTGTATGAATTTTTTCTAGGTTCAACCTTCCAACGACCAGACTAGTGCCCCGTACTGACAACCTACCTCCTTCCCAAGGAACTAGGGGACTATAAAAATATAACCAAAGCATTGGTGTATTCGCAAACACATTAAATAATTCGTGAATACACCAATTTCGCACTTGCATTGCAACTGGTATACTCACAAACTTATGTACTACCGCTTCCAAGGGTTTAAATAATATTATAAGCAATGTGTCTCAGGCCATCCTTTGTATTACAAAACTCCTGAGGCTACTCCTGAAGTTCTTATAACCCATATCCATTGTATCCAAAATAGTTACATTAATTAATTAAATATGTAATCGAACTCCATTATATAGAAAACCTAAAGTTGATATATGATGATTGTTAGAAACCGCTGAAGTAGTTACATTAGTTGTAAACTATGAGGTTTTATATAGTTAGTTGAACTTTATATAAATTATATAAAAATCTGCTATAGTTTCGTTTATAACTAGATGAGCAAAGGAATATTGTCTTTGTCAAGTGATGAGGATGCAGATATTGTAAACCCAGAAGATAAGAAGGGATTAGCAAACTTATTTGGAAACGACAGAATGTCTGCCGCTGGTCAGAAACCATCGCTACACTACACAGCTCCCAAACAGCCAAAGCCAGACAGGCACAAATCTCGAGACGGAGTTCAGGCGGTGATAATAGCAGTCGCGATATCAGCGCAGCAGTACGTAGACGGTCAGTATGTGAATAAAGACAGGGTATCGCTGGCCGTGCTCGGTAGCGCATCGAGCAAGGAGTACACGATAATAATATACAAGACACAGACAGACAGGCGACTCACTCTCAAAATAGAGGCCACACTCAACTTCAACGTGAAGGAAAACAACTTTGTCAATTTCTATGATGAAACGAGGCTGGCATGGGCTGTGAAGTTCGACTCAACAAAAGATTTGTACGAAGTAGCATTCGCAATTGCTTTGGCTAAGGCTCACATGACCGGACTGAGGACTCTCCTGTTACAGAACCTGCAGATAGGCGAGGGACAGACTGTGGCTACCGGGGACACGGTGGGTGTGTACTATGCCGCGTGGGTGTTCAGTAACGGCACAATTGTCAGGGATAAACCTTTTGACTCGAACGCAAATTCAGAAAAGATTTACAAGTTCAAGGTTGGAGATAAGACTGTTATACCTGGCTGGGAACAGGGAATGGTGGGAATGAAAAGAGGCGGGAAAAAGTTGATTCTGATTCCTCCCAAGTTAGCCTATGCAGAGAAAGGTGTCAAAGGTCGGATTCCTCCTAACGCGTGTCTCGTGTACGAAGTGGAGCTAGTCAAGGCTAAGTTCCTGTCTAAGGAGGCGGAGAGCCGAGACTTCCCTCTGCTGCCCAGCACGGAGGACTCGGACTCCAGCGCGAGTGCGCCCGACAGAGCGTCCGAGTACCACTCGGACGGGTCCGACGGCCCCAGTAAGGAGGCCATTATCAAACGGCTGGCTAAGGTAGCGCACCCTATTTTCCCTCCGAAACTCGCGCAAGAGTTTCCGCCCTCCCAGGATGCTTCGCCACAGGACCCGCGACCTGTCCTTTCGGAAGTTTCGGGGCGTAGCACCCCTGTCAGCGTAGGCTCTACCCCGGGTCCCTACCCTCCCTACGAACAGCACTACGCACAGCCTGACGCCTACTACTCGCATCCGCGCGCCTCCTACGCACACCAGACACCCTTCCCGCCCGCCCCGCCCCCCATATACCCGCCCCAGACCTCCACAGCTCTCGCGCCACTGTACCCCACCCAGCTGCAGTACTCCGCACACCAGGCCCTGCTGGCTCCTCAGCAGGGCCTGGTAGGACCCACCATAATACAGACCCAGCCGCAGCCTCAGGCCCCCCCTCAGGGCGTGGGGGTGGGGGAGTACAGTCAGCTGATGGCAGATACCAAAGTGGAGCTGGGAAAGATGAGTCTGAGGTTGGACGATATCGGTAAGAAAGTGGACTATCTGCACGAGAACACCACGAGATCCCTGGTCCCTGTTCAGCAGGAGTCTCAGCGGGGCGGGCTGTTGGACCCAGGAGTTCTGCTGCACAGCATCAATAAGATCGTGGATGAGAACACTCACCTGAAGCGCGAAGTTGTGGATAGAGACAGTCGGATGGAAGGCTTGAATCAGAGAATAAATCAGCTGTTACAGTCGAATCAGCGCTATGTAGAGCAGAGCCAACAGTTGCTGGAACAAAGGTCAGACTCAATGCACTCCATGGCATCGAACCAGCAGTCCAGACTCTCGCAAATAGAATTGGATAAGAATGAACTGATTGTAAAGTTTGAGGAAGCGAAGAGAAACCTGGACCAGAAGAACCTGGAGGCGACTGAGTACAAGAGTGAGTCTGAAGAGGTTAAGAGGAAGTACGATAATGTAATGCAGAAGATGGGCTTAGCAAAAGAGAAGTTCAGGGAGAAGGAGTCTGAGATTGAAGAAATAAAGTCGGATTGTGAACAGGCTAAAAGGGAATGCGAAAAGGCTAAATCTTCACATAATAAGTTTACTAGCGAAATTGAAGATTTGAGCTCCAATTTAGAAGAGCTGAGAGACAAAGTTAAACACGAGAGGAGTTTGAAGATAAAGCTGGATTCTAAACTGACCGGGTACGAAGACGAGATCTCTGAGCTGAGGGAAGAGACCGAGCAGCTCCAGAGGTCAGTGGAGGAGAGGAAGCGGAAGTTTCAAATGGAAAAACAGAAGTTACAGAGCGAAGTTGAAGAGCTGAGGAACACTCACGAAGAGGAAATTCAATCAATAAAGTCGCACCTGAACAGCACCAGCTCTGGCCCCTCCACCATTGAGGTTACGAAGATTGAGAGTAGCTGGAAGAGAAAGCTGGATCAAGCTGTTGCAGACACGGAGGCTAAGAACCAGGACCAGATAGAAGAACTGCAGTCAAATGAACACAAACTAACAGCGACTATCAATCGGTTAGAGAAGAAACTACACTCAACTCATAACTCTGATAACCAACTGAATGAACAGACAGAACAGATGCTAGAGTTACAAGATCAGCTGCGAGTAGCGCAGGAGAAGATCAATCGAGCTAAGGGGAAGGAGCAGGAGCTGAGCGAGCAACTGAACGAGTTTATCGAAAGAGAAGTGATTCTCAACGAGCGATTACACAAGACAGAAACTGACAACAGCTCACTGGGAGTCCAGTTAGAAGAAGCCAGAATTATGCTAGGTAATAAATCAGCTGGCTATCCGCCTGATGCCGGTATTAATAGAGATGAACTGGAAGCCAAGATAAAGCTTATAATGAATCAGCTGTTTCAGGTTATGAGGACAAAGTTCGACCTGAGCGAGTCTTACGACGGTCATTTCATTATCACTACAATAATGCAAACGATTAAGCAGGAGACAGTGAGGCAGCTGCAGCCCCCGGAGTCCGGCACTGAGAGCGAGCCGGAGCCGGAGTCGGACGCGTCTGGGGACAGGGAATCTATCCCCGATGAAGTCAAGGAAAACTCTGTGGTTGCAGAACAACCAGCTGATGTGGATAACGAGACTACTATAGTCGCCCCTCCCACTCAAGAATCGGAGACCACTCTCCCTTATAGCCCGCCTCCTCAACAAGCGTCCCTCCCTCTAGACTCTCCGCTAGATGCACACTTATCCAACCAGTACGTGCCCTCTTACGAGCCTGTTACAGAATCTCTCCCACCTGCTACCCACGATACTCCTGCCCAGGATAGTCTCAATCAGATCTCTAGCTCCCCGTCAGAGCCTCCGGCCCAACCAGCGGAGCCGCCCCCCATGCACGACCCTCTCCTGTCCTCTCCTCCTTCTTCGAACCCGCTATCCTCGAGTCCCCCGATCTACTCGATATCTCCCCCTGCATCCAACCCTCTCTCGCCGCCACCAAAAGCGATACCGAACCCACTACTCGGCGGGGACAGCTGCTCAGAGAGCGACTTTTTCTTGCCTCCCAGTTCAAGAAAAGAAGAGAAACCTCTCCCCTCTGAATCCACTGTCAAGCAGAAGCAGCCGGGAAGTTCGGCTCTCTTCAGCGATGATGAAGGCGACGAGTTCGACTGGCTTAACTGATATCGGTAGTTACTATAACTACTTGTATGATGCCTTCTCCGTATTTCGATAAGTGAAATATATACTTAAATTATATCGTGGTGTTAAGATATTCGTAATTGCTCAGTTTATAACTCAAATTGGATTGATGTCTCCATATGTTTTATTATATTGATGTAAATATAGTGTTCCTTATATTGTACTGAATGTTATTTGTCAATAAATATAAATAACTTGTTTGCTACTCAATTGTGTTTTGGATAATTGTCACAAGGGTGGGAAGTTTCAGAGTTGCCGTGGGAATGGGAAATACCCATGGGGATTCCCATACCCATGGGATGGGAATGGGAAAGGTTTTTTCCCTGTGGGGATCCCCATTGGATATTCGAAAATGGTTTCATTAGCTCATTCTTAATTAATATAGGCTTTACTACTTTTTGATACGAATCTGCTTTAATAATTAAATGAGTTTTTATGTATATACGAGCCCTTCGGTCTCGGTCGCTTTGCGACTGATCGGTGCTACGCACCTCAAGTTAACGGCCGCTACGCGGCCTTACTCCTCACTAAACAATTGATTACATAGTTAGTAATATTTGTCATAGTTATATACTTATAATAAGCGTTGAAAGTTAGCTTCTAGGTTGATTTTGAATCTTCATTAATTTGTTTACCTATTTTCTGTAAACAACAAAAACAAATATTCATATTTGAAATCTATGAATGCGAAATTCGTATCCAGCATACTTGTTTACCTATAATACCCGTTGAAAGCTAACTTCTAGGTTGATTTTGAATTTTCATTAATATGTTTACATATTTGCGTCAACAACAACAACAACAAATATTCATACGTATTACAAATTTATAAACGCGAAATTCGAGTTCAGCATACTTGTTTACCTATTATAACATTTGTTTACATATTATAACATTTGGAAGTTAGTTTTTATCTCAGTTATAAATGCTGTTTCTACTCCCCCATCACTTTAATACAATCCGGACAAACACACACACACACACCCAGTGATTGTCCTTATATCATGGTTTTTGTCCTTATATCCAAAAAGTGTCCTTATATGCTAAAGTTTTGTCCTCGTATCATATGAATCAGGGACAGTTTTTTACGATCTAGGGACATCGACATGGACACACACACACACACACGCAGGTAAATGTCCTCATATCCGGTTTTTGTCCTCATATCCAAATTTTTGTCCTCATATCCAAGTTTTTGTCCTCACATCTAGCATCTATAGATACGAGGACAAGTTTTTGCGATATGAGGACATCCTCCTGCACACACCCACACACACACACACACACAAACAAACAAACAAACAACAATCGAGATTTAATAATACGAGCCCTTCGGTCTCGGTCGCTTCGCGACGGATCACTCTCTCACAAAGGTCGCTTCGCGACCTTTGTTCGTTCGTATTAGACACTACGCAAAACAATTAACGGCCGCTTCGCGGCCTTACTCTCCTCAAATATAACTCATATTAAATAAGTTAAGCCTGTGACTGGTAAATTACACGTACTCAATTCAGTATGCTGCTATTTGGGACCCCAGTATGTCAAGTAATTAATTAATTCATTCATGTTATTTACTAACCCAGGATTTTAACAGCATAGTAGTAAATTGTTTGTAAATAGTTGAATTACTTTGATGGTAATATTATGCTTATGTGATTGACGTAAGCTAAATACGAATAGAAATAAACTGATGGAAGCCAAACTGGATTAATCAAGTATGCAATTTCGGAAATAATGTAGGTGAGATTAAATCATCAAACCTCAATATGTGCAATGACGCAGCAATTGTAGGTTACATTTTTGTTATTGCCTGGCTCAGATTAAATGCGAAAATTATAAAAATTTCTAGAGACATGCAACACATTCTGTTTTATAATGTGACAAAATTGTTTGACGATTGAATCAAAAATGTAAGAGCTGAATCCAAATTAGTTCGTACGTGACGTCACAATCCCATAAATCGGTATACGTGTGTCTCATTTCATGTTGTCTTGCCATCTAAAATTGTGGCCGAATCGGATAAGAACTGAAAGAGGAATTCCCAAATATGTGCGTTTATGACGTCATAATCCCGTTATTTTGTTTAGAAAACCAATAGATCGTTGTCGCAGTACAAAATTACCCCTGTATACAAATTTTCAGCTTTCTGGGACTCGTAGTCTTTTCAATTAATTCTGGACAAACACACAAACACACACACACACAAACAACAATTCCGCTTTTAATATACAGATAGATTATACTCCCTATTCAGTTTGAATAATTACTGTGCCGACTATACTATAGTATAGTGGCCCAGTATTGGTCTTAGTGCTTTGGTTTGTTTGTTTTTTTCTCCGTGTCGCCTCCCCAGGCTAAACCATAAGTGCTAGAGCTCTGAGATTTTCAGGATAGGTGTCTGGTTGTTGATTAATGTGCACTTCGTGGCCTGATTTTTAAATTTCGACTTGGGAAATTTTTTAACGGGACTTTTAGCTTTTTTTGTCCCACAAGAAAATAAATGCAATAACAACAATTTTTTTGAATCATTAGTATCAGAAAAGTATTTTGCAACTGATAGCTCTTCACGATTTTATTAATCCGTCCTCATTTTCCTGAGAATTAGGCTCAAAGTTGCCACAATTCACCCTTAACTTTCTAAAATCGTAAAATCATTAATATTCAATTATGCAATAATTTCGTGGTTTCGATGAAGATCTACTACTTATGAATAATTCAATTGATTCAGTGTTATTTCTATTCAAGTTATTGTTATTGTGCCGACTATACTATAGTATAGTGGCCCAGTATTGGTCTTAGTGCCTTGGATTTTATTTTTACTGTGCCGACTATACTATAGTATAGTGGCCCAGTATTGGTCTTAGTGCTTTGGTTTTTTTTTTTTTTTCTCCGTGTCGCCTCCCCAGGCTAAACCATAAGTGCTAGAGCTCTGAGATTTTCAGGATAGGTGTCTGGTTGTTGATTAATGTGCACTTCGTGGCCTGATTTTTCAATTTCGACTTGGGAAAATTTTTAACGGGACTTTTAGCTTTTTTTGTCCCACAAGAAAATAAATGCAATAACAAGAAAAAATTTTCGAATCATTAGTATCAGAAAAGTATTTTGAAACTGATAGCTCTTCACGATTTTACAAATCCGTCCTCATTTTCCTGAGAATTAGGCTCAAAGTTGCCACAATTCACCCTTAACTTTCTAAAATCGTAAATTCATTAATATTCAATTATGCAATTATTTCGTGGTTTCGATGAATATCTACTATTTATGAATAATTCAATTGATTCAGTGTTATTTCGATTCAAGTTATTGTTGATATTATAATCACAATAAAGAATTCTAGTATATATGAATAATAAATTTACATTCAATAGCTATTACTATACAAATCAATTTCTGATATCATAGTTACAATAATTTATTCTATTTATATGAATAATTCAATTTGATTCAATAGTATATAAATCGATTTCTAGTACAATAGTTGTATTAAAGTTTTCTCCTATATGAAAATTCAATTTCACTCAACAGTTATTCAATTTCAGAACGATTTCTGATTTTCAAACAATGGATTAATGAGATGGAATATCTATTTGTATAAATATTTGTCTATTTGTGTGCTTGGTGCCCGAAATGTATTAGAGTGTAGGGGGGGGGGTTATAAAGCATTTACGTATAATGGAAATATAAACTTAATCCCATATGTCATTCAAAGTAAGCGAGTATGTTGATTTAAATTTTAAAACGATGACTGATATACAAACAATGGATTAATGAAATGGAATATCTATTAAATGACTATTCGTCTGTGTGCGTGTTTGGTGGTCGAATTGTATTAGAGTGATAGGGGGTTATAATAGGAATATAAACTAGATCCCTTTTGTCATTCTAAGTAAACAAGTATGCTGATTTCCAATTTTAAACAGTATATTAATATTCAATGGATTAAAGCAAATTAAATTAAATTGGAAATTTGTTTACTTAACTTAACTCAACTCAACTCACATTGCTAAAATAATTAACTATTTATATCATTTATTATCTATACATAATGAATGAATGACATTAAACCCAAGATGGTTCAAGATAGAAATAATTTAAAATCAACAATGGTTCCTTTGTCCCGCACAACTTGTTAAATGAGACTAAACACTATGAGGCGTTCATGACATGGCGAAAAAAATCCAAAATTGCAGCTGTGCCGACAGCGTGTTCCTTTGGAGGCACTATCAATAAACCACCACCAAAATATAGTGCCACAAAAGGAACATGCGTCGGCACAGCTGCAATTTTGGATTTTTTTTTAATATATTTCTCCGTGTCGCCTCCCCAGGCTAAACCATAAGTGCTAGAGCTCTGAGATTTTCAGAATAGGTGTCTGGTTGTTGATTAATGTGCACTTCGTGGCCTGATTTTTCAATTTCGACTTGGGAAAATTTTTAACGGGACTTTTAGCTTTTTTTGTCCCACAAGAAAATAAATGCAATAACAAGAAAAATTTTAGAATCATTAGTATCAGAAAAGTATTTTGCAACTGATAGCTCTTCACGATTTTATTAATCCGTCCTCATTTTCCTGAGAATTAGGCTCAAAGTTGCCACAATTCACCCTTAACTTTCTAAAATCGTAAATTCATTAATATTCAATTATGCAATTATTTCGTGGTTTCGATGAATAACTATATTTATGAATAATTCAATTAGATTCAGTGTTATTTCGATTCAAGGTATTGTTGATATTATAATCACAATAAAGAATTCTAGTATATATGAATAATTAATTTACATTCAATAGCTATTACTATACAAATCTATTTCTGATATCATAGTTACAATAAGTTATTATATTGTAAATGAATAATTCAATTTGATTCAATAGCTGCTACTATATAAATCGATTTCTAATACATAGTTGTATTAAAGTTTTCTCCTATATGAAAATTCATTTTCACTCAACAATTATTCAATTTCAGAACGATTTCTGATATTCAAACAATGGATTAATGAGATGGAATATCTATTTGTATAAATATTTGTCTATGTGTGTGCTTGGTGCCCGAAATGTATCAGAGTGTAAGGGGGGGTTTATACCGCATATATAATGGAAATATAAACTTAATCCTATTATTATTATGTCATTCAAAGTAAACGAGTATGCTGATTTCAATTTTAAAAAGATTACTGATATACAAACAATGGATTAATGAAATTGAATATCTATTAAATGACTATTCGACTGTGTGAGTGTTTGGTGCCCGAATTGTATTAGAGTGATAGGGGGTTATAATGGGAATATAAACTTAATCCCTTTTGTATTCGAAGTAAACAAGTATGCTGATTTCCAATTTTTAACAGTGTATTAATATTCAATGGATTAAAGCAAATTAAATTAAATTGGGAATTTATTTACTTAACTCAACTCACAATGGATAACATTGCTAAAATAATTAACTAAATAATATAATTTATTATCAATACATAATGAATGAATAGCATTAAACTCAAGATGGTTCTAGATAGAAATACACTTCAAATTCAACAATCGTTCCTTTGTCCCGTAACAACTTGTTAAATGAGTCTCAACACCATGAGGCGTTCATGACATGGTGAAAAAAAATCCAAAATTGCAGCTGTGCGACAGCATGTTCCATTGGAGGCACTATCAATAGACCACCACCAAAATATAGTGCCACCAAAGGAACATGCGTCGGCACAGCTGCAATTTTGGATTTTTTTTTTGATATTATAATCACAATAAAGAATTCTAGTATATATGAATAATTAATTTACATTCAATAGCTATTACTATACAAATCAAATTCTGATATCATAGTTACAACTTACAATAAACTATTATATTGTAAATGAATAATTCAATTTGATTCAATAGCTGCTACTATATAAATCGATTTCTAATACATAGTTGTATTAAAGTTTTCTCCTATATGAAAATTCAATTTCACTCAACAGTTATTCAATTTCAGAACGATTTCTGATATTCAAACAATGGATTAATGAGATGGAATATCTATTTGTATAAATATTTGTCTATGTGTGTGCTTGGTGCCCGAAATGTATTAGAGTGTAAGGGGGGGGTTTATAAAGCATTTATAGTGGAAATATAAACTTCATCCCATATGTCATTCAAAGTAAGCGTGTATGCTGATTTCAATTTTAAAGCGATGACTGATATACAAACAATGGATTAATGAAATGGAATATCTATTAAATGACTATTCGTCTGTATGCGTGTTTGGTGCCCGAATTGTATTAGAGTGATAGGGGGGGTTATAAACGCATTTATAATGGAAATATAAACTTAATCCCTTTTGTCGTTCTAAGTAAACAAGTATGCTGATTTCCAATTTTTAACAGTATATTAATATTCAATGGATTAAAGCAAATTAAATTAAATTGGGAATTTGTTTACTCAACTCAACTCACAGTGGATAACATTGCTAAAATAATTAACTATTTATATCATTTATTTTCTATACATAATGAATGAATGGCATTAAACGCAAGATGGTTTAAGATAAAAACAAAATTCCAATTTATCAATGAATCCTTTGTCCCGTAATAACTGGTGCCCGAATTGTATTAGAGTGTTAGGGGGGTCTAAAACGCATTTATAATGGAAATATAAACTTAAACTCAAGATGGTTTAAGATAGAAAGAAGCATGAAATTTATCAAACGTTCCTTTGTCCCGTAACAAATTGATAAATGGGTGTAAACACCATGTGACGTTCATGACATGGCGAAAAAAATCCTAAATTGCAGCCTGTGTCAACAGCATGTTCCATTGGAGGCACTATCAATAGACCACCACCAAAATATAGTGCCACCAAAGGAACATGCGTCGGCACAGCTGCAATTTAGGATTTTTTTAATCTAAATTGTAGTTGAACACTTCTGAAAACAAATTACTTATATGGAGCTCAGTTACTGGTAACTGAACTGCCATATAAGGAATAGGAATCCCATGGGGATTCCCACAGGATTTTTATTGGAATGGGATGGGAGTGGTCCATTCCCACGGCAACCGTGGTGGAAACAGCTAGGCTGTTAACAGCAAACAGCAATTTATGCTGTCAATAGCAATTATTGATCTTTCTCATTCTTACATATATGTAAAAGGAATTTCTATTTTAATGACACAAAATTGTTGAAGGAAATATTTCTTGGATATAAGTAAAGTATGGGGAGTGATTACACATACTACAGCGAGGAGTCAAAAATGTCGGTAACAGCAACTAATTAGCTCTAACAGCAAATATGAGCTGATAACAGCAAATTAGAGTTGTTAACAGCAAATAAGAGCTGATAACAGCAAATTAGAGTTGTTAACAGCAAATAAGAGCTTTTAACAGCAAACGAATCTGAATCGAAATTTCTGAATCTAATCGAAAGGAACTGAATCGGAATTTGAAATGTTGAAGCAGCATCTGATTGCTAGATTAATGTCGAGTTCTCAACAATTCCCGAATGTTAAGGGGAAATCTGGTTTGTTCTCCGGCAGGAATTGCATGAATACATGCAAGGCATTTTACTCCTATGCATGGGTACTGATGTTCAACTATGGAAGCTAGGAGCTTAGACTGGCATAGACGTTGTCTCTATATTGCTACCTATATCGATTGCAATAATTGGAGACTAGTCCAGGGCCGGATTAACAGAGGTGGAGGCCCTGGGGCAACCAGTGTTGTGGAGGCCCCTAACTCCTTCCACCAGAGTGGACCATGGGTCATGGGCAGGGTCGGCAGAAGAGGGGCGGCCTGGGCCGCCCCACTTTTTCTGTGATTTTTTGGTACTCTGAAATTTCGCGGGGCTGTTTATTTACTCTGCAATCCTCACAATTATCATCATAATACAAGGCCGCCCCACCTCTCACGAGCTTCCGCCGGCCCTGGTCATGGGTCATGGGTCATGGGTCAGATGGGTCACTTAAATTGATGGGTCATGGGTCACGGCTGTGACCCATGACCCATGATCCATTTGGAATTCCAGTTATAGAACGAATCAAATTTACCCAGAAACATTACAGGGTATTTCTTTGGTATTAGGAATCTACCAAAATTAGTTGATTGACAAGCATCATACATTATACATATATTGTGTTACATAATGTTTGGATATTAAAAATAGATATTTAAAAAGGTCAATGGATAACACGTTGGGTCAATGGGTCACTCAATGGGTCATGGGTCACAAATGCGATGGGTCAGATGGGTCATGGCCTCATGGGTCACCAATGTTGACCCATGATCCACTCTGCCTTCCACTACAATTTGTCCAGTGAAAAATGAAGTACAACTTTGGTGGTGGAGGCCCTGGGGCAGTTGCCCCGGTTGCCCATGGGTTAATCCGGCCCTGGACTAGTCCCTATGTATATCCATACTCAGCTAACATTTCCAGTAGTATGTGACGGAGAATTTTTTTGTCCAATTGACCTATTTATTTCACAACTTAGGCGACAAAAAACGATTTCTACTGTGTAGTAGACACTGTACTGTTGCTTTCGAAGTTTCGATAAAAAGTGCAATAATGCAATGACAGATGTTATACTTTACCTAAGATGCAATTGTTTAATACTTATGTAATACAGTAGATGTCGGATATAAGCACACCGGTTATAAGAACATATCGGATATAAGCACACTATGTGGAAAACGGTTGCCATATTATACCCAATATAATTTATGTCGGTTATAAGAACATGTCGGTTATAAGCACATCAAGTGCAGTTCCCGACGATGTGCTTATAACCGGCATCCACTGTCTTCCATTTTAATGATAAATATCTAATAATAGTGTAAATAACCAATTAGAAATGTCGTGTGGTTAATTACTTATAAAATATTCAAATTTAAATAAAACACTTCGCTTGCTAGTTCGCTTCCCCACGACCACAAAACGCTAGCGATATAGGGACCCCACGATCACAAAACGCTAGCGATTTAGGCTCCCCGTCCCTATATCGCTAGTGTTTCAGGGACCCAGAGGGCCCAAAACGCTAGCGTTTTAGGGACGGGGATCAATAAATCGCTGGATACCCAAAACGCGCTTACACCGTTCCAAATTAACAATATAACGGTCTGGACCGGTTCATAAGTCTGGACTCATCCTAGATTGGACAAACGATCAGGCTCCAATCCGTTATTTCCCATTGTTTACAAGCACAAAAGTGTTAAGTTTCTTATAAATACAAGTGGAGATAATTAGCCACTCTACTATGCGGTCTGTAACTGTCCAAATAATGGATATATTGGTCTGGAACAGTACATCGGTCTGGACCGGTTCATGGTCTGGACCGGTCCAGACCGATCCAATATTTTGATCATACGGTCTGGACCGTCCAGAAAAAAATCATGACGGTCCGGTCCATGAAATTTCCGGACCGCTGCATCTCTGGTAACCAAGTAGGGTGTTATCCAGGCGTGCTGGGCGCGCCTAAAGGAGCGTAATTTGGCAGGATTTTTATCTAGGCGTACAAAAATCGATTCTAGGCCTCAATATCGAGAGTTGCTCCCATATACTTAATACAAGATGACTAATCTAGGCGTACAAAATGGAAACTGAACGAGCTCTAACAAAATCTAGGAGCGGAGTAATTTTTTCCTGGATGAAAGCCTGTTAAACCAACCATGAATTTTTACCAATTATACATGACCTAGGACACAATACTTTGACATAATGCAATCATAATCATTGTACTTACTTTATAGGAATTAAAAGATTATCATAAGATCCTCAAGTTGATAATCGTGCAACTACCTCTTACAGACCTCAAGGGAAGGATCACAACAAAAATATTAATTAATTAATTTAGTTTAGAAGTCATTATTGTCCAATTTCTTCGAGAATTACAATTTAATAATTAGGTCACTTTGTTCGACCTCATTATTCGATCAAGCTTTTAACTAAAGTGATGCATTATATGTGCTGTGCAAATATGAATAACTGTTTTAGGTTGCATTTTTGATTCCGAGATTTGCAACGAGGTGTTAGTAATTTGCCAACAAGATTTCAGGTAATTTTCCAAATTTTCGTGGTTAAAACTTTGACAGGCACTATGCAACATCGCCCAACTAAAGTCCACCTCTATATGTGCTGGAGTAAATTCCCTATTAAGTACTTTTTTCACAGTATACTGCCATCTATTTAAGAAATGTGTAATCTCAACATTTGTGTGATCACTACTCAACATTTCAGCAAGGGGTATTGGACTTATTTTTGCTTCAGGATGTCTGATAGTTAAAGCATAATAGAGAAAAATTTTTGACCTTTGTCTAATTTGCGAACAACTGAGCCAGTCGCGTCTAGGTGTAGAAAAATTCTCTTTGATTGGAATTGTTTCAACAGAAGTATTTGCTCTTCACTATAGAGGTGAATTTACTGAATTACAATTATATAATTGGTTCTCTGGATAAGCTTTGGATATAACCATTTAAAATATTTCCTTTTATGGAAATGTCATAAGTTTTCTTTGTGCTAACAATATCAAGCCACAAATCGCTATTCAACCGTTGTCTAGATAATTCCTGTGATTTTATCTTTCGTAGAACACTTTGTGAATGTATGTTGTTGAAATTACCATGCTTTGCGCTAGACAAAATTTCAGAACTTTTGAATTGGTCATAGTGATATTTAATGGGAGAAGATGAGGATATTTTCAGAGTCAGTTCCTTCCTTTTTGCACCAGTAATGTGGGGACTATGTGACGTTCTATTATCGAAATGTTGAGAAGATATTGAACCGTTTACTAGGAAGTTTACTTTCACACTATCCACCCAATTTTCTGGTGCTCTATCAATCCAAAATTTTAGTGTAATGCAGTTTGTGAATTTGCAATTTGCTTCAGCAATTAGAAAGTGACATTTTAGACTTTCGTACTTTACGTTAATTCGGTGGTATTTAAACAGCAACACGCAGAGTGGGTAAAATTCTTCTAATTTTCGAGTAAAAATATTAGTCCATTCGGGTTGCAACTTTCCATATGCAAATTGTAGCTCTACTTGGCACCATTCTAGATAGATTAAATGAAACTTTGAAGCACTGCACTCAATTTCACATGGATTATCTTTAAGGATCCATGTGGTCGATTCATGAAATGTTTTTAATGGAACTATCTGAGAAGAAATATTAGAAAAGGAAGCAGATTTGGAATCTATATTTTCATTCGCATCCGAATAACCTGTTTCCTTCAGAGTTGTGGGAATTTTAGAGTTGAGATTGTTGTTTTGTGTGTTTAAATTAGTTAATGAAGTTTTGTGTTCCAATACAGCCGTTCTAAATCGATTTTGAACATTGCATCTGTTATTGACCACAAATTCTAATCTTACCTCTGTACTTGCTAATTTTTCTTAGAAAGATTAACCTTGATAACTCACCCCAGATTGAGCTAGGGTTGCGCCAATTATTGAGTTTTAAGTTATCATCAATTTCAGACAAACTGTAATCTAATTTGATCAGAGCTTTTACCCTCAAATCTGATATATCCCTATGTCTATTTTCATTTTCATCTATATAAAGAAAATCGTTAGTCATTATACTATTATCTAGGACATTAGCCCATTGCGAAAAAAAAGATCGCCGATCTCGATCACGATAGTTTTTGAGATAATTTCTTATTACCATTGTGTATATCTATATTATTAAATCTCGATTGTTGTTTGTTTGTTTGTGTGTGTGTGTGTTTGTTTGTCCGGATTGTATTAAAGTGATGGGGGAATAGAAACCGCAATTAATATTGGGATTTAAATTAACTTTTAAATGTTATAATGGGTAAACAAATGTTATAATAGGTAAACAAGTATGCTGAACACGAATTTCGCATTTATAAATTTCTAATATGAATATTTGTTGTTGTTGTTTACACAAAATAGGTAAACAAATTAATGAATATTCAAAATCAACCTAGAAGTTAGCTTTCAACGGCTATTATAGGTAAACAAGTAGGCTGAACACGAATTTCGCATTAAAAAATTCTAATATGAATATTTGTTGTTGTTGTTTACACAAAATAGGTAAACAAATTAATGAATATTCAAAATCAACCTAGAAGTTAGCTTTCAACGGGTATTATAGGTAAGAAAGTATGCTGAACACGAATTTCGCATTTATAAATTTATAATATGAATATTTGTTGTTGTTGTTTACACAAAATAGGTAAACAAATTAATGAATATTCAAAATCAACCTAGAAGTTAGCTTTCAACGGGTATTATTGGTAAACAAGTATGCTGAACACGAATTTCACGTTCATAAATTTATAATATGAATATTTGTTGTTGTTTTTTACACAAAATAGGTAAACAAATTAATGAAAATTCAAAATCGACCTAGAAGTTAGCTTCTGACGGGAATTATTGGTAAACAAGTTAAAACTATGGAAAATGGTAGAAAGAGATGTATATAACGTCCCTATCTACCATTTCCATGGCAGAAAGGGTGAGGAGTAAGGCCGCACAACGGCCGTTAACTTGAGGTGCGTAGCACCGATCAGTCGCAAAGCGACCGAGACCGAAGGGCTCGTACAAAATGAAATGTTAATTAGAATTTAATTTCCTTCTAAATGTAATAGAAATTTTAATGACCAACCAGCAACATTCATTATGATAATTCTATATGTTAATAACAGTTATGATCATAATTATAAATCTTAGGAAAGAGCTGATAATCTAAGCGCTTTATAGCTTATGAGATTTTCAAAAGATCGGAATGTAAGGATCGAAATTTAGGGAGGAGAATGATCGAGATCTCCAATTTGATCCTCCTGTAAATATGTTCGCCATCCCCCTACGATCGTTAGAAAAGGATCGCGATAATGATCGCGCGACCTAATGCCCTACTATTATCCATTAAGTGAATCAACCATCTCAGAAACCAACCTGAAGAAATGGGTCAAGGATTAGCTTCAACATCGCCACAGCCAGGGGCGGCGCCAGCACAGCCCCCTTGGGGGGGCGAAAGGGGGCCGGACCAATGCACTTGAGGGGCAAACCCAACAGTTTAAACATTCCAAAAATTCACAATCAAACCAAAATCGATATTTTAATGATAAACTTATTTAAATACTGATAACCTTAGTTAAATACTATGTCCTATAATAGTATACGGTGAGGCATCTCAGCAAAACAGCTAATTATGAACTCCCTGTCCAAGGCGTATAGCATTTCCGCATTAACATTAAGTACTCTTATATCAGTAAGCGAGTTCCCGCCCCCTACAGGGGGGACGAATCAAAAGCGCGGGGCCACAGCACATCATTCACACTGAAGATGCGATCCAAACAAAACATAAAATAGGATTATTAAGTAGATTGCAAAATTGGAAAGACATAAAAACAAACGTCGATTAGAATTGTGTGTATAAAGAAATATTTTTAACAAATTTATTCACTTTCTGGATTATATAGCAAGGAATTACATATATAATAAGAAGCCAGAGAAAAAACATAAACCACAATGTTGATAAAAGTAAGTGTAAATATCTAAATGTAAGTGTTGATTGTCCAAGATTTTAGCTTGAAGAAATCATCTAAGTGCAGAAGAAAAAAATGTGCCATTATAGCACTTTAGGAAGAAGAATCTTCTAAACACACATGTTTGGATAATTTATAAGCAATTGGTTGAATAAATAGAAATATATTTAGTATGATACGATCCAGGAATGGGAACTTAGTATGAGAGGTGGTTATACAATTTACCCATTAAAAAAGAAAAAGCCCCAAACTAGATTAAGGTCCTCAAGAAATGTCATGTTAATTGAATGGAAAGTGACTGATTCTGTAAGTGTTAAGCTGTGTTCGAAATCCTCTATGGAGATTTTGTATTGTAAAATTTGCAATGTCATTGTGGCAAATATAGGTGTGATATGGGTTAGCTTTTGGAAATAGCAAAAGCCCCAACCTAGATTAAGGTCCTCAAGAAATGTCATGTTAATTGAATGGAAAGTGACTGATTCTTTAAGTGTTAAGCTGTGTTCGAAATCCTCTATGGAGATTTTGTATTATAAAATTTGCAATGTCATTGTGGCAAATATAGGTGTGATATGGGTTAGCTTTTGGAAATAGCAAAAGCCCCAACCTAGATTAAGGTCCTCAAGAAATGTCATGTTAATTGAATGAAAATTGACTGATTTTTTAAGTGTTAATTAAGTTGTACTCATATTTCGCTGCTGGAACTCGTTGGTAACTTCACACCAGGGTTGCCAATCCAATCCCATCCAATCGATAATCCAATCCAATCGATGCAAATTTGGCAATCGATATCGATAAACTATCCAATCGATGATATGATCTGAAAATCCAATCGATAATCGATAAAAATCATCGATTATCTATCGATTATATATTAATTTTCAATCGATAGTTTATTTATTTTCAAACGATTATTTATTTATTTTCTATAAATTTTTATCGATTATTTATCGATTATTTGTCGATTTTATATCGATCATTTATCGATAATTCATCGATTTTTTATCGATAATTCATCGATTTTCTATCGATAATTTATCGATTGTGTGTAAATTATTTTAATTTATGGAATATAAATTTAGGGTTATTTTTCTTGTCTCCATGATTAAGAAATATGTACACTACCCGGCAAAAAGTAATTGAACAACAATATCATGAATTTATACATTTAAGTTTATAGCAACATTATTAATAACATCTAGAGATGCTTCAATATGGATATTTACATACCGCGATAGCGGCGATAACGTATATAAAGTATAAGCAAATAGCGAAAATTTGAATTTACTTTTTATGGAGGTGTTTAACTTATTAGTTATAATTTTGTCATGTTTTTCCATGCTTATTTGTCCAAACAAATAAATATATTAATATTATTCGTCTTACTCGTAAATCGAAAAAAAATCGAAAAAAAATCGATAATCGATAAAAATCCGTCGATAATTATCCAATCGATGAAAACTTTGGGCAATCCAATCGATACTAAATTCAGCAATCGATAATCGATAAGTTCTCTCGATTGGATTGGATTGGCAACCCTGCTTCACACTCGTTAATAATGATGATGATGAGTGATTCGTATTTTAACTGAAGAATACATATAAATTCCAAATGGGTCATGGACTCATGGGTCATGGGTCACGGAGCCGTGACCCATTGATTTAGGTAACCCATCTGACCCATGGTCCACTCTGATGAGGAACACACTTTCAGAGGTTACAGATATACAATTCGATGGGACTTTCTATACGGTTCCAGTCCAATTCTATCAATTATGGACGATATTCATAGCTGTTGGTAGACATACACTTCCTGCTGTCCACTGTTTATTGCGGGCAAGACGCAAGAATTATACAAAGCAGTTTTAGCGATTTTTAACGCTTTCAAAGAAGTATTTCTTCATATCAGCAATTTCGCATGGTGGTTTAATTATCAGGCACGGATCTAGGATCATTTTAAAGGAGTGGTTGTCATTTTATAAAAACATAAATCAAAAGGGAGATGCAACCCCCAAACCCCCCCCCCCCCCACCTGGATCCGCCACTGATTATAGCCAACGTATTTGGGCGAAAACCCCAAAAACTTGCCTTAGTAATGCTTTCAAAAATAATCCTGAAATAACAAGATTTATTCGACAACTGATGGCCATACCCTTTTTGCCTGCATCTCTTTTATACCCAACATTCACATTGATCCCTACACCAACTCTAGAAAATGCAGAAGCAGTTCTTTTGACAAAGTTAAAGAATTATGTCAGAAGGAATTGGTTGAATCAAACACCCTCTGTGGAATTATCAATCTATGAGTTGAGTATTACTACCAATAATGGTCCGAGAGCTATCATTCGAAACTAAATCTAGGATGTGGACAATGAACGATCGGGAAGAGAAATTAGTCGAAGCAGGAAAACAACTAGTGTAAGAAATGAAGAACAAAGGGCGTTTTTTAAACATAAACTTAGTCTTGGAGAGTTTACACCATGGGAGTTTTGCAAGCGATTAGTCATACGATTGGCACCATTCCAATTCTACACATTCAAATTAGCGATTCGGAAAATTCTGGTGATGACACGGAGGAGCAAAACACCAATACTTCTGAGCGTTTATGTGTAGTATGCCTCCCGCCTGCACAACAACTTGGAACTTCATGCCCTACAAGCATGCGAACTTTTGCAGCGATTATAGTCTGCAAGTCATTGAACTCGACCGAGGATGTCCAATTTTCCGATCCAACAAAGACACACGTTTCGAAATATTCACAGATTAATTTATTACTTATATTAACAACTTATTATTATTATTTACTCTCATTAGCAATATCATATTCATGCATGAAACCACTATTATTGAATATAGTGAAATCTCGTTTAATCTAAGCTTCGATAGTCAGATATATCGATATACTATAATATAAAAGTTTGTTATTCTCATATCCCGGATAAATATATAGATCAGAAATATGGACAAATGACAATATTCCAAATTACGATTCGGACAAATGACAATATTCCAAATTACGATTCGGACAAATGACAATATTCCAAATTACGATTTGTACAAATGACAAAATTCCAAAATACGATTTGTACAAATGACAGTATTCCAAAATACGATTCGGACAAATGACAATATTCCAAATTACGATATGTACAAATGACAATATTCCAAATTACGATTTGTGCAAATGACAATATTCCAAAATACGATTCGGACAAATGACAATATTCCAAAATACGATTCGGACAAATGACAATATTCCAAATTACGATTCGGACAAATGCCAGTTAAAGCATTTCGGACAAATGACAACTAAGAAATTCGGACAAATGCAGCTCCCACATCTCATGGTAGTTAAAATCTCATACAACAGTCCATTACAATATCACAATCAAATTCTTGCTATTCCTTTATAAATTGGTTATCCATGTGGTTAACACGCAATTATATTGAGAATAGATCTTGAGAAAAAAAGGTGAGAAAGAATAACAAATGGTAGTAGGAATCTCATGGTAGTAAGAATCTCATAGCAATTTGTCATCCATGATCCTTGTATTCAAAGTAGTAAGAATCTCATGGTAGTAAAAATCTCATACAACAGTATACTACAATTGTACTGGCATGGCGCACCTACAAACCAATTTTTATCTCTTTATATATAAAGGTGTGGCCATTTGCCCCGTATACGGTCAACAAAACAAATCTAAAATTACAGCTGTGCCGTTAGCATGTTCCTTTGATGGCATATACGTACTTATATTTTATATGTTGTTTGATTGATAGTTCCTGTGTCTATTTTCTTGAAAATGCAATTTAGCCGAAAATCTACAATATTAATAAGCAACTCACTCATAACCAGGGTTTCCAATCCAATCCAATCGATAATCCAATCCAATCGATGTAAATTTTGGCAATCGATATCGATAACCAATCCAATCGATGATATGATCTGACAATCCAATCCAATCGATAATCGATGAAAATAATCGATTTTTTATCGATTTTTTATCGATTATTTATTGATTTTCAACAGATTTTCTATTGATTATTTATTGATTTTCTATCGTTATTTATCGATTTTCTATCGATTATTTATCGATTTTCTATCGATTATTTGTCGATTTTCTATCGATTATTTGTCGATTTTCTATCGATTATTTATCGATTTTCTATCGCTTATTTATCGATTACTTGTCGATCTCTTTCGATTAAATTTATAGACTATTTATAGACTTTATTATTTTAATAATCGATTATCTATCAATTATTTATGGATTATTTATCAATTATTTATCGATTTTCTATCGATTATCTATCGATTTTCTATCGATTATTTATCGATTATTTATCGATTTTCTACCAATTATTTATCGATTTTCTATCGATTATGTATATTATTATAATTTATCCCCTTTACTCGCTAAATCGAAAAATTCGAAAAAATCGAAAGAAAATCGATAATCGATAAAAATTCGTCGATAATTATCCAATCGATGAAGACTTTAGGCAATCCAATCGATAATCCAATCGATACAAAATTCAGCAATCGATAATCGATAAGTTCTCTCGATTGGATTGGATTGGCAACCCTGCTCATAACTAAGTGCAACTTAGGTACGTAGCTAGTGATGGTAATCAGATTACATGTACTTCTTATCTTAGTTTTCTGTGAAAGTATTCCATTGCAACGAAATAGCCTGCAGCGTGGTGCAAAGGAATTTGATGGATTTGCAGAATTCTGAAAAACACATTACATAACCATTAGACACAATTGTAACATTATTTTGCTTATGGATTCATTTGCTCCAAGGGCATTCTACCTAATTGAACTGTGTCACATTTTCATAAGTGGTGCTCTGATGGAACCAATTTATTATTTCTCAATTTCTCGCTGCACATTTGATATTTCGATGTGGCTCAGGTGGCAGAAGTGTCACACTTATGGGCGGAAAAGTGGGGGGGGGGGCAGCGAGGGCGCGCGCCCCCAAATTTATAACTAGGCCCCATAGTTTTAATATGTACAACCGATAATTAACAGGTCTCGCCCCCCAGAATTTAGGAATTTTTAGATAACTTTCCGCTTATTTATGGTCACACTAATAAAGTTATACAAGGCTACTTTCATTTGTAGTATAAAGAATAAAGGCTACTTTATTCCTTATACTACAAATGAAGGGGGAAATTGGGTAGAGTGAACAGGCCAAAGGGGGAAATGACATAAAAAAGGTTAAGAACTACTGCCCTAGATCAAGCTTCCTAACCTGGAGTCCACAAGATGTATTATGGTAAATGGGAGGGGTCCACATAATGTCTAATATATAGAACAGGGGATCCACAGTTAAAAATGGTTGGGAATCTCAGCCCTAGATATTATTTAACAGAAGATTCTGAAAAACTCTAGATATAATATACTTAATACCCTAGACTAGGGCATTAGTCGATCGCAAAAAATTGATCGCGATCCCGATCATTTCTTATTTGCCGTAGTAACTGTTCAGGATGCTCAGGTCTCAACTTGACCAACTTTTAGAAACAGTGAAGTTAGATTTCAACAACCTGAAAAATATTTATACCTTGATACGGGCCTGTTTTATGGATAAATTGAATTAATAAGTGTATTCATCTGTGTTCAACAAATTAGGTGGTTTGGTGGCGTTAGCCACCAAAAGTCTTTCTGGAAGATAGTATTTCGAAACTTAAGGAAAGGCCTTATGATCCATACTGAGATTTGACAAGTGCTTTATTATTAATGAATATAATTGGGCAACCATTTCAAAAAAGATCGGAATGTAGGATCGAAAATTTATGCAAAAAAATGATCGCGTTCTCCATTTCGATCGTTCTGTAAAATACGATCGACGATCCTGCTTCGATCGTGATCGTGCGATCCTAATGCCCTACCCTAGACTAATTTATCGATTTAACTATTGCAGTGTTTCATCCAGACATTTATGCAGGGGGGGGCAAAGTAGAGTTTTTGGAATGTGAGGGGGGGCGGCTGCAGCTATGATCATTGATTCAATATATTTTTTCAAACCCCAAGGGGGGGCACATAGGATCCAATGGGGGGAAAATGCCCCCCCTCGCCCCCCCCCCCCCAAATGAAACCCTGTATTGGTATTAATTTAATATACAAATGTAAATGCCATTGTTATTGACCCTGCTGTCCCTGCATATTCGGGGAAATACTATATAACGTTTGAAATAAATAACAAATACGATTATACTATATCAATATATTTCCACTATTCGTGTTTGTATTTAAAAGATG
Source organism: Hexactinellida sp. DTS-2022 (assembly GCA_028753945.1). Taxonomy (NCBI): domain Eukaryota; kingdom Metazoa; phylum Porifera; class Hexactinellida; species Hexactinellida sp. DTS-2022. Next base: position 1,053,780 of record JAPNXP010000012.1, on the reverse strand, counting down.
TAAATAACTAAATATATTGACACCAATTTGTTCAAAATTTTAAAATGAATTTATTTGCTGGAATTGTATTGCCTCAATAATTATTCCTCGTGAGATTGTGGCTCAATGAGTGAAGTGGAACAAATATTGCTAAAATCAGCATTTTTAAATAAATATCGAAATGCAACCTAGATATGTCACTAGTGATGGAAATGAAAAATCATAATCTTAGTTTCTGTGAAAACATTCAATAGCAATCAAATAGTTTACAGCGTGGTGCAAAGGAATTTGTTGGAATTGCAGAATTATGAAAAACACATTACATAACTATGAGTCACAATTGCTACATAATTTTGCTAATGGATTCAATGATTGTAAGGACATTCTACCTAATTTAACTTTAAGATAAGATCAATTTAAAGTATCTACTGTGTCGCAAGTTCATTCCTTTTGCCTTTTGATAACTTCCTTTTGATAACTAATAACTTCTACAAATGGTACTGTCATGGAAATTTGGTCCTTCAAGTGGAAAATTGGTCTCTCTGAGGTTTGTGTTTATTTAGTTACCATATTAACTAGAATAGTAGCCTAGGCGATTTTTCACCATATTGGAACCAAAATTTTATGAATAAGCCCGTCACTGGAAAATTGTGCCCCGAAAAATTGATCCGGCACCAAAATTCCATGGAATATTGTTCCCCCGGACCAATTTTCCAGTGACAGTACTATTTAATTAACAAAAGGAATAGTCACTAAGTACTATAATTTTTCATCTATTTGTAAACTATACTTTCACTGACATTCTTCACACAGTGTTTATGTTCACTGTATGTCACCATGTCACCAATTTGCGAGTACGGTGTCATAGTAGATCCTGTCCCCTTGGATAAGCAAGGCATCTTTATTCTCCATCTCTTAGAATCTTACTAAGCCCCCCTGGCCGAAGCTGGGCACTTTTAACCAAGGTCATAAAAGTTTCTATTAGGCAGAGGGGAACAGTATTTCCCAGGAATATTGTTCTGTTTTGGATTTGCAATGCACTTTAATAAGATCTAGAAATTTTTCTTTATCCCTCCTCTCTTTATTTTTGTTTGCTTCTATGCAATTGTTTACGAGCACATTTTATGCAATATTAATATAGGGGACCATCCATGGCTGCCGTGGATGGTCCGGCCGGACTAGGTACGGCAGCAGACCATCTACGGCGTGACAGAACGACTGCACACTAAATAAGACCGAGCATAATGGACTTTATCGATGGTCATTGAAATCCCAAAGGGGGGTTGCAACCCCCACAACCTCCTCCTTCATATTGTCACTGTTGTAATCTTGGCATCGTCCGCATTTATGAGAGCAGTCAAGTCTTGTTTCCTGCCGTTTCATCTGAGTGTATTACAGCCGATAGACTAGTTACAATAAAACATTTTCATAAGTGCTTCGGGTGTATGGTTAGTCCACCATGATTTGAATTAAGTTGTTGCCTTATAGCATCCCGATTCCCGATCCCTATTCTGTGACCTCAATACTATCAGCCGTGAAATTGGATGTGTAGTTCTAGATTAGATATGGGTTTGTAATATATCATATTATATCAGTTATACTGTAATAATTAGCAAAATGTATATTTATTCTTTGTTTAGATAAAATGAGCCCCCAACCCCCCTGTTCAACGATCAGGCTGAACCCTCCTCTCGTCGGTCCTGAATGTACCACGTGCATAGGCGTCGTAAACCGCCCGGGTGCCCGGAAATGTCCGGGCGGCCCGAAGGGATTGTCCCCATGCTACTAACACTATACTCCGAGTTTACCCGGATATTACCCGGAATTTCCGGGCGGCCCGATGGATTGACCTATGCATTTACGACGCCTATGACCACGTGGTTGTACTTCTGATAATACACTGCTTGTATATGCAGATACTGCTATGCTATGAGTGTATACAGCGTATAAGTAACTTAGATTACTATTATAGTATTATATTCCAAACAATATTCAAACTCAAACAAAAAAACATTATATTCTTATCTTACAACCCTGCTTTTAGCAAAAAACTGATCAGAAGTGAGATCTATAAACAAACTGAATACAAGTGAGTTTAATCATATTTTATTATACACTAGCCGAAAAGCCGCCCTCCGGTCGGCGCTTTTCTGCTAGTTCCTGCGGAAGGTTATTTTACAAATTTGCCATTCACAGGTATATTATTATCTGGGTACATATGATAGATACATGTATAAACGCATTAATATAAGAATATTGGCTTTATTGCAAAGCTTTGGGATACACTAAATTAATCGTCTTGCAATTTTTCACTAATTTGTGGAGACTTGGGCTGGATCCAACTCGAGAACACCCAATATATAGTTGACTATGCGAGAAACAGGCCGATTCTAGGTGGAGACCCACTACCTTTTCTAAAAACTTAATTTATTAACCTGAAATTGAAATCTCTCGAATTCGAATGACATATCACTGGCAAGAGTGGAATTCTTCATTTCTTGTTATATTCGCTTTTGGGCGTTTGTCAGAGCCGAATTAGACTCACTAGTGGCCCGATGTCCAAGAGGAAAATACGGGCCCCCTATTTAAAATGGTATAGTAAATATATACAAGTATATAAATTGATGGAATTCAGAAATTGTATTTTGTTAATTAAATTTACATAGTTTTTTGCGTAATTTTAAACATGACATCTTCTTAATTCCTCAACCTACCTGAAAGTATTTGAGCTTCATCATCTAAAAAACAAACTAGTAAAGTGCTTATTATGCGTTATTTCTTCAATGTAGTATATGTTATGGGCGATATGCGAAATTGGGCATTTTGCATAATACCCAGGCAATATGCATAATGCTGGTTTTTGTAGCAATTTGCAAACTCTTTAGGCATTTTGCAAGATGTCTCCTTTGTGACGCAATTTGCATAATGCCATCATACTAACCAGACAATTTGCATAATGTCCAGCAAAATGCATATTGTCCAGAAAATTTGCATAATGTCAAGCAATATCCATAATGTCCAGCAATATGATGATTGATGAAAGCCTCTGGTACGCTTTCATATTTAGGGCAAATCCACTAGGCACCATCAAGCATACTTAAAATGGCCCGAGCAAAATTTGGTACAAATCGGTTCAGACATCTAAGTGATGTGAGGACAGACAGACATACAGACAGATATAGTCTTTCATATATAATATAGATCTAATTTAAGATTTTAGTTAATATTAGTATAGTACATTGTATTCGCTTAATAGTAACTAGCGCGCTACGCTTGCTCAGTCGCTTTGCGACGTGTGGCACCCACACAGCAACCGCTTTGCGGTTGTTGTGTGTTGCACTCGGCACTTCGTACCGAGTAAAAGAGAAAAATATCAAGAATTTGGAGAATAGTCATATAACAAAAAGTACACAGATCATGATCCTTAGGTACACAGATCATGATCCTTAGGAAGTCCACAGATCATGATCCTTAGGAAGTACACAGATCGTACACCATTATAGGCTTGTCTCGAAATATTCGGTCCGTGTTGTTTTTGGCAAATATTTCAGTAATATTCGGTCTTGCCGGACGAAAATGTAACCCGGACCAAATATTTCATAAATTGTTGTTCCGATTGTATATTAATGTGTTAAATAGGGTAATATATTATAGATTATGAGAGTAATATCTATATTATTAAAACTCGATTGTTGTTTGTGAGTGTTTGTCCGGTTTGTATTAAAGTGATGGGGAAATAGAAACAGAAATTAATATTGGGATATAAACTATCTTTCAAATGTTATAATAGGTAAACAAGTATGCTGAACACGAATTTCGCACTCATAAATTTCTAAATGTAAAACAAGTTAAAACTATGGAAATCTTATAATGGGATGTATATAACGTCCCTTTCTACCATTTTATATTGTTTTAGGTTGTGTACCAATAATAGCTGTTGAAATCTTACTTCTAGGTAGATTTTGAATTTTGAGGCATTGTTTACCTATTTTTGTAAGCAACAACAACAAATATTCATATTTAAATTTAGAAATGCGAAATTCGAAATCAGCATACTTGTTTACCTATTATAACATTTGTTACCTGTTATAATATTTGGAACTTAGTCTCTATCTCAATTATACATGCGGTTTCTATTCCCCCATCACTTTAATATAATCAGGACAAACATAAAATCAACAATCGAGTTTATAAAATATAGTATATTTAAGTAGAAGAAGTAATTTATTTATACCAAATTGGTGGACTTAATACCCTCTAATTTTCGGGGACCTTGATCAAACACGACTTTTTTCGGGGGTTCTAGGGGAAAAAATGCTATTTTGGGGTTTTCAACATGTATCTGCAGGCTATGGGTTAATTAATAATCGATGTTGACCTTAGGATGAGGAGACCAAGGGAGGAACATCTTATCCTAAGGGGGATCAACTGGCCCTAGGGTCATCAGTAACCACTGTAATAAAAGATAACTTGTTAACATAATTTTCATGTTATTTGTTGAAAATGTACTTATATGATAGTATAAGTAATTGATAACATTTCCAGTCATGATTATGACTGAGATTTTTTTGAAATACAACTATTCCCTATCTAACTATTTATCATTCGCAAATTGCTATTAATATGATCAATCCAGTAGATAATGGCAACTTTTCTAAAAGATGCAGAAGAAATCCCTCTTATTGAAGCAAAAGATGCAGAAGAAATACCTCTTATTGAAGTAAGAAAAATTGTAGATTATATCGCGGCTCATCTAACTACTAAACCACATCATGAGACCCTGTCTCAAGCCCAAGAAGAGTTTGGAGTCACAGAAGATCTAAAACACATTGAAAATCATTGGGGTATATTTTACCCAGATTCTAATCACCAAGTCATTGAACTTATTAACTATAGCCGCAATAATGGAAAGGTAGCTCGATGTCGTGGTTCGGGGCATTCTGTTAAGAAATCGATATTTGACAAAAATGGTATTGATATGGTGTTAGGAAGAGAACTAAGATCAGTTCAATTAGTAGAGAAATTGAAAAATGGGAATGCGGTATTCAAAGTTGGTGGGGGCTGTTACATTGGTAAGAATCCTATGGATAGATACTCGAAATGGGAAAATTCTCTGATTAACCAGATTTCAAAGGAAGGTTATGGAATTTCCATTATTGGTGGTATTAGTCATCAATCGATTTCCGGATTCATGTTAACTGGATCTTCTGGTGGGAGCCTTAAGTACGGATTTCCAGAAACAATCCGAGAAATTGAATTCATTAATGGTAAATGTGAGATAAAGAAGGTATCGAAAACCGAAGAACTGGACCTATTTCACGCAGTGGGCGTATCAATGGGGCTGTTTGGCATTGTAGTTTCTATCACTATCGAGGTAGATCCCATTTTTTTTGTTAAAGGTGTAGAGAAGACCGTGAGTGAGCAAGACTCTCTGTTGCAACCAGGTAGGCTGATTCCTATTTTAAGAGATGTGGAATATTTCCATTGCAACTGGATGCCACAACATGGGGTGAATAGAGTTAGTGAATTTACCGCCCATAAAACACTAATTACTGACCCTGTCGAAGAATATCACCAAATAGTGGGGAATCCTTTCGTCGCAATTGGGGCTGCAGCTATTCTACTATTTATTGATTCGATGCTAAAATCCGAGGAACAGCTTCCACCAGAACATTTAGCTATAATCTCAACTTTGCTTAAACTGTTTTACCCATTAGGCAAAGCAACTTTTTGTGATGAATGGTACAAAATACTGGCTAGTGATGATCAAGCGCCTGTTGACACAATAATGAAATTAAACTTCCTTGAGATGTGGTTTCCTATCGATTCCGCAGATGATGTAATTAGCATTCTGAAAGATAAGGTATTTACTGACATTCATAAGTGTGGGAGCCTAGCAACTGAAATATATGGATCTAAAACATCACCGTTTTGGCTGAGCATGTCCTACGAAATGGATGCTGTACGCTTTGATAAATTGCGATATGCATATGATATTGGATCCCCAAGTCACTTTTACAAATATTATTGGGAAGCATTAATGGGTGTCAAAGGAATCAGATTTCATTGGGGAAAATGGATGCCTGAAAATGGTGAAATCTTCGATAATGTGACATTCAATCTCAATTTTCTCACAAAATCTTATCCAAAATTGATTGACTGGTTGAAACTTCGAGGAGAGATGGATCCTGATCAAGTTTTTGTTTCGGATTACTGGAGGAAAATCTTTGAAATTCCCCCAAAATGACTTTACTATAAATATCAAATTCAAGCTATTTAGGTTATAACTTTGTGTGTCTTTATTATAAGTTGTACTTATCATTGGCTTCGTTTTGTGAAACTGTATAAATATATTCAATTATTTATTTCAATATTTTCATATTGATAATTTGATTTTCTAGCTAAGTTGTCATATTGTTGCCTGGGTACAGATGACATTGAGTCCGATAATGGATAGCCTCCTCATTGATTTTGCTTGCGTCTATAGAGTCTTCAGAATAATTGCATATTAACTGTCGAACCATTTTGATACCAAATTTGTTTGATTCTATTCTCATCAAAACGAAAGAAATGCGATTTAGGTGACATAACTAAGTGATCCATTGGATTTCTATGATGATCTCGAATTAGTACAACGTTTTCGCTTCTCAAGGTCAGCAATTTTGAAGATAACTGAATTGATACAAAATCATCTCAACTGCACTGATAGATCCCATGCACATCCACACATCCACACGTACAAGTATGCGTCGCTCTACAATTTTTTGCTTCGGGTACGTTTCAAATTATTTGTGGAGATGGAGTTCACATGAGTCAACCATCAGCGTGTAGGTACATAAGAGCTGTTGCACTTGGGATGCAATCAGTGTATTCAACTTTTATTAGTATGCCAAGTCCTGCTGAGAAAGTAACAATTAAGTCTCAGTTTTATGAGTCAGCCCATTTGCCTGGAGTTCTTGGACTTGTGGATGGAACACATATTGCATCCAGAAGCCTTCTCAGGATGAAGCTGATTATGTAAACAGACACTTCTACCATTCAATAAACGTTCAAGCTATCTGTAGACCTGATGGAAGATTCTCCGATGTGTTAGCAAGATTTCAGGATCAGTGCACAATTCTAGAATTTGGAAACTTTCACAAGATGGAATATTTGTAGAAAATAACTTCTTGGTTGGAGAACACATACTAGGGCAGAGGCAGTCCCAGGGGGGGTCCAGGGGGTCCGAACCCCCCCTTTTTCTGGACTAATGAAGTTATGCCTATCAGAAATGCCTCTTCAGAAATTATTTCTGGAGTTTTGTAAAATTAGAACCTCTTTTATCAAATCCTGCGAACGCCCCTGTAGGGGATAGTGGTTACATGCTGAGGCAGTGTCTGTTGACACCATATAGATAACCTGCTTCAATAGCCCAACAAAACTATAATTATGCACACACACAAAACACGTGTACTGATTGAACAAACTTTTGGAAGATGGAAGAGCAGATTTCATTGTCTACATGGGGAGATCCGAATGGCTCCTGACAAGGTTTGCACCATTATTGCTTCAAGTGCTCTGCTACATAATATGGCTATAGTTTGGAAGTAACAATGCTGGACTATTCGCCTATTTAACATATGGATGCGGATGAACCTATTGCAATTGAAGAAATGGGACACTGGGCTGCTAAGCATTACAGAGACCAATTTGCTATTCATAATTTTGATTGAATTTATATAAATGAAGATAATTAGTTGAAGCATGACCTACTATATAATACGGCTAGATAAGTCAAGTATTTGCCATTTTATTTCCAGGCCAGTGTTTACTTTCTAATTGCTCGTAAAATAAATTACCTATTGTCATGGAATAAACTGAACTTAGGTTTTCAAATACGCTGGAAACATCTAAAATACTTTTGAGAAAAATTTCTCATCGGATTATCACCAGCAACAGCAGCGAGCAGCGAACAAATTTCTCAGATAGGTACTGTAGACGATACGTCAATTTTGTATGCTTCCGACGAACTCAACGTTAACGTTAATCGAAACGGGAATAAAAGTAGGAAGCGAAGACGTGATCCAGCAGATGATCTACGTACAACTGAGTCCCAGCAGCAGCCGGAAATGAAGGTAGCGGACTTACTCCCTTTACAGCAGGAAGTGCTGTTACAACAGATGGCTGTATTCGTAGCACAACTTTAGCTAATTGAAGAGCAGAGGGAGTACTACAGGCTGAAACTTCAGAAGCTGTTAGAAAAATCATAAATTTTGTTTCTAGCTAGACTAGATAGTGTGCAGAAATCTAACGAAGTTTCTTGAATTATGTCTACCAAAATAGAGAGTAACATAAAAGTATACTATTATTATTACGAATCCGAACAAATTCTAAATTTAGTCTAATACAAAATTACTTAAGTAATCTCCCTAGCTTGCTCAAAGTTCGTACTTAAGTTCGAACTTAAGTACGAACTGAAATCTTAGTGAATACCAATCTTAGTGAATACGACTTAAGTTCGAACTTAGTACTTAAGTCTTAAGTCCGAACTTAACTTTGAACTTAACTTCTTAGTGAATACGGTCCCTGCTGCAGTATTAGTCAAAAATCCAGAACTAACATAATTTCCTAAATTTACACATCGATGCTAAATAATAATTCTGGCTCTTTTATAATCTCTACTCATAACATTGGAATACTATACTATCAATAAATTTAACCATAAAAATTACTATCACTTGTACACTCTTCGATTTATCCTCTTAAGTAGCGGATCTAGAAGTGGGCAGGCACCCACCCTAAGCCCCTCTGTATGTCTTCTCACAAGAACTTGTAGATACGAGTTGTAATATAAGTAGGTAAACTATGATACTACGAGTTATTAAACTAATTACTAAAGTGCTCGACAAAATGTAATTTTGATGGTTACTAATTAGGTCAACACCTCACTTTTTATGGTTGCTAAGCCTATAGAATAAAGAATGGCTGGTTTAACAAACCAATGAATCCACAATTACAGTGGATTAGTTAAGCCTCCAAAGGAAAAATTTGGTGGCTTAAGAAAGATTTTTGGTGGCTAACGGCAACAAACCATCTAATTTGTCGAGCACAGCTAATTAGTGCTATCATAGTCAACTAGCGCGCTTCGCTTGCTAGGTCGCTTCACGGCAGAACACGACCACACACCAACCGCTTCGCGGTTGGTGTGTGGTTTATATACTCCTAATATTGATTATAAAGCGTAAATAGGCCTAAAATAGTCAAATTTAACAATGTGAAATTTAGTGATTACGTCATCATACGAAAATTAGTTAGCATATTGGCAATCTGGTGTGACCCACGTGTCCGCATCATAATGTCCATGTTCTATTAAATTTTCAGATTTTTATCTCTTAGAGGGCGGGAATTATGTGCGGTTAAGTGAATTTTCAGGATTCTCTAAATGTGACAATGACGTCATAACTTGTCGAGGTGAGAGAAATTTTGAGTGGAAACCTCAACTTGTTGGCGGGTGCCAAAAGTTACCCCTATATGCCAAAAATGTAATTTGGAAACCGTCCACTTTCTTCAATCAACTCGTAACATACAAACAAATATATATATAGTATATACACATAGTATATACACCCAGGTTTGTGTTTTAATAGTACGAGCCCTTCGGTCTCGGTCGCTTCGCGACGGATCACTCTCTAACTTTACACACGGCCGTGTATGAGACCGAGAAGGGGAAAAAAATAGAAGGTCAGTTTATAAATTTCATTCTAGGATAAACAATGCCTCCTATTGTTATTATTTGTATGTATCAGGGGTAATCAACCATTGCGAGTCCATTAGAACAACTTTTGATCATCATTAAATGGCGCCTAAACAGCTTAACCACAAATCTGAGATTCTCAAAAGTGGTTCTAATGGACTCGCAATGGTTGATTACCCCTCATATAACCCAAATAACAACAGTAGGAGGCATAGTTTTCTTAGAATGAAATTTATAAATTGGCCTTTTATTTTCCCCCCTTCTCAGTGACATACACGGCCGTATATTAAGTAGGCCATGACCAGACGCCCAACAATTTTTTACATGACACAATATACGGTAGGCAGGGAGTATAATCTGTCCTAGCCTAGACTATACCCGGGTATAATCTGTCCTAGCCCAGATTATATCCCCAAAGGGGTATATTCTGGGCTAGCCCACTTCATACCCGGGGATATAATCTGGGCTAGGACAGATTATACCCGGGTATATTCGAGGAGGGGGTATAATCTGGGCTGTTACACCAGGACCAAAACACGTCTGATACATTTAGTCCGGGTAAATTATTCATGAAAGTTGGCCCGGGAGGCCCAAATGTAAACACGACGGAATATTTCGTGACAGATGTCCTAAAAGTGAGCAGTCTTTTTGGAGAAATTTTAGCTAGGCTGAGAGGGGGGGGGGGGTATTTTATCTTTGATTGATGTTTCTTTGTTGTTTGTCCGAATTGTATTAAACTAATGGGGATAGAAACCGCATTTAGAAACTAACTTCCAAACGTTATCATAGGTAAACAAGGATGCTGACTTTGAATGTCACATTTAAAATTTTCTAATTACAATTTTATTGTTGTTGTTTACAAAATCGGTATGAAAACAAATTATCCAAAATTCAAAATGATCCTGGAGGCTTGCTTCCAAAGGGGATTATATGTAAACAAATATGCTGAGTCGAATTCAATTTTACATGTTAAATATACTGTAGTACTTATATTGTTATTGCGAGACCGAAGGGATTGTTGGATTGAAAATCCAATTTATATTAGTATAGGTTCGAAAATCGTGATGCTTTGAAATATTTCCCGAAGGTGTGAATACGTGGATGTGCAGTGCACCTCGGTATATGATCGATATATGCTGAATTACCACAATGACGAAGCATTTTGCGATAATTATTGTTGTTTATTGTACGAAAAATCTACACAGTAGGAACTTGTTAATAATATAAAAGATGTTGAGTGATGTATTCTGAAGCCTCTTTCATTCCCAATCAAATCGGACCACTGATTTGGTACTTAATTTCCGATGAAGAAATTACTTTTAGTGCAGGGGGCATAACCATACAATTGTTCATTTTTTGTTAAAATCACTCAAATTTGTTAACATTCACTTTGATGTAGTGTGGACATTTTTTAATATTCATGCAATTGAAATATGTAGTGCCTATATCGGCCTCAATATCCAAAAATGTTCGCACTACATCAAAGTACATACAAAATGGTGGTGCTTTTATTAAATATAAAATGAATAAATCTGTTGAAATTTCAATGCTATGCCGCTGGACTATTTGTAATCATATATTCTGATATTAGTAACTCGCGAGTAAGCAGAGATAGACATAATTTTTGATAAAATATTCTATATGGATAACTCCACCAAACTGGTATGACGTCACAGGCCCGTAGCACGCCAAAATTTATTGGTGCTTAGTGACGTGATCATATTTATTATAAACAGGCATAAATCTTTTGTACATTATACGGCGCCAGTGATTCCCAAACTGGGGTCGCGACCCCCAAGGGGGTCAATGAACAACTAAGCGGGGGGTCGCCAGGGCCGTAGCTGGGAATAGAGTTTACCTGGGATATACTTGGGGCTTACATGCAAAGTTACTATATTAATGTCACATATGGGTTCAAGGGCCGTAGCAAACTTCTAAAATTGTACCGTCTGTGATTCTAATAACATTTCAAATGGACTTGACTATATGTTCTGCATTAAGTATTTTACACTCAATTGTCTTAACTTTTTAAAGGTTACCCACATTTGTCTCTCCATGAGAGGATCCAGATTTTTTTTAATTCAATAGCGGAGGAACTTATTCGGAGAAGGAATAGGTTCGCTGGGAAATCGTCGAAAATTTAACATTATTAACACCGAACTATGCTAACGAGAGTAAATAAGTTTGGCGTTCTTAGTCAAACATGCCCACTGATCTCAAGTTTCTATCCCATTACATTGTGGTCTTTGTACAGCGAGACCTCGTATTCAGAACCTTTTGGGGTCCCAATTAGTCAGGTTAATCGAGGTAGCACTAATTTTAAATATATGAGTATTGAGATTTTGTACCTCCTCCTTGGGCGCTTTCGCCCTTGCAGCAGGCCCTAACTATTTACCTGGGTCCGGATGGCTAAATACTAAGACGGTGGGGTGCATGATGGTTCGGCACTGGTAAATTTTTGTGCGACATTACCGTAATATAGAATTATATTAGTGGGCATTATGGTTTTCACAAATATTTTTAGTGCAACTTGTGCCCCAAGTGCCGCACCCTGGCAACTGCTCTAGATGGGCTCTACACTGATTGTGACACCCGGCTCCTGGCTACGGAGGGCCATGGCTGGGGTCTGAATCTATAGTGTGGTGATAAGTATTATGAATGGACAAGGTGAAAAGAAGAAATATATCAAACTATCTCGTGTTAACAGAATAGAAATAACTATAATATAATGAATGGTGTAAGGTATCAAATATAGTTATATTTATTAGATAAGGGGGTCGCGAGTTTGTTGGAGAAGTAAAGTGGGTCGCGAAGTAGTTAAGTTTGGGAACCACTGTTATACGCGCTTTTACTCATTGTTTTATATTACTCAACTAAGGCAAATACAAAAAATGCATAATAGTAATAAAATTGTATACAGTATTTATTGAAGTGTAGCAAGAGTTGCTACTAGCTAAATAATCTAATGGTTACAAATACGATATATTTTACTGGTACAGAACAGTTTGGCAGAGTAGCAGCACCTATGCCACACCTATAGCAATTGTGTTTACTAATACCATTATGCCGCTCCTATAGTTGTCGTTGACTTAAATTTGTCCCCAAATTTATGCGGGCACCAAAATTATTAGTGCACCCATGGACGCCTTTCCCGCACCTGCTCCTACGGGCCTGCGTCATTATGATAAAGTGAAGATGATGATACATGCAAAATTCAAAAGCATGTATACTCACACGCTTTGATCCCTTATACGAGAGCTTTTCCCCCCTGATTATTTTCTTAAGCCCCCCCATGCAATTCTCATAGCCTCACCCACTATCACATTCTGGCTACAAGCCTATAATTAATATTACACCGAAAACTGCGAGATATTTATGCAGTGTAAACGCGTACACGGTCAGGGACGTCGCCAGAACTTTTCATCTAGGAGTGGCATAGAAATTTCCAGGGGGTGCAAACATTCTATTGGTGTTAGGTCTAACAGTTGACGTTACAAAAAACTTTGCGATTAAAATCAACCTTTCTATTTTAATGTTTTCAAAAGTATGAAAAGTAGCCTACAAAATATAATACATTAACAAGAATTTAGCAATCCCAGCAAAAACTCCTGAAAAAAAAAAGTCGGCACAGTAATAAGATTAGAACTGGGCCACTAACCCACTATACTTTAGTATATTCGGCACAGTAATCATAGGCGTAGCCAGGAGTAAAGGATTACCCGGGCAAAATTTTCTATTGAAATCCCAATTACCATATCTAATTCTAAATTAATCAGTTGTTATTGAAACACTATCTATATTTCTTCTAATCTTTTATCTTCCATTATCCCAAAAGTCTTTAATAGTACGTTCCATTGACTAATTAATTGGAAAGAATTACCTAAGTGTTGTGTTGATATAAGTACCTTATTATAGGAAATTAACGCTCCATGAAATTAACGCGAATTGGAGCTGAACATTTTCAAATACATGAAATTAACCCGAATAAATTTTAGAAAGAAATTTCAGAAATATTAATCTCCTGATTGAATAGTATTATTGTGCCCAAATAGGCTTCCAATCTACTTGATAGACATGGTATATCCCCTCAAACTAGTTGCACATCTGAAAATATGTAGCTCGGAAGTTTGTCCATCCATTATATAATTTTGCTAAATAGCAGGAAATTAAGGTAATGGAAATTAACGCGATTTGGAGAAATTCGCTTTAATTTCATGGCGCGTTAATTTCCTATGATAAGGTATACATAAAAATGGACACAATTAGGAAAATCGGGATTTAAATAAAAGAACGATAATCCTAGCCAGTACATGGTTCAGTCTAGGAATGTCTACCCGGGCATTGCCCGGGTATGCCCGGGTCTATCTACGCCTATGACAGTACTTAATAATAGCTATAATGACAGATAAAAGTCAATTTTGACAGGTAAAGTTCTAAAGTAAAATGTTTATTGGGAGAATAACTAGGAATATCCTATAAGGTGTAACTAGATCATTAACAGTTCATTCCTGTGAACCGTACAGGGAATCCTGTACACTCCTGGGATTTGAATAATTTTGGTTGCTCCATCCAGTCTTTACAGGGATGTATTAAATTTATATATGTAATACTATTTCTTCACATATTAAAATCACACCATCAAATCAAACTGTAATAATTAACCACATATATGTTCACACCATCGGGAAATATCTCTACCTAAACTCTATTCAGGACAGCGGGTGAGGCCTTTTGGTCTCTGCCGCTTTACGACCGATAACTAAACCACTACGCGGTCTTGCAAGTCGCAACAGACAATGTATATTGACCAAATGTTTTAGAAAAATTAGAATCCGTACTAAGCATAGTTGTTTGCCAATAATCCCCTTTGGAAGCTCTCCTATAGGTTCCTTTGAATCTCCATTCAGTATTTTAGTAAACAAAATCATTAAATATTCATATTAGAAAATTTTAAATGCGAATTTCAGGAGCAGCATCTTTGTTTACCTTTGATAACATTTTGAAGTTAGTTTATAAATGCGGTTTCTATTCCCCATCACTTAAATTAATGTTAGTGTGTCCCACCTGTGCCCCACCAGTGGTACCGCGCTAGCGCCGCCACTGGATTCATACAACCAATAAATTATCCAAAAATCTTGGTTAACCGATTTCGAGGTTTGGCACGCTCATACGGTGGACTCTAGTTACGCTCCTGAGACTTCGCTTGCACTGAATGAAGTATTATTGACGTATAGGTTATTGACAGCTGCAAACCGAATCGCATCATCAAAATGATGTATGTAATCTCAAAACTGTTGTTTTGACGATCAATGGTAATTTTTAATTAATAATATTTTGGGTTTTGTAACAATTCTTTTTTATTCACCATTATTGTTCATCTTAAAACTTAAACCATCATTGGTTTGTAAACCGGCCGTTGTTTATTCTTTAGCAGCGCGACGCTAGTGTCATGGATTATATAACTTGTAGGCATTTCCATGCAACCACAATAGCAATAGTCACTCCCTAATAAACGTGTGTTAATATTATGTAGTTAGTTAGTATTCTCAATTGTACTTCTACCGAAATTAAAGTTTACTTCTTATACAGTTGTAGAGTTCGTTCGTCACAGTAGGGCTGTTGCGTGTAAAATTGACCAACTCCATCTTATTCAGACAAAGATAATTTTATTCATTGTATTAATCAATTGAATTATTTAACAATTGACTATCAATTAAAACTCAATTCAAGAGCTCAGTTGGAAGTTGGAACTCGTTTTCTAGAGGTAGTTAATAATTAATTAATTAATCAATTACCGGTGTAACAGCCCAGATTATACCCCCGTCCTCGAATAACCCCGGGTATAATCTGTCCTAGCCCAGATTATTCCCGGGGTTATTCTGTCCTAGGACAGATTATACCCCCGGGTATGAAGTGGGCTAGCCCAAAATATCAAGCAGCCTCGCTACGCGGGTCCCTCGCCGACAAAGCGGTCCGTGCGACGTTAGCGGCGCTCCTGTGACACTCCCAGGAGACGAGGGAGATCTCTCAATTCGAGGCTAAGAAGGAGCCAGTGAGATATCCTCTCTCGAGACGGTGACGTACCGTCTGGCGGAGTCTGTCCGGCCCGAGCTGCTGGCCGCTAAGCAGGTTCTCATCCGGAGGAAAGAGGACAGTCTCGACAAGAGCATCAACTCAGATCTCCCGCTCAATACTCCATCGACAAGGCTCGGTTTATGCTCAAATTCGCCGGACTCTCTCGCATTAGCGAAACCGACAAAATCTCTTCGAAGAGATCAAAGTTTGTGAAAAGAAGTCGAAACTTGGAGTTTCCCAGGTGCTAGAGAAAGATTCCTGCATGTAAATGATTCTTAATTTCGTGAAGAAAGACGCGTATTTCCTTGACAGGATTCAATATGGAGGGATGGAGGAGAGAGCGAATCAGCTCAGAATCGGAGTATGTCGTAGAACTTTACTCGCGATTTATTCTATTCGCAACCCAGCGTCCTCTTGACACCGATACACACCACATCCTCTCTGTATACCTGACCGCCTGCTTCAAGCACTACACCGAAACACCGTCACTGTACGGAGGGAGTCTGGATGGGTGTGGCTTGGAGCTGGAGAGTCGAGTGAGACAATCTTCCTACAGTCTGACAAAGAAGCTTTTCCTCTGGACTTTGGACAAAATGATTCCACAAATATTTCAAAAGGGCCTCAAAACTTGAAATTTCTACTCTCGATCCTGCACCATCTTATCAATAACATTTGGAAACCTTTCCTTTATTCACGAGCTCCAATTTCCTCAGCTGCTCTACAAAACAGCTGTAAATAGGCTCCCGATGAAAAGGGAAAAGCCAGAAGAACCGAGTAGTAACGACTCTAAATAGGACGAATACTTGGGGCGTGTCAGTCTGATCCAGTTCCACTCCCTCTCTCTCCAGCTCTCCGCGCGCATCAGAACACAGCAGCGACATGAAGGAGCAGTGCACAAACTCGGCCATTCTGCTATTCGTGGCTGCGCAGGGAACTGATCAGCTCCACACGCCCCGGAGTGGAGCAGAGAAGAGTAAAAGAGGCGGGAGGAGAAGCGAGGGGGAAAGGCGACAGGAAGGAGAAAGGGCGAAGAGGGACCGAAAGAAAGAGGAGATTGGAGAGAAAGAAACTAAGGAACAAACTTCTGAGCAAAACACGACTGTTAACTAGAAATTAATTGAAGCTACAACATAACCTGTTGCAGAGCCTACTCTCAACTGAGAGACAGAAACACAGCTGGCAGCGGATACCAGTAAGGGAGGAACAGAACTGAAGAAGTGAGAGATAATGGCATATCGGAAATTAGCATTCCTGAAGAAAAAACTGTTGTTAAGGAGGAAACAAATGAAATGTTAGATAAAACTGAAGAAATTGAGTCTGGAAGTTTTGATTCTCCCAAAATGGTATTTCAGGGTTAGTTGAACATCTCTTTCTAAGGACAAGAGAGCTCCCTCGGACTTCATAGAATCTCAGCTTAAGTTCGGCTTGGAGAATCTTACTCGCAACCTATGCGCGCTTGGGTGCAACGTCCGTTGGAGCTCTGCGGACATTTCTATCCAGAAAGTGATCTGTAACGAGGTGCGGCCTCTCCTGCTCGCCGTTATACGATCGTCGTTTCTTAAGAACTCTGAGAAGACCCAGCTCCTGTCCGTATCGCTGCTGTCCGCTCTACCTATCGAGTAGACCCTCAGCTTGTTGATGAGGTCACCTTCAGTATAAAACCGAATCTGCGGCCCCTGTCTCCCCCTCGCCCCCGCCGGGGGTTGCCTACATTCACTTCCTCACAAACCACTGCACTGTGTGCCTACATAAACACAGCTAATACAGACCACCGCTGTAGGGCACTACCTGCACAGCTATAGCCGAGGAGGACTGGATGCACGCATATGCGTACAACCTCCACAAACACCTGGAGCTCCTTCCCAACACGGCAGACCCCACCTGCATATTCCATCTGCTGGTCGTTGCTGGGTTCCCAGAGCTCCCGGCATTTGGAATGCAGCTAGAAATCCAGCAGAAGAGCTCCGGCCCGCTGTCCGGCCTCATGGTGCAGACCAAAGAGGGAAACAGCTACTGGGTCATACTGGCAAACTCCCACAGCCGAAGAGTTTCCTGGAGAAAGAAGTTATAATTAAGACCTCAACTCTCCCTGTTAAGGATAAGACCTCTCTGCTGCCTATTCTCAGCCTGGCTGCTGACTGCATGCGGATTGCTGACACATCAGTGGAGCAGCTATACGTCACATTCCTTCTGCTCAAAACCATCACTAACTACGTACAGGGAGACAAGAGCGGAGAAACGCTGCACAAAATACTCCAGTCAGGCGTGTTGGATCTTTCACCAAACTAGCCTGCAAACCTAGCGGGATCGACAAGAAGTGGCAGATCCCAGAGCCTGAGCATCTGTGCATATGCTCCTACCAGTCGGACAAACACGGGGACACACCCTCTCCCCCTCTCGACTCTCAGACTCAAGCGGATAGCGAGAAGGAGAGTTCCCCTGATACTCCGAGGATCGACTAGAGAGCCCCTCTCGGGAACATTCCCGATTCCATAAAAGTTAACTTCTTCAACTTGCAGTCAGCTTTAACTGCAAGCTGTCTGTGATACGAGCGGCCTACGAGCACACAAACCAGAGCGAGTCCGCACTTATGGAGAATGTACAGCGCTGGTTCACGGGTGATAAGGACTTACAGGGGCCGGATAATATCCTAGAAAAGCTAATAATTGGGAGCCGCTTGAAGAGGACCCCACCCCTGAGCTGTCCCAGGAGAGGGACGAGACTCTCGACAAAGGTCTCCCAAAGTACACACCTATTCCCGTAGATAATAAGTTCACAATAACCAAAGACCAGGACAAGAGTAAGAACGTAAAGGAGACACTCTTCCCTCCGGTGCGAGTACTCTATCGCTCGCAAGGATTCTCTGCCGTTGTTTACTCTCTCGAGAATGACACGATAAAGCGATGCGATATTAACAGCTGCTGCCGGGAATGACTATCCTAGAGGCCAGACAGACTCTGTTCTCGCTGATCCTACACTGGAACCTGGAAGTCCCGCTATGCACTGCATTCCTAGAGAGCATGGCTGTGTCCAGACTGTGCCAATGGCGACTCTAATAGAAACACTAACTGTATTCAATAATGAGTTTAATGTATACCCCCTGTGGTTGTGTCCTTTTAAACTACCAAACAATTCAGGATTAGTACACCCTACGGGTAATCGAACTGTTATGTATGTTGATGTTGGGGCCTATGGGGTGCCAAATATACCAGATTTTGATGACATTAAGGCACTTAGAAATGTTGAGAAATTTGCGAGAGAAGTGAATGGATTCCAAATGTTGTACGCAGAAACACGAATGACACGAAAAGAATTTCGCGAAATGTTTGACCACGAGTTGTACGATAAAATGAGACAGGAGCTAGGGTGCGAAATGGCATTTCCGGAGATTTATGATAAAGTTGGTAAACACGCGTGGAAATAGGGATGTGCTATATATTTAGAATTATTTATTATATTTATTTATGTTAGTGATTTATTCTGTGTTAATAATCAAATTTTTGCTATTCAGTTGAATCTATTTGTACTCTCTATTTACAAACAAATTTGAGTTTTAAAGCATTGTTATTGACGAAATTATTCAGTTTTTTATCCTTACTTTGGTGTTTATGTTGCAGTGTATTAGAGAACTTAGTGAGTACGCGTACACACCATTTAAGTTTGGTGTGTATGCGTACTCACCAAACTGTGTAGTGAGTACGCGTACACACTAAATGTAATTTGTGTGTTAAGAGTATTTTTCATGTAATGAGTTGTTTTCTCCGATTCTAAGCTCATTTATATTAGTAATAATTATTGTCTCAATCAATAACTTAATTTAGGTAAAACCTCTGAATATAGTTAATTAAAAAACCGTAAACATTCAAATGAAAGTTGAAGTTACTGATTAGAATTCTGTTTAGAATCCCTTAATATCTCACTTCATGATTTCCAGCTTCTTAATTAACTATATTCAGAGGTTTTACATAAATCAAGCGTGAAACAACTCATTACATGAAAAATACTCTTAACACACAAATTACATTTAGTGTGTACGCGTACTCACTACCCAGTTTGGTGAGTACGCGTACACACCAAACTTAAATGGTGTGTACGCGTACTCACTAAGTTCTCTAATACACTGCAACATTTATATGAAAAAGTTTAATTTATAAGATCATTATTATGACTTTGCTAATACCTTGACAATTCTCAGTTTTATATTACAAGGACTCTCTTCTATTATTTTTATCAAAATTCTATCTGAAATTGAAGTTAGATATACGCCAGAAATTTCTGAAATTATTATTTATAACTTTTTAATATCTTTATTGCTATCCTTACCAGTGTATATTATACAAACAAACTATGTAAACACTTTGTTTAAGTTTCGATTACAAAAATTTTGATCGCTTATTAAAACTCCAATATTTTATTGTGAAGACAAGCTTCTTCTTATTGACTGAACTGAAAATATTTGGATAGAATTATATAATTAATTTTATAATATTTGAATCTATTTTGTTATTAATAATCAAATATACACTTTGGTACATTTAATTGAGAAATCACTAGAGATACATAATATCAGTATTTAATACAGTATACTATCGTTATAACGAACACCAAGGGACAGTCGAAATTTGTTCGTATTATCCGTAAATTAGTATTAATCGGAGTCACTTGCATTGCATTTGTATAGACTAGGGGAATTAAACCTTGTACTCCTTAATTAACCGATATTTCCCTTATCCGTGTTCCTATTAACGAGTCTACTGTATGTCAGTATTTAATAGTTCCTATGCATTAAGCTTAATTTGTTTGTTGAAGTCTCATTTGATCCGCTGGAGTGGAGTCACAATAATAGTCAACATCCGTTAATTCGAACACTCAAGGGAAAATAAATTTGGTCAAATTAGCAAGTTTTCGAATTATCGAAGAGATTTTATATGCAAGGGGATTCCAGGGTAAAAATAAATTTATTCGAATTAGTTAAAGTTCGAATTAACGGTTGTCGACTATATAAATTCTATAAATAGAGATGAGAAACATTCTCTTTCGTAGAGAAGTGATAGCTGGAGGTTCCTGCAGGAGGTTCCTGCAGGTGTCCCTCCCACTCGGCGGGCCCCGCTAGCCCCCTGTCGCGGGAGAGACGCCTCCTCGGACGCAGGCACCCTCTCCACCGACTACGCGTACGAGGTCTCTGCCTGAGGGGTCCGCGTGGGGAGGGGGATCACCAGAGAGGTGGGGAAGGACTTTGCGAATAGAACGTGCGGTGGGTGCTGCTGCTGACGGACAGGAGTCTACTGCCGCTGCCCCGTCTCCGCGGCGCGGGCCTCTCGCGACAGAGGGCCTGGAGTAATGGGCGTAGCCATGGGGGGGCCTGCCCCCCAAAAAATTATACCTGGGCCCCCCCCACCATTTTTTACAATAACTTTGAATAAGGATAAATTGAGTTTCGCTCACTTTATTGTAATGACTCATAAAAATAATGGCCCCAAAATTTTTGGTTAGCTACGCCCATGCCTGGAGTGCGACGTGTTCAGCGAGGTGAGCCTATGCCACTCCTGTGAGTAGTGGCATATCGGATATGGATTGGTACAGGGATTGATATTATGATTTAAAATTGATTCTTTGAGAAAATTAAATTTTTGAAATTTTTAACTAACATAACTCTAATTTTATAAAAGCTATTCAATTGCTATTTGATTTGAGAAATTTATACTGTGTAATAACGTCGAAATTACTAAAGTTGAAATAGATTTCGCCGTTTTGAAAGGGTATAATCTATATTATTAAATCTCGATTGTTGTGTGTTTGTTTGTGTGTTTGTTTGTCCGGATTGTATTAAAGTGATGGGGGAATAGAAACCGCATTTATATATGAGATATAAACTAACTTTTAAATGTTATAATAGGTAAACAAGTATGCTGAATTCGAATTTCGCATTTACAAATTTCTAATATGAATATTTGTTGTTGTTGTTGACACAAATAAGTAAACAAATTAATGAAAATTCAAAATCAACCTAGAAGTTTGCTCTCAACGGTATTATAGGTAAACAAGTATGCTGAACACGATTTTCGCGTTTAAAATTTTATAATATGAATATTTGTTATTGTTGTTTACACAAAATAGGTAAACAAATTAATGAAAATTCAAAATCAACCTAGAAGTTAGCTTTCAACGGGTATTATAGGTAAACATGAATACTGAACACGAATTTCGCGTTTATAAATTTATAATATGAATATTTGTTGTTGTTGTTGTTGTTGTTTACACAAAATAGGTAAACAAATTAATAAAAATTCAAAATCGACCTAGATGTTAGCTTTCAACGGGTATTAAAAGTATATAACTATTACAAATATTACCAACTATGTAATCAATTGTTTAGTGTAGAGTAAGGCCGCGTAGCGGCCGTTAACTTGAGGTGCGTAGCACCGATCTGTCGCAAAACGACCGAGACCAAAGGGCTCGTAAACTTTAAAAGTAATTGATTTGCGACTGAAAATACATTGCTAATAGAGCAATATTGCTATTAAGCGAGCACCACTGAATATGAAGGTGTAACTAAGTATGTTTGTGAACAAATGATTAACCCGTGCTGACAAAGGAGCTGTACATGCATCAGTGACGTCACAGCTGACAGCCTGTGTGTAGGTCCGCGTAGAGCCGACAGACAAGAGCTTCCGAGAAGCGATACACAGAGCTCAGCGGGGCCAGTACGAAGGGTTCCAAGCGGTGGACGGCGGCTCTTTCATGGACACGGCTAAAACTGCCAGACTATTCGATACCTACAGCTACCGAGACAAACAGCTGCTCGATTTCGTGGCACCACCAATTGGAGAGGGTGAGGTGATAAATCGACAGTTGAAACCATGATTTGTATTCCGACTACTTCTGGGACAGGTAGTGAGGTATCTGGTTCGGCGATTTTTGATTTAATTTCTAAAAGTGTGAGACTATCTCTTTCGAGTCGCGCTGTGTCCCACGCTAGCAATAGTGGATCCGCTGAATACATTATCAATGCCTACTAACGTTGCTATATACTCCGGATTCGGTTTGTTGTGTCGGGCCATGGAGGCATACACTACGTTGCCTTATAAAAAGTGTTTCTCAAAGTGGGCCGTAGAGCCCCCCGGGGGGCGCTGAAAAGTTGTTGGGGGCGGCCATGCAGCAAGGGGGCGCTGGGGGGGCGCTATGGGGTTTTAGAACGCGAAACAGAAATATAACCTCATCACCTCATGTCAAAACAGCGATTACATATTCCTAAATATTAATTAGTAATAAGTCTAACAAAAACTTCAAGGATCAACCATTAACAGTGGCAATTACTATAGTATTGGCGATTATTAACAAAAGCCAGTCCTTTAAAATGAATGACCAATACAATTAACACACTGTCGATGACTTTCCTAATCGAATAAAGCACAATCTTGTTCTTCAAACAGATATTAACTTTATAACAGTCAGTGATCTCATTAATTTCAATATAAAACAAATCCAAACCGAAAGTATTGATGAACTCGATCGAATAAATGAATAGTAAAAATAAATGTAGACTGTACGGGATAGTGCTGATTCATTAAATAAAATACGGATTTGTTAAACAATTACAAAATGTAATATTGAGATTTTGTGGAGGGGGGCGGTATCGATGGAAAATTGTTGACAAGGGGCGCTGTCCGAAAAAAGTTTGAGAAACACTGCGGCTTCTACGATGAGAGAACCAAGGCCAGCTTGAGAGATCCATGGGCCAGGGGAGCAATCCCTTCTCGGATATAGCGGTCGTACAGGCTCTTACGTGAGTTATATGCATGCCAGTTGCCTCGAATGGTAACTATAGTATAACATCGTTACTATGAACACTAGGGGACGTCAAAATGCGTTCGCCTTATCCGGAATTCGTATTAACCAAGGTTGAAACCGATATTATCACTATTTGTATCCTGTTGACTTTAGCCGTGTATTATCAGTATTTGTATTCGGTTGAAGTAGCAGTGTAATATTAGTATTTATATTCTGTTGACTTGCCGTATATTATCAGTATTCGTAATCGGCAGTGTATTATACAGACATTTGTAAATACGCTTAAAACATAAATTAAGTTACGGTATAGGAGAAGATTACAATTTTGCGCGCTCTTAATTATTTTTTTGCTAAAAACATACTCCAAAAGGAGCTGTCGCGCTCCTGGATAGTTTCCTGTTGTTCGGTTGACGTAACCGAATATCAGTATTCGTATTCGTTAGGGCAACTATTCATGAATACTGATATTCGGTTCGAGCGGTTTCAACCTTGGTATTAACCAACATGATTTGTATTGAAAAGACTGAGACCGAAGGGCTCGTACGCAGTAACACAATTGAGTAATATTGATAAATAATTTATATGCCAAAACTAATTTTAAAAGGTATGGAAGTAATATCGAATCTGTACGAGAACTATGGAATATGGATATTTAAATTGTGAGAATGTTTTATTAATCAACACCTGGGATAAGGACCGATAAGGGAAATATCGGTTAAATCATCAAATTATACAATTTTCGGACCCCCCTAAATGAAACCCTGGCGAATATATCCAAATGTGTAGCAGTTAAATGATCCATCGGGAAGCGGACGAGACCAAAGGCTCGTTACAATTATATTACAATCCACCCCAAGGGAGAAAAAATCAAAAATTACAGCTTTGCAGACAGCATTTTCTTGTGGAGGCACTATTAGTCATTGAACCACCAAATATAGTGCCTCCAAAATGAATATGAAGTCACATAGCTGTAATTTTAGATATTTTCATTTTTGAATGAATCTAGAAAATATTGATTAGACACTTTAGGATTGCACATGTACCATACATATTATATACAGTAGACTTTCTTTAATAAGATCAACAGGGCGGGGAACGTCGTAATTGGTTTGAATTATCCTGAATTTGTATTAACAGGGATAACTGGTAAACATTTGCACAGGATAGGGATCTTAAACAATGTATTCTTTAACCGATATTTTTGACATACCCGTATTCGCATTTCGAAATAACGAGAGTCTACTGTAACGCTACTTATTATTCAAACTTTCAAAGTCCCCACAGTTAAAAAGTTTGCAGTCTCTCCGATTGATTAAAGGAATCGTGTTAATCAAATCCAGGGCAATCCAAATAAAATTGGTGGTTAGACATATCGTCATCGTAGCTTGGTTCAGTGACACAAAATAATTACAGTTCGTCTGAAGAGGAATTAATTATTCAAAAGATAAGCTCATTGATATGCAGCATTAGATTAATAGTAATCGTTTGAAATGTTTTAACCATTATTTTCATCATTCTTACCATTCTCTTATAATCTCGAGATCAAAATATACTTCTTTAACAATGATTCTAAAAACCCAACATTTCAGCTGATCACATTCTTGTTATTATCCATTATCGTCTCTATGACCTACATGTAATATTTGAAATACTTAGAATAAGTGTCTAGCTGAATAAGGACAAAGGTAATTAACCTAATGAAAATGAGAATAATCGCCTCGTACTTATATACACTAATCTGACAAAAGTATTTGTACACATCAAACTGTCACCTATGTTTTCTGGTATCTAGCAACTTGTTATGGGGTACGTACCACTAACTAAGGTTTTGACTTAATAACATGTATAAAGTGATATACAGTGAACTCTCGTTATAACGATGTCGGAAATAACGAAATACAAGCTTAAAACGAAATGGAGATTCTCCCCAGAGCACTAAATGCATTAAGCTAATTTAATTTAATTTAAGCATTATCCGCTTATATCGAATATCCGGATCTAACGAAATAATTTACAAGTCAAGAACTTTAAATTTCATTATTCTCGAAATGATATTCATTAAATAAATCATGGTATAATTAACTTTGCCTTCAATAGGGAAACCGGAATATGTCCTAACTGATAACTGGAATTTGACCTAATTTCTAGATTCGGAATTTGTCCTAAAACGAATCCGGAATTTGTCCTAAAGAAAATCCAACAACAATGGAATTTATCCTAAATCTATAAGTAATGGAATTTGTCCTAAATCGCTGAGTACGTACTGGAATGTGTCCTAAAGGAATTTCCAACTTTTGGAAATTTGACCGAAATAAATTGTTGGATATTGTCAAAAAAAGAAAATTTAATTTTTCCCAAGAGATTTTGATTTTACATACCAATAAGAATAAATAAATCCGCTTCTAGCAGCATAATAACATTTGTAGATGCTTCAAACATGGATGTTGACATGAAACGATATGTTAGCTAAAATATAATAACATTATCTTTGAATTTATATATTTATATATTAAATCACAATGATTTTTTGTTTGTTTGTTTGTTTGTTCAGAATTGATTGAGGAACTGGTAAGAGCTACAGGCTTGAAATTTGGCAGGGAGTTGGGAAATAGTGTATCTAGGAACAAGTTCTAATATCTAAGAAAAATATTCATATCTTCCCTCTCAAAAGGTGACAAAACTATCAGCTGTTAAGTATGCATTATAGAAAGCCTAACTGAGACTGCAATTTAATTGGCTGAAAAATAAACACAAATAATTCTGGGTCAATCCATTTAACTAATAAAATTTACCCTATAAGTTAGTACTTTAATAGTCCCATTAATCGCATAAATAGTCTATTTAGTAAAAGTTAAACTAAAACCTTTCATTCCACCTTATAAAATCTTCATTTCCAAACTTTTGATTAATTAATCAATTAGATTTCAGATTTGCTACTCATAAACCCGAAAAAAGATATATTTGTTAGTTAAGAATAATTTTCGTATCTATGACTTTTTTAGCAAGAATTAACGTATTAATTTACCGAGAATCATGAGCATATATTATTATGATTTAGTCTAAAAGTTTGAGCTGTTTACAATCTTTCTGAAGTAACAAATTTGTCTAATCTAATTAAGGAATCAAATTGTTGTAAATACACGCGAGGACCGAAGGCTCGAGTGAGAACGCGCGTAGTGCGGTCGATCAGCTTAGATATACTGCTTAGAGGGTCACAGCTCAATAAAGTAGGGATCTGCTACCCCTACATACTGTATAGTAGAATCTGCTAAAGGTTACTCTATACAACGGTCATTTGTACATAGGCTAGCGGCCAGCTATTATAATTCCTAAAAGATTTCCCGTAATAGAATTAACCTGCGTATGAGGCTTTCGAACGTTACGTAACGCTTTCGAGGAGGAGAAGGATTACGAATGTCACATATCGTAGTTTTTATTCCAAAATGGCAAAAAATTGACGTAAGGAAAGGGATGTATAATTTTCGTTAAATTTCCGTTACACTCCACAGTATTTAAATACAACTGGCACAACATTTGAAAAGGTATTTGCCATGAATACAAGCGAGGGCCGCAGGCCCGAGTGCAAGTTGTAAGAACGCGCGTAGCGCGGACGAGCAGCTTGTATTTATAAACTCATTAACTATATAATTAGCTAATTAAATATATAATTTCTGAACAGTTTGCAGCAATTAGAATATAGGAATTCTGATTTAAGATTTGAATACCACATGGTCGAATTACTCTAAATGCATAATTTCTAATCATTACGAATAATTCCCACTGAGATACAGCCAAATTTCCTTTGTGGCACAAGTGGTCCGTGCCATGGACATTTATGGCACTTCATGGTTATTGGATAAAAATCACTAAAATCACAATAATATGAAATTTCAGAGTAGTTTAAGCAGCCGTTAAATACGCAACAAGAAGTATATTGGTCTGGAATAAAATTCCGTGGTTCAAATACTTTTGGTGGCTTAGTGGAATATCCAATATCACTATATCCATTATATACTGTACTTTGATAAATAGAAGAATAATCCAATATTTAAATTAAACATTTTTGTACTATATTGATGTTTCAACTCCGAAGAATCCATCGAAAATATCGAACGGTAATTAGTAACAAACAACTTTTTTATTATGACATTATATATATTGCTTCCCCTATTAAGTGAGTAGGATTTCAAAATAAATATCTGCATAAATAGATTCAACTCGCAAAACTTTGAAGTAGTCAGGTCTTTTCCCTTGAAATCCTAGGCGAAACATTGCAATACAAACTACAAAATGATATGTACGTATAAGATAATAAGGATCTAATTTGAACTGTGGTATTCGCGTAATAATATCAAGCACGAAATTTTGCACGAAATTGCTTGCAAATAGGCGAATTTGCTATTTAAGCGAATTTCTGAATTTTCGTCGAAATGACTGAATGATGGAAAATGGCTGAATGGTGTAAAATGGCTGAATGGTGGTTTCACGGAAAATTCCATGGGAAATGGTCCTAGGGCCAGTTTTCCAAGGAATTTTGGTCCCGGATCAATTTTTCGGGCCCCAATTTTCCAGTGACAGGTTTATTCATAAAAATGTTTGGTCCCAATTTGGTGAAAATCGGCTAGGCTACTATTCTAGTAATGTAACTAAATAAATATAAACCTCAGAGGTACCAAATTTTCATGAAAAATTTGGTCCCTCCGGACCAATTTTCCAAGGAGGCCAAAATTTTCGTGACACCACCATTCAGCCATTTACCACCATTTTACACAATTCAGTCTTTTTCCACGGGTCTGACTGAATGGTGGAAAATGGTGGAATTTCTGAATTTTTCGTCGAAGTGACTGAATGGTGGAAAGTGGTGGAATTTCTAAAAATCGACTGAAAGGTGGAAAATGGTGGAAAACGACTGAATGGTGGAAAAGCTCATAAGGTACAAATAAGGTGCATGCTCTATGTACCATAAGGGCTCATAAGGTACATAGAGCATGCTCGTATAAAAGTACATAGAGGATGCTCGTAAAGATCAGTGATTTTACCTTAGTATAAGAATCACAAGTATAATATTTACTACTTACGAATTACATTACAATTTGATACACACTAAAACAACACTAATATTAATAACAAACAATGCAACGAAAAATATAATCTATACCAAGGTCCAAGTCTAATAGTCCACAATTTATAGTGGATTAGTTAAGCCACCAAAGGTAAAATTTGGTGGCTTAAATAAGATATTTGGTGGCTAACGCAACCAAACCACCTAATTTGTCGAGTACTGACGAGCATGCTCTATGTACTTTTATACGAGCATGCTCTATGTACCTTATGAGCATGCTCTGTGTACTTCTTGTTATATGCGTTTTCCATCATTCAGCCATTTCCATCCTTCAGTCGTTTTCCACCATTCAGTCATTTCGACGAAAATTCAGAAATTCCACCATTTTCCACCATTCAGCAAGTAGTTTTCCACCATTTTCCACCATTCTCGGATGTTTCGACCATTTCCACCATTCAGTCAGAACCCTATTTAAGGAACAAATTTGAATTAAAATTAAATACCCGATTGGGGACTGAAAACTTGTTAATAGAGCAATTTGCTATCAGAAGAATTGGTATTATGCGAACATCCCTGTTTATGATTATTTCGATAATGACAACAAAATAATTCTGAAATTAATTACAAAAAAATCGTTTTCAACATATTTTAGCATTTATTAATACTTTTTTTTAGAATATCGGTTAATCATAACATTGTACGTATTCCAATTTCAACGGTAAAATGTAACTAGTATTTTCTCATTCAACTAAACGAGTAAATAGAATGAATCAATCAACCATTTATATCGACTATTCAAATTAGTAATCTATCAACATGTGACACAATACTGAAACAAATGCTAAAATAATTATTAGTTGGTAGGAATAGTTTATCAGAACATTGAAATCATGTTGCAAATTTATAGATATGTATCTTCCAAAATGGCTTTCGAATCTGTGGCAAAAGGATTTCATGGCTGAAACTTTTATTATTCGTAATTGCAATTCAAATGTTTATCATTCTAAAAGTACAGAACACTGAAGATATCATAATACTCATGAAAAGAGACAGAATATTCCATAAGGTCAACCAAATAACAGATCAAGACATCTCAATAAATGCTGCGATAACTGACCTAAATATTATAATTCAACCAACAGAAGTCGAAAAAGAGAAAAAAAATAAAACGGTATCAATTGAATATATTAATTTCTCAAACGAAACATCAACCATGGCTTATAACAAAAGTATAGAAACATTCTTAAGTGGGAGTGAAATCACCAATCAGGGAATACACTTGGAATGGGTTGTTTCAAAAATAAGACAAGAAAAAGAAGAATGGGTGATGATAGAAAAGTTATCAGAGAAAAGAGGGCTACTACAAAAAATCACAAAAAAGACAATTTTACTATTCATGGGTTTACTTGACTTCTACATGGGATTGGATGCTCTAAAAGGTGGTGCAGTTGGGGAACTAGTGCAATGGAGTAGTCTCATAGTTGCATTAAATATGTTAAGTCACAAAATAGAAATTGTTAGGGATGGAGCTCAGTTTGAACAGAAAATGGTAGAAGGGCGTCATTATGACTTAATTATCACTGATTACTTAGGTTTGAGTAGAATAAGCGAGGCAAGGTATTTCCAGAATCTTTGTAAATTCCGTATACTCGATTCATTCGGTACAGATACTCAGTTCAATATTAGAACATACACAATGCCTAGGAATGGACCATATGAAAAATGGAATCTTCCTGACATGAGGCAGATATGGACATACTATCCACTCAATCAAGACAATAGCTTTATAGGCATCACCATTCCTTCAAGGCAGCTGCAGAAGCAAACAAATACAAAGTTTATTGATAAGAAAAAGATAGCTCTTGTCTATGGAAAGGTAGCATCATACTTGAATTATTCTTCAAACAATATTAATGTACTCAAGCTTATTAGCGATCATATGGAGATTCATTTGACAATGTCACCAGATCAACAAATTGAATATCTCCCCTTTGAAAATACTAATCATGGTGTTTTATCACAAAGTGAGTTGGCAGAACTGTTGGATCAAACACACTTATTTGTTGGTCTTGGTTTCCCATTCATTGGTCCTGGCCCATTGGATGCATTAGCACATGGTTGTACATTTCTACAACCAAGTTTCGAAATTCCAAAAAATCGTGATACAGATGCATTCTTTGAAGGAAAACCGACAATGCTTACACTCAATTCTCAACATAGCTATTTAGAGAAATTCGGCGATCCAGATTATGTATATACAATTGATTATAACAACATCGAACTAGTGAAGCAGGTAGTGGAAAAAATCGTGCAAAGGCCAAAACTACCACCCTATATTCCTTATGAATTCACAGGGGTTGGGTTCGTGGATAGACTGGTTATTCTAATTGAAAAGCTAAACACATGCAGTTCAGGTAACGTGGCTTTAGGAATAATACCAATACTAGCTGATGGAAATTCACATAATAATGCAGAAGGCATTCAACATGTAACAGACGGTGTATGGTCAATGGATAGCTGTTATATGCTAGCGAAACGAGATTTAAATAAATCATACATTAATTTTGTTTTTGAATACACTATTTGGATTTGGGAAATTAAACTGAGACTTTTTCCAACATGGGACAATGTGGGAAACCCGTCAGCTCACATTGACATTGAATTGTTATCTGAGAATGGACAATTATTGAAAGTTAGAAGTTTTGTTGTCGACAGAGTAAGCATTGAATGGTTATGGGTCTATACTGGCAGTGTAGCAAACGTGAGGATCTACAGTGATGTAAGCATAAACATATGTGAGTTAGAAGTGTATAGCAACGAAGCTTACCAACAGTCATGGCCGAGTATTGATACGTTAAAGGTGAAATATTCAAAACCAGGCGAATCATGTTCTACAACATGTTTCACACACGAACTCATATGTGCACGAAATCTCTTTCCCATGCTAGACTCGGTTGACTACTTCCAACATCATTTAAACTGCAGTTATTACAGAACCGATATGGTAGGACCTGCAATAGAGAATTCTCAATCCTCAGAGATACATTGTATCCTTAACACTGATTCAATGTTATACAGCTGCGTAGCATATCAAGACTCTGTTATCAGATTGTGTCCGTGTGTACTCAAACATCCGGGACAGAACGGAGTCCCTCTTGCGAATGCTTTTAATTAACCACTCTGTCAATTTTCATTCTAGATTTTCTACATTTATTTAAGCATGACGTAACCAAAAACTGTTTAGGGATCTTTGATAATTTGTAACAATTAAATTTCAGATTCACAACTGACTACCTTACTACCTCAAATACCTTGCAAAACTATTCATTAACACCCCGCTAGAGTTTTTAATTTTAATTTTCGTGCTATATAATATAGCGTGTAAATATATATTTAACAAATTTAGAACAAGTAGCATCCAAACAATGGATTAATTAGATGGAATATCTATACGTATTATTAAAACTCGATTGTTGTGTGTGTGTGGGTGTTCATGTCGATGTCGATATGTAAAGACAAAACTGTCCCTATATCCCCCCATATAGGGACAAAAACCTTTGGATATAAGGACACTTTTAGGATATAGGGACACTTTTTGGATATAAGGACAAAAACGTCCCTGTATCACTGATATAAGGACATAATCTGTGTGTGTGTGTGTGTGTGTGTGTGTGTGTGTGTGTGTGTGTGTGTTTGATTGTCCGGATTGTATTAAAGTGATAGGGGAATAGAAACCGCATTTAGTATATATAAAATATAAATTAACTTACAAATGTTATAATAGGTAAACAAGTATGCTGAACACGAATTTCGCACGTATAAATTATAATATGAAATTATTATTGCGTGAGTGGTAATGTTGAAAAATAAATAATACAGATATTTTAGCGAATATATCCAAATGTGTAGCGGCTAAGTGATCCATCGGGAAGCTGATGAGAACAAAGGAGTCGTTACATTTATATTCATTCTACCCTAAGGTAGAAAAATCTAAAATTACAGCTGTGCAGACAGCATATTCTTGTGGAGTCACTATTAGTCATTAAACCTCCAAATATAGTGCCTCCAACAGAATATGCTGTCTGCACAGCTGTAATTTTAGATTTTTCTCCCTTAGGGTGGTATTAATATAAATGTAACGACTCCTTTGTTCTCGTCCGCTTCCCGATGGATCACTTAGCCGCTACACATTTGGATATATTCGGTAAAATATCTATATTATTTATTTTTGTATTTTATTATTAGCTTATTTTGTTGTCTATTCCGATTGATTTCCCTAGCCTATTAAGTGGCAACAGTTAATAAGAATTTCGCACAAGACGAATAAATTTGGTCAACTTTAGTAGCTCATTTTTGAGAGCAGTTCTAGATAGCAAAGTAAGGGGATTGGTTAACCGTTCTGAGATTACGGTTAAGATTCTATTTCTAGTAACTGTTAACCGGTTGATTCATTTTTATAATATATTTTTATTACACTACAGAATAAGACTTCATGAAGTATAGTATAGTCAAACCTCCATGATCCGGACACCTCCTATAACCGGGCAACATTTTTGTATAAGTTCAAAATTAAGTCGCCTTTTTTGGTTATTAGCCCCAAATTTAGTTTATCCTTGCAGATTTGAATATCAAACATGTTACTAAAAGTAAACCACCCATATCTGGGCAGTAAATATTTGTTTGGATTTGGCCATATGGAAATTTCCATACTTTATATACAATTCATTTTCGAAATTTATGAACTCCTTGGGTGAAGTTATCCCAAGTTTCGATGATCGGAGGATGCGCATCAGGCTATAGTCCCCCTCGACAATAGTTTTGGAGACATCATACGATAAACACTAGTTGATTATGCAGTAAATTTTATGGTTATTTCCGAGATCCGGGCAAATTCTAAGATCCGGGCACCCTACGGACGAGGCTGCCCGGATAGGGGAAGTTCGACTGTATTACCCCATAAGTACATTAACTAATACGTTTCTACTTTAGCCTACTTAAATAAACTTACACTACTTAAGGAGTACAAGGTTTAATTACCCTAGCATATACAAATGCATGCAAGTGACTCCAGTCAATACGAATTCCGGATAATACGAACATATTAAGATGGTCCCCTGGTGTTCCTACTAACGAGAATCTACTATATGTGTAATCATAGCCTACTATACATAATGCGCCACAGTAAACTTGATAATTTTGGACCATGGATGCGGTCGAAGATGGATTCGTAAATTCTAATTTAAGTCGATTGCAAGCAAAATTATTGATAAACTAAGTGGATAATATTTAATTTAAGTATCTTGTGCCCATTGTAAATAAAAATACTGTCGTATACCCCTTCCTTGTATGAATTAGCTAATATCACTAATGATTGGACTGGACAATAATACTAAACTACACATATATATAATAGTTAAGTATAAAACATACATTAATGTATTTATTTTATTATACATATACAATAATACACATTATACTACTGTATTTCTCGGTCAATTATCCGATTCGGGCAACCAATTATCCGATTGGGTCAACCAATTATCCGATTGGGTCAACCAATTATCCGATTCGGGCAACCAATTATCCGATTCGGGCAACCAATTATCCGATTCGAGCAACCAATTATCCGATTCAAGCAATCAACAATTATAGTGATATATTTGATATAATAGTGATAATGAATACAGTTAATTAATATCGGATAAATGATTTATTGGATATATATATTGGATAATGTAGCTACTAGAGATTTTCAAGGCGTATTGCTCTCGGAACTGTTGCTGTCAATACATGGTAGAACGAATTCAGGCAAGTTGCTGGAGTAATTTGAGCCAAATCATTTGGGCATAATTGCAATAGTTTATCTCTCCTTGCACTTACCATAGTTTGGCCCTCAATTGGTATAATTGGTCCTTGAGCGCTGATAGTTCGTTTTATATAGGATTTTAGACTTTGGAAGCACAACTCAATCGGATTCAACTCGCAACTGTATGGAGGGAGGCATTTCAATTCGATGTGTGAAGGGATAGAATCATTTGAAATTGCTCTCCCACCTCGTGAAATAGCAACTGTAGATGATGTGGCAGAGTGTTGTCCTGCATCGTATGAACTCGAAGCCATAATTTATGATTAATATTTGAATATTAGGAATATATTTATTTCGTATTACTTTGTTTTATACTAATCAACCCAGTATCCTAAATAGATAAACCAATGAAAATCAAAAGTAATTCCGATCGGATAATTGGTTGACCCAATAGGATAATTGGTTGCCCGAATCGGATAATTGGTTGACCCAATCGGATAATTGGTTGCCCGAATCGGATAATTGACCGAGAAATACAGTAGTAACAGCTATTAGTGTGCACTGGTGTTGCTTGATGCTGTGCCCACTGGTTACATACATTTCAGGGAGTGTGGACTCGTTTTGGAGATTAGTAGGACCCTTATAGACTGAAAGTTAGATTGGTAAATCCATTTTGGCATATTTATGGTAGTTTCTATTGAAAAAGACAAGTCTTACTACCTATTTACTGAATAAGTGTACTAAAATGAAAAATGGAACTATTTGGGTGTCTTAAGCGTGCTTAGTCTTAATACTGATCTGATTTTATAGAATTGAGCCCTGAAAATAATTTCTCCTAGTAACAATAATACACATTATACTAGTAACAGCTATTAGTGTGCACTGGTGTTGCTTGATGCTGTGAGTAATATGTGTATCAGGGACGTTGCCAGGATATTTCACCTAGGGGGGGCATAAAAATTGCCAGGGGGGGAAAACATTATATTGGTGTTAGATCTAGCAGTTGACGTTACCAAAACTAGGCAATAAAAATATGAAGCTTTCTAGTTTAATGTCCTGCAAAGTATGAAAATTAGCCTACAAAATCAATACATTACAAGAATAATAAAATGCTTTGGTTAGTGTAATTCGTTTCAGTATAGATGTAGATTTACATTTTAGACGAGCAAGCGAAACTATGCCCCGTGGCGACGTCCCTGATGTGTATGTGATACCAGGCGATACAGGTGTTCTTTCATTCTACAAACTACAAAGAATAATTTTTTTTTTTTTTTTTGAATAATTTTTTTATCTATATCAATATCAACTAAATTTTTTCAATTATCGCTTCTCAATACCTTTTGTGTAAGATGATTAGTTATTTGAGCCAAGGCAACGCAAGCATGTATAAAGCTCGTGAAGGTTTGACTACTCAATTTCCCTTCCTTTCCAGGAAGTGATTGCCATGCGTCTAACCAAAAAACAATTCGTTTCAAATAAGAAAAACGTTCATTATTGAATGTAAAAGGACTAGAAAGTGAATCATTTAAACGGACATGTTTATATGGCATATTTACATTAAACATTTCCATAAAGAGAGAAGAATTCGGATAAAATTAGATGTATCGATTTTAAATACATTACAACGTTGATCATTCTGAATAGTTAATGCAGCTATCGTTGATTCATGAATTACTTTTAACACAAATTTAACATTTTGACGCTCAAGAATCGAAGGGTAACAAGATTTAAAAGTCAAACGCGATGCAAGTTTTGCCAAACTTTGTTTTTCAGAATTATAAAGAAGCCGGATATCGCGAAAAGAAGCAGAACATAATTTTAAAGGATAAGAACAAGAATCGGTATCAAAATTTTCTAAGTCAGGATAACCGAATGTTTTACTGTCAGATTTTTGATTCAACCAATTATTTCTAATGGTTTTTAGAATATGTACAAAGTCAAATGTAAGAAAAAGAGGCCTATTAATATCACAAGGATGAAATACACGAGTCTCTACCAGAAGGAGAAATTTGTTTAAAAAGTTTTACATTAAGGGGATAGTTGTCTGTCGAGATACGAGAACGAGCAATCCGCAGAGCTCAATATCTTGAATGCAAGATTTTACAACAGAATGTATATTTTCAGCGGACTGAGATGCACATGGCAATAAACGTACAATACATGACCATTTTTTATGTAGACTGGAGACCATGATGGCAAATACTGTTTTAGTAGGATCATCTGGATTTAAATTAGATCCCAATAATTTGCCACCTTTGTAAGCTACATCCGGTTTTATATGTATTTCATCCATTTGAACGATTACATGTTTTTGCTCATGAGAAAAAGATTGGGTCGCTTGCTTAAGGAAGGAGAAAAATTCCTTTTCCAATTCCAATGTATTGAAATGTGGAAGAGATAAGCAAGGTGAACCCTGAAGATACTTATAGCAGGCTGGCGAAATAAGATGGGTTTTAAGTGCCAAATTTGCGTGAGATATTATATCTCCGCCTATTTTTAGGAACGAGACTATTTTCTAATTGACAAAGAATATATTGAAGTCTAGAGCGCTCTGAACATTCAAATAGTGATAATAATGTAGAATTAGAGGTATGCAAATTTTCAATGGCCTGTTGAATTTTTTTTTTGCAGTGGAGATAATTTCACTTAAAATCAACTCAAGGTGTCGAGCATCACTAATATAGCATATTGAAAGAGGAATAATCTCCCCATTACGAAATGCTTTTATAGATAAATCGGATTCTACTACCACGTGAATGTCGACCAGAATGGCATTATCAAACAAATGAGGACGCATCAAGATGATTTGGATACCATAATGACCAGGTAGAAAGTAGAGAAATAAAAGGCAACTTATCTTTAATGTCCTGAAAATTGTCGATCAAGTACTTTTCCTCCTCTTCAGTCTGTGAGTTAAAACTTATTGCAACAGCTTGCTGGAGTAGTTCGTCATCTTTTGAGTTGAAGGACAGCCGTCTACGTTTTGAAGTAGGGTGAGAAGAGTAATAGGTTCGACACCCTGGTTCAATAGGCTGGCACTGTACTTATTTCAACTTTGGATTTTTTCGTTGGATTTCGTGATAAGTACCATCTCATTTGGTACCTTATGTGTGTAATCAATATCATCTACTCTGAAATGCTTTACGCAAACAAAAATCGTCTTTAGATCATCAATACCTTCCCTGTGAAGAGCGCGAATCCAAGCATGCCTTAGCTCATCTGGTTTCTGAGGCATCTTGAATACCGGAATGCGATCTTCGGCATTATAGTTACACTTGCAACCAGGTGCGGAGCATGTATTCGGCATCTGATAAATACTTGTTACAGTTGGTGGGAGATTAGATAAGTCTAGTTTGTATGTATGGGAAGAATATGAAAATATACAATTAAGACCTTAAGTTTAATTATTTGTCATAAATTGTAAATAAAATTAATTTGGCTATTAAATTTCAATTCCCCCCGCTCGATAACCCTTAACAAATTGGAAGCATCTATATAAGCCATATACTGACTTAATTAATTATAATTAATTACGTCAGTATATTAACAAGTGCAAGAGTATTCATGCAGAAGGAAATATACTCACATAATCTGTCGTTGTTATGGAATACATAACTTAAAATTCTTAATTGTCAATTAGAAAATAGAAGCCTACTCGATCTCACAAGTTGAATCAATATAATAATCACGAGTCGAAACAATAGAATTAGATATAACACTTTCACTTTCAATTGAACTGAAGTGTTAGTAAACAAGGGAATTTGCAACTCAATTGTGACACAAACGAAGCCCAATTTGAGAATTCGTGCACTGTGAAAGGGTGTAGAATTAAATTCTCTATCGAATGCATATAAATTGAATATTCACTCACTATTTATTGTTCCTTTTCTAACATTAAACAGGTGTAAAAATGTTTCCAAAAAAATAATCAAAAATCGTGACCCCAGGTTCACATCTGTAACCCATGAGACACCTGTCCTGAAAATTTCAGTTCTCAGTTGATATAACTCTGTGCTGTGGAGAGTATACAGAAGGATACAAAATACAAAATTGCAGCTGTGCCGACGCATGTTCCTTTGGTGGCACTATATTTTGGTGGTGGTTTATTGATAGTGCCTCCAAAGGAACATGCTGTCAGCACAGCTGCAATTTTGGATTTTTTTTCCATGTCATCATCACTATGAAGGTGTTAAATTATTTCAAAAAGGTGTTTCAGAAGGGATCGACCCTTAGAGTGGTAGGAGTTTCCATCTTGCTCACTTCATTTGAGAGATATTCAAGTTTCAGTAGAATATAATATGTGCTGAGTCAGCATTTTTATGTGAGTGTTGGGTCATCACCCAACTAACCAGTGTTGTAAATCAAATCAAATATTTCAAATATTTGATTTGATTTGATTTGATTTAAGAGAATTTGAATTCTCAAATGATTTGATTTGATCTGATTTGAAATTATTTGAATCCTCAAATGATTTGATTTGATTTGATTTGAAAATATTTGAATTCTCAAATGATTTGATTTGATTTGATTTGAAATTATTTCAAATCATTTTCAAATCATTTTCGAATCATTTTTCCAATCATTTTCAGATCATTTTCAAATAATATTCGGTAAATCATTTTCAAATCGTTTCCAAATCGCTTTAGTATAATTTCACTTCATTTTCAATTCAATTTCAAATATATAAGATCATTTTCAAAATTTCTATACGTTTTGACAGTGATTCAGAAATGATTTGAAAGTTTCAAATATTTCAAATATTTGATTTGATTTGATTTGAAATTATTTGAAATCTCAAATGATTTGAAATGATTTGATTTGAAATAATTTTAAATCTAAAATGATTTGATTTGATTTGATTTGAGAAAAAAAAAATGATTTATTTACAACCCTGCAACTAACCCATTTTAAATGTCGAATTAAAAAAAATTGTAAAACACATTTTTTTAACGATGTCATCATCACCTCAAGGTGTCAAGACCCACTTGTATAGGTGGCACGTACCATAAGGTCCAATTGATAAATTGAAAGTTTGTTTCTATCTTCTATGATCTTTGAGATTTATGATATTTAATTAATTAATTAATTAGTATAAATAATTATTTATATTATTTATAATTTAACACCAATTTCAATGTCAACTTATATTTATTAAGTTTAATTATTTTGTCATAAATAATAAATTAATTAATTTGGCTATCAAATTTCAATTCCGCACACTCGATAACCCCTAATAAACAAATTGGGAGCATCTCAATAAGTCATATACTGACTTAATTAATTATAATTAATTACGTCAGTATATTAACAGTGCAAGAGTATTCTTGCAGAAGGAAATATAATCACATAATCTGTCGTAGTCATGGAATGTAGAATCTTAGTTTTCAATTGGAAAATAGAAGCCTACTCGATCTCACTAGTTGAATCAATATAATAGTAACGAGTTGAAACAATAGAATTAGATTTAACACTTTCAATTGAACTGAAGTGTTAGTAAACAAAGGAAACTTGCAAGTCAATTGTGGCACAAACGAAGCCCAATTTGAAAATTCGTGCACTGTGAAAAGGTGTAGAATTTAATTCTCTATCGAATGCATATAAATTTAATTTTCGGGTACTATTTATTGTTGCTGTTTCAAATTTAAACAGGTGCAAAAATGTGTCCAAAAAAATTTAATAAAAAATCGTGACCCCAGGTGCACATCTGTAACCCATGAGACACGTATCCTGAAAATTTGGCCTCTTATTAAATAAAACTCTGTTCTGTGGAGAGGCTACGGATACAAAATATACCAAGGCAGTGATTCCAATACTGGGCCACTATACTATAGACTGTAGTATAGTCGGCACAGTAATAATATACCAAAGCACTAAGACCAATACTGGGCCACTATACTATAGTATAGTCGGCACAGTAATAACTAACCAAAGCACTAAGATTAGAACTGGGCCACTATACTATAGTATAGTCGGCACAGTAATATTATACCAAAGCACTAAGACCAATTCTGGGCCACTATACTATAGTATAGTCGGCAGTGACTCGGCACAGTAATAATATACCAAGGCACTCATTTCAATACTGGGCCACTATACTATAGTATAGTCGGCACAGTAATAATATACCAAGGCAGTGATTCCAATACTGGGCCACTAACTATAGTATAGTCGGCACAGTAATAATATTAATAACCAAGGCAGTAAGATTAGAACTGGCCCACTATACTATAGTATAGTCGGCACAGTAACAAGTATTGTAGTAAACTAGTAATAATTTATATGAGCAAATTGAGATATTGTATTGGAATATATTCAATTACAATATCACAATCTGTTCTTGTTATTCCTTTATAAATTGGTTATTCATGTGCTTAATTAATTAACACGCAATTATATTGAGAATAGATTTGAGAAAATAGGCATAGGCGTAGGCTCCGGTAGGGTTGGTGAGGCCATGGCCCTACCAATAATTTGTCAAGAGCCATCATCTTCTATTAAGTATGATGCAAGTTAGCATAAATGGCCCTACCAATCCGGGCAATCCCCATCCCGAGTATACGCCCCTGATAGGTGAGAAAGAATAACAGTGGTAGTAAGAATCTCATAGCAATTTGTCATCCATGGTCCTTGTATTCAAAGCAGTAAGAATCTCATGGTAGTAGAAATCTCATACAACAGTACTATCGAGCTATCTGTAAAAGCTCTATGGCACAGTTCAATGTGCCACGTGCTACGCTCTGATAATGCATAGCTTGTGAATAAGTATGCAGATATAGCCATAGCTCTTAGTCAGGGTGACCAGATGTCCTTCTTTTGGAAGGACAGTCCTTTGTTTAGACTAATTGCTTTCTTATTTTTGCATCCTTTTTTTGTCCTATTTTTTCTTTTTGTCCTTATTTGTCCTTATTTACATTGTTAACAAGTATCTTGCTTCTGGTCAGTCTGCTTATTAGAAGCTATTCGGCGTAAATGGAAGATATACAGACATGCATGCGATTTCCACAGGAAGGAGAATGTGATTTCCAACAACAAATAAGGGCTTACACTGATCTAATCCAATTTTGATACGCCTATACACAAATTTACATTACGGTATAGGAGAGGATTCCAACTTTTCGCGCTCCTAAATCCAAATTTTCCAAATATAATGCTCCAAAAGGAGCGTCTCGCGCTCCTGGGTAATTCCTTGGTTGTAAAACTGATTTCGTTAATAATCTACTCCTCTTCTTTATGAACTTAGTGGATTGGATAGGGTTATCTTAGCATTTTTAGCAAATCTTCAAAATTTCCTAAACTATTATAGAAACGAATGTAATGACTTGTTGATATTAGCCTAGTGTTGACTTTAATTCTGCCTGCTAGTTTGCGTCAGAGTTGCACGCGGGCCGAAATTTCTAACCGCGGTCCGGCCCGCAGCCCGGCCTGCGGCTGAATTATTCGGCCCAAAATAGTCCGCATGGATATTTTTGGCCCGCAAGAGACCCGCAGCTTGTTTGTTGCAGTTTGCAGCTTTGTAGCGTATAGCGTATTATTAGTCAACCACAGTCGCCACTTATAATCTTAGTTTATATTCCCTTAGTATACTAGAATTAGGCTTATGCGTGACCTTCGATATATAAGGCCTGAGTGCTAAGCGAAAATTTGTGTACCATGGATTACTTAAAGTGCATTGAAAAATGGAGAATTGTTCTTTATCCCAATAATTAGCAATGATAGAGCTGAAAAGTGTATTATAACTATATAGGAATATGGTACCCAGGTATACATAGCACTCTCCAGAATTGTGATATGTCATCATCTGATGACGTAATGGTAATTTTGGTTGCGAATTATCTTGTTTTTCTAGCATACTTTTAACATAGTTAAACGCGTTATAAATGTTCAAAATTGGAACATGGTTATACCCATAACTAGTTGAAAAATATATATCGAAATTATAAATGGAATGTTGACACATTCCTCGGTTGCCATGGAAATGTATATTTCCTAAAATGTGTCATAACTCAAAAACTATGAATGTTATGTAAACTAGGCTGGTACTGATCTGTCCGGAATAGGTAACTTCCTATTCATTGATAATACATTTTATATGCCTAACTTCAATAACTTTTGAGATCATGACATAATTAACACTTAATTCATTATTAGGTAATGACTCACTATCTCAAAGATGATTGAAGTTAGGCATATAAAATGTATTATCAATGAATAGGAAGTTACCTATTCCGGACAGATCAGTACCAGCCTAGTTTACATAACATTCATAGTTTTTGAGTTATGACACATTTTAGGAAATATACATTTCCATGGCAACCGAGGAATGTGTCAACATTCCATTTATAATTTCGATATATTTTTTTCAACTAGTTATGGGTATAACCATGTTCCAATTTTGAACATTTATAACGCGTTTAACTATGTTAAAAGTATGCTAGAAAAACAAGATAATTCGCAACCAAAATAACCATAACGTCATCAGATGATGACATATAACAATTCTGGAGAGTGCTATGTATACCTGGGTACCATATTCCTATATAGTTATAATACACTTTTCAGCTCTATCATTGCTAATTATTGGGATAAAGAACAATTCTCCATTTTTCAATGCACTTTAAGTAATCCATGGTTCAAACCAGCACTCAGGCCTTATATATCGAAGGTCACGGCTTATGTTAGTATCAACTGAACTTACTTGTATTTTTATTTATTAAACCTTTACAAGTTCCTTGAGTCCTGAGCATCACATATCACACTCTCTAAAAATGGTCGGGGTCTGGATCCTGCCACGGCTCCAGAATGTAATCTTCGTATTTCTTGCGGATACGATTACGCAGTGGGTATCTACGTTGATTCGAAGGGTTGGTATTCTGCAGGATAGGAAACTGATCTACCTCCTCTTCATTCTCAGGATCTGTCACATCCCCTAGCAATTCCGGATCTGCGATGTCCGATTCTGCTTGACTGCATTCCGCTGATACGTTCTCCTCTCCGCCGGCTATCGTGGTTTGTCTTGTTACGCCAGTAGTGACGGTACTCTTCCCTCTCTCAGGTAACTTACAACGGCTGACATGTAGCCATTTCAGTCGATTGCCCCTCTTAATCTTGATATTTACACCTCTCATCTCCATCACTAGGTAAGGGCCTATAAATTTAGGGTCCAGTGAGTCCTTGCCTCTTTCATTTTGTACCAACACCAGGTCACCTTTTGCGAATTGTGGCAATTTAGCCCCCTTGTTCCTTAAGCTGTTTCTGGTGGTTCTACTTTGCAGGTCATTTTCACTTGCTAATGTCCTTAGTTCAGCTGCCTTTTCCTTCAATTTCTCTACGTGCTCCTTGTAACCCGGCTCATTTCCCCACTCTTTTGCAATTGCTGCATCTATCGGAGATAAGGGTTGTCTGCCGGTCATTAGGAGTTGTGCAGAAAATTGGGTGGACGCGTTATCGGTGTTGTTGCAATATAAAGCCACTTCAGGCAAAATATCGGGCCAGGATTCTTTGGGCAGCTGCCGGTCCAACGTCAAACATCTAGCAACTTGCTTAACTAAGCCAATGCTTCTCTCAACCAGCCCATCCCCCTGTGGGTGATATGGCGAGGAGTGGCGTTTTTCAATTCCTAATCTTTCACACATCCTCCTCACTTTTTTGACGCCATCGATATTGTGAGCTTGATCGGTTAGCAGGCCTCTTGGAACGCCATGTCCTCGGAAAATCCAACATCGTTCGATTTCACGTACTAATGATGAAGCTAACTGGTCTTGAAGGGGACATAGCTCGATATATCTGGTAAAAACATCCACGATGCACAAGAAATAACGGTATTTCTCGTCGGCCCATGGTAGGGTTGCGATATCCATCGCAACCAAATCTCCAGGTCCTAACCCCTCAACCCTGAATTCTTGAATTGGTATTCTCGCTCGGTTTGACGCCTTCGCCTTCTGACATGCGAGGCAACTTTGACACCAATTTCGCGTATCTCGCGCCATCCGCAGCCAGAAATAACTCCTCCTGAGGTTCTGTAGCGTCCGCTTTTGGCCGAAGTGACCCGCAACATGTACTTTTGCTAGTATTTCATCCTGACAATCG
This sequence comes from Hexactinellida sp. DTS-2022, assembly GCA_028753945.1. Taxonomy (NCBI): domain Eukaryota; kingdom Metazoa; phylum Porifera; class Hexactinellida; species Hexactinellida sp. DTS-2022. The sequence goes on along the minus strand of JAPNXP010000012.1, from coordinate 1,009,248 downwards.
CTAGGTACAACCACTCGATTTTGGAAGAGCAACACTCCACTCGAAATCCCCAAGTGTTCCGCGACATGACGGAACTGCCCTGTAGCTACTCTTCCCTTCGAGCATAATTGTTCACGAGCATCACGTGTCACGGCATCTCGTTCCTGTTGCGTTCGAATTTGTTCCATGCTCCATTGGGACTCTTTATTTTGGTGCGAAGTCACTGTAAATATTTTGTCCTCAAAGGTGCATTCGTCCTGGACTTCTGCGTCGATTTCTAAGTCGGTTGCCCGGCTAAGGTAGTCTGGTAGATTGTTTTCCCTGCCCGGTCGGTGGATGATATCATAAGAGTACTCCAATTCCAAAATCCATCTTGCATACGTTCTTCGAGGATCCTTCTGATTCCTGAGCCACTTCAATGGGGAATGATCCGTTATAAGTTCTACTTCGCCTCTAGCTCCCAAATAGGTTTTCCACTTCCGACATGCTGACACTAGGGCCCAAGCCTCCAGTTATCCAGCACTGTAATTTCTTTGAGCCTTACTAAGTGCAGACGAAAAGAAATCGATGGGATGTAACTGCCCTGTGTGCTTGTTTCGCTGGGATAACACTGCGGCCACCGCTCTCGTACTAGCATCTGCTTCAATTACGAATTTCTCTTGCCAATTCGGGAATGCTAACATGATTGGCTCACGCGTGAGCTTATGCTTCAATGTATCAAAGGCTTCCTCGCATTTGTTATTCCATGTCCAAACCGACCCTTTCCTCGTTAACTCATACAGGGGAGCTGCCAATTGGGCTATTTCAGGGATGTACGAACGATAAAAGTTCAGGCTTCCCAAAAATCGTTGCAATTCAGTTACGTTGTGAGGTCTAGGAAGCTTGGACAATTTCACGGCTGCAGAGCTTAATGGGCTTCGTGCATCTTTAGACACTAAGTGGCCTAGGAACTCGACTTCCCTACGTCCCAACTGACATTTCCTTAATTTTACATGGAGCTTAGCGTGGAGCAGACGAGTGAACACAGCACGTAGATCCTCCAGGTGTTGTTCGAAGCTATTGAAAAAAATGATACAGTCGTCAATGTAGGATTCTGTACGTTTGAGCCCCTGAAGTGTATTGTCCATGAGCCGCTGAAACGTGGCTTGCGCATTCACCAAGCCAAACGGCATCACTGTCATTTCGTAAAGACCTCTGGGCGTATTGAAGGCAGTCTTCTCCACATCCATTTCACGCATCGGGACGCACCAATATGCGGCGGATATATCTATAACCGAAAAGTACCGAAAACCATGTAATCTGTCCAAGATCGCTTGAACCTGAGGTATGCCATATGCATCCTTCTTAATCACTCCATTTAATCCGCGGTAGTCTATAGCGAAACGTATCGTACCATCCTTTTTGGTGACGAGCACCACATTGCTTGCCCACGGTGACTTAGAAGGCCTGCACAACTTCTGGTTCAATAGCTCGTCTAACTGACTGTTGACTTCTTCTTCCCATTGTGGCGGTAACCTTCTTGGTCTTGACTTTCGCGGAGTGGCATCTCCTGTGTCAATAGCATGCTCGCACATTGTGGTCCGTCCAGGGTTGTCACTAAACAAAGCTTCAAATTCCTTCAACAATTCAATGAACCTAGGTTGTTGTTCATTAGTCAAATCGGTCTCGGTGAAGTGTAGATGATCGTCGTTGAAACTATCGACCTGACAGACTGAGCGAGCTCTAGCCAGTGAGTCTCCTCCGGTTGCTCGCTCTAGAATCTCGATTCTAGCCTTCCTTAAGAAATTAGTTAACTCCAGCTTTTCCAGCTTTCGAAGATCCATAACGTTGACCTTCGCACCGGAATCCAACAATGCTCGTATGGAACTGTCTCCCACTCTCACAGTAATCGATGCTGCTCTGTCTTCCCCCTGGTAGTTCGTGCCCAGGTTCTTAACGTAATCTCTCCTTGAGTAACCTCCTTCTCTAGCGTGATTTCTCCAGTTGTTACCACGCCATCCAATTGAACAATTCGGTGCGTCGTGGCCCTTTCCGTGACACTCACTACAGATCCGATCCGGACACCTCTGGTAACTATGCCCCTGTTTTCCACATGTAAAACAGTTAAAGTGGACTTCCCTTCTTGTTGAAACCCGAAGAGGCCGTCCGTACCTCCTGTCAGACGAAAATTGTCGTACCCTCCACACATGTGGCGATTCTTGCTCTACCTCGGGCTCCTCAATTATTATATTCTCCTCCGACTCTTTGTCCACTACCTTACAGTGTCCGATCGTCTTAACTTCTGCTTCTCGCGCTCCTAGGTCTAACAGCACCTCCCCTTGCCGCAAATTCAGTTGTACGAGCCCCACAAACTCCCGCATCTGTGCGTCTGTTACTATGCTATCCTCTCGATCTCGTATCCACTTTTTCAGAGGTGCGGCAGCTTTGCTTGGGAGTTGAGTTACTACGACAACACACACCTGCCGGTTTAGGAAGCCGGCTCGTTTCGCTTCTCTCCATAAAAGCGTGAAAAACACTTCAATTCTTACCCCTCTTGCCCATACCATATTACGAAATCTTGAGGTAGCTTCAAACTCATCGATAGGAGCATCTAGGGCATTGCTAAGTACCTTAAAAGCGGCCTCCACTGTCTCCTCTTTGATAGCCAACAATGTTATGTCCCTCTCGTATTCATCACGGCATACGTACGAAGGCAATATCTGGACAACCGCTCGTTCCCCTGCATGAGCCGCGAGAGAACTCGTGGCCGCGACGAATAAGGGTTGCCAGTCTTCAATTCGTTCTCCAGTCTTCAACGGCGGGATAGAAATGTTCATAGGGGCTGCCATTATAGTTGCCTGACTACTTGTATTTATGTGATGCGCAGGACTCAAGGAACTTGTAAAGGTTTAATAAATAGAAATACAAGTAAGTTCAGTTGATACTAACATAATATGGGTGTCCTTAACATGAAAAAAACCGAAAATTTAGTCCAAAACTCAACATGACCACATTTTTTTTTTTGGACTAAGCAATGCCGAAGGACCATAAATATCGTTTGTACATTGTTTGGAGTCTGGTCCAAACGTATTTCCAGAGTTATGACCTATTTTGTAGAGCGGTTCACTGGTTTCACCACTTTAAACGATTATCAGTATTGTATTCCTCAACAATGGTAAGATTGTTAGTATCATTACTCTATTCAAGCTATCATTGACGAAAATAAACAACAATTGATCAAAAAAAATTCGCAAAAAGTGAAAATCTAAACACTTATGGTCTATAATCACATTCGAGGGTACGTTTTTTTGTCCATTTTTTTTCTCAGACACCCGAGCAGCTAGAATCATCATATACGTCTCAAAATGCTCGCAATACCCGACTTCCTATACGTTCATAATACATTTTGGGACCCTAACACGCCCCGTTTACAAAATTATCCCTATATGGGCATGTAATGTGCCCATTTTGATTACGCAGCAAATTTACTCTCCTAATATATAGACGCTAGAGCTTAGCTCTAACCATATAATCACATAAATATCCCATTACAAACTCATTGGTAGAACAATTGAGACCATAATCCAAATCGCTACAATTCTATAAATTCGCATGCCCATATATGGTGGTGTGATTTCAGTGATGTGACCATAAACTTGGAAATTAAAAACAACACTAGAGCTTAGTTCTAACTTCCTGGTCACATTATTAATCCATTTCAAGTTGGATGGTAATATTATCGAATATTACATCATATTTTGAAACGTGTGGGGACCTCTTTATGGCGTTCTTCTAAATATAATGTCAATGCCGGAGACAGGGGGCTACGGAATTGGATTCAGACAAAATTATGATAGTTTAAGGTTCTAAAAAATTTTACACAATATATGATGCTTACTCTCAAATCTCCAAGTTTTAAATACATCAAAAACGAACTATCACCAGAATAGTATGCAAAATACCAAATAAATCTGTATATTATCAACAAAATCTGTCCCCGGACGATGTGTGATTAAATCCTGTATCGTAGAATTGATTAATCACCGATCGGGTACGTTAACCTTTTTCAACAGGTAGAATAGAAGCTCTGTTGTGAATTAGAACATTCTAGAACAAGTATATTTGCTTATATCATTTTTATAAAATGTGTTGTATGGATAGACGCTCTTATTCTATTTTTAAAATAATCTCGCTTATACGAAGAATTTACTTTCAGAATTGGTAACTCGTGACAATTTAAAACAGTGATGCGGATTATAATGGGAGTAATTCCCGGCCGAACTTCGCGGGCCGCAAAATATTTTTTCGGCTCTCGTGGCCGATGTGAAAAGGCAACCCGCGGCCCGGGGGCCGGGCCGGACCGCGTACAACTTTGGTTTGTGTATGTATTTAGCATCGAGATATGCACTGAAGAGTTGGATAAATCGGACAAAATACCCAATATTATTGGTGTATTCCTCTTTTCTGAAATCGCATACAGATATCAGCATTATTCTGTTACACTCGTATCATTGCTCTCTGGTGCGATAAATTCATTCTAACTGCGTCACTCGAAGTATTTTTTCCCCAAAATACTCAAATTCTATAAAATTCCAGATCTACTCAACTTTTTACTAACACTCAAATATAAACTTCATCTTTTTGAATCTACTCAGTTTTACAAAATAATTCCAATTTTGCTCAAGATTTTGTCAAGAAATTCCAAATCTACTCAACTTTTCAAAGAATTCACAGATCTACTCAAGTGACAAAGGATATATTTGGTCTATAGACTATACTAGTGCATATTTCTGGTCGCAACACCAGCTAGTTTCAATAATCCAATCAAACTTAGTATTATAGTCAACTCCCGTTATAAAGAAGTGCTCGGGAACGCATAGGCGGCGGAACCACGGGGCGGGGGCTATAGGCTATAGCCTCCCTGAAGATATTTTTTGGGGGGCTTTCCCCCCCTAAAGTTCAGGCTTGTTCAAGATTATAAGGCAACTAGTTACTACTGTGATATACTTGTTTAATTTTTCCCCGCCTGAAGGAAATTTTGTATTTACACCTCATATCCAGAAATGCTGTTTATTGCCTCTGAAACCTGTCCTTTATTGCCTGTATTTTGACCTTGCATATTAGTTTTTTGAGTTTCATATTAAACTAGCGCACTTCGCTTGCTAGGTCGCTTCGCGGCAGAACACAACACCACACCAACCGCTTTGCGGTTGGTGTGTGGTTTATATACTTCTAACATTGATTATAAAGCGTAAATAGGCCTAAAATAGTCAAATTTAGCAATGTGAAATTTTGTGATTACGTCATCATGCGATAATGAGTAAGCATATTGGCAATCTGGTGTGACCAACGTGTCCGCATCATTAATGTGCATGTTATATTAAATTATCAGATTTTTATCTCTTAGAAGGCGCGTATTATGTGCGATTAAGTGAATTTTCAGGGTTCTCGAAATGTGACAATGACGTCATAACTTGTCGAGATGTGAGAAATTTTGAGTGGAAACCTCAACTTGTTGGCAAGTGGCAAAAGTTACCGCTATATGCCAAAAATCACATTTGGAAACCGTCCACTTTCTTCAATCAATTCGGAACATACAAACAAATATATATGTATATACACCCGTCACGCCAAAATTGGTCCGGTGTCATAGTAAATCCTGTTCCCCCATCTTTTTGTTCCCCCGAACAGGATTTCCTATGATATACTGTTCCCCCGAACAATATTTCCTAGGAAATCCTGTTCCCCACACCATATTTCCTAGGAAATAATGTTCCCCCCGAGTGTTTCCCCCTGGGAAATTTTGTTCCCCCGAACAATTTTCACTAGTAAATATTGTTCCCCCGAACAGTTTTCACTAGTAAATATTGTTCCCCCGAACAGTATTCGCTTGTAAATATTGTTCCCCCGAACAGTTTTCACTAGTAAATATTGTTCCTCCGGACAGTGCAGATTCACTATAAAATTATCTTCCCCTCAATACAAAATGGAACTAAGGCATAAGGTTACTAGAAAGTCTAGAATATGTAGAAAAGTTTTGAATTACCTATTATTACATACTTCTCCCTCTTTGAACACCCTGCTGTATACTTTCCTCCCGGAAGATATAGGCGAATATGGAGGTATTTTGAAAAGTACACAACACATGTACCTAAGGCACATGTGTTGTCTACTTTTCAATATATGGAATATGGTAATACTGTTTAGTTTCTATAATTGTTTAATTAATTTTTAATTAATTTATGGATAACTACTAATTGAATTTTCTCGAATTCACTTTTGATTGTGTCATATCAATATAACATAGTACACGGGCGTTGCACGGCTCTGAAAATCTCAGGCCAAACAGTTAAAGTGGTCCGGCCAAAACCGGACCGTCTGATATAATATAGTAGAATATATGAAAACTGGTCCGGCCATGGCCGGACCTGCCGGACCGCGTGCTACGCCTATGCATACTGTACGGATGTTAATATTACTACTGTACTAAAAGGGGAAACAGTATTCCCTAGTGATTACTGTTCGGGGGAACAATATTTACTAGCGAATACTGTTCGGGGGAACAATATTTTCTAGTGAATACTGTTCGGGGGAACAATATTTTCTATTAGGCAGAGGGGAACAAGATTCCCTAGAGGGGAACAATATTTCCTAGGAAAAATAGTTCGGGGGAACAATTTTCACGGGGGAACAGGATCTCCTCTGACACCGGGTCAAAAGTGGTCCGGCCGGACCACTTTTGACTGCCTAAAATGGTCCGGGACCAATTTTTGCCGGCCATAAATGGTCCGGCCGGACCAGTTTTGGTCGCCAAAGGCGGTCCCCATTGGCCAAAGGTGGTCCCCGCCGGACCAGTTTTGGCTGCCATTCCAAGACAATAATTATAGAGTTTTTTTATCATTCATCAACACAAGAATACATAGAGATGCAAATGTTTTCACAATGGTCAATAATACACAATTACAAAGTTGATTCTTTACACCGTAACTCCATATATCACAATTACAAAACCAATTCTTTTCACTACTATTCATGCCTTCATACTTACAAGGGACTCCTTTTTCCCTGAACCATAGTAGACAATTAGAAAAAGATACATTTTCAATTTAATAATTGATTGTCCTATACAATTTCGCACTAGTGGGAGGTCTGTTATAGCAACTTTAGTGCGATCTAACAATGCGATTTAACAAAAAGTTTACACCGGACCTATTTTAGCAAGCCAGGACCATTTATGGCAGGCCAAAATTGGCCCCTGACCATTTTCGGCCCGGACCAATTTTTTCGTGACACACCCACCCTTGTGTTTTAATAGTATAGATAGAGTCTGAACTGCTCGTTATGTTTGGTATGGAAATAAAAACTTTTGAGGACCCAATGCCCTTCAAATCACTAACTATTTTCAGCCCCCTAAAAACAATTTAATTCCGCCACCACTGCGGGAACGTGGTTTGATTTCTTTATAAGCGGAGTTTGTTATAACCGGAGTTCGATCTTAAAAGAGTTCATTACAAGTTGAATTTCGTTGTAACTAGAGTTCATTATAAACGGATTTCGTTATAGCCGGAGTTCGTTATAATCGGAGCAAATTCAATAGCTTAGACTTCAGAGGGTAATCAGGGTATATGGGATTTAAATGACTTCGTTATAAGCGGAAATTAGTTATATCCATTTCTTAGTAACCGAAGTTTGAATAATGTAATAAGATAGAAGGATTTCCGGACCATTGAATGGCTTCGTTATAAGCAGGTACTTTGATATACTGACTTGAGTATAACGGGAGATGACTGTACAAAGCAATTGAGTTTAGTTCAGTATATTTGGAATTTCTTTACATTAATATTTACGTATTTGTGAAATATCTAGGGAGAAAAAATGCATGTACCTTACAGACGGTTAAATTCTGCAAAAGTATACTAGTCGTTCATTTAGCTATTTTTAACAGCATATATTGTACAGTAAAACCTCCAAAAATGAACACCTCCAAGAAATGAACAACTCCAAAATATGAACACTTTTTCTCGGTCCCAAATTTCCCCATTGCTTTATACCAAGGTTGAAACCGCTCGAACCGAATATCAGTATTCATGAATAGTTGCCCTACCGAATACAAATACACGTACTGATATTCGGTTGAGTAACCGAATACTGATAATGATAATGTTCGCTTCTTTCAAACCTAATACGAATACTGATAATCTTTGGTTGCCCTAACCGAATAGTACGAATGCATATAATATTCGGCTGCAATAACCGAATATGAATACTGATGATATTCGGTCGGGCAACCGAATATACTGATAATGATATTCGGTCGGGCAACCGAATACTAATAATGATATCAGGTTGGCAACCAAATATCAACTATTCGGCAATTATATTCGGTTCAAGCAAATATATCAGTATTCAGTTGCAACCTTGCAAGTTTAGACACACATTATGATAAATCATGAAAAGTAAACACCTCTCAAAAGTGAATGTTTTGCCTGGTCCGCAGGGTGTTCACTTTCTAAGTGTTTTACTGTAGTAGTTAAAAGTTGTTGCTGTAAGGGGACACTAAGTGATCAAAGTTGCAAAAGGAAGAAAAGGTTAAATCTCCAGATATGATATATAATATAATATAATAGTACGTAGATGACGAATCCGAAAAAAATTTCAAAAAATTTCACCTTTGAGGTCACTTTGGGATGAAATTTTAAAAAAAAAATTTTCTGGCACAAATGTTGTTTTATATGAGTATTATGAACTTATTGAAAAAATAAACAAAAAAGTTGACAAATTTTTTAGACACTGCGCCAAAAGTGAATTCACTATCTAAAATTATTTTTTCGAATAGTAACCTCAATTATAAAATGTTCCTAACTTGATTTAGCCGGGTTTGTGTCTTTCAGTTTTTCAACTCTTTTTATGTTTTAATGAGCAAATATTTTTTTAATGAGAAAATTATGAATATTTTCGACTAAAATGTCCAAATAAAATTTTAGAAAAGTATAATCCTAAAATCAAAATTTTGAAAGACACAAACCCGGCTAATTAGAGTAAGGAACATTTTATAATTGAGGTTACTATTCGAAAAAATAAATTTAGATAGTGAATTCACTTTTGCTGGCTAGTATGAATCAGTATAGTATAGAAATTTGATTAAGCTATAACCGAAGATATATGAATTCGCAACTTCTAATATTATGGATATTTACTAGATAGTTATAGAGCAAATTAATGGCTATTTCAACTTTCTCAAATTCGATGGTTGAAAATTCACTTAGTGTCCCCTTTATTAAGTTCGTAAACGATAGATTTTTGACGTTTTCTGTATTTTATTTTTCCTCTTTATTAGCATAGGCCAGTGGCGGCGGAATGATTTTTTTTAGGGGGGCTGAAAATCGTAACTGAAAAATTATAGGTAATATTAGTTATTGTTGGTATATAATTTTACTAAGTTCTACATAAAGTGGAATTTACTACTTAAAGTGGAAATTAAATTAGGACAGCTTTCACAGGCAATAAACAGTATTTCTTGATTTGATGTGTAAATACAAAAATTGCTTTTAGCCAGGTAAAGATTAAACAAGTATATCACAGTACTTGACCTATAATCCTATACAAGCCTGAACTATAGGGGGGCTAAGCCCCCCTATAATTATCTTCAGGGGGGATATAGCCCCCGTAGCCCCCGTGGTTCCGCCGCCACTGGCATAGGCATAGACGGACGGATTAATAACCCACGGGTTCCGACCCTTATGGGCCACTCAAGAAGTGATAAGAAATGCATTATCCATAAAAAAGTGCAATTGTTTTTTAATTATTAGAAATTAGGAATCCATGGGAGCCCTAAATCCAGGGTTTATCTAGGTGCCTAGCCGGAACTCTTAGTTGCCAACTGAAAGTGAAAGTGAAATTTATTAATTGAATTTCAATTGAAAGTGAAAATGAATGTTTTTTTCTATTTATACCTTGGATCCCAGGGCATCTATGTCTTTTGATTAATAATTATTAGTAAGTTATTAATAAGTTATGATAAGTTATTAAGGTGCCAGTCCAGCATCGTTTAAGGAGCCAAGGTGCTTGCAGCTTGCTGTATGTTTCTATTTTACTATTTAGGTGCCAGGTGTGTGGCCAGATTTGCTGGCACATAAGTTCCTCGATAAATCCCTATTTTATACCCGTACAAATTTTATGACCAATTTTATGACCCCACAATTTTATGACCGACACTTTTAGGGTGCCGTACTAATTTCACCTCTATCAATTACATCATAAAGTGCCAGTCCAGAAATCCTGAATAAACCCCTGCCTAAATCACTAGCGTTTTAAGGGCGAGGTCCCTAAACCTAAAGCGCGCTTACACAGGTACCGTGAAATATTTATTTTGATACAATTTGTGACTGGAAGTTAGCTATCAATATATGAAATACTGAGTACCATTAAACTTTAATTAATTAATTACTAACTTTCTATGTACTACCGTGACCTTCGATATATAAGGCCTGAGTGCTAAGCGAAAATTTGTGTACCATGGATTACTTAAAGTGCATTGAAAAATGGAGAATTGTTCTTTATCCCAATAATTAGCAATGATAGAGCTGAAAAGTGTATTATAACTATATAGGAATATGGTACCCAGGTATACATAGCACTCTCCAGAATTGTGATATGTCATCATCTGATGACGTAATGGTAATTTTGGTTGCGAATTATCTTGTTTTTCTAGCATACTTTTAACATAGTTAAACGCGTTATAAATGTTCAAAATTGGAACATGGTTATACCCATAACTAGTTGAAAAAAATATATCGAAATTATAAATGGAATGTTGACACATTCCTCGGTTGCCATGGAAATGTATATTTCCTAAAATGTGTCATAACTCAAAAACTATGAATGTTATGTAAACTAGGCTGGTACTGATCTGTCCGGAATAGGTAACTTCCTATTCATTGATAATACATTTTATGTGCCTAACTTCAATAACTTTTGAGATCATGACATAATTAACACTTAATTCATTATTAGGTAATGACTCACTATCTCAAAGATGATTGAAGTTAGGCATATAAAATGTATTATCAATGAATAGGAAGTTACCTATTCCGGACAGATCAGTACCAGCCTAGTTTTCATAACATTCATAGTTTTTGAGTTATGACACATTTTAGGAAATATACATTTCCATGGCAACCGAGGAATGTGTCAACATTCCATTTATAATTTCGATATATTTTTTTCAACTAGTTATGGGTATAACCATGTTCCAATTTTGAACATTTATAACGCGTTTAACTATGTTAAAAGTATGCTAGAAAAACAAGATAATTCGCAACCAAAATAACCATAACGTCATCAGATGATGACATATCACAATTCTGGAGAGTGCTATGTATACCTGGGTACCATATTCCTATATAGTTATAATACACTTTTCAGCTCTATCATTGCTAATTATTGGGATAAAGAACAATTCTCCATTTTTCAATGCACTTTAAGTAATCCATGGTTCAAACCAGCACTCAGGCCTTATATATCGAAGGTCACGGTACTACTTACTATACGAATTCCTATTTACCATTTCTGTATGTACAGTAAGTTAGCTATAAACGCCCTGGCCCCACTACACGCTCTAGGTAGACTCCAACATTCCCAGCGTCGCAAACATAGGAGGATGTCTCACACTGAAATAGATGACGACTGTCCGTGCTGTGAATGCCAATGTGATTGTTCTGTTGTTACGGAGATAATACGTCAACCTTCATTCCGAAAGAATGTACTAACATACATATTTCTGATCACGTGTACATACTTCTTGGTTGCTATGTACTACTCATCAGCTGTTATACCACGCATAAGACCATATAAGGTGCACCTGGGGAATATGAATCCAGTCTGGTTCTCAACAAGGTGTATGCACATTGACGATCATATAGGTTTGTCCATATTCAACATAAGCTCCCATCTCTCGACATGGCGTAACAGTACACACACCCTATGTAGGGAAATGTACCTGGACTTCAGTAGTTTCTATTCGCTAGACGGAGAAGTTGACGCGTCCGAATTCTTAAATATTATACAATCAATGGACTCTCTAACTAATAGCCCCTCTAAGCCCAAAAGGCATATTGCCTCTATAGAGAACAAATTCACACGGGAAATAACTATATTCTTCTATAGCGGGTATGACCTATACAGTTCTATGAAGTGCTACATGGGAGAGCATCCTGTAATGCCTATTCACTACTCTGACATTATCCTACACTATATCCACGGCGGGAGTATCTACGGCCAGCTGTCCATCTCTCAAAAGCTGTCCTCTCTGTCTCTAGCAGACTTCTCAACCCTATTCGAGCAGGCTTCCGACTGGTACCGTCTGGGGTACATTAAAGACCCCACTTATTGCTTCCCACATCTCCTATTGGACCTCTCTGTGCACGACCCTAATCCGATAACAGCGCACCTTATACTGACAAGCCAGAGGTTCTACGGGTACATGGACATGCTCGTGGCAACTGCTATACACTATGATACCGAGAGGCCTGCCAATAGCAACTACTTTGTAGATCTGCTCAAGATACACAACATGCTGGGACTAGTGGTGAAGCACGGAGATTCGTACGCTCTCTCCTACCTCACTCCCTCCAGAGGGTACGAAGTGTGGGTGCTAAGCGAGTGGCTAGACCAGGACACTAAGGAGCTTACATTCGCGGTTATTCGCACCCTTCTGAGGGACTTCAACTCTACGCAGATTAGCATAAGTGTGATACAGCCGCCTCTATCTGATGTGTACCCGGGTATTCACCAACACTTAAAGCTCCCTGTATTGATACGGGTGCACAGTAGCGAGGTTTGCACTGGCCCGCTCACAGAGTCAATATTTGAGATGCTAGCCGCCTCGAGAGCATTCCATGATCCATTTCGGCTGCCAGGGAAAATATCACAGAATGTAATTCGGAAATTCCAGACAATATTTTAGTCACATTTTTCTGTGAATTCACTTGCGATATGAAGCACAATCTCATCTGATAGTGAGTGGTAATCAGATCTGTTGATATTAATTATTTAAAAATTCTTGTCCTGTTTTTACTGTTAAATCTTTGACAAGAGTTATATTCAATATACTTAATATTTATGCAATGTACTCATTTTATTTTCTATTTGGTAATAGTCAGTTAAAATGGGTACGTTTTAGTTTGGTGTATTATCCCAGAGCTTAGATTTACACAATATTTTAGGATATTTTTCATCACATTTTGGATTTTGGCTCTCAATCCCTAATCTTTACTCTCATTCAACTATTCATGGATTTACATAATTCAATTGGAAATTGATATCAACAGGCTCCTTGTTAGCTAATTTACGGAACGGATCGGTTTATTAATCAATGAAGACTTCGAACAAGACAATAGCGGGCTGCGGGAGGTTGGGATATTTGTAATACTTTTTAGGACTTTATTTCACTTTTTGTTAAATTAATAAATTAAACATCTTGTATAACTAATTAGCACTCCAACTCACTTTTGTGTTTACAATCTTATTTATTTAACTGTACTTCCCAACAAAATATTTGAAAATATAGTAATTATTATGAATTTTATTTTGTATTAAAATAGCTATACGTAATAGAAACGAGAGTATCCTTCAATTTAGAACGACGGTTGACAGAAACTGTGAATACTGTGAATAGTTTTTCATGATATCATCTTGTTCCCCCAAACCATATTCCCTAGGTAAATATATTCAGGGGAACAGGGTTCACTCTGACATGGGACAAATACCGGGACTGTAGTGTAGAAGCTTTAATCCATGGTCCAAACACTCTTACCAGTGAGTTATTTATGAGAGTTAACTTTCTATAATTTCAAATTTTTCAGTAACTTGTTCTGTGCAATTTAGAAATTGAAATTGGACCAGATATAAAATGGCGAGCAAACCTATTTTTAGTGGGTTAAACTGAGTTATACTGATAAACTTGGCTAAATCATTAATTTTTCATCTTTTGTTATTTTAATTGAGAATCCCTATTCAGCCAATTTAAATTTACATTCTGCCACAATTATTGTAAACTTATTCTAGTAGGTACCGTGTTTCCTCGAATAGTAGCCTTGGCGATTATTAATATTAATCCCTCAGGCAGGGTGCGCATTTTTTTCTGGGCTTACGGGAACCAAATATTTTTCATAATAAAGGCAAGCATTTTAGAACAGGGCCACTATTACATAGTCGCCACAGTAAAAATTATTTGTAAGCTAATAAATACATGGTAACGGGATGCAGAGGAAGAGGCAATATTTACGAAATTTTAAACAGTATTCGTTGACATTTGGTAAATTTCTTACTTCAATATTTTACTCATTTAATTCAGGCTGAAAATCTTACCGTGGACCTCCGAATATTAGTTCCCAAGTTCCCAAGAAATGCGCATACTGCCCTCAGGGGGCTTACTAATTTCTATTTGAGGAAATACGTTAATTAACCTGTTAACCAACTCCCCTAAAATGTTTATGGTGTATTTGTATGATAATTTTCCAGGATTTCTAGTTACTTACTTAGGAGGTATACATATTTAGCTTTTATTCGCGATTAATATTTTAAACCTTATTTAGGGGTGATTATTCGAGGGGTTACTATTGCTATTCGGTAAATACGGTATTATGTTGGAATATATTATCTTGATCGACGGTATACTATGTATTACCTTTTATATTATTTAAATTTCAGGCGCTTCTATTCAACGTCACTATGGTGTACTTTTGATTCCTGGCTGTAATATATTAATACATTGGTTCCCAACCTAGGGCCCACAAGGTCTTACAATTTGTATTACGGTCAATAGGAGGATCCACAGAGTGTCTAATATTTGCTATAGGGGGTTCACGGTTGAAATAAGTTCGGAATCGCTGTATTAATACAGTGGGACCTCGTTAATACGAACACCAACGGACGGCCTAAATTTGTTCGTCTTATCCGGAGTTCGTATTAACCGGAGGAATATCCATTGAATAGCCATTATAGGGACCTGATTTTGTGTAAATATCTGTTCGTCTTATCCGGAAATTCGTACTAACAATGTTCTACTGTAGTTCTAATTAATTTATATATAGAATAAACATACGATTTCCTCTCCACACTTAGACTCTCGTATAGCCTAGACATGTGCGCCCCCTCTGACGAGGCCACTCAGCAGTCGAAGCGAATCGACAAGTTCATAACGGATGACATGAAGAGAACTAAAGCTGAGTTGCGAGTGCTGCTCCTCGGCACTGGCGAGAGCGGCAAGACTACCGTCATAAAACAAATGCGCATAAACTATGGGGAAGGTTTTGATGCTGACTCGAGGTCTAAGCTGCGTCCTAACATATATCGGAACATTTACAATGCTATACAGTACCTAATTAATGGCATGGACACTTTAGAATTGAAATATGAGTCATCGATCTCGGAGAGAGAGATAGACAGTCTGCTTGAGGTAGATTTGAACGAAATCCCCGCTCAATTTCCCATTGAGCACCAGCAGCTCATAAACAAGATGCTAGCCGACTCTAGTGTTAAGACTTGCATTGAACATTACGAGGATATCCATTTGACGAAGTCTGCTGTAGACTTTTTACATAAAGTGCATGAAATATTCAGTCCCGACTACATCCCCTCTATACAGGACATTCTGCTGGAGAGAACGCCTTCGACAGGCATCAAGGAGTACATGTTCTCTCTCAAGCACGGCGGGAACAAATACTCGTTCAGAATGATGGACGTAGGGGGCCAGAAGAACGAGCGGAGGAAGTGGATACACGCGTTTGAGCGCGTAAACGCGGTCATATTCCTAACCGCGATTTCTGAGTACGACCAGCAAATGGAAGAGGACCCGGAGGTTAACCGACTAGCCGGGAGCATCGACCTCTTCCAGAAAGTCGCAAACCTGGAGTGGTTCCCTGCCGCAGACACTTCCTTGATTCTATTTTTGAATAAAATGGACATATTCGTGGAGAAGTGCAAAACAGTATCTTTTATCAAATACTTTCCGGATTACACAGGCAAAGATCTGAATCCAGACGCAGTCAAGTCCCGCATACAATCTATGTTTTTCGAAAAAGCTCCCAAGCGAAACGTCAAGCCGCACTACACCTGCGCTATCGACACCAAACAAATAAAAAAGATATTCGAAGCTGTTAAGGAGAATCTAATTGAAAGGCATTTGGGTACAATAATTGGGACTGTGTGATAACACACATTTTTTTACTCCACTTTCGTTTATAGACTAAATATAATGTATTCTTTCCCTCTGCAACTTATTCGCTTATTAGAATAGTGTATACGATTATTATCTCTTGATACGGATTACCTTATAGAAATTTAGAATAGTAAATTCATTTTATTTGTTATCCTACAGTAATATTAAACGCATGTATATGTTATTATTCGAAACCTTAAATAATTATTTGGTTAATATAACTATTCAATGTAATTGGGAGATATCTGCACTTTCGAAACTCTTCGCTTTGTAACAGTACTTTAGGCGAATTACAATAATCCTATATTTACGACTAAGATTTAATGTACAAGTTGACACAAATGACAACATATGTCACTTAAATTATAAGCTTATAAGTCGATGTCAAATTTCAAAAGTTCATAAAAATGTTAGTTCATGATATCATAATATGTGGCAAAACTGTGTCATTGCTAATCTATTGTGTCCAGATAGTAAGATTGATATATAAATTATTCTCGCTTGAATTTGTTACAGGTTTTGTTACTTTTAAAATGTAAATGTAATTAAGTTTTTTTCCCACTTTTATTTGAAAAATATTTTTGGATCTTCCGTTCGGATTAGC
The DNA here is from genome assembly GCA_028753945.1 of Hexactinellida sp. DTS-2022. Classification (NCBI taxonomy): domain Eukaryota; kingdom Metazoa; phylum Porifera; class Hexactinellida; species Hexactinellida sp. DTS-2022. The sequence continues at coordinate 992,467 of JAPNXP010000012.1, read as the reverse complement.
GAGGGTATACTTTACACTATTTTCCATCCCCTACATAATTAAAGTATGTAGCTACGGCTCTTACTAGGTTCTCAATCAATTCGAACAGAATCCTAGCAATTCAAGTTTGCATATTTTAAGTACAGATATAATACAACAATAATAATAATAATAATAATAATAACATAATAATAACAACAACAAACAACAATAACAGAGTACCACTCCTGGTACAATTTCACTATGTTACCTCATCTAGATATTTTTGTGAATTTTTATTGAATAGAGCTCTGAAAATAGTGAGTATTGGTCCAAACGGGGAGAAAATCGGATAAAAATTGGCTAGTTAGGCCAAATTTTGAGTTATAAGCCACAGTCTATGGGAAATTGAAATAGCACAACAAATATTTGAAAACTTATTTGACACTCTTATAACCATGCTGAATCATCCTAAATTATATAATTACAATCACGAATAAATTTTCAATTTTTATTTATTATTTTATTCAATTTTTTCAAATTTTTATTCGATATTCCAAGTAATCTTGCTTATTTTCAATTTCCCATAGACTTTGGCTTATATCACAAAATTTGGCCTAACTAAGTCAATTTTTATCCGATTCTCTCCCTCTTTGGACCAATACTCATTATTTTCAGAGCTCTATCTAATAAAAATATAACCTCTAACACTTCACAAATATCTAGATGAGGTAACATAGTGAAATTGTACCCAAATCGGAGCTAGCACTCTACACTATACACGGACTCTGACTGAACAGTCAATTCAACATCCTTATTACGTTATTAGATATCTAGTTAATTAATTAACAGTTGATCCAGCATATGTTCTATGTGGTGTAATGTCGTCCTTGTATCTGTTTGTTAGCTCTCATCACACGAGGCATCAGCTACAGGTTAATAGCGGTTTGTTCTTCTGTTTGGGCTCGCAGGAGAATATAATTATTAGCTATCAAGGTGCTAACATAGAACCATTCACAAAATAGGGAATTATCGTATTTCCATCAGAGGACGTAGGAAATTAGGAATGTTTGAGTATCCTACTGAAACTATAAACAATTAATTGAGTTAGTTGTATCTTGAAATGAGGACTGTTTCAGATATTTGTACTCAAGATATTCTCGTCTTTGTAATAATTATTTTGTATAATTCTCTCAATTCTCTAATTTTATAACGCAACATTGAACTGGCCTCATGCTCACTCTTATTTTAATATCAAATGGGTTTGCAACAATACTGGCTATTGAAAGCAGAATACATTAAAATTTGAATATCCTGATTCAGAGTGCTGTTGCATAGGATTCTGACCCGCGTAGGATTCTGACCCGCAATACAAAATTGTAATAGCAAATCCATGGTGCGGGTCAAAATCCTACGGTAGTCAAGAGCGTAGGATTCTGACCCGCAATACAAAATTATAATAGCGAATCCATGGTGCGGGTCAAAATCCTACGATAGTCATCCGTAGGATTTTGACCCGCATTGATTATATTATATCAATTATGATTGTATTATCGAGCCTATCTCGGTTTTCACAATAACATTATTGCATACTAGCTATGATTATTGAATTGCTATAGACGTAGCTTATTTTACGATATTTTTAGCTTGTCTAACTTAGATAATTTGTAAACTACTGAAGTCGATAATTATCCAACTTGGTTATGTGAACCAATGTTACTAAGATATTTCTAATTTTAGATCCATCCACTCTCTTTGTACGGAATACCTTTAGCAAAAGTAGTGATTCTATTCGCATTGTTAATCAGATTCAAATTAAGTTTAATTAATAAATAATAATACAAAATTCATTGACAAAGAAAATAGTAATAAATACATTACTTTATTAAGAATAAAGAAAATATAAGTTGGAGTAATAATTATTAAACTGTGTTGAATAGGATGTAAAAGTAGAAGCTTGTCCCTTAGGTTTCTGTAACCACAATCTATATTCATACGTACATCCAACTTTCTAATTGAGCAATTAATGAATTTGTGAGGTATATCTTCTACACTATTTACCAATAACTCCATGTGAAAGACATATATTCTAGAAAGAAAACAAGTAATGTGTGGCCTCCTCCTCCCCTACAGCCACAATCCAATCCTCTCCATTTATACTTTTATATACAGTAGAACTCGGTTAGTTCGTACCTGGTTTAGTACGTACTTCGGCTTAATACGCCTAACTTGTATGAACAAAGTTTGTCAATTTATATGCATCTCTATGTAGTGTCAAATCTGTTCGTACGTACACTCCGATAATACGTACTAATTTCTCTTCTCCGAGGGGGTACGTACTATCCGAGTTCTACTGTATTATAAGAAAGTACTACTATACTAACAGACCGCACTGCTATATTAACAGACCGCACTGCTATATTAACAGACCGCACTGCTATATTAACAGACCGCACTAGTACATTAACAGACCGCACTGCTATACTAACAGACCGCACTGCTATATTAACAGACCGCACTAGTACATTAACAGACCGCACTGCTATACTAACAGACCGCACTGCTATATTAACAGACCGCACTAGTACATTACAGACTGTACTACTATATTAACAGACCGCACTACTATACTAACAGACCGCACTGCTATTCTAACAGACCGCACTGTTATACTAATAATTAGAACCTGTAAATAACGGCTACCCTAGGGACTGTTCAAAAATGGCCATTATGACAGATGACAGCTATATACAGGATAATAATAATATGGGAAGTCATGTGGGGACCTATTCTAAGTGGCCGTTATACTAGACAGTTATAGAATATACTTTAATGTTATAGTCAATAAATTAGTCTAGAAACTCACTTACTTCTGGTTCCAATTTGTGTTTCGTCCCGGCCCGGACTCGTCAGTTGCGTTGCCTGTCACGCAATACACTTGGGTTGGTTGAGTGTTGGAAGTGTTACGCTGTCAGTCGCCACTGGGGACATGCCGTTGCAGGTCGCGTTACCATTATCTGGGCTCACCATGATAGGGATTGCGTAGCCTGACTAGCCTCTAGCAGAGGTCCCCACAAGGTCGATGTACCTTGCCTTTGAGCGCTTTCGACTGAATAATAAGAAGAAGAATTAGTCAGAAGAGTGCAAGAGGTAGAATATAGTATTGAGTGATCCGATGAATTGGTTACAGTCCCATAGTTCGACAGTCGGGTTTCTCATGCCGTCATATTTATAAAATTGTCCGTTGTCACATAGGATAGAGTAAAAGTGGTTGCTAACGAAGATGGAAAAGCCAGCTAGTTTATAATGTAATGTCTGTTGTTGATGACTGATGGTAAATTGTTGGTCGATGTCAGATATTAATACTTGTTTGCTTTGTGTTATAATGTGTCCAATTTCAATTGTTAGCAGTATAGGAATGGATTGAAAATGCCCAGATAACCTCTCACAGATTGCATCACTTGATCCACAGGACTTACATTTAGTTGGAATTAGTTTTCGGTTTATAGAAGACTCCAGATTAGTGAATACGCTGCCAATATTTCCTATCATATTGGTGGTGTTAAAGATGTTGGTGCAGTGGTGGCATTTGAAGTTGGTAATGTATCTGTCGTTGCATAGGTCTTCTGCTCTTAGGAATTGAATGATGTTGCCTTCTGATCCAAAAAAATTGTATGATTGCATCAAACCAGTTGAATCATATTGAATATCCAGCCCGAGTTGTTTGGCGATATAATCTCGCAGTTCTTCGAATTTATTAGTAGCAGCCAGTTTGAACAGATGGTAGAATTTGGTGTCAGTTGGTGAGGTTCCGATTAAGTTCAATGCATCGAGTATGTTTGCTTTCTTAGAACTTAGGATGGCTAGGATGTTGTCCACTGAGCAGGTATTGGATTGCATGATGTCATTGTGCTCTCCCCCCCAAATAGGATATGCTATTGGTAGTGAAGCAATCTGTGAGATGGTATTCAGATGGTTAGATGGTGATGGACTGGTATCGATGGTAATTATCTCTTCTAGTTGATGCTTAGGTGATATTAACTGAATCACAACAGGTAACAGAACTGCGAGTGGATAATCATAGTCTTTTCTGATTTGTATTGGATCGTTACAGGGATGGCTATTGCGATATTCGTTGTACCAATTAGCGGTAGCGATGGCGATCGATTCTTTGGTCGTAAAATCTAGTTCAGTCGATGGATGGTAATCGTATAGTGATTTTAGTGATGTTAGTGATTCAGCTTTGGTGGCGAGCGTTTTATGTAGTGGGGTTAGATAGGTACGGTTGTTAAGGGCTGTTAATACTTGAGGTTTTATGGTTGTTAGTGTAGCATCAATACTTTCTTCTGTTCCTCGTTGTTCAGGGATTTCATAGATTTCTTCAGTTGCTCCTAAAGTCAGGGTCTCCTCAAATGGTTCTAAATGAAATCAAATAAAGTGTGTTTAAAATTTTAGGATTGAACTAGTTCGAATAGTATGTAGAAATATCATGACTAGTGTTGTTAATCAAATCAAATATTTCAAATATTTGATTTGATTTGAGATAATTTTGAGTGGCTAATTATTTGATTTGATTTGATTTGAAATCTAAAATGATTTATTTACAACCCTGCCAGTGTCTGATTCATAACCGTGCTTGGTAATAACGTATTTTTAATAATAGCAGTAAACAATTGAAAATACTTACCAATTGCATGCGAAATAGAAAATCCGGTTGATGTGATGTCGGGTGTTTGATTCTTCGTTGGTGTAACCTAAATTGTAATAGGAATGAGTCATTAGTAAGAGGGTAAACAATCAACTAAAGTTAACTTACCGGTTGTTTGCGAGGGAAATATTTTCGAGAGAGATGGAGAGGTAATTTTGTTACTTTTGTGCTGTTGGGATCTTTTCGTGCTACGAGGTGGCTTGGTGTTACTTTCTCTACTGAATATGGGCCTAAGTATTTCTTTGCTTCTTTTGTTCCTGGGAGTCTCTTTGCTTTCTTGATATTGTGTACTATAACCTGATCTCCTTCTTCAAATTCTGACCTAAAGCAGTACACTCAATGCATTGCACAATAAGAATTTCGGAAGTTGCGTAATTGAACCAGAACTTTCGCAATAACAATAACACATTCAAATACCTAAGGTTACTATTATTAGACATCACATGATAGTATCACCCACCTCATTATGTTTCGTAAGATGTTATCTCGGAAACAACAATAAACACAATACATTTGAAATATGTAAGGAATTCTAAAAAATGATTTTTATTAGATTTACAATAGCAAAGTGAAACATAGTAAGACATATCAACACACCTATTGCGTTTGACTTTGCGGTCGTAGGTTTTCTTTTGGACTTTTTGCTCTTCTTTGATGTTTTGTCTTGCATTTTTCTTGTCCGTCTTACGAGTTGCAGCAATTGTTTCTGCCCATTCGTTATCGTTATTTGGGAGTTCGTAAGGATCTGTAATTTCATCAATGTCCATTGGGGTAATATTCGGGTGGGCTAATTCTGTTTCTGTTTCAATAATTGTTGGTGATTTGAAGCCGGGGTTATTTGGAGAGGTGATAAGATTAAGTAGATTAGAGGAATCGAAATCTCTACCGAACATGAGATAAAATGGTGTGTAGCCTGTGGATCGTTTAGTCTGAGTATTGGCTGCTAGTACTGCTGGCTGTAATTTATCTACCCATTCTTTGTCCCCATTGCACATCATATAGTTAATTTTTCTAAAACAACGGACAAATCAAATTCAAGGCTTAATAATTATTGTAAGCATTGAATTTTAAGCGTTTGGAATAATATTGGAAATTTAAGCTATTTAAATAAAATTAACTTAAGGCTAGTTTTGAATAATAAATATTATTATCAAAAGAATGTAAGGTTCACGAATGGACTGAATAAACCCATCTCAAATTGACGCACGTTCAGTTTGTTTACGTTCACATTAAATTCAATAACAGTGCCAGCGTTCGTTCAGTTCATTCAGTTCGTCCAGTTCAAGATCAATAAGTTCGTTTGTGAATCCTTTAATTCCCTGATTATAATTATTGTATTTAGTAATGAATTGGGAATATAATCTCAACATTCAATAAATTGAGTAAGTAAATAATTTGTTGGTTATTTAATTTTTAAGAATTATTAGTTAATTACAGAACTTACGTTTTCAAAATTTTATTGTGAGCTTCGACAAGTCCGTTACTCTGCGGGTGGTAGGCAGTGGTTCTTCGGGTGTCGACATTTAATTTCTTGTGGAAATCCTGAAATTCCTGAAGGAACAGTATTTAAAAAATGAATTTAAGTCAGCTACTCAAGTACACGCCACCACTCTCACAAATCCAATGAAATTGTACTTATGTCGAAGTATTTGTATGCATTTGTAAATAAACACATTATTTGTTCATGAAGGTTATACATTCTATATATTATATTATTAGTAGATAATATATTAATAACTAACGATAATATTCACAATTTGGAAAGCATCAAAACTGCATTAGAATATACCTTGCTTGAGAATTCAGTTCCTTGATCATGTTGGAGGATTTTGGGTACACCAAATGATAGATAGATATCCTGTAGACAGTCCAATATTTCCCTTGATGTCTTGGATTTGAGGGGTCTGGCGATTACAAATTTGCTCAAGTAGCATACGATTACCAAAATATGCTGAAATCCAAATGCTGTGCGGGACATATTGCAGACAAGATCTATCCCGCAATGATACCACGGTTCCTCTGGAGGGGCGATGGGCTGGAGTTCGCGCTGAGGCTGAGGTAACAGAGCGGCAGAAGTCTGGCAGGTGTGGCAAGTTTTGATCTAAATGACGAACACTAATTAAAAATGAATTCTATTGAAATTAATGCGAAAAGATAGCTTACAAATTCCCCGATGTCGTTGTAAATGCCACTCCAATCGTATTTGTTTCGAATCCCGTCAAGAGTAGTATTGATTCCGGGGTGAGTGACATTGTGGTAGAAGCCAATAATGTCATTTATTTCTGTGTCAATTGGAATCTCGAGATATTTTAAGGTTCCGTTCTTCTTCCTCAGGCTCTAAATAAAATATTGATTAGAAATACCATCTGAAAATAGTTTGAGAAATTATTACCTTCATCAGTTTTTGGTCTTGAACGCAAATCCCCTTGCACTTCCTGATAAAATTCTTCTTCTTATAGCGATCATTCTTGATTTCGCTAGGAATCTCTTGAGTTTGGAGGTATCCAAGAACTGTCTGATACTCGCTCGCATCCATAATAATTGTCAATGTCAAATTTGAAGTTGAAAATCTAGAAACAATAATAAAATTAGGGTAAGTAAAATACTAGAAAGTAGCTTTTTTATATGTAACCGAGATACTAGGGATAGAACACAGATTACACAAAAATGAAATTGCGACTTGCGGGTCAGAATCCTACGCGGGTCAGAATCCTATGCAACAGTGCTCTCTAAAAGGGTGTCCCATTCACTAATACTACTAATCCATTTATCTTACCTAGAAAACACTTGGTCACGGATGCCGACAATTTCGTGAGCCTTCTAGGACATAAATTATGCAAATAACTTGAATCAAATTCATATTATCTTTTGTTCTAAAAAGTATTGTAAAATCACGACATTGATGAAGCATGTTTATTGATCGTCACAGCTTGGCTCCACTGGAGCTAAATCGCTTCGATTCTCTCACAAAGGCCGTCACATTCGGAAGGGGACATTATGTGGCGGAAAGGGAGCATATATCATATCCAGTTACACATGCTAGCAATCATATAAGTATTAGATTATTTAGATATAAAGGATTAAATATTAATGTAAATATTTATTGTCTACCGGTTGAGTTATCCGTGTTATTTCCTCTAGTGTGGATGGGTTCCCTACTTTGGTACGATGCCGGGGGCAGTGCCCCGCCTGACCCTCCCTTTAGAATGTTAGATATTAATTAACCTTCAATTAGAGAAAGCCTCATTAGCTAAACTAACTTGTCTTAGTCACAGAACGTTTCAGTGCGTAAATTTGAAAGTAAATGCGTATATGGTGTTCCGGGGCGCCCGCAGGCAGACGCACCAATTTACAAACGTACGAGCTTCCTCTACTTTCACCCTTCTAAAATATGAATTCTTAACCACTGTATACCTTATTATAGGAAATTAACGCGCCATGAAATTAACGCGAATTTCTCCAAATCGCGTTAATTTCCTTCTCGTTAATTTCATGGAGCGTTAATTTCCATGACCTTAATTTCCTGCTATTTAGCAAAATTATACAATGGATGGACAAACTTCCGAGCTACATATTTTCAGATGTGTAACTAGTTTGAAAGGATATACCATGTCTATCAAGTAGATTGGAAGCCTATTTGGGCACAATAATAGTATTAAATCAGGAGATTAATAATCCTGAAATTTTTTTATAAAATATATTCGCGTTAATTTCATGTATTTGAAAATGTTCAGTTCCAATTCGCGTTAATTTCATGGAGCGTTAATTACATGGGCGTTAATTTCCTATAATAAGGTATATGTATTTTACAGTTATCTAATCCTAGTTAATATAGTAGTTATACAAATGTGCTGTATCTGATGTCATAATATCAAGTACTAACTGATCCCATTTCTAATATTTTTTAGCTTTAATTAATAAACGTATAAACTTCGTGAATATATCAGAGGAAATACATCGATAGATAATTTAATTCTACACCTTTTCAGTGTACGAATTTTCAAATTGGGCTTAGTTTGTGCCATAATTGAGTTGCTAATTCCCTTTGTTACTAACAATTCAGTTCAAATGAGTGTTAAATTTATTTCTATGCTTTCAACTTGCGATAATTATATTGGATTCAACTTGTGAGATCGAGTAGGCTTCTATTTTCTATGTGAAAACTGTTATATTTTCCATAACAACGACATATTTGTGCGAGAATTTTCTTATGCAATGGATACTAACCTAATTATAATTAATTGTGTCTGTATTTAACATACGAGCCCTTCGGTCTCGGTCTCTGCGACGGTTCGGAGCTTCACACCTCAATTGACGACCGCTGCGCGGCCTTACTACGCCTTGAAACTAATCATTTAGAATTATACATCTATGTGGTGTATAAAATATATTCCTCATAAAGTCCCCTTAATTAATACAATGCTACACATTGTAATATGTTTACCTACTCCCATTAGTAAGTAGCTCAATAAATTTCAGTTCCAAATATACAAGTGGTTTCGGAATACATTACATATTGGAAATTGATTGCATTGTTGGATTTATCGTTGTTTTTACTGTGCCGACTATACTATAGTATAGTGGCCCAGTTCTAATCTTACTGCCTTGGATGTTTTTTACTGTGCCGACCAGGGCCGGATCAACAGAGGTGGAGGTCCTGGGGCAACCAGTGTTGTGGAGGCCCCTAACACTCCTTCCACCAGGGCGGACCATGGGTCGATGGGTCATGGGCAGGGCCGGTGGAAGAGGGGCGGTTGGGACGGCCTGGGCCGCCCCACTTTTCTGTGATTTTTTTTGTACTTTGAAATTTCGAGGGCGTGTTTTTAGACTCTGCAATACTCACAATTATCATCATAATACAAGGCCGTCCCACCTCTCACGAGCTTCCGCCGGCCCTGGTCATGCAGTGATGTGCTCCGTTACTAGTAATGGAGTAACGGTAACGGTAACGGTAACGGGTGTCGTCAAGTAACGGTAAAGGAAAAAGTAACGGTAACGGACATCCGTTACTTTTGACTAGTTACCGTTATCTTTAATCAGTTAGTTAATAATATGTATCTCTTACCATTACTTTACCGTAACACAGTAACCGTTACTACATTAAACTTATTCCATTGCCATTACGAGTTTACGACATTATTTTAAATCAGTTACCGTTACATTAAGGTAAACTATACTGAATAAAGGTAAACGGATTAACTTAACAAAAGTAACGGAGTAACGGTAACGGAAGAAATAAAGTAACGGTAAAGGAGTAAAATTAACGGGTGAAAAAACAGTAACGGTAACGGGAGATATAAAGTAACGGTAACGGAGTAACGGAAGATTTAGTAACGGAGCACATCACTGTGGTCATGGGTCATGGGTCAATGGGTCACTTAAATTGATGGGTCAGATGGGTCATGGGTCACGGCTCTGTGAGTGACCCATGACCCATGACCCATTTGGAATTTTGATCCCATTTGGACTTCCAGTTATAGTACGAATCAAATTTACCCAGAAACATTACAGGGTAATTCTTTGGTTTTATAAATCTACCAAAATTAATTGGTTGACAAGCATCATACATATATTGTGTTACATAATGTTTGGATATTAAAGATAGATATTTCAAAAGGTCAATGGATAACACGTTGGGTCAATGCGATACTTGATGGGTCATGGGTCACAAATGCGATGGGTCACCAATGTTGACCCATGATCCACCTGCCTTCCACTACAATTGTCCAGTGAAAAATGAAGTACAAATTTTGTGGTGGAGGCCCTTTGGTGGTGGAGGCCCCGGGGCAGTTGCCCCGGTTGCCCTTGGGTTAATCAGGCCCTGCAACCAACCGTGGATAACATTGCTAAAATAAATAACTAATAATATAATTTATTATCAATACATAATGAATGAATGGCATTAAACTCAAGATCGTTTATGATAGAAACAAATTTCAAATTTATCTACCGTTCCTTGTGACTCGGCCCAATTAACAAATTGTTCTTGACACCTTAAGGCATTGATGACTTGGCGGGAAAAAAAATCCAAAATTGCAGCCTGTGCCGACAGCATGTTCCTTTGGAGGCACTATCAATATACAACCAACAAAATATAGTGCCACCAAAGGAACATGCGTCGGCACAGGCTGCAATTTTGTTTATTTATTAAAGAGTTTACTTATACAGCGATCATCGGCGTTTGTATTAAGCATATTCTCACTCTCCACTACAGGCTGGATTGCCCTGTTTGCCCTAACTCAGTTGGTTTGTTAACTTTTGAAAATCACGTTGATAAATGTGTGGCAAAATTAGTGAAACGTAATTCTATAATTAATTTGGATAATTGAGTTATGTACGAAATTATTTAAAATTAAATTAACGTATTTATACTTTATTATTGTTTACTAAATCGACGAAATATTTACTAACACAATTTCTAAATACATTGCATCTCATTTTCCTTTATTTTGTATGGAGGAAATGCAAAACTCCAATTTAATGAATATAATTTGCTAAATATATCCAAATTGACAATCCTCAAGTAATTAATTAGATAATTTTGAAACTTTAATTAAAACCATGATTGTCTCAAAAATTTGATTCGTTTTGATGTTTCTGACAACAGGCCTCAATGTGTTCTCTCATTTCGTCTTGAGACATCACTGTGTAGCAGAATACACAATTGAGTGACAGGTGTTTTTTAATTATATGAGCCGGCATATTTTCCAAACGGAGCGTGCACTTTGGGCAGCTGAATACTGTGCCAAAGGATTCTTCGCTGTCTTTTTCAAGATAGCAAGATTCTATGTGTACTTCCGCCTCATCGAAAGATATGTCTTTGTAACAAAGAGGACATTCGGGCCCCAGGGGCGTGCTGGCCATACATGGCAGGCGGGAATCCCGCCCGGACCAGCCGGAAAGTTGCTTACTACTACTCCGAAAAAATTCGGAGTAGTAGTAAGGCCTTAATCCCGCCTGGGCCCCTTGGACCCAGCACGCCTCTGCATTCGGCTATAGGGTGTGTTATTATGTGGTCTCCCAATTGAATATAAGGCAATTCTTTCTCGCAGAAGGGACAAGTACACTCTTGTTTGGGTCCAAAAAAACAAGTCTGCATGCTCAATAAACTTTTGTGCCACAAAATGCTCATCACAGACCACACATTTCTTAATTGGATGTGAGAACTTAAAGAGTCTTGAATAACTTGATATTACATTTTTTTCTTATTATTGCAAATGGGGCATTTTGTAAGCTCCTCTTCAGGAACAGAATGCTCTATAAATAGATGAGGTAATAAAGCATAGGTTTTCATCTCTTTTTCACAAAAAATACAAATAACTTTGATGTGGTTCATCACGTGTCTACTATAGCAAGTAAAAGTAGACTGATGCTTACACAACAAACAAATAAATTTTTTGCTTTTTCGAGAAATAAAAGGAAAGCCAAGGTAGGATTTATTATGTCCAAAAATAAAATGATTTTTGGTATACACACTTGGATGGCTCGGTTGAATTGTATCTACGTTTGTTACAGTCGTACACTTCTATAGTCTCTTCTGGATTCGAATAATTGGGTGCATTCTTTGTGTTAAATATATCGTTATTTTTTCTGAGGAAGTTTTTGGGTCATTATTAATAGACTTTGGAGTACTCTCCTTATCTCGTAAATAGGCCTAAAATAGTAGAATTTAACAATGTGAAATTTAGTGATTACGTCATCATGCGATAATGAGTAAGCATATTGGTCATCTGGTGTGACCAACGTGTCCGCATCATTAATGTCCATGTTCTATTAAATTTTCAGATTTTTCTCTCATAAAGGGCGCGAATTATGTGCGATTAAGTGAATTTTCAGGGTTCTCGAAATGTGACAATGACGTCATAACTTGTCGAGGTGTGAGAAATTTTGAGTGGAAACCTCAACTTGTTGGCGGGTGCCAAAAGTTACCCCTATATGCCAAAAATCACATTTGGAAACCGTCCACTTTCTTCAATCAACTCGTAACATACAAACAAATATATATACACATATACAAGGCTTGTGTTTTAATAGTATAGATGTTGAGGATGATTTGTAAGATTTATTGAGGAATCGTTTCGCTCTAATTATGGGACGATTATTGGTATATTTATTCATAATATTAATTGAGTTGTGTTAATTTGAGGTTTTTGTTTTCTTGTCTCCACTCGTACTCATTCTTACATACTTTTAAATTGTTTTTTGTGTTTATCGAATAGTTCAGTTTAGAATTATACAGATGTCATACCCTGGGTTTATTCCCATTCTCACTGGGATTAGCAGTCCTATAATGGAAGAAGGTTGTCCTTTCTGTTTCCAGTTTTTCTACCTGGCTGACATCAACATACACTTAACACAATGTAATTCCAATCCAGCTAACCACTCCAATCCCTCTCTTACATCATGCTTTTCAGAAATAACTAACAACTCTCCTCTCTTATATAAACCCACAGTGGTGCATAATCAGTTTACTTTCTCACTAGATGAATACGATGAATATAATGAAGAAGAATTCGCGATACAAGATTCGTTCATTCTAGAAGATACAGTAAGTGATATTGCACCTCCTTTGCTTCTCAACTTTTGTGCGTTTGATGAGTCTTTTGACACTGAAATCCCTCCTTCTCCTCCCTTAAATCGTTTCTGCGCAGTCCTAGATTATTTTGAATCACAAAAACAAGCAACCCCGTCACTAGAAAACGTGTCCAACTCGAATAACAAAGAAATTATAAACGTAAACTCTTCACAATACACAGACGAGGAACAAAGTTGTAATGCGGATGCACAGACAATTACATCTCTTTCCTTGAAGGTATCAGTTCCTACTCAGTCCCTAGTATTATCCTCCCATACATCTGAACTGATTCAAGAATCGACTAAAGATATATCTCCAAGCAATATCAAACTACATCCTCCTGATTTGCCTACACACACAACGTCAGATAGTGACATATATGAATGCATCTCTTCATTCAGTTTAGACCCGTCAGACAGTAACAATGTTACCCCACCCAAGATAAGTCCTAACATCTCTGACACTCAAATCGTACAATCTCTTGATAGTAGTAGCCTACCTAAAAGTTATAAATATTGCAGTATATCAGAGAAATCCTCTGAAATGAAATCTATAACTAAATTGAAGTGAAGTTGGCCACAATTTCACCAATAAGTTCTTGCAGTATTATTTGCAATATACCTCAAGTAAAACCAGATATTCAATTAGAAAATTCCGTTCAAAGTAACCCGCGCAGTATTTCTCCAAATACACTTGAAATTCAATCCCAAATCAATTCTGCCAAAAGTTCATCTACTAGATATAGTGATTATTCTAGTATTTTCTCTAGCAGCCCTTATGATAGCTCAGATAGTTCATATTACAGTAGATCGCACCAGTATCGAAGATCCAGTTCTTGTGGTTCTTGTGACAGTTCTAGTCAAAGATCTAGTTATAAATGCTACAGTAGGGGGAGTAGATCTAACAGCAAGTCTGACAGCAAGTCTGATAGCAAGTCTGATAGCAAGTTGGATAGTAATTCGAACAAGTGGGATAATAAGTCGAACAGCAAGTTGGATAGTAAGTTGAGCAGTAAGTCTGATATCAAGTCTAATAATAATTCGAACAGTAAGTCTGAAAACAAGTCTGATAGCAGGCCTCGCGGAAAGTCTTACATCAGGCCTCGTAGCAGGTCTCCCAAAAGATCTTACAGCAGATCTCGTAGCAGGCCTTATAGGAGGTCTGACAGTAGATCTCCCTATATATCTCGAAGCAGATCTTATAGTAGATCTCGTAGCAGGCCTTATAGTAGATCTCGCAGCAGGCCTTATAGTAGATCTCGCAGCAATTATTACAGGAGGCCTCGCAGTAGATCTTATAAAAGATCCCACAGTAGATCGTACGATAGATCTCATAAAAGATCCCACAGTAGATCGTACGATAGATCTCATAATAGATACCTCAGTTACAGTAGGTCTCGCAGTGATTCGCGTTCATACGATAGTTTAGTTCCTCTCCTGATCGGCCTTCATCTAGCAACCGGCAGAGCAGTGTCAAGTCAAAAGAGGTTGTTTACCAATCAGAGCTATATTACAGTTATATAATCAATATTAGGAGTATATAAACCACACACCAACCGCAAAGCGGTTGGTGTGTGGTTGTGTTCTGCCGCGAAGCGACCTAGCAAGCGAAGCGCGCTAGTTAGTATAATGTAGAGTGTTCATTTAATTGATAAGCTCAGTAATATAATGATATAAAAGGGAAACAAGCCGATTATAACTAGCCGTTTCAAATCTCATCATCACTTAATATGACGAGAGTATCAACAAGCGAATTTTCAAACGATTCCTCATCACTAAAATCGATTTCAATTACATCTTTTGGTGGGTTCGGCAGTTTATTAAGTCTCCTTTCCTTCTCAATTTTATTTTGAATAATCTTAAGATAATCGCAATGAGCCTCAATAATATCAATTATATTGCACAGCTGTTCTCTCTTATCAGCCAAACTTCGATCTAGGATTCTATCTTCCAACTGCCTTGCAGTGTCCTGTAGTTGTGTAGTCTTCTTATCGTCATCATTAACAGTATCAGATTTTATGAACCATAAGGCATCATCTAAACTTATTATTTTGGGAAGTAGGACGGCCTCTACCGGTTCCAGGAGCCCATTTCCCCGTAGACCCAGGCCTTGACCAGACACGTAACCCATTTTGTTCATTAGTTTCGTTCCAATACCTTTGGTATGCTTCTCCCAATACCCTACATCGTTTTTCACAGCGGGGAATAAACGTTTTAGTCTTTCTGATGGTACCATATATGGAAAAGCTCGTCTAGGATTTGGAATATAGCTATCAGTCAATTCCATTGGCATGCCTGGTTCATTAATATAATTAATGGGAAGATGATTGACACAGTTAACTTGTGTTGGATCAAAATATTTTGTCTTGTTCAATCTTTTCCTACTCCTAGTCAGCTTAGCTGATTTATTTGTCGAAACTTTGACTCTTTTATGAAAAATTTCCTTTGCATGCTGACTAACGTGATATTTGAAATGAGAGAAATGTATATATTGAGCACAAGCAGGGATCGGACACTTGATGGGTTCAATGTGTAATTTTAGGTGTCGACACATTCTAGGTATTTTGATTAAGCATATGGGACATTGAGTGATGTTATCATAGTATGTGTGGTTATTGATATGTTGGTCTATATCCGGCATCCGGCAGGAAACATAACACAATGGGCAAAATATGTTAATATGAGTTTTGAGGTGTGAAAAGAATTTGCTTTCAAATCCAAACTCTTTGTTGTGAGAAAGAAATTTACCGCATACTTGGCAGGGATAGGATTTATAATTGTAATCGTTCTTTGTTTGTATCGAAGATTTTCGATAATTCGGCGGTGTATAAGGAGCATCATTAGTATAATGTATAGGAGAGGGATCGCTAGAATCTACGTTAATATAATTGACTCCATCAGTAGATAGAGGTTGGAGCTTTGGCCCAATAAAATCAGGTGCAGTAGTCTGGTTGTCTGCAGGAAAATTCAGAATCGAGTCGAGTGCGGAATAATCTATTCCATCTAAGAAATCAGACTGAAATTCGATGGAATTACAACAAGGTTTGGAACTGTTCGTTGGCTCAGAAATAATATCATCAGACACCAGCGGTTGAAATATTCGATCAGGAGATAATTCCAAGGTAGGAATGGGATAACTTTCTGCTGCGGAACTCATATTAGAAATCGAAGGACAATTGTAATCTAACAGCTGTAACTTATTATAAATTATTATGATATACTACCTCCAAGAGATTAGTTAAAAGGGTAGTTAATTAATCCCATTTCACAGATAATGAGATATTAGAGCATTACTAAACACATTACAGAAACAGAACAAATACATTGGATATGAAAGAGGGTGTTGGAATTTTACATTGTTTTTCCAGCTACGCGGCCGGGAAGTGTTCGTGAGCAACCAGTTTGATACCCTGGTTTAGATATTAGAAAGCATTTTAATAAATTAATTTAAATATATTTTTTAAGGGTGTCCACGCATGGAAATATATCGGAAATAACCCTAAAAACATAACATACCCAGATTTTTCATTTTGGGCCTAGCAAGACAAAACGACCATATCTAACGTTTGTACATGGTTTTGAGTCTTTTACATGCGTATTTTCATGGTTATGAACAATTTTGTACTGCGATTCACTGGTTTTACCCCTTAGATCGATTTTAAGTACTCTATACCTCAACAATGGTATGCTTGGTGGTGTCATTACTTTAGCAAATATGTCACTGATAGTAAATTATTTCAATATAAATCTTCTAATATTCAAAAATATTTTCAACGTCAAAGGCGTACCTACTTGCGCCCTCATAACATAAAATATTTGATTGTATTTGATGATTTTAGTATTCTGCATTATTAAGTGTATAGTAATACTTAACAGACGCCACTCAATAACGATTCTAAAACTTCTTAAAGTCTAAATATAAAACAAATAAGAAGCTAAGCTGTTTATGGGGCAATCTCACCAAATAGTGTCTATAAAATGTTTGTGAAAATAAGATTATTAATCACAGACTTCTTAGTACCAACGTTAACTTAAGCAATAATTTGGAATTCAATTTAATTATTCTTATCCGAGACAATCCATTGACAGGAATCCTAGTTTATTCTCAATCCAACAAGGTCTGGTAGATTTACAACCTGGCTATTATTACACAGGATTGCAAATGGGAACGGATCTGATCGAGATTATCAGTTTCCAGGGAATGACTGAAGGGACAGGAGAACTTAGAGGCTGGGAGAGAGGGACTGCTGGATTAATAGTAATAGCGAAATTAGCTACTAAGGACTAACACAAGCTAACAGTATATATTACTCACTAGTATCTATACCAGTGGTTCTCAAACTTTTCACAGCGCGTACCACTTCATCAAATATTAGGGTCTCCGCGTACCACCATAATGATCGATATTTAAATACACCCCTGAAAACGACGTACAGCATATCGTACTAAAGTACATTTCCATTGTATTTAATAACATTTCAATTTTGATGTATTTTTAAAGTATAATATCATGATGTCCACCCTCTCAAGGACGTAGCTAGGAGAAAGTCTCTGCGCGGTCAAATGTACAAGCAGCGAGCGTAGCGAGCGACCTAAGGGGATTTGGGGAGTATACCCCAGGACTTTTTTGCAGAGTTAATGTTAACTACTAATCTACCTGCAGGAAGCATAATTTGCTACAAAAACAAAATACTATTTTATTTAGAACGAGCCCTTCGGTCTCGGTCGCTTTGCGACAGATCGGTGCTATGCACCTCAAGTTAACGGCCGCTACGCGACCTTACTCCTCACACTTTTTTCCATGGAAAATGGTAGAAAGGGACGTTATGATTTTGAATTTTCATTAATTTGTTTACCTATTTTGTGTAACAACAACAACAACAAATATTCATATTAGAAAATTTTAAACGTGAAAATCGTGCTGAACCCATACTTGTTTACCTATAATACCCGTTGAAAGCTAACTTCTAATTTGATTTTGAATTTTCATTAATTTGTTTACCTATTTTGTGTAAACAACAACAACAAATATTCACAATAGAAATTTGTAAATGCGAAAATCGTGATCAGCATACTTGTTTACCTATTATAACAATTGTTTACATATTATAACATTTGGAAGTTAGTTTCTATCAAAATTATAAATGCGGTTTCTTATCACTTTAATACAATCCGGACAAACACACACACACACAAACAAACAAACAACAATCGAGATTTAATAATATAGATGTGTACTCTAGCAACATTAGAGAATTGAAGGTATTGACGGTGTTGAATAATATCAACAATAAACTGCCAACAATTCAAATGGCTGAATTAGGGGAGGAGCAAGTGCCCCCCTTCCCCTGACTCCTCCTCCCTCCGCCTATAGCTCCGCGTACCACTAGAAGGAGCTCGCGTACCACAGTTTGATAACCACTGATCTATACTAATACTAATACTATACTAACTGTTGTAAAGTGGTGCTGTTCCACTATGGGTAACTGTAGGCTAGCAAACCGTACTGCTTTTTGTGGGATTTCGTCCCATTCCAAAGACTCATCAGTAGGGTGACCCTCGACCCCATGACCTCCACGTCTGTGGGTGCCGGGTGGTCACGCATCCGTATTGCCACAGTACACCTGTACACGACTGTGCCTCCTTCCGCCAGTGGTCTGTCTCTCTGTACCACTGCGGCCCAGACACTACACTAACACACTACATAGAACCTCGTTAATACGAACACCAACGGACGGTAAAAAATTCGTTTGCTTTATCCGGAGTAATACCCATTGAATAGCCATTGTAGGGACCTGATTTTGTGGAACTGTTGTTCGTCTTATCCGGAAATTCGTATTAACCGTGTTCGTATTAACGAGGTTCTACTGTATATATACTAACAAGTAACAACACTATCTATACTACCACACTATCTTAATATTGGTTTTATGAGTACAAGGTTTAATTCCCCTAGCATATATAAATGTATGCGAATGACTCCGGGGAATACGAATTTTGGATTTTACAGACTAATTTCGATTGATGTTCCTATTGACGAGAATATTCTGTAGCATATCGGCCAACATTTTTCAATATAAAAACCTGGCTTCGCCAAAATGCATTTTTGTTGCTAAATGTCTCTACAGTGCCTCAAAATCTCTTTGTTGGTTGATATAGTATGTAATCTTTTAAATGTATTTATTGTAATCCATTTGTCTCAATATCTGAGATTTATTTAAAATGTAGAAATTCATAAAAGAGTCAGAGTGGACCCATGGGTCATGGGTCATGGGTCAGATGGGTCACTTAAATTGATGGGTCATGGGTCACGGCTCTGTGACCCATGACCCATTTGGAATTTCGATGTTCGTCCAGTTATAGTACGAATCAAATTAACTCAGAAACATTACAGGGTATTTCTTTGGTATTAGAAGTCTACCAAAATTAATTGATTGACAAGCATCATACATATATTGTAAGTCGCATTGTGTTACATAATGTTTAGATATTTAAAAAATTTAAAAATTAAAATTTAAAAAGGTCAATGGGTAACACGATGGGTCAAACTTCAAAGCGTTAGTTGATGGGTCAATGGGTCACTCGATGGGTCATGGGTCATGGGTCATGGGTCACCAATGTTGACCCATGGTCCACTCTGAAAAGAGTCCAAGTTATAAACAGCTGTTATTGACACCTACCTGAAGGAATCTTTTTAATTTTTGCAAACTTGTAAATATGGAACTACAGCTCTATACACAGACACACAGAGTTTATTGTTTGTACAGAAATACCACAAACCTGTAACTTATGCATTGTATTTTTATTTAATTTATTAATTAAAATACCTTATTTACTGGTTTAGTTAAATAATAAACAAGCACAATAGAACCTCGTTATTTACCAAAGGACCGTCAAAATGTGCACTTATCCGAAATTCGTATTAAGTTAAATAGGAACTTTAAATTGGGATAAATAGTTACAATAGGTATATATTTTCTAGCAAACTTCAAACAAACGAACAAATTAGAAACATTGTAATGAGTAATTAGGATTACGAGAAACAACAAATATTGTTCCTAATTGAGATATGGCTATACCAAATGGTTCAATAAACTCTCCTATTTTGTTTCCTTCCTTCCCAATGGTATGGATGTGCTGTCCGCTTTTTGAAAATATCTTTATAGCATGGTGTTCATGGTCGCTAATGATGATATTCCCAGCTAGATCCAAACAGAAGAACCAAGGCCGACACACCAAACAATCTCGTCCCCGAAAGATACAGGAACAGAGGAGTGATCCATTCCTTGAAAAGAACTTAACACAGTTTGGACTCCAGTCCAGCACCACGACACATTCCTTAGTTAGTTCCAAATCTTGTGGGCAATCTAGTTGCTTAATTCCGAAACACGTTTTGTACTGAAGCGATTTGGAGTACTTTGTTATTCTGTGATTCAAATTATCTGCAACAAACACATCTCCATTTGTGTCGATGGAGAGACCGTGTGGATTTAAAAGCTGTCCTTCTTGACTCCCTTCAGTTCCAGTTCTGTTCTTTAGTTTCAGATCTTTCTTATCGAACTGGAACAGAGAATGGTGTCCTTGGTCAGTAACTAGTATATCTTCGTCTGTCACAGCTATGCCCCATGGTGTCGTGAGTATTTTTGTCCGAAGCTTGTTACGAACTTCCCTTCAAATGACACCAATGCAACTCAGCAATAAATTATCATTATGATTTATTTAATAATTCACACAGTTTAGATGTTGCAAAACATGGAAATTTGAACGAATTACATTCACAAGAAGTTTTGCGGAAAGTCAAATCACAATATCTGAGGAATCATCGATTCAGTGATGATATGTGGCAAGATATAATCATCACTAAGAAAACCTATAACAGTACAATAAAAGGAAAAATTTAAACGGATATATTCAAATGATATCGAGATATCCACTTGTAATACACATGTATAGCGAAGAACAGTTGCTTTTTTTGAAGTTGATGGATAAGTCAAAGTTGACGCTGCATTTAGATGCAACAGGATCTGTTGTTAGAAAGCTAGATCGCCATCAAAAGAACTTTTTGTACTATGCTTTAACATTACAACACCCTCAAGCAAAATTATGTCCAATTCCCTTAGCTGAGATGTTAACTAGCGGACAAACCAATGTTGAGATTACCCTTTTTTTAAACAGATGGTGCTACGATGTTAGAAGGATATTGAACCGAGATATTTTCCCATCTCAAGTCGAAGTAGATTTCAGTTGGCCAATGCTACATAGTGTTTGCAAAATTTTTAACAAACAACACCTAGAAGATTATCTTAATACTTGTTGGCAATACATACATACCTCTCAATCCAAAATTTCATGGAATAAAAGTGTACTTCATATATGTTCTGCCCATGTAATGCATCGCATTAGTTATAAACTAGAACACACCATGAAAATTTAGAAACCTATGAAGAGAATATTTTTGTTTGTAATGGCAAGATTAGTAGCATGTACAAATTTCGATGAATTCGAACATCTTTTCAATGCTTTATGTATGGTTTGTTTGGCAAAAACCATATATCCAGAGATTCGGAATTACTTTTATAAAATTGAAAAAGCTATTGAATCCTAAGAAGAAGATATCGATATTGAATTCGAATATGTTGCTGAATTGGATGAAGAATACATTAATGATATGGGAGACAGCAATAGTTATAAGAGTAAATCACCATTTGGAATATATTTCAATAGTGTGCTAATTAAATGTCAAGAACGAATAGATTATTTTAAAATACAGCATAAAGATGATGATTATTATTTCCTTGAGGACTATGACAATTTTTCCTACCTCAAATATCAAATTTTTTAGTAACTCATTACATGCCAATATGTCCTCTTTGGACTAGTTTGATTTTAGGTCCAGTTATGGTACCAAATGGAAGTGATGTTAGGTATAGCAATGCTGTTGCTGAAAACTGGATGAGAATTCTGAAGATCAATATTCTTCAAAACCAAACTAATTTGAGGCCAGGTGACTTCCTGAGAAAAATATGTCAAGGATTGAATGGAAAAATTAGAGCATTTGATTTTGCATTTAAGCCTCTGAGTTCAAAAATCCTGAAGACTAATAAAATTTCTCGCAAAAGTAAGGATAATAAATTTACAGAAGAGAAATGGAAAAGGCGGAAGGAAAGCAAAACTAAGTATTTCATGACAACTAATTTAAAATTTCCTAAAACAAGAAATACTAGCAATTATACTAAGAAAGCTCTCGACGTTCCAAAAGCAGAAAGTAAAGTTTCGGTTACTAAACGAAACACGATTCATAGAAAGGATAAAAAATCTATAACTCTTAGGAAAGGAAGGGCGATATTTAGGGAGATCCATAACCCTGTACCTGCTATTCCAAGTTGTATAGATGATGAACTTTCAAGTGATGAATCGATTCTGCTTTCTAATAAAATGCAAGAAGTTAGCTATTATAATCACGGAGAGTTCTCACCAGTAAATCAACTTTGGCAGAGAGAAAAATGTAAATTCTTACAGCTAACATATGCGTGTGGTGTCATATGAGGATGAATCATCATATGAAAGTTTACAAATTCGTGAGTTAACGCCTTCGAAAGAAAAAAGAATTTGTCCTGATGGAAATTGTTTATTTCGGTCAATTTCCTATGTTATAACTGGAAGCGATCACTATCATAAAGAAATTCGAGAAATATTGATTGAAAATATGAAAGGCGATCATAGAGAAGATTGCACAAATTATTGCTACGCACATAACGACATACTGTTAGACGGAGGATGCTATTCAATCTAACAATATATACAGAAGAGCAAAATAGATTGTGTTGGAACCTGGGGTACAGTTCTAGAATTATTTCTATGACATTTTTGTTTATCGTGATTCGCTATCTTCATGGTTAAAATTTTCGGGTCATGGATTTGTTAATGGGCATGATGATCATCCATTGACAGAAAAGAGATTATATTTTCGATTATTCATGGACCATTATCAACCTGTTCTTAAAGTAACTTCAAAAAAGGCCTTGATGAAAATGGAAAAAGCAAGCCTTGAAGAAATTGTTAGAAAAGGAATGTTGAGATTGAGACTAGTATAGTGAAATAGTATTTTATAGAAGTTTTAGTACATATACCAGAGCGAGTAGAATTTTACTAGTATTTAAATTATAATACGTATTATCAATAGATGGGTGAAATTATATAAAGGTACGTATATGGGAAATGTAAACAAAAATCATTTTAGAGGGCAGTGCCACGGATTTAGTGGTCCGGTTTTGCAGATAACTGTAACTGTTGCTCTCGAGCTCAATTTGATATTAATTAAGGTAAACTTTTATTAATTTTTAATGGCATAAGCCCACCATACTTGATACAACAAATTGCATGTTTATGCATTCAAATTTAGTTGTATCGTGTATGTTGAAGTTTTCAATCATACTTTTGCATGAAATTCAATGATTTGCTTCAAACATTTTAGGTAAATGCATGTTAGCTGTTGCATCGTGTAAGGTGGGCTTTAAACATCAGGGAATGTAACACATTCCACTCATCTGTTCAACAAATTCTGAACATAACGGTCAATTGGTTATCGAGATAATAAGAGTTAATGTGTGCTCAGTTGAGAGATTTGTTTCAAATTTAAGGAAAAATGATGAATTTTTGCAAAGTCATCAACAGGTCATGTGTTGAGTTATAAATTTCAAATTTCATTTATAGAATATAACACATGCTACTAACCTGTTAAACAAATTCTGAACAGAACGGTCAATTGGTTATCGAGATAATAAGAGTTAATGTGTGCTCAGTTGTGAGTTTTATTTCAAATTTAAGGAAAAATGATGAATTTTTGCAAAGTCATCAACAGGTCATGTGTTGAGTTATAAGTTTCAAATTTCATTTATAGAATATAACACATGCCACTAATCTGTTCAACAAATTTGGAACAGAACGGTCAATTGGTCATCGAGATATCAACGGCTAAACACTGCTCACAATTCGCGGCTACTTTAGCTGCTAACTTCACACTCGTCAATTTATAATATTTATTGATTCTAGCTAATTGTCCTTACATTTGTCCTCGGCCTATAACCCGCTTGTATTTTAAACATTACCCCTTTTACCCAAACTCGCTAATTTATGTAACAACATTGGGACCAGCCTGGGGTGTTCTGAATCAACTTCTGATGATAGAAGAGTTCGGTTAATCGAAGTTTCATCATGTTACTTTTCAAATTAAATGTCAGTTATTACTGTGCCGACTATACTATAACACGGGCGTCGCACGGCTCTGAAAACTCTCCGGCCAAACAGTTAAAGTGGTCCGGCCAAAACCGGACCCTCCTATATAATATAGTAGAATAAATGAAAACTGGTCCGGCCATGGCCGGACCAGCCGGACCGCGTGCTACGCCTATGTATAGTATAGTGGCCCAGTATTGGAATCACTGCCTTTATTACTGTGCCAACTATACTATAGTATAGTGGCCCAGTATTGGAATCACTGCCTATACTATAGTATAGTGGCCCAGTATTGGTCTTAGTGCTTTGGTATATTATTACTGTGCCGACTAAACTATAGTATAGTGGCCCAGTTCTAATCTTACTGCCTTGGTTAGTTTTGGGTCCGTAGATCCTCCACAGAACAAAGTTTTATTAACTAAGAACTGAAATTTTCAGGACAGGTGTCTCATGGGTTACAAATGTTCACCTGGGGTCACGATTTTTGATCACATTTTTTTGGACAGTTTTTACACCAGTTTAATGTTACAACAGGAACAATAAATAGTACCCGAAAATTAAATTTATATGCATTCGATAGAGAATAAAATTCTACACCTTTTCACAGTGCACGAATTTTTAAATTGGGTTTCGTTTGTGCCACAATTGAGTTGCAAGTTTCCTTTGTTTACTAACACTTCATTTCAATTGAAAGTGTCAATTCAAATTCTATTGTTTCAACTCGGTATAATTATATTGATTCAACTTGTGAGATCGAGTAGGCTTCTATTTTCTAATTGACAATTAAGATTACGTATATATTCCTTAACAACGACAGATTATGTGATTATATTTACTGCAGGAATACTGCTGCCCTATAAATATACTGACGTAATTAATTAAAATTAATTCAGTGAGTATACTATGACTTACATAGATCCTTCCAATTTGTCTATTAGGGGTTATCGAGCGTGCGGAATGGAAATTTGATAGCCAAATTTATTTATTAATTATTTATGACAAAATAATTTAACTTTTTAAATGTAAGTTGACATTGAAATTGGTGTTAAATTATAAATAATATTAATAATTATTTATACTAATTAATTAAGTATCATAAAACTCAGAGATTATAGAAGATAGAAAGAAATTTCAAATTTAGCAACTGATCCTTATGCCACATAACACCTCTACAAATGGGTCTTGACACCTTGAGGTGATGATGACATCGTTAAAAAAATGGGTTTTACAATTTTGTGAATTCAATATTTCGAATGGGTTGGTTGGTGTTTGGTGATCACCCAACACGCACATAAAAAATGCTGACTCAACACTTATTATATTCTACTTAAACTTGAATATCTTTGAAATGAAGTGAGCTAAAACGAAACTTCCAACTCACTAAGGGTCGTTGCCTTTTGAAACACCTTTCTGAAATAATTTAACACCTTCATAGTGATGATGACATGGCGGAAAAAAAATTCAAAATTGCAGCTGTACCGACTGCATGTTCCTTTGGAGGCACTATCAATAAACCACCACCTTAATATAGTGCCACCAAAGGAACATGCGTCGGCACAGGCTGCAATTTTGGATTTTTATTCTTCCGTAGATCGTACACAGAACAGAGTTAATAAACTAAGAACTGAAATTTTGAGGACAGGTGTCTCATGGGTTACAGATGTGCACCTGGGGTAACGATCTTTGATTACATTTTTTTGGACACATTTTTACACCTGTTTAATGTTAGAAAAGGAACAATAAATGGTGCGCGAATATTCAAATTATATGCATTCGATAGATAATTAAATTCTACACCTTGTCACAGTGCACGAACTTTCAAATTGCCTTTCATTTGTGCCACTATTGAGTTGCAAATTCCCTTTGTTTACAAACACTTCAGTTCAATTGAGAGTGTTAAATCTAATTCTATTGATTCAACTTGTGAGATCGAGTAGGCTTCTATTTTCCAAATGAAAACTAAGATTTTACATTCCATAACAACGACAGATTATGTGATTATATCTATTTCTGCTTAGAATATTCTTGCACAATGGATACATGACATATTTATTTCTAATTAATTCGCTCTGTGTTTAACTTATAGAGACGGTTCGAATTAGATTATTGGGGTTATCGAGTGCGCTGAATACAAATATGATAGTGAAATTAGATTGAAATTAAAAATAATTGCAAATAATTGAACTTCATTTATTTTGCTGTACATAATAATGGTGTTTAATTATTAATAAATTAATAATTATTTATACTAATTAATTAAATACGGTATCATAAATCTCAGAGGTTATACGAGATAGAAACAAAATTCCAATTTATCAATTGATCCTTATGCCACGTAACACCTCTACCAATGGGTCTTGACACCTTGAGGTGTTGATGACATCGTAAAAAAACTGTATTTCACAATTTTGTGAATTATATAATTCAAATGGGTCGGTTGGTTTTGGGTGATTACCCAACACGCACATAAAAAATGATAACTCATTACCTATTACATTGACTGAAAACTTGAATAACTCTGAAATTAAGTGAGCTAAAACGAAACTTCCACCACTCTAAGGGAGGTTGTCTTCCGAAAAACCTCTCTGAAATAATTTAACACCTTCATAGTGATGATGACATGGCGAAAAAAATCCAAAATTGCAGCCTGTGCCGACAGCATGTTCCTTTTGAGGCACTATCAATAAACAAACCACAAAATATAGTGCCACCAAACAGTGGCGTAACTAGGCGCTTGGTGGCCCCTGGACAAATAAAATTTTGAGGCCCCTCCCATTTCCTAGACAATTGCTTTCTAAGCATCAAACCTCAACTTAAAATATTAATCATAATTTTAGTAATCCTAAATTTGACTATCCATGTGTATCTAAATTCAATACACGTAGGTTGAAACATAAAATAAACAGAGGTTTACAAAAGGATTTAGAATGTTCTTCTCCGAGATATATAAAGAATTAAGTGCTAATAATCTCATTATCAAAAAGATTATTGTAGTCAGGCCTAGAAAATGTATTATCAATGAATAGGAAGTTACCAATTGCGGATAGATCAGTACTAGCATAGTTTACATAAAATAGATAGTTTTTGAGTTTTGGCTCATTTTACGAAATATACATTTCCCTGGAAACCGAGGAATGTGTCAACATTCCATTTATAATTCGATATATTTCATTCAACTAGTTATGGACATCCTCATGTTCCAATTTTGAACATTTATAAGGCACATAACTGTGTTAAAAGCAAGCTATAAAAACACGATAATTCCCACGAAAAATAGCGATTACGCAATCAAATGGTGATATATCACAGTTTTAAAGGGTGTTATGTATGCCTTGATATCATGTTCCTAACTTACTATATAATTATAATGCATTTCTCAGGTCTGTCAATACTAGCTACTGAGATAAAGATATGTCAGCTAATAATCAATGGCCTTTAAGTAATCCATGGTTCGGAGTAGTAGTAAGGCCTTATCTAACGAAGGTCACGATAAAAACTAATTCTCGCTGTACATTCTTATAATTGATAATATTTTATGACTGTTCTACGGAACTCTCGGAGGCCCCTAGGCCGGTCTAGGGGCTTGAGGCCCCTGGACTTTGTCCACCCTTGTCCTATAGTAGTTACGCCCCTGCCACCAAAGGAACATGCGTCGGCACAGGCTGCAATTTTGGATTTTATTATTTATATTTCTCCGTAGCAGGTGCCCTGGCCACACTTGTATACATTGAGGGCTAAAACTTGGCATGTAGGTGCGATGGGACCGTCTAATTTGCACCTGGGGTTGCGACT
Organism: Hexactinellida sp. DTS-2022; assembly: GCA_028753945.1. Classification (NCBI taxonomy): domain Eukaryota; kingdom Metazoa; phylum Porifera; class Hexactinellida; species Hexactinellida sp. DTS-2022. The sequence continues at coordinate 964,200 of JAPNXP010000012.1, read as the reverse complement.
TTTGATTAAGAAATTTTTGACACACCTTTAACACCTTTAAAATTTTGTCAGGTCCATAACTCAAAAATTGTTTTACTAAACCCCCAAAATTTTAATTCACATTTAGATTCGCCATAAAATTCTGCGTCTGATGGGAGAAGATATTTTTCAATAAAGGGGTCAATTTCTGCCATAAATGAGGGTTGAAATTTCTTTGTTTACTCACACTTCAATTTCAGTAAAGTGTTAAATCTATTTCTATTGTTTCAACTTGTAATAATTATATTGATTTAACTTATAAATTCCAGCTGGCTTCTATTTAATTGTAGTATTACTATACAATGGATTAAATTAATTAATATAATATAAGGAATTTGTTGACTCAACTCAACCAACCATGGATAACATTACTAAAATAAATAACTAATAATATAACTTATTATCAATACATAATGAATGAATGGCATTAAACTCAAGATGGTTTATGATAGAAACTAACTTCAAATTTATCTACCGTTCCTTGTGACTCGGACCAATTAACAAATGGTTCTTGTCACCTTGAGGCGTTGATGACTTGGCGAAAGAAAATCCAAAATTGCAGCCTGTGCCGACAGCATGTTCCTTTGGATGCACTATCAATAAACCACAATCAAAATATAGTGCCACCAAAGGAACATGCGTCGGCACAGGCTGCAATTTTGGATTTTTTTAATACAGCTTAATAGGTAGCACGTAACAATAAACTGTAGATCATGGCCTGGAAAAAATGTAGATCATGGACTTTTTGACCTGTGGACCCCAAAATGTGTCTATTAGCAAGTAAGCCCGATTTGCTATTATATGAACACCACTGTAAGGTGCAAAGTAAATTAATTAATTGTAATATACTAACCAACTATTGGCAGATATTGTTGTATACTGGTGCTATTTTTGTATATAATTTCCTGTATTTAAGATCCGAAAGTGGATTGACCTCCTGTCCATGCAAAGACACCGTCCCTAGTTAGGAGAGTACGCCTCCCCTGATCGTAGTAGATATTCCCGCGCTTCAGGTTTAGTGTAATTTGGGATTACAATTTTGTTTTACTTTTCATATTCTATACCTAACAAGTCGCTAGCCATTCTTTATCATTATTTGTAGAATTTGAATTGAATTCAATTTTTTTCACAAAATGGTGAAAAAAGTGACATAGGAAGGAGCATGGCCTACTATAATACGTCTATACATGCTGCCGAATCATAGTAGAAAATTAGAGTCCAGTTTTGTAAATTTATTCAAAGCTAAACTATGCTTCCTATTGGCATAATTTGTATTGTATGTAGGGTAATCAACCATTGCGAGTCCAATGGAACCACTTTTGAGAATCTCAGATTTGTGGTTAAGCTGTTTAGGCGCCATTTAATGGTGACGGTAACAATTTTTGGTAAAATGAAAAAAAATTCAAATATCATAAATTTCAGTTACTTCCTACTTTCTAATAATTTTATAATAGGAATACTAAAATAGGGATATATTTCATACCCCAAAGGCTACTAAATCACAAAATGGCGATATTCTAAAATTTTTCAAAAATTATAAAGCAACCACATCAGTGCTCGACAAATATGGTGGTTTGGTGGCGCTAGCCACCAAAAATCTGATTTAAGCCACCAAATTTTGCCTTTGGTGGCTAATCTACAATATATTGTGGATTATTGACTTTATGTACATTATATGTTTCGTTGCATCATTTGTTATTAACATTAGTGTTGTTTTACGGCATCAAAACTTTGTTAAGTCATCAGTGGTTTGCTTAACCGGCCGTTGTTTATTCATTAGCCACCAGAAAAAGTGAGGTGGTGGCTTAATTAGCCACCATCAAAATTTTATTTTGTCGAGCACTTAACCACATGCTAAAATACAAGTATTATCCGAATTACAACTTACTATTTTCGTCCATAAAACGTATATAATTGCTGGTTTATACATATTCATTGTCATTATATATTCGGAAAATGTATTCTAAGTATATTAGCAAATTATTTTCTTTTTCTTTAGTTCTTTAGACTCGAATTGTATATATAGTATATTTGTGGTGTCATCGTTAAATGGCGCCTAAACAGCTTAACCACAAATCTGAGATTCTCAAAAGTGGTTCCATTGGACTCGAAATGGTTGATTACCCCATACACGTTACAAATTATGCCAATAGGAAGCATAGTTTAGCTTAGAATAAATTTACAAAACTGGACTCTTATTTCTACTATGATTCGGCAGCATGTATAGCCGTATTATAGTAGGCCATGGAAGGAGTGTTACGAGATGAGGCCACGTCCTAGTATCGAAGACTAGCCGCTCTAGCTGACCCCATCCCGTAAGGATGTTACGTGTGTGGTTTCGTCCCATTGCAGAGACTCATCAGGAGGGTAACCCTCGACCACCATGCGTACTGTCGCACCTCTCGCTCCAGCCCGCAGCTCCTGCGAGTGCCGTACTGCCCATGTTCTCCATAGTCCTAGACTATGGTTACCAGTCGTACTGCCGGCCTGTGAATACTCACTTACCTATGAGTCTGCCCGTACTGCCACCTATAGTCTTTCCCAAGGACTATACTCCTGAAGGCTACAGGTGATATCTATAACAGGAGGGATAAACTTTAGCTTGGTAATGAATTTTGGGAAATTAATTGTATCTCTCAAGTCTCAACCCCCTAGAAATTGTTCCAAGACCGCATAGGGGTCGCTACCCCCATTTTGAGAAACACTGCCCTATAAGTATTATTCCTGTTGTACATTAACCTAGGCTCCAAGTTTGGGGTTTGGGGGGCGACTACCGGGCCTGTCGGTGAATTTAATTTTTGTATGAAAGTGGTCCTTTTCATCGACCAAGGGATGATAGAGGGTGAGAATCACGTTTGTTTTACTCAATATATCCAGATTTTGTTTCTGCACAGAAACAAATCTGGAAATATTTAGTAAACCTCCCATTGGCCTCCTCTCCAACTTTGATTAAATATTCCAAAACTTGACGCCTATGATATTATTATTCTTAACACCTCAATTATTACATAAACTAACACAATTTGATATAGGACAACTACGTAGTTGTCGCTGGGAAAATATTTTCTGCAGTTCGAATCTTGTTGAGAACTCGAATAGAGACAGGTCTCCTCTACACAGTACACACTCATTCGCTGCGACTTTGCGGCTTATCCGCCGATACTAATGCAGTCCAACTCCAGCTCCAAAGCTCCGCTCTTCGACAACTTCTTTCACAAACCACTTTTTCATTCCGGCACACCTGTTACGGTTATTGATATTAGCAGATCTTACCCAACCATTCGTAACTTTAAACAACTAGGATTATACATTAGATTAGGCGTTAGCTTTTGTATAATGATACTTTGCTAGATTTCTCTATTAGTGTGCATTACAATGAGATTATTTATATACCTTATCGCCTCCCGCAACACACCTATGGATACGGACTTTTATAACATTCCAAGCTACAAGTCCCATCACGGGGGACTCCTCAGCTCTATTGCCAGTGACCTAAGCTTTTTGTTAGATAATAGCGAACTGGTAAAACCCGCTAGTTAGCTGTTAACAACCCCACCTGCTCCGATCCAAACTTGAAACTAAACACCCTCGATACTACTCAGACAAGGAGGATAACTTTAGTAAGCCGAAGTCAACAAGATACACTTTGGTACCTCTTTCTAACTCTTCGCTCCTAGAAACTGTCTATTTAGATCGGCTTGCGGTGTTTAGATTTTGCGGCTCACTATTGCCTCAAAATCTGAATACCGCAAGCCGATCACTTCTCTAGAATTTGAATAGAAAATGAGTCATAGACTGTTTACTCTCCCTTGATAGTACAGGATATGACTTCTGTAATTCCTTTCCTTTATTACAGAAAAGTCAAATATAATTTAGATACATTATGGCTATTCCCAGTGGCGGACACTAGGGGGGGCGAGGGGGGGCAATCACCCCCCCAATAATTTCGAAAGAATAAAGTTTAAAGAAATTTGAGTCAAAAAGTGGAAATAAAAGGAATCTTTACTTCAAAAGTGGAAGGAGTGCGTACAAATTGTAATAGAAACAACAACACCAAAATAGCATAATTATATAGCGAAATTGAGAAAAGACACTACTAATAATACTGAAAGTGTGGTGAGTCCCAATTAATTTCGCCCCCCCCAATATTTCGTTAAGTGTCCGCCACTGGCTATTCCGTAGAGTACGGTTTAGATATGTACTATGTACTGTACACACACATATACACTCTATGGTTAGTAGTCCGTGTTCCTATTAACACAATTTCCAAATTGTGAAAAAGTTCACATATTTGGAGTCGATCTAATTACTCCTCGAATATCCATGTGTTTCTTTTAAACTACTTAGTAATCTTTATACTTTATACAGCATTAATGATATTACACACATAATCTCTGCAAACCAGAAAATATCTGCACCAACAAATACATTTAACAATTTTCAATGGAAGTTTCACTGCTCTATAATAATTGTGTTGTATGCTACTATATGCTGTATTTATAAACAGCTGGCAAGTAAATTCGAAAAGATATTTATTTGAACAAAAGCGAAGTCACGGGTCCTAGTACAGGGATTCTCAACCTTTTTAAACCCTGGACCCCCTGTAGTAAATATTAGACATTCTGTGCGCCCCCTCCCAGTGACCGTAATACACCTCGTGGCCGTGGGCCCGGTTGGGAACCACTGCCATAGCGCATGGGAGCCAACCTATTTGAGTCATATCCCTGTACAGGGCTCCAATTTCCCCCTGTAGTACATTGGCCAACATCCCTGTACGCTTGAATAAATATATAAACCAAGTTGTGCCTTATGTGGTCAATGCAGAATGCATGGCAGAATATATGACTTTCATCACTGTAGACATTTTGGGCATTAATCCGAATTATTTGACTAATAATTAGTAAATTAAAAATCCCTTACAAATGGAATAAATCCCTTACCCCCTCCCCAGTACAGAATGGTTAAAATCCCTGTACGGTTGGCAGGCATGATAGTGTAATATGCCTACGATTATGTTGGTATGGGGTCTTAAATAACTGGATTGCGATTGATTCCTACATTAGTAGCGATCTCCGAACCTGAACCTGAATCTGTTAGATACAAAAGGAGCGAATAGAGTGCGCTCAAAAATCTTATTCACATTTAGAATTTACTATTCTGAGGATAAACAAGCTATTAACTAGAATAGCTACAGATGTCTCTATTTTCGATACTATGTATTCGTAATCTGAAATGAATTTAATATTCATTTGTAGAACACTGTGCAATGGCTAGTGCTTATGGTGTGGGAGAAGAGAGCTTCCTCTCTCACGTGGAGAGAGTGCGTAGCGAGATACACACTAAGTTCTTAAGAGCTCACGAGCTGCTACAGGCTAGAGAAGCCGATCTGATAGCAGAGTTACAGAGATTGGTAGACGAGTACATAGGAGGTGAATTAGTTCTGCAAATCAAGGAGTTAACTGTTTCTAAAGAAGCACTTAAGAGCGCACTTACGAATAATATAAATAAAGAAATTCTTGATCAGTCTTTGGCTCCTATTAATACACGCATTAATGAACTAGAAACTAAACTCCTAACAGAACAAGATACCCACAAGAGTGTGTCATTGGAATGGGATGTGGAGCTAGATAAGAAACTGAGTGTAGCAGGTGAGATACGACTTAATGCTGTGAAAGAAGGAATACGAGACTACAAGCAAATAGGAGATCCTGTTGCGGTATTTTGGAAACATAGCGATACACAGTCTTCTTCACCTGGTGTGTTCTGTTATCCAAATGGTATAGCTATTAATCCTGTGAATAATTGTATTTACATTTGTGATGGAGGTAATCACCGTGTTCAAGTTTATAACAAATCATTTGATTTTATCTTCCAATTCATTGAAAAGATGAACTTACCACTTGGTATTTGTATCAAACAGAACAAGGCATATGTCACACAACATAGCTCTCATTGTCTCAATGTATATTCTACAGAAGGGAAATATCTTAATTCAGTTGGAAAGAAAGGAAAGAATGAATTGGAGTTTAACCAACCAAGAGGACTTGATATTTCCACTGACAGAGACAGAATATATATATAGCTGAATTTGAAAATGCTAGAATTCAATGTTTGAATTTTGATCTCAAATTCAACTCTTTTATTAATGATATTTATAGAGCTAAAGATGTCAAACTAACTTCTGATGAGATTGTAGTATTGTCTTGTCGTAAGCCCTGTGTGTCTCTATACACATATTCTCATCAATTGATTCGGGAGATGATTCCTATCGGTAGAGGTAATCCGGTTGGTACACCTTCTTCTTTCATTCTGGATAAATTCTCAAATATTCTCATCACTGACTTTAGTAGGCATTGTGTTTCTATCTTCTCATTTGGAGGAGATCTGATCCACAGATTCGGTGGAGAAGGACAGAAGAGAGGAGAGTTCATAGGGCCAAAGGGAATAACATTGGATGTAGAAGGGAGGATTATTATCACATCTGATAACCCCGAACATTGCATCCAATTATTTTGAATTCTGACAATAACTACATATCTAACTTTTTCTACTTTCTTATTCCTTTCCTAACTTGTACCTGTTTAGAGACTCTCCTGAATTCTTTATAATTGTTTGTTAACTTTGAATTGAATTAGTTGTGTATGCACTCTTGTTTTGTTTTCGCCGAATTATTAGTGCAAACTCTAAACTTGTTGCAATGTGTTCTGATGTATAGAGTTCTACAGGAGGTGTATTATGCAAATCAATTTTTGAGATAGTGAGTCATTACCTAATAATGAATTAAGTGTTAATTATCTCAAAAATTATTGAAGTTAGGCATATAAAATGTATTATCGATGAATAGGAAGTTACCTATTCCGGACAGATCAGTACCAGTCTAGTTTACATAACATTCATAGTTTTTGAGTTATGGCACATTTTAGGAAATATACATTTTCCATGGCAACCGAGGAATGTGTCAACATTCCATTTATAATTTCGGTATATTTTATTCTACTACTTCTGGGTATAACCATGTTCCAATTTTGAACATTTATAACACGTTTAACTATGTTAAAAGTATGCTAGAAAAACAAGATAATTCGCAACCAAAATAACCATAACATCATCAGATGATGACATATCACAATTCTGGAGGGTGCTATATATATACCTGGATACCATATTCCTATATAGTTATAATACACTTTTCAGCTCTATCATTGCTAATTATTCGAATAAAGATCAATTTTCCATTTTGAAAATTAGAAACTGGCCTCTTTGTTTTATGGCCTTCCGGCGAGCGGCGACATATATAGCCGTGTATTAAGTAGGCCATGGTCCCCCCGAACCAATTTTTTCGGGGATCAATTTTCTAGTAACAGTTCCGTAAATAGATCTACACTCCCTAAATAGTACACTATATTACTTCAGTAGTTATTTTTCCTTTTAATAGAAGAGAATAGTCAAATAACATTTAGATAAATGAGGGCTATTCCATGTGTACGGTTTAGATATTTACACACACGTATACACTCTATGGTTAGTTGTTTGCTGCCAGGTAATTGTATCTCCAAGGTACCTCTTTCTAAATACCTTAGTTGTTTAATACGTCTTTTATTGGATACGTAATACGTATAATGTAATACGTATTATACGTATACCTTACTTATAATATCGCGCTTATGGAATTTGCTTTGAACAACTTACGGTTTTTATTTCCTAGCAACCTGTATTTACAATAAGATTTGAAAATATACTACTGAATTTACTTCGAAAACATCCCTGGTAGACTTAGCATGGCCTACTATAATACGGCTATACATGCTGCCGAATCATAGTAGAAAATAGGAGTCCAGTTTTGTAATTTTATTCTAAGCTAAACTATGCTTCCTATTCAGAGGCGTAGCTTACACTTATGCCGCCCTTCGGCACTCATGTCACTTTCAAGTTATATGTCTATTTCAGTAAATTATGGTGTTATTTACAACTATTATTTATTGTTTGTATCATGGGCGCAAAGTTTTTCCATGTATGAGGTTAAATTTTGATCCGCGGAGCGAGTGTAGCGAGCGACCCTTTGGGTGGTCTTGAGGCTTGCCCCCCAGAAAAAAAATTGATTGTGAGATACCCAGATATCGATTTGTAACCATTCATGGAACCAATAGTGTAATAAGTTCATACAAAATGTAAATATCTAAATATATTGGCAATAAAATTGCAAATATCGATGGAATTTACACCCGCACCATTAATATTGCCCCCCTTCAACTTTTTGCGTGAGCGCGCACGCGCCCTGTTTGCGCCACTGTTGTATTATTTATTCATTGACAAATGCTGCGACTTTAACAACTGAACATGGATGTATCAAATTGAATTGAATTGAATCAACGCAATCTAATTGAAACAAAAGGGTATGTAATGTTTGGTTTCCTATTGTTGAATATCATTATCAAAGATAATTATTATCGTCGACTCTTTTTGTGTTGTAAACTAGACTACAATTTATGCCGCCGCCCCCTAGCTACGCCCCTGTTCCTATTTCCTACATAATTTGCGATGCGTATGGTGTAATCAACCATTGCGAGTCCAATGGAGTCTATTTTGAGAAATGAGATTTGTGTTTAAGCTGTTTAGGCGCCATTAAGAAGCATAGTTAGCTTAGAATACAATTACAAAAACTGACTCTTATTTTCTACTATTGATTCGGCAGCATGTATAGCCGTATTATAGTAGGCCATGGCTAGGGGAATTAAACCTTGTTTACGTTAATTAACCTATATTTGCATTTTCGTGAGTCTACTCTTGACTACCATTAAATATTACTAAAACTTCGTGAACATTTTCACACAGGTTTAATTAATGAGAGTCTACTGTAGACTGTAGTATTACAGCTTGTAACGTTCCACGTTCGTTCTTCGGTGTTCACTTGGATACTAATTATTTTAGTGCAATTGTTCCTAATAAGTAATAACCAAATTAGCTACTAATAGTACATTGTTAGCTATACAGTACATATAGTATATTACTCACTATCTATACTAATACTAATACTATACTGGGGTAGCGTGACCTACTTTATATAAGGCATATGCACCAACTTTGTGAAACTGGACCATGGATTAAAGGAAGGCTAATGATATATAGGTTATTTATCGTTATCTAAATAACTAGTAGTGATAGACCTCATAAATGTTCTATAACTATATAGGAACATGATATCAAGGTATACATAGCACCCGTCAGAATTGAGCTATGTCATCATTTGATTACGTAATCGCTATTTTTGGTGGGTAATATCGTGTTTTTGTAGCCTGCTTTTAACATAGTTAGACGCGTTATAAATGTTCAAAATTGGAACAAGATGATGCCCATAACTAGTGTTGTAAGGTCAGAAAATTTCCTAGGAAATTTCCTAAAATTTCAGGATTTTTCCGGGATTTCCTAAAAATAGCTAAATTTCAGGAAATTTTACAAGGAAAAATTATTATATATAGCCTATAGGTACCTAGTTTTTTTAATTTTGATAAACCATATCTATAATGTAGAGTTGTTACTGTGCGCTTGTTATTTTCCCTCATGACAGTCTAACTTAAGAAGCACAAAAATTTTGGCAATTTCAAATAAAGTTCCTAAGCATAATTTGAAATACGTATTCTTTCCAGAAATTTCCATAGAAAACAAATTTTTTGGAAATTTACAACACTACCCATAACTAGTTAGATGAAATATATCGAAATTATCAATGAAATGTTGACACATTCCTCGGTTGCCAGGGAAATGTATATTTCCTAAAATGAGCCATAACTCAAAAACTATCTATTTATGCAAACTAGGCTAGTGCTGATCTATCCGCAATAGGTAACTTCCTATTCATTGATAATACATTTTCTAGGCCTAACTACAATAATTTTTGAGATAATAGTGTTTTACCATATAAAGAATTAAGTGTCAATAATCTCATTATCTCAAAGAATATTGAAGTTAGGCCTAGAAAATGTATTATCAATGAATAAGAAGTTACCTATTGCGGATAGATCAGCACTAGCCTAGTTTACATAAAATAGATAGTTTTTGAGTTATGGCCCATTTAGGAAATATACATTTCCCTGGTAACCGAGGAATGTGTCAACATTTCATTGATAATTTCGATATATTTCATCTAACTAGTTATGGGTATCATCATGTTCCAATTTTGAACATTTATAACGCGTCTAACTATGTTAAAAGCAGGCTACAAAAACACGATATTACCCACCAAAAATAGCGATTACGTAATCAAATGATGACATAGCTCAATTCTGACGGGTGCTATGTATACCTTGATATCATGTTCCTATATAGTTATAGAACATTTATGAGGTACTAGTTATTTAGATAACGATAAATAACCTATTTATCAATAGCCTTCCTTTAATCCATGGTCCAATTTCGCAAAGTTGGTGCATAGGCCTTATATAACGTAGGTCACTACTTGTAGTAAAGTGGTGCTGTTCCACTATGGGTAACTGTAGACTAGCCAGCCGTACTGCTTTTTGTGGGGTTTCGTCCCATTCCAAAGACTAGTCAGGAGAGTGACCCTCGACCAGGGCAGGATTTACCCTTGAGTGGCCTGAAGGCTGAACCACACAAGTAGCCCGAACATGATTGACATTGGTCGGTAGTGGTCCTGTAGTGGCCCATTGGTGTCCTGTACATTGGTCCTGTAGTGGCCCGAAGGCTATAGCCTACTTAGCCTAATGGTAAATCCGGCCCTGCCCTCGACCCCATGAGTCATGACCTCCACGTCTGTGGGTGCCGGATGGTCACGCATCCGTATTGCCACAGTCCACGACTGTGCCTCCTTCCGCCAGTGGTCTGTCTCTCTGTACCACTGCGGCCCCAGATACTACACTAACACATTATCTATACTAACAAGTAACAACACTATCTAATATCTATACTAGCAACACTAGCTATACTAATTAGCACTGTCACGCCAAAATTGGTCCGGACGGACCAGTTTTGACTGCCAAAAATGGTCCCGGACCATTTTCGGCCGAGCCAAAATTGGTCCGACCGGACCAGTTTTGGCCCGGACCAATTTTTTCGTGACAGCACCACACTATCTTAAACTCAAGATCGTTCTAGATAGAAATAATTTAAAATCAACAATCGTTCCTTTGTTCCATACAACTTGTTAAATGAGTCTAAACACTATGGAGGAATTCCATGTCAAATCAACCAGTCATTTCACCACTATCAATCGATTTGTCTGTAAATTGCTGTGTAACAAGCTACTAGCAAGTCTAGACTTTCCTCAAAATCTTAGACCAATCGGTTGAGTGATTTTTGATTTATGACGACACAGATTTTCATTTTTTGTTGATTATCCAAACATTTTTCAAAATGTTGAAGCACCATCTCACTTCAAACTCGTATAACTTTTGATATAATTATCCAATTCTTTTACTAATTGCTATACTTATGTTTTAATATATGGAGAATTCAAATCAGATGGATATATTAAGTTATCAGTTGTTTTATTAGTGAAAATTTGAACTGAAACCAATACCGGAAGTAGAACCGGAATCATGAAGTAGCAAAAATGTGTATTTTCAGATCTCTTTTATTTTTTGGTAATTTATTGTATGTAGTCTTAAGTAATTGTGTAGAAAATTTCACTATGGTTTCCATCTCTTCCCAATGAGTTATTCACATTTTTGTTCCTCGAAACGCTTTTTATGTGATGCTACAATTTATTAATGTTTTTATAAAACATCATACTGGCTAAAACCACACTCTATTTCTATCATATTGATAAATATTTCCTATTTATATAATTATTATCACCAGTGTATTATACAGCCATTTGTAAATACGCTCCAAACCTGGTTTGATGCAATTTTTATACGCCAAAATCACAAATCAATGTTACCGTAAAGGAGAGGATTCCAAATTTTCGCGCTCCAAAATCATACTCCAAAAGGACCGTCTCGCGCTCCTGAATAATTCGTGATTATCACTAATTCCAACAGCATTATACAATTGATATATGCATCACAAATTTGTGGTTTGTGGTATGTTTGACCTCAGATACACTACACTTGTAGTATCTTAAGTGCATTAGTATTGTTGCTATGTATTATAGGAATGCAATAGATTAAACTAATGAGCTGTGAAGTTAATATTACAGACACAGCATAAAGTGTTTTAGCTTGATTATTATCTATATATTTGCATCACATCGAATCTAAAATTTGAAATCAATTTTTTTCGCTACCTTCCACGGAAATCAACTTGCGATGGCATTGGAGGTACAGTAAAAAGAGTTACCGCCCGAACAAGTTTACAGCGACCATAAGAAGGTCATATATGATCACCTATTCAAATGTTTAACTTTAGTTCGACAACTCCAAGCCATAGGCGTCTTAAATGCAAAGGCCAATCCTTCGGACCGCCCGGAAATTCCGGGTAATGTCCGGGTAAACTCCGGGTATAGTATTAGTAGCATAGGGGCAACCCTACCGGGCCGCCCGGACATTTCCGGGCACCCGGGCGGGTTATGACGCCTATGCTCCAAGCGCAAGTCTTTTTCCGTCAAAATTTTTTCCATTTCCAAACATAAAGTGTCTCATCTGCGAGAGACATTTAAAACAAAGTGAGTTAAATGCTTAATAGATAAAGCTCTTAAATTATGTTGTAGTACACTTAATTCTGTTTTAGATAAGATAACATCAAAACTATACCATGGACATGTATTTACCATAAATACACTCCAATAAGTGCAACATTTATAGGAGCAAAGCGAATTAGTGACCAATTAGATTACACAATAACATAGGAATTCAAAGGAAATCGTGTGACAAAGTCTATATAATCTACACAGCTGCCTTACCTAACTATAAGTGATTATGTCGCATGTACGTATGTATGACAAAGATTGGTATATTGGTGTGATTAAATAAGTATGTGAGGAATATGGTGATATAAAGGTAAAGGTCAAAAATTTTTAAACTAATGGCAGTGTATGTTCGTCCAGTAAATTCCCTACATTCCCCGCAACTAACTTTTTCAAATCAGATTTAATCCTCTTATAATCACCTATTTGTACTCAGCGTTAATTTTCCATTAATTTGAGGAATCACATGACCCTATTATTTGGAAAATTTCCATATCAAAGCTGGAATGTGCCCCCCCCCCCATCGCTACTAGGGGTCTCAATCCCGGAGCCTTTTTCCAATCCCGGGATCCCGGGATTGATTAAATGATTTATTGACACTTGACCAATCATGCAAATATGTTGAATGAATGTAATTGTGTATTGATTGATGACTCCATTACATAAATATAGAGAGCATAAGATCGTAGTATAGTAATAATAATATTTTAATTAAGATTTTTCTGATTATTCCTGATAGGAATTTAAATCTATATTTATATGAAATGGTTCAAGATTGTAGTTAATAAACAAAGGATCATGTTATCAAAAATTCACCTAATGACAATGCCGCATTTAATTGAACAAGTAACGAATAATTGATTACCAAGAAATGTAAGCGATAAAAATGAATTAAAGTATATAATTACAGTCTGGTTCTTTTATTATGAACATTCAAGGGACCAAAAATTGTGTTCATAATAGAGATACTTCATAATAAGTGAACTCAACTTAATACAAACTCTATGTAAGTTGTTAAATTGGGACTAGGGTTTGTTCATAATAATAAATCTTCATATTATCAGAAGAAATATTGTTCATAATAAGCAGACCTGACTGTATATGTCATGCGAGAAGATAATATTCACATCAGGCTTCACTATCATTGCTATACTCATAATATATCTGGATCCCGGGATTGGAAAGTCTAATCCCGGGATTGAATCCCGGGCAAAAATTGATCGGGATCCCGGGATCACGGGATGGAGACCCCTAATCGCTACCAAATCGCGTGATTACCTTTAAATCTTAAAATTTATGGTAAATATCGAATAATTTTATCAAAAGTTTATTCGTGTTTGATTGTGGAATGTTTGTGTCTATATATACTAACTGTGTTATTTCATGATACAAAAATCTAAAATTACCGCTGTACCCACAGCATGTTCCTTTGGAGGCACTATATTTGGTGGTTATTTGTTTGATAGTGCCTCCAAAATAAAAATCTGTCGGCAAAACTGAAATTTTCGATTTTTCTCATGTCATCATCACTATAAAGGTGCTAAACCATTTCAGAAAGGTGTTTCGGAAGGCAACGACCCTTAGAGCGGTGGAAGTTTCCTTCTAGCTCACTTCATTTCATAGTCATTCAGTTTGAGTTTTGTCAACATTTTTCCAGTACATATTGAGTGATTACTATACTCCAACCGATACCTTCGATATATCGAATTCACAAAATTGTAAAACACATTTTTGACGATGTCATCATCACCTCAAGGTGTCAAGACACATTTGTAGAGGTGTTACGTGGCATAAGGATAAATTGATAAATTGGAAGTTTGTTTCTATCTTGTATGTATCATCTCTGAGATTTATTATATTTAGCTAATTCGTATAAATAATTATTAAATTTTCATAATTTAACACCAATTGCACCAATTTCAAAATTTATTATAAAGTTTAATTATTTCGAATAACTCAAAATACAATTGGCGATTTACTATGCCAATATATTGATACTGTTGTGGAGTATAATTCCATTGATATTGACAACTGTCGGTGAGAACCATTAGAACGGACCTAAATATTATTTTCTGGATTTTTTAACAAAATTTCAAGATAAATTTGGTCCACGAAAACAATAAGCGCCGGGCGCTTATTCGAAGCAATACCGTAATCATAATAGAATTTACAACCGTTCCATTGTTGATTCTAAATATTAAGTGGAATCTAATATTACATATAATTTAACATCGCATTGATAATAAGATTAATAACCCAAATTTCAGTTATCACTTCGTTTATGGATAAATTTCAATTAATAATGTTATGGTAAATTATATGTCATTTAGTAAAGCATACATAGTATCTACTATCTAGAAAGTTTTTATGAGAGGTAAATCTTATAGAGCAACATAGTACTCTTCTGCAGCTGATTTGAGTGCTCCAATGGGAACTGGATCTGGTTCGGAGAGTAGGTCTATCTCCAGTGTCACCAGCTGTCTGAGAGTAGGGATTAGGTTAGTGAGTGCTTCACACGACTGAGAGGACGGTCCACAACTATGTACACGTAAAACCTAATTGATGGATGTTTGGTTAGTCCCTGACACATAGCTAATATTTCAGCATCAGATAGTTTAACAAAGGAAAAGTTTATATAAAGCAATGACTGCAGACATCTCATGATGTGTGTCTGTTGCAGGCGAAACGCGTTTCGCCTGGAAACGCATTTGGCCTGCAACATGTCCATTGAGAAGTATCCTCTGATGAGATGGAAGTATGGCGTATATCTAGCTTAGCTATATTAACACAGCATTGTAGAGGAGTTAACTACTACAATTTATCTCCTTTTCACTATTTTCAAGTAGATTTTTCATAATGCGAACTAAATACCAGTACAGCGATGAATTCGAGTTACGTATTTCTGAATTAATTTAATTTAGTGTAAATAGTAAATAGCCATAAAATAGTAGAATTTAGCAATTTGAAATTCTCTATTCTCTATACCAATATCAGATTTGAGAACCGTTTCTTCAATCAACTCGGAACATACAAACAAATAGACACACAAATATATATATATATACGCCTTGTGTTTTTGTGTTGTGTTTTACCTTCCATCCGATATTCTCAAAGAAGGAACGGAGCTCAGTAGAAGTTGTAGTCTTCCCGGCTACCGGACCTATTTAGCAATAATTAATTAGTTAATTGATTAATTGATTACAGGATAACATCAGTTCAGTAATGCTGAGTTAGGTCTCCAAGCACCATTGTATTGTCCCCTGTTGATTCAAATGAGAACACAAACAATACCGTTCTATAATAGTAGCTACTACTCACCTCCTGTAAGCACTACTTTGTATATGACCCTCTTATCAGCATCCAGCTGTCCTATACCAGTTCCTATCGCTTCTCTACTCGCACTAGCCCCTGCTAGTTCAGACATTATAGAGCCTTGTTAACAAACACAGCAATTAATTGGGTAACATCAGTGCAGGGTAAGTTATAGGAGACAATTAGAATATAGTCAGACAATAATAATAATAATAAGAGATAAAGGATAGATTATACTTATATGTATACTGCCAACACCTTTTCTAGTATAGTTTTCATTTTATCATCAAAAGTTCACTTTTGCGAAGCCTGCTTTTTAAACAAATAAGTTTAATTCAATAAATTTGTATTTAACAGTTCAACTTGGTCCAATTTACTCAAATACAAGACACCAGTGGCGCAAACAGGGGAGGGGGGCATGCGCCCCCCCGTAAAAAGTTGAAGGGGGGCAACATTAATGGTGCGGTTGTTACCGTGCCCTCTGGATAAAAAATAAAATGTTCAATGTAATTTAGGATAGTAAATATACGTATAATTCATTCAAAAAATGTCAGTCGTTGCAATCAAATTTTTTCTAAGCGGCAAGCCCCCCAGACCCGCAAAAACACTCACTACGCGCCCCCCCAAACTTTCACCTCAGAATTGTAAAACTTTGCGCTTATGCAAGACAATATTTTCTTTTCTGAGACATGCACTCAAAAATAATCCTTGAAATATCAAATATAATTGAATTGTAAAAACAGAGATACTATACTCTACCTGGAGATGTTTATCAATTAATTAGTTTATATTTCTATAATGATTGGCCAGCTTACAGTAGCGCCCAATTATTTTACAAAAACTATTTATAAGAAGCAATAAATATGCCCAGCGTACAGTAGCGCTTAATCGAAAATTTGCAATCTATAAACAATAATAAAACATAAATAACAATTAAAATAATGCAAATACAAAAGATCATTTTAGAACACCTTCGATTGAAAACGGACATTAATACGAGTGACTTAATTACATTACAAGGTCACCAACTGATTACAAACAGTGAATTAGTTAAGATAAGTTGCCAGAGTAACAACGGTGTGCCTAATACACAGTGAGACCCTTGAGCGAACACATAGAGTCATAGAGAGCTATTGCATGGAAGATAGCTCTATTCTTATAAAAACTTATGTAAAGCTTCCTCTGATAGAGTACTCCTTCGCGACTAGTCTCAGTACTTCTATAGGTACTGGATCTGGGCGTGAGAGCCTATCTACTACCAGTATCTCCAGCTGTCTGAGAGTAGGGATCAGGTTAGTGAGTGCTTCACACGACTGAGAGCTCTGGCCACAGAATTTTATATATAATGCCTTAATGGTTCGATGTTTGGCTAGTCCCTGGCACACAGCCAACACTCCAGCATCAGACAGGGTTACCTGCTGTAAGTTTAGATAAAGCAATGAAAGAAGACATCTCAGTGTGGGTGCCCATTGAGAACTATCATCTGATGAGATGGAAGTAAAGCACAGTCCTAGCTTGACTAGATTAGCACAGCTTTTCAGAGCAGCTAGGAATTCTGTCCATCTCTGGAATCCTATCTCTTCTAAGCTCCATAGCTCGAGTATACTTAGTGTGTTGCAATTCGTATTCAGTACTTGCAGTAGATTGTCAGATAATGATTTGTTAATTCCAGACTTTATCTCTAGATAGGTGAGTCCAGTCAGATGTGCCAAGTGAGGTAGGAGGGAGTAGTCCAGATAATTAATTTCTGTTAACTGTGTGAGTTTACGCACTAGTTCCCCCATCAGTGGTTCACTGTCTCTAGATAGAGAGTAAGTATCGATGTATAGTCCCTTTATCTGTGTGGCTTGAGTTAGTGCAGGTAAGATGATGTCTGCGTATTCTGATTCATCAATAGACAGGTATTGAAAGTGTTGGGAAGATACAACATTGTTAGTTAGTTGGTGGAGTAATTCATTGGAGCATTTACTATCGTAGAGTCTCACGCCATTAATATATTGATTGGTAGGAGGAGAGAACAAAGGGATATCTGTAAGCTCCTCTATTTCACAATAGGATAGCTCTATAGAAATACGAGTACGAACATTCAGATCAGTTCCGTTGATTAACTCAGTGTACGCTAGGCTTTTCGCGCTTATTTGTTCAATTGTTTGTCGAAATAGGATCACTAACTGGTCGAGTTGGCAAGTTTTAATATCTTTCATCAGTGATTCGAACTGTTCTATACTGATATGCCTTGTGTCGACATAAATCAGCTTAATGTGGTGTACCAGTTGCAATGACTGAATGAAACACAGCCACTCATTGGGGGACACTGGGAGTACCCTACCATTCAGGTATAGCGAGACAGATGGGGGAAGGAATAGTTTCAGGGCATTATGAATGTGGGAACAGTTGGACTCGATAACAATGGGAATAAGATCGAAGTATTTCTTAGTATGTTCATACCAGCCTGTCAATGATAATAGATTTGTAATGTCATATCCCATTTGGTGGTAAAAAGGTAGATTCTCAACCGTTTCAGGCATTAATTTCCGGAAGAGAATAGTATGGAGAACAGCTGATCTCTCGATAAGGAGTCCACATAAAAACCTGACAACCATTTTGTAAACTGAGAAGTGCTCATCACTATCAGCTATATAGCGCACACTCAAGCACTGTTTGGTCCAGGAAGTCGACTTCAGGAATATAGCAGAAGAGAACTCCTGCATGGTTAAATGCGCAAACGCCCACACCTTCTTCACAATGCCTACCGCTTCTTTGGTGTAGAATTCGTGCGCTAATCCCAAACAATGGCATTCCATCTCCACATGGTTAATCGTCATGATGACAGTTTCCGTGGAAGTCAGTTCCCGACTGGCTACACCCAGCAATGCGATTCGTCCAATCTTGTAGAGACAATCCAACACGCATTCATCAAACAATTCCAACTTTATTACTTTGGCTAATTCCTTCAGAGCCATCCTGGTGAGCTGTCGGCGTATCAAGTAGCAGGTCAGTTCTCTGTACAGTTGTGTTAGCGTCTCGATAGTCACCGACTCGTCCTTCAGGAGGGCCGCGAAGAGGGACGCATTCACGGGTATCAGAGAAAGCTGGTTAATTTCGTCATAGCGAGACAATAAATTCAACCACACTCCCAACTTTCTAAGATCCATAATTTGCTTCTCGAAGTAGAGGTCTCTATTCTCTGGGGAAAAGCCTAGCACCTGATAAAACCTGTCAATGAGTAGTGTGTACTGAGATGAAATATCTGTCCAAGCCCCCGGTCTTGTTGTTATTATTATTGTGGCTCTATGCAGAGTCTGTCTGGTTAGCAGCATGTAGAGTAGTGACTTTTCAAATGGAATCTTCTTAGTGAACTCGTCGAGTCCATCAAGTATCAATAGGAGCCCCTCTCCATCAGACTTTGCTAGATGCTTCACTAGATCTCTGGCCCAATCAGATGCCACGGGTAATCCCAAACACAGCCAATCCTGGACAAATTCAGGTGTCACTTCTTTGTTATCTTCGACGCGGGTGGATTCCATCGAATGCCATTCACCGTTGCGACACGGGATAGCAATGGAATAGGAAATATCTGTCAATTCATTATCACCAAATCGAAGTGCAATTCTCTTTGAAAGAAAAGTTTTCCCACACCCAGGATTCCCAATCAAACACCATATTTCATTATCCGAACATTTGTAGGTTGTCAGTTCTTCAGTAAAGTCGACAGGTACAATGTCTATTTCCTTATTAGCAATTTTCCTTAAAAATGCTATTTCGTTGTAGGTTGTTTCATCTTCCAGGTTAACCTCTCTGGGTTCCTGTTTCACTATAGTCAGGTCAACATACACACTGGCTAGAGACACGGAGTCGCATTTACCCAACATCTCTTTCACTTTCTTATTTCGAGTCTCAAGGAATCGTTTTAATTTCCCTTCCCATTCCAACAGTTCTTTGGCCTGTGTCACTAATTCCCTCTTCATTTTGAAGATAAATTCTTCTTCACTCATGCCTGCGAATAGTGCCACATACTGTCCTATTTTCGTACAAACATCCATTCGGTTTATCCCTTTTAGCATTTCTTGCAGTACCTTCAGTTCCGCATTAATTAACCGCAAATCCAGACACACAGAGATGACACTGTCAAAATCATCTTTCCCGCTTAAATAACTGCTAATGCTAATCACAATGACATTCCATTCCTTCTTTGTTAGTTCTGTTCGTAGTAATCGAAGAAACGTTTTCATGGACAATTCTTCTGCAAATGACTCACTTTCTAATGCTGGCTGTGATTTGCATAACCAAGGCAGTTTACTAGCGATTGCTATGAGGTCTGCACGCTTCATGCTGGTTAATGCTTGGTGAAATACATTCGGATTGAAATCTTCCCACCGACGCATGGCTCTCAAGAAACTGCCTCCATCGCAATTCTCCTCACAAAGTCCGGCTGGGAGATTCATGAAAAAAATCAATCTGGAAACGTCCTCCACGGTCAATTCGTTGGACAATTCGTTTAGAATTCTTATTTCTGTTAACACTTTTTGTGCCATTCGCTTAAGTACCTAAAGGAAGAAATGTTATAAAAGGCATCGAAATTGTATTCATATAAGAATGCACTTGGACCAGCCTTGGTATAAATATGTAAACATTGGAAACGTCTCAATGTATTTGATTTTCGTTAGCTAGTACCCGTAGAATTGATTTAACTGAACCTCTACTAACGTATCCATTGACAATGGTGCTTTCTAATGTAAACCAATGTAAATTCCCGAGGTGCTGAAATATGAATACAGTCACCCGACATTTGACGACAATAAGTTTTTAGCATGACACTTCTGCAGGAAAGTGTGGACACATTTCAAATGTTCTTGGCAAATATCCAACTAATTCTACACCTCAAAAGGAATGGTGCTTCTGTAGAGGGCATAAATACATTATCAGGGATAGGATGTCGCCAATTTCGATTATTTTGGTATATAATATAGCTTCATTGCTTTTTTAAATTATTTTAATTATCCAAAATGTGTTTTTCACACATGTTGGTTTGAAAACATGATTATTATAACTTCACATTGATAAATTTGAGTCTTTTAGGCCTATTTACGCGATAATTAACGTTAGAAGTGCTAATATATGAGTAAGTTCATGTTACCAATTCAGTTTATTCGAAGATTCATTCGATATTACTCCTATTAGGCTGCTCTTTCGAGCGATGCGCGTTTTGTAACTAGCAGTCTAGCACTCGCAATGTATTTCAAGCATATTCCTCTCCGAATGATATGCCGGTTGTAATTTGGAACTTTCTTGTAACGGCTAGGGATTCATCCAGGCTTTGAACGAAACTATTCAAGGCGAGCGAAAATCGAAACATACCAATCCAATTCTGAATGGGACTGGGATTAAATTTTAAATCTCTAATTCCCTATGGATTTGGCCCCATCGGAAGTAATGCAAATAGAGTAATTTAGGCGTGAGACTGAGCTCCTACTAAACCAAGGCGCACAAAAAAAGTTGTCGTTATGTAAATTGAACGCTGTATATAACGAAAATTATACTTCCTACATCAGGGGTTCGCAAACTCTCCTTTTTAGGCCGCGTGCGGCCGGATTGCTTCGTGGATGCGGCGGTAGCTGCATTCATGGGCGCAAAGTTTTACAAGTATGAGGTTAAAGTTGGTGGGCGCGGAGTGAGTGTAGCGAGTGACCGTTTGGGTGGTTGGGGGGCTTTCCCCCAAGAAAAAAATTAGGTTGTGAGATAACTAGATATCGATTTGTAGCCATTCATGTAACCAATAGAGTAACAAGTGCAAACTAACCAGAGGGCACGGTAACACCCGCACTATTCATGTTGCTCCCTTCATTTTTTACAGGGGGGTGCACGCCCCCCCCCCTATTTGCGCCACTGGCAGCAATGCCTAAAAAATGTTCTACGAGGACAATTTCGAATCATTGGTACATTTTAAGGAAATTTTTAACATGCTTTAATACTTGAAATTTGATATATTTTTGTTTTATATTCTAGATACTATATGATTGCCATGAAACTGACTTTACTCTAACCAAATTTAATTACATGCACACAGTTTAGGCCATATAAAATAAATAACTTGATTATCATTCCCGTCAGTACAAATTTACCCTCCGTCCGGATATATTTTATTATTATTTTATGAACATAATCGTATAAACATTAGCTATAAACTTGTGTATAGTACTCCTAATGTATCAGGGGGGGGGTCAATCTTAAGAATACTAATAGCCCATAGGTGACTTCATGGAAAAATATATTTTTAGGGCATACCCACCCACCCCCCCTCACGAAGTACCAAGTACTTAACGAATTTATTGCTTTTGGACCCCTACACCCATTCAGTATTTGCCACAAGTGACACTCTGGAGTTGTCACCTATGTCAGATTAGCACAAATTGATACGAAGTTAATTACATCTGGTCCCTGAAGTCCTCCTATGAGCATTTTTACCCAAAACACATTTTTTTTACAATTTAATTAGTCAGAAATTCTCACCTTTAGGTGTGATAAGATTTATAAAAATTACCCTTAGTGTAAATTCTTGATAATTTGCTGTAAAATTTCGCAATAATATTGATTCGTACCCTCCATGAAGTACCAGGTACTTCATGAAATATTTTTTTAAATGGGACCCACCACCTGGCTATGGGTCAAGTATCTGTCGATTGACCCACCCTGATTTTCTAGCTAATTTGTTCTACAAACACCAGTGAATTATATATACCTTATTATAGGAAATTAATGCGCCATGAAGCCCATGAAATTAACGCGAAGGAAATTAACTTGCCATGAAATTAACACGAATTGGAGCTGAACATTTTCAAATACTACATGAAATTAACGCGAATAAATTTTAGAAAAAATTTCAGGGTTATTAATCTCTTGATTAAATATTATTTATTGTGCCCAAATATGTTTCCAGTCTACTTGATAGACATGGTATAATATCCTTTCAACCTAGTTGCACATCTGAAAATATGTAGCTCGGAAGTATGTCCATCCATTGTATAATTTTGATAAATAGCAGGAAATTAAGGTCATGGAAATTAACGCTCCATGAAATTATCGCGAAGGAAATTAACGCGATTAGGAGAGATTCGCGTTAATTTCAAGGCGCGTTAATTTCCTATAATAAGGTAAGTTAAAACAATTCTTGGGGTAAGCACCCAGGAGTCCCTTATAAGCCCCGCTACGCTCGCTTTGTTTCTTGGGCATCCACTTTTGACATTTCTGGAACCGCTGGTGATACTTATATGTATAGAAAGGCTATAAGCCAAATAGTTTAATACGAAAAAACATTTGTTTTTAGATGCGGCCGGTAATGAAATGTCCTTACCTGAATGTGGCCGGTATACTGCAAAAGTTTGCGAACCCCTGACCTACATCATGTTAAATAGTCTGGCACACCGGTAATCTAATCCCGCTTGGAAGCGTTCTTAACGTTTAAATGGTATACACAGTTTGCTAATGTTTTTGCAGGCTGCTATATAGAGTGACCTTTAGCAGATTACAATTATTATAGGAAATTAACGCTACATTAAATTTTCTCCAAATTGCGCTAATTTAAATCGCGTTAATTTCCAGCACAATTATATCTATATTATTAAATCTCGATTGTTGTTTGTTTGTTTGTTTGTTTGTTTGTTTGTTTGTTCGGATTGTATTAAAGTGATGGGGGAATAGAAACCGCATTTATAAATGAGATATAAACTAACTTTCAAATGTTATAATTGGTAAACAAATGTTATAAGGGGGTAAACAAGTATGCTGAACACGAATTTCGCGTTTAAAAATTTATATTATCAATATTTGTTGTTGTTGTTGACACAAAATAGGTAAACAAATTAATGAAAATTCAAAATCAACCTAGAAGTTAGCTTTCAACGGGTATTATAGGTAAACAAGTATGCTGAACACAAATTTCGCATTTACAAATTTCTA
Organism: Hexactinellida sp. DTS-2022; assembly: GCA_028753945.1. Taxonomy (NCBI): domain Eukaryota; kingdom Metazoa; phylum Porifera; class Hexactinellida; species Hexactinellida sp. DTS-2022. The sequence goes on along the minus strand of JAPNXP010000012.1, from coordinate 940,274 downwards.
TTATTAATATTTGTTGTTGTTGTTTACACAAAATAGGTAAACAAATAAATGAAAATTCAAAATCAACCTAGAAGTTAGCTTTCAACGGGTATTATAAGTATATAACTATGACCAATATTACTAACTATGTAATCAATTGTTTAGTGAGGAGTAAGGCCGCGTAGCGGCCGTTAACTTGAGGTGCGTAGCACCGATCTGTCGCAAAGCGACCGAGACCGAAGGGTCGTAATTTATATTTAGCAATGTTATATTTCCAGCACAGTTATACAATGGATTATGGATATGAACTACAAAGCTACATATTTTCCGATGTGCAACTGTGTTGAGAAGATGCCTTGTCTATCAAATAGATTGGAAGCCTATTTGGCAGAAGAAATAGTATTTGATCAAAATATTTGTTATTAACAATCTTGAATTATTTCTAATATTATTTGCGCGCTAATTTCATGTACTATTAGAAAATGGTTGCTCCAAATCGCGTATAATTTCCTATAATAACGTATACTGTACAGAATATACATAGCAAGAACAGTAATCCTATTGTTGTAGAACAGAGAATCCCAACCATTTGTGCTGTAATCCCTAAACTAGCTAAGTATTATCCGTGGATCCCAACTTTAGGTATATACACGTGACATAAGGAAAAAGAAAATTAATTGGAGAATATTATTCTAGTATACCTCGAATTAAATTGGCTAAAGGTTTGTCACCTTTTGAGATTAAATATGTGCACTCGGGCCTGCGGCCCTTGCTTGTATTTAAAGCAAATACTCTTCTAATGTTATGCTAATTGTATTTAAATATTGTAAAATGTAACGGAAAATTAACGGAAATTATAAATCCCTTTCCTTACGTGTCGTTTTTGCCATTTTGTAATAAAAAGTACTATCTGTCACATTCGTAATCTTTCTCCCCTTGAAAGCGTTACGCAACGTTTGAAGGCCTTATACACATGTTGGTTATATGATGGGAAATCACATAGGAATTATTTTAACAGCCCGCTAACCTATTTACAAATGATCGTTGTATAGAGTGACATTTAGCAGATTATATCCCAACCTCTTTCAGCTGTGGCCCCCTAAGCAGTATATTATATCCGTGGACCCCAGATTTAAGCTTACATGAAGAGAATAAATCAGAAAATACTAACCCAAATATAACTGTGATTTACTCTAAAAAATTAATTAAAATCAAAAATCTAATTTAAATAAAAATTAACCCAATTTTTTTATTAAAATGATCAACCGTGTTGAAACAAGTATAGGATGTTGAATTTGATTTTGCATTTACAAATTTCTAATATGAAATTATGAATATTTATTGTTGAATATTTATTGTTCTTTACAAAAATATGTAAACAAATATTAAAATTCAAAATGAACCCAGAAGCCAGCTTCCAACGGGGATTATAGGTAAACAAGTTGCAGATTTCGAATTTCGCATTTATAAACGTATGATATTAATATAAAAAGACGGATTTATCCGTCGCGGAGCGACCGAGACCAAAGGGCTCGTATCAAATAAATTTTATTTCGGCATGGTGAGTCTCAATAATCGGTTTGCCAGGGTTAATATTTGTAGCAGGAATATGCAGCCACTTTGGGCATGTCGACTAAGAAATAATTTGTATAACCAGCTATTTGCCAAACTTATATTCAATATATTAAATTAGATAAGATACACGTGAAGTAGAATATATATTACCGTATTTGCCACTTGTTCAGAAATTATAGATCGGTACGAATACTTTGGAACGTGAGTGTATAATACACGGATAGACGAGTTCACTATATTATTTAAAATAAACTCACTTGGAAGTTTAGGTGAAAAGACTCGTAGAAATGGTAATGATTCTCAAATTGATAGATAGATAATAATTGTTAGATTCAAGTTTGTAAAATTATGCCTACAGCTAAATCAATTCTATTTATATATAAGTAGATTAAACCCAGTATCTAAATTGAGCAAAAAGTGACTCTCAGGCAAATTCTTCTGTAACCCAAGTAACCATTAATAATTAATGAACTAAATACTAACCATACATGATAGTTAATCTATATCTCATTTCTGTTAATAATAAGGGAGTAATAAATTGACGTTTTTAATTAACTCAAAGCATATTATCGATTGATATTATAAGTTGTAGCAGACTCTTGGGACATTACAAATAAAGATATTTGACCTGAAAGCACATTTCATAGATTATAAACATTCTCTGAAAAGATATTTGGGTTTCATCCAGGCTCGGAATTTTTAAAGGAAACTTGTCTAGACGCGAAAAAGTTGAGAGATGCTCCCATAGACGTACAGTACAACCTGTATAATACTACCCTCTATAATCCGGAATTCAGCAGAACCGAGGTTTTCGCGTCAACCTATGCATTAGAGCCTGCATTATCCGACAACTTCTTTCCTATCCCAACGGCGTCGGATTATGCAGGTTCTACTGTAATACAAATTCAGTACTTTAGCTAGCTCAGACTTAAGAATTCTGTCAACTCTTGAATCCTATCTTTTCTAAGCACCATAGGGTGACTACCCTTAGTGTGTTATGAATCTTATGATTGTTATTCAGTACTTGGAGTAGAATGGCTGAGAGCGATTGGTCAAATCCAGTCTCCATATCAAGATATGTGAGTTGAGTTAGATGTGCCATGTGAGGTAGCAGGTAGTAGTCACGATATTTAATTTCTGTTAAGGTTCAGGTATCCTCTACAAAATCCCAAAATTTCGATAAAATCCCAAACTATGGTAAATCTCGTTTTTATTGCATTTTCTGATTGGGTGGATACCCATGTGGACTCTCACGAAATTTCAAAGAAAAATCCCAATTATTTCTCCAGTTTGACTCGCTTCGAGTTTTGAAAAAAATATTGGGGTTCTGGTTTTGGTTTCCGGTTGCAGTATACCATAGAAACTTGATAATTTCGGGACAATGCCACATTTAGGTTATATCTTATATTTGGATAGAAAAGCATATATCGCATCCTAATTTCAAATCCTATGGAAAAATATTAAAAACCTTCAATGATACAGACTTTTTAGTGTCTTCCACCTAAGCCACTGCCATAGGGGAAACTTTTTTTCAAACCCCACTATCTCCAAACACAATTATTGCCATTGCGGAAGTCATATTATGACTCATATACTACATAGAAACAAAATCTCAATGGTTTTGGACAGCTCTCAATCAGTTCTATCATATGAGTGCAGCGATTTCATTTGTAACTTTTATTTTTATTTTTATTAAGTTTATTGATGATGAAAAAAGTGATGTCCACATTTATTGATGAAAAATTTGACTCATAAGTGATTAAAAGAATTCTTGCACTCATATGATAGTTTAGAAGTTTCTTCATGCAATGCAACAACAATCTACTGTTAATAATTAACAGGAAAATACTTATCCGTTCCGCAAAATACGATTTTATAGAAAAAAATTTTTTCACTGAGTTGCCTAGATCGAATATTATTGCATTTTTGCCATTTAGAAGATGAAGTAAATCCGCTGTAAAAAATTTAATTAATTCGGGTAAATATATTTGGTAGAAGTGCTCTAGAGTATACCTGAACCTTAACTGAGTGAGTTTAGGCATTAGTTTCTGTATTAGCTGCTCATTGTCTCCAGATATAAAGCAATCTGTGTATAGGCCCTTTAATTGAGTGGCTTGGGTTATTCTAGGTAGGATAAGGCCAAAAGGTTCAATAGACAGGTACTGGAAGAATTCGGAAGATACACAGAGTTGGCTAGTTGGTGGAGTAATTCTTTGGAACAATTATAATTACTCCCCCACAGTCTCATGCTATTAATATGCTGATTGATAGGAGAAGTGAACAAATCGATATCTGTCAAATTCTCTATTTCACCCATTAATAGTTCTATGCTAATGCGAGTAGTATGACTGAGTTCTGCTGAATTATTGAGGTTAAAGTAGGCTATGACTTTAGGACTCATAGACTCTTTCATTCATAATCCTCTAGAGTTTCAAATTCAAGAGCAAATTTAACTGCTAACTGGGATAGTGGATAAGTTCGTATTTGCTTAATTACAGATTCAAACTGCTCTATACTCACATGCGAGGTGTGTATGTAGAGGAGTCTAATACGTTTGACTAGCTGCAGTGACTGTGTGAAGCAATTCCACTCGTTAGGGGACACGGGTAATGTCTTCTCATCGAGATACAGCGAGACAGATGCGGGAAGGATTTGCTTGGTGGCGAGGTGGATATGGAGAGAATTCGTCTCGGAAAGATTGGGGATTAATTTGAAGTATTTCTTCGTAAAGTCATAACATCTTGCGTATTGCAATAATGGATTACCGAATTCAAATCCTAATTGGTGATACATGGGTATATTTTCCAGTTGTGTCAGGAATCAACTTTCTACACAGAATGGTTAGCAGAGCAGCTGACCGATTAGCTAGGAGACCACAGAGGAAACGCACAACCATTCGGTAGACCGAGAAGTGCTCGTTACTGTCGGCTATGTAGCGTGCACTCATGCACTGTGCGCGCTAATGTCTGTCCAGACCCCTGGTCTCGTTGTGGCTATGATGGTGGACTGACGCAGCGCTTCTCTTGTTAGCAGTGAGTATAGCAGAGACTTGTCAAACGGGATCTTCTTATGAACTCGTCGAGTCCATCTATGATGAGCAACAGACCCTCCCCATCCGATTTGGCTATGTGCTTGGCGAGGTCTTTCGTCCAATCGGATGTCGCTGGCAATCCTAAGCACAGCCATCGTTGGACAAATTCAGATGTGACTGATTTGTCTTCTTCTACGCGACTGGTTTCCATCGAATGCCAATTGGTGTTGCGACAAGGAATAGCAATGGAGTAGGAAATTTGTTTGAGTTCAGCCTCTGCGAATTTTAATGCTATCCTCTTTGAAAGGAATGTTTTCCCACATCCGGGGTTGCCAATTATGCCCCAAATCTCTGGTTTCTATGCGGTATATGTTGTCAATCCGTTTGTAAAGTCCACCGGACTTATATTGATTTGTTTGGTAGCGATCTTCCTCAGATAGCTATCTCATTAAACGTTGTTTCATCTTCCAGGTTCACGGGACGAAGTTCTCTTTAACAATGGTTAATTCTACTTACACACTCGTTAAGCTCACTTTTTCATATTCTCCCAATATCTGTGTCACCATTGTGTATGTTATGTAAGGAAATGTTTCAGTTTTTGTCCCACTGTTTACTTTCAGCACCTTCCAGTCTTAATGCCCTTTTCATTTTTTCCCTGTGAACTCATCTTCTGATATTCCTACGAAAATGGGTTGGTATTCTTTAATTTTGTAAGCTACATCCAAACGACCGACTGCTTTCAGAATTTTTCAAGATTACTTAGATCTTTGTTGATTATTCCACTTTCGAGGCACTCCATAATTATGCTTTCAAATTCATACTTGCTTTGTGAGCTAATTTTAGAGCCCATAGCTATGACCTGCCAGTTCCTCTGGGGTATTTCCTCCTTCAACAGCTGTAACAATGTTTTCATTGATAATGGCTCTGCCTCTGCGAATGAAACATTTTCTTGTGAGACACATAACCTTGGAACTTTGCTTACAATCGATAATAGGTCCGGACGTTTCATACTATTTAATGCCTGGTATAACGAATACGGTTTAAACCCTTCCCAGTGCAAAATGGCATACAAGAAGGATGTTCCGTCACAATCTTCATCCAAATCCCCGCGGGTACTATCATTTGTATTCTTAGCTTCGCTACGTCGCCTGTCGTTAATTCCTTCGACAGCTCATTGATATTTTCGGTGTCGATAATTACTTGATCCATGCCGTTAGATCCTAATATCCTATGGGAAAATGTTTTATTAAATACTACTTATTAATCAACTTTATTCAAATTCGATTGTTGATTGTTTGTTTGTTTGTCCGAATTGTTTTGAAATTGATGGGCGCATAGAAAACGCATATATAATTGAGACTAACTTGCTAATGTTGTACAGTAGAACCTGCATAATCCGACCCTCTATAATCCGGAATTCAGCAGAACCGACACTTTCTTTATCCCAATGAGAGTCGGACTATGCATTAGAGCCTGCATAATCCGACATTTTTTCCTTATCCCAACGGTGTCGGATTTTTCAGGTTTTACTGTAATACGTAAACAAGTACATAGTACAGTACAACTTCAATTGGTCCACATTTGTTCATTTCCATACAAATGATCCTCTATAAGCGAGGAAGTGGGGAATGGGGGACCTTAATTTTAAAGGAATTAGTATCCCCATACAAAATTACCTCTTTAAATAGGGGGGAGATGGACAAATTCTAACATAATACTTATAAATTATGCTGCATTTCTAATAAATACACTCTAGAGTTCTATAGAATAAATATTTTTGATGCTCTACTCTAATGTTTTTTAAGAAATCATCGGCGGTGGATCAGAATTTAACTAAATTGTCAAAATATACAAATTCTGACTTAGAACTTACATTAATGGATGTGTTATAAGTGTTGTGCCCAAGTTATACGTTTGATAAGTAAATATATGTACACGAACAATTATGAATAGTAACGATTAGATATAGCAGTATTACTGTATTTCTCAGTCAATTATCCGATTCAGTCAACCAATCATCCCATTGGGTCAACCAATCGTCCGATTCGGTCAACCAATCATCCCATTGGGTCAACCAATTATCCGATTGATCCAATGAATATGAATACAGTTGTTTTTCATTTTGGTATACGGTTGGTGTATTTATATAAGCAGGTAAATATGAGGCACAAACAAATAATTTGCTTAATAACTTTCAAGATGCAAACTTTGATTCTTCAAAAATGAACACAACATTGGAAACTTCAGAATCTGTTGGAAGTAACAGTGTACCTCCAAAAGGAGGCAAGACAATTACAAACGAGGTGCGGAGGAGATTAATTGATGCCCACGAAGCAGGCGTGACCTACAAGCAAATGTCCCAACTATTTGCTGTAAAAGTAGATACTGCATATAGGATTTGTAGTTTGAGAAAGTATCAAGTGAAGAATAGAGGTGGTTCTAGAGGAAAGAAATTAAATGATACAGATTTTCATTTTACTTGAAAAGGTTGAATCCCGTCCAGACATCACGCTCAACGAATTGAAAGAACAACTGGATTTAAAAGGAGTACAGGTTTCAGTGAGCACGATAGCCAGATGTCTTGAAGGGAAATTAATTACAATGAAAAAATTGGAACAAATTCCAATAAATAGGAATTGCGATGAACTGAAGCATCAAGAAGGGAACACGCAACATGGTTGATGTCCCAGCATAAGATGGGTGCTCGTTTTTGTTATGTTGATGAGTGCGGGTTTGGACTCTACACATCAAGAACAAGAGGTAGAGCTGTAAAAGGATTGCCAGCTAAGAAAATAACAGGGAACCAACGCACACCACATATTACAATGCTTTGTGCAGTATCTCCAAACGTGGGACTGATTCATCACACCATCATCGTTGGAGGAGCTAAACAATCCCACTTCGATCAATTCATTCAAGAATTGTTCGTTTGCGATTTTTGACAACCGTTAGTTGAACATCAAGGAGTTAACAAAACGTATATCATTCTTGATAACGCTCCTTGTCATAGAGGTGTAGAAAACCGGTTAGGTGAAATTATCCCTCCGAACTTCGAGTTGGTCCGACTTCCACCTTATTCATGTGAATTAAACCCCATCGAATTCACCTTTAACAGCGTTAAAGCTCACGTAAAACGAGCTCTCAGTCAACATGGACCATCTACACCTCCAGATGGGACTACATTTGTATTAGAGGTGAGCGTCGTGTTCAAAATTTTCTTTAAGACTAACACGAACACGAAACATGTGACACGAACACGAACACGAAACACGAAACACGAACGCCAACACGAAACACGAACACGAAACACGAACGTCAACACGAAACACGAATATCAACACGAAATACAAAGTTGGAAAAATTAATGAATAAATATAATGAATTATGATCATAACATACGAATATTATACAATAACTTGTATACCACAAGTATTGTATAATATTTAGGGCTGCAACGAATATACCGAATACTCGAATATTCGTTCGAAATGATTGAACGAATATTCGTTCGTTTGCAAACGAATATTAGATTGAAACGGATATTCGTTAACTAATTTTGGACAACAACAAGACTTTTGTATAGCTTAGAGATATCGTAAATATAATTCCCACACAAACTAGCTGATTATTAGTTAACTTGTGTATAATACACTTTGTAACTATTATTATACCATTCTAATGTTATCAAAAACCTATTTTCCAATGTATTTTGTCTCTAGAAATTGATTTAATGCTTAGTCATCCAAACGAACGAATATTCGAATATTCGTTCGTTTAGAAAAAGGTTCGTTCGTTACATTTCGAATATTCGTTTCGGCCCTAATAATATTAATAACAAAACCCCCATGAAACTTTAACCGAACACGACACAAACACGACACGATACCTGAACTTTGAACACGAAATCGACACGAACACGAAAATCTTTGCCCAACACGACACAAACACGACACGAGACATGAACTGTGAACACGAACACGAAAACTTTGGCCTAACACGACACGAACACGAATTCGTGTAGTGTCGTGTTCTTGTCTTATCACTCGGCTCTAATTTGTATCAGCAAGAAGGCAATTACTATTGTATATTTTGCCCAGGAGCTTTACAAAGTATTACACAAGCTGCCACACTCAATGCATTTTACCATGTATTAACTGTTAGCTAAAGCTACTAGACTCGAAGATCTATAGTATAATATACTAATCTCTATCAACACTATTACCATTATATATAATTTATGTCTTATTACTATCATTATCAATATCGTTAGCATCCTTAGAATGGATTTGGATAATTGGTTGACTGAATCGGACGATTGGTTGACCCAATCGGATAATTGACTGAGAAATACAGTAGTAAATTAGTTGTAAGTATATATAATCTACTAATTAGTGAATGCGCATAATCTCGTGTGAGCGGGGATTGATTGCTAATGAACAGCATAATTATCCGTTGCTAATCTCGTTTAGTTACCTAACATAAGTATATATTTCATAATATGACCATATGTAGTGTCTATCCATTGAAAATTATAACTGGGGAATGGGAGGCAATTAAAATTTTGCCCGTCCCAAGCTCCCCCACTTATAGAGGTTGCACCGTACCGTCTGCAGGGCCTGCGGAAGAGGGGCGGCCTGGGCCGCCCCACTTTTTCTGTCATAATACAAGGCCGCCCCACCTCTCACTAGCTTCCGCCGGCCCTGATAGTGGCCCAGTTCTAATCTTACTGCCTTGGTTTGTTTGTTTGTTTTTTAGTCCGTATCCGCTCTACAGGCCAGAGTTAGATTTCTCCGGAGCTCAAAATTTTAGCATCGGTGTCCGTGTCCCATATGTTACAGATGTGCACCTCGAGCCAAATTTTTGAAAGACCATTTTTTAAATACCACTTTGACACCTTTGAAATTTTTTCTGGTCCATAACTAAAAAATGTTATACTAAACCCGCAATTTTTATTTCACCATTGGATTCACCATGAAATTCTGTTATTCAAATGTTGATTTGTTAGTAGTTTAGTTGTTTTTAATCCATTATAAGTTCATTTGTTATTAAGTGAAGTCTTTTATCCAGAAATAAGTCAATTTGTTAAATGAGTTACTTCTTTTATCCAGAAATAAGTTGCGTTAGTCATTCTCACCTAGCTTTTTACTGCTATTAGCCATACTTCACAATTTAAAGTTAGGTTCTAATGTAATACTAATTGTAATAATATATTGATTCTTCTTCAAATCGTAGCTAGGCAATGATAGAGTATGGTTATGCTGCAAGCTGACGCAATTTAACACTTTCCTTAAAAGTAGCGGTAACAATTATCGCTTTAGTTGTTAACGCTGCTGTAGGTCAAATAATATGACTAGTTGGTATATATACTCGGTATAGTGTTGCGTCTGATTTTAATAAATAATATGAATAATTATTTATACTAATATAGCATTAATCTTAGAGATGATACAAGATAGAAACAGCCTTTCTTTTTATCAATTGGTCTTTATGCAACGTAATACCTCTACAAATGGATCTTGACACCTTGAGGTGATGATGACATCTTCAAAGAAAAGTGATTTTACAACTTTGTGAATTTGATATTTCGAATGTATTGGTTGGTGTTGGGTGAGTACCCAACGGGTCCCAACCTGCACATAAAAATGCTGACTCATCACCTATTATATACATGCTAAAACGAAACTTCCAACAGACTAAGGGTCGTTATATTTCGAAACACCTTTCTGAAATGATTTTAACATCTTCATAGTGTTGATGACATGGCGAAAAAATTCCAAAATTGCAGCTGTGCAGACTTAATTTTCCTTTGGAGGCACTATCAAATAACCAACCACCAAAATATAGTGCCCCCAAAGGAACATGTGTCGGTACAGCTGCAAATTTGGATTTTTAGTTGTTAGTTTCAGTAAATAAAACCACTCAGATATGTTCTGTCTGTATTCTATTGTCTGGTCTGTCCCATTCAGTTATGAATAGGTGTCAAAAGGTACACAATAAATTCACAAAGCAGTCAATAAATACAATTACAAAGAGGATGTGTCAACAAATAACTAGAGGGGCAATAAAAGGGAAATGAAACGAAATCAAATGTCCAAAATGAAGAGTGGAAAACAAATTTCGTTAGGAAAGTGAATTTCAAAGTAAACCCAACTTTTTATGACAACAAAATGAAACAAATCGATAAGCAAAAAGAGAAGTCCTTCGTTGGCACATTTCCAAAATTGAAAAACTTCGAAGCAAGAAATGGAAGAGTCTGGAGGGGATCCCTCCCCTAGCGCGCGAACCAATCAGATTAGACTCATTAGAGAACACAGAAATACCTCCGGAAATAGAGGTAACCAGGGCAACCTCTTTTTACGCGTGGGACGAGACAAACCCTTCGCAAACCAAATCGATAATAACCGCCGATTGAACTAACACGAAGCGACAGCGGCGAACTATCATTCACAGAAGTAACATAATTCTATAACGAAGCGAAAATAGAAACAAACGAGAGTTCTATCAATGCAAACTCTCTTCTGAGGCTGTACCGGGAAGTCGGAATTTGTCCTAACCAGCTTTGGAATTTGTCCTAATTTCTGAGTTCGGAATTTGTCCTAAGCCCAATGTCTGAATTTGTCCTAAAGAAATTCCGACCTCGGAATTTGTCCTAAACCATTATTTGGAATTTGTCCTAAAAAAATCCGAGTTCGGAATTTGTCCTAAACCATTATTTGGAATTTGTCCTAAAAAAATCCGAGTTCGGAATTTGTCCTAAACCATTATTTGGAATTTGTCCTAATAAAAATCCGAGTTCGGAATTTGTCCTAAAAAAATCCAAAATTGCAGCTGTACTTGTCTATATTGTAAAAATAACTGATGGAACACAAATAACTGATTGGTTGCTTAATACTCTTGACAAATGAAATTACAGCCTCTGTTAGGAATTCTACAATGCACACTTAACGTATAAAACATTCTTTGACTAGCATTATGACAAATTAATATGAAATTATCCATTTGTTATTTCGCAATCTTTCGTTTACATGGAATATAGTATCGTTGAAGGTAAAAAGTTAAATTCGAAAAATTATGAGTGTGAAGGCTTCCGCTATGTAAAAGCGAGAGAATGTGAAGGTTCAATATATATTAAATGTGCATTACTACTAGAGGACCTAATTCTTATACAAAGACGAAAACAGATCGGAGAAATTTTGCTAAAGAAAAATATTTGAATGGATCATTTAGCGAATTAGAATATTTAGATGCAATTACATTAACTATAGGTCGCGGAGACCTCGGAAGTGGTCATATGTCTTCAAAAATATCCAACACCTTGGAGGATTCTTTAGATGTTTCAACAGATAACGAAGACGAACATTCTGAAAAATGTCACGTATGTCTGTTGCTTAGATCAGAAAATTATGCACTCTTGCATGATGATTTCGTGCATGGAGGATTTTGTCAAACATGTGCAAATCGCTTACTGAGCATGAAAGCTGATTTCCCTATTTGCAGAGGTAAAATAAATTGCGTGCTTAAAGTTTTTCAGTGATTTTGCAATTTCTATTAGTTAACTGCTTTTATGTCATTACCTCTATTATCACTGTCCTTTATTACTACTAGATTTAACTGTATATTTATCATTTAGTATACACATCTTGTCGTTGAAGGGCAATCTCTTTCCTAAATAAAATCATTTTGCACTAATTCAAATGGTAAACGTGGTTGTCAGGGTTGCCAACTATCACGCTTTATGCGTGAATCTCACGCTTTTTTTTTAATCTCACGATTTCACGCTTACATTCAAAACTTCACGTTAGAAAGGACGTCCCGCGCATGAGAAAGTAGCATAAAATTAAGGGGTGGACGCTAAACACAACTCTGAATATACTGCTTTTTGAGGTGAAAATTGTTTTCCACGCTTTTTTGTCAAAATCTCACGCTTTTTTCAAAAAAGGGACAAAATATCACGCTTTGTGCTTACAAAAAGTTGGCAACCCTGGTGGTTGTGTACGAATACTTTTGGAGGGGTACTGTAAATATTCCTACTGTATCCATTATTTTTTGTAGTTATGAAATACTGGGAAGACAAATTTCAAGATCCGATTTACCTTAGGACATATTCCGAACTCGGAATTTCTTTAGGACAAATTCCGATATAATAGATTTAGGACAAATTCCATAGTTATTTTAGGACAAATTCCAGCTACCCGCTGTACCCTAGGAGGAACAGGAACCTGTTACCAGTGGGAAGGTGAGGAAAACGCATATTTACATTCCACACGTAAATAGGGAGGGGAGAGGTGAGAAATAAGCCTAAAGGAGAGAAAATATTCCAAACAGAACTAAGCGAGAGTGCTACAGAACGCGAGTCGAAACAAATGAAACATTGAAAAGAAAGTCCCTACATTAGTCAGGGCCCCCAGAGCTCATTCATTTCCTGAGACAAACCCCAAACAGAGAAGGCCTTCCATTATATGTTTGGTCATAGATGACTCAATAAAAGGATTAACCATTAAAAGACCATGGATAAGCGCGAAGGCCATTCAATCTGTTTAATAATATAAGAAAGTAAAAGTAAATACACGTATTGATTGTTTTTGGTTCTCTAAAACATTTCTAAGAGATGGTTACCAATATAAGTGCATATATACGTGCGTAAAACATAAATAAATAACATAGAACATTTTAATTGTGTGTAAATTTCTTTGCCTTTCGCGAATTATCTCCACGAGCAGCTATGTCTGAATTGAAATTTTTAACTTTGTTTGATATCAAACAATTCGCCATGACGGAATACAAGTGCTTCAAAATATCCCAATAAGCAGTGCTACAAGAGGGACATGTATTTCTCCATGTTTCACTATCATTATTTTCTATATATGTAATACCTAGAGAAACCAATATATGTCGAGAAGCTCCTTGGACCAATACGGTCATTAGTGAGTTATTTCCATCAATAGTAACAAAAATTCTCCATAAAACAACTACTGCATCTATAATACTATCTGAAGGCCACTTGAGTGATCCTCTGTCAACGATTTCCAGATAGGTATACTTTGAATCAGGTAGTTGTTCGAACAGAAATTCCTTGTCGATTGTGAGGAAATTCAGGCATGTGGAACATTTCGTAGATCTCATATAAAATTTGTGCACAGTATAACCAGCCATAAAAACTAGTGCTTGCAATGTTTGGGAGTCGTACATGATAGTTTCTAATTCTGGAAGTTGGTTTAGCAATTCTTCTATGGTTTCAGATGAAACAGTTGAAGACACTAACTCATCAGGACAATTTGAGAATTTTCTGATGAAGTCCCTAACAGAAATCTGTTCTGCACTAGTTTGATAAAGTTTAAGTATACTGGATAGTTTGAGTCTACGCTCTGACTCTAGAATTTGGCAGTAGGAAATATGGTAGTTAGCACCTGACATCTGTCTGTATAGTCCAAAATGATGTTCTAACGGGTCATTCTGAAGAAAAGAAGTTAAGACGTAAGAAAATCCGCAATTATTTGTTAGATGGTTAACTATATGTGGTAGTGCTTGACATGTATGCTTTAAACTAGTGAATGTTTGGCGGGATAAGGATGATTTATTTGATTTTGAATTTGCTTCCCAAGCTTCAAGCCAAAATACAACTCGCTCTAAGAATAAGAAGCGAGGATCTGCATTTACAAGAGGATTAGAAATTTCATCTCTCAAACGGATGCCCTTCTGAGGTGTACTAACATTAAAAATTTTCCAGATGTTAACAATAATAGAGATAAATTCTGCTGATTGCGTTTTAAAATTATCAATTCGCGAATTGTTCTGAATTTTTAAACCAGCGCTAGTTGACTCGCTAAAAACCTTTAGAGCAAGTTTTACATTCTGACGCTCAAAAGTTGAAGGCCAGCATGCTTTTGCTGTCAATTGATGTGCGATTTTGGCGAAAGAGTGTTGCTCTTGTCTGTAAAGTAATCGTACATCTTCAAAACACGCTTTGAAATTCGTAAGAGGGTATTTCGTAGAGATGTTAGAAATTTCTTCAAAATTAGGAAAAACAAAAGTGTGGTTGAAATCTTTTGTATTAATCCAATTATTGCGAATAGTTTTCAAAATATGAACAGGATCAAAGAATAGGAAAAGGTTCCTGGTAATGTCGACCGGGTGAGGAACGATAGGAGTGAGAGTTTTTTTATCGGGAGAAAACTGTTTATATATTTTAACATTTTGAGGATAATTATCAGAACAAAGTACATGGACATAGAGACCGCATTTTTCAACGTCGCAAATTACAGATTTGATAGTAAGATATAAATTCGTTGCTTGGGTAGATGCTAGGGGAACTAGGCGAACAATCGATGACCATTTTTTGTGCAGACTTGACACCATAATTGCTAAAACCGTCCGTATAGGATCTTCTGTGTCCAAAGAAGGTGCAATAATTTTGCCTCCTTTATAAGTTATATCGGATTTGACATGGACTTCATCTATTTGAATAATTACATTCTTTTGTTGAGTTGAGAATTCACAAGCCACGTTTTTCAAGAAAAGAAAGTATTCGCTCTGTAGTCCAATAGGATGGTATAATCTCTCTAGTGTGTTAAAATGTGGAAGAGATAGACAGTCAAGAGACTGTAAATAATTATAGCATGCGCGAGAATAAATATGAGCCTTGAGCGATAATATCTAAAATAAAAATAGAACTATAAAGTAAATTCAGAACTGGATGATCACTACCACAGTCAACTCCTCTATGCTGAAGCTCAAGGACCCCCCCCCATTATTTTATTATATACAAAAGCATTTCAATATTTACGTGTATATCAAATTGGTTGAGAGCATTTTATTCAAAAATAGTTTTCGGCTCTTCGAGACAACTTCGATATAACCAGGTATTTCAGAATATCAGGCTTGGTTATAATAGGAGTTGAGTGTACAGTCGAAATCGGGTTTTTTTGCCACGGGTTTTTTTGCTTATTGGGTTTTTTTGCCTCCTTTTGTCGTGCAAAAATGAGATATCTTAATGTGTTTTCCATCGGGTTTTTTTGCTTATTGGGTTTTTTTGCCTCCTTTTGTCGTGCATTTTGGGGGGCAAAAAAACCCGATTTCGACTGTAGATGTAAAAAAATCAATAACAATGTCATAAGGAAGTAGTGAATATACAATTATATAATGTTCAAAGTTTGCGGTAAACACGTGTTTATAATATATTTGTGTCAATTAAATCGTTAAAAAAACTAATTAATTGGCATACCTGCGTTAGGATATTGTATCTTCGCCTATTCTTTGCGACTGTGGCATTCTCGATCTGACATAAAATAAATTGGAGTCGAGGGAGATAAGTAGAAACGCTAACTTTCTCTTTTAACTCTGATTCTGTGTCATCAAGACTAAATTTCTCAATATTATCCATTGCCTTGATAATGTGCTTTTTCGCTGAATCAATGTGATGTTGCACTATATCTGTGTGATGATCATCATTTAGGTATGAGTAACATTCACTGAGAAGGACTTCAATTTGGCGTACATCTGTCAAGCATTTGATGGATAGGGGGGTAGGTTGGTTATGGCAAAAAGCTTTGGTTCCCAAATGAGAATTAATTGTTAGGCTGGCTTGGATTGTGATCTTAGAATTTTCTATATGTGGAAGTATGAAATGAACAAAATTATCACAGGTAGACCAAAGTAACCAGTTGTTGAGAGAAATGAGATTAAGCTTTTCCTTTAATACGTCTAAAGTATCTATACTAAACCTCTCCTGAGCAACTTCAGCAGTTTGCTGGCTCTCTTGAATTGCCTGAACAAAAAACTGAGCTTCTTTCGAGTCCATTTTCAAACGTTTACTCGACGTAGACGATGAGGGTATTGAAAGATACTTAGGACATCCAGGTAAGATACAAGGAATGGCGCCTTTAAGAAGCACTGGTACCTTTCGAGGAATTTGTTGAATGGATCCACTAGGCCCAGAAGGTACAGAATAAGAACGACAGATGTCTTCATCACGAAAATGCTTCTCACATACAAATGTGTTTGGGTGAATATCTTCTAGATATAGCGCACTAATCCATTTCTGTCTCAGTTCAGGCGGTTCATTGGGGAGTTTGAACACGGTTACGTGCACATCAGTCGAACTGTAGTTCCCTTTACAGGCAGGAGCTGAACATTTGTTAGGCATAGAAGTATGCTAATTACAGATGATTGAAGATAAGATATAAATCAGTAACACTAATTCAATAAAAACAAATAAATGTCTAGCAATTTCACTTCTACTACGTAAATTAAATCCAATACAGTATAAACAATTCTAAGTATTAGTATTTCAAGCTACTAGAGTTATTAATACTAATGGGTAGATATTAAATATAAATTACATAACTTTCTTGTGGTTTGATAATAAAATGGCCTTCGAACTTATCCCTGGTTGGGTTATCAAGGTCAATGGTTAATCCTTATATTGAGTCATCTATGCATACACATATTAGTAAAAACCTAGAGTTAAGGCTGATATTTAAGCAATACTACACATTACAATTTCACATCATACTTTACTTTCAGTGTGTCCGATACATAATCACACAGGGAGACTATATGACCAAAATAGACCTAAAAGATGCTTACCTGACAGTTGCTGTCCATACGGACTCCCGCAAATACCTCCAGTTCGAATGGGACAACGTACTGTATCAATACACAACAATGCCCTTCGGACTGAGCATCGACCCTTTGTCTTTACCAAGATCATGAAACGCCCGGTTGCAATCCTCCGGGGCTGGGGTGTGCGACTACTCGTATACCTGGACGACATGTTAATATTTGCTCACGGTCCGAATACAACCGCTCTACATACGCACTGGGTAATCAAAATGCTCTCACAACTGGGTTTCATTGTCAATCGGGAGAAATCTATATTACCCCCGAATCAGGTCATGGAGTTCCTAGTAGGCTTTAAGGTCAACACAACCACCATGACACTCCAACTACCACTCTCGACACTAACAACCATAAAAACGAGATGCAGAGCTATGATACGCAATCCTACGTGCACAGCTCGCCAGTTAGCAGCCCTAATAGGTCTACTCAGTTTTTCGAAAACTTCCATCAGTCCAGCACCTATATTCTACCGATCAATTCAATTCGAGCTCACACGAGCCCTCCACGCCTCCGGAAGCAATTACAATCAGTCGATTACGCTGGGACCTCAGGCCCTATTAGACCTGAAATGGTGGACATCCAGTTCAACAGCTTGGAACGTGTCTCCTATCCTGAAACGGAATATCGACAATACTATGCAAACCGACGCATCCCTCACTGGATGGGGAGCAGTGTGCAGGGAGCAGAAAGCGTCAGGACCCTGGTCACAGCAAGGGAAACAGCTCCACTTAAACGCTCTAGAGCTTAAAGCTATAATATTTGGGATCACCCTGTTCTCCAAACCCAACACACACGTACTAATTCAGACCGACAATCGCGCTGCGATCCGTTACATAAACAAGCTGGGAGGCACCCACTCCCAAGCCCTCTGCAGCCTATCCCTCCAACTACACAAGTTTGCGATATCCAACAATGTCACTCTAACTGCAGAGCACCTATCTGGGGTAGAAAACATAGAGGCGGACAAACTATCCCGCCTCCCAAACCAGGATTGGAGCGACTGGCAACTGTTGCCCGATATATTCAGGTGGACTTCACAGCAAGTGAAGCTAGAACCGGAGATGGACCTATTTGCCTCTCGACTGAATACCCAGGTCCCCAGGTTTATGAGCTGGAGACCAGAACCGGGAGCAGTAGCAGTGAACGCATTTGTCCACAGTTGGACGAATCTGACATATCCATACTTGTTCCCACCAATGATATTGATTGGCCGAGTCTTAACCACGCTTCTCCTCGACGAAGTGAGGAAGGCAATCTTAATTGTACCCGATTGGCCCTCAAGACCTTGGTGGCCTGTACTATGTACTACAATCCCAGATACAAGAACCAATTCACCTACCACAACCTCCGAATCTGCTCACGGATGTAGAGGGCAACCTTCATCCTCAAATTTTATCCAAGAGGATGAACTTACTAGCATGTGTAGTATCAGGGACTTGCTCATCGCAAGAGGTGTCTCTAAACGCTCCAGTGACATAATATGCCAAAGTTGGAGACCTTGAACTCTAAAATCATACACTCCCGCTTGGAAAAAGTGGGTAACATATTGTACCCCTAAAGCAATCAACCACCTGAAACCCGACCTGTATGATATAATTGCTTCTTAACGGAATCTTTTGACTCACAGAAGTCAACTAGTTGGGTATCAACATTCAGGTCAGCTACCTCTACTTCGTTAGAGGTAGCGCAGGATAACGATATAGGAAAATACGCACTTATCTCTCGCTTATTAAAAGGAATGGGCAACTTAGAGCAAAAAAACGCGCGATATTCCAGTACATGGGACGTAAAACAGCTTCTAACCTACCTTGAACAAAGCAACGCCTCAACCCTCAAAGCGAACACCTTCAAAATTGCTACATTCATTGCACTAACCCAGCATCACGTTGCTCCGAAATTGCAAGCTTATCAACAGAGCACATGAACCTAGACTCAGAACGAGCAATCTTTGAAATTCCCAGGTCAAAAACCTGGAATAAACGTATGAGGAAACCGATTCACATCATAGACTCCTTAAGTAAAGGACTGGAACGTCGCGATCTCGGGGGTTTTAACTTGAGTCTGAGAGGCTCCAATTATAAAAATTGATAAAGCATTAAGTTTCCGGTCTCCAAATGTGATTTTTGGCATATAGGGATAACTTTCGGCACCCGTCAACAATTTGAGGTTTTCACTCAAAATTTCTCACACCTCGACAAGTTATGACGTCATTGTCACATTTCGAGAATCCTGAAAAGTCACTTAATCGCACATAATTCGCGCACTCTAAGAGATAAAAATCTGATAATTTAATAGAACATGCACATTAATGATGCGGACACTTTGGTCACACCAGATTGCCAATATGCTTACTCATTATCACATGATGACGTAATCACTAAAATTTCACATTTTTAAATTTGACTATTTAGGCCTATTTACGCTTTATAATCAATGTTAGAAGTGTATAAACCATACACCAACTGCAAAGAGGTTGGTGTGTGGTTGGGTTCTGCCGCAAAGCGAACTAGCAAGCGAAGCGCACTAGTATATATAGATATACTGTAGAATCAATCTATATAGATACTAGCGTGCTTTGCGGAAGAACCCAACCACATACCAACCGCTTTGCGGTTGGTGTATGGTTTATACACATATAACATTGATCATAAAGCCTAAACAGGCCTAAATAGTAAAATTTAACAATGTGCAATTTTAGTGATTACGTCATCATGTGATAATGAGTAAGCATATTGGCAATCTGGTGTGACCAAAGTGTCCGCATCATTAATGTGCATGTTCTATTAAATTTTCAGATATTTATCTCTTAGAGTGCGCGAATTATGTGCGATTAAGTGACTTTTCAGGGTTCTCGAAATGTGACAATGACGTCATAACTTGTCGAGGTGTGAGAAATGTTGAGTGAAAACCACAAATTGTTGACGGGTGCCGAAAGTTATCCCTATATGCCAAAAATCACATTTGGAGACCGGAAACTTAATGCTTTATCAATTTTTATAATTGGAGCCTCTCAGACTCAAGTTAAAACCCCCGAGATCTCGACGTTCCAGTCCTTTACTTAAGGAGTCTATGATTCACATACATAAATTCACAGCGAACAGTAAACTATGTCCGCTCACTGCTCTAAACGCTTACCTGTCCTCAACGCGTTCTATTAGAGACAAACATACGTCTCTATTTATAACGTCGCCCCTACGGGGCTCGTCGAATTTCAAATTATTGCAAGCAATATTGTTGCATGGTAATAGAACATGTTAAATTTTCTTGCACCTTTGTTACAGGAAAATTTGGAAATTTAGTTACTATTTTTACTGTGCCGACTATACTATAGTATAGTGGCCCAGTATTGGTCTTAGTGCTTTGGTTATTATTACTGTGCCGACTATACTATAGTATTGTGGCCCAGTATTGGTCTTAGTGCTTTGGTCCACAGAACAGAGTTTTATTAACTAAGAGCCCAAATTTTCAGGATATGTGTTTCACAATAAATAATGCGCGAATATTTAATTTATATGCATTCGATAGATAATTAAATTCTACACCTTTTCACAGTGCAAGAATTTTTAATTGGGTTTCGTTTGTGCCACAATAGAGTTGCAAGTTTCCTTTGTTTACTAACACTTCAGTTCAATTGAAAGTGTTAAATCTAATTCTATTGTTTCAACTCGTTATTATTATATTGATTCAACTTGTGAGATCGAGTAGGCTTCTATTTTCTAATTGAAAACTAAGATTATATATTTCATAACAACGACAGATTATCTGATTATATTTACTTGTGCGAGAATATTATTGCATTGTTAATATACTGACGTAATTAATTATAATTAATTCATTCTGTATTTAACTTAGAGACGGTTCCAATTGGATTATTGGGGTTATCGAGTGCGTGGAATTCAATTATTATAGTGAAATTCAATTTAAATTAATAATAATTGCAAATAATTGAACTTAATTTATTTTGCTGTATATAATAATGGTGTTAAATAATTAATAAATTAATTTAATATTTATACTAATTAGCTAAATATCATAAATCTCAGAGATTATTACAAGATAGAGACAAACTTCCAATTTATCAATTGATCCTTATGCCACGTAGCACCACTACAAATGTGTCTTGACACCTTGAGGTGATGACATCGTAAAAAAATGTGTTTTCACAATTTTGTGAATTATATAATTCAAATGGGTCGGTTGGATTTGGGTGATCACCCAACACGCACATAAAAAATGCTAACTCATCACCTATTACATTGACTGAAAACTTAAATAATTCTGAAATGAAGTGAGCTAAAACGAAACTTCCACAACTATAAGGGTCGTTGCCCTCCGAAACACCTCTCTGAAATAATTTAACACCTTCATAGTGATGATGACATGACGAAAAAAATCCAAAATTGCAGCCTGTGCCGACATCATGTTCCTTTGGAGGCACTATCAATAAACCACCACCAAAATATAGTGCCACCAAACGAACATGCGTCGGCACAGGCTGCAATTTTGGATTTTTATTATTACTGTGCCGACTATACTATAGTATAGTGGCCCAGTACTAATCTTACTACTTTGGTATATTATTGTGCCGACTATACTATAGTATAGTGTCCCAGTATTGAAATCACTGCCTTTATTATCTATATTCTATACTATTAAAACACAAGGCTGGGTCGTAACGTAGGTCACGCCTGGGTGCATAGGCGTAAAGTTTTGGGGGTATTTTTACAAAGTGGGGGGGGGCAATCTCTACCTCAAAAAACGTGCTACCTTCTCCCACAAATTTAAAACTTCAGTATTTCCAATACAATACTAGATATATTTGATTTATTTCTCAACAATAGAATATTGGTCAATACGTACTACTAAACCAACGGTACCCCTATATAATTTATGTTGGTTATAAGAACATGTCGGTTATAAGCACATTCAAAGCAGTTCCCGACGAGGTGCTTATATCCGACATCTACTGTATTAACAATAAAAGACTGTTTGAATCATTATTTCAAAAAACACTTCGGACAATATTTCCTAGCTTACTAAGTGGGGGGGGCGGCCCCCCCATCTTCAACTATTGGGGGGAGCCGACCCCCCCCACATTGGCAAACTTTACGCCTATGCCTGGGTGTTACAGGGTGTATACAGTAAAACCTCCCAAAGCGGCACCTCCGAGTAGCGGCAACCTCCTAGAAGCGGCACAAAATCATTCTCCCGATGGGTGCCGATTTGGGAGTTTTACCTTACGAGCAACCTCCCAAAGCGGCACAAAATCATTCTCCCGATGGGTGCCGCTTTGGGAGGTTTACTTGTATATATATATATATACAAATCAAGTCTTTTTATCTACATATATAGGGACATATTTTAAAGCTAAGCTTTTTTTATGACACAATTTAGGTAAAAAAAAGCTCGATTCCCTATAAGGAAATTCACCATAAAAGTGTGTTTTTATGGAGTATTTTTGATAAATATGTCCCTATATCTGGAGATATAGGGACATGATCTGTATATATAAGTATGTGTATATATTTGTTTGTATGTACTATGTAGTATGTTACGAGTTGATTGAAGAAAGTGGACGGTTTCCAAATGGAATTTTTGGCATATAGGGGTAACTTTTGGCACCCGCCAACAAGTTGAGGTTTCCACTCAAAATTTCTCACACCTCAACAAGTTATGACGTCAGTCACATTTCGAGAAGCATGAAAATTCACTTAATCGCACATAATTCGCGGCCTTTTAGAGATAAAAATCTGAAAATTTAATAGAACATGTACATTAATGATGCGGACACGTTGGTCACACCAGATCGCCACTATACTAACTCATTATCGCATGATGACGTAATCATTAAAATTGCACATTGTTAAATTTTACTATTTAGGCCTATTTACGCTTTATAATCAATATTGGGAGTATATAAACCACACACCAACCCAGGGCCGTAGCCACTGGTCAGGTTGGTCAGGTTTCAACCTGACCACTTTTGGTTGATTAATTTCCAATATGGCACCACTCGGTCAGATTAACATCGCATTTATAATAACCCAAATTTCAGTTATGACTCGAGTTATGAATAATTTTCAAATAATGTTATGGTAAATGATTTGTCATTCAGTTCCATATTCACATACCTTGCTGTAACTCGGGAAGTATATAAGCTAGACAGTCAAATTAGTCTTAATTAAACAATAGCAAATTCGAAAGCGTTTAAGGGCTGAATATAACAAGCCAATGTACTTTCTCCATCTCCAGGGGAACCTTATCCTTAACCTGACCACTCTGTCCTGTTGGCCAGATTAAGCTTACAACTCGGTAAGGTTGATCAGATTAACCTAACCACTCTGTCAGCAGGCTTGTCAAAAGGTCAGGTCATGACCTGACCTGACCTGACCTTTGAGTGACCTGAACCTATTTTCTGAATGCCTTGACCTGACCTGACCTGACCTGAACCTAATCTTGCATGATTTTGACCTGACCTGACCTGAACTGAACTTTTTTGACCTGAAATGACCTGAAATTGACCTGAAATTCAGGGATTTTCATTTGATGGACTCGATGACTCGCGAGTCACCACGAGTCATCGAGTCAGACTCGAATCACTGAATTTTGTCACGAGTCAGATTTCTCGGTGACGCGAGTCAGTTGACTCGGTGACGGGTGACTCATGAAAGCCAAACTGAAATTGACCTGAATTTGACCTGAAATGAACTGAAATTGACCTGAAAATGACCTGAAATTGACCTGAAATGACCTGAAAATGACCTGAAATTGACCTGAGAATGTGAAAGACCTGACCTGACCTGACCTGTATGAATTTTTTTCCACCAAGACCTGACCTGACCTGACCGTAAATATTGTATATAAGACCTGACCTGACCTGACCTGACAATGCGGGACCTTTTGACAAGCCTGTCTGTCAGGTTGGTCAAATTAACCTGGCCACTTTGATTTTGGTGGCTACGGCACTGCAACCGCTTTGCGGTTGGCGTGTGGTTGTGTTCTGCCGCGAAGCGACCTAGCAAGCGAAGCGCGCTAGTTATTATTATAATACTGTGCCGACTATACTATTGTATAGTGGCCCAGGTCCAGAGGTATAGCAAAGTGCAAGTGTGTGTGTTTGTCCACAATTAATAGGAAAGGCTACGAGTCCTAGGAAGCTGAAAATTGGCATGCATGGGTAATTTTACACGCTGACAACGATCTATTGGTTTTCTAAGCGAAATAACGGGATTATGACGTCATAAACGCACATATTTGGATTCAGCTCTTACACTTTTGGTTCAATCGACAAATAAATTTGTCACATTATAAAACAGAATGTGTAATTTGTGTTGCATGTCTCTAGAAATTTTTAAAATCTTCGCAGTTAATCTGAGCCAGGCAAAACAAAAATGTAACCTCCAATTGCTGCATCATTGCACATATTGAGGTTTGATGATTTAATCTTCACCTACATTATTTCCGAAATTGCATACAGTACAACCTCCCCAATCCGGGCAGCCTCGTCCGGAGGGTGCCCGGATCTTAGAATTTGCCCGGATCTCGGAAATAATCATAATTTCTATTGTATAATCAACTAGTGTATGTTCTGATGTGTCAATACCTATTGTCTGACCTGATACACACCTCCGACATCTGATTTTGGTATAAGTTTACCCAAAGAGTTCATAAATTTCGAATATTGAATCGTATATAAAGTAGCGAGATTACCATATGGCCAAATCCAAACCAATATTTACCGCCCAGATAAGGGTGGTTCTACTTTAGTAACATGTTTGACATACAAATCTGCAAAGCTAAACTATATTTTTGGGGCTAATTCACTGAAAAATGGCGAATTAATTTTGAACTTATACAAAAATGTTGCCCGGTTTAAGGAGGTGCCCGGTTCTGAGAGGTTCTACTGTACTTGATTAATTTAGAATTCGACAAGCCCCGTAGGGGCGATGTCGAATTGGAATTCTACGAAGTGGCGTAGCCAGACAATGACATATATTTGGATAATGTTCCTTGACCGCAAATTTTGCTCTTTTTACTTTTAATCAGGATGTGTGTGGAACACCCACATCGATTGTAAACAACTGGCCTATATATAGGCTTCACTAGTAGGTACTCCAGCTTATCGCGCCCAATTACCTCTTAATTGAAGGGTAGGAGATGGCGGGAGTTATGTCATTGTCTGGCTACGCCACTTCGTAGAATTCCAATTCGACATCGCCCCTACGGGGCTTGTCGAATTCTAAATTCTACTTCATGGCTCCGCCAGACAATGCATATATTTGGATAGGTCGTTTAACCGTAATGTCAGCATCCTAAAATTTTAGGATGGTTGGTTGCCTCCGCAAATGAACATATTTGCAAGTTTAGATAATTCTTACTTTAGGAGGTTAGATGACCTCATAACATACATAATAGCACTAAATAAGTGGTCGCTAGGGGTTCTAGTCTATGGATGGATTAGTAACTAATCTAATCTCAATATAGTAGCTAATATTAGGACTCGTTTGTAGAGTCTAGTACTGACTGTGTGAAAGCATTTGCTGCATCGTTGAGATGAGTCTCTGAGGGAGTATCTCTCCGGTAGTACTTTTCGAAAGTTTGTGCATTCGACCAGTCCGCCACTCTAAGGATTTGATCTACTGGCAGTCCAGCGTTAGCTGCCTTAGATGTAGAAGCGGATCTAGTCGAGTGGGCTTTGAATATATCGGTGTCCACTCCAGCTGCTGCTAGAGTGTTTTTGATCCAACGACCGATGGTCGATGGGGTTACACTCTTGTGAGGTTTTGTTAAACTGATGAATACTGGGTGAACAGTCTCAGGTCTTAAATCTTTAGTGTAATCTAGGTAGCGATTTAAGTTAGTCATGGGGCAAACCAGACTACTAGATTGAAAGCGTGAGATTATTATTGGTTTCATTAACTTTTTCTTCCAAGTCTTAGCCTGACCAATCTGACAACATATTTCATTCTCCCGTATGGTAATGTACCTGGTATCAAACGCAGCGATTTCCGAGCATCTCGATGCTGTGGCTATTGCAACCAATGTTGCAACTTTTCCTGAAAGGAATTTTAGTCCAGGCTTATCAGTTTTAAGGTATTCCAATAGAGGGTTATGTCCCAAGTGTGGGAGTAACGTGGTTTCTTTGGTTGCATGTTTCCTATGCCCTTAATTAGTCGAGAGATCAAAGGGTCTCTTGGTATAACATTAGCTATCTCCAGGGTTTCGAAAATAGTTGTCAATGATGACCGAATGGTAGCTAGCCAACTAGCAGATTTCCTGAATCGAATATGTCAGTTAGGAAGGTGACTACCTCTTCTAAAGTAGGGTCCAAGGGATTTTTGTGCCTCTCAGTGCACCAGCGTATCCATATTCTCCAACATGAACCATATGTTTTGAGTGTTGACTTGCTCCACGATCGGAGGATCCCCGTTCCTGTTCGTGAGTAGTGGCAGGATCTGAGGCAGGAGAGTCTGTGGTTGTATAAGCAATTGCAAGAGGAGAGGCCTAGAGGCCACCATGGTCTGCTCGTCCAAAATGGGACTACTATGATCGCTACCTCTATCTTCTCCTCGGAAATTTTGGAAAGTGTGCGTCTGATTAAGATCATCGGTGGGAAGAGGTAGAGTACACCATTAAGTAGTCTATGAGTACACCCAGATATTTCCATTTCAGGGTGAGGCATTCACTGCCCATGCCTCTGGGTCTGGTCTCCAGCTGACAAATTTGTCTAGCTTAGTGTTCAGGCGAGAGGCAAATAGGTCTATGGCTGGGACTACATTGAAATGTTTCACAATTTTGTTGAAAATTGGGTGATGTAGGTGCCAATCGCTTTCGTCCCGATCCCTCAGGCGAGAGAGGGTGTCGGCTGTGGTGTTCTCTTTGCCTGGAATATATTCCGCAGTGACCAAGATTTGTTTCTGCATTGTGTAGGATAGTATCGCGAGATTGCAGAGTTTCAGAGAGTGGGTTCCTCCGTATTTGTATACTTTATAAGTGTGTGTATAGGATTAACAGTGCCATTAATCTGCACTGCTCTTGACCATGGCCTACTTAATATACGGCTATATATGTCGCCGAGAAGGCCATAAAACAAAGAGGCCAGTTTCTAATTTTCAAAATGGAGAATAGATCTTTATTCGAATAATTAGCAATGATAGAGCTGAAAAGTGTATTATAACTATATAGGAATATGGTATCCAGGTATACATAGCACCCTCCAGAATTGTGATATGTCATCAGCTGATGACGTTATGGTTATTTTGGTTGCGAATTATCTTGTTTTTCCCAGCATACTTTTAACATAGTTAAACGCGTTATAAATGTTCAAAATTGGAACATGGTTATACCCAGAAGTAGTAGAATAAAAAATATCGAAATTATAAATGGAATGTTGACACATTCCTCGGTTGCCATGGAAAATGTATATTTCCTAAATGTGCCATAACTCAAAAGCTATGAATGTTATGTAAACTAGACTGGTACTGATCTGTCCGGAATAGGCAACTTCCTCTTCATCGATAATACATTTTATATGCCTAACTTCTATAATTTTTGAGATAGTGAGTCATTACCAAATAATGAATTAGGTGTTAATTATCTCATTATCTCAAAAATTATTGCTTTTCAGCTCTATCATTGCTAATTATTCGAATAAAGATCTATTCTCCATTTTGAAAATTAGAAACTGGCCTCTTTGTTTTATGGCCTTCTCGGCGACATATATAGCCGTATATTAAGTAGGCCATGGTCAATCACATAAGCATGCATAATATTACTATCAAAGTCATTCAACTATTTACAAACAATTTACTATGCAGTAAATCCTTGGTTAGTAATAGCATAAATCATAGCATTCTATACATAAGGCAATGGTACTCGATCAAATTTCTGGACCAGGGATTGGTTAGTATAGTCAACTAAACGAGGCGCATGCATTTGTCCGAATTTTGAGGGATATTTTGATTGATTTTTGTAAGTTCTGCACATGTCCGAATTGATTTTTGTAAGTTCTGCACATGTCCGAATTGATTTTTGTAAGTTCTGCACATGTCCGAATTGATTTTTGTAAGTTCTGCACATGTCCAAATTGATTTTTGTAAGTTCTGCACATGTCCGAACTGATTTTTGTAAGTTCTGCACATGTCCGAACTGATTTTTGTAAGTTCTGCACATGTGCGAAATGATTTTTGTAAGTTAAATATCGTATTCAACTTACTACAGTGGTTCTCAAACTGTGGCTCGCGAGCCCCTTCTAGTGGTACCTCATTTGACGTAAATAAATCAAAATTTTAATATAATACCTTCTCACTGATTAGGACTGTAGGTAACCATGTCGATGTAGGCCAACATATTTACGACATCAGTGTATTTAACCTAAATATCGGTTATACAGTAGAAACCGGTTCTTCTAACCAATTATTTTCAGGTAACTATAGTTAGACTAAACCGATAGTTAGCATACCTGCCAACTGTACATTGACTTTGACCATTTTGGCTGTTCTGTACAGGCGTCCAGGGATTTTAGTTGGGTAAAATTACTGATTGTGAGTGTAATAATTAATACATGCAAAATGTCTACACCCTCAAAATGTAGCATTATGTTATATAAATTAACAGTTCCAATTGAAGCGTACAAGGATTCTCTGTACAATCTATATAATTCAATGTTTTCTCCTTCAGAAAGTTATTTGAATTATGTCAACATAAATAATTATAAATTTAAATAACATGATAATATATCTTGCTATGCATTCTGCATTAACCACATGAATGGAATGACTTGGTTACTGTAATTTATCCTAGCATAAATGTGCAAAGATTCCCTAGATAAGTGAGCGAGAAAAAATCTGAGGATTTCCAGGGATTTTGGCCAATGTACAGGGGAAGATTGGAGGAATATGACTCAAATATGTTGGCAGGTATGAGTTAGAATAGACCGAAGTTAAATAAAACGATAGTTAGAAAAAAACAATGGAAATACTAGTCAAGTTGGAATTTATTACACCACAAAGTTATCATCAACGATAAGTTAGAACAACCCGAGTTCGAAAAAAACGATAGTAATTAATTATAATAACGAATTAAATAATAAGTTCAGTCAAATTCGTCGGAAAAAATGATAGTTTGAATACTCCCGTTGCAACTGTATTCTATGAATTTGATTATACCTAAATATACTGGTTATTTACAAGTGTTTTTGATATGGTTATTATTCGGATGTGTATTTAACTATCGGTTATTATGGTGGTACGCGGAGACCCTAATAATTGCTGAAGTGGTACGCGCTGTAAAAAGTTTTAGAACCACTGCCTTACTATATCTAATAGCTTTAATAATAGCCTTCATAAATAGAATTTACTCATATTTAATCAATTAGCTTTTAATCAATTAAGTAAATATTTGAAACCTTTCACTGATGCTTACACGGCATATGGGGAAGGTTTGTCCCATATCTATTATTTGTTGACTGCAATCAGCGCAAAAGGTTGCTTGTCTGCATGGCATGAAAATCTATGTTGTTATTCGCAGACTAAGGCACACAGAGCATTGGCTTCCTCCCATGTTTGAGTCCGGACCTTCCAGCTCTTCTTCAGTATCTTCGGAGTCGCTCAGAACAATTTGAGAATATTTCTGGGATCCAATTGTGTTGCTCATATGCTGTAAATACTGGCATGGTGTATACTCTCCATTACGTAATTTTCTTTGAATAATTTTATTTGGTCATCGATTTGCACACAGTTAAATTTCCTTGCGCGACTGATCTCCCTTCCTTGTCGTATTCTGCCAATATCTTGTCAGTATCTATGATGACATCGTTTAAATGTGACGTAAATGTCCAGATCCTAGGGCAAGAACTCCTGATTCGAGCTTTCAGTTTGCAAATGATAACTTTCTGCCCCATTATTTGAAGAGATACTCAGTTCAAAGATAGATAGTTCTTCCGGGGATATATTGGTAAGCCAGTGTCTCTTAATGTATTTATTTAGCTTTTCCAGCTTTAGTCCTACACTACTATCCAATGTTGGTGTCGTAATTAAATTGAACGTTGGATAGATCAGTGAGGCAGGTAGAAACGGAATCGCCATCAACAATCGTGTGAACTTTGATATCTCAACGTTACTTTTGAAATCCTGAACAAGACCCAATTTTTGAATCTTAGACCAAATACATTGAGTATAATGGAAGAAACATCCGTAAATGCGAATATGTGGGAAAACTTGTTTAATGGCATTTCTCGGAGCACGCTCCCAATCGGACATTGAAGTCACAGGTTTGAAGTCAGGTAAGTGTGTGACAAGCCGTTCTAATAGAGAACTATATAACTCTTGGCTGTCATTAAACAGTGTATTGCAGTGCAGGTACAGTGTGCCTTGCAACAGATATGTCCATAACTGGTAAAACTGAATCGGAACCACATCAAATGTTCCATCAAATTGTATGCTACTAGCTTCTGACAGTAAGACACTAATTTCGTCAGAAAAGAAGACCACAGCAATTTGGTTTCCAGCGGTTACAGAAAATTTGAAGTGCTTTCCAAGAGGTGTAGCTCCTAGCATGTCAATATATTCAATAGCTGTTGAAGGGATTTTCGGTTGAGAAGTTTTTCTACTCCTATACATAGCAGATTCACACTCAAGGAATGAAATATCATGAGCATTAGGTTCATTTCTAGTTGCATCATCGAATATGTTTCTGAGACTTGGGGATTGTGTCTGCTTAGCAAGTGTCTTGCACTTAGCTTTCAACTGATACACCGCGGTTTTATATTCATTAACTGTGTGATTATGTAGATGCATAGGGGTAATTGAATGTCTTGCGAGGTTCATTTTAGCTGTCCCTTTACACCCATTTCTAAATATAGCACATTTGAGGTAGACACAAATTTCGGTGGTCTTTGATTGCACATATTTGAAACCATCAGCATATGTAAAAACGCTACTTCCACATCGCTTGTATTCGTATGTACTAAATTCCATTGTATTGATATGTACTTTCTTTGGAATGAGAACTATTTATGAACTCACCTTGTCCGTTCTTGATTTTTGGTACACATTTCAATGTATTCAAGATAGTTTCAATATAATTATCGGACACTTACAAAATCAATTCGGACATGTAACAAATTCGGACATGTGCAGCTCCCCCAACTAAACATATGCAATGCAATTATTCTTCGAAATAAGTATACCAGGGGGCTTCTACTTATGTAATTGTTTTTAATAAAGGTAGTCATGTACAATACGCATATTTTCGAGATAGCACTATGTTGAAATGACGTCACTGTTTTGTCTATTAGGCCAAATATGCTAAAACAATGAACGCATGTAAAATGTTCAATTTCGCTTTTTCAAACAAATTTCTTTGACTAATAATTATCCCATGTATGTACTAGGAGTCATTTTACATTAGATATCCCAGAATCAATTATGGAATGTTACTACATTCCTCTGTTGCTATAGAAACGTGATTTGAATGATTGAGGTCATATCTCGAGAAGTAATATAGTTACAGCTTAACCAATGGATCCAATTGATAGCCCGTCCTTAACTTCCTATTCAATGATAAACATTTCGATGCTCTATCTTCAACCAATTTTCCGCAAAATGTGTATAATCATTTGAATGTATATTACAATAATCACAATTCTCAGAAAATTGGTTGGAGATAGAGCATCGAAATCTTTATCATTGAATAGGAAGTTAAGGACGGGCTATCAATTGGATCCATTGGTTAAGCTGTAACTATATTACTTCTCGAGATATGACCTCAATCATTCAAATCACGTTTCTATAGCAACGCTGCAACAGAGGAATGTAGTAACATTCCATAATTGATTCTGGGATATTTAATGTAAAATGACTCCTAGTATATGGGTTAGTCAAAGAAATTTGTTTGAAAAAGCGAAACTGAACATTTTACATGCGTTCAAAGTTTTAGCATATTTGGCCTATTAGACAAAACAGTGACGTCATTTCAACATACAGTCGAAATCGGGGTTTTTTGCCCCCCAAAATGCACGACAAAAGGAGGCAAAAAAATCCAATAAGCAAAAAAACCCGATGGAAAACACATTAAGATATCACATTTTTGCACGACAAAAGGAGGCAAAAAAACCCGTGGCAAAAAACCCCGATTTCGACTGTAGTGCTATCTCGAAAATATGCGTATTGTACATGACTACCTTTATTAAAAACAATTACATAAGTAGAAGCCCCCTGGAATACTTATTTCGAAGAATAATTGCATTGCATATGTTTAGTTGACTATACTAACCAATCCCTGGTCCAGAAATTTGAGTGAGTGCCATTGCCTTATGTATGCTATGCATGAATGAATTAATTAATTAGTTGACATCAGTGGCGTCGTGCTTGAATACATTCTGGGAGGGCACAGAGTGTCGTAGTTAGTGACCAGATCAAAGTTTTTCGGGACAAGCCTCTAAGAAAGGGGGGGGGGCACAGGAAAATTTGGGGGGGCCGGGCCCATAGAGCTCGACGCCACTGGTTGACATACTTGGGTCCCAAATAGCAGCATACTTAATTGAGTACGTGTAATTTACAAGTCACAGATTTAACTTATTTAATATGAGTGATATTTGAAGATTGTAAGCCCGCAAAGCGTGGACCCGTTAATTAATTGTGTTGCGTAGTGTCTAACACGAACGAACAAAAGTCGACAAGCGACTTTTGTGAGAGAGTGATCCGTCGCGAAGCGACCGAGACCGAAGGGCTCGTTTTATTAATTTACGCAATATCGGTATGTTTACTATCGCTGAGAAGCATTATAATCCACCTATATATAATTTCCTGGATTTTTTAGGGTAAATTTGCCCATGGAAACAATAAGTGTCGGGCGGCGGGGGCGCTGATTCAGGGCATGCGATAAATAATTGTTTCCCCTGTATTAAATCCCTATGGTATTAAATTTGTATTATGTTTTCAAAAACATAACATAAGTTATCATTCAAATAGTTTTACGTTGTTCTCCGACTGCTGTACTTAGCCAATTTGTGACTAATTATCCTAATTGAGAACAGCTGTTCTACTGCTGTGCCCTTACATTAATTGGTGTCTCACTACCATTTAGGAAACAATCTGTTCCATACAAACATACATATAATATTCTATTTATTATAAATATATTGTATATTGGGTACCTGTTAGTATAACTCACTTTGAATTCAGTGTAAGGACTCCTTGAAATGGTGATAACTCTCAAATTGATAAATTATAATTCTTATATTCAAGTTTGTGAAATCATGCCTATAAATCAATTATATTTATATTAAACTGAGTCTACTTGATATCCATATTATCCACAAAGTGTCCCTAAAGCAAATTCCTCTGTAAGTTACCCCTTAGCTACCCTACCATGAATTTATTCACCCCCAATGCTTTGATACAAATTCGGGTCATCTGTACGCTATGCATATACGTAGTTGCTATGAATATATTTGGTATTACAGTGGAGTCTCCGAATAACGGACACATTGGGGGCATGGATTTTGTCCGTTGTAGAGAGTTTGTCCGTATCTCGGAGTGTCCGTTTTTGGAGACTACTGTACAGTATTGTTATTGATAATAGTATTATATTATCATATTATATATTATTATTTTACTGTTCATAATATTAGTAAGCAAGTTATCAACAATATACTTGCTTTAGTTGTGTTTATTTGGAGAGTCAGTTATCTGAAATACTTTTACCGATTTACCGACTCTCCCATTCAGTACTAACAGCTCGCTATTAGTACCTGTGGCTCTTCCATCCGGAGCAATGCCTAAACACAAGAAACACCCCGGCCGAGCCACGAAACACGTCACAAAGATTCTGGGGAGTGACGACGAGATTCGTTCCACGACTGACGAGTCCGTCCGCAGCGCAGACAGCGTCAGCCTCGAGGAAGAGAAGCCCAGTTCCGTCGCCGCCGCTTCGCACCCCAGACTCTCCTCTTCCTCGCTGGAGGACTTCCCCTCCACGCGCTCTCACATCATCCGAGACGCCTTACACCAGGCCACGCACGCCGCCAAGCCGGGGCTCACGGAGCGACAGCAGCTGAACCTGCTGCTCAAGTCCACCGCCGAGGATCCCCCGCGGTCCCCGAACCCGCTCTGCCTGCCCTCCCACAAGAAGCAGCTGCCGCGCGTGCAGAGACGCAACGCGCAGGGAGAGACGCACCTCCACCTGGCCTGCATTAAGGGGGAGCTGCGGACCGCGATGGACCTGGTGGCTAAAGGCGCACAGGTACTATAGTCCTCTGTACCCATGGTGTTTGTATGCAGTGAGATCTTAGTAATACTCAAGTCATATTACAGTACTCCCTCGCTAGTCCGAACAGGAGATCCAAAACTATTTTTCGTATAAATTTGGGAAAAAATCTTTACTATTTGTATATTACAATGGAATTATTGAAAAATAAGTATCAGACAAGTATTTAGACAGTATACTACAGTCAACTCCCGTTATAACGAAGTGCTCGGGACCGTGGTTTCATTTCGTTTTAACCGGAGTTCGTTATAAGCGGAATTCGATCTTAAAAGAGTTCATTACAAGTTGAATTTCGTTATAACCGGAGTAAAATCAATAGTTTAGAGGCTATATGGAATTAAATGACTTCGTTATAAGCGGAATTTCGTTATAACCATTTCGTTGACCCGTTGTAACCGAATTTTTAAAATACAATAAGATAGAAGGATTTCCGGACCATTGAATGACTTCGTTATAAGCAGGTACTTCGTTATATCCGACTTGGTTATAACGGGAGTTGACTGTATATGTTTAGTTTGGATTAAAAAGGTTTGTACAAGTTTGCTTCTGATTATCGGGGTCTCATTTTATAGCGGCCAATAGAAAGTGTATTACTTCACTATTCGGAACACAATTTTTTTGATTGGAACACCTGTCGGATTAGCGAGGATGTACTGTATTCTTTAAAACCATTTCTTCCTAAATCATAAACACGGAGAGGCAAATTAAAGGCTAATTAAGTAGTTCTAGGTTTAATCCTCCTAACCTAAACAAATGCATTCGAGTGATTCTGTTTAACAGAATTAACGTCGAGAGTCCACTGTAATACGTTCTTTATTGCTCTTTGGTTGTTTGTTTGTTTGTTTGTTTGTTTGCATGTTTGTTTGCTTGTTTGTTTGTTTGTTTGTTTGTTTGTTTGTTTGTTTGTTTGTTTGTTTGTTTGTTTGTTTGTTTGTTTGTTTGTTTGTCTGTTTATTTGTTTGTTTGTTTGTCTGTTTGTCTGTTTATTTGTTTGTTTGTTTGTCTGTTTGTCTGTTTGTTTATTTATTTGTTTGTTTGTTTGCATGTTTGTTTGCTTGCTTGTTTGCTTGCTTGCCTGTTTGTTTGTTTGTTTGTTTGTCTGTTTGTTAATTTGTTGTTGTTGTTGTGTTGTTTAGGTGGATGCGCCTGACAACGCTGGCTGGACCCCCCTGCACGAGGCTGCTAACTTCGGACACGCGGAGCTGGTGGGGTTCCTACTGAAGTGCGGCGCCAAAGCGAACGCGCAGAGCATCGACAGAGAGACGCCTCTGCACGACGCGGCTCTCTCCGGACACGAGGAGATCTGCAGACGGCTGCTCTCATACGACGCCAACCCACTCAACGTTAACAAGGATGGTGAGTGCTGTGCTCTGTTAATGCAAGTTATGCGTATTGTTTGGTAGACTCATTAATATAACTTTTCTACTTATAACCAAATATATAATCTCCTAAACATTACACAGAGGTAGCTGCATAATCCGGAATTCATCTTAACCGACACTGTTTGTCTATCCTAATGAATGTCGTCTTTGCATTAGAACTGTACAATCCGACAGTTTTCCTATGCCAACTGTGTATAATTACGTAGGTTCTACTGAGATCTCAGTTCCCTTGCCATATAGTCCGGTAGATAGAAGTTCCTATATTGTTAGTATTCTTACTATAGTCGGTTTTTCATTCAAATATTAATACAAGGAATATATGTGCTAGTTTGATTTCTGAATAAAAATTTTATTTTATAATTATTTAATTCCACATTTACAGATTGGGTATATAAAATAAAGATAGAATTGCTTATTTGTCTACTGCCGACATATAAGGATTTAGCCGAGTTGATTCGGGACTTTCCTCTATTACTCCATAATACTTACTTTAAAAGTATATTTTTTAGTTCGCTGCAAATTCCTAATCCTAGTTCCTTAACTGTTAATTAATTAAGTTACTTATTTGACTTATAAATTTAGATTAGTCATGAATCATGATGACATTTACGAATTGTTATGCATCTACGTGTTCATAAATTCGAGGCGATTCGTTTCATTTTAGTTGAATTCGGCGAGATTAGCTTATGTTTTGGCTAGCCGACATATAAGTAAGCCGAATAAATATTACATTGCTTTATTTTACGAAAGAATTACTATTTATGTTTGTGTGTCAATATTACTCAATAAGTTACAAGATTTAAGTTTATGTTAAGATTTATGTTGACAAATTTAAACGGGATACAAACAGTTGGGATTTGCCATTTATCGACTATATAGTCGTTGGAAGTTTGAACCTGGAAAAATTAATTAAATCTGATTTAGTATCATTAGAAGCGCATTTTTCGGAGAATAACATTTCCAAATCCGTTTTTTGATAGGGGAGCCAGTGTCTGTTGGTCCGTAGTAATTCCAGCCGCAGCACGTCCTTTCGTAAAGTGTTACGGCGGAGAATTCTACAGTAATCGAATTTGGTCCGGCGACCTGCACCAGGTATTTGAATGTGATCGGCGATCATTACATCATTAATTGAATATATTATCAATGAATTGTTTGATTTCGAACAGATAGCAAAGCTGAGCATCCTGAAAAGTGGATGGCGCTCTTCATTCCCCAGAACTAACTTTCTCAAATCAAATCAAATCAACTTATAATCACCATATTTCAACGTTAAATTTCCACCAATTTGATATATCACATGGCTATATTTCGTAGTATTTTCCATAGCAACTAAATCAGCTTTGTATTAATTGTTTCTAGGTATGATCCATTAGCGCCTTGACTAATAATGTCATTGCTGAATTCACACAATCACTGGTAAACACAAATATTGAATTGCATTTACGGCCTCTAAAATGCTAGAGTATTAAAACCGATACATCCAATATTATATAATGTACAGCCGACTCCGCTTAATAGAGCCACCGGTTAATAGATTTCCCCGCTTAATCGGGTCAAAGCAACCTGGTCCCGAGGTAACTCTTTTAAGCGGAGTCGACTGTATATAGTTCCATTTTCCATTTTCCTATCCAATGTTATTATAAACTACGCCTTAGTTATGCGCATGAGATATGATGCATAAGACTTAGTTCGTTTGAGAGTGTTTGTTTATTGCACCGATTCTAACATACACAAAGCTCTAGGGAACTATTCTGACATGTGCATTACTAAATATTCTGACAAATCATAGCTCTAAATTCTGATATGTTCGCTCCCCCATTCAACTGCATTGATGTACAGTAGATGTCGGGTATAAGCACACCGGCCTGCACCGGCTATAAGAATATATCGGTATAAGAACACTATGTTGGAAAATTTTGTTTTATTTTCAATCAGCTTATTCTAAATATCGGATTTTTCTTACTTTATTTCCATACAAAGAATTGGTTAGAAAAACTGGTTTCGACTGTATCAAATCAGGACGTTATCACAAATCCTAATTGGTGAGTTTAAGGGACGCACAATTTCATAATACAGCAGAACTCAGCATGGCATTATAAATACAGTGGATGCCGGTTATCGTCGGGAACTGCACTTGATGTGCTTATAACCGGCATGTTCTTATAACCGACATAAATTATATAGGGTATATGGCAACCGTGAAAAAAAGGGTTTCGACTATATT
This sequence comes from Hexactinellida sp. DTS-2022, assembly GCA_028753945.1. NCBI lineage: Eukaryota > Metazoa > Porifera > Hexactinellida > Hexactinellida sp. DTS-2022. The sequence continues at coordinate 902,197 of JAPNXP010000012.1, read as the reverse complement.
ATGTAGTAGAAATTCGTTAGTACGAACACGGTTAATACTAATTCCGGATAAGGCGAACACCTTTTGACGGTCCTGGTGTTCGTACTATATTTATCACATTTACATTTGTACAGCAACATTTGTGTCCAGGTTTTATAGCTATAAATGGGCAACATTAAGTGATGGATAACGACCCGTTCGTTCATTGATCACTCATTCTGATTATTTTACAATAAGTATCAAATTTATTCTTATCAATTCAATTTACTTATCTGAACAAGCAGACAAATATGAAATATTTATTGTTGATGTTTATAAAAAGAGGTAAACAAGTAATTCAAATTTCAAAATGAATCTAGAGGCTAGCTACCAACGAGGACTCTAGGTAAATAAGTCTGTTAATTAAGAATTTAAACTCTAGAAAATCTATTAAAAAACGTGTAGAGGCTATGTAGCTTCCAATGTTAGATGAGGTAAACAAGTTATTCTGATTACAAATCTTCATAATTTTTAAATTATAATATGAATATTATTTATTGTTACGAGCCCTTCGGTCTCGGTCGCTTCGCGATGGATCACTCTCTCACAAGGTCCCTTCGCGATCTTCGTTAGTTCGTGTTAGGCACTACGCAACACAATTAACTGCCGCTTCGCGGCCTTTCCCTCCTCAAAAGCAATAATATTATTAATAAATAAGTTAACCTATGGCTTTAAATTACACACTACTAATTTTCGCGCGCCTAAAATTCATTCTGGGTTGTGATACGTTAATGCAACATAATGTAATTTGTTTGGGAAATTGTCATGTACACTTGCCTATTGTAGCTCATTTAAGGATAAAACAGTAACTGACAGTCAGGATCAGGTCTACACTGCACTGCGAACATTTTTAATCTGCTTAATTATTATTAAAAAAATTATTATAATGAAGAAGCACTATGTGTCCCAATTTAACAACTTAGGTTCGTTTGAGTTGAGTTCGTTTATTAGAACTCTATATTATGAACACAAAGAACCTGACTGTTAAGCTGTTTTTCTTAAGATAATCTTTAAAAATAGTAACAAATTTATTTTAGTTAATAAAGTTATATTTGCTTGCATTTTTATGAGAAAACCTCTCCACCCCTCAAGGTTGACTGTCCCTTTACACAAGAGGCCTTGTTATTGCACACAATTATTTATACACAAATGTCCTTGCACAAAATATCTGCACACAAAATATCTGCACACAAATATCTGTACACAAATGTCATGCACAAAAATATCTGTACACAAATGTCGGACCAAAGTTGTACACAAATGTCTCTATACACAACTGTCTCTCTCCGTTGAATATATATTGAGTTACCCGTTCGCCACCACTGAATAACTTATAGGATATTAGCGACATAATTTCAATAACACCTGATTTCATGCTTACAATTGATAATTACAGTTTAATCTCTCTTGTACTAATTACCACTTGGTGCCTATTATATAATTCACTAACAGTGGTGCAGTGGCAACAAGTTTGTAGGCCGACATAAGGGCTTTTATATTTAAACCACAAAGCTAATAATAATATATTTTGTTCGCTAATTTACTTCTGTTAGTAAATATAATTGTAAATTTCCTCAATTTACATTTATTTATGAACTCTAATAAGAGTTCCGGATTTGTTGCTTCTGAGCTCCAAAATGTAACTGATGTTTTTCTTATTGTAAACAAACTAGTCCATTCTTATTCAATTTATTTCAATAAAAAGGCATGCTATTGCACATTAATATTTCAAATTATTCTAAATACCTTATATGATTATACGTATTTATTACTATATTTGCCGATATCATAATAATTTCTATTCATAGTTGTGGCAACGAGTCCACATACCATTTTGATATGTATTAACCATTAACTTGTTGAAAGGATTCGATTCTGTATTTCTATACAATACGAAGCCAATGCCTGATTCTAATTTGAAGGTATTTAGATTCTAAAGTAATTTAAATCACAAGCATCCTCAGCTCTATATTTACCTATATTCTTGCATTATCTCCACATAATAGGAAATTAAATCAACCATGCATTTGCATTTACCAGTAATTTAGTATTTATAATTTCAAATTGATTTATCGTCTTATTGAAATGATAGTGTAATAATTCGAATAGCAGGATTGCAAATTCGCTGTATTACGTGTTATTATATTCCTATTATACTGCACTGTCTCCTCCATTAGGTAAGACGGCGATTGACCTCACAGATAATACAAACATTAAACAAATCCTGTCCAATCCGAAGCAAGACAGAAAAAGACCCAAGAAAGCTGAGAAAAACAAGCCTATTCCCACTCTCCTATTCACCGACAACGACGAGGGACCCTCATCCGTCTTCAACTACCCCGAGCTAGACTCTCCCTTCCATAAGCCTCTCTCCCCCCACACACCCCTGCAGGAGCCCATCCCTGCTGGGATCAGCGACACGCCTCTAAGTGGCTACACCTCTAAGTGGGCCAGCGGCGATTCCAGCACTGACGAGACTCGCGAAAGCGAATTGAGCCCCACTATTATGTCCAAGTTCACGAAATTAACTGCTGAGCATCCGAAGATGCTGCACAACCGAAATTCAAACAATTCCGAGAAGAAAAAGAAAAAGCGCAAGAAGGAGTTACTCCAGGCAAAGGTTCCCGGCTCGAATGGAAAGCGACATTTCTCTCAGGAGGAAGAGATCCCTTCTAAGTCCTCTGACACCGAGCTGACGCGGCTACAGTCGCCAGGCGTAGAAGCGACCGAACACAAGCGGTCTGTGCTACAGCCAGACAAGAACAAGAGCGAGAGTGTTAAACTTAAGAAGAAGGAAATACTGCACAACAGTTCTCACCACAGAGAAGGGCCTGTGGTCTCCGCTTCTCCTCACAGCTCTAAGAAGCTTCTCGCAGGCTCTGCTCAGAAGCAGAAACGCGTGAACAAGCGAGCAGCCGACCTCCTGTCTGACACCTCTGAGGAGAACTCTCCCGCTATCCGTGTCCAGAAGACAGACTCAGAACCCAAACCCTCCTTACCTGCGGATCGGAAGGAGGGCGTGGTGTCGCTCATAGACGACATCTCCTGGCTCTCACAGCTGCCCGCTCCCAAGCGCATCCGTCCTCTCAGCCACTCCGCCCTGGTGCAGAGGAGGTGCGAGAAGTCCACCCCCGCCATCTTACCCACTAACTTTGATCAGTTCCTATCCTACCGACAGGACTACGCCTCCAATAGAATCGACCCCACAGCTCCTCTCTCGCACGCCTACACCTTCCCCCCTCCCCTGCTGACTCTCTACGAGGAGCAGGAGCGAGCGAGACTCGTAATCTCCAAGAGACACGCTCGCGAGAGAGAGCAGCTACAACTCACCTTCGAACAGGAGCTGTTGAGAATGTACCAGCGATCCACTCGCGCCACGCCCCCTCCCAGCGCGTGTGCTGTCCTCTCTTCCGCTTCAAAACTCCAACAAGGATTCACCTCTCCCGCGATAACCCCCCTAGACCCTCCCACCCAGCAGTACGACCCCAATCTCCTGAGAGGGTTAGTGCAGGACTTGTATGACAAGTTCAACAAACTGATACAGAGCCTTACAGCCAGACAGAAGTCAGATTGCGATGCACTTTACTTCACACAAATAGATTCGTGGGACAGATGTGTACAGTCTCTGAGCCCGGTTAAGCCTACTGACATGGACACTGTATCTGCTCCTGTTGTTCAATAATAATCCTATTCAAGTGTATGGCCATTTCAATTCACTTTTGTGTATTTCTTATCGAATAATGTACATATTTACATTAAATTCATATTTATTTATTTTTTGTAGACAACTTCTTAATTGTACTATAGTATCTAGAAATGTGCTAACAGTTGTATATTATTTTGATTTGAGATTAATTTTGCAATTAATTGTGATATTACATAATTAGTTATGTTGATTATTTACACGCATTTAAATTTATCGGAATAGGTACGATTCATTTCACAGAAATATCGTTATTGTATTCTTTGTAATTTCGAAGTAAATGTAACCTCACCTCACCGCTTGGAAAATGTAAGAGACTCGTTAATACCAACAGTATATTGCGAAATATCAATTAAGGAATATAAGGTTTAATTCCTTAGCATATAGAAATGCATGCATATTTTCTCGCGCTGCAAAATCCTGTAAAGTTTCGATTCCGTTTTAAAAATACCATATTTTGTAGTCCTAACTCTGAGTCTCTGAATGAATGAATTAAAGACTTTATTTTGAGAGGAAAGCTTAATCACTGAAGTGATCTTCCTTAGGGTCCCCTTTTCTACAGCAAATATAATAATACATTACCAAGACAAAAACAAACATAAAATACATTTAAACAAGATCAAATTAACAGCTAACAGAGAAAAGTGCTGAATGTTTTGTAGAGCATTGAGTTCCAATTTGGTAGTCCAAGAAATGTTCAGAAATATAGAAGGAGTAGAGGAAGTAAAAATGGCAATATAAGATTTAAAAAAATCCAAAATATGCAGCCTGTGCCGACGCATTTCCCTTTGGTGGCACAATCTTTTGGTGGTGGTTTATTGATAGTGTCTCCAAATGAACATGCTGTCGGCACGGCTGCATATTTGGGATTTTTTCGCCATGTCATCATCACAATGAAGGTGTTAAATTATTTCAGAAAGGTGTTTCAAAAGACAACGACCCTTAGTTGGAAACTTCGTTTTAGCTCACTTCATTTCAAAGATATTCAAGTTTCAGCAGAATATAATAAGTAATGAGTCAGCATTTTTTATGTGCGCGTTGGGTGATCACCCAACACCAACCAACCCATTCGAAATATTGAATTCACAAAATTGTAAAAACACATTTTTTTGACGATGTCATCATCACCTCAAGGTGTCAGGACCCATTTGTAGAGGTGTTATGTGGCATAAGGATCAATTGATAAATTTGAAATTTGTTTTTAACTTCTATAATCTCTGAGATTTATGATATTTAATTAATTAGTATATATAATTATTAATATTATTTATAATATAACACCAATTTCAATGTCGACTTACAATTATTATGTTAAATTATTTTGTCATAAATAATTAATTAATTGATTTGGCTATCAAATTTCAATTCCGCACACTCGATAACCCCTAATTAACAAATTTGAAGCATCTATATAAGTCATATACTGACTGAATTAATTATAATTAATTACGTCAGTATATTTATAGGGCAACACGTGACCTTCGATATATAAGGCCTGATCACTACTTTGAATCATGGATTACTTAAAGTGCATTGAAAAATGGAGAATAGTTCTTTATTCCAATAATTAGCAATGATAGAGCTGAAAAGTGTATTATAACTATATAGGAATATGGTATCCAAGTATGCATAGCACCCTCCAGAATTGTGATATGTCATCATCTGATTACGTTATGGTAATTTGGTTGCGAATTATCTAGTTTTTCAAGCACTTAATTCATTAATAGGTAATGACTCATTATCTCAAAGATTATTTAAGTTAGGCATAGAAAATGTATTATCGATGAATAGGAAGTTACCTATTTCGGATAGATCAGTACCAGCCTAGTTTACATAACATTCATAGTTTTTGAGTTATGGCACATTTTAGGAAATATACATTTTCCATGGCAACCGAGGAATGTGTCAACATTCCATTTATAATTTCGATATATTTTTTCAACTACTTCTGGGTAAAACCATGTTCCAATTTTGAACATTTATAACGCGTTCAACTATGTTAAAAGTATGCTTGAAAAACTAGATAATTCGCAACCAAATTACCATAACGTAATCAGATGATGACATATCACAATTCTGGAGGGTGCTATGCATACCTGGATACCATATTCCTATATAGTTCATGGGCGTAGGCTCCGGTAGGGTTGGTGAGGCCATGGCCCTACCAATAATTTGTCAAGAGCCATCATCTTCTATTAAGTATGATGCAAGTTAGCATAAATGGCCCTACCAATCCGGGCAATCCCCATCCCGAGTATACGCCCCTGTAGTTATAATACACTTTTCAGCTCTATCATTGCTAATTATTGGAATAAAGAACTATTCTCCATTTTTCAATGCACTTTAAGTAATCCATGGTACCAAGCTTTAGGCTCAGTAGTCGGGCCTTATATATCGAAGGTCACGGGCAACAGTATTCCTGCAATAAATATAATCACATAATCTGTCGTTGTTAAGGAATGTAAAATCTTAGTTTTCAATTAGAAAATAGAAGCCTACTCGATCTCACAAGTTGAATCAATATAATTATTACAAGTTGAAACAATAAAATTATAATTAACACTTTCAATTGAACTGAAGTGTTAGTAAACAAGGGAATTTGCAATTCAATTGTGGCACAAACGAAACCCAATTTAAAAATTCGTGCACTATGAAAAGCTGTAGAATTTAATTCTCTATCGAATGCATATAAATAGATTATTCTCGCTCTACTTATTGTGCCTTTTCAAACATTAAACAGGTTTAAAAATTTGTCCAAAAAAATGTTATCAAAAATCGTGACCCCAGGTGCGCATCTGTAATCCATGAGACACCTGTCCTGAAATTTCAGTTCTTAGTTAATTAAACTCTGTTCTGTGGATGAGCTACGGATAAATAATAATAATAAAAATCCAAAATATGCAGCCTGTGCCGACGCATTTCCCTTTGGTGGCACAATCTTTTGGAGGTGGTTTATTGATAGTGCCTCCAAAGGAACATGCTGTCGGCACAGCTGCAATTTTGGATTTTTTTGCCATGTCATCATCACTATGAAGGTATTAAATTATTTCAGAAAGGTGTTTCAAAAGCAACGACCCTTATTGAGTTGGAAGTTTCGTTTTAGCACGCTTCATTTCAAAGATATTCAAGTTTGAGTAGAATATAATAGGTGATGACTCAGCATTATTTATGTCTGTATTGGGATTAATTAATTTATTATTTATGACAAAATAATTTAACTTAATAATTGTAAGTTGACATTGAAATTGGTGTTATATTATAAATAATATCAATAATTATTTATACTAATTAATTAAATATCATAAATCTCAGTGATGATACAAGATAGTAACAAACTTCCAATTTATCAATTGATCCTTATGCCACTTAACACCTCTACAAATGGGTCCTGACACATTGAGGTGATGATGACATCGTCAAAAAAAATGTATTTCTACAATTTTGTGAATTCTATATTTCGAATGGGTTGGTTGGTGTTGGGTGATCACCCAACACGCACATAAAAAATGCTGACTCATCACTTATTATATTCTACTGAAACTTGAATATCTTTGAAATGAAGTGAGCTAAAACGAAACTTCCAACTCACTAAGGGTCGTTGCCTTTTGAAATACCTTTCAGAAATAATTTAACACCTTCATAGTGATGATGACATGGCGAAAAAAAATCCCAAATTGCAGCCTGTGCCGACAGCATGTTCCTTTGGAGGCACTATCAATAAACCACCATTAAAATATAGTGCCACCAAAGGAACATGCGTCGGCATAGGTTGCAATTTTGGATTTTTTATTATTAGTCCGTAGATCCTCCACAGAACAGAGTTTTATTAAGTTTTAACTAAGAACTGTAATTTTCAGGATAGGTGTCTCATGGGTTACAGATGTGGCCTGGGGTCACGATTTATTAATTTCAACTTGGGAAAATTTTTAACGGGACTTTTAGCTTTTTTTGTCCCATAAGAAAATAAATGCAATAACAAGAATTTTTAAAAAATCACAGTGCTGCCAACCCTCCCGCTTTAGGCGGGAGGGTCCCGATTTTTGATGTTTCCCCCCGCATCCCCTCTCAAACCTCCCGCTTTTTGGATGATTGTATATGTAAATATTAGAATCTGAATTTTATAATTACAAGCAATATATTTTAGAAGTCTTCACTTAATTAATTTACTCTAACCCCAGAAACATTTGTCTCTTTTAAAATACCATAATTCTGTATATTATCTTGTATTTCCAATTTTCCATTCTGACACATCATTTAGGAAATTTCTATAACACATCATTTGGAAATTTTTATTTATTTATATATTTTATAATAATAATAAAATGCTCACTGCTACCTTATATTTCAATATGAGAGGGTAGAAACTAATTGATAGGTAGAGAAATGTTTTATATTGCTTTTTATTCAGGTATTATTGCTAATTTAACTAAAATACTGACCTCCCGATTTTTCTCCCGATTTTAGAGTATCAACCTCCCGATTTTAGATGAATCTCCCGCCACAGGTCCCACTTTTGGGATATTTTAGGTTGGCAGCCTGTAATCATTAGTATCAGAAAGGTATTTTGCAACTGATAGCTCTTCACGATTTTTTTAATCCGTCCTCATTTTCCTGATAATTAGGCTCAAAGTTGCCACAATTCACCCTTAACTTTCTAAAATCGTAAATTAATTAATATTCAATTAATTAATATTCAATTATGCAATTATTTCGTGGTTTCGATGAAGAACTACTATTTATGAATAATTCAATTAGATTCAATGTTATTAGGATTCATGTTTATTGCTGATATCATAGTTACAATAAATAATTATAGTACGTATATATGAATAACTAATTTACATTCAATAGCTATTACATACTATACAAATCGATTTCTGATATCTACAAATAAAGTATTCTATTTTATATGAATGATTCAATTTGATTCAATAGCTGCTAGCCTGCTACTATATAAATCAATTTCTAATACATAGTTGTATTAAAGTTTTTTCCTATATGAAAATTCAATTTAACTCAACAGTTATTCAATTTCAGAACGATTTCTGATATTCAAACAATGGATTATAATAACGCATTTATAATGGAAATATAAACTTAATCCCATATGTCATTCAAAGTAAGCGAGTATGCTGATTTCAATTGAGATGGAATTTCTAGTTTATGACTTTTCGTTTGTGTGCTTGTTTGGTGCCCGAATTGTATTAAAGTGATAGGGGGGGGGTCTAAAACGCATTTATAATGGAAATATAAACTTAAACTCAAGATGGTTTACGATAGAAAGAAGCATGAAATTTATCAAACGTTCCTTTGTCCCGTAACAAATTGATAAATGCGTGTAAACACCATGTGACGTTCATGACATGGCGAAAAAAAATCCCAAATTGCAGCCTGTGCCAACAGCATGTTCCTTTGGAGGCACTATCAATAAACCACCAACAAATATAGTGCCACCAAAGGAACATGCGTCGGCACAGGCTGCAATTTTGGATTTTTTATATTTTTGGTCCGTAGATCCTCCACAGAACCAGAGTTTTATTAATTAAGAGCCCAAATTTTTATGATGGGTGTCTCATGGGTTACAGATGTGCACCTGGGGTCACGAGTCACGATTATTTATTACATTTGTTTGGACACATTTTTACACCTGTTTAATGTTGGAAAATGAAGAATAAATGGTGCCCGAATGTTCAATTATATGCATTTGATAGATAATTAAATTCTACACCTTGTCACAGTGCACGAATTTTCAAATTCGTGCACTCCGGTTTATAATACCAACACATTTCACAGTTCATATTAACGAGAACGGTGTCCAAGGACAGGAATATTTGATTAATGAAAGGATTATTTAAATGAGCATTTATTTCCATTAATTTAGTGAAGTATCACTGAGGGCTGGGGTGAGCATAACTTAGAAGTCAGTAATAGACTTCTAGAACAAATTTTTGTGGCTAAGTATAGATTCTTTCTATATTAGAATAAGAGCGTCTATCCTATATAACATAGTTTATATGCATTAGTAAACTGATTCATACTTGTTCTAGAATGTTGTAATTCAATACTTAACTTCTAATAGGTCTATTATTACCGCCCCGTTGACTCAGGTAGCGATTAATTATTTTTATGAGGCAATAATTAATTATGAAGGCTCCGGAGTCCGAAAAAGTATATATTATCATCGAAATTTCATTGTTAGCGCATTATCTCCATGAATTATTGCTGATTTCTGCGAAAAAAAAAACCTGGTTTGAAGGTAAGTATCATTCATTGTGTATAAAATCTTAATCTATTGTATCTTTCTCAAAAAAGTCGGGCATTTAGTCCGGCAACTGGTGAATCCAAATATTCCTGGAAAAAATGGTAAAGAGGGGTTGCAATCTTGTGGAAAATTGTTTTATACCATATAAAACTTTGCCTTCAAACTTGAAATGGATTATTGATATTTCTAGGAAGTTAGAGCTAAGCTCTCGCATATCAATTTATTTCAAGGTTTATGGTCACATCGCTGAAAGGACACCACCATATATGGGCATGTGAATTTATAGGATTGTAACCATATGGATAATGGTCTCATTTGTTCTTCCAATGAGTTGGTGATGGGATATTGATGTGATTTGATGGTTAGAGCTAAGCTCTAGAGTTTATACTTTCGTTGATATAATTTTTGTTGTGTCATCAAAATTGGGCACATTACATGCCCATATAGGGATCATTTTGAAAACGGAGGGTGTTAGGGTCCCAAAATGTATTATGAACGTATAGGAAGTCGGGTATTGCGAGCATTTTGAGACGTATTTTTTAATTCTAGCTGCTCGGGTGTCTGAGAAAAAAAATGGACAAGAAAACGTACCCTCGAATGAGATTATAGAGCACAGGGGTATACAAGTTTCATGGATGAAACGAAAGGTGGTGGGCTATTCATAGAAGTGCTCTGTGAGACTCTACTGACATACCATGGGCATAACATATCGGTGCTGATACCAGTAGTTAACTCGTCGCTAATGAAGAGGTCCTCAAGAGAATAGCTAATAGGAGAGATTGATGGGCTTGCTGTGAAGATAACACAGACTTGTGTTGCGGAGAATAACCTTACAAAGAGTCTCTCTTTGCCAAGGTAACTTAGAATAATAATGCTTTAATTAATGTGTAACTAACAACCCTAGTGGTTATGTGTATCTATTTATAGAGTTTCATAAAGCAAGTGAAGAAAAGCTGAAGATAACCTGCTCTTTAACTTTCATAAAATACATAGTACACCTATAAATAAGATTTACTTTTGTTAGAGCATTATATGATGTGGTGATATAGTGCCCAGAAAGCGTGTACTTAAATTCTGGTATTTGTTCGCCTTATCTGAAATTCGTGTTAATAGGTTGAAACTGGGACAGTGTGTTTGCACTAACAACAGTCTACATAATACACTAATAGGGACATCCCGAACCATAACCTAACAGCAAACAGAATAAACGAGTCCATATTAATTCCTCAGCATTAGAAAACTCTGCGTTATAAGTTAGCAGGATACACACTCTCAGTAAGACTTTTTATACTTACTCGTTAAATTAGATCGAATCTGGTACAAATATGATGGCCTACGAGTCACTTAATTTTTACGGAATACTTAAATCAAACTTTTATATTCTTGATTTAGAATGAATCTCTAGATATTCAGCTTTTAATTGTTTCTTTTTCTATTTCATGTATAATAAAAACACTAATATAAATCCATATGACATAAATTAACAAACTAAATTCAAATCGGGCCACGAACCTCCAAATGAGAACTTGAATAGTATGCACGTGAGAACTGAGAAGTTATAACAGTCAACTCCCGTTATATCGAAACCGAATATAACGAAATGTGATATTTCCCTCAGAGTACTAAATGCATTATTTTCATCCGCTTATAACGAATACACGGTTATATCGAAGGAGTATACAGGTCACTTGGACTTCGATTTAACGGGAGTTGACTGTATATAGCCAGTATAGCAAAATAATATGTGAAAATTAGGCCATATAAAATAAATAACTTGTTTATCATCCGTATTTTTTCAGAAAATACGGAAGGCGGACGGGATTTTATTTTTATTTTTTATTTCCGTTAATATGCAAAAAACATTACCCTATGCCAAACAATAAATATTAATATTTAAATTAAATTATAAAATCACAAGACAATGCCCAATAATGAAAGTAATGTTCTAAATACAAGACTAATTAAATATTGCTAAATTAGGAGTACTTTACACAAGTTTATAGTTAATATCTGTACGATTATGTTCATAAAATAATAATAAAATAGATCCGGACGGGGGGTAAATATAGGGACGGACGGGGATGATAAACAAGTTATTTATTTTATATGGCCTTAAGGAATATCCATTGGAGGGGGGGGGGGGGGGGGCATGTAACACATACGAATTTTCATATTGAATTTAGTTTATGCCATTAATGGAGTGTGAATTTCCTTGTTTACCTATACTTAAGTTTGAATAAAATTGTTAAATATAATTCATCGTTCAATTTGTGAACATAATGTTTAGTCATATAAATTCCAATTCATTACAAACACGCTTCAGCTCAATAACAACTCAAGACCTAAGATGGAAGAATTAGCAGATTTTCTGAGATATCGAGAATCCCTGTCCGATTACGACATTTCTAAACTACCCCGTGGTTACGGGATTATTATAGTAAATGAGTTCGAGAATTATCCAGCTTTAAAGAGGAAAGGAGCAGACCAGGAAATCGCAGATCTCAAAAACCTGTTCGACTCTCTGGGATTTATTACAGTTGTGTACAAAGACCAGACAAAGCAACAAATAGAAACTATGCTAAAGAAGACCTCTATGTCCTTTGAACTGAAAGAGCATTCTATGATAGCCATTGCCTTCAGGTAATTACCAGTGAATCTAGTTTGGTACACAATATAATGCGAGTATTTATGTTTTTGTTATTCTTAGCTCACATGGCGGGAAAAAAGGATTATACGGAGCAGATTGCGACTTAAATGACCCAAATAGAGAAGAATTCGCATTATCGCCAGAAAAGATGACATCATATTTTACTTACGATAATTGTCCTTCGTTACAATGTAAGCCAAAGCTGTTCGTCCTCAACGGGTGCAGAGGTGGGGCTGATTTCACCGACATCGAGATTGAAGGGCCAAATGCGTTAAGATTAAAACAATACTCAGATTTTCTGGCTCTACTTTACATTGTTCCTGGACACGTTTCTATGAGATACACAAAATCTGGTTCCATATTCATGGAAGTTATGTGCGAGATTCTACTGAAATACGATGAAGAAGACATATTTGAGCTGACACGAACTATCAACAGAGAACTAATAATTAGAAGGATACATAAAGAGATGTGCATTGAGGAAAATACTTTAATAAAGAGTCTCTGTTTGACCAGGTAAGCATGAGTTAATATTATACAGTTTATACTCTGGTATTTGTTCACCTTATCTGAAATTCGTGTTAACAGGTTTCAAACCAGAAAATATAAGTTTATACAAACAACAGTCTATATTAAACAATACTAATAGGGTGTCTAAACACCGTATTGTAGTTTAAAGTTACGCTTTTTACTGCGCCGACTACTACGTAGTGGGCCAGTATTGAAATCACTGCACTGCCTTTATTATATTATTTTTTTTATTTTTTTTCTTCTGTAGAATCAACTCTATAGCTGAAAGGATGAAATTAGGCAGGTAGGTGCAGAGTGACTGTCTAATTTGCACTTGGGATTCCAATTTTAACTGTTAAATGAATTGGGTTAGAAGGAACTTGCAGCACTACAAATGATCGTTACCTTCCGAAACACCTTTATAGTGATTATGAAATAACGAAAAGATCGAAAATTACAGCTGTGCGGACAGCATTTTCTAATGGAGGCACTATCACTCAACCCACAAACTATAGTGCCTCCAAAAGAAATGCTGTCAGCATAGCTGCAATTTGCTTAAGTATTAAGCAAATTCTTAATTTTACCCGAATGTTTAGTAAATGTCAACACTTCAGCCAAGTTTTTAATATTTAAGAAATACAATAACTCAAAACATAAGTTTTCTTAAATTTGCTAAAGTTTATTTAAATTTAGTTAACGCAAACTTGAGCATGGTAGTGAATAAGGCCCAAGCTATGCAATTCATTATGTCTTTAATAAATTGTATATAATAATACTCAAAACTTAAACCGAACCACTTCATGCCACTTTATATTAACCGAACTGTTCGGTTAACCGAGATTCTACTGTAACTGTAAATATATGTTTGATGTCACAATAAATAGATTGAAGGAATTCAGGATGTTAAATGCGATGCAAAAACTGAGTTGTTGACAACAAACAGCATACACGGCTTTAGCGGCCATACCGCTGATTTATATAAAATATGCAGGATTGTTTGATTTAAATCATGATTTAAAATATGTGAATGTTTATTTGGGTTACATTAAGACCATTCATAACAAAGTTATCAACACTTTAGGGCGTATACCAGAGTGGACCATGGATCAACATTGGTGACCCATTGACCCATCGAGTCACCCATTGACCGATCACACAATTTCAAATATCTAAATAAACTGTCACAGTAACAGAACAGTAACGTAATAATAGATAAACAGAGTACAGAGTAACAAAATAAGCAAAGCTACTTTTGCTATGTCAAATATGTTTAGTATTTCTATGCACACCAATATTATGATGATGATGGGTGATTCATGTTTTAACAGGAGAATCCAATATATTTCCAAATGGGTCATCCATTACCCATCTGACCCATAGATTTAGGTGACCCATGGCCCATCAACCCATGGTTCACTCTGGTGTATACCTCATTAATTTTATCTCAATTAATATAATAAGTATTGCTTCTTTAACAGGGAAGAAGAAATTTTGCCAAATCGAATAGAAGTTATAGAACATGCTGAATTTACGAATGTTTATGATCAAAAAAAGGATTCACAAGGTTTGGCTCTATTCATACTATTCAGTACTTCTAAAGAGACTTCAAATGAGGCAAATAAGATTTGTAAGCAAATTGAAATATATATCTCGGATTTTAGTTTTGTTTGTAAATTCATTCGCACATTTGACACTGAAGATCCCAAGTCTCTATTTTCAAAAGAGTTTGACGATGCTATTAACTCGGTCAGCAAGCAACGTTATAGCAATCTCATAACATTCATCATTGGAGAGAGAGCACCTGTGAAATATTCAAAAGACAACTTATCTTATCTCCTTAAGGGAAAAAACTCAATAAATGTAATATCACAAGAAGATATCAATAGTTATATTAATAGCAGATTATCCCTTTTGAAGTATGTGGTGCCAGCTATTGTACTGTATACCTGGATTTCCCCTGACAACCCTACGCCTCCTCAAGGAATTAACACCGATACATTCTTCTGTCATGCGTCGAATAATACTGATGATGTGCCAGAAGGAGTACACCCTCACCAATTCGTACTATCTCTTTATGAAATCCTTAAACATTCTCCAGATGAATCTATGTTGCTAACTGAATTCTTCACTGAAACAAGGGATCATTATTTCAACAACTTCCCTACAAACGTTAAGAATGGATATAACAGTAGTAAAACAACATTCTATTCTAAGAATACATCGAGATACCCAGTGTTAGTTCAAGTCGATAGCAATTTAATCAAATCGAAGGACAATGCTGCTATTCTCCCTGGACTTTTTGTTGTCGTTAGAAGCGGCACGCTAAAAGAAGATATATTTGCAGACATGCGATATTTAATTGGAAAAATAAAGAAACTTTTTGCTTCTCTTTCATACACTATAGGTGAGGATGTAATGTTAACGAATAAATACAAATATTTACTAAAGCTTTCAATGAATAAATACCCTGCTGAACAATACAGATGTGTATTCATTCTACTCATAAGTAATGGTAGCACAGCTCAAAACATATCGTTTGAAGATGGAACTGAGATTAATGTGGATACATTCATGAATACAATAGCGACAATATTTCCTAACATTCCCAAAGTAATATTTTCCAGTCATTTAGTTGAGGCATCATCAGATGTGAAAGTGCTAGAATCTGAACATACGTTTGTTGTCCACTCAATTGAACCTAGTCTATCTGAGACCTCTCTGATTTATAATTTCTCTATGGGAATTCAAGCTAACTATTTCGCTGAGTTACACTCTATACTACGTAGTTCTATAGTCCATTCCACACAATCTTCATGGATTCAAATTGTAGATGGATTTAGGAAGAATTTCTATATGAACTATCATGGTCATCTTGCACAACTATTGAACAAGGAAAGCAATGAATTCAGAAAAGCTACGAAAAGGCATGCCAAATGGGTACAGAACCCTTCAAGTTTTATCGGTTAATGATTGTAGGTCCAGAGGATACTGGAAAAACCTCACTGTTACGGGTCCTGACTGGACAGACATTTCAGGAAGAGGAAGAGACTACAGGCTTTGTGGATAAATATACTGTAGAAGTTCAAAAAATGTCGAAAGAGTGGTCTAAAAATGAAGATCTGAGTACATATATGAATAACATAAAAGAAACACATCAAGATTTGACAATGAAAGTTGTAGCAAAAACCCAAAGCATAGTGAAACCACAAACACAATCTAGTGTAACTTCCCCTCCTCAAACAGATATTCCAAGTAGTGAACCTCCAGGTTTGGAAGAAATTGTAAATGCAAATACAACACCACCAGAGCATGTTGAAAAATTCGATTCAACACCACATGAAATAATCGAGTTAACAATGAACTCACTCTTCTTATCGCCTAGGTCTGTATACCTGCTTCTGGTTGATTTGACAATTGAAGACTTGAATAGTAAGATAGAAGAACGTCATAGAGACGATAGAAATGAGAAGAGATCGAAAACGGGGGTTCCCGAGACGTATTTACAAGTTTATGAATTTTGGCTTAATGCCATATACTCGGTTAGCAAAACAGGCCAAACTAGTGGGCATTATACCACTACAAAAATAATATTTGTATTCAGTAAAGCCGATGAAGTGAAGGAGGATGCAAAACAAAAAGCTATAAAATTTCTCTATACAATTAGAGAGCACATGTATCCAAAGAACAATTCATTCAGTCTCGTTCATGAGGATGAAATGTTTATATTGAGTTGTAAATCAGATTCTCCTTATTTTCAAAATATATCAAAATTAAAATCTACAATCAAACAGTTGTCAGATAAAGTAGCTTTTAAAGAACCTATCCCAATCAAATGGTTTAATTTAGCAAACGATATATTGCGGGATGATCAATCGATTATTGATAAATCTTATGTTCAGTCGTTGGCTAACAAGTATAAATGTTCAGATGAATTAGATGACTTCTTGTATTTTTTCAATGATATCGGATTTTTATTCTACAAACAAAACAAGATTATTATTGATGTTCAAAAGTTGCTAGACCTCATACACTGTATTCATTTTCCACAATTTGACAAGAATGAGAAACGAAAACTTTCATACACAATCAAGGATGCACCGGATGTCACAGAATTGAATGAAGAGGGTCAACTCTCTAATAGTCTGTTTGAAAATATTCTGGCAAATAAAAAAATGACTCATTTAAAAGAACATTTTCTTGACCTACTTATCAGTTATGGCATTCTAATACGAAATGAAGAATTAGGGGCGAACTCTCAAAACTTCTATGTTCCTTATTTAACCATTGGATCTCTGGACGATCTAAAGCAAAGACTCCCGGACGAAATATTCAAAAAGTTGATGATTAATTCAACTTTTTTAATATTCTTTGCCGATGGCTTTCTTCCTGCTTCCCTATACTTTACTCTTATTTCAAAATGCTTGGGAAAAAATAAAGACGAAAAGCTACCACCATCACATCTAGGATTCGAATGCGCTATCTTCTACGTGAGTAAACATTTGTTAGTTTCATTCGAATTCTCTAAAGATCGCACTAACATCATAGTTTCCTTCCTTACATATCATAGTCAATCTTTTGAAGAAGATGATTGTAATTCAGAAATTATTAACTATTTGAAATTTTTACAGCTTTCTATTGTTGAAATTCAGACTTTACAAATTCCTTGTGGTAATCTAGCCAAATTGATGTTTGTATGCGACACATGTGATACTCTATCTCTGTTAGAAAAAGGCGAAAAACCAACATGCAGTTTGGATATTGTTTTCTCTATCAATGTAGCTGAAATCTTATCCGAGTTAAAAGTAGCCAAGCCTCATAATAACCCTTCCAATTCAACAGTCGGGAACGGATTTTGTTGTAATAATCAATTGATGCAAGCTTCTAAATATATAAAGTCAACTGATTTATATTTTAATCTTAAATATAATTCGTACGATAATGCTATATTACAGGATTTCATTTTAGACAATCAGGATCATTTTAAGAAATATTTGAAATGGTGGAAATTATCCTATCCTCTTTACTCAAATGGACTCATCACTATCCAAAGATTTTCCTCGATTATCTATTTGAGTAATCGCATTGAAGAAAAATCAAATGACCTTTTTTGGGATCTCTTTCACAAAGGACCTCTTTGGGCGGTTAAATTATACGTAACTCTAGAAGCTCTGGATTCTAATGCTGAAACTCAAAAACTAGCGAAATTCATTACTAAATATTGTCCTCCATTCAAAAATGTTAAAAAGGTAGAGCAAACTAATCAGGGGTGGCGGAAGGGGTCAGACCATGGCCTGATCACTATTATAAAGAGGAAGGCCTATAGCCTGTACACTCCTCTTACGTCACTAGTTATGCCGGTCAAGCCATGGCCTGACCACTCTCTAACTGCTTCCGCCAGCCCTATATTTTATTGTGATCTTGAAGCCCCGATGCAAACGAATAATAACCCTACAATGTATAGAATGAATAGAAATAGACATGGGATAGCGTTTATAGTCAATATCGAGAAATTTGAAGATGGAGGAATGTATCCGAATAGGATAGGATCTAACCATGATTTAATTTCTTTAATTTCTCTTTTTAAAGTCCTACAATATGATTCTAAAGTATATGAAAATGTGACACGTTTAGAGTGTGTGAGAGCTATTAAATCTATTCAGTCAGTAGACCATTCTATGTACGATTCTTTCTTCTGTGTTATTATGTCACATGGAAATGAAAAGGAAGAAGTTATATTCTCCAACAATAAGACACTGCCAAAATTCAAAATCGTGAATCAATTTTCACCTCGTTATTGTAAGGGACTTAAATCAAAACCTAGAGTCTTTATTTTCCAGGCCTGTAGAGGATCAGAAAGGAAGTCTGACAATGGAAAAGGTGGAAATGAATTTGGTACACCTTCTGTTCGAGAGATCACTTCTTACAAATTTCCAGCCAAAATTGATGAGACAGTTGATACATTTATTGGTGATTCCACTTTAGATAAATATGTCTCCTATAGATCAGAATCACAGGGCACATTCTACATACAATCTTTGTGCAGTGTTATGCAGTACTGTAACAATTTAGAGTTTGTGCAGATGATGACTGAAGTTAGGAGGAGAGTTGGTCTAATTTCTGAACACAAACAATGCACCGAAGATACTAGTCATTTAGAGAAGAATTTATACTTTTGAAATCTGTGGCAATATTAATTTTTATATAATTGTGAATTTGTATTACTTTACGCATATCATAGTATTGAGCTACCAATTGTTCCTCTGAAGGATTTCTCACTCCACGTTTGTAGACTTTATTGCTATATACCTATTTTGTTTGTAAAATATTCCTAACATCGTTACTTTACTCTACTATGGGTTGGCCAAAATATCCAAAAATATTTGTATACGTATAATGATTTCCTACTTACGAGCCCTTCGGTCTCGCTTTTCAATAGACAATAAATATTTACATTAAAAATGTGAAAAAATTGGATTCGTATTCAGTTACTTGTTTACTTATAATACCCGTCGAAAGCAAGCCTCTAGGTTCATTCTGAATTTTCATTAACGAGCCCTTCGGTCTCGGTCGCATTGCGACAGATCGGTGCTACGCACCTCAAGTTAACGGCCGCTGTGCGGCCTTACTCCTCACACTTTCTACCATGGGAAATGGTAGCAAGGGACGTTATGATTTTGAATTTTCATTAATGTGTTTACCTATTTGTGTAAACAACAACAACAACAAATACTCATATTATAATTTTATAAATGCGAAATTCGTGTTCAGCATCCTTGTTTACCTATAATACCCGTTGAAAGCGAACTTCTGGTTTGATTTTGAATTTTCATTAATTTGTTTACCTTTTTGTGTAAACAACAACAACAAATATTCACATTATAAATTTATAAACGCGAAATTCGAAATCAGCATACTTGTTTACCTATAATACCCGTTGAAAGCTAACTTTTGGTTTGATTAGAATTTCACTAATTTGTTTACCTTTTTGTGTAAACAACAACAAATATTCATATTATAAATTTATAAACGCGAAATTCGAAATCAGCATACTTGTTTACCTATAATACCCGTTGAAAGCTAACTTCTGGTTTGATTTTGAATTTTCACTAATTTGTTTACCTTTTTGTGTAAACAACAACAACAAATATTCATATTATAAATTTATAAATGCGAAATTCGTTTTCAGCATACTTGTTTACCTATTATAGTATTTGTTACCAATTATAACATTTGAAAGTTAATTTATATCTCATATATTAATGCGGTTTCTATCCCCCCATCACTTTAATACAATCCGGACAAACAAACACACAAACACACACACACACACACACACACACAACAATCGAGATTTAATAATATAGATTTGTTCACCTATTTTCGTAAACAACAACAATTAATATTCATATGATAAATTATATAAATGCGAAAATAGAAATCAGCACACTTGTTTACCTATAATAACATTTGGAAGTTAGTTTATATATCAATTATACATGCGGTTTCGGTTTCTAGTTTACATTACATTGGAAATGTTTGAGTTATGGCTCATTTGGTAACTGAGGAATGTGTAAGTGTACATGCACAATTTCGATATATTTCAATGAACAAGCTTTTGGGTATCTCAATGTTCTAATATTGAACATTTCTAACGTGTAACCTTCGCTAATGAAGAGGTCCTCAAGAATAGGAGAGATTGATGGGCTTGCTGTGAAGATAACACAGACTTGTGTTGCGGAGAATAACCTTACAAAGAGTATCTCTTTGCCAAGGTAACTTAAAATACTAATGCATTAATTAATGTGTACTAACAACCCTAGTGGTTATGTGTATCTATTTATAGAGTTTCATAAAGCAAGTGAAGAAAAGCTGAAGCTAACCTGCTCTTTAACTTTCATAAAATACATAGTACACCTATAAATAAGATTTACTTTTGTTAGAGCATTATATGATGTGGTGATATAGTGCCCAGAAAGCGTGTACTTAAATTCTGGTATTTGTTCGCCTTATCTGAAATTCGTGTTAATAGGTTGAAACTGGGACAGTGTGTTTGCACTAACAACAGTCTACATAATACACTAATAGGGACATCCCGAACCATAACCTAACAGCAAACAGAATAAACGAGTCCATATTAATTCCTCAGCATTAGAAAACTCTGCGTTATAAGTTAGCAGGATACACACTCTCAGTAAGACTTTTTATACTTACTCGTTAAATTAGATCGAATCTGGTACAAATATGATGGCCTACGAGTCACTTAATTTTTACGGAATACTTAAATCAAACTTTTATATTCTTGATGTAGAAATGAATCTCCAAATATTCAGCTTATTTCATTGTTTCTTTTTCCATTTCATATAATAAAAATCCAAAATTGCAGCCTGTGCCGACGCATGCTCCTTTGGTGGCACTATATTTTGTTGGTTGTTTATTGATAGTGCCTCCAAAGGAACATGCTGTCGGCACAGGCTGCAATTTTGGATTTATTTTCGCCAAGTCATCATCACTATGAAGGTGTTAAATTATTTCAGAAAGGTGTTTCAGAAGGCCACGATCCTTAGAGTGGTGGAAATTTCCATTTAGCTCACTTCATTTGAGAGATATTCAAGTTTCAGTGAAATATAATCTGTGATGACTCAGCATTTTCTAAGTGCATGTTGGGTATTCACCCAACTCCAACCAAACCCATGCGAATTATTTAATTTTCAAAATTGTAAAAATACATTTTTTTGACGATGTCATCATCACCTCAAGGTGTCAAGACCCACTTGTATAGGTGGTACGTGGCATAAGGACCAATTGATAAATTGAAAGTTAGTTTCTATCTTGTATCATCTCTGAGATCAATGAAATTTAGCTAATTAGTATTAAATATTTAATTAATTTATTAATAATTTAACACCATTATTATGTACAGCAAAATAAATTAAGTTCAATTATTAGCAATTATTATTAATTACTGTGCCGACTATACTATAGTATAGTGGCCCAGTATTGGAATCACTGCCTTTATTATTATTATTATAATACTGTGCCGACTATACTATAGTATAGTGGCCCAGTTCTAATCTTAGTGCTTTGGTTAGTTATTACTGTGCCGACTATACTATAGTATAGTGGCCCAGTTCTAATCTTAGTGCTTTGGTTAGTTATTAGTCCGTAGCCTCTCTACTGAACAGAGTTTTACTAACTAAGAGCCCAAATTTTCAGGATATGTGTCTCATGGGTTACAGATGTGCACCTGGGGTCACGTTTTATTATCACATTTTTTTGGACACATTTTTGCACCTGTTTAATATTAGAAAAAGAACAATAAATAGTGCGCGAATATTCTATTTATATGCATTCGATAGAGAATTAAATTCTACACCTTTTCACAGTGCACGAATTTTCAAATTGTACTTAGTTTGTGCCACAATTGAGTTGCAAGTTTCCTTTGTTTACTAACACTTCAGTTCAATTGAAAGTGTTAAATCTAATTCTATTGTTTCAACTCGTTATTATTATATTGATTCAACTTGTGAGATCGAGTAGGCTTCTATTTTCCAATTGAAAACTAAGATTATAAATTCCATAACAACGACAGATTATGTGATTATATTTCCTTCTGCAAGAATACTCTTGCACTGTTAATATACTGACGTAATTAATAATAATTAATTAAGTCAGTATATGACTTATATAGATGCTCCCAATTTGTTTATTAGGGGTTATCGAGTGTGCGGAATTGAAATTTGATAGCCAAATTAATTAATTAATTATTTATGACAAAATAATTAAACTTAATAAATATAAGTTGACATTGAAATTGGTGTTAAATTATAAATATTATTAATAATTATTTATACTAATTAATTAAATATCATAAATCTCAGAGATCATAGAAGATAGAAACAAACTTTCAAATTATCAATTGGTCCTTATGGCACGTGCCACCTATACAAGTGGGTCTTGACACCTTGAGGTGATGATGACATCGTTAAAAAAATGTGTTTTTACAATTTTGCTAATTTGATATTTAAAATAGGTTAGTTGATGTTGGGTGATGACCCAACACTCACATAAAATATGCTGAGTCATTAGCTATTATATTCTACTCAAACTTGAATATCTCTAAAATTATATGAACTAAATGGAAACTTCCACCACTCTAAGGGTCGATGCCTTCTGTAACACCTTTTTGAAATAATTTAACACCTTCATAGTGATGATGACATGGCGAAAAAAAAATCCAAAATTGCAGCCTGCGCCGACAGCATGTTCTTTTGGAGGCACTATAAATAAACAACCAACAAAATATAGTGCCACCAAAGGAACATGCGTCGGCACAGGCTGCAATTTTGGATTTTATTATTCTTCCGTAGCTCATCCACAGAACAGAGTTTGATTAACTAACAACCCAAATTTGCAGGACAGGTGTCTCATGGGTTACAGATGTGCACCTGGGGTTACGATTTTTGATTAACAAATTTTGGACACATGTTTAACACCTTTCAAAATTTGTCTGGTCCATAACTCAAAGAATGTTATACTAAACCCCCAATTTTTATTTCATCTTTGGATTCATCTTCAAATTCTGCGTCTGATGGGTAAAGAAATTTTTAGTAATGGGTTTAATTTCTGCCATAAATGGGGGTTGAAATTTATTTGTTTACTCACACTTCAATTTCAGTAAACTGTTAAATCTAATTCCATTGTTTCAACTTGTAATAATTATATTGATTAAACTTGTTAAATCTTACACTATTGTTTAAACTTGCGATAATTATATTGATTCCACTTGTGAAATCGAGTAGGCTTCTATTTTCTATTTGAAAACTAAGATTTTACATTCCACAACAACGACAGATTATGTATTATATTTACTTCTGCATAGAATATTCTTGCACAATGGATACATGACATATTTAATTCTAATTAATTAACTCTGTGTTTAATGTATAGAAATGGTTCCAACTTCCAAATAGATTATTGGGATTATCGAGTGCGCTGAATTCAAATATGATAGTGAAATTCAATTTAAGTGAATAATTATTGCAAAAGATTGAACTTAATATATTTTGATGTACATAATATTGGTGTTAAATTATTAATAGATTAATTAAATATTTATACAAATTATCTAAATTTCATTAATCTCAGAAATGATATAAGATAGAAACAAACTTTCAATTTATCAATTGGTCCTTATGCCACGTACCACCTATACAAGTGGGTCTTGACACCATGAGGTGATGATGACATCGTCAAAAAAATGTATTTTTACAATTTTGTGAATTAAATAATTCGCATGGATTGGTTGGAGTTGGGTGAACACCCAACACGCACTTTAAGAAATGCTGACTCAGCACATATTATATTCTACTGAAACTTGAATATCTCTCAAATGAAGTGAGCTAAAACGAAACTTCCAACTCACTAAGGGTCGTTGCCTTTTGAATCACTTTTCTGAAATAGTTTAACACCTTCATAGTGATGATGACATGGCGAAAAAAAATCCCAAATTGCAGCCTGTGCCGACAGCATGTTCCATTGGAGGCACTATCAATAAACCACCACCAAAATATAGTGCCACCAAAGGAACATGCGTCGGCACAGCTGCAATTTTGGATTTTTACTGTGCCGACTATACTATAGTATAGTGGCCCAGTTCTAATCTTAGTGCTTTGGTATATTATTATTATTATTGGTCCGTAGATTCTCCACAGAACAGTGTTTTATTAACTAAGAGCCCAAATTTTCAGGATATGTGTCTCATGGGTTACAGATGTGCACCTGGGGTCACGATATTTTATTACATTTTTTTGGACACATTTTTGCACCTGTTTAATATTAGAAAAAGAACAATAAATAGTGCACAAATATTTAATTTATATGCATTCGATAGAGAATTAAATTCTACACCTTTTCACAGTGCACGAATTTTTAAATTGAGTTTCGTTTGTGCCACAATTGAGTTGCAAGTTTCCTTTGTTTACTAACACTTCAGTTCAATTGAAGTGTTAAATCGAATTCTATTGTTTCAACTTGTGATAATTACATTGATTCAACTTGTGAGATCGAGTAGGCTTCTATTTTCTAATTGAAAACTAAGATTTTACATTCCATAACAACAACAGATTATGTGATTATATTTATTTCTGCTCAGAATATTCTTGAACAATGGATACATGAGATATTTAATTCTAATTAATTCGCTCTGTGTTTAACTTAGAGAAACGGTTCCAATTAGATTATTAGGGTATCGAGTGCGCTGAATTCAAATATGATAGTGAAATTAAATTTAAATTAATTATTATAGCAAATAATTGAACTTAATTTATTTTGATGTAAATAATATTGGTGTTAAATTATCTTAGATTAATTAAATATTTATACTAATTATCTAAATTTCATTAATCTCAGAAATGATACAAGATAGAAACAAACTTTAAATATATCAATTGGTCCTTATGGCACGTACCACCTATACAAGTGGATCTTGACACCTTGAGGTGATGATGACATCGTCAAAAAAATGTATTTTTACAATTTTGTGAATTATATTATTAAAATGGGTTAGTTGGAGTTGGGTGATGACCCAACACTCACATAAAAAATGCTGATTCATCACTTATTATATTCTACTGAAACTTGAATATCTTTGAAACGAAGTGAGCAAAATGGAAACCTCCACCACTCTAAGGGTCGTAGCCTTCTGAAACACCTTTCTGAAATAATTTAACACCTTTATAGTGATGATGACTTGGTGAAAAAAAAATCCAAAATTGCAGCCTGTGCCGACAGCATGTTCCATTGGAGGCACTATCAATAGACCACCACCAAAATATAGTGCCACCAAATGAACATGCGTCGGCACAGGCTGCAATTTTGGATTTTTTTTATTAGTCCGTAGCCTCTCTACTGAACAGAGTTTTACTAACTAAGAGCCCAAATTTTCAGGATATGTGTCTCATGGGTTACAGATGTGCACCTGGGGTCACGTTTTATTATCACATTTTTTTGGACACATTTTTGCACCTGTTTAATATTAGAAAAAGAACAATAAATAGTGCGCGAATATTCTATTTATATGCATTCGATAGAGAATTAAATTCTACACCTTTTCACAGTGCACGAATTTTCAAATTGTACTTAGTTTGTGCCACAATTGAGTTGCAAGTTTCCTTTGTTTACTAACACTTCAGTTCAATTGAAAGTGTTAAATCTAATTCTATTGTTTCAACTCGTTATTATTATATTGATTCAACTTGTGAGATCGAGTAGGCTTCTATTTTCCAATTGAAAACTAAGATTCTACATTCCATAACAACGACAGATTATGTGATTATATTTCCTTCTGCAAGAATACTCTTGCACTGTTAATATACTGACGTAATTAATAATAATTAATTAAGTCAGTATATGACTTATATAGATGCTCCCAATTTGTTTATTAGGGGTTATCGAGTGTGCGGAATTGAAATTTGATAGCCAAATTAATTAATTAATTATTTATGACAAAATAATTAAACTTAATAAATATAAGTTGACATTGAAATTGGTGTTAAATTATAAATATTATTAATAATTATTTATACTAATTAATTAAATATCATAAATCTCAGAGATCATAGAAGATAGAAACAAACTTTCAAATTATCAATTGGTCCTTATGGCACGTGCCACCTATACAAGTGGGTCTTGACACCTTGAGGTGATGATGACATCGTTAAAAAAATGTGTTTTTACAATTTTGCTAATTTGATATTTAAAATAGGTTAGTTGATGTTGGGTGATGACCCAACACTCACATAAAATATGCTGAGTCATTAGCTATTATATTCTACTCAAACTTGAATATCTCTAAAATTATATGAACTAAATGGAAACTTCCACCACTCTAAGGGTCGATGCCTTCTGTAACACCTTTTTGAAATAATTTAACACCTTCATAGTGATGATGACATGGCGAAAAAAAAATCCAAAATTGCAGCCTGCGCCGACAGCATGTTCTTTTGGAGGCACTATAAATAAACAACCAACAAAATATAGTGCCACCAAAGAAACATGCGTCGGCACAGGCTGCAATTTTGGATTTTTATTATTATTATTAGTCCGTATCCTCTACACACAACAGAGTTTAGTTAACTAGAAGCCCAAATTTTTAGGATGGGTGTCTCATGGGTTACAGATGTGCACCTGGGGTTAAGATTTTTTATTAACAAATTTTTTACAAATTTTTAACACCTTTCAAAATTTGTCTGGTTCTTAACTCAAAAAATGTTATATTAAAGCCACAATTTTTTTCACTATTGGATTCACGATAAAATTCTGCGTCTGATGGAAAAAAATGCAAATTTTTAGAATTAGTAATTCATGCCATAAATGGGGGTTGAAATTTCTTTGTTTACTAACACTTCAGATCAATTGAAAGTGTTAAATCTAATTCTATTGTTTCAACTTGTGATTATTATATTGATTCAACTTGTGAGATCGAGTAGGCTTCTATTTTCCAATTGAAAACTAAGATTCTACAATCCATAACAAAGACAGATTATTTGATTATATTTATTTCTGCTTAGAATATTCTTGAACAATGGATACATGACATATTTAATTCTAATTAATTCGCTCTGTGTTTAACGTATAGAGATGGTTCCAAATAGATTATTGGGGTTATCGAGTGCTCTGAATTCAAATATGATAGTGAAATTCAATTTAGATTAATAATTATTGCAAATAATTGAACTTAATTTATTTTGATGTACATAATATTGGTGTTAAATTATTAATAAATAAATTAAATATTTAGACAAATTGGCCAAATTTGATAAATCTCAGAGATTATACAAGATGGAGACAAACTTCCAATTTATCAATTGATCCTTATGCCACGTACCACCTCTACAAATGGGTCTTGACACCTTGAGGTGTTTATGACATCGTAAAATAAATGTGTTTTCACAATTTTGTGAATTATGAAATTCAAATGGGTCTGTTGGTTTTGGGTGATCACCCAACAAGCACATAAAAAATGCTGACTCATCACTTATTATTTTGTACTGAAACTTGAATATCTTTGAAACGAAGTGAGCAAAATGGAAACTTCCACCACTTTAAGGGTCGCTGCCTTCTGAAACACCTTTCTGAAATAATTTAACACCTTCATAGTGATGATGACATGGCGAAAAAATCCAAAATTGCAGCCTGTGGCGACAGCATGTTCTTTGGAGGCACTATCAATAAACAACCAACAAAATATAGTGCCACCAAAGGAACATGCGTCGGCACAGGCTGCAATTTTGGATTTTTATTTTATATCCGTAGCCACTCCACAAAACAGAGTTTTATTAATTAAGAGCCCAAATTTTTAGGATGGGTGTCTCATGGGTTACAGATGTGCACCTGGGGTTACGATTATTGATTAACAAATTTTTTACATATTTTTAACACTTTTAAAAATTTGTCTGATCCATAACTAAAAAAAATGTTATACTAAACTCCCTATTTTTATTTTACGATTGGATTCATCATAAGATTCTGTGTTTGATGGGAGAAGAAATTCTTTAATAAACGGTTTAATTCATGCCATAAAAAGGGGTTTGAAATTTCTTTGTTTATTCACACTTCAGTTTAAGTAAAAGTGTTAAATCTAATTCTATTGTTTCAACTTGTAATAATTATATTGATTCAACTTGTTAAATCTTACACTATTGTTTCAACTTGTGATAATTATATTGATTCAACTTGTGAGATCGAGTAGGCTTCTATTTTCCAATTGAAAACTAAGATTCTACATTCCATGACAAAGACAGATTATTTGATTATATTTATTTCTGCTTACAATATTCTTGAACAATGGATACATGACATATTTAATTCTAATTAATTCGCTCTGTGTTTAACGTATAGAGATGGTTCCAAATAGATTCCTGGGGTTATCGAGTGCGCTGAATTCAAATATGAAAGTGAAATTCAATTTAGACTAATAATTATTGCAAATAATTGAACTTAATTTATTTTGATGTACATAATATTGGTGTTAAATTATAAATAGATTAATTAAATATTTATACTAATTATCTAAATTTCATTAATCTCAGAAATGATATAAGATAGAAACAAACTTTAAATTTATCAATTGATCCTTATGCCACGTACAACCACTACAAATGGGTCTTGACACCTTGAGGTGATGATGACATCGTAAAAAAATGTGTTTTTACAATTTTGTGAATTAAATAATTCGCATGGGTTGGTTGGAGTTGGGTGAATACCCAACACTCACATAAAAAATGCTGAGTCATCAGCTATTATATTCTACTGAAACTTGAATATCTCTCAAATGAAGTGAGCTAAATGGAAACTTCCAATACTCTAAGGGTCGTAGCCTTCTGAAACACCTTTCTGAAATAATTTAACACCTTTATAGTGATGATGACTTGGCGAAAAAAAATCCAAAATTGCATCCTGTGCCGACAGCTTGTTCCATTGGAGGCACTATCAATAAACCACCACCAAAATATAGTGCCACCAAAGGAACATGCGTCGGCACAGGCTGCCATTTTGGATTTTTTTTTTTTTTTTCTCCGTAGACGGTGCCCTGGCCAGAGCTTTATAGTTGATGGGCTTAAACTTTGCATGTAGGTGCGATGGGACCGTCTAATTTGCACCTGGGGTAACGATTTTTGATTAAGAAATTTTTGACACATCTTTAACACCTTTCAAATTTTGTCTGGTCCATAACTCAAAAATTGTTTTACTAAACCCCCAAATTTTATTTCATATTTGGATTCACCATAAAATTCTGCGTCTGATGGGTGAAGAGAATTTTCAATAAATGGTTTAATTTCTGCCATAAATGGGGGTTGAAATTTCTTTGTTCACTCACACTTCAATTTCAGTAAAAGTGTTAAATCTAATTCCATTGTTTCAACTTGTAATAATTATATTGATTTAACTTGTTAAATCCTACTCTAGTGATTCAACTTGCGATAATTATATTGATTCAACTTATAAATTCCAGCTGGCTTCTATTTAATTGTAGCATTACTATACAATGGATTAAATTAAATTAATTTATACAATGAATTTGTTGACTTTACTCAACTCACCGTGGATAACATTGCTAAAATAAATAACTAATAATTTAATTTATTATCAATAAGTAATGAATGAATGGCATTAAACTAAAGATGGTTTATGATAGAACCGTTAAGATTTACATTCCACAACAACGACAGATTAAGTGATTATATTTATTTCGGCGAGAATATTCTTTTTGCACAATTAATGTACTGACGTAATTTATTATAATTAATTCCTTTTGTATTTAACTTATAGAATTTTCCAATTGGATTATTGGGGTTATCGAGTGCTCTGAATTCAAATATGATAGTGAAATTCGATTTAAATTAATAATAAGTGCAAATAATTGAACTTTATTTATTTTGCTGTACATAATAATGGTGTTAAATTATTAATTTATTAATTAAATATTTATACTAATTAGGTAAATTTCATTAATCTCAGAGATGATACAAGATAGAAACAAACTTTCAATTTATCAATTGGTCCTTATGCCAGGTACCACCTATACAAGTGGGTCTTGACACCTTGAGGTGATTATGACATCGTCAAAAAAATGTATTTTACAATTTTGTGAATTAAATAATTCGCATGGGTTGGTAGGAGTTGGGTGAATACCCAAACGGCACCTAAAAAATGCTGACTCAGCACATATTATATTCTACTGAAACTTGAATATCTCTCAAATGAAGTGAGCTAAAACGAAACTTCCAACTCACTAAGGGTCGTTGCCTTTTGAATCACTATTCTGAAATAGTTTAACACCTTCATAGTGATGATGACATGGCGAAAAAAAATCCAAAATTGCAGCCTGTGCCGACAGCATGTTCCATTGGAGGCACTATCAATAAACCACCACCAAAATATAGTGCCACCAAAGGAACATGCGTCGGCACAGCTGCAATTTTGGATTTTTTTTTAATTTAATTTCACTATCATATTTGAATTCAGCGCACTCGATAACCCTAATAATCTAATTGGAACCATCTCTATAAGTTAAACACAGAGCGAATTTATTAGAATTAAATATGTCATGTATCCATTGTGCAAGAATATTCTAAGCAGAAGTTTTCAATTAGAAAATAGAAGCCTAACCGATCTCACAGGTTGAATCAATATAATAAAAACGAATTGAAACAATAGAATTAGATTTAACACTTTAATTGAACTGAAGTGTTAGTAAACAAAGGAAATTTGCAACTCAATTGTGGCACAAACGAAGCCCAATTTGAAAATTCGTGCACTGTGAAAAGGTGTAGAATTTAATTCTCTATCGAATGCAAATAAATTAAATATTTGGGCACCATTTATTGTTACTTTTCTAACATTAGACAGGTTTAAAAATGTGTCCAAAAAAATGTTATCAGAAATCGTGACCCCAGGTGCACATCTGTAACCCATGAGACACCTGTCCTGAAAATTTCAGTTCTTAGTTAATTAAACTCTGTTCTGTGGATGATCTACGGAAGGATAAAATCCCAAATTGCAGCCTGTGCCGACGCATGCTCCTTTGGTCGCACTATATTTTGATGGTGTTTTATTGATAGTGCCTCCAAAGGAACATGCTGTCGGCACAGGCTGCAATTTTGGATTTTTTTTCGCCATGTCATCATCACCATGAAGGTGTTAAATTATTTTAGAAAGGTGTTTCAAAAGCCTACGACCCTTAGTGAGTTGGAAGTTTCGTTTTAGCTTACTTCATTTCAAAGATATTCAAGTTTTAGCATGAATTTAATAGGTGATGACTCAGCATTTTTTATGTGCGTGTTGGGTCATCACCCAACATCAACCAACCCATTTTAAATATCGAATTAACAAAATTGTAACACACATTTTTTTGACGATGTCATCATCACCTCAAGGTGTCAAAACCTATTTGTAGAGGTGTTATGTGGCATAAGGATCAATTGATAAATTTGAAATTTGTTTCTATCTTCTATAATCTCTGAGATTTATGATATTTAATTAATTAGTATAAATAATTATTAATATTATTTATAATATAACACCAATTTCAATGTCAACTTACAATTATTAAGTTAAATTATTTTGTCATAAATAATTAATTAATTAATTTGGTTATCAAATCCTAATTCCGCACTCTCGATAACCCCTAATAAACAATTTGGAAGCATCTATATAAGTAATATACTGACTGAATTAATTATAATTAATTACGTCAGTACATTAATTGTGCAAGAATATTCTCGCAGAAATAAATATAATCACTTAATCTGTCGTTGTTGTGGAATGTAAAATCTTAGGTTTCAAAATAGAAGCCTACTCGATCTCACAAGTTGAATCAATATAATTATTACAAGATGAAACAATGGAATTAGATTTAACACTTTCAATTGAATTGAAGTGTTAGTAAACAAAGGAAATTTACAACTCTATTGTGGCACAAACGAAACCCAATTTAAAATTCGTGCACTGTGAAAAGGTGTAGAATTTAATTCTCTATCCGTACATGTAAAATTTATCAAGCTAAAAAATAATTATTTCATTTTATGAGTTTAAATAGGTATTAAAATAATTTGATCAAAATTCGTAACCACAGGTGCAAATTCGACGGTCCAGACGCACTTACATGCCAAGTTTCAGCCCATCAGTTATAAAGGTCTGGCCAGGGCACCGTCTACGGAGAAAAAATATAGAATAAAAATCCAAAATTGCAGCTGTGCCGACGCATGTTCCTTTGGTGGCACTATATTTTGTTTGTGGTTTATTGATAGTGCCTCCAAAGGAACATGCTGTCGGCACAGGCTGCAATTTTGGATTTTTTTCGCCATGACATCATCACTATGAAGGTGTTAAATTATCTCAGAGAGGTGTTTCGGAAGGCAACGACCCTTAGAGCGGTGGAAGTTTCGTTTTAGCTCACTTCAATTCAAAGATATTCAAGTTTCAGTAGAATATAATAAGTGATGAGCCAGCATTTTTTATGTGTGTGTTGGGTGATCACCCAACACCAACCAACCCATTCGAAATATAGAATTCACAAAATTGTGTAAACACATTTTTTTTATGATGTCATCAATCCTCAGGATGTCAAGACACATTTGTAGAGGAGCTACGTGGCATAAGGATCAATTGATAAATTTGAAATTTGTTTCTATCTTCTATAATCTCTGAGATTAATTATATTTACTTAATTAGTATAAATATTTCATTAATTTATTAATTATTTAGCACCATTATTATGTACATCAAAATAAATGAAGTTCAATTATTTGCAATTATTATTCATTTAAATTTTATTTCACTATCATGTTTGAATTCAGCGCTCTCGATAACCCCAATAACCCCAATAATCTAATTGGAACCGTCTCTATAAGTTAAACACAGAGCCAATTAATTTTATAATTAATTACGTCAGTATATTAATAGTGCAAGAGTATTCTTGCAGATGGAAATATAATCACATAATCTGTCGTTGATATGGAATTTATAATCTTAATTTTCAATTAGAAAATAGAAGCCTACTCGATCTCACAAGTTGAATCAATAAAATAATCACGAGTCGAAACAATAGATTTAGATATAACACTTTAATTGAACTGAAGTGTTAGTAAACAAAGGAAATTTGCAACTCAATTGTGGCGCAAACGAAGCCCAATTTGAAAATTCGTGCACTGTGAAAAGGTGTAGAATTTAATTCTCTATCGAATGCAAATAAATTGAATTTTCGCGCACTATTTATTGTTCTTTTTCCAACATTAAACAGGTTTAAAAATGTGTCCAAAAAAATGTAATTAAAAATCGTGACCCCAGGTGCACATCTGTAACCCATGAGACACATATCCTTAAAATTTCAGTTCTTAGTTAATAAAACTCTCTTCTGTGGATGAGCTACGGATTAATAATATACCAAGGCAGTAAGATTAGAACTGGGCCACTATACTATAGTATAGTCGGCACAGTAATAAAGGCAGTGATTCCAATACTGGGCCACTATACTATAGTATAGTCGGCACAGTAATAACTAAGGCACTAAGACCAATACTGGGCCACTATACTATAGTATAGTCGGCACAGTAATAAAGGCAGTAAGATTAGAACTGGGCCACTATACTATAGTATAGTCGGCACAGTAATAATAATTACCAACCAAAGCACTAAGACCAATACTGGGCCACTATACTATAGTATAGTCGGCACAGTAATAACTAAGGCACTAAGACCAATACTGGGCCACTATACTATAGTATAGTCGGTACAGTAATAAAGGCAGTAAGGTTAGAACTGGGCCACTATACTATAGTATAGTCGGCATAGTAATAAAGGCAGTAAGATTAGAACTGGGCCACTATAATACTATAGTATAGTCGGCACAGTAATAATAATAATATAGAAATACAGGCAGTGATTTCAATACTGGGCCACTATACTATAGTCGGCACAGTAATAATAATAATAATAATAATATTAAAGGCAGTAAGATTAGAACTGGGCCAATATACTAAAGTATAATCGGCACAGTAAAAATCTAAAATTACAGCTGTGCCAATAGTATGTTCTTTTGGAGGCACTTAAACGACCAACCACCAAAAGATAGTGCCTTCAAAGTAACATACTCTCGGCACAGCTGTAATTTTAGATTTTTATATGTTTTTCTTGTATCTCATTTAGTTACTTTATAATAATAATTTTACAATAAACGATAGTAAAACTTAGTCAATTCTGATTAATCCCAAACTCTTAATTATACTGTTAATTGGCGTCTTATTAGAAGGCTTTGAAGGGACCGAACAGTGTTGTATTGATGAGTCTGCATATGTTATAAGCGGAAATAAGATTGGATTCCTAAACACTAACTAATTTGTTGCTAGTATGTTAATAAGTTAACCCTCCTGATAGCTAGACTACATAGAATACCTTATTGTGGCAGTTGTGTACTTGCTATAGCTCTTAATGTAACAGTGATTATAATATGAACTGATTGAGAGGAGTTTGTTTATTAACAACTAAATACTAACAAAAGTAGATACATACAGGGGAATAATAATAGATATAGCTGTCATTGCAGTAGCATGCATCAGAGTCTCTGTATGCAGTTGTTCTCCTTCATGTCACAGTACGTTATGTAGCCTGAATCCTCTACGAATACTCCTGTCGGCCTGGAGATCTGACACAGTTCTGTTCCCTCCTCGAGGATACTCTCTATGTACACACCTTTTGTATCAAACACCTTTATGGCATTGTCCCAAAAGTCTGAGATGTAATATCTCATCTCCCCCGTGACTGCATTATTGTAGACAGCAAAGTGGTACGCCTCTGTAATCTGGCTTTCTATTATTACGGACCGAATGAGTTCTCCTTCGAAGGAGAACACCTGGAGAGGAGATGGAGACCCCGTGAAGAGACAGACAATGACATCACTGACAGCTTTCATGTCCTGCAACCACGGATATCTGCTCGCTTTCTTGTGGCTGGTCTCGTAGCGCATAACCTGCAGAGGGTACTCTCTCTCTACGCTGTTGGTGTCCGTATTAATCAGCAGCAGACTCGGTGCTACAGTCCCCACATAGAGATTATCTTCATTGCTTGCTGTGCAGCTTATCTACGGGATAGCAATTGGAGTCTTGTCATCCATGTCATCTATCTTAGAACCTTCCCATGTTAGTGTAAATGGTAATAATATATCTTTGTAGCTTACATATAGGGATCCCTTGAAGTAGGTTAGTGACACAGGTGTATCGTATTCGTCGCTATAACAGGAAGCCACGCACCATAGATTACTTTTCTATACCGTGATACTCTGTGTCCGTATCCATCTGCTACTATCACTGTATCTCTAACTACAACAACAGAAGCTGGTGTGACTAAATTGATCTTCCAATCCCCTCCTCTATCAATGCCAGACGCCGTGTGTATGTTCCTCTCTTCCATTGGCGGAGCTGTTGCAATTGGGTTATTACGAATGTCAATGGCTACCGAAGGAATGTCGATCCTGTTGTCGATAAAGTGTCGTATTTTTCTAAGAACAAGGTCGTATATTTCCTTCAGCAGCTCATCATCTTGGTTCTTGTCAACAAAGTACTCAAGGCTCCGTGCGTCTCTATACAGATCTCTCAGTTCTGTGAAAGCGAAGTTTACATCTCCTCAATTGCCTCATAAGCACCCTCAAACCATTTAAGATGTTCTTCCATATCGCTCGCATTAGTATCTTCTAGCTTTCGAATCACAAATGCAGTCTCTGTATTTACCCTGTTAAGACGAGTGTCGTATTCCTGACGGGATATCCCCCCGGGCAGTAGGTCCCTATCGGACAGGTTCAGAGGTCTCATGTCCTCCTCTATTCCAGGATGCACGAAGAATATGAATTCCCCTTTTATAACGTGTGTCATTCCCTGTCTCATAACATAAGAACACCAGGGCACGGTATAGGGTAGGTTCTTAGCTTTAGGATCTCAGCTTGCAGTTGCTTGATCAGTGACTGATACTTTGTGATAACATTATCGAGTATTATTGCTGGGATTGAAGTCTTTGGGTGTTCTTTATTGAACTGAATCTTTCTTATTTTCTCCTTAGCGGTTTCCCTCCACATGATCATGGTAGGTAGCGTCCATAGCTCGGGCTCAGCTAGTGTGCTCTCTATCAGGAATATGCTGTCTCTGATTTCATCTGGGAAACGGTTGTTGATGAAGTAATTCGTAATTTTCTGCATTTTGGTATCAAACTTTTCTAACAGAGTTTGTTTCATGGTTTCTTTCATACTTTTGTTCTGCTGTAACTTTTCAAACACCACATTTGCTTTCATTAGTTGTATTCCCACTTCTTTACAAGTTCTTTTAGTTATTTTTCCTGTTAGTAGTGAACACATCATATCCATATCACGAGTAGCACTCGCTATATCTCTGTACAGCTGTATTATCACTCGATAGCTATCCTCTATAGAGGCTCGTGTCTGCTTTGATAGTATGGCAGCCTTCTTGCTGTGCAGTGTAGTTATTTCCATTTGCAATCCGTCGCATACTAGCTCCAAACCTTCCGAACCGATTTTACTAATGTTGATGGATTTAAAGGATTTCAGTCTCTGTTGGTACTGACCAATCAGCTTTTCTTCTTCAGTCTTTAATTCGGAACTTTGTTGTGTTGCCATTTGTTTGCTTTTCAGTTTTGTTTAGATTTTGTTTCCTATTCTATCGCTCTAGTATTTATATGTTTCGAACTACACTAGGAAACATGCTAGTTACAATTACTTAATACAGAAATACAGTATTGTATTGAAAGCTTTCAGGCTATTAGCTAATTATTTAACTCCATTTAATTGTATCCTTGAGACTCCATTACTTCATATAGACAGTGTATTAGATACTTACTTCATATAGAAAGTGTATTAGCTACTTATTTCAAATAGAAAGTGTTTATTTGTGAAACTAAAAGAAAACAGTTGTTGTTTTGAAACAGAAAATACCGTAATGAACTCGAGTGTAATGATATTTCAATTTCACTTAATATTATACTTTTATTCTGAATACAAACCTCAACCAAAAACACACCTTTAATGATTCCATATTTCTACTCTACTCTAGCAAGTAGGGACACCAGGGGACCGTCTCAATAGATACCCCTGTCAGGGGTTTATCTAGGTGCCAGCCAGGCATCGGTTGAGAAATAATGGTGCTTGCAGTGTGATTATATTTAGGCACCTGTTTGGCACTCAATTTGGTGCCAGGTCTCTGACAAGAATTGTGTTCATAGAAATTCCTGGATAATTCATTTTGGGTATCGTACATATTTTACCTCCTTCAAATTATGCCGATTATGTATTATGGCTGACACCTTTAGGGTGCCATAAAGATTTAACTTCTATAAAAAAAGTGCCGCCCAATAAAATCCTAGATATACCCTGCCCTTGTCCCATTTCAACAACAGCCCATAGACCTTAAGTATGGAACAGGGGTTTATTTAGGATTTCTAGGCCGGAACTTTTTTTATAGAAGTTATATCTTATGGCACCCTAAAAGTGTCAGCCATAATACATAATCGGTATAATTCAATTATGAGGCATAATTTGAAGGAAGTAAAATATGTACTGTACCCAAACAGGGATTTATCCAGGAATTTGTATGAGCAAAAATCTTGTCAGAGACCTGGCACCAAATTAAGTGCCAACCCGGCACCTAAATGGAATCACACTGCAAGCACTTTTGCACCTCAACCGATGCCTGGCTGGCACCTAGATAAACCCTTGTATGGAACTATAAATTTAGAACATTAGGTGTATGGGATTATGCGTCTCATAGTCCTACCATTGCATACCCCTAATACTATGTACATCCTAATGTATCAGTCAGATTCAGTCTGTAACTGACCGTTTGATTGCAGATATATTCGTATAATTCCCTCCATCAGAATATATAGGACCTCGTTAATACGAACACTAACGGACGGTGAAATTTGTTCGCTTTACCCAGAGTTCGTATTAAGTTAAACTTGTTTACATAAGATGGGATTGTTATACATAGAAGGTATATTAATGACGTCATAACTTGGCGAGGTGTGAGAAATTTTGTGAAGAATTGGCTGGGTAGTTGGGTACAACTTTAAAAGTTCCGTCAGCAAACAATTGCTTGCATCACGCAATAGTGAGAGCATTTTAGGACTTCCAAAGATCAAGAACCTATTTATATCGCCAATCCCTGAGTCAAATAACAAAAATGGCTGTCCTTTTAGTGTATACGTATTTGTATTTCTCTGCTATGAAGATTTCCTCGGCCATTGTAGTTTACTGACATTATCTGTTGTAGAATATTTTAACGACGACGTATATTGTACGTTTCACAGAATCAAACAGATACCTGAGTTACTCATTGTTCCCACTCCACTAGCGAATATCGATCTCGTACTGTCTTCAGAATTTGTAGCTCGATCTTTCATTTTAGTAATGCTTTGAATAAATTCCAATCTAGTAGGATCTGGTCTATTTGAATGGGATGAGTAGATATCAGCTAATTTGGAGGGTTTGACAACAATTATATCGTTAGTAGTTAGACGGCTTTACAGGTGCCACGTAGATATTTGATTATTCTATTCACTGGATATCAGGTGTCTATCTACAACTTTCTTGAATTATATAGCAGTACTTTGTCGAATCATATGTATTAGAAATAATATATTCAAACTCTATTATAATGGTCTTATTAGGAATGTTAATTAGACCGAGACCCCAGTATTTGAAACCTACAGTTACAAACGAGAAAAAATATTCCTCAAGAAAGTCCCTGATGAGTCCCAGGGGAATTACGCAGGATTTCGAGTCGGAGCTTATTTACATTGCTGACGCGGGTATACACATGATACACGTGTTTTCGCCAAATCTAGAGCCAGAGTTTACATTCGGCTCTCGGAAATCGCTCGCTGCCCCGGCTGGCATGTGCATAGGAAATAACGTGCTGTTTGTATGCAACTGGGGCGCGCACACACTGGCTTTGTTCACGCTAGACGGAGATGAAGTAACTCAGCTGAGCGAGACCAACAGTTCGGAGGGAACAGAGAGGTTCACTCAGCCCATCGGCGTGACGTATGACAAACAGCAGGACTCAGTGTTCGTGTGCGACTACGGAGGAGGCAAGATAAAGCGCTATGACGACCTCCCTCACATATTCGCGCACATTAGCAAGCCATTCGATGTGAAACTGACGGACAAGTTTGTTATTGTTGTGACTGGCGAGCTGGTGTGTCTGCACTTCTTCAGCAAGGAGGGAGTGCTGGTAAAGAGCGTCGTGTCGAGCAACCAGGGATTACTAGGTGACGTAGGAAATCCGTCCTTCTTCGTGATAGACGATATGGGTATGATTTGGCTGTCAGATTACAAGAGACACTGCATTTGCCATATAAACATGCGTGGGGATATTATAAGGAAAATCGGGAGTGAAAAGAATTCAGTAAACCTCTTTGTCAACCCAACTGGCCTGTTGGTGGACAAAAGAGGTTATCTGATTAGCGCGTGTACGAGGGACTCGAAGCAAGTTCAGAAGTTTCATATTAATCACTTCCGTCCGTTTTGGTGAATTCCAAAAAAATATTACTTGAATAGATTATGCTATGCGACTTCGGATGCATATCAGTAGTTAGTCTTCATAGTCCTCGTATAGCAGATTATTGTTTGATGGATTTCTCAAGACATAAAGTTAACGAGCCCTTCGGTAAACAATTGATGATAGAGTTAGTTAAACTTCCTTTCCTACCATTTCCATACTTTAATGTTTACCTATAATACCCGTTGAAAGCTGACTTCTATGTTTTGAATTTTCATTAATTTGTTACCTTTTTAGTAAACAACAATAAATATTCATATTATAAATGTATAAATGCGAAATTCATGTTCAGCATACTTGTTTACCCCTATTGTGACATTTGGAAGTTAGTTTA
The DNA here is from genome assembly GCA_028753945.1 of Hexactinellida sp. DTS-2022. Taxonomy (NCBI): domain Eukaryota; kingdom Metazoa; phylum Porifera; class Hexactinellida; species Hexactinellida sp. DTS-2022. The sequence goes on along the minus strand of JAPNXP010000012.1, from coordinate 861,604 downwards.
TATGACAATTATAAATGCGGTTTTTAATACCTCATCTCTTTTAATAGAGCAATATATTGCTGTTAGAGCAATTCTTATTACTTATTAGGCGAACACCACTGTACCTGTGGCTGGGCTGGCATTACCGCCCCACTTTTTAAGGGCTCATTGGAGCATATTGGCTGGGTTATGCCGTGTCTTTTGGTGAAGAAATTGAGCTGATTGGGCTGCATTTCAGGTAGAAAAGGCTTCCACTATTTTGACAATCTTTTATGCTTACTGTTTAGGTGCATCCTAAAATATTTTATATTAGGTGCAATAACTTGTACAGCACACAATCACGAGATCGAGATCGACAATTATTGGTTAGATCAGGATCAAGACCGCGATCATTCTTTATTATTTTTAGTCCAGGGTTGAGAAAAATCAAAAAAGTCAGACTTTTTTTATTTAAATCAAACAACCCAGATTTGTTACATTAGTTTTTATATTGATACAGTAGTAGATATCGGATATAAGCACACCGGTTATATAAACATATCGGATATAGGAACACTATGTTGGAAAACGGTTGCCATATACCCTATATAATTTATGTCGGTTATAAAACATGCCGGTTCTAAGCACATCAAGTGCAGTTTCCGACGATCATGATGTGCTTATAATCGGCATCCACTGTATTACTGTATTGCAAGAAACGTTTAGTGAGTACGTCTATTCGCATTCTTAGATTAGACTCCACTCCTTTCTAGATTATGAATGCCCTATACCTTAGCCCGCAACTAGTAGATAATATTACATTTCTATATGGTTTTGTAGTAAAATTAAAATAGGTGGTTTTTTAAATGAATTACGGGAATTTTTGTTATGAGTTATTTACCATTTAGCAGCTAATAATGATAATTGCCATGATATGCATAAATATTGTTGTGATACAGGTGCTGATTCTTTTTGTAATTATCAGAAAGCTGTAGCTTTGAGATATAATTCCAAATTATCCCATGTTCATTAGTTTAGCTTCTAGGAATCGTCTTTTAGATATTGTAGCCCCATTTCTGCAGAAACAATTTTGCAAAAGGTTCAGGCTGGTAACACCTCTTGGGAACAGTCAGGAAGCTATGGGGCCTCACTTTATGCACAGCCACCGAGACAGTTCGTTGTTCCAAGTGGTGTCGCCACCACTTTTGGTTTCGGCCCTCCATAGGCTCATCAGCAGGACGGTCCACTCCTTTATCCCGGTACCTCCAGTACGAAACCCTACGAAAGGTGTGCCTGACCTAGCAATATTCCTTATTTCCCTTCGCGTGTCAGCGCACACCTAGGCCGGCCCTCTCGCCGACCTCACACGACTCCAGGGAGTGATACCGAGTGGGTACCATCCACTTTGTCACAGAACATTCATGGGAAATAATGACATAACGTGATGCCGCCAACCGCATCCTCAGATATAGCTGAAACAATATTAACATCAATTCAATAAAACACTCGCCTAATCTATTAGTGGTCAACTGGTAGTTTCCAGCTGGGATAACCAGTTCGCGATTACACTTACTTACAAAGGTGACTACATTAACCATTTTGGTGGTTATGTCAAAGATGACGGAAGGTTGCATCGAACAACTGGAATGGCTGTAAATGCTCCAACAGATATTTGCTCGTTTGTGACATTAATAATCACCGTATACAAGTGTTCAGCCAGGAGGATGAGTTCATTACATCAATAAATAACTTATCTTTTCCCCAAGACGTTAACAGTATACTTCGAAGTTTATCATAGTATTGGACAAAACTCATCCATGCTTGCATGATTCACTTCAAACCATTTCTATTAACTTTTCTCTGTAGAAGAATCCGTATTCTGAATTTATTCTATTCGCAGAACGTTTTTCTGTGTGGACTACCAGGATCACATAATTATACCAGATTACAATAACCAGTGTATTAACCACCGAATTTGTTTCTATTCATTAGATGGTTGCATGTCGCATAGTTTCGGGTCACATGGCAACGAGCCTGGCAAGTCCATTTCTCCGATAGCTGTCACATTTACTCATAACTTTGATATTTTAGTTCTCTGTAATAAGAGGCAAGGACTTTAGTTCTTTTAGTTCTATTAGTATGTGACATACAAGTCGAACGACTTGTATTTATGTCACTATTTCTTTATTATTGAACTAACTAGTTGATTCAAGTTATTTCTTTATTATACTATAATATTCATTATGTAAATCACATTTTATTCAATTTTTCACTCTTTTATGTAAACATCACATAATTTATTAACAAATAACTTATATCAGCTCTAGTAGAGTTCAGTTTTTCAGTATGTGTATTCAGGCACTGAGAAAGGTCAGTTTTCCCCAGGCTTTGAAATTGACCTTTAGAAAGTAAGCCTGGGCTTTTAGTATGGGAAAAAATCTGAACTCTACTAGACTCTATATAAGCATTCTCATTTATTAAATTCTAGAATCCTTGATTGAAATCTGACTATTTATTAAATCAGCCACTACTACTTGGGTGTTATATGGTTGTTAGTGCACGGTCGATAGCATGGGTCCAGCAGATAGTAAATTTTGCATTGCAGTCGATGAGAGGGGTTCACAGAATGTGTTAAAATTGTATGAGAGGGTCTACGGACGAAAGAGGTTGAGTACTTTATTAAAACATGACTTTTTATTTTCCTTTATTTATTACTATAACTTTATCAGGATGTCATTTACTTTATTGAATGTACACCGTACACTATTTTTACAAAATATAGCGACAAAAAAGTTAACCTGGTTAATTTTATTGGGGTTAACTTTTGAGACTATCTAATTATATTGTATTCTCTTATTTAGAGCGGAGAGATGCTGAGCACGACTAACTTTGCAGAGCCCCCCCGGCATAGATTAGAATTCCACAAGCGGACCCCCCCACGCGATATCGCGCAATCGTTTTACCGAAAATCACATGGAGGTATTCAGGGGGGCTGTGAGGACGTCCACGGAGCGGTTATGTTCCAGGTGCCGATCCTGAGCGAGAGGGTGGTCAGCGTGATTCAGTAAGTTTTTATCCTCTACTTTAATTCGTTTCTTTGTTTGATTTTGGTTCTTTTCACTTTTTCATTATCTCCCCATGATCCACAATTGATAGCGGAGCATTGTCAAGGCATTGTAATTTGTGTGTTAAGAGTATTTTTCATGTAATGAGTTGTTTCACGCTTGATTTATGTAAAACCTCTGAATATAGTTAATTAAGAAGCTGGAAATCATGAAGTGAGATATTAAGCGATTCTAAACAGAATTTTAATCAGTAACTTCAACTTTCATTTGAATGTTTACGGCTTTTTAATTAACTATATTCAGAGGTTTTACCTAAATTAAGTTATTGATTGAGACAATAATTATTACTAATATAAATGAGCTTAGAATCGGAGAAAACAACTCATTACATGAAAAATACTCTAACACACAAATTACATTTAGTATGTACGCGTACTCACTACACAGTTTGGTGAGTACGCATACACACCAAACTTAAATGGTGTGTACGCGTACTCACTAAGTTCTCTAATACACTGCAACAAACATACCGAAATTTCCTAAATCAATGTAGTTACACTTCAGTTATAAACTAATGGACATTTAATTTATCATCAAGTACCATTTTATTGCCCCGGCGCTTATTCGGAGAAATACGGTCGTGCGTGACCTACGTTATAATAAGGCCTGTTCATTAGTGTTAAATTTTGGACCATGGATGTCGTTTAAGTCCATTGATTCTTTTTAGAATAAATGTTATAGTTAGAGATAATTAACCAAGTAGTAATCCATAACAAAAAATATGAATGCCTTGCTACCCTTGCAGTCGGTTCGTGTCGAAAATTCTCGAAAAATAAAGAAAGTTAAACCCAATTAGTTGTTATTGTTCTTCAAATGTTTATTTGCTAAAAAATTCTATTCACTTTCAGGTTTTCTTTAATATTTTGTACTATTGCAATATTAATTTACTTCAAATGTGCTTGGTATTAAGCCCAATAATATATTACTTCTTCTGGATTACTACTTGGTTAATTATCTCTAACTATAACATTTATTCTAAAAAGAATCAGTGGATTTAAACGACATCCATGGTCCAAAATTTAACACTAGTAAACAGGCCATATTATAACGTAGGTCACGGGTCAAGTTTGGGTTGTTCTAATCTAATATGCACGATTTCTGGGGTGGGACAGCAAATTTTTATGCAGATATAATCTGCGAGGGGCACCTAATTTAAACCTGATTATCTCGATATCCTATCGATTATTCCAACCTGTGTGTTGCTAAATAGAATCCTTTATAGACGAACTCTGCAGGCAATCTCTTTCATTAAATGGACTAAAAGCTTAACTTATAAAATATTATGTCAGAATATATAAAATTATATGTACGTATTAACAAATCTTAAAGAATTCCCACCTCCCAAAAAAAGAAAAAAGAAAAACCTTGCCCACCACTGTATTATTCATTCCAAAAAATCACATTGTTGTAAACTTGAATTTCTGTTTCGGTAATCAAGAAATTATTGTGAAAATTCTTTCGTCAACTGAATATGACTATTGAATAACATGAAAAAAACTGGTTGCAGTCTAAATCGGGTTTTTAAAGCTGTTTTTGTCTCATTGTAGTTTTTGTCTTGAAACTTTGTTGGATTGTTTTAATATTCGTACAATTCGTATCAAATATTCGGATTTTATTGTCGCCTAGGCAGTATAATCAAATGGATAAAAAAACGTTTTCAACTGTATTCAGTTAGGTTCTAATTTGTTTGTACTGTTTATTATGAAAGAGCAATTTTTAGAGCTCCAGATGCTCCACAAAAGGACCCGGAGGCTGTGAGGCTAAAGTCTTGGTGAGCTAACTTTAAATACTTTTTATGGTGTATTAGAAATAATTGTAGTCATTATAAATTATAAAATTTTGATTCGCGAAGTAGTTTCTCGAAGATACCACAATATTGTTCTGTGTTAAAAACTAATTTACCTTTTAGGCTTCTAAGGAGGTATCTTTTGCAGTTAGTTTATTTATTTTGATATTTTCTTATTTACATTAATTTTGAATAACTTATAGCATAATGCATGCTATGCATAATGTAATCTAACTTCCAATAATCTATGATATACGTATACAGACGGTATGTTTGTTACACCGTGATCATGTAACCCCACTAGCAATTGTTGTACTTACTTAGCGTTCTCAACCTAGAAAGTAAATTAAGTAAATTAATATCACAGGTTCCATTGTCGATGTTAGCTATTTAGGATATGTAGACAGACCTGTCCTTTTATAGGCCAAGATCGAAGTAAAAAAAAGGTTGAGGAATCAAATGTTAATAAAAATTCAATAGTTTCGCTTGAAGCTTCCGAATCGCGAAATTCTTCTGGAGGCGAAATAGGAATAATATCTAACGAGTTTCCAGGCGAAATAGGAATTTATAATGGATTTTCAGGTGAAGGAATCGAAAAATTAGATTTCAAATAGAACATGACATTATTTTAGGCCTGTTGTGAGTCAACTTGTGACGTATCACCTTCTGCTACTACCGACCTGAGAACAGTTTGCATTCCTTTCAGAAATACCCTAGCTAAGGGGACAGTCTCTCCTGCTCCAAGGTGTGAAGTATAAACCGATCTCCCTCTGGGAAATAGTGGCGAAACCCAGCCAGGAATTGCGAAGCGTTGTACATAACTAACACTTGTAAACAACAACAACAACAACAACAACAACAACAACAACAACAACAACAACAACAACAATTATTATATAACTAGCGCGCTTCGCTTGCTAGGTCGCTTCGCGGCAGAACACAACCACACACCAACCGCTACGCGGTTGGTGTGCGGTTTATATACTCCTAATATTGATTATAAAGCGTAAATAGGCCTAAATAGTCAGATTTAACAATGTGAAATTTTAATGATTACGTCATCATGCGATATTGAGTAAGCATATTCGCAATCTGGTGTGACCAACATGTCCGCATCATTAATATACATGTTCTTTTAAATTTTCAGATTTTTCTCTCTTAATAATTTACTAAATTGCTAAAACACATTTATTTTAGACAGATTTACTAAGAGAAGAGAGGGAGCCTGCCCACAGTGGGCAAGGCCACCCAAGCGATCACCTGAGGTGAGTATACTGTTTGCAAGCTTCAGACTTTGTTGATTATATTGTCCGATATAGACTCAGAAATTACACTCCGCCCCACCAGCAGGGGCAGGGGCAGGGGCAAGTAGCCCCCCTTCTCCCCAATTTCATCGACGGGTGAGTATATTGTTTGCAAACTTCAGACTTTGTTGATTATATTGTTCGATATAGACTCAGATATTACAATCCTCCCCACCAGCAGGGGCAGGGGCAGGGGCAGGGGCAACTAGCCCCCCTTCCCCCCAATTTCATCGACGGATGAGTCTATTGTTTGCAAGCTTCCCACTTGGTTGATTATATTATCCGATATAGATTCAGATTTCATAGTCCTTACCTGCAGGGGCGGCGAATTCCCCACAGCTACTACCCTAGGTGAGTGTATTGTTTGCAAGCTTTTTACTTGGTTGATTATATTATCCGATAGTAATCATAGCCCGTCCCGGCAGGGGCAAGGGCGAGGCCAGGGTGCCCTACAGACTGTCCCCGTAATTGCGCGTAAGTATCTAGTTTGTCAGGGTCCACTTTGGTTGACTCTAATTATGCTTATTTCTCTAATATAGAGCAACACTTCAGCTGGCACACAGCGGCAGGGGGCGGTGCCGACTGTCTCCGTAAGTATCTAGTTTGTCAGGGTACACTTTGGTTGACTCTAATTATGCTTATTTCTCTAATACAGACAAAAACTTCAGCAGGCATACAGCGGCAAGGGGCGCAGGGGGCGGTGCCGACTGTCTCCGTAAGTATCTAGTTTGTCAGGGTACACTTTGGTTGACTCTAATTATGCTTATTTCTCTAATATAGACAAAAACTTCAGCAGGCATACAGCGGCAAGGGGCGCAGGGGGCGGTGCCGACTGTCTCCGTAAGTATCTAGTTTGTCAGGGTACACTTTGGTTGACTCTAATTATGCTTATTTCTCTAATACAGACAAAAACTTCAGCAGGCATACAGCGGCAAGGGGCGCAGGGGGCGGTGCCGACTGTCCCCGTAAGTATCTAGTTTGTCAGGGTACACTTTGGTTGCATATCTTGTAATATTCTGTTCCTTTGTACTAGAATGCTCCCAAATCAGACTCAGGGGGGGGGGTACCGGCGAGTTAGCCGAGTGAGTTTTTTTATATTTTCTTTGTATACCATAATTCGCAAAATAATTAGCTGATGCTTTATTTCTATTTCTATCTTTATCTTAGAGAAAAAAGAAGAAGAAAATTAGTACGTAAATTCAATTCTTTAGATCAGGATTTCTTAACTTAAATTTGGCCATGGTCGTAGATTAGTTATCTCCTTCACTCAATATAATGAATCAGAATCGTTTATAAGTGCAACTAACAAAAAACTCAATTGACAGTAGTTATGTTTTAACGGAAATGGATTTTTCGTTGCCGCTCGCTCATGCATAGGCTGCGGAACCACGGGGGGCTACGAGGGCTATAGCCCCCGTAAAGTTCATAACTGATTAGTATCAGGTCAAGTACTTTAGATATTGATATAAACTTCCTGATTAACCAAGAGACCATCAAAAATTGTTCGTCTAATCCGAAGCCGGTTTTAACGATGTAATTTAAATTTAAATAATTTTAAAATTCCAAAAATTGTGTTCATACTAACCAAAAGTTAGCATTAATCATGTTAATTCTAAGTTACTAACGAGTTTTGCTATACTTACTAATGAAGTTACTATTTACCTATATAAATACCCTATTATAGGAAATTAATACGAATTGCTCTAAATCGCGTTAATTTCACTGACGTTAATTTCCAGCAGTTACATTTGCCACTGTTATATATCCCTTATTTACTTCCAAGTTACATAGTATTTTCCGATGCCATCTCAATAAAGTTGATGGAAAGGTTTTCTTTTGTGACGAGAAAAAGTATATAGTAATATGGATATTAAATTAATTAATAATTAATTAATTTCTAATTTTTATTTGCGTTAATTTCATGTATTTGGAAACGTTTTGCTCCTAATCGCTTTAATATCCTTGACGTTAATATCCTATAAGGTATTCCTTGGTTGTTAATATACAAGGAGCTCTTTGTTAGTTATATCTCAATATAATTTCTTAGTTAGTAGTTGTTGTAACTGATAAAAATTACCCTACCAATTTCATATATTTTACTCAAAACGAATGTAGTATTGAAGAAATATTTTTCCTCATTTGCAATCGGGGCGTCGATTCAGGTTTTTCTAATTGTTGTTATCATTTTACTTTTCAAATTTTCAGCCCCCCTAAAATACATTTATTTCCGCAGCCACAGTCCTCATGTAGTTCGTCAGGGGTAAATGGACTTTGCTTACTAGGTCAGAGGGAAAATAGTACAGAAGAGGTTAATTAAGATCCGATCCAATCCAATCCAATCGATGATATGATCTGACAATCCATCCCATTGATAATCGATGAAAATCATCGATTATTAGTTGATTTTCAATATATTATTTATCGATTTTCTATCCATTATTTATCGATTATCCATCGATTGTGTATAAATTATTCTAATTTATAGATAATATTAGGGTTCTTTATCTTATCTTGTCTCCACGATTAAGAAATATGTACACTACCCGGCCAAAAGTATTTGAACAACAATATTATAATTTTATACATTTAAGCTTATAGCTGCATAATAACATTCAAAATGGCTATTTACATATTCGATTCCGTATGTAAAGTATAAGCAAATTGCAAAACTTTTGAATTTACATTTCTATGGACTCATTAGCTATAATTTTGTAATGTTTTTTTCATACTTATTCGTCCAAACAAACAAATATATTAATATTTTCGCCTTACACGTAAAATCGGGGAAAATCGATAATTATCCAATTGATGAAGACTTTGGGCAATCCAATCGATACAAAATTCAGCAATCGATAATCGATAAGTTCTCTCGATTGGATTGGATTGGCACCCCTGTTAAGAATCCGAGTTTTAGATAAACTTGACTTTATATGTGTTTTACAAATCTCAACTCTTCTAGTTTAGATCAGATTGATTATGGATCTTTGGATGGACGGAGGAGGTGGAGGAGGTTTTATATAATGAAAAGCATTTAGTATTTGCTTTTATTCACTTTATGGGATAAGTTAGTGGCCTAGTAGGGTACCAAAATTCTGTAAATAAGTATTTAGTAAACGATCGATAGATAGATAGAGAGAGCGAGAGAGAGATAGTTAGATTAATAGATAGATAGTCAAGTCTTTATTGGTCTGACCGCTTCGCTTGCCCTGATATATATATATATATAATATATACTTATAAGCCCTCCTACACTCGAGGAATACACAATTTATTTATTTATTCTGTTTTTTGTATTTTTATACATTCGTTCGAGTGATTGATCATAGCCAAATTGCGTAATATTGATTTCCTATATGACTGAATATATGTTCACCCTAGAATCAAACAAACCACAGTATTTAAGTGCTAATCAAGCTTTATTTATTCGATAGATATGCAAAACTGAGACAAGTTCTTGGACAATTTCAATCTTGGTGTAAATTTTTCGATCTTGGTGTAAATTTAGTACCAAGATTTTTGGGAGTTACACCACGATTCGGTCGGCCGCGGCCGCTGCAGTGTTGAGTTACACCAAGGCCGCTGCTGATTTACACCAAGGTCTCAACCTTAAAAAACAAACCTGTACTATATACTAGTTATTTAGTCTGGTGAAACCTATACATGAATGATTCATGATTATTTTACGTTTTTGTATCCAAATTTTACAACCATTCTCCCAGATGTATTTGAAACGCTTAATGTGGCGTATACTAAAATAATTTCTAAAATTAGGACATTGCATTAGTAGGAATTTAGTTCCAGTACCATATTTCCTAAAATGTTTTATATTTCTGGATGAAATTTGCAGGGAACATGAACATTAACAACATATAGAGCAGTGGTTCTCAAACTGTGGTACGCGTACCACTGGTGGTACGCGAGCTCCTTCTAGTGGTACGCGGAGCTATTGGCGGAGGGAGTAGGAGTCAGGGGAGGAAGGGGGCACTTGCTCCTTTGGTAGAGTACACATTCTAAATCTATTGTATTTTGTTTTTGTTAGCAAATTTGATTCCGTAGGTAGATTACTAGTTAACAATAATTCTGCAAAAAGATCCATGGGATATAAACCCCAAACCCCCTCTAGGTCGCTCGCTACGCTCGCTGCTTGTACCTTTGACCGCGCAGAGACTTAATCCTGGATTCGCCCTTGAGAGGGTGGATTATACTTTAAAATACATCAAAATTGAAATGTTATTAAATACAATGGAAATGTACTTTAGTACGATATGGTGTACGTCGTTTAGGGATGTATTTAAATATCTATCATTATGGTGGTACGCGGAGACCCTGATATTTGATGAAGTGGTACGCGCTGTGAAAAGTTTGAGAACCACTGATATAGAGCATCCGAAATAAGCAATGAAACCTAATTAATGAAAAGTATTTTTTCTCTGATGGGGTGGGTCGAGGGTTAAATCCGTCTAAAGCTTCCTAATCCAACGGTGCTATCTTTGGGATAATCCTGGTGCAGATAGATAGCTGGTTACCAGCGTAAACCCTCCAGGGGATCAGGATGCCTGCCTGTTAATTGGCCAATGTATTTGTTTTGTTTTTTGTTTTATTTTTTTCTAAGTATTTTTATAATATTCTTTTTTTTGTAAGTGCAATTTAGCCTACGGGCTACTAATTAAACCTTCTTTTCTTTCTGTCTTTCTTTCTTAGATGTTTATGATGACATTCTTAAGCTTTATCTAAGTCTTAATATGTAGACTAACAATAACCAAAAAAACTACAAAATTGTGAGAACTGAATATTCTTCAAGTTGAATTTTTTGTTTTTATTCCATCATAATCGTAGAAAGTTGTACCAATAAATGTTTTGGTTTGAAATGATTACCAAACGACTAGAGTGTAAATCAAAGCATCTTGAATTTTTGCGCTTGTTTTGATCGATTGTATGCATTCCTCTTCAATATTCTTTTCAGGAATCTTAAGGTTGCCCAATTCTATAATAATTACCTAGCCAAGTGACCCGTCGCCTTGCGACGAATTAGTCGGCATAAACAGTTGGGATGCGACCCCCAATTATAGCATTTTACAATGCTACGCGTTGCAGCTTAGCTGTTAAATACTTCCCGATATACAAAATTAGTCGTATAGAGCCATTCCCGAGGTTTCTAACCAAACTGTATGACACTCTTCCCTGCATATCCCTTCCTCCATGCTTCTGCCATCAGCGGTAGTTTTTATGCTTCCTGGTTTATGACGAAAAGGATTGCCTCGGGTCTCCAATGGGGGATTAATATCCCAAATATCCCAGTTAGCAGTAACCAATAGGATTAATATCCCAGTTAGCAGTAACCAATAGGATTAGTATCCCAGTTAGCAGTAACCAATAGGATTATACCTTTAACAATAGGCTTATATATGCACATTAGTAATAACACAAAATGCCGTGTAATTCTGGAACTAACACCTTTTTAGTGGAACCCAGTATATTTCCCGAGGTCTCCCTTGAAATAGCTTTCGATTTATATTTATTTCGTCAGCATCGGGTAATATAGCAAATAGTTACAGGGGAGGACGGACCAAGCTTTCTTAATAATATAGATAACGCTCATCTAGTCACTAGTTATCTGTATACCGAGATATTTTAGTGCTGCTCTATGATTGATGTCCTAGCATATAATCAGTGTATTAAAATTGCCTATAGGACACTTGTTTACTAATTTTGTACATCATTGTTCTAAGCTGCCTAAATTACGAAATGTATCAGTTAGTGCACTTATCCAAATGTCCTGAGTTAATCCCAAAATTAGAGGCCTTGTTTTGACGGAAATGGAACCCCCTACAGATTTGGACCGGGGGGTCCATTTCCGTCAAATATGTAAATATAGATAGTATTTGACGGATTTTGTCCCCCCCTTTACAGATTTGGACCCCCCTTTAACTTGATAATCAAGTCATCATTAATATGATTCATTATTGAGCCTTTACTTCCTGTTTGTCATCATACTTGCTTACTTCCTAACTCTCTTGATATTACTCTTATTTGAACATTTCTGTAAATTTGTGTCATTTATCAATACACTAACAAACAAAGATACACTGAGCACTCAAGTTGATAATTGTGTATATCTGTGAAACTCAGGCCCCTTGATTACAGGCAATTCCAAAAATTGGAGAAATTAATGAAGATTACAATAAGTAAAATTGAGTTTTAGTAAACTCATAGGTTATCTATTAAGGTATTAAAGGGCGCGAATTATGTGCGATTAAGTGAATTTTCAGGGTTCTCGAAATGTGACAATGACATCATAACTTGTCGAGGTGTGAGAAATTTTGAGTGGAAACCTCAACTTGTTGGCGGGTGCCAAAAGTTACCGCTATATGCAAAAATCACATTTGGAAACCGTCCACTTTCTTCAATCAACTCCAGGGGCGTATACTCGGGATGGGGATTGCCCGGATTGGTAGGGCCATTTATGCTAACTTGCATCATACTTAATAGAAGATGATGGCTCTTGACAAATTATTGGTAGGGCCATGGCCTCACCAACCCTACCGGAGCCTACGCCTATGAACTCGTAACATACAAACAAATATATATATACACATATCATAGGCGTAGCACGCGGTCCGGCCATGGCCGGACCGGACCACTTTTCATTAATTCTACTATATTATATAGGGGGGTCCGGTTTGGCCGGACCATTTTAACTGTTAAACCGGAGAGTTTTTAGAGCCGTGCGACGCCCGTGCATATACACCCAGGCTTGTGTTTTAATAGTATAGATTATTATATAAGGCCATATAAAATAAATAACTTGTTTATCATCCGGATTTTTTCAGAAAATACGGACGGCGGACGGGATTTTATTTTTATTTTTTATTTCCGTTACTATGCAAAAAACATTACCCTATGCCAAACAATAAATATTAATATTTAAATTAAATTATAAAATCACATGACAATGCCCAAATAATGAAAGTAATGTTCTAAATACAAGACTAATTAAAAATTTCTAAATTAGGAGTACTTTACACAAGTTTATAGTTAATATCTGTATGATTAGGTTCATAAAATAATAATAAAATAGATCCGGACGGGGGGTAAATATAGGGACGGACGGGGATGATAAACAAGTTATTTATTTTATATGGCCTAAAATTGAATAATGGGTGGAATATGAAATTTAGTATACAAATATATTTGCAAGTAAATTTATAAACAAACAATAGAGATGAATTTAATTATTCGTTTATCACAATTTCAAAATTCTTACAATTACGCACAACTCCATCGTAGATTGGACATTGCAATCATTAGAGCTTTGTAACTAGGTACTTAGTAGTCTCATGCTACCGGCTACACCTTTCGCCACTCCCTCCACTGTACAATTCCCCAAATTATCAGGTTGCTCCAATAGGCTCGAACCCAATGGAGATGTTGGTGATCCTTGACATCATTGCTTCATCTCTCTCTTCGCGTGCCCCCTTGTGGCTTGTGGGGGGACGGGACCCAATTCGTGGACTCTGTTCGGTATGTATTATTCTTGTTTATTCTCCACTTTAAGCAAATGGAATCTTACCGGACAACCTTCAAACGAATGGTGAGTATTAATAATATTCCCTCTGACTATTAGTTGTATATATTTAGTACCTTTCTAACCCTGTTTAACAAGCAGTGAAGATAGATAGATAAACTCATAGCCTACTTTATGATAAACTTTATTTTAAAGCTTTGATTGTATCCCTGGTACGCACGCATTCATAGTTATAGATTTACTCGCAGATATTTATTGTTTTAGAGATTCATAAATCTCGACTCCATCAGTGACTACAAAAATTGAATGTTTTTTGCAATCCAGTCACAAATGTAAATTCGCTTCTACTCTGTTGAAACCTCTGAGCATAACTTCCACTTATAGGTTTTCCCTGAATCCCCCCTTCTAAAAATCCTGGCGCCGCCTCTAGTTCAAACAGCAGCTCCAATCGGAGATACGAGTATTTCAGGTTTGTCGCGTATTCGTCTTACTCTACTCAATCCTGTCCCACTTAGTATTCTTTCTACACAATTAACTGACTAACCCACACACTCCAAAATATTATCTCATTCTAGCATGAGCTATATCAGGCTACTCATAAGTAAGGAAATTTGGTCTCCTCTTAATCTGAATTTGCTTTCCTAGAATATATAAGACCAGCTGTTACAATGGATTAGGGAGTTCGGAGGATTGGAGGAGGAGGGAGTCTATAAATAGAGGCGACTTTAAATCCTGAGTAAGTGCATCATTTCCCGTTTGAACATTTCAGTGCTGTATCAGGGGAATTACCTTAAATGTAAAGTTCTTAGTCTTACTAATCTATATTTTTTAGCTCCCTATTAGCAGGAATAACAGCAGTCTAATATTCACTCATATAACCAACGTGAGTTGTGGATACTCTTTAGCTCTACTCTACTCTCTCTAAACGAAACATTATATGTCCCGGCACATATATGCATTTTTTTAAGATGTTAACAATAAGTTAGAACAGGTGCAATTTACAATCGAAACCGGTTTTTCTAATACCGGTGTAAGCGCGTTTAGGTATCCAGCGATTTAGGGATCCCCGACCCTATATCGCTAGCGATTTAGGTACCCCATGGATCCCAAAAAACGCTAGCGATTTAGAGATCAATTCAGAGATATAGGGACCCCACCCAAGGCCACCCATATATAACCTATAAGCTCAAAAACGCTAGCGATATAGGGATCAATTCGGAGATATAGGGACCCAAGTGTCAGGCTTGCCGTGGGAGTGGAATTTCCATTCCCATCCCATTCCCATATGAATCATTGCAACTTTCCACACATACAAATAGGCTGCTATAACAATTCAGAAAAAATGTCGTAACTGGTGTAACGGCTTTGTATCACTTGTATTGTTATCCATAAGGGTTTCCTATGGGGATCCATATGGGTATCCCCACAGGGGAAATCTGATTCCCATACCCACGGCAACCCTGGCCGTCACCCCACCCAAGGCCACCCATATATAACCTATAGGCTCAAGGCATAGTCTTCTATATATTGCCCAAATCCTTCACTATCTTTAGTTTGTAATTGATAATAGAAAAATAGAAAGTGAAAAATGTAAGTCAAAAATAGAAAGAGGATCGATATATTTTGTAAATGCCGTACTCAGGAAGGAGGCAAAATGATACAATGTGCAGATTGTCAAGAATGGTTTCACAAGAATGTATGCGGATCCCGATACTGGCGTGGACAGACCCAAACTATAAGTTGGCGAGTGAAATTTGCAAAGAAATGTAGTGTTAGTTAGGCCTGTTGTATGACGGTTTACTTACCATGACAGTTTACTTACCTCTATTACTATAACCATTATTAACCATGGATACTTTCTATCCATGACGGTTTACTTACCGTCTTTGCAATGGCTTCACACTTTATACTTTCTATTACACATCTACACTTATAAGGATTCACATCTCAAATTCTAATTTACTTTTCATAATTTGAACATAGCATTTAATAATTTCCATAATAGCTTAGATATTTTGGGCAATAATGACATTTTCCAATTAGAATTTGAGATATGAATCCTTATAAGTGTAGATGTGTAATAGAAAGTATAAAGTGTGAAGCCATTGCAAAGACGGTAAGTAAACCGTCATGGATAGAAAGTATCCATGGTTAATAATGGTTATAGTAATATAGGTAAGTAAACTGTCATGGTAAGTAAACCGTCATACAACAGGCCTACCGTAGGAAGTATAATTACATATCTATATATCATCAAATATTCATAGCTACTTTAGATAATTTAGGGCACATAAACAAGGATACCCAAAACACTGGCGTACCTGTATCACTAGCGATTTAGGGACCCCACGACCACAAAACGCTAGCGATATAGGGATCCCCGTCCCTATATCGCTAGCGTTTTAGGGACGGGATCCCTAAATCGCTGGATACCCTAAACGCGCTTACACCGGGTTTTTCTAACTAACTATTTATTGTAAATGTGTAAGAAATTCCAATTTTATTGTATTTTCAATCGGTTTAGTCTAACTATCGGATTTTTCTTACTTTATTTCTATGCAAATAATTTGTTAGAAAAAACCGGTTTCGACTGTACTAATTCCTGAGGCGGATAAATCAGCTTAATTTAATTTTTCAGTTCGTTAATTTTTGTAATTTTAATGTTGTGATACATACGTCATCTCTTGCTAGTTCACAAGATCGCCAAAATCTCCTCAGATTCTCACATCTAACGAATAGAAAATGCTGTAGAAGACATAATAACTAATTGAAACTGAAGGAGAACATAACCATAATGCACCTTTATTTATTTTCTATTAATTATACTCGTATTTCTTGTGTTTATGATTTCTAGCGTCAATTATCGCGTAAATATGCATATAAATACTAAAGAAATTACTTATATAGAGCTCAGCTCTAGTAGAGTTCAGTTTTTCAGTATATGTATTTAGGCACTGAGAAAGGTCAGTTTTTCCCCAAACTTTGAAATTGACCTTTAGAATGGGAAAAAATCTTAACTCTACAAAGTTCAGCTCTATATAAGGATTCTCAATTACTAAATAGTCGTAAATAAATAGTTTGCCAAAAGAGACTTATGCGAAATCGATTGCATGTATTTGTCTATTTGATAGCATAACTTAGATTGTATAGTCTGACTGAATGGTGGAATCTAGTGGAATCTAGTGGAATTACTAAATTTTAGTGGAATTGACTGAACGGTGGAATCGAGTGGATTTTCTAAAAACCGACTGCGCGCTTCACTTGCTAGGTCGCTTCGCGGCAGAACACAACCACACACCAACCGCTTCGCGGTTGGTGTGTGGTTTATAACTCGATTATAAAGCGTAAATAGGCATAAATAGTAAAATTTAACAATGTGAAATTTTAATGATTACGTCATCATGCGATAATGAGTAAGCGTTTGGTAATCTGGTGTGACCAACGTGTCCGCATCATTAATGTACATGTTCTATTAAATTTTCAGATTATTATCTCTTTGAGGGCGCGAATTATTTGCGATTAAGTGAATTTTCAGGTTCTCGAAATGTGACAATGACGTGATAACTTGTCGAGGTGTGAGAACTTTTGAGTAGAAACCTCAACTTGTTGGCGGGTGCCAAAAGTTACCCCTATATGCCAAAATTCACATTTGTAAACCTTCCACTTTCTTCAATCAACTCGTAACATACAAACAAATATATATACACTGTACACACACCCACCCACCCAGGCAGAGTTGCACGCGGGCCGAAATTTCTAACCGCGGCCCGGAAAATTAAGTAAACCAGGCCCGCAGCCCGGCCAGCGGCCCGCGACTGAATTATTCGCCCGCAAAAAACCCGCATGGATTTTTTTGGCCCGCAAGAGGCCCGCAGCTTGTTTGTTGCAGCTTGCAGCTTATATATAAATTTCAATATGTTTGTTATTAATTTCAGGTGAAGAGGATAATTTAGAGAATCCTTGAGTGAAACCGAGTTTGTGAAAACTATTGAATAAGGGAAAGATTAATTTCTTAATTCTATGAATTGCCAATTGGTAACTCGTGACAATTCAAAATAATAATGCGGATTATAATGGGAGTCATTCCCGGTCGGCCCTCGCGGGCCGAAAAATAGTTTTTCGGCCCGCAGCCCGCGGGCTGGGTGCGGGCTTGCGGGCCGGGCCGGCCCGCGTGCAACTCTGCACCCAGGCTTGTGTTTTAATAGTAAAGATTATTATTATTATTATTATTATTTGTAGGAATAGGATTGTTGTTGTTTGTTTGTTTGTTTTTATTATTTGTTATATTGTTTGTTTGTTTGTTTGTTTGTTGTTGTTGTTGTTGTTGTTGTTGTTTAAATGTGTGCCCGGTAGAACAGTTCGGTGAGCAGAATGAGATCCTTAACGCATGAGTACACCTGTCCTGCGGGTGCATACCAGCCGGTTGTTAGGTTGAATAGAATCTCTGTGTCTCGAGGTGTACCCCGTGGCTTTATTTCAGTTTCCGGGCTCCACGTCTGTTCCAGTGTTGCAGGTGCCCAGCGGCAATAGCACTTTATCTTGCAGCAGGGAGGAGTAGTTGGAATGGTCTAGGGAATATAATTACAGTAGAATATACAGTCGACTCCGCTTAATAGATCACCTCGGGACAAGGTTGCTTTGACCCGATTAAGCGGAGAAATCTATTAACCGAAAATATAATATACAGTCGAAACCAGTTTATTCTAACTTATCGCTTTATTCTAACTATTAGACTTTAGTGATACAATCTTTTGTAAAACCGGTTTCAACTGTATACTTTTAAATTCCCATTTCAAATATAAATGTTAGAAAATGACTATGTATATAGGGGCCATTTATTTCATTGAGTTTCAAGCTATTATTTCTGCTACCTCATGCTTACAATTTAGACTGACTTTATTTCGATTAACTCACTTTACGTATAAGTTAGTATGGGACTGTCACTGGACTATAAGTATGTTTGTGCTCACTTGTTATTTCCACTAAGAAGTGCCCCAGTATTGAGAACGCCAGGTTGCTACGGTGCGGCCTATGGTATGCAGGCCCTACGTAATGCTCCGGCTTAATACCGCCTAATAACTATTGTACCATGGACACACGCGACATTATAGCCGGTATACCGGCTATAATGTCGCGTGTGTCCATGGTACAATAGTTATCTGTGACGTAGTCAACGGGGTGCTGACAAACGCCCCATTTGGGCAGCCCACTCATGTGAGATATAATCTGTCTGGGAGTTAATTGCGTGTTGGAGTAGGGGTTCGTGAGGTTATAGTTTGTGCTGTACTTAGATATTGGATCGTCTAGGGAGTGAATTATACCCTCGTCCAATAGAGAGAATAGAATTAGAGAGGTGTAGATCTAAATATATAGTAATAATCGGTTTGTTTGTTTGATGTTGTTGTTGTTCGTGGTGGTTTGTTTGTATATTTGTTTAGTTTTTGTTTGATGTTTAGTTGTTTAGTTGTTGGTTGTTGTTAGTTTATTAATTTGTTTGTTTGTTTTAATAAACGAAGAAACGTTTGCAACCTTTGTTTGTTCGTCTATTTATTTATTTGTTAGTTTGTTAGTTTGTTTATTTATTAGTTTGTTTGTTTGTTTGTTAGTTAGTTAGTATGTTTGTTTGTTAGTTAGTATGTTTGTTTGTTCGTTAATATGTTTTGTTGTTTGTTTACTTGTTAGTTAATAGTTTGTTTGTTTGCTTGTTGTTGTTGTTGTTTACTACTCACCTGAGTCACGCCCGCTACTTTGAACAGGGTCCCTATGTCGGGCCGCTGGGGGAATCCGCCTCGATGCTTCCGATCCCCACCGTCCACATAGTAGATCCTCTATAGCTGATGCCGGCCATTATACCCCTGTATGAGGTGCGATAAATACTGTTGGGTAGTAACCGTTTTATCTCCGTATCGGCATTCGTATCTCGTCAGGAATGACCTCACCAATGGGAGCGGGGTTCGGGTAATCCGGACAAGTTTTCGGACGATTTATCACAGTTTGCGTTTGTATTCCAGTAATTAATGCAAATAGCAGGGATATAGTTTGTAGGTTCATTTTGTAACTCTGTACAATGTTACAGTAATTCCCAAATTATATAAATCCAGAAAACTGCATCATATGATTGCATTCTATAAAAGTTCAAATAGTGCACTAAAAGGATCGGAAATTCTTTCATTCGTGTGACATTATCTTATAAAGATAGCTAATTGGGTATTTTCCTTCTGCTGATTAGATGCCCAACATTATTTGTTGTACCATTCACGTCCCGTCTATTCGAACGAAACCTTCAATTGACTGATTTATCTGCGTGGAACATTTATACCGATTCTGGATTCCTAAATTCGGATTATCGGTGTTTCATTCGAAACTTCCAGATACCATCTGTAAGCGTAAATTAGATTGTTTATTTCTATTATTAACTGCAACTGTAATTATGTTAGTGGATTCACACTGTTTTATTAATTAGTTTACTTTTGTATACTGGAGTTTCCGTAATTGGTAAGCAAGTCGCGTTTTGCACAATATTTGTTATTTGTTCCCCTCTATACATCAAAACTATGCATTATGTATAACCTCGTTAGTAGGAACACCAGAGGACCGTCAAATGCATAGATTTGTATCAGTATAGTAGTATGGTTCCAAAATTAATTTCCAGGAGGGTGATGACTTGTTTTCTGTTATGATTTCTGAACACAATTCTTGGTCCCTCGAATGTTCAGAATGTATTTACACTTTATAGGCACAGCTCTAATTTTAGAATTTTCGTTATATTTTTTAAGAGAAGATTTGCTGACTTTCAAATTTAATGAATGTGTTTAAAGTTAAACACTAAATATGACTAATACAATAGGAATTCGTGTTTGCCAATTTCTAATTAAATAATCTATTGTTGTTGTTGTTGACAAAAAAGGGTGGGTAAACTCATGTAAATATATTTTTATAACTAGTTATAGTTAGGGAATTTTACCTCAAATTATAGGTCAACCTTGAAAAAAATTGTTACCAAACAATTTCTATACTAGAGTCTTCT
The DNA here is from genome assembly GCA_028753945.1 of Hexactinellida sp. DTS-2022. Lineage (NCBI taxonomy): Eukaryota > Metazoa > Porifera > Hexactinellida > Hexactinellida sp. DTS-2022. Next base: position 840,879 of record JAPNXP010000012.1, on the reverse strand, counting down.
TCTAGACCCAAATAAACATAGAAAAAAGTTGCAAGCCCAAACCCGTGAGGAAAATTTTTTACACGGGTTGCAGTTTCTGATTTTCCATAGTAAATCGCCGACATTTCTGGAGCTAACTTTCTCAAATCAGCTCCAATCAACTTATTATCACCATATTGGTACTCTGCGTTAAATTGCCAGCAATTTGATATATCACATGTCCATATTTGGAAGAATTTTTCCATAGCAACGCTGGAATGTCTTAGGAATGTGTAAAAATTCCATTATCAAATTGTGTTCCCACATAATCAAGTGACCCCTCATTCGACTCCATTCAGCTACCTGAGTAAAATTATACACATACCGACACTCTAAAACGTGATTTTATAAAATTATTCGAGATTTTCGAGATTAACTGTAAATCTCGAATAATTATCGAATAATTATCGAATAATTATCCTAAGACATTCCAGCGTTGCTATGGAAAAATTCTTCCAAATATGGACATGTGATATATCAAATTGCTGGCAATTTAACGCAGAGTACCAATATGGTGATAATAAGTTGATTGGAGCTGATTTGAGAAAGTTAGCTCCAGAAATGTCGGCGATTTACTATGGAAAATCAGAAACTGCAACCCGTGTAAAAAATTTTCCTCACGGGTTTGGGCTTGCAACTTTTTTTCTATGTTTATTTGGGTCCAGAAGAAGACTCTAGTGTAGAAATTGTTTGGTAACAATTTTTTTCAAGGTTTTGAGTTAAAATTCCCTAACTATTAGGTTCCATTACAATGGCAACTAACATGCGAGAAGAGACAGCCAGAGAGCTGGAACGAATTCGGGGGGAAGTTTTAGTAGCGAAAGAGGAGTTACGTGTCCGATTCGAATATTATTTCCAAGTGCTACGTGGCAGACACCTCGAACTGGTGGCACAGCTGGATGAAGTGGTCCGTGTGGCAGAGACACAAGTGGAGGACAGACAGGTGAAGATGAATCAATTGAAAGTGACCAAAGCTGATGCGTCACACAATCTCCAACACAATGAGCTCAATGAGACTCTAGTCAATGTGTCCCGAGAGTTGGACGAGAAGATACGGGGACTAGAGGCGACTGTGGATCGGATTCCATCTGTGTGGCTCGAGTGGCATGACGGGTGGTTGGAAGGTGGCACGGCTGGATTGTGTCGCTTGTGTGAGGGTGTATCCTACGTGAACAGACACAACCCAGTGTGGTCTGGTGTCAGTAATGGAGAGGGACAGATGGAAATATATACTCCTTTTGGTCTGTGTATAGACAGAGACAATGGAGATATATTCATATCTGATTATTGGCCTGCTAATAGGATTCAGGTGTTTAGCAAAGAAGGCAATTATTCTAGAACAATTAAGCCACAAGGAATGTCTCTTCCTGGTTCCATAACTGTATCACTCCATCACCTGTTTGTCTGTTGTTGTTTTATACGTAGTATCTACAAGCTAGATAAAGTGTCTGGGGACATTCTGTGTTGTGTTGTAACAGAGTATATCATGTCTGGTCTGTCAGTTGACACAGACACAGACACACTGTATGTAGGAATGCTTGAAACTAATAGCATATCTCATTTGAGTGTTGAGGATTTGAGCTCTGTCGATATAATTGCACTTAACTCTCCACATATAACAGAGGACACTATGCTACGCGACCTAAAATTAGCTCCCTCTCTATTTATAGTCCTGTTTCTAAAGTGTCCCTATTCTATCCAATCGTTTTCCAGAGATGGGAACCTAATCCATTCGATTGTGTCACAAGAACAGCTGATTGAACCTGGCTATTTCTGTCTGGACAGACACATGAATGTTATAATTGTTGACGAAAATAATCTTAAAGTGTTCAACAGAGAGGGACAGCTTGTCGGTACCATTGGACACAAAGGGACAGGACCTGGAGAGTTCCAATATCCTCGGGGCATAGACATCAACAAGGAAGGATTTGTTGTTGTTGTTATTGATCAGAAAAATTCTTACATACTGCAATTCTTTTAGATATTATTTTCCCCAAACTTTTCATATTTAGTGCATTATTTCTTCAATATTTATTGCAGATTCATGTTTTCTATACTTCTAATATTTTTTCAATGTAGGGACACAAAACATCAACTTGTATTCTTTTAATGTCTGAAATACTGTTCGTATTAACTGGTTAGCTTTCAACGGATATTATAATTATTGGTAAACAATCTCGTGGAAACTTCCAAAAGACTAAGGGTCATTTCTTTCCGAAATAGCTTTCTGAAATGGTTTAACACCATTACAAAAATCTAGAATTACAGCTCTGTCGATACGTAGTACGTACCATGTTCTTTTGGAGGCACTACCAAACCACCAACCACCAAAATATAATGGAAAGGAAGATCCTGTCGGCACAGCTGTAATTTTAGATTTTTTGTTATAGCTTTTAAGAGGAAATTTGCTGACTTTCAAATTTAAATGAACCTAGATATAGTATACTTATGCAATGGGAATTCTTGTTTGGCAATTGCTAACTAAATAATGTATTGTTGTTGTTGTTGACAAAAAAGGGTGGGTAAACTCATGTAAATATATTTTTATAACTAGTTAGGTTCCATTACAATGGCAACTAACATGCGAGAAGAGACAGCCAGAGAGCTGGAACGAATTCGGGGGGAAGTTTTAGTAGCGAAAGAGGAGTTACGTGTCCGATTCGAATATTATTTCCAAGTGCTACGTGGCAGACACCTCGAACTGGTGGCACAGCTGGATGAAGTGGTCCGTGTGGCAGAGACACAAGTGGAGGACAGACAGGTGAAGATGAATCAGTTGAAAGTGACCATAGCTGATGCGTCACACAATCTCCAACAAAATGAGCTCAATGAGACTCTAGTCAATGTGTCCCGAGAGTTGGACGAGAAGATACGGGGACTAGAGGCGACTGTGGATCGGATTCCATCTGTGTGGCTCGAGTGGCATGACGGGTGGTTGGAAGGTGGCACGGCTGGATTGTGTCGCTTGTGTGAGGGTGTATCTTACGTGAACAAACACAATCCAGTGTGGTCCGGTGTCAATACAGGAAAGGGACAGATGGAAATATATTCTCCTTCTGGTCTGTCAATAGGCAGAGACAATGGGGACATATTTGTGTCTGATTCTGCTCTTGCTCTTGGTAGGATTCAGGTGTTTAACAAAGAAGGAAATTATTCTAGAACAATTCAGCCACAAGGGTTGACTAGTCCTGGTTTCATAACTGTATCACTCCATGTTTGTCAGCTCTGGTTATCCATTTAATATCTACAAGCTAGATAAAGTGTATGGGGACATTCTGTGTTGTGTTAAAACAGAGTATTACATATGTGGTCTGTCAGTTGACACAGACACACTGTATGCAGGAATGCATCGAACTAATAGCATATCTCATTTGAGTGTTGAGGATTTGAGCTCTGTCGATATGACTCCACTTAACTCTCCACATATAATAAGGCCCGCTAAATTATGGGACCTGAAATTAGCTCCCTCTATTTATAGTCATCTTTGATTGGTGTTCATATTCTGTCCAATCGTTTTCTAGAGATGGGAACCTAATGTACTCGTTTGTGTCACAAGAACAGCTGTTTGATGCTAGCTATTTGACTATTTCTGTGTAGACAGACACATGAATTTTATAGTTAGTGACATGAGAGCTCATAATATCAAGGTGTTCGACAGAGAGGGACAGCTTGTCGGTACCATGGAACACGAAGGGACAGGACCTGGAGAGTTCCAATCTCCTCAAGGGATAGACATCAACAAGGAGGGACTTGTTGTTGTTGTTGATCAGAAAGATTCCCACTTACTGCAATTATTTTAGATTTATTTTCCCAAACTTTTCATATCTATTACATTATTTATTCAATATTTATTGTAGATGCCTTTTTCCAAAACTTCTATTATTTTTTCTTTGTAGGGACAGTGGGACACAAACATCAACTTTATATTTTTGTATTATCTGTAATACAGTTCGTTCTAACGAGGTTCTACTGCATCTATACTTCTTATTTAAATTATCGCAGCATAACTGTAACTAAATGGAGGCTCACAAACTGTCCCCTACAGGAACATCCCATTCTGTCAGCAATGGCAAGTCCCCTGTCCCCATTGAGCCCCTGTCCCCTGGCAAGCTATTCGACCCCAAGTACCGTATCCCCTTATTGGAGCAGGAAGTCGTCAAGTTAAATTAATTTGGCCACGATGTATTTAATTAATCTAGTCACCTCTATTAAGCGTATATAAGTTAGATAATACAATGAGTGACTCTCTCTATATGGACGAGCTGCCTCATCCCGACCAGGAGACCATAGACTCGATGCTGCGGTCGGCTAAGGAGCAGCTGAAAGTGAGACAGAAGGAGCTAAGCTTCTCTCTCCCCGAGCAACCAGCTGTCCCTCTTCCCCTGCCCCCGCCCCCGCCGCCGCCGCCGCCCCCCGCCATCTCCGAAGAGAAGATACAGCAGATGATGGACCTGCAGTCTCGCATTCAGAAGAGCCTGGCCGGCTCCACGCTCCTCTCGGGCCTCCTCAACGGAGGGAATATATTCCCAAAAGTCCGGACACCCTTAGGAGGTGTCATTATGGACGAGCAGGGCAGAGCAGTGACTATGGAAGGAAAAACAATTGAACTGATACCGAACCAACCAACTCTAAAAGCTAATATTATAAACAAACAAAGAAAACTACTCAAACAGACAGGACCAGCAGGAGTAACAACTTCAGCTTCAACAGTAACAACGAACAGCGACTTCGCTTCTCTCAACGAATCACTGCCAGAATCGACTCGGCACCAAGACTCGAGAATAAGAATTAGAAACACACAAAGAATGCCGAGGAAATTCAGATTCAACGAGAAAGGCAAATACATCAGAATAGCAAACCGGCAGAGAGCTAAAGTTAAGCTGGAAGAGTTGCGACTGCAGGTGGCTGAGTCCAGCAAGAAGACCGGCATATACTTCTCCTCCAAACTCGCGCTTGTTGTCAGCTCCAAGGACAAAGGCGACCCCACCTCCGTGCCGGACATGGAGTGGTGGGATGCGGAGTTAGTGCGCGGATACGACACCCTAGACGAGTCAACTTCTCTGCAGTATAAATTCCCATTCGTAACTTCTCTAATCGAGCACCCCATTCAGGTGGACGCGCCTAACAAGCCTAAGAACGTTCCCATAACGCCCGTGATGCTCACCACGCGGGAGCGCAAGAAGCTGAAGCGGCAGATTCGCAAGGAGCAGGAGCAGGAGCGACAGGAGAAGATTCAGTTCGGCCTGCTGCCCAAGCCGGAGCCCAAGGTTAAGATCTCTAACCTGATGCGCGTGCTGGGCAGCGAGGCCGTGGCCGACCCCACAAAGATGGAGGCGCACGTGCGCGCTCAGATGGCGCAGAGACAGCGGGCGCACGAGGCCACGAATGAGGCGCGGAAGCTAAAGCCCAACCAGCGGATAGCTAAGAAGGCCAGGAAGTACGAGGAAGATCTGACCAATGGGGTACAGGTCGCAGTGTTCCGAGTCCTGTCGCTAACTAACCCAGCGCACAAGTTCAAAGTAGAGGCTTCCGCAGAGAAATTCCAATTCACAGGCTGCTTGTTGCTATTCAGGGACTTCTCGCTGGTGGTGGTGGAGGGAGGCACGAAGGGAATTCGAAAGTACAAACACCTGCTCACTAACCGAATTAAATGGACGGGAAATAGGACAGACCCTGGGTCTGACGAGGAGGCGACACCTGTCATAGTAAATACAGCTGCCAACACTAACTGCAGCGTTATATGGGAGGGTAAGAATGCGTTTCCTTCCTTCAACGACTGGACTGTTAAACTATGCCCAAGCGAGACTGTTGCCAGAGAATTCCTTAGGCTACGCAGCTGTGAGCACTATTGGGACCTAGCTGTCAACCAGATGATAATAAATCAGGAGGAAGTCATATGAATCTCACTTTTTGATTGTTTGTGATGCAATTTAAGCATTGAGATTGTCTGTGGATTCAGAAATGAAGACTAACTGATTACTTCATGCATTGCTATAGTTTAATGGAAAAACCATTGATTATTACCTACAACCTCATTTGAATTATTAAATATCCTAAAATGTTTAGATTTATCTCAATCTAGTTACTGTGCCGACCAAGGAATTATCCAGGAGCGCGAGACGCTCCTTTTGGAGTATGACTTTTGGTAAATTTGAATTTAGGAGCGCGAAAATTTGAATCCTCTCCTATACGGTAACAATAATTTATGATTTAGGCGTATGAAAATTACATCAGACCAGGATTAGGAGCGTATTTACAAATGGCTGTATATATTATTACACTGGTGCCGACTATAGTATAGTATAGTGGCCCAGTTCTAATCTTACTGCCTTGGTGTATTCTTCCGTATCCCCTCCACAGAACAGAGTTTTATTAACTAAGAGCCCAAATTTCACGATAGGTGTCTCATGGGTTACTGATGTGCAGCTGGGGACACGATTTTTTATTACAATTTTTTGGACACATTTTTACACCTGTTTAATTTCACAATGGGAAATTTTTGATTTTTTGTCCGGTGTTCTTATATCCGATATCTACTGCACTAAGCCACCAAAAGTATTTGAACAGCAGTAATTTTATTCCAGGCACAATATACTTCATGTAGTGTACTAACGACTACTCTGAAATCACTTTAAATATCTTGTATACTTTTAAATATCATAACATTGTGATTTTAAGTCATTTAATCCAATAATCATGAAGTGGCATAAGTGTCCATGCCACGTGCCACTTGTGGCACAAAAGGAAATTTGGCTGTATCTCAGTGGGAAATAATCGCAATTAATAGAAATTATGCATCTGAGTAATCCAATCATGTATTATTCAATCTGATATCAGAATTCGTATATTCTAAATGCTTAAAAATGTTCAGAAATAATATAGTTAATTAAAACAAATAACTTAGATAGAGCTCAGCTCTAGTAGAGTTCAGTTTTTCAGTATGTGTATTCAGGACTGAGAAAGGTCAGTTTTTCCCAGAGTTTGAAATTGACCTTTAGAAAGTAAGCCTGGGCTTTTAGTATGGGAAAAAATCTGAACTCTACTAGAGCTCTGCTCTAATAAGGATTCTCTAATTAAAATTATTAAATACCTGGTATTTAAATAGTGAATGATTTTAACTTTAAAATTGTAAAATACAGCCTCTGCTTGGTATTCTAAATGCACACAAAACAATTGATAGAAAATCCTTTTATACTAATTGAATGCTACTCGATAATCTATACTGGGACAACCCTCGAATTTAATTGGTACCTTTGGGATGGAAATGTGAATTATCAAAAATCGTGACCCCCATGTGCACATCTGTAACCCATGAGACATTTATCCTCAAAATTTCAGTTCTTTGTTGGTAAAACTATGTTCTGTGGAGAGGATGCGGAAGAACTAACCAGGCAGTCATTTCAATACTGGGCCACTATACTATACTAAGTATAGTCGGCACAATAAAAATTCGAAACTACAGCTCAGCTGATAATATTTATTTTGAAGCTACTTTCAATCATCTAACCTACAAAATATGGTGGCTCCAATAGTAAATGCTATCGACACAGCTTAGTTTTAGTTAGAGAATTTTACCTCAATTTATAGGTAAACCTTGAAAAAAATTGTTACCAAACAATTTCTACACTAGAGTCTTCTTCTGGACCCAAATAAACATAGAAAAAAAGTTGCAAGCCCAAACCCGTGAGGAAATTTTTTACACGGGTTGCAGTTTCTGATTTTCCATAGTAAATCGCCGACATTTCTGGAGCTAACTTTCTCAAATCAGCTCCAATCAACTTATTATCACCATATTGGTACTCTGCGTTAAATTTCCAGCAATTTGATATATCACATGTCCATATTTGGATAGCAACGCTTTTTCCATGGCAACGCTGGAATGTCTTAGGAATGTGTATAAATTCCATTATCAAATTGTGTTCCCACATAATCAAATGACCCCTCATTCGACTCCATTCAGCTACCTGAGTAAAATTTTACACATACCGAGACTCTAAAACGTGATTTTATACAATTATTCGAGATTTTCGAGATTAACTGTAAATCTCGAATAATTTTATAAAATCACGCTGATTTGAGAAAGTTAGCTCCAGAAATGTCGGCGATTTACTATGGAAAATCATAAACTGCAACCCGTGTAAAAAATTTTCCTCACGGGTTTGGGCTTGCAACTTTTTTTCTATGTTTATTGGGTCCAGAAGAAGACTCTAGTGAGAAATTGTTTGGTAACAATTTTTTTCAAGGTTTTGAGTTAAAATTCCCTAACTATTTCTTTCTAGATAGCCATGGCCGCTAGCACTTCGTTGGAAGTGGATAACATCGAGGAGCTGTACCTGACCGCCTCCCAGGAGCAGCTGGCCGGCTACAGACGGGAGATAGTCTCGCAACAGCTGTCGAACTTAGAACTCCAGCTGCTGGTCTGCCACTTCTGCTCCGGATTTATGCGCAACGCGTGCAACACTCCGGCCGGCGCCGCCATGGGGTGTGAGGTCTGTGTGGGGCCTGGCAAGGGGGCTCAGACCGTGGGGACTGTCCGGAAAATGGTGTCAGATCTCAAGTGCGTGTGTCCTCTCAAGTCCCGGGGGTGTGTCTGGGAGGGGTCGCTTGGTGACGTGGCACTGCACCTGAATGGGTGCGACTCCCTGGTGGTCGCTTGCGGGTACTCTGTGTACGGATGTCCGAAGCGACTGAGGAGAGGGGACCTGCCCGCCCACAGAGGGGACTGCAAGGAGTACCACACCGAGCTGATGAGTGCATTCGTGACGCATAAGATAGAGCAGCTGGAAAAAGCAAATAGTGTCCAGGGGGAGGCCATTCTGGACCTGCAGCAGTCTGTTAAGAGCCTAAACGAATCCGTAACGAGACTGAGAGCAGAGAGGGAGTACTTGAGACCAAATGGGGTCTTGTGGAGGATTACCGATAGGGATAATATTATTCAAATGTGGCAACGGTTCCAACAAATTAGGCCAGGTCAGCAAGGTAGTGTTGGGACAACTTTTGATGGTCCTAACTTTGAGATTGATTCACTTCAGCTAAGACCCCGGCTGGTAATAGAGTCAGCTGATAAAATCTCTCTACAGTTAGTTTCTGTGGCTACTGTTGGTATACCACAGCAGCAACAACGACACTATAGTAAAACCGCAGCAGTACGAGTAGGCCCCCTTACCCATATGCAGAAGGTTCATTATGGGGAAGCTGATCAATATGGTATGTCTGCGGGGGAGTACGGAACACAAGAGAGAAATGTGGAAATTTCAAATTGTAAGTGGCCTTTGGGAGGAAAGTGCAAAGTTATTCTCGTTAACCCAACTAACAGGAAAGCTGATTGGTTGCGAGAAATTAACACCTCTCAGTTCACAGACAATAAACCAATCAAATTAACGAATTTTCCCTCTAAGGTGTTGCTGGGAGAGGAGTACAGCAATAACGGAACCATCGAGATACAGATTCTGTTCAAGACGCCCTACAACTGATACTAATTATAGTTGTAATTACGTTATAGACTGATCCTCTTTTCTTATCGCTTATATTTTGTGTTTACTTATTATATTTTTGCATAATGTATATTTACACATAGCCTACTCTAGGCTATGAATTACAGTATTTTCATATTTTAATTTAGGTAGAGAGTGTGTTAGTTATGGGAGAAAGTGTTTCAGGCGTCAAAACACCAGATGTTTTTAGTCATAATGGTCTTCACAGGGAATCTGTTGAGCCGCGATTGAGATAGTTTAAGCATGTTATCCTAAACTTAGCCCCTTGAGGGTGTGCGTGCACATGGCCTACTTAATATACGGCTAAATATGTCACCGAGAAGGCCATGAAACGAGAAGGCCAGATTGCTTTTCCCATTTTTGGACAAACTATTCATCATATATTTACAGATTATGCTTTATTATGGTATTCGGATATGGGGAATCCATTGGGACCACTTTTGAGTTCGACAGACTTGTGGTTTTGTGGTTTAGGCGCCATTTAAATATGACGTCAGCAAAATTATTTGTTTAATAAATTAGTAACATTTAACTTAATTTTTCTTGCTGTTGATCAATTTTTATACTCTTTTTTTTTGATAATACCAGTAGATCACTACTTTAATGGATATATTCAAAATTTAACTAGCTAAATAATAAACAATTATAATTTAGGAAACTCATCATACGCACCCATAATCGTTGCTTTTCTTAGTTACAGTTACATACTATAATGTTTTTCATACAAAGATAATTCCTATTCTATTTCATACAATTGTACTTATTCTTTATTTTGGCTGATCTTAATTTTCTTGAATTCTCTTACCTGATCCCTCCTCCTTGTTTCACTAACATCCCTAGCTAAATTCTTTAAGTAGCAATTTGAAACTATTGAATTTACTTTTCGACGACCAATCATTGAGTGTTGCGGACAAATGAACGAATCGTCCCAATCTGACGATAAACAATCCAGGATACTCTGAGCTAATACTTTTGAGGGAAGTTCTACTTCTAGAATTCTTTGTTCCAGATATTCAAGGGTATAAAATGCACACTGTGTGTAGTTATTTAGTGACGATGTTGGTAACTTGAGTCCCCCTTTATTGTATTCATCAAGATATGAACTGGAAACTGGATCTAAACTGAGAGCTATTTTGCATTCTTCACAATCGATATTCTTAAGTAATGAGCGAGATATATACCCAGAAAGGAAGGTAATTACTTCAACAGCGTCCTGACAGATTGTTATGTGACTCAAGTCTTCATTGACTCTTTTAGACTCACTAAAAATCTACCCCCTGACATTTGTCGATATTGTGAGAATCTTCTTTCAAGAGGATCGGTTTGCAATCGTCCAGTAAGAACATATTTATATCCTTCGTTAAGTAAATCTGTACTCAGGTCCGCTATAGCTCGATTTGTACTGATGAGAGCATTAAATGTTTGTTTTGAAAGACCAAGTTTGGTCGAATCTCTCCATTTAGTCAACCAATCACTCATAATGTGTAAAAATTCATTTTTACCATCACCTGCAGTTAGTGCGTTGCCAACAATATTAGGGTGGAATCTTTCTTTAGCATTGACCACTAACCACCAGTTGTAGATTAAATTCAGAAAGGAAGATGTTGTTTTGTCTTCAGGGAAATACTGGCTAATAGCTGATATAGTTGTGAGATCAAATATTGCCAGAGTAAGGGGGACGGACTGTTTATTATTTCCCGGATGCAAGGCTTGATACGAAATTTTAGGAGCTTTTTTTACATGACACCCGATCGCTAAATCTTTTTCATGGACACGATGGAAAGTAGACCATTGGATAGTTCCTAATGGAATATTGATGTCTACATCCATGAGAGTGAATTCAAAAGCTGGTACCTGGAAAAATTTGTTGGCTAATAGATTGTTGCGAATGTTTTTAATTAGGTGTACGCTGTCAAATAGTAGGTATATGTATTTTTCTGGGTTGTACGGGTTTGTTATCGCGTTATCACGTATTGAGCATGGATATAATTCTTTGAGGTGTTTGTATGCACTAACGTTAGTTGAGTGGTTATCACAAACTACGGCTCTGATAGTAAAATTCACTTTGGTGAGCATAGATAAGCAACTAAGGACACCATCCTGAACAATTTGGTGGTTAATTTTCGTGAGGGGAATTGCTTTAAGAATGTAAGGTCTAGACTGCTTTAAAGAGACAACCATGAAGCAAAGTATGCTTTTGTACATTTGAAGTTCCGAATTACACCCGGTTAAGTCACGGCCATCGTATTGTACTTGTTGCTGTATGTACATTTCATCTAACAATAGGACAACATCGTCGCTGAATAACAAGTTATCCCTCAATAAAACCAAACCTTTGCTTGTATCAATAGTTTGTGACTTTAACTTGCATAATAGAGAATTGCTAGGAAGGGGAATAAATTTTTTCAAATATTGATATGCGGAGTTAGATGTGTATCGCATAATAAGTGCGAATCTTAATACTGAAGTGGAATACGGCGGTCTTCCTTTTGCATTGTAATATTGTATTTGGAACAGTTCTTTAATTACATTTGTTTCACAGGACCCTTCAGCATTCCTGCAGTACACTGGTAAATTTGTAAGCATATCCAGTGAGGTGAGCCTGGATCCTTCTGCTCGATGAATATAGCTTGGAGGAGGAATATGGCAACCTTCATAACTGAGTTTGATGTTAAAGTTATGATCAATGTGTATGCATTCTTTCACTGTTGCAATCCCAGAACATATCACAACCCGGTAAGTCATAATATTGTTATCGGTAACATCAAATTGAAAATCTTTGTATTCTTCAGAATGTTTGATAAATTTGACTACATCTGAAAAAGATTTTATTTCATACTTTGATTTATAGATCTGGAGTTCATCTGGTTGAAATATTCTAATTGTGGGAGTTTTTCTCAGCTCACTTGGCACTGGAGCTAGACTTAACGGCAAGAAGCTAGGATGGATGGTTGGGATTGGATTGATAGAATAATTGAGAGCCGCTCTAGTTTCATGCTGAATGATGAATCTCTCTTCGAAGTGATCAATGCAGATCAGTGAATATTTAGTGATCTCGTAATCTCTTCGATTCAAAAACTCCAACCATTTTTGGGACAAAACTGGATCACCTGGAAACTTGAAAACTGTTTTCTTAGGACCTTCATTGAAGTTAGTGTAACAACCTGTTACTGGACACTTGTTTGGCATAGGAACGATTGTTTGACGATGATGAATGTTATTATTATTAATTCAAGATATAGTTTTAGTTTATATACTCAGATTTCAAGATATAGAACTGGGTAAATGGAATTATGAATGGTTTCATTTCTCTTATCAGAACACATGCAATATACTATTACATGTATACAGAACACATGCGAAATACTATTTAATGTATACACACATGCAATATACTATTATATTTGTATACAGAACACATGTAATATACTATTACATTTGTATACATTCCTTTCAATAAATTCAATTATTTGTGGTTGTATCATCACTATTGACACTCACACTGACATTCCTATTGCTTGTTTTCTTAAAACCTGGGTAAAATACTATCAATTCGTAATGTAAAACAAAATACGTAGTAGTATATATATACACTATATTAAATACTATATAATTTTGCTGACGTCATATTTAGATGGCGCCTAAACCACAAAACCACAAGTCTGTCGAACTCAAAAGTGGTCCCAATGGATTCCCCATATCCGAATACCATAATAAAGCATAATCTGTAAATATATGATGAATAGTTTGTCCAAAAATGGGAAAAGCAATCTGGCCTTCTCGTTTCATGGCCTTCTCGGTGACATATTTAGCCGTATATTAAGTAGGCCATGGCGTGCATAAGTCTTTCATGATTTCGCAAGGAACTGCGAAAACGTAATTACTGCGAAAATAACCCTGTTTTTGACAATAATGGTCCCCTATAAAATTTGTCCTGGGGACCATTTTACACCTGTTTAATGTCAGAAAAGGAGTAATAAATAGTGCTCGAATATTCGATTTATATGCATTCGATAGAGAATTTAATTATACACCTTTTCACAGTACACGAATTTTCATTTGGCTTAGTTTGTGTCACAATTGAATTGCAAATTTCATTTGTTTACTAACAGTTCCGTTCAATTAAAGTGTTTAAATCTTACTCTATTGTTTCAACTTTTGATTCTACTTGTGAATTCACTGTGGATATTAATGAAAATTAATTATTCTATACTATTAAAAAACACAAACTTTATGTATACTAGATATATTTGTTTGTATGTTCCGAGTTGATTGAATAAACTGGACGGTTTCCAAATCTGATTTTTCTGCGGCGAAGCGACCTAGCAAGCGAAGCGCGGTAGTTATTGAAATGGTAATTTATACATATTTAGTTAACATTAATTATCTCAATAATGGTTTAAGATAGAAACAACTTCCATTTTATCAACTGTTCCTTGTGGCTCGTAACCACTTGACAAATGGTCATTTCACCTTGACGTGATGGTGACATGGCGAAAAAAGAAAAAATCCCAAATTGCAGCTGTGTCGATCTCATGTTCCTTTGGAGGCACTATCAATTAACCAACCAATAGCACAATAGATAGTGCTTCCAAAGGTAAATGCTGTCGGCACAGCTGCAATTTGGATTTTTTTATTACGTCTACTGTATTATCCACAAAATTATAATTAGTAGATCTTCTGTAACCAAGAACATTTTCTTTGTAATACGTGAAATAATTTCACGTAATATGTATTATATTATACGTATTATACGCGATACGCATAATATACTATCGTATGCACAGAAATATACACTTTTCAGTATACCTAAGATTGGGCTTTGGTTGGATCATATTGTGCTAATAAACTATTCATGCATTATAGAATATTTTTCACCATACAGTGAGCTCCCGTTATAACAAAATCCCCACATGGATAAGGTAATTGACTTTACTCGCTTTTAACGAAGTAATGAAATATCTTTTGAACTTCGTTATACAGGAGTTCCCTGTAAACTAAACAAGGATATACCTAGCATTCCAACCTGCGTATTAATTAAAACCCTAAATTCTATGAATTTAATTAATTCCAAAGTACCAAATAAGCTAGTTTTAATATAAAGAAGACTTTGTATAATCGGATGCCATACTGCTAAGTTTGTTGGATGCAATCTAGAGCCATCACAGTTGCACCATAATTTAACTCAGGATTCATTAAATCGCCATAAATACAATGATTACGGGAGTTAGATATATTTAGATCAATTTAACTCACGTGGATCATCTTTAAAATTATTAGTTTTAATAGAATCAAATGTTTTATAATTCAATTATTGAATATTTCTTATTATTAATCACATAGTGAATGTTAGAAACCCTCAGTTATATAATAGTCTATTTCTCCAAAATCTGCAATTATTTGTCTTTTATAGTCGAGTTTATTAACTGATCATATTGTATTCCTTGCTTCACTTTCAATATAACGGTAGAACCTCGTTGATAACTTGATACGAACACCAACGGACGATCAACATTTATTTGTTTTATCCGGAGTTCGTATTAACCGGAGTAATACCCATTGAATAGCCATTATAGGGACCTAATTTTATGGAACTGTTTGTTCGTCTTATTCGGAAATTGGTATTAACTGTGTTCGTGCTAACGAGGTTCTACTGTATACTGAGAGTACTATTATTTAATTAATTTGCTGCTGATAGATAAGTGAAGTTGAGGAGCATTTTCTGATGTTGCTTAAAAGTTGAACTCACATTTGGAGATACTACTATGTTTCACAAACTGACTGATGATATCTTTTTGTTTAGTTAGTGCGCATTCTGATTCCGTTCTTTTAATTATGAATAGGTTAAAATAACTAATAATGTGCCCTCATATGAACTTACGTGTAATAGTAAAAGCTACCTTGCAAACAAGGAATTATCCAGGCGCGAGAAGCTCCTTTTGGAGCATGATGTTTGGAAAATTTGAATTTATGAGCGTGAAAATTTGGAATCACCTCCTATACCGTAATATTAATTTGTGATTTAGGCGTATACAAATTGGATTATACCAGAATTAGGAGCGTATTTACAAACGCCTTTATAATACACTGCTTGCAAACACTATTTATTACAGTTTACAAAGTTGTAGAAATATCTTTTATTTAATTAATACACGTGAAATAGCACAATAGGAGGATGAGCGAACTACTGGACATCGACATAACAGTCCTGCGAGAGAAGCAAGATACCATTAGGGAGGTGCTAGAGCACCTGACTCAGATATCCAGCATCGGGAACTCAACCATCCTCGTTGAAAAAATTAAAATAATTGTCAACTTATCAAAACACCTGTTGGATGGCTTTGACGAGCTCACCATAAACAGGACCAGTAACTACCTCACAATGCTGGTCAGCAATGCTAAAGTTATAGCGGCCGACCCAACCCGCGTCACGCCCGCAGCTATACAGAGGTGAGTCAGCAATTGTGCATTGCCTGTTGCCCTTATACTGAATACTAATTAACATTTTATACAACGAATTTCTGGTAGCAAATTTCACGAATTCTCACATACAAACTATCTATACTCTAACAGTCTAACTTGTCTACTCATAGCATATTAGCTATTATAGTGTGCATCCGTAGCTTTACGCGTAGCAGAGACAAACTAACTATACACTCTAACTTGTCTGCTCGTAGCATATTAGCTATTATAGTGTGTATCCGTAGCTTTACGCGTAGCAGAGACAAACTAACTATACACTCTAACTTGTCTACTCATAGCCTATTAGCTATTATAGTGTGTATCCGTAGCTTTATGCGTAGCAGAGACAAACTAACTATACACTCTAACTTGTCTACTCATAGCATATTAGCTATTACAGTGTGTATCCGTAGCTTTACGCGTAGCAGAGACAAACTAACTATACACTATAACTTGTCTACTCATAGCATATTAGCTATTATAGTGTGTATCCGTAGCTTTACGCGTAGCAGAGACAAACTAACTATACACTATAACTTGTCTACTCATAGCATATTAGCTATTATAGTGTGTATCCGTAGCTTTACGCGTAGCAGAGACAAACTAACTATACACTCTAACTTGTCTACTCATAGCATATTAGCTATTACAGTGTGTATCCGTAGCTTTACGCGTAGCAGAGACAAACTAACTATACACTCTAACTTGTCTACTCATAGCCTATTAGCTATTATAGTGTGTATCCGTAGCTTTATGCGTAGCAGAGACAAACTAACTATACACTATAACTTGTCTACTCATAGCATATTAGCTATTACAGTGTGTATCCGTAGCTTTACGCGTAGCAGAGACAAACTAACTATACACTATAACTTGTCTACTCATAGCATATTAGCTATTATAGTGTGTATCCGTAGCTTTACGCGTAGCAGAGACAAACTAACTATACACTCTAACTTGTCTACTCATAGCCTATTAGCTATTATAGTGTGTATCCGTAGCTTTATGCGTAGCAGAGACAAACTAACTATACACTCTAACTTGTCTACTCATAGCATATTAGCTATTACAGTGTGTATCCGTAGCTTTACGCGTAGCAGAGACAAACTAACTATACACTCTAACTTGTCTACTCATAGCCTATTAGCTATTATAGTGTGCATCCGTAGCTTTACGCGTAGCAGAGACAAACTAACTATACACTCTAACTTGTCTACTCATAGCATATTAGCTATTACAGTGTGTATCCGTAGCTTTACGCGTAGCAGAGACAAGCTGAAACAGCAGCTGTCGCAGCTGAGCGTCGCGCTGGAACAGAGCGCGGCCGGACAGGCTCACGACAGTCTGCACGGGAACGGGTCCGACTCGGACGCCGGCTCCCAGGACCGGGAGAAGGAGCAGCTGGAGCTGCTGGCCAAGTACAGAGGGGACCTCAGAGCTAAGAAGGACGTGCAGCAGGCATTCATTCTGGAGGGAGACCCTGCCACCATGCTAGAGGAGGTGAGTACTTATTATATGGCTGTTAATAGGGATTGTACATGTGATAGGTTGCGTAGGCAGGTCCCAGTGAATATGTGATGCATTAATATCTCAAACTCCATTTATGTTGTGCTGTAGAACTCGGTTATATCGAATCTGAGTTGGTAAGTACTTCTGCTTAGCACGTACTAATTTTGTAACCAAGTTTACAAAGCAGTATGCATTTATGGGGTATATACCAACATCTTGTTACAGACAGTTCGATACTAATTTGACCATTATCAGACAGCTAACTCAGATTAAGCGGAGTCGCATATTTATATTTATAGTATTGACATTTTTCTTTCTAGCTGTATACACATTAAATTAGTAATTTAGTATTAAGTTGTAATTAATTTAACACAGCTCTTTACGACAGGTTGTTTCCGAGTTCCTCGGCTGCACCAAGAGTCTAACGCAGAGCTACGAGGTCGGTTCCAATCCCTCCCGCTGCGAGATCCTGGGCTCCCTCTGCGGCATAGCCAGCTCCGTGTTGAGACTGCTAGACCTAGTCGACTCGCTCTTCGTCAGCAAGTTCCCCATGCGGAAGCAGGTGTACTCGTTCACCGAGCGACTGCTGGAGCTGGGAATGGCGTACAAACCGGTGGAGCGGAAGGGCGGCCGGGAGGGGGACGCCATCAGAGACATGAGGAAACAGCTGCCGGCTCTCAATAACTCAGCTCAGGTAGTTTGGGTATTTAGTTTAGTAGCAACTAAAGTATTGAAGTATTGATGCTATCATGTGTAATAACTGTTGCAAGTATACGTATTTTACAAACTCATTGGATTAGAAATACTATTTTATAATCCAAGTGAGTTTGTAAATACAATAGATACTGACTTAAATGCAGGCTATGCTATGTTGCAAAATATCCCCATGTCAAAGTTTACTCCACGGCATAATTTCTGAAAATTTCGTGTGTGCTCAGGCAAAATGCAGCTATATATGATACCCCTACAGCTGTCACAGCTGTTAATACTGAGTGTTTGTGTGTGTGTGTATGTGTGTGCCGGAAATTTGCAGCTACGTAGTATATATATATATCCCAACAACTACCACACCTGTTAATACTGAGTGTGTGTGCTCAGACAATATGCAGCTATATATATACCCCTACAGCTGTTAATACTGAGTGCGTAGGTGATGCTTGAGCAGCTGGAGGAGCGCGTGCGAGACCTGACTGCCAGCAGGCAGAAGAGCATGAAGCGGAGACAGGGGCTGTCTCGGCTCGGGGGCCAGGAGCTGGACGCGATTAGTTCCGAAGCGCCTCGGCGAGAGGACTCGCGCGCCCGCTCGCTGCACCTCCGTCTCATCTGCCACGTCTGCTGCACCAGCGCAAAGCAGTCCAGCAACGGGAACCCCATAAAGCGCGGCTCTGTCCTGCGGCTCGAGGTGTCTGGGGACGCGAATATCCGCGAGCTGAAGGAACAGCTGAGCGAATATACGGGTATTCCTGTAAAGTACGTGCTGCCGAGATTCCCGGGCGTGGAGCAGCCCCCGGACAATGAGACGGAGCTGGGAGAAATATTCGGGGGAGGAGACATCAAGGATGTGTTTCTATTCGATCTGTCTTCTTCTGAAGGTATGTAGCTAGTGCAGTCAGGTCTGCTTATTGTGGACAATATATGTCTGCTTAATAGTATGAAATATTTATTATTATGAACAAGCCCTACGACCCCAAATG
Organism: Hexactinellida sp. DTS-2022; assembly: GCA_028753945.1. Classification (NCBI taxonomy): domain Eukaryota; kingdom Metazoa; phylum Porifera; class Hexactinellida; species Hexactinellida sp. DTS-2022. The sequence goes on along the minus strand of JAPNXP010000012.1, from coordinate 821,702 downwards.
ACAACTTACATAGGGGTTGTATTAAGTTGAGTTCGCTTATTATGAATTCTCTCTATTATGAACACAATCTTTGGTCCCTTGGGTGTTCATAAAGCAAGAACCTGACTGTATTACATTTTGCATGGATTTGAAATTTATAATAGTGCAAGCAAACATTTCTATTATCAAATTGAAATCGTATTTGTTAAATTCAGTGTTCGAGGGAGAAGTGATCAGTATTTAATATTTATTACTCTAAAATATTATAATTGTTCATCATCGTTAATTTGCTCTATCACAAGTGTTAAAGTTCTTATTATACATTTTTCTGCCACTAGCCTATTTAGGATTTGAAACGAGTGCACCTATGCTAATTAGTTAATTAATACAACTAAACGGTTATTATTATTATTATGTCTATGGAATGTGTTAATATAACCTAACTCTAGTATATGAATACTACTACATATTTTTTTTCAGAAATCTATCTATATACAGTCAAATCTCGTTATAACGAAGTGCTTGGGACCTGTTATTTCCTTCGTTGTATCCGGATATTCGTTATAAGCGGATAATAATTAATGTATTTAGTGCTCTGGGGGAAAATATCCATTTCGTTATATCCAACTTCGTTATAACGGGAGTTCACTGTAATTTTTTTACTGTGCCGACTATAGTATAGTATAGTGGCCCAGTTCTAAAATGACTGCCTTGTTAGTTATTATTAGTACGTATCCTCTCCACAGAACAGAGTTGTATTAACTAAGAGCCCATATTTTCTGGACAGGTGTCTCATGGGTTACAGATGTGCACTTGGTGTCAGGATTTTTGATTATATTTCTATGGGTACATAGAAACAAGACTAATACAAATAAGGCAAATAACATTGAATATTAGTAAATAGGATCGAACAAATACGTGTATTCAAAAAGCAATAAGACAGCATTCCTTGTTCTTATGTGCCACAATAATCCTATTATTCCTATCGATTGCTACTCCAAAAGGACGATCGAACTTCTGATCTCCGGGCAGCGTATCACTGTCGATAGTGTGTATTGGTTCTCCTTCTTTGCTGAATATTCTGATTCGATTCTTATACCAGTCAGCTACAAGGATATTCCCCAATCTGTCTATCGAGAAGAAATGACTCCATTCAATCTCACTTTCTGTTATTAAACACCTCTCTAGCTCTCCTTCTAGGGAGAATATCTGTAGAGCGAAAGGAGAGATAGAAAACTTGACATACATTCTGTCCTTATAGAGTTTGATGCTGTTAGTCTCTGTCAGGGATCTAAGGTGAGAAGTTTTGAGTGCGATTCTTTTCAGGAATTCGAGTTTGTTGTCAAACACAATAACTGATTTTTCGTAAAACTCACATCCGTAAATGTTATTGTTTACATCAGTGTCGATTCCCCATACTCGTTTCTCTGTTTTAACTGACTTCACAGCTTTATTACTAGATTTACTTATCTTCACTAGATGGTTTTCACCTGATACAAAAATATATTTTTCTGTCAGAGCTATGCTAATAGGAGCTACAGCTGTTCGTATCTTGTAGAGATGGTTTCCTTCTTCAGTGAATACTTGTATTGTGTTAGCATCAAAATCAGCCACAAATATGTTATGTGTTGTGCTGTCAATTTCTATTTGCCTTGGACGCTTTATCTCACCAGGCCCTGTCCCTTCACGGGACCAGACAGGTCTCAGTCTCAGAGAATAGTCCTCTGATCTGAAAGGTCTCTTCTTCAGAATCACAACCGTACACACCTCAATCAACGACTGTTCCAGCTGTTCCCTCTTCCAATCCAACTCTACCCACCCCACACTCACACCCCTTGATACCTCCTCTCCGATCTTATCTTCTAGCGTACGGAGATTCTTCTCGAGCACATCTCTCAGTTTGTTCTTGGTCAGATCTCTCTCTGTTGATTCCCTGGCTGTGTCCAGTTCCTTGAGGATCTCTCTCTTCTCTGCTAACTCGTGTCTCGCTCGTGCAACTATCCCATCCATCTCTTGCAGCAGACTGAGTTCTCTCGCTGCTAGCAGAGAGTGTAGCTGTAGGAAGTTACTCCTCACTCTCTCTTTCTCTCGCTGCACGTGGCTAACCAGAGCCGCTAGCGCTCTCTCCAACCCATCAGCCCCCAGCAGCTCTCCTGCTGTCAACACGCGTGTCGCCATTAATACACACACAAACAATACTTATGCAATTAGTTGGTTCAGTTAGCTCTCAGTTCCACTGAATACTGTTTACATGTTTGAGTATTGTCTGTGTTCATATAGCTTGGCAGCTAGTAGATTGGGTTACTCGGTCTATATTTAGTTTAGTTATTTTTAATTTTGTGTGTGTGTTGACTATACTGTCTATATTCAAGAGTATTTTGTTTCAATGTATAGCTGATCTGCGATAATCTTTCATCCTATTTATTTCGATATTCTGCATGAACGAATTTGGTCTTCTCAATATCTTAATTAATTAATTATTTTTAAAAAACTATGTTTTTACAATTTTGGAAATTCGACATTGCGAGTGTGTTAGTTGGCGTTGGGTGGATATCCAAATTGCACAGAAAAAATTCCGACTCATCACCTATTATATTCATACTGAAACTAGAATATTTCTGAAATGAAGTCGGCTATAACGAAACTTCCAACACACTAAGGGTTGTTACCAGGGCCGGTTTAACCCATGGGCAACCAGGGCAACTGCCGCGGGGCCTCCACCACCAAAGGGCCTCCACCACCAAAGTTGTACTTCATTTTTCACTGGACAATTGTAGTGGAAGGCAGAGTGGATCATGGGTCAACATTGGTGACCCATGAGGCCATGACCCATCTGATCCATCGCATTTGTGACCCATGACCCATTGAGTGACCCATTGACCCAACGTGTTATCCATTGACCTTTTTAAATATCTATTTTTAATATCCAAACATTATGTAACACAATATATGTACAATGTATGATGCTTGTCAATCAACTAATTTTGGTAGATTTCTAATACCAAAGAAATACCCTGTAATGTTTCTGGGTAAATTTGATTCGTTCTATAACTGGAATTCCAAATGGATCATGGGTCATGGGTCACAGCCGTGACCCATGACCCATCAATTTAAGTGACCCATCTGACCCATGACCAGGGCCGGCGGAAGCTCGTGAGAGGTGGGGCGGCCTTGTATTATGATGATAATTGTGAGGATTGCAGAGTCAAAATACAGCCCCGCGAATTTCTGAGTACCAAAAAAATCACAGAAAAAGTGGGGGCCGCCCCAACCGCCCCTCTTCTGCCGACCCTGCCCATGACCCATGGTCCACTCTGGTGGAAGGAGTTAGGGGCCTCCACAACACTGGTTGCCCCAGGGCCTCCACCTCTGTTAATCCGGCCCTGGTTGTTACCTTCCGAACCACCTTTATAGTGATGATGATATGACGAAAAATCTAAAATTACAGCTGGGCTGACAGCATGTTCTTTTGGAGGCACTATAAATCAACCAACCACCAAGTATAGTGCCTCCAAAGGTTCATGCTGTCGGCACAGCTGTAATTTTAGATTTTTTATACTTTATTATTCAGTTAATTATCTAAGTTATCCCTGCTGTATCTCACAGGCCTGCCAGAAGATGAGCTGCGAGAGCTGCGCAGACTGGCCGTGGCTCAGATGTCGCTGGACAGCTACGGCTGGGACACAGAATGGGCGGGGGACATCGCTCAGGCCACGGTAGACTATGACGTCACAGAGCCGGGACACCTGTCCTTCATCGAGGGAGAGCTGCTGCGCGTGCTGGAGAGGAAGACGGACGGCTGGTGGAGAGGGGAGGCCAATGGGGTGAGTGGGATATTCTACAGAACATTCGTGGTTGAATTGGAGCGAGAGAGCAGCACTAGTGTGCCTACAAACTTCAAACAGGTGGCATTCATTGGGAAACCTAAAGAGTCGTTTTTAACCAGAAAGAAATCAGAAGACAGTCCTTCTCCATCCGAGAAAAAGCTATCGTCAGTGAGGTCTATCTCGCGGCAAGAGAGCGGCGATTCTCAAAGAACTCCAGATGCGAAAAAAAAGATGTCCCACATTTCTATTTCGCTCGAGACTGAGACCAGCCCAGACATTTCTCCGTCCAAACAGGAGTCCCGTCCGGTCTCGGTAGCCCCAGATCCGGCCGCTATCCTCGAGAGAGCCTCCTCCTACATTCGCGACAAGGACAGCTCCTATGAGCGGAAACTGTCCAACCGACTCAACTCGATCAACATAGACGAGCTCATCGATCAGCTGGTTGAATACTCGGGCTTTGAACTACCTCCCACTCCCGAATCTCCACAGACTAGCAAAGTTGTTTCTGTTACGAACATAGGGTTCGAGCCTGAGTCTCCCAAACAGAGCGCTACTAACATCCCTGCTATCTCTCGAGCCACTACAACGTCCCTGGTTAACACTAATCACGAGCTGGGAGAAGACCTCTACGACTCGCTAGACGGAGTGGAGAAGAGCACTGAGTCGGCTCCTACGCCTGAGAGTGTCAGCGAAGAGAACCCACTCTACGAGAAGCTAGCTTTAGAGGAGACTGCGCTCTCGATTAACACACGTGAACAGCCCTCTGACGTCATGCCCCTTTCAGACCTGGCCTCCCGCCCCCCCATCCCCACCTCTTCTCGCCCCGCCAAACCCGCCCCCCTCGACCTGCCTCTCTCCGCTCCCAAGCCCGCAAAGTCTTCCGGGAAGAAGTTCAGACTCGGGGGCCAGAAGGCGGAGAAGGCAGAGAAGCCGAAGCCGCAAGCCAGGCCCAAGAGGATTATATTTGGCCGCAGACAGAAGCAGTCAGTGGACACTGTGCTAGACGAGCCCAGTCACACCTGTCCGGACTCCCCGCTACCCGCCTTACCCACAGACGCGCCCTTCAACTCCGACAACTCCTCCGCCAACAACTCCAACCCTGGCGAGTACACCACGCTCCAGATGCCGGAGTCAGCTGTTCCCAGCTGTATCTACGAACAGGTGGACAGGCAGAGCTCTCAGAACGATATCATGTTCAGACCGCAGCTAGCCCCGCCCTCTGCCACCGATAGGACCAGTCACTACGAGCTGGTAGATATCATCCCGCTGCCGCCTCGCCCCAGTAAGAACCAATCAGCTGATCAGGAAGAGCCCACGGACGAGCTGTACTCTCAAATTGACTTCGTTAAAAAGAGCTTCAAGAAGACAGCCAGTGTGGAGGAACGAATTATATTCCCGCTCTCCGGAGACGAGCTGTGCTCTACGGAATTCGGACTTGGAAACGAGACTCATAACGTTATTCGTTCTAAGTCCAGCTCTGGAAGCGACGATAAGCCGGACGAAGTAAAGGCGTACCACATATACTCGCTGGTGACCCGGAAGAGGGACTCCATCATAATACAGGACGACGAGGGAGATGTCTGCGTGAGCATCTCCCCCGACAAGGAGCACGGGCCCGCATTCGAACTTGAAATTGAGAACGGCGAGCCTCTCCCGATTATCCCTCCCAAAACCCTGAGCCTCGAGGACGTGGAGATATACATTAAAGAGGAGGACATCGGGCTGGGGGAGGTGCTGCTCTCCCCTGTGGACACATTCCTGCCGGCCTGTCGGACCAGTCCCGGCAGCCAGAAGAGGGTCTCTCACTACCAGGAGATTCCCGACCCCGGGTCCCCCACCCTCCCGACGCGCATTCTCTCGGAAGACGAGTTCTACGAGGAGGTCACGGGGCGGCACCGCGCCTCCTCCGTCCCGCACTCCCACTCCACGGCGGAGCCGGTTAAAACTACGCTAGAAATTAGACACTCCGCGGAACATATACAGCGGAAAAAGATTGTAATCGACCAAAACTTAACTCCCCTGCCTCCCATCCCTGTTAACACTGAGATTCAAACCATGGATGAGGACCTGTCTCAGTACGAATCTCTTGAAGCCGTTTTGGGAGCTCGAGCACCAAATATATTTCCGGATAAAGTTCATGCGATAAATAATAACCCTCTCCCACCTCCTCCAGTCGACCTCAGGACTCAGTACATTGAGGCTCTCCTGGCCTCTGTCTCCATTCTGTTACAGGGCACGAATGTATCCTATTCACTCTTTACGAAAGACAACTCACATCATACCAAGAAGCTAATCAAGTCTATTGAACAGGGACAGCCATTGAGTGTGGACTATAGAACCCCACCCGCTATTCTCGCCAGTCTCATAAGGGTAATTCTGAAAAATGGTAAACTTGGACCGATATTTCCGATTGCGGTAACTGACACTTTGCTTGTTCTTGTTAAGAATGACAAACCACAACCTATTCTACTCGAGATTTACTCTATACAAGGATTATCTAAATTCATACGCGATTTCATATACCTCCTCTACCTGAATTTCAGCGGAATGAATGAGAAGAAAAAGTTAGAATTCATAACAACTTTTTCCACTCTATTTTTTGAAGACACTAGTAAGAAAAATATTGATAACTGTAGACATATTCTGCGGTTTTTGGTTGAACAGTATCCTAACATATTCCAAATTTGATTATGGTTATTTTGTTCCTATTGATGTTCATTTCCTTTCTCTCACTAGCTTTCTACAGTGTTATTTGTATATATATTGTAATGTGGTATCTTTGATGAATAAATAATTTGCTCCGCCCATTTAGAATTACTATAATTAGTCTACCCTCGTAAGGGGACCGTCGTAATTTGTTTGCCTCATCTGTATTATCTAATAACCTAACCGGCAACACAAAGTATAAAAAGGTTAGGGCCCGCTAATCCGAACCCAAGGTTAGGTATGTAGTAGAAATTTTAGTTGGTAAGAAGGTCTTCTGTTAATTAATGAACATTAATGAAATATATTATATTATTTACACGTTTTTTATCCAGCCTGAGATTTGGCAAATAATTAAGGAACTGCTCATCCCTGAGATTATAATTCCTTAATAATTTTTTATAAATTTATAATAAGATTCTTCGATATTTAGTCAATATTATTATCCTCAAATGCAACATTAAACTCATCAAGTACTGTACTAACTACAGTAGAACCTGTTAGTAAGAACACGGTTAATACGAATTTCTCGGATAAGACGACAAACAATTCCACAAAATCAGGTCCCTACAATGGCTATTCAATGGGTATTACTCCGGTTAATACGTATTCCAAATATAGGGAACAAATTTTACCGTGTTGGTGTTCGTATTAACGAGATTCTACTGTATTTAGAGCCAAATAAGGAACCGATAAGGAACATTGAGGCTGAAAATTGACATAACTACAGTCGATTCTGCTTAATTGGACACTTTGTTTTCAGGCGGTTTGTCTTAACGACACATTTTCCACAATGTACTCAGTGGTACTATATACTGTGGAACCCAATTCGTTAGTACGTTCTATCAGATATTACTACTTATTTCATTCCCAGAGGGTTAGTAACTTAGTATTATGCGAGTTCTATTGAATATTTAGTTTGAATTTTCAGGTACGTACAGTTGACCGCTTATAAGGGTCAGTTTTGTTCCAGGGAAGTTTGACCCAATTCTCTAATACCAATATTTCTCTATTAATTAACAAGTTATTTTCTGTCCCCAAGCGAGCATTTATTGTTAATTTTGTTCCTCTAATAGCAAGTTCGCCTATTAGCATGCAAATTTCGTACGAAATGCGATTTGCTATTAGGCGAGTAGCACACAGTATGTGCTTATTTTCTCGTAATTTGTAGAATTAATCGCTGTTACTTAAATTGTGAATCTACATTCCTTATATAGTTTCTCTATAATGACTCTAATTATGTCTCCTAATAGAACGAATGCGTTAAAGAACGAATGCGTTAATTCAATTGATTACTTGAAGGGATAGATAGAACCTACATTAGGATAAACAGTGCGCTGATGATAAGTCCTTATTGGAATCCCTTATTTAGAAACATTAAACTGCTATAATATTGTTGCTATGGTATCCTTGGATGGTTTAGTCGCTGATAGGCGCCATTATGATAGCTAGAAGCAAATAAGTACTTGGGTGCTGCTGTTGGATATAATTGTATTTTAAAATTGTTTGAGTAGATTGCAAATTTGTAACAATTGTAAATATCAGTTTTTTTGAAATTACAAATGGTTAAATTAACTTTGTATCTGCATTAGTTATAAATACAGTGTGTTCTCGTGTCATTTCTACTCCGCTATTTATTGACATTTAATAGCCTACACATCGCATCTGATTAGAACATATGTCAGTTTGTATGTGGCTTTTGTTTCTGATCGATTTCCTTGCGCGGAAATGGAAAATTGTATTGTTTCAACAGGGAATCAATTTCTAGAAGTTTTAGATAATTTACTTATCTTTACCAAAAGTTACTATTTATAGACAAAATTAGTTTGTAGTTCTTCATTCCCAATAACATAGGGCTTGATATTTATACAATTCAATTCTCTATCTATACCTTATCACAGGGTATTACTTGAATTGAGTTAGCTACTAAATTTATTCATGTTTGTCGCCTCAGAAAATCTATTGCATATTAGGTTTACTTACGTAAAGATTTCATTCTGATTTCTTATTAGGAACCAATGCAATCTATATTTTCGCATGCATTCATAATCTTTTGATTTTACAACGATTACATACTTTCCAAGGCCTAAGAAAATATTGCAATTTATCTCCAGAGATCTTAGTAATAATAATTTAATTTTCACAAAAAGCGAATCCTTCATGAATTAATTGCATACAATTGAATTAGTCTTAGCCGAGTAGACTGACAGCTCAATGACTAACCGTGAGGTCACGCTAACGAAGGCCAAACTGGCTGAGCAAGTGGAGAGGTATGACGAGATGGTGACTGCGATGAAGGAGCTGGCAGAGAAGTCGAATGAGCAGGAGCTGAGCGAGGAGGAGAGGAACCTCCTCTCCGTCGCTTACAAGAACGTGATCGGGACCAGGAGAGCTTCCTGTCGCATTCTCAACTCGATTGAGAACAAAGAGAGCAAGTTTGAGGACAAGGTACACCTAACTATGTTGTAATATTCCTTATAAATATGTGTTATACCCTCTAATAGGATGCTCTCTAAGGCATTTGGCTGCGGGCTGATTTGTATCGGTCAACACCTTTTCAATATAAAACCCCGCTTAGCAATGATGAATTTTTGATGTAAAGAAAGATCTGAAATATACATTAGAAAAGGTGTTAGCCGATATAAGTAATCCTTTCGCTACTCATACATGTGAATGGCACCGTTCTGAGTAAATATGCAATTATAGTAGGACCTCGTTAGTACGAACACCAGGGGACAGTCAAAATTTGTTCGTATTAACCGCAATTTCGTATAAACCCTATTCGTACTAACGAGGTTCATTGTATTTTATCTGTCAAGAAAAGCAACAAATCATGTATAATATTCTAAGAAATACCCTATCTAATGCAGCTCATTACAATTCGCTTTATTTCAGTTACACAATATGATTTGTGTACATGTATTACCCGTGATATTACAGGTGGAGATGATACAGAACTACAAAAGCAGAGTGCAGGCTGAAATGAAAGACATCTGTGACGAAATTCTGTCTCTCCTGGACAAGCACCTGATCCCTCACTCTAACTCCAACGACACCAAGGTGTTCTACCACAAGATGAAGGGGGACTACTACCGCTACCTGGCCGAGTTCTCCAAGCAGAGCCAGAAGGAGCAGGTCAGCGAGAGCGCGCGCGAGGCCTACCAAGAGGCGGTTAAGATCGCCAACACCGAGCTGGAGAAAACCGACCCCATTCGTTTGGGCCTGGCGCTCAACTTCTCCGTGTTCTACTACGAGATCCTCAACCGACCCAAGGAGGCCTGCACGCTGGCCAGAAACGCGTTCGAAGACGCGATGAGTGAGCTCGACAACGTTAAGGACGACAAGTACAAGGACGCGACCTTGATAATGCAGCTGCTCCGCGACAACCTGACCCTCTGGGCCGACGACACAGGGGCCGTAGAGCCCGAGGGGGAGGAGGCGCCAGCCGAGCCCAAGCCCCCAGAAGGAGAGAGCCAAGACTAAATAGCGGATATTTCTGTTAGTATGTACTCCTATACATAGACACTTAGAATCTCTACCTCAATCATTTACTACAATAGGACATTAGACTCTAGTAGAGCAAGTGTTTCTTTTCATACTTTCACTTATAATTATAGCGTGCTGATACGCTCTGTACTAGCAGTTAGCCTATACTGATCACAGATAGTATTATGTACTGTACGTACTCAATTGTAGATGTTTGTTATCTAACCTCCTTATATTATTATTATTGTTTATCTTTTTGTTTGTATTACGTACCTCGGGCATTAGTGGATACACAGTTCAATTCGACTGGGTGACAAATGCAAATTGACACCAGGATTACAAAATCGCGCTATCCAAAATTCGCATTAACTGATGATTAAAATGGAGTTTGCCTATTAGCAATATTTGTTCTATTTAAAAGTTATTTCCATCCTCAAACGAGCATTTAATTTTTTGTTCCTCTAATGGGAAGTTTGCCAATTAGCAAGCAAAACGCTGCACAAACCCCACTGTAGTTTGATGGAAACCGATAGTGTACAACTGACATATTATTCAAATTTCGTATTAGCTGTGTTCAGGCTTTGATCTAGACAGAAAATTTTGCGCGGCTAGATTAAGTTTGAGCTCACACGCGCCTAAAATACTTAATTTGTATTACGTCAATGGGAGCATCTCTCGATTTTCGCGCGTCTAGAACGCCTAGATGAAACCCTGACTGTGTTGACTGATGTAAATGTGGCTTCAGTTAAAACTCCTTAAAATAGGTACAAGGTTGAACTTTGAAGGTCCCTGGTATAGTTACACAGTAGTCACTCGTTACTACGAACACGGGTAGTACGTAGCTCTAGTTTAATAGTGAGTCCAAGTTTCACAAATACAATAAATAAATATAAATACATAGTTTATATAAACTCCGAATAAACAGGTCCCGGTGTACTTACTAACGACTAACGAGTATACTGTAGTTATCTCGTGGTTGTATTTGCTGATACAGTCAGTTGTTATACAGTATACTCTGCTTAATTGGGACACCGGTTAATCGGGACAACTCCCCAAGAACCAAATCTCTTCCAAGAAGCTAAACTAGAAAAATTCAGTTAATCGGGACAAACTCAACAAATTCAGTTCAAAATTGGTGCTCGTTCAATATAAAATTAATATTGATCAGAACAAATTCTAATAATCTTGATCAATTCTGATAAAAGTATAACAAAATATTTCAATATGGTCTATTGTCTTATTAATTTTCGTAAAATCGCAATTTACCAGAGATTATGACCTTGTGGTTTACGGATAGTTCCAACTTCAAACGGTCCACAAAATATATTAAGGTTCATACTATATGACAGGGTTTTTTTTTATGTTGAGAGTGAGACCTTGGTGTAACTCAACACTGCAGCGGCCGCGGCCGACCCATAATCGTGGTGTAACCCAAAAAAATCTGGGCGCAAAATTTACACCAAGATCTTTATCCTAACGATAGGATTTCTGTATTGTCTGTATTAACAGATATGAAATGTATATAATGCAGACACAAATAATTATTCTTGCTCAGGTTAATCATGACTGGTTGACAAACAAGATGTACTCCACAGGATGAGGATCAAACTTGGCCTAAACTAAATTAATGCACATACTACATTGGTATCAGGGAATTTTATCCAGGAGCGAGAGGCTCCTTTTGGAGCATGTTTTTTGGAAAAATTTAATTTAGGAGCGCGAAAATTTGGAATCCTCTACTATACCGTAACATTAATTTGTGATTTAGGCGTATGAAAATTGGGTCAGACCAAGATTAGGAGCGTATTTACAATGGCTGTATAATACACTGAAATTTGGTATCCAAAAGTTTAAATTATTTTTGTGTTACTGAGATACACCCACATTCCCATTTGTGCCACAAGTGGCAAGTTGCAGGGACACTCATGCCACTTCATGGCTATCGTATAATGCGCAAGGACACTGGGGTTTATGCGCATGCGCACTGGACTTTTTACTATAAGATCGAATGATTATAATCTAAGCTGCCAGTGGAAAATGATTGTAATCGTTAGAAATTGTGCACTTAGTCTTAGAGTAATTAGACTATGTAGTACAGTCGAACCTCCCCAACCCGGGCAGCCTCGTCCGGGGGGTGCCCGGATCTTAGAATTTGCCCGGATCTCGGAAATAATCATAATTTCTATTGTATAATCAACTAGTGTTTATGTTCTGATGTCTCAATATCTGTTGTCTGACCTGATACGCACCTCCGACATGAATCGTATATAAAGTAGCGAGATTACCATATGGCCAAATCCATCGATTGTAAAATAACAATATTATATTGATGAGTGAGTTGTTGTCTTGGTTTAACTTGCAAATGGTAATATGCTTTTAATCTACTCTGGTTTAATTAATCGGGGTTTACTGTATTATGAATAAGTAAGTATCTTTACAAACCTATAATATCTTAAGCATAGTAAGGCTGTCGGTCGAATGACGGAGTCCGCCCCCCTGCCCCCCAGCTCCGAGGTCTCCACCCTCAGACAGAGTCTGCACAAGCACGAGATACAGCGCAACTCCGACGAATACAGGATGACCATTCAGAAGGTGGTGGCTAGCATGACACAGGGCATTGACGTCTCTTCTCTCTTCGGAGAGATGGTTAAAGCCAGCGCCACGCAGGACGTGCGTCAGAAGAAGCTGGTCTACCTCTACATATGTCGGTACGCAGACGAGAACCAGGAGCTCAGTCTGATGGCTATCAACACGCTACAGAAAGACATGAGTGACCAGAACCCGACCGTGAGAGGGCTGGCTCTCCGGAGTCTCTGTTCCCTCAAGCTGAGCGGTCTGCCCGAGTTCGCGCGGGCCCCTCTCAAAGCCGGTCTGATGGACAAGAGCGCGTACGTGCGGCGCGTAGCCGTGTTAAGTGCCGCGAAACTGTACCGACACTATCCGCAGCTGGTCCAGGAGCTGAACATGGCTAGCTTCCTGTACTCCTCCCTCAAGGACAAGGACCCTCAGGTCGTGGTTAACTCCATCTGCGCGCTGAATGAGATCCTGGCCAGCGAGGGTGGGGCTGTCATCAACAAGAACATAGCTGCCTACCTGCTGCACCGCTTCAACGAGTTCTCCGAGTGGGGCCAGGCCGTGGTGCTGGAGGCCCTGACCAGGTATAAGGTGCAGGACGAAGCGGAGCTGATGGACCTGCTCAACCGACTGGACTCACATCTGGAGACGCAGAACACGGGCGTGCTGATGGCAGCCATAAAGCTGTTCCTTTCTGCGATCGAGAGCGCGCCCCAGCTGCAGGCAGACGCGGCTGTGCGGATAAGACCGCTCCTCTTGAACATAGTCTCCTCCTCCTGTCCGGAGATCTGCTACTCGGCGCTGGCACACATTGAGGTTCTCCTGGACAAGCTGCCCTCGCTGGGGCTGCAGCAGAGCCATAAGTCGTTCTACTGCCGCTACTCAGACCCCGCATACGTCAAGGTCAAGAAGGTGGAGATCCTAGCGCGACTCGTGTCGGACAGGAACATGCGGGAGATAATCAACGAGCTGAGCGAGGCGGCCCTGGACAGCAACACGGAGGTTGGCAGGCGGGCCATTAACGCTATTAAGACGATTGCTCTGATACACTCCAATGCAGTGGAGCTGTGTCTGATTAAGTTCGGAGAGCTCCTGACGATAGAGCGGCCGCACATCATAACGGTGCTGCTGGTCTCCAGCACCACTCTGGTTAGGAAGTACCCGGACACGGCCGGCGTGTTCGTGAGCCAGATCCCAGAGCTGGTGCGGCACGTGGAGGCGAGTGTGGAGGGGCGCGCCTGTCTGGTCTGGCTGCTGGGAGAGTTCGGGAGGTCCCTCCCCGAGTCTCCGTACATTCTCGAGGAGTACATAAACACAATCTCTCAAGAGACAGACCCCGGCTTCAAGCTGAACTTGCTAGCCGCAGCAATGAAGCTGTTCCTCAACGGGCGCGCCCCCGAGATGCAGCTCTCCCTCGGGAGACTCCTCGCCTACTGCGTAGAGGAGGAGATGGACATGGACGTGCACGACCGAGGGCTGCTCTACTACCGGATGCTCAGGGAGAACGTGTACGAGGCTCAGAAGATATTCTCAAAGCCCGCCCACTCAGCTGACATGTCCTTTGACCTCCCCACGGAGCAGCAGCTGGAGTTCAACTCAGAGTTCAACTCTCTATCCGTGATATACGCCCGTCCCGCTAGCCACTTCATAACACAGCTCCCGCCCTACGTCATCCTGCCCTACCGACCGTCGGACAACCCTCTGGACGAGCTGCCCGCCAGACACCTCGTCTCGGACCTCTCCGCCTCTCCCGAGCTGGCCACGCCCCCTGTGGAGGAGGCTCCGCTCCTGGACATCGGGCTGGACCCCGAGCCCGCCCCCCCTCCGACAGAGGCCCCCTCTGACGTGTTCGATCAGCTGTTAGTCACCCCTGTCCCGACCTCCGCTGCCGAACAGCTGATCCAGCTGCTGCCGGAGGCTAAGCTGCCCTCAAGCGAGTTCGAGCGTTTGTGGAAGAACATCGCGACTCAACAGGTGGTTGAGTTCAAGTTGGCAGTGCTGCCTACCCCGAAGGAGCTGAAGAGAACCGCGCAGAGCTTCAACATAACGCTGATGGCCTGGAGCCCGCCTCAGATCCACCCAATGAAGTGCTTTCTCTACGCGCAGCACGTCGGGGGCAGCTGGCTGCTCATACAGACCCTCATCTCTGCTGACGGAGATCTCAAGGGAATGATTAAGGTGCAAGAAAGCGCGCTTTCTGACGCTTTTATGACACATTTTAAGAATTCTTTCATTGGGTCCTGGATGCCACCAGATGTATAACTAGTATGCTTGTATCATATACTGTAAATTAGCTATTAATTACACTTACGGTATATTACACCTCTCAAGTTTTCTATAGAATTATGGCGGTCACTCTCAGTATGGTTCCTTATGTAGGCAAATCTCTTAGCGAAACTAAGCGTATTCGTTTCAATTAGGATTACACACTTATATCAGTTTTCGTAAAACATATTTATCTGTTCAAGAAATTGCATATTTATTATAAATATTGATCTCACAATCTAGAATATATTCCTATTGAACACAATAATATACAATCGAGCCATAAATCGTATGAAATATTTCTTCTGGGGGGGACCAAAGTGTAAACCCGGACAAAAATTTATAAATTTTTGGTCCTGGTTAAAATTTGGTCCGGCTGGACCAAATATATTACTGAAATATTTGGTACGGGGGGGCCAAAATGTAAACCCGGACCAACAATGTCTGAAATCGACCACCCCTTGCTTGTCCCAATGTTGTTGCATAAATTAGTTGTTTGGCTGATCCCAAAAATTTTGGCTGATCCCAGCAATTGCAATGTATTAAACATTTACACTCTAGTCTATTTAATTTCATAAGATTTCGAGACAAGATGAATTGAATCACAAAGAATAAATTCATAAGATCATCACTAATTTCCTTTGCAGATAATTTAAAGCCCTTTAGTAATAATAGATAATAACAATAAAATAAAGGAATGCTATTTATAATCGACGAAAAGGTTAACTATCAAAAAGTACGGTTATTGATTTTAAACCTGCAGATGATGATTCATTGAAGTATAATTCCTTCTGCTACTTAATTTTACAAACTACTTTCGACTTCGCTTAATCGGGTCACTTTGGTCCGAGGGTAGTTTGCCCCAACTAACCGAAAATGTTGCATTCCAGCCAAACTTGAATTCCGTTCCATATTCCTGTGAAATGCTGAACCATTTAAGCTGAGAACACAATTATCAGTGGCCCAATTAAGTGGAATACGCGAAATGTATCAAGTTTCTTTTATTTAAAATAGATTACAACAATTAAAACCAGCCGTAATATCCTAAGTTCCAACTACTTTCGGCTATCCTAATAATGTCACACCTCTCTACTGTTGGTAACTTCTTCAAGGCAGCTACTGCCATTAATACAAATGCTTTCTCCACATTGATATCCTCTTTAGCACTTGTCTCAATGAATGGAATGTTCAAGCTATCAGCAAACTCCTTTCTTGTTGAAACATCAACAGCTCTCTTAGTCTCTAAGTCACACTTGTTACACAAGTATACACTCGGTTTGCTTACCGGAATACTGAGACACCTTAATTCCGAAATATATCGTTTCCATCTTCCCAAACTTTTCTGTTTTAAGTTTTAAATGCTACCGAATGATGTTCTAAACCCAAAGTTACTGGCAAAGTAGTTTACTAAGTATAGGGTGAAGCCTTTTCAGAAATGGATGCTCTATTGGAATAGTAATTGTCCATTTCTGTCGAATCAACTACGGTTAGCTATGCAAGAGAGAATTTTAATTGGGTATAATAGGCATTTGGTATAATAGTATAACAAAGTGGCTTTTAAAAAAGCCGGTTTGGTATGGTAACAAATAAATTAGGTCTTCTTGGCAGCAGCTTTCTTGGGCGTCTTGGTTTTCCTTCCTGGTGTTTTCTTTACCTTCGCAACAGCCTTGGTTGCAGGTTTGGTGGTTTTAGCCGTCTTTTTTGGACTCTCCTTAGCTTTCGGCTTAGCAGGGGAAGGTTTCTTGGGCGCAGGCTTCTTAGCGATCGGTTTCTTCGCAGAGACGGCTGGCTTCTTCGCGGCGGCAGGTTTGCGGATAGTTGCTGCGATTGGTTTCTTCGCGGCGGTCTTAGTTGGAGATTTTGGTTTAGTTTTCTTCTTGCTCGTCTCAGTCTGCGAGGCACCAAGTTTGAACGAGCCACCTAGGCCAACACCTTTCACCTTTTCTAGCGAACCATCTACTAAAAGTCGTTTGAGACAAAGCTTGGTGTGCGTTTCGTAATTATTTGGATTGACTTTATACTTTGCACTTATTTCTTGTACGATCGTGCGAAGAGACTGCCCTTTTCGATCTTTAGATTTTGCTTTCAACGATTTCATTACACTTATGACCATTTCCTTGAAGGAAGGATGAGCCGGTGATGCAACTACTTTCTTTGGAACTTTCGTTTGAGTGGTCATTCGTCTAAGTTGAGATATTATGTGGTTTGAATGTATGACAATGGGTTCAGTAAACATGCTTGTTGCATTTATATAGTATAAGCAATGTCGCCTCGGAGGATATTATTCTTACTCAAAGTTTGTATTCAAATAGTTGATTATATTTATTTTGTGTCTCTGCCACTTACTCTTTCACCTCTTTCTTTCCGGTAAATGAGTCAATATCAATTTCAATCATTGTTATAACTTGACCATTGTCTGCTACATGTAAATCGATAGTCATGGAAGAGGCAACTGACTGTGAGAGAGAGCATACACATTTTAATAATGATTTCTTAAAATAAAATAAGTCAACTAACATTTTAGCACGCCTCCAAATAAAGTTTTCAGTGAGTATGTACCGGAAACTTGGAACTAAAAGATAAATTATGACTATTAGCCTCCCCTCTTATGCAGCATGCTAGAAATTTCAATAGTGGAATGTAAAAAAAAGAGCTTTGAATGATGAAGAGTGTAAATTCTTGGGGAGAAGATTGAAATTTTTTGTTTCGAATATTTTGTTGTTGAAGCATATATTTATATATTGACACAAGGGCGGCGGTATGGGGGACTGGGGGTGCTATTTTCCCCCAGAAAAATTGAAAAATTAACGATAGCTAAGCAATTAAGTTTCCTGATATTTGTATGAAATTTCACTACACAAACTGAAGCCCATATGTTGCTCGATGTTATAAATTTTAATACAGAGGCATCGGAAGCTCTTAGAGATTGGGACAGCCACTGTCAATAGGAAATGCAAATTGGGGCGCTTACCCACTTTATTAGCCATGGAAATTAGAGCTAACACTGTTTCTGTAAATATTGGGACGACCGGTGCTATGTAATATTAGCGGTGTCTTCCTATTAGTCTATTGTACTCTTTATAATACGTACTATCAGCAATTTCATTAATAAAAAAATTACAAAATTTGCGTATATTCTATGTTAATTAGCGTTTAAGTGACATCTGAGTTTATAAATGTCAAGACCGCCAGACCCCAAATAGGTCATTCGTTTCAAAACCAATTATGAGCCCGCCAATAAAAAATTATTTGTAACTAAACGCTCATGTTTTTGTTTCCCCTTGAGTACCACAAAAGTTTAATCTGATGTTATGTATCAATTTGACAGTTTTAAGTCTAACGATCCCTTCGGTTTCGGTCGCTTTGAAACAGATCGGTGCTAGGCACCTCAAGTTAACAGCCGCTATGCGGCCTTACTCCTCACCCTTTCCACAAGGAGGATGTTATATACGTCCCTTTCTGCCATTTTCATAGTTTAAGTTGTTTCCAATAATACCCGTTGGGCCGTTGAAAGCTAACTTCTAGGTTGATTAAAAATTTCATTAATTTGTTTACCTATTTGTGTAAACAACAAAGACAACAAATTTTCATTTTAGAAATTTATGAATGCGAAATTCGTATTCAGCATACTTGTTTACCTAATATACCCGTTGAAAGCAAGCTTCTAGGTTCATTTTGAATTTTCATTAATTTGTTTACCTATTTGTGTAAACAACAACGACAACAAATTTTCATTTTAGAAATTTATGAATGCGAAATTCGTATTCAGCATACTTGTTTACCTAATATACCCGTTGAAAGCAAGCTTCTAGGTTCATTTTGAATTTTCATTAATTTGTTTACCTATTTGTGTAAACAACAACGACAACAAATTTTCATTTTAGAAATTTATGAATGCGAAATTCGTATTCAGCATACTTGTTTACCTAATATACCCGTTGAAAGCAAGCTTCTAGGTTCATTTTGAATTTTCATTAATTTGTTTACTTATTTTTGTAAACAACAACAATGAATATTCATATTCTAATTTTTAATGCGAAATTCCTAATCAGCATACTGTTTACCAATTATAACATTAGGAAGTTAGCTTCTATATCTCCATTATAAATGCGGTTTCTATACCCAATCACTTTATTACAATATGGACAAAGACACAAACACACAAACAATCGAATTTTAATAATTTAGATTACAATTACAATAATAGTATGTAGTAATACTGTAAATATTACATTTTAATTTTTTGTAGAAAATGTTACAACTTTTTACCATACAAATAATATCTTAATCGGGCCTAAGGGATAATTCTATTTATATAATTGTTGTTCTCTGTTAAGATAATATTTAAAATTAGGAATTATAAATCATGATCAGAGCATTGGACAAGCGAACACTGAGTATCCCTTAATTTAAAACGTAGTGTTCGCGTAATAGCAAGTCACATTTTGCGCGAAATTTGTTTGCTAATAGGCGAACTTGCTATTAAGGGAACAAAATTAACATTAAAGGCTCGCTTGTGGACTCAAAATAATTTGCTAATATAGCAATATTATTGCTGTTAGAGCAATTGCTATCAGGCGAACACCAGTGTAATACCATGTTGGTTAAACACAGGAAAATAAGAAGATTAATTCAGACTTTATGTTAATAGTTGTTAACTATCAAGCTATATTCCGTGTAGTTCAGGGGTTCCAACCTTTCATTTGAGTTAACTTAAAATTTATGTAGTCATAAGGGGTCTGTAACTTAACTTGGATTAATAAACACGATTTCAAATTTACATAATTCTAATATTATGAATATATATTGTTGTTTCCAAATAGGTAAAGAAATTACAGAATATTCAAAATTTAAAGGGAATATCACAATTAACATTTTGTACATTCACTTGATATATGATCAGGCCCCGTATAGTTCATTTTTCCAACCGAGAAATAGGTAATTCTTTTTGTTCTTGGCTTCAAGCAAAATATATTAATTTTATCAATAATTCTCAGAAACTGTTTGTAGAAATTTGGAGGACACTCGTGTGTGTTAGAATATTTGCTCATTTAATTATTAACTATGTCGTCATCAAATAATGAGATAATGATAATGAGATGCCGCCCGCCCGCATCCTTAGATAGATTGTCATTAACACTGGCCTAATGCATATGCTGAATTTACACGAATTTACTATTGTCTACAGTCGACAAACGTTAATTCGAATACTACCTGTTAAAAGTTAATTCGAATACTACCTGTTAATTCCAACTTTCACTAATTCGAACAAATTTATTTTGCCTTTGAGTGTTCGAATTAACGGATGTTGACTGCAGAGACGGAACCGGTCGGGTCGGGTCGGGTACCGGTCGGAATTTTGACCGGCCGGTCGAACCCTGACCGGCCGGTCGAGATCTCTATATGATCTATTCGATATCATAATATCATAATTTGTTTTCTATTATTTATAAATTATTGCTAGCTATGATTGACCGGTCGACCGGCCGGTCGGGTCGGGTCATGAAAATCCCGACCGGTTCCATCTCTGGTTGACTGTGTCTACAAAATGTTATAAAATCGAGACCGAATGGTTTGTACAGTGGATGAAGGTTATAACTTATAAGAACATCGTCGGGAACTGCTTATAATGTTCTTATAACCGGCATAAATTATACAGGCTATATGGCAACCGTTTTTGCTATATTTGCTATATGGCAAATTGCTTTACACCTATTATCTATTTTAAGCAGTTAATTACTAGTTCTCAGAAATGATAGTAAAACAAAGACGCCTTAATTTTGTCCCTTTTACTTACTCTTTTAAGTCCAGACTTCCTTTACTTGCCATATTATTTTCCTCAGTAGCAAGTAATAAATTAAGGCGAATTAAGCCCTGCTGCAGGTACAGATGATATAGCGATACGTCGTATTCCGTATAGACGTTCGTCCAATTTTTATCTTGAATGTTGTTTAAGAAAGTTATTCGCAGCAATATGTACTGCCAGACAATCAATCGAAGTGCACGTTGTACTAAAAGATTGGATATGTCACTCAGGTAATAATGACTAAGAAATTTTAGATGATCATGGTTAGCGAGCGAAGGCTCAATTCGGGGATTCCAAATGGAAAAATACTATCGATTCCACTTAATTGGAGGGGTCCATTTAATAAACTTGTCTCAATTAACTGGTGTCCCAATTAAAAAAGATGCCTACTATTATAAAAATCCATCAAATTAAATCGTGGTAAGTAAATATTAAATTAAAGGAAAGTGTTAAGTTTAAACTTTTAGCCTATATAAATGCATACAGATTACATTGGTTTACGCGAATCAGGATAATAAAAACAAATTTCGACAGTCAAGACTCTTAACAGAAGCATCTATAGCTCTTTTCCTTTGTAGAACTTTCTGCTATGATAATATTGTCACACTTCTCTATCTCTCTTGTTGGTAACTTCTTCAAGGCAGCTACTGCCATTAATACAAAGGCTTTCTCCACATTGATATCCTCTTTAGCACTTGTCTCAATGAATGGAATGTTCAAGCTATCAGCAAACTCCTTTCCTGTTGAAACATCAACAGCTCTCTCACTCTCTAAGTCACACTTGTTACCCACAAGTATAAAGTCGGTTTGCATGCCTGAATAATGACATACTTCTTTGTACCAACGCTTTTTTAGACTCTCAAATGATAGTCTGTTTGTGATGTCATATACTAACATTATTCCGTTTGCTCTACCATAGATAGAATGAATTATTAATGTTTTGTACATCGAAGCACGCGTTTCCCAGACTAATATTTTCAGTAGTTTACCATCAATTGTAATAGTTGTTACCAAAAAATCAGGGCTTATGCCTATTGTAAAGGGAGGTGGCATTTCCTTGTGTTTGAAGACGTTAGAAAGACTTCTTTTCCCGACAGAAACATCTCCAATTGGAAAAATATCAACTTTTTGGTAGCTCTCTGCGTTCATTTTTAAAAATTTAAATTATTGGGAAATAAATTTAGATTTATTCCTTTAAGTTAAATTTATACAACACTAATAATACTAAGTTAGTTGATAACTACTATCAAATTACTGGTGTGCTAATTACAAATGGTTGGTAAATCGATCCATAGCCATGATCGATCCTAAATTTTATTGTACAGACTCTCTCGCATATTAATGGAAAAATAACTACATTCTATCGCAAATTATATTACACGAGTCCTTCGGTCTCGTCGCTTTGCGACAGATCGGTACTACGCACCTCAAGTTAACAGCCGCTGTGCGGCCTTACTCCTCACATTTTCTACCATGAAAATGGTAGAAAGGGACGTTATAATTTTGAATTTTTCATTAATTTGTTTACCTATTTGTGTAAACAACAACAACAACAACTATTCATATTTGAATTTTATAAATGCGAAATTCGTGTTCAGCATACTTGTTTACCTATAATACCTGTTGAAAGCAAACTTCTAGGTTGATTTTGAATTTTCATTAATTTGTTTACCTATTTGTGTCAACAACAACAACAAATCTTCATATTATAAATTTATAAATGCGAAATTCGAAATCAGGTTACTTGTTTACCTATTATAACATTTGTTTACCAATTATATCATTTGAAAGTTAGTTTATATCTCATATATAAATGCGGTTTCTATTCCCCCATCACTTTAATACAATCCGGACAAACAAACACACAAAAACAGAAACACACAAACACACAACAATCGAGATTTAATAATACGAGCCCTTCGGTCTCGGTCGCTTCGCGACGGATCACTCTCTCACAAAAGTCGCTTCGCGACTTTTGTTCGTTCGTGTTAGGCACTACGCGATACAATTATCGGCCGCTTCGCGGCCTTTCCCTCCCCAAAAGCAATCACATTAATAATGAGTTTTAGTAGCTCAATAAATTTCAGTTGCACGATAAGAAAGCTCGAATCAAAATAATACTAAAAGAAAAACAGGCAATAGAATAGACTAATGATTGATTGGTTAAATGAATTTTTTTCAATCAATCAAATTGGAGCCTCAGAATATATTTCTATTATGCACAATCTATTTATACTAATTGAATAAGTTAGTAATCCATACTAACAAACCCTCGAATTTAATTGGCTAACATATTTTGTCACCTTTAAATGTGAATATTTCTCTTCAAAAACCAATAGATCGTTGTCGCAGTACAAAATTACCCCTGTATACAAATTTTCAGCTTTCTGGGACTCGTAGTCTTTCCAAATCAATTCTGGACAAACACACACACACACACACACACACAACAATTCCTCTTTTAATATAGAGATAGATAGATAGATAGATTTACATTAGATCCATGTTATCTAAGAGTATTTATAAACGAGTCGCAAGACAAGTTTAAGAACACTACAATAATGTTTAAGTGTACCTTATGCTATATTTAAATACAACCGGAATTTTGGAAGAGGAATATCCTCGAAATTATGTTTGGCCCGCAGGCCCGAATGCAAGTTGTAAGGTCGCGTGTAGCTTAGACAAGCAGCATGTACAATAGTTATCGGATATAAGAATACCAGTTATAAGAACATTCTACTGGAAAACGGTTGCCATATAGCCTATATTATTTACGCCGGTTATAAGAACATGTCGGTTAAGAGAACATTATATGCAATCCCGACGATGTTCTTATAACCGATATAATAGTCCAGATTATACCCTCGGGTATAAACTGTCCTAGCCTAGATTATACCCGGATATAATCTGTGCTAGGACAGTTATACTCCCTGCCTAGCGTATATTGTGTTATGTACAAAAATGTGGGCGTCTGGTGTAATCTATGTATACATAAATCCCATCATACACGATGCAACTTTGTTACATGCAACATTGCAACATACAAGCTACAACAATTTGCATGAATCTCGAACACTCAACAATTTGCCTGAAATATCGCAAAAACAAATTTGTATGCAACATTCCAAATATACGATGCAACTTTGTTCTACTATCTAATTCTCTTTGTATATAAACAAATATAGGTATGTCCCATCCAAGGGTTTATCTAGGTCCTAGGATTTTCTTGGCCAGCACTTTTTTTATAGAAGTTAAATTTTTATGGCACCCTAAAGGTGTCAGCCATAATACATGATCGATATAATTCAATGATGAGGCATTATCTGAAATAGATAAAATGTGTACGGTACGCTAACAGGGATTTAATCAGAATTTATATGGAACCAAAAAAATACGATTGATTTCCAGACGGCGATTAACATAGGACGGCACCTACCTAATTAAAGCCCTCCCAGTTAAACTCTTGGCAGGGCAACATAAGTAGATAAATAGACAAAGCCATTGAATGGTACTGAGATAGTTACGTATTAACGAGGTTCACCTTTAGAATGTTTACTAATTGCTACGTATACTCTTGTAATTAATTTTTTGATTTCACAATGTAAACTATAATTATTGATAATAATGTCCTTAAATTGCAGATCTGGGATAGACATGGAGAGAGGAGATTTAATTCTTTGAGAACAATTTATTATCGCGTTTGCTACGGAATAATGTTAGTATATGACATCAAAGATACACTCTGTGTGTCTTTTTACATCATGCAGTTGTGTTTGCATAATACCAAGTCGCATTTTAATGGGATTTGCTTGTTAATAGGCGAACTTGCTATTAGAGGAACATAATTAACATTAAATGCTCGCTTGGGGACTTAAAATAACTTGCTAATAGATAAATATATTGCTATTAGAGGAATTGCTATTACGCGAACACCACTGTCTTTGGGGTAATTACTTACTCTAGTAGTATTATATACGTACAGGACTTCGTTTAAGTCAATAAAGGTGAATTGGCGTGTAAAGTAGTTTGGTGGTGGTCGGAAGGTCCAACAGGTGGTAGGATGTCACCTAGTACATTGAGGTCATGTTGGTGAATATATTATTAATATTGATGAACCACGGGTGGCCCGACGAACCGGCTTCTTGAGGCGCTAACTGCGGAGATTGGAATCATTAATATGATTGAAGTCACCTAGAAGCATTACTCCATATGAGGGTGTTTGCTTAGCCTTAGAGTATCATCTAAGCAGTAAATAACATGGTTATTTGTAACAGATTCACATATGTAGAAGAATCCATAATATCCCGACTTCTTCGCTCTCTATCTTATGCAGTCGATAATATATGGGATGGCATTCCTGATATAGGCAAGCACACCTCCACTTATTTTACTTTCTCGATCGCATATCTCACAGAAATATCGAGAAATCTTAGTGATGTCTTCTGGACAGAGCGTTAAGCGCTCCTCATTTTTTTGGAGCGAGCTCCTAACCATAAAAAGGAGCGGCGCTCCTGTTTTAGCTCCTCTGATAAAAAAGGAGTGCTCTCACTTTGCGCTCCTTCATTTCTCGTCCACCAAAATATGTTAAATATACAATAATGTTTATCTAGATAATTAATTATGCTTCGCGCATAAAAACTGCGGAAACCTCATGGTCAGGGTTTCATCTATACCCCCTGAAATTTTTTTGAGAAAAAGGACCCCCCTGAGATTTTTTTATGACCCCCCTTTTAGGGGGGCCCGGGAGGTTTAATTAACTATAGCGAAATGTAAATTACCCCCCCCCCCCCTGACTTCAATTGGACTTCGTTAACCCCCCCCCTGAGGTAAAAGTCTAGATCCATCACTGTTCATGGTAACTTAGTCGCCTAGTGCCTAGTGCGCCGCTCTTTGGAGCGCGCTCCTTTAATAGACATTACTTAATTGATTTCGTTCCATAATAGATAACTAGCAGACTCTCTGGTTACCACGATGCTATGTTAGAGCTAGTACCTGGTTAACCTATGAATAATTAATCCAGGAATTATAGGCTTGTGAGTTAATTGGAATCAAGTTTAATGGAGAGTGGACTATTAAACAAGCAATCAAAGTATAAATAATTATTTAACTGATAAATACCAAATATATTGAAACAAACAAATTAATAATTCAACCTCAGAAATGGCGACACAAATACCAGAACTTTTCCCAGTACCAATCGTAGACCCTGTATCCATACAAATCAACGAATCAATAGACAGGTTGATACTCTCTCTCGAGCAGAGAAGGCACCAGCTGTTGACAGAATTAAGGGACAGACGAGAGGAAATCAGTACCAATCGGGTGGCGCGTCAACAGATGGAACAAGAGATGGCAGAAACTAAAGAATTTCTAGAAAGGCAAATAAAGCATAATAAGCTCCATACAATGCAAACAAGAATGATTAGAGATTTGGAAGCTAAAATGGCAGAAATGCAAGTGGCAGCACCACCTCAAGAAGTGAGCTATCTATGTGACACACGGGAACTAGAGGAACGTATCTCCCGTCTGGGAGAAATTGTACAACTCGAAATTCCTCCCATTCCTCCTGTGCCAGCGATACCCAACTATGCTACATTCCAACAACCCATTCTTGCTGTTGGGAAAGAAGGATCAGCTGCTGGAGAGTTTAGCAGGCCAAGAGGTGTCTCAATCCATACGGAATCTGGACACATTTATGTGGCGGATATGAGCAACAGTCGAGTTCAAATATTCTCAGAGACAGGAGACTATCTCAACCAATTCCGAGATCATAACCTGATACAACCATGGGGCATATTAATCCATCAGGATAACATTTATGTCACAGACAAAAACCAACACGCTATCTTCCTATTCAAGTTGCCAGATCTCACAATGGTAAAGCGAGTAGGGAAGAAAGGATCTGGAAATGAAGAGTTCAATAAACCGGGTCAACTCGACATCTCTCCCAAACAACACCTCTATGTGGCCGATCAAAACAACAACAGGCTTCAATTCCTGACTGCAAATCTTTCTTTCCAAGGCTCGGTAACACACCAAACTATGACAACACCTGTTGATGTTAAATTCACAAACAGTGAAATGTTTGTGTTAAGCTACAACGATAATCCCTGCATACACGTGTTTAGTCACTCAGGAGAGAAGTCCCGCTCCCTAGTTACCAGAGGGTATGGAATGCAACTTAAAGGAGCATTCTTCTTCTGTCTGGACAGTCACAATAATATTGTCATTACCGATGAGTTATCAGACAGAATAATGGTATTCTCTCCTAAAGGAGACCTCCTACACACCATAGGAAATCAAAACATTAACACCCCTTATGGCATAGCGATAATCGGGAGTAAAAAACTCGTTTTCGTAACTGATGCCATGAACTCCAGTCTCCAAATATTTTCCGCTTAACTATTGCCAACTTACTTACTGTTGTGGTCTTATATATCTATTTTATTAAAACTCGATTGTTGTGTGTTTGATTGTTTGTCCGGATTGTATTATCATTTGGGAATTGGGGAAACGCATTGGTAAATGGATATGCTGATTTCGAATTTGTGCATTTATAAAATATAGCATTAATATTTGTTGTTGCCATTTTGACAGAGTATATAAATACTCGTAGTCTTTCCAATTAATGTTGGACAAACACACAAAGAACAATTGTGTTTTTAATATATAGGTATATTTGTTAGTTTCTCACAATGTGAAATCTACTAAATAGCAATTAACCGTTTCGATTTGTTTCGAAAGATAAATTTTTAGCAGATTCACTGAATGCATACTAGTTATTAGTTATACGTATAGAGGAGTAAATTACAGTAAAGTGCTTTTAATATTTATTAGAGTGATATATCACTGATATGTTATCTTTTAAAATTAAGCCATTTATCTTTATTAGTGTACACAGAGAGTATATCTTTGTATCCCAAATGTTTTAGCGAATGAATAAAATGAGTGCAGAGAGCAACCAAATAATTAGGATAGCCCTAGTTAGAGACAGTTTCGTCGGGAAATCAAGTGTCTCTAGTGTCTTTGATCTCAAACGAATTCCATTTCCATTCGCAAAAGGGAGGAGTTTATAACAAAAACTATTACACTTGATAATAGAACACTTAAAACTACAAATCTGGGAAATACTAGCACAAGGAAAGTTATTTCGACTATTCAATAGGAATCCACGTTCTTTTAGACGAGCTCATGGAATAATGTTAGTATATGACATCACAAACAGAGAATCATTTGAGAATCTAAAAGAACGTTGGTACAAAGAAGTATGTCAGTCAGGTAAGCAAACCGAGTGTATACTTGTGGGTAACAAGTGTGACTTAGAGAGTGAGAGAGCTGTTGATGTTTCAACAGGAAAGGAATTTGCTGATAGCTTGAACATTCCATTCATTGAGACAAGTCCTATAATGAAAATCAATGTAGAGAAAGCTTTTGTATTAATGGCAGCAGTTATTTTAAAGAAGCTTAAACCTAATGATAATATTCTGTTAATTAAAAAGAACAGTGTGGGAAATAGTGAAAACTCTAAATGTTACTGTTAATTACTTAATTGGATCTAAATAGAGTATTTTAATAAGATATATTATTTACAATGAAACTCATATAGGAATAATATGTTCCATATCCTCACATGATGTATGGTTTTTTGTATCTTAAGACGGGAATAACTATAGATTAAAATCTAAAACTACAGCTGTGCGGACAACATTTTCTTTTGGTGGTGCTATAATTTTGGAGTTAAGTGGTAGTCGTCGTGCTGCACATTGATAGTGTATTTCACTTTTACATCTTTGTTCATTCTCCAGTGGCGGATTTAGGGGGGGCACAGGGGGCACGCGCCCCCCTTGAAAAATATTGCTATTGTAATATGTGCAAAATTAGGTCCCCCCTTACTATCGCTCGCTCCGGTGCCCCCCCCTCTTACCCAATCCTGGAATCTCCCCTGATCTCTGTTACAGTTTATGTTTCCTGGTTGCAATAAAGCAAGTGTACACAGTACCAAGGCCGTCGAGAGCAGAACCCGGCCCAGGACCGACATGTGTACAGGCCCCTTCCCAAAATTAATAAATATCGTCAATTGAGTGAAATATATGAATTATAGCTTAACAGTAACAACGTGTGAAATTAGAGAAAAATAATTATGCAAAAAGAGATTTAGTTGAATCGTCAATATAATTGTGTTGACGCTGCCCGACCTTGCACAGTACAACCACAAAAATTCAAAGTCCCAAATAATGTGAAATTGCAGGAAATTGGACGTGTCATTAAATAGTGGTCCGTGTTGTTTTTGGTCTCAGGTATTTTTACCCCGGACCAAATATTTCAGATTAGTTGATCCGAGTTTCTAATTTGGCCCACCCGGTGTAAAAGTTTAAAGTTACACCAAATTAAATATTTACTAAAAAATACTCTATTCGTGACCGAAATAATTAACAGCAACATTTAGAGCTGTCTCTATGTCTCAATGAATGGAATGTTCAAGCTATCAGCAAACTCCTTTCCTGTTGAAACATCAACAGCTCTCTCACTCTCTAAGTAACACTTGTTACCCACAAGTATACACTTGGTTTGCATGTCTTCTTTATACCAATATTCTTTTATATTCTCAAATGATTGTCTGTTTGTGATGTCATATACTAACATTATTCCGTTAGCTTGTTTATTAATGCTCGGATGAAGTGGTCTGTTATACCTTTCTCGTGGCAGCGATTCCACGATTATTAGTTTTAGTAATGTACCATCAATTAATTGTAATAGTTCTTATTACAATATCAGATGTGACAGTGAAGATAAGTCGTGAGAATGATTTTTGATTGAAGACATTAGAGAGACTTGATTTGCCTACGGGCCAAAATTGTCTCCAATTAGTATGACAACAATTTTTTGGTAGCTCTCTACACTCATCTTACTAATACAATTAGAATACAAGTTATTGATTATAATTATATTGAGTCTGGTAGGCCGTAGGCCTAGTTTTAAATGAGTATCTAGGTAGTATTTCCTATCACTCTAAAGAAGACTGCTAATTTTAGTTCTCTATGTAGGTCTCATTAGTGAATCTGCTCGAAATATGTTTATATAAATTAATCATTTTTTAATGTCATAAATTTCGCAGCCTCGGGCTATGGCCCTGTTGGCTCCTGAGGTTGGAGTACTTTGCTTTAAAATTATTATTTTAAGGTTACCTATATGCATTATTTAAGCAGCGATTTTCAACCTTTTCAACCGTGGACCCGTATAGCAACTACGTGTATTAAACATTCTATGGACCCCTCCCATTTACCGTAATGCAAATTTTGATATATTGTGAACCCCCTACTGCCGTCCGTGGACCCCAGGTTGGGGGAACCACTGATTTAATACAACTTATTATTCTGAATAAATTAATAGTCAAACAAAATAACAAGAATAGTCATTACATTTAATTCATAAATGGAAATATATAGAAATACTACTAAATATATATGTTATGTCGATTTAGTCAAATGTTGATTTACTAAATCAATATGAATCAACATTCTCTGTCAATGTGGAATGAGGTTAAAAGCTATGCTTAACTGAGTAAGCATGTATCACATAACAAGATAAAAGAACCAGGCTTTAAACAAAGTGTCGTGTATGGTTATTTAAAACGCTCGGCCATTTAAGTGTGGGTTTACAAATTCAACAAATAAAATATGTCGATTTTATAAATTCAACATTTCAGATTATCAATTTTACAAAATCAACTATTAAAATATATTGATTTTACAAAATCGACATTCTGAAAATAGTTGATTTTACAAAATAAACTATTTACAAATTAAAGTTCAGTTTGTATGTTGATTTTACAAAATTGACATTTTGGATGTCGGGTTTGTAAAATCGACATGTTGATTTTGTAAAATCAACATTTGACAAAATCGACATAACATATACACATTCACCCTTTTTTCGGTAACAGTCCACGGGCCTCCATAAAGCGATGCTCCACTCTTGTTTTATCATTTACCAGAACCAATATAGGATATCATGTCAACCTTCCCTTTATCAAACTGCTGTTTTAATGTTCCTTCTCACTTCATCGTGTATTCAAGTCTCTTCTTCGTAAGTATTTCACACAATTCTTTATCAATATACCTTTCATTGCACCGTAAAAGGCAAGGTAAACATCAATAATCATTAGGCAACGAATTCGCAACAAATGTTATTTCAGTCAGCATTGATGACAAGTTCGATCTACTCATCCCTCTGTATTCCAACATACATCCCATTACTTGTTTCAAAGTTTGCACACTTATTTCTGCCTGTCCAATGTCCGTCCCTCTGTGGATGATACAGTGAGTACCTCCTTTTTAAAATCCCATATTTGGCATGGCACCACTCCCCAATCCACATGCCTACCTTCATCCGAAATCAGCACTAGCGGGAAACCGTAACAAGAGATACACTGCAACACTCCACCATCATAGCCACAACGAAACCAAGTACGTGGACTGACATTAACTCCCATCAAGGAATTAGAGTTCTCACCTGAAAATAGTGACAAGAATTTCGAAAAGCAAATTGTCATGTTGAATTTATGCAATAATTTACTGTTTCTGTATGATGAGATAAACTAGCTTTCTCTCATATCTGTAAATAAAAAATGTCTAGCTATTCGCGGCCTTACTAACAGATGATACTATTACGAATAAAACATTAAGAAAGAAAGAAACTAGACACACCTATACAGAAACTAACCTGCTACTTGATCAGGAGATAATTATCTAGGATGGCCCTAAAGGAACAAGCAAAAGCGAACAATTATTTTACGAAAACGTGCTGGATAGCTGTCCGCGAACTGACCTCAACCGAAAGATTCATGATTACAATTGACAATGTAGAAATATAATACTATTGCTAGTCCTGACACATGATTTCCACACCAAAGACTCAGTAGACATTGTTAAAGAGATGTGGACATTTGCCCATCTAACAATGCAGGAATTCAGTCATCTTCCTAATATCAACTTCGTAGCAGACCAGTGTATGTACGCTACACCATTCCTACCATACAGGGGTTGGTATGACTTTACCAAGAAATACTTGCAATTAATTAATAGCCTTTTCAAAACAAATTCCACCTAGCCATTAAACGATTCCTTACCACATCTGTCTCGCTGTATCTCAACGAAGTACTACCCGTGTCCCCTAACGAGTGGATTTGCTCCACACAATCAATACAACAAGTCCAGCGTATTAGACTCTTCTACATTAACACCTCGCATTAGCATAGAACACTTTGCATCTCTAATGAAGCGAACGCAAACTTATCCACTACCCCGTTAGCAGTTACATTTAAATAACCATTTAGAAAGCAAGAGCCTATGATATTAATGTCAGAGCATACATTAATTAACCTCATTAGTAAAGCTGAACGCAGTCAGAAACTCTCATTTGCATAAAGATCTATATTATTAAATCTCGATTGTTGTGTGTTTGTGTGTGTGTGTGTGTGTGTGTGTGTGTGTGTTTGTTTGTTTGTTTGTTTGTTTGTCCGGATTGTATTAAAGTGATGGGGGACTAGAAACCGCATTTATTATTGAGATAGAGACTAAGTTCCAAATGTTATAATAGGTAAACAAGTATGCTGAACACGAATTTCGCGTTTATAAATTTATCATATTAATATTTGTTGTTGTTGTTGTTTACACAAAATAGGTAAACAAATTAATGAAAATTCAAAATCAACCTTGAAGTTAGCTTTCAACGGGTATTATAGGTAAACAAGTATGCTGAACACGATTTTCGCGGTTAAAAATTTATAATATTAATATTTGTTGTTGTTGTTTACACAAAATAGGTAAACAAATTAATGAAAATTGAAAATCAACCTAGAAGTTAGCTTTCAACGGGTATTATAAGTAAACAAGTATGCTGAACACGATTTTCGCGGTCAAAAATTTATAATATGAATATTTGTTGTTGTTGTTTACACAAAATAGGTAAACAAATTAATGAAAATTCAAAATCAACCTAGAAGTTAGCTTTCAACGGGTATTATAGGTAAACAAGTATGCTGAACACGATTTTCGCGGTTAAAAATTTATAATATGAATATTTGTTGTTGTTGTTTACACAAAATAGGTAAACAAATTAATGAGAATTCAGAATCAACCTAGAAGTTAGCTTTCAACGGGTATTATAGGTAAACAAGTATGCTGAACACGATTTTCGCGGTTAAAAATTTATAATATGAATATTTGTTGTTGTTGTTTACACAAAATAGGTAAACAAATTAATGAAAATTCAAAATCAACCTAGAAGTTAGCTTTCAACGGGTATTATAGGTAAACAAGTATGCTGAACACGATTTTCGCGGTTAAAAATTTATAATATGAATATTTGTTGTTGTTGTTTACACAAAATAGGTAAACAAATTAATGAAAATTCAAAATCAACCTAGAAGTTAGCTTTCAATGGGTATTATAAGTAAACAAGTGTGCTGGACACGAATTTCGCATTTATAAAATTATAATATGAGTATTTGTTGTTGTTGTTGTTTACACAAATAGGTAAACAAATTTATGAAAATTCTAAATCATAACGTCCCTTTCTACCATTTCTATGGTAGAAAATGTGAGGAGTAAGGCCGCACAGCGGCCGTTAACTTGAGGTGCGTAGCACCGATCTGTCGCAAAGCGACCGAGACCGAAGGGCTCGTATTAATTAAAGTTTAAAATATAGGATTTTACAAATATCGATTTGTTTACTTCTCCTTCAATCAGCTATTAATTAAAACCCCCAATATCTTGGTTTGTTTCATCACATACAATTCAATCTTGATTTTTTAACAAAAATTCCAAAATTTGTCTGAGGGTCAGCCACATCCTATTAATTTATAAATGTAATAATTTGCATTGAAACACTATCTTTTGGAATACGTTAATATTTTGTTAGAAATAACGAATTATTTTATCAAAAAGGATTTTATAAAATACTCATCGGAAACACTGATCCAAGTTCATCCAACGACTTCAAAGAACAAGTGTATCACTCGATCAATTTATCTGAAATATATATTTACTTATCCTAAAGTAGGGGTTCAACCTTTCTTCCTCGCGGCCCAACAAATTAATCGATAAAAGAGGTATTGAAAAATAAATTTATATCCATTCGATAGAGAATTTAATTCTACACCCTTTCACAGTGCACGAATTTTAAATTGGGTTTCGTTTGTGCCACAAGTGAGTAGCAAATTCCCTTTGTTTACTAACACTTCAGTTCAATTGAAAGTGTTAAATCTAATTCTATTGTTTCAACTTGTAATAATTATAGAGAATCCTTATATAGAGCTGAGCTCTAGTAGAGTTCAGATTTTTTTTCCCATGCTAAAAGCCCAGGCTTGCTTTCTAAAGTCAATTTCAAACTCTGGGAAAAAACTGATCTTTCCCATGAATAAATACACATAGGGATACTGAAAAACTGAACTCTACTAGAGCTGAGCTCTATATAAGTTATTTGATAATTATATTGATTCAACTTATGAGATCGAGTAGGCTTCTATTTTCTAATTGAAAACTAAGAATTTACATAACATAACAACGACAGAATATGTGATTATATTTACTCCTGCGAGAATATTCTTGCACAATGGATACACTGACATATCTAATTCTAATTAATTCGCTCTTTGTTTAAATTATAGAGACCGTTCCAATTAGATTATTGGGGTTATCGAGTGCGCTGAATTCAAATATGATAGTGAAATTAAATTTAAATTAATAATAATTGCAAATAATTGAACTTAATTTATTTTGCTGTACATATTAATATTGTGTTAAATTATTAATAATTTGAATAATTATTTATACTAATTTGCTAAATTTCATTAATCTCAGAAATGACATATAGAAACAAACTTTCAATTTATCAATTGGTCCTTATGCAACGTACCACCTATACAAGTGGGTGTTGACTCCTTGAGGTTACGATGACATCATCAAGAAATTGTGTTTTTACAATTTTGTGAATTATATAATTCAAATGGGTTAGTTGGCGTTGGGTGATTAGCACTGATTACCCAACACGCACTTAAAAAATGCTGATTCATCACCTATTATATTCATGCTAAAACTTGAATATCTCTAAAATGAAGTGAGCAAAATGGAAACTTCCAACACTCTAAGGGTCGTTGCCTTCTGAAACACCTTTTTGAAATAATTTAACACCTTAATAGTGATGATGACTTGGCGAAAAAATCCAAAATTGCAGCCTGTGCCGACAGCATGTTCCTTTGGAGGCACTATCAATTAACGACCACTTAAATATAGTGCCACCAAAGGAACATGCGTCGGCACAGGCTGCAATTTTGGATTTTATTTACTTAGTTAGTTAGTTAGTTTGTTTGTTAGTTGTTAGTTAGTTAGTTAGTTAGTTTTACTCGTTTGTTTAGTTGTTTAATCGTTTAATCATATTGTTTACTTGTAAGTTGTAATGCCACTAAACAGGACACATTACAAGTGATATTAGTGTAATTAGCGGTTAACAATTGATAGAGTTATGACTGTATGAGATTTGTCCCATTTATCGGTTCTACTTAGTTATTAGATTTATTACATTAAATTGTATTGGAACAATGCATTAATTAATTGAGCAGTAAACAAACAGAAATAGCAGTTAAGCAGAATATATTTGGATTCCAAAGTTATTGCTACTAGACAAGCAAATAAGTTTGTTGTTGTTTATCGCAATACCAGTAGGTAAGTTAAACATTCCAGCTTGGTGTCCTCGTTGTCCTATGGTGTGTAGGAGGTCTGTTGCATGAGAAATTGACCCCCATGAGAAAATGACCCCCCTCTTCATATGAACCATGGATACCGTTTAGGGGGTCATTTTCTCACGGGGGTCATTTCATTATGCAAGCCCCGTGAGAAAATGACCCCCTCATAAATTTCCGCATTGTCATTTCAATAGTGTAAAGATTACTTGAACAAAACAATGATGCAGTGACAATTATACAAAATGACTAGACAACTATGTTAACTTGGTAATCCCATATTGCTACCCAGGTTTCCTACCAAATACTTGGAACTAATATTGAAGCTCTAACTCTTATTTGTCATTAAAATGGCTAATTTCGAATAAGGCTAAATAAAGTTTACTCAAAAAATACTCTTATTTATCATATTACTAGTATACCAACAAATATAAATACAGTAGAGCCTCTGAACAACGGACACCTTGGGACCGGAACCGTTGTCCGTTATTTAGAGGTTGTCCGCTATTTGGAGTGACCGTTATGGGAGGCTCCACTGTAGTACATTGCCAGAAGAAGTATTCAGTTAATTAACATAGTTGGCAAGTCATTTTGTATAATTGTCACTACTCATTGTTTTGTTCAAGTAGTCTTTATATTATTGCAATGACAATGCGGAAATTTATGGGGGGTCATTTTCTCACGGGGCTTGCATAATGAAATGACCCCCGTGACAAAATGACCCCCTAAACGGTATCCATGGTTCATATGAAGAGGGGGGTCATTTTCTCATGGGGGTCAATTTCTCATGCAACAGCTCTACTGTATTTATATTTGTTGGTATACTAGTAATATGATAAATAAGAGTATTTTTTGAGTAAACTTTATTTAGCCTTATTCGAAATTAGCCATTTTAATGACAAATAAGAGTTAGAGCTTCAATATTAGTTCCAAGTATTTGGTAGGAAACCTGGGTAGCAATATGGGATTACCAAGTTAACATAGTTGTCTAGTCATTTTGTATAATTGTCACTGCATCATTGTTTTGTTCAAGTAATCTTTACACTATTGAAATGACAATGCGGAAATTTATGAGGGGGTCATTTTCTCACGGGGCTTGCATAATGAAATGACCCCCGTGAGAAAATGACCCCCTAAACGGTATCCATGGTTCATATGAAGAGGGGGGTCATTTTCTCATGGGGGTCAATTTCTCATGCAACAGGTCTCCTTCTGGAGAGAAAACTTTGATATCGTGAGCTGAGAAGTCGCTAATGACAATGTTATTGCGTCCGTCCAAACAGAAGAAGTATGCTTTATTAACTTGCGTTCCTGTCTCTCCTCTGGTAACTAGGGAGCGTGACTTCTCTCCTGAGAGAGTAAACACGTGTATGCAGGGATTGTCGTCACAGCTTAACACAAACATTTCAATGTTTGAGAATTTAACATCAACAGGTCGAGTCATAGTTTGGTGTTGTAGCGAGCCTTGGAAAGCTAGATTTGCAGTCAGGATTTGGAGTCTGTTGTTGCG
The DNA here is from genome assembly GCA_028753945.1 of Hexactinellida sp. DTS-2022. Taxonomy (NCBI): domain Eukaryota; kingdom Metazoa; phylum Porifera; class Hexactinellida; species Hexactinellida sp. DTS-2022. The sequence continues at coordinate 784,812 of JAPNXP010000012.1, read as the reverse complement.
GGTATCTGCCACATAGAGGTGTTGATTTGGAGAGATGGCGAGTTGTCTCGGATAATCGATCTCTTCATTTCCAGATCCTCTCTTCCCTACTTGCTTTATCATTGTGAGATCTGGCAGCTTGAATAGGAAGATAGCGTGTTGCCATGGTTCCGTGACATAGATATTATCAAGGTGGATTAATATGCCATATGGAGATATCAGGTGTTGATGCCCGAATTGGTTTAGATAGCCTCCTGTCTGGGAGAATATTTGGATTCGATGGTTGGCCCTATCTGCCACATAAATGTGTCCGGATTCAAGTTCGATTGAGACACTTTGTGGATCCTTTAACTCTCTAGGAGCTGTTCCTCGTTTCCCAACAGCAACAATGGGTTGTTGAAATGCAGCGTAGTCGGGTATTTCTGGCATAGGAGGGATGGGAGGTATCTCGAGTCGGACAATCTCTCCCAGACGGGAGATGTGTCCATCTAGGTCCCATGTGTCGCACAGGAACCTCACTTCTTGAGGTGGTGGCGCATTGGCTTGTAGCTCTGCCCGTTTGGCTTCCAATTCTTCCACTATTCTCTCCTGCATGGAATGGAGCTCATTATGGATCATTAGGCCTTCTAGCATTCGGCGGGACTCGACTAGCTGCTCCTCCTTCTGTTGGAGAGCCACCTGAGTGTGTCCCATTTGTTCCCGTGTGTCCCTTAAGAGGGTTAGGAGATGGACTCTTCTCTGCTCGAGAGAGAGTATCAACCTGTCGATTGATTCGTTTATTGCTGTGGCTACGGGGTCGACGAGTGGCACTGCGATTGGCTCAGGAAATTGTGTCGCCATTTCAGGTTATTGGAATATTATTTGTGAGGAATGGATTAGTTTAGTTAGTTAGTTAGTTTCAGTTCTAAATGAATCCTATTAATTTATAGTTTCTATTGTATGACTAGTCTCAGTGCAAATTGCTTAGCGACACAGTTAATAGAAATATAATCAAATGTCTCAGTGGTTTGTGTCGTGTGTCCTCTTCTATGAACTATGGTAGTGTGACACAATATTGGTTGTTGTTGTTGTTGTCTGCTCGTGATCTTATAGTTATGTGTACTATGTCATACACAATATTATTTGTGGATATGAGGTTGTTGTTATGTCTTGTGATTATTAATTCATTTTCTGCTAATTGACCAATTTAACTATCAATCAATTTTTTGTTCCCAATACTACCAACGTATTTCTACTCTTTAATTTGTTTGTGTTATTTGTTTTCTTCTTACTGATTACTTGTTTAAGCAGAGTTAAAATTGAAATTTACTGTTTATCACGCCACACTAAGTACCCTTGCCTTCCGAAACACCTTTATAGTGATGATGACGTGACGAAAAATCTAAAATTACACCTGTGCCGACAGCATAGAATGTTGTTTTGGAGGCACTACCAATCCACCAACCACCAAAAGATAGTGCCTCTAAAGAAAATGCGTCGGCACAGCTGCAATTTTGGATTTTTTAATATGGCCTAAGGCACATGTGTTGTGTTCTTTTCAATATATGAAGATAAAAGGCGAAATAAATTCAAATAATTATATGTATCTGTAATTTACAATCTTATTTTTTTTGATATCTATTCGTGCATAAGACGAGACGACCCCTTCTGGTTCAAAATATAGAACAATCTCACTATAAGGTATACTGTCAATATCTGGCTTATTGAATTATCACAAGGTCGGGATCGTTTATTCCCCTATATGTTTTGGAATAAGTGAAATGTTTTGAAATGGTAATATAGTTCTTTAGGACAGGGGTTTAATTAACTTATAGCCGCCAACCATTTGTCACAATTGATAAATTACTATGCACTACTTTGGTCAAGTGTAGTAATTGATTCATGAATCGATGGATCGTTTGCTAGAAATTATTCGATCATACCTAGTTTTTGAAAGGATCACCACGATTCGATCATCAAAAAAAGGATCGCGATCCGGATTGTAGGTTCATTGATCGAAATATCTCAATGCGGGTAACGCCCTACTAATATTACTAACAACACCGTACGTACGTATAACGGAGGGTATAACTGTGTATACTCTTCAATACGATTAGAGATGAGCAGTTGGGAGGAGTTCTACTCGGACCACAGGGTATCTCTCCCGCCTCACAGCGCAGAGCTAACTGAATACTCCACTCACTGCCTCGTGCTGAGGAGCCTAGAGGGATTCAAACCCTCTCTCCTCCCCTCTCTCTCTCCAGACACTCCCATCAACAGCTACTCCACTAGATCAGCTCGCGGGAAGAGCAAACCCAGTGACAACTTCAAGCTGGATGGGTTTACTCTCAGAATCCATTTATTCGACTTTGAGAGCAAACAGTTCCTGGGTCGCACCTGGGTGTCTCCTCCCTTCAAACTCTCGCAAGAGGACAAGAAGAGTTTCTCACTTTTGGGCCATACACTCTATTTCCAGCTACCGAACAATTTCCCTACATACTTTGTTATCGAGTTTGTAACCAAGGTTTCCCAAACGGACTCCCCTGTGTTTTGGACCTCTTTCGATCCCTTTGCACACACCCCCTCTATCCCCGATTTCTACAGCCCCTCCAGACTCGCCCCCATACGTATCCCCCTATTCTACGGGTCCCCCCGCGCGCTCTTCTTCCTGCGAGCCCCGCTCCTGGACAGCCGGTCCCCCGTCCCTGTCCCCGGGTGTCTCCTCATCTGTTCTCTCTCCAGACACAGAGCCCTGCAGTGCCTCTCTCACCTGTTCCCGCCCTTCTACCTGCTCAGCCCCGCCTCCCTCGTGCCCGGACTAGCCTACCCCTCCAGGCAGCCGGGCAGAGACCCGCTGGCCAGCCCCAAGCTCCTGGAGACCCTCCCCTGTCTCGTGTCGGACCTCTCGCTGGAGTTCTCGCAGGACTTCTCTGCTCTCTCTCAGAGGCTCCTCGCCAGCCAGGAGCCCGCGGGCGCGAGAATAACGGAGATGAAGCTACGCGTGGGGATACACAACGGACTCACATTCGTGCACCAGCCCAAGATCCTGTATCTGGAGAGAGACAGACACAGCGAGCAGACGCTGCGAGCTATCGGGTCTCTGCAGCTCGATGACCTCATCAGCCATCCCCTCGTGTCCCTCGTGTTCCAGCTGGACATACAGATACAGGTAATACAAGCATTAATTATTAGTTTATTATCCGCTTATAACGAATATCCGGATATAAAAGAAGGTATTTACAGGTACCAAGCACTTCGTTATAACGAGAGTTCACCGTACATTCAAGGGATTATATCCAGTAATGTACTATAGATAATATTTTCTTTCTCAAACACTCCACATGACGTAATACAAAACCAACATTGCGTCTTAGATATTCAGTTTTTATGTACAGTAGAACCTCGTTAATACGAACATCAAGGGACCGTCAAAGTGTACTCTTATCCGAAATTCGTATATGTATAACTATATTAAGGATTTTAGGACAAATTTCCGAATCAGTTAGCCAGCTCTAAAATCAAAGTTATTATACTATAGAATATATCCTTAAACCGGTTTATATATCTCTATACTACATCTTCCCTGGCAGGTATTATAACTTCCTTTATTTAGTTCCGTAACGTAACATCTCCTGTCCAGTCTCCTCTCCACCCGAAGGCTCTCAAGACATTCCCGCAGAAGGAGTCCCGCTCTGACCCCATTCAGCTGAGCCTGTCCCTCAGCTGGGGCGCCTGGAGTCCCTTCTCCGGGGTGCCCGCGCCCCCGCACGACCCGCTGTCTGTTGGGTTCCGACTGCACACCGGTCCGGGCGTGAGTCCGTACAACGTCCCGGTTCTGAGAGGCGAGCACGCGGCTCACATCCGGTTTCTCTTCACCCACTGGACTGAGCCGAGGCCGGAAGAGGGGGCCCGACTCAAGAGGAGCAGCAGCTCCACTTCTGTCCCCACGCCCTCTCTCAGGGGACAGCTGCCCAGGAGGAGCCACAGCCAGGTCGGACTCAAGGCTCTCAGGAAGAGAATCCCGTAAGCTATACTCATCTTGCAGTGATTTGTCTGACACATACTTATCTAGGGATGTAATAAACATATTTCGAATCTAAGTGAAACAATCAATTAGAGGAATTTCTTAACGGGTTGATTTGTATGCCACGGAATAGAAGTGAGCTGGGCTTTTGAATGTTTATAATAAATAGTAACTACTAACTAGTTATTAAACAAAATCCTTAGTAGACGACAAATACTGTCATTTAACTTCCCAGGATTACAATCTAAACATGACCTCAGCAATAAGTGAATATTTTATTCAAAAAATTAGTGAACTTATTTCTGGTGCAATATAGAGATTAGCTATTCTAAACTTATCAAGCAAAATACATGCATGCGTTGCGTTCGAAGATATTATAATAAGTCGAGTCACACACAATTTATTTATTATATTACAAAAGCTATTTCTTGACTACAACATGCAGTAGATTTTAATACGAACATGGTTATTACAAATTTTAGTTAATACGTACACTATTCCATCCCCTTCAAAGCCTTTTCAATCAAATGACATGGATTAGTAGGAATTTCGGAGTAGGCATTTGACGGTCCCTTGGTGTACATATTAACGAAGTTCTCCTGTACTATAAAGTAGTCTGTTTACTTTGTTATGACATCCCTGTAGACCAACTAGTCCACAAACAAGGCCCGTATCTTCCTCGGCTACTCCCCCTATCAGTCTGGCTGCGTTTGAGTCGGCGCTGTCTGAGGATCAGCTGAGAGGCGGGAGCGTGCCCCACCTGGACAGAGTACAGGACTCCTCTGTTCTCATCCCTGGTTCGAAGCGCTCCAACTCTTCTCTAGCCTACTCCTCTCTGTCTCGTGTGTGTAATGTTAACTCTGCAGGATCCACGCCTGCTAGCGCTCTGCAGGGCGAAACAGCTGAGCCTGCTGCTCATTCTGTCGACACGAGTGTGAGGTCATTTGAGCATAAGTTATTACACATACAGTGAACTCCCGTTACATAGTATAACGAAGTCGGATATAACGAAATAAGCGCTTATAACAAATAGGAGATATTCCCCCAGAGCACTAAATGCATTAATTATTTTCCGCTTATAACGAATATCCAGATATAACGAAGGGATTTACAGGTCCCAATCACTTCGTTATAACGAGAGTTCCCTGTATCTTCTATAACCACTGTGATATAACCATTCCAGTATCTCTATAGAACTCACCCCACAGAAGAGGTAGAGTCTCCCGTAGAGGAGAGAGACTCCGTGTCTCACAGGATAATATCGAGAGACCACACGGCTCTCATTCAGGTGCCGCATTCACAAACTCCTGTTTATGTCCCCGCCCCCCCAGCGCCAGCCCCTCAGCTGGTAGAAACCAAGCAAGGTCTCTCCAGAGCTGACTACGCTCTCATACACAATTCTGGGTTTCCAGCGGCATGCTCCGACAAAAACGCAGAATCTAACAACTTACAAACACCACAATCTTACCCTAGTAGAGTTTGTCTGTCTGTCCAGTTTATGGCATTTCAATTGCCGCCTAATCCCACAGAGAACATTCTAGAAGGATTCGCCTCCCTCGCTCTATTTGAGGCGCCAAAACAGGTATTCTGCACCTACAAACTATTCAAATGGCAGCCCAATACTACCCCTAAGCTGTTCCTGGTTAAGAAAGAGATTAAGCCCTCAGACAAAAAATCCTCTCCCTACATTCTAATGCAGGAATCAGATTCCATTCCAGGGTACCTATCTGGTTACCAGGTCACCTCTCAGTCTCACATCAGAGAACTGATATCCTATCTCCAGCAGTACAAGGTACAGTTCGATCTGTGGAATGGAGAGAGTCTCATGCTAATCGGTAGCGGATTCGTGTCTCTTAGCGAGCTAGCCGGAAATGCTATGGAGGCCACTCAGCTCATCAGAGAGATAGATATTTGCTCTCTCGACGCATTCAGCTCCAATAATGATTTGCTAGTTCTAGACCAGAACGGACAGTTCTGCCATTCGCAAGGCCGCACGGTACAACAAGGGAACCTGGTGATTAGATTCGCGTTTATGCCTGATTTCGCAGAATCCCAGATAGGCCGCTTCCAACACTTCCAATCTCTAGACACAACAAACAACAACCCGGTCTCTTATGGAGAAGTCCATCAACAAACAACAAGAGAAACTCGTCGAGTGTCAAAGGTTAGGTTTATCTACAGTTTAGCTGCGTAAACAATTAGTTAACCAAAAATATACTCTAAACAATTTTATTTATTTTCTTGCATCTCTGCTCGAATCAAAACAGTGTTATTTCTTGTGATCATTATGCAATCCCTAATGCTTTGGTGTATTGTTAATATCACTATAGTAATAACACCAGAAGCAACACAAATCCTACGTGTTCATAATGCCTTAATGCTATATCTTGTAGGCTAGACACATGGCTGCTACGGATGACAATCTCAGCAAAATGCTACACTCCTACACTGGTTTGCCTGACAAGAGTAATATGCAAACGGGCAAAGAGAACTCGCGTAAGTTAGAGCGTATGAGGATGGTACGGGGCGTATCAAGCCAAAAGGCCGCGAAGAAGATTGGGAGCAGCTCTCAGGTTAAGAGAAGGAAAGACTTCCAGGTATTGGATCTGTACAGGAAAGATCACAAATCCCATAAAATAGACTCTCTTCTGACCGATTCCATTTGCTCTGAAATAGCATTTGACGCTGCATCAGGGATAGCTTATTATTTTGAACACGAATTGAAGAATCCATTCAACGAGACTCTCGTTATTTTGATCGAAATTCCAGATCAGTCAATTACCGTGGTCAGTAGAGCAAATGAACTCAGATATTTCAAGAACCTCTACAACTCCCTAACTCCTATTGAAGATGATTTGATACATTTTGGCGAACAAAATGAACCACAAATTTTCCTTCAACCAAAGGAGTCAGTTTATGTTCCATTCAAATACCAATCCTATCAAATCAGACCTCCCTCACATAATTCTAAACATTTTGATGAATTCAAAATCCCAATAAAATTCCTAACTCTTGAAAAGAAACCTGTTTCAGTTTTAACTTTTAAAGTTAAGCCTCAACCGACGCTCACTGATTTCACAATGCATTTCTACCATCCAGAAAGGATTTTCTTCAAAAAAACATTCCTCTTACCTTCTACAATGTTTCCTCATCCTTCTGGCAATATATCCGATGGGATATCTGCTATAAGTTCTGATAAAAACGTATTCGCCGTCGTCTCCCGTAGTGAAGTAGGTGATTCATTTCAATTGCACTTAAAGGTTGCTTGCGATACCCAAGTACACCAACACACTTTCTACGTATTGTTATACAACAACAGATTCTTATCTAAGCCCACACAGACTTGGGAGATTTGTATTCATCAACTTTCTCGTATCGATATGAATTGTACCTTTGGGCAGTCTTCCTACGCTAAAGTTTATTTGAAAGGAACAGCGTTTACACGCGTTGTACAAGCTTTTAGTTCTCACCCACGTGTATTGCACATACAACCAAAGGATAATTTTGTGCTTTCAGCTAACTCCATGATGGAGATTTGTTTGGGCGTTCGGCCGACATTTACTGGCAGCAGGAATATGTGTGTAAATGTTGTTGATCGCGAAATGTCACAAATTATCCAACAGTGGATTGTTTGTATTAATTCACAAGAACCAAATGTTTCACGTTCGTTTCAAATTGTTATTCCCACCAGCCATTCGAAAATAACAACGAAAAAAATAGCTTTCAAAAATCCTTACTCAAAAAAGAAAGAATTCTTTCTACACACTTCGCGAGCAGACGTCCTCAGCTTTAAGGAAAACAACTTTCAAGTTAATGGACTGACTCCGCACACTATTTTTCTAAAATTCAAACCGGTTTCCTACACGCTAGAAAGCGACATTCTTATCTTTATAAACGATAACCATGACAATACTGAGGAATGTTTTTGTGTTCAAGTCTCATATCAGAACGTTTGAATCTGTTTCAAATTATTATTTACAATTATTCGCTCATTAATGTACAATACTTAAACATGCTGAAAACATGTGTATACAAGTAAAGCAGGTTTTTCCTCTCAGGACATATATTACATGGCCTTTGCATATTTGGCTCTTAAAAAACTAACCATTCCTGTATTTACTTTTGAGAATACAGTGCAACCTCTATAAGTGGGGTCTCTATAAATGGGGAACCTCCATAAGTGGGGAATTTTTTTACCATATTCGTATATATCCATACAAATGAACCTCTATAAGCGGGGAAGTGGGGAATGGGGGACCATAAATTTTAAGGAGTTTTTATCTCCATACAAAACAACCTCCATAAATGGGGGGAATGGACAAATCCTAACATGATTCTTATAAAATAATACAATATTTCCAATAAATCGACTCAAAAGTTCTACAGAAAAAATATTTTCGATTGATCTACTCTGATGTTTTTAGAATAAATCACCTAGTGTAGATCAGCAGTTAACTAAATTGTCATAATATACAAATAAGAACTAGAACGTGCATTAATGTGTGTGTTATATGAATATTTTGTATAATATAGCATATATAATGTTTTTCCAATTGAATTTTATAACCGGGGAATGGGGGGCAATTGAAATTTTCCCCGTCCCAGCTCCCCCACTTATAGAGGTTCCACTGTACTATAATGGAGCTCAGTTTTCTAATAGTAAAAGAGTTAAGCTTACTTTCTGAAGATATTTTTACTGTAAAAATCTGAGCTCTGTACATGTTATTTCTGAATTTTATTACAAATTATTCTAAGTAGAAATTAAGAAATTCACTGATGAGTTAAACTCTAATCGTGTCTTAGTTTATAATTGTATCCAATATTAATTACCATTAATGAGATGCTTCACTTATTAAATAACGTGACTTCATAAACCGCTTGATTTAAAGCATATTTTGGATAATAAGCACTATGGTATAAATCGAATATTCGAAGACTCAATATTTTCTTTGGTTCGTTTTTTTCGTTGATGTTAATGGGAAATTATTTGCTAGAATGAAACGGATACATATAAGGATATTCGTAGTATAATTGCAAATCCTGAATTGTTGTGATCAAATTCTGGAGTAGATATTCAATAGTAAGTTATACGTCAACTCCCGACGAAGTCGGATATAACGAAGGAATTTACAGGTCCCAAGCACTTCGTTATAACGAGAGTTCTTTTTTAAAAAGTTATCTCTTTGGATGTATAATGGTGCCAGATGTGAATTACAGGCTATGGTATTATTCGTTCTTTTGAGTTCAAACATCTGTTTAACCCAACTGATTATTTTCTAAGACTCTTTGATCTCAAATTAACTCGAGGCTGTATCAGTAAATTAGGCAATAAAATTTGTTTGGTGCCAATTCTAAATATATTTTCCTATTGTAATTACTAAATTTTTGTCTAATTAGTTAGAATATTTGACCAAACACTAAGGAATTTACATCAACCAGAATGGATTAGTAATATTTTATGCATTTATTAAATTATTTTGGAGTTTAATTTTCCTTTAAATATTTGGCCAGGTTTGAATGATCCGATGATTGGAGGAGTAAAACGAATGCAAATTAGAGTACGGAGGATGTGTTACCCATAAAATACATGACTCTCGACACGCTTTATTCGCTTTAATTGAGTTGACCACCTATTTCTAAGTCACTAAGTGAAGGAATTTAGAATTCTATTATTAATTAGAATATCATTGTCGCTTCCATATTTATTACACGAGCCCTTCGGTCTCGGTCGCTTTGCGACTGTTCGGCGCTTCTCATAAAATCCCCCTAATAAGAATGCTATACAATGTAATTTGTTTGGGAAATTCAAATCCTCCCATTAGTAGCTCAATAAATTTCAGTTGCACGATAAGGATAGCTCGAATCCAAATAATACTAAAAGAAAAACATGCAATAGAATATACAAATGATTGATTGGTTTATAGATTAAACCATCCAATTTAATTGACTAACATATTTTGTCATCTTTAAATGTGAATATTTCTCTTCAAAAACCAATAGATCGTCTTCGCAGTACAAAATTACCCATGTATACAAATTTTCAGCTTTCTGGGACTCGTAGTCTTTCCAATTAATTCTGGACGAACGAACAAACACAAACAACAATTGTGGTATTAGTATATACGTAGATTAATATTAATACCAAATCTCAATTTATTAGAGATGAGATATGCTGAACATCAAATGACGATTATTTGGATATGTTAGGTATAATATTAATTTCAATTCATGGCATTTCCAAGTAATTTCCTGTCACACTAATTAAGTTTGTACGTCAAATATGCTTATAATTACCTATATCTAGGCCTAGCAGTGATTTGATACTAATTTGTGGGAGGAACTTGTATTCTGAAACTTAATGAGTATTGTAGTGTACGTAGTTATGCTCAGCACTTCGTATGCACCTTGCATCCTATACGTCAAACTACCCTCTAATGTAATACGTTACACAAGTATATAAAGCCTGATCAAATTTCTAAATTAAAGACTAATTGACTTGACTCAATTTCAATTACAAAATCATAATAATCTAATTATGTCTAATTCGGATTCCTGCTCTGATAACGAGGCTCCGTTCGGCTCCACTGTCTCTTCCTACCTCGACCTGAGAGATATAGACGGAGCTTTCAAAGATGACTTTAAACCTGTTGGTAAGTCCTTGAATTATTCTCTGAAATTATTTCTTATTTATGTAAAAAATTCCCTTTTTATTGCAAATATTACTCTTTTAGAAAGGAAAATCAGTAAAGCCAGTTTCAACGAACAGGATTGGGTTAAGTGTAACTTCCTCCTGCGGACCACTCAGGAGTACGTCTGCGTGGCGCTCATGGGAGACTTCACTTCCTGGGATGAGCATCCTATCCCCATGGCCCCTTGCCAGGAGGGTTTCGAAGCCACCGTGATGCTACTGAAGGGCGTGTACGAGTACAAGTTCAGAGCAGACGATAGGTGGATGCCAGACTCAGATAATCCGTACAAGAGCATGCAGTTTGGTAACTCGCTTATATTCGTTAGCATCGATCCCAACAGCTGGAAATGCGACCACTGGAAAGTGCCTAATCTGGAATATATCCGTCCTAATTGCAACTTCTGGTACTTCCTACAGGTCGAAACGGAGGTTAACAAAGACCTAGGAAAGGCAGGAATGCGAAAAAGACCCGTATATGTGTTCCTCCCCCCCGGCTACGAATCTTCCACAGATCCGCTCCCAGTTGTCTATGTCATTGATGGATACAACTTCTTCTCGACCGGGTCCCAAGGCCGCTTCTTAGATAAGTTCCTTGATTCGAAGTGGGGCAATGGGTCTCTTCCTGAGTTCATTCTTGTTGCGATTCCCAGCATGGACGTAGCATTCCCTGGGTTCGGGAAGAAGGATATGTTTGTTAATATTTTCTCTGAGCTTGAAAATGAAACTTATATGAAATTTCTACTCCAGATTGTTGTCCCAACCATCAAATCCAAATTTAGAGTTAATTCAGACCCGAAACAGTCTATCATCATGGGAGACCATTACGGAGGATTAATTTCGTTTGCTGCCAGCCTAATTAATCCAGACACCTTTGGTAAATCCATTTCTCTCTCGCCCTCGTTCGGATACCATGACCGTGAGAACTCGTCAATATTCGACTTTATGCGTAAGGAAAAGCCTAGGTTGAAATCTTCTTTCTATCTCGACTCGTCGAATCTCGCTGGAGACAACAAGTATATGACGCAAGCTATGGCTACCTACCTATCAAACAGCAAAGTTCCTATAGACCAGTATAAGTATGAGAATCTGCATTTCGAGCCATTGAAACTTAAAGCGAGATTATCCAATTTGGATTGGCAATTGCGAGTTGAGAAAGCTCTTCAGTTTGTCTTCAATTAAATATGACTGTTTTTGCATGATTCTGTTTTGAAAAAATTCCAACTTCGCCCGATTTGCAGGTCGACATTTTCGGACTAATATAATAACATGTGTATAATATTACATTTTCTAACTTTGATTTATGCATTTTACAACTATGTACGTACATCCTTCTTGAAAATATTAATTAAACTCAGCTCCCGTAATTATATCAGTGCATGGTGGAAATGTTATCTAATGTAAGTATCATTGATAGGGGGGGTGTCCTGATTAGTGATTACTCAAAGGATTTACAAACAATATAGATTTGTAGAAAAGTGAATGAACCCCGTAAGGAATTTCATAAGAGTATTAAATAATTGTATTAATGACGATTGAACTCCTGATATGATGAGATCAATTTAATTGTAAACCTGGTTATTTTCTTTTGCCATTTTCAATCCTTAACAAAAGAAATTGGAATGTTGTACTCCATCTATGTGTCAACTCATAAGAAATATTATGTTTTTATTCACTTCAATCAAATATGTCATATACTAACAGGATTATCCAATCGATTCTATTTTGACATTGTATGCTTGTAGTTCAAAATATGATATTGCATAAATGTAGTTACGTAATCCGTATGTTTAATGAACAGACTTCAAAGTGAAATTTGTTCCATAGTTACTTATGACAACAATTATTTGGTGATATAAACCAGGAAAATATTATGTGACTAAATTTATTTGTTTGTGACTATTTGTTTCGATTTGTACTCTTTAGCAAAATGAAGAATTATTGTGTATTGAATAAGATCGGGGAGGGGACATTTTCAGAAGTTCTAAAATGCCAGAGCTTGAAAGATGGGAAACTATACGCTTTGAAAAAACTAAAAAAGCCATTCAAAAGCATGGACGATGCATTCGGCTTGTTAGAAGTCCAGGCGATGAAAAAGCTAGGACCCCACCCAAACATAATTCAGCTCAAAGAGGTCATTTACGATAAAAGGTCCCAGACCGTTCTATTGGTTACGGAAATGATGGACATGAACGCTTACGAGTTGATAAAGGGCCGTCGCTCCTACATCCCCGAGACCAGACTCAAGCCCTACATGTACCAGCTCATGAAGGCTCTCCATCACATGCACAAACACGGGTATTTCCATCGGGACGTGAAGCCTGAGAATATTCTAATAAAGGACGATCAGCTGAAGCTAGCTGACTTCGGCTCCTGTCGCCTCATCAACACTGCGCCGCCCTACACGGAGTACATCTCCACCCGCTGGTACCGCGCCCCGGAGTGCATACTCACCAACGGGGACTACAGCTCCAAGATGGACATGTGGAGCGCGGGCTGCGTGTTCTACGAGATAATGACCCTGCGGCCTCTCTTCCCCGGGACCGACGAATTCGACCAGATCAGCAAGATACACGACTGTCTAGGCACGCCCTCCAAGGAGCTGCTGCAGAGATTCGTTGAGAATAGAAACAAACACATTCCTTTCGACTTCGAGCCCAAAACGGGAGTTGGCTTTCAGCACAACCTCAAGCATTCCAGCTCGGGACTGGTGGACTTGTTGAAGGAGCTCCTGATATACGATCCGAACGCCAGACTCGTGGCTAAAGCCGCGCTCAAGCATCCGTACTTCCGCGAATTTCGCGAGGCGGATCAGCGTACACTCGCGCAGACCAACACGAGAAGACAGCGACACACGACTTCTCAATCTCAATCCTCCTACGTGAGTCTCCCTACGATCTCCACCGGTTTTAACCCTCTCTATCGCTACGCCGCGAACCCCTCTCTCGCCTCCTCCACCTCCTCCCAAGCCATGCCCCTCATCCCCAAGCAGCGGTACCAGTACGCACCCAAGGGGCACCTCATCCGCAAAGTATCCGACTACAATCTCCCTTCTATCCTCGGGAAGAAACACTCCAAGGATAAAACCAATACTTTTCTATAACTCTCCCTCTTCACTTACAATAGCTTACCACAGTAACCTCTATATCACAGCTCACTCGACGCAACTGCTACTTATGTTATCTATTTTATTTTTGTATAGATCTTATTATGAGACACATTTTAAATGCCATTAAGGTTATTAAGAGATTTGTTTTATCTCCTATTCTATTTATTTATGTGTAATCAGTTGAATTACACACTAATTTAACATAATTCTAAAAGATATATAATTATCGTTCCTGTTTTGCTCGTTATCTCTAATAAATGGACGAATTATGTAGATGGCGAACTCGAAAACAAACTTTAATACAGCACCCGCGAATTGCCTTAGTTGAAAATTGAGGTACATTCATCTGACATTACGCATCCAAGTTTACTTTATTCGGATAAGAAGTTTAAATGTAATTATTTGTAGTTAGACCCAATTGGGCTGACATGCACACAGGATGGATTATAGCTGGAGGTGTTACAATATAATATACAGCACAAACTTAATCTGATTAATACGTACAGTATAACTTGTATTGTATAGATTGAACCAAGTTTGTAAAACGAATTGTAATTTACTCACAATTCATTCGATGAGTATGTACCATGGATAATGATACTTTCATATCCCGATGGTATTATTTACAGTCGACTCCGCTTAATAGAGTCACCTCAGGACCAGGTTGCTTTGACCCAATTAAGCGGAGAAATCTATTAACCGAAAATATTTTAAGCCAAAACGTGATTCCGTCCTATAATTCCCCTGTGAAATTTTGACCCGATTAAGCAGTGAAATCTATTCAGCGGAGTCCACTGTATAGTTAATTAATTTTAACCCGACTCGAGCCTACTATAATAATATTACTACGTAAATGATTGTTATCAATTCTATAAAGTGGTTACTAATTTAAGAGTTTACTTATACAGCGATCATCGGCGTTTGTATTAAAAAACCTGGCTAGTTTCTAGCGATGGTGTTTTTTATTTGTTTTAAATATAAAACTATCTATTTACTTACTGCACATATGTAAATAACAATAATATGAGTCATACACCTCTGCTCAGTAAACAGGCACATACTTTACCCTACTCTCCTCTCGATAGGACTTTATTCTGGGGATATTATCAATCTTGTCACAGATCGCTCTCATCTTAGGTGCATCCTGCAGCGTTTCATCCAGCTTGTACTTCTTCAAGTTACAACATACGTAACAGACTGTTATCTCTGCCCAGGTTGTCTTTCCGTTTCCAAGGAATGTGAGGTCCTCCTTTATATGCTGCTCAATAATTTGTACTTTTTCGGGTTCATTTTTAAAGAATTCCCCCCTCAGTCCTGCTCTATCTTCTTCCTTCGCATGTACGATTTTGAATATCCTAGGAATAAAGTCCATCATTGCGTCTACATAGGAAGCGAGCAGTGCGTTATCCCGATCTCCGCAGGCAGCAATGCTGTGCTTCTCTCCGAGATACCGCGCGATGGACCTGCTCCCGCCTAATTGCATCTCTCCTTCCTCGTAGTACGGCAATGAGCCGAGTGGAGTTTTATGCTTTATTGATTCCCACTCGGGTGTGGCGTACTTGTACCTGACGTCATCGAATTTAACTTCCGCGTAGACTAAAATAAGTCTGGCGAGTTCCCCGAGCCCTGTTCCCCAGAAGAAATATAGCTTTGGAACTTCTGTTCCTTTCTCACACATAATATCGTATATACTAGTCTACCGATTAGTGTACAATTAAATTCATATTTAGGCTATTAAGTAATATCCAGGGTGTATCTGCTGTCTAATCTAGCCTAATCTAGGAGAATTTAATTATCGAGTGAGAGTAGAATCGGATAGTGGCTTAAGTCCTGAGCTTTATTTCAGGTGCTTTATTAGACTTACACTACACAGTTATATATAGTATTTATATAATTATTTTTTAGTTTATGAGTAATCAATAGCATTCCAACGGTTCATAACACAAATTCCCGAAAATTATTCACCCCCTCTTTGTGTCACTCATTTTTTAACATTTTTGTAATACCAAAAGGATCAACTATTGGTTAATCCTCCTATATTACGTAACCTTTGATTGATCCCTAAAGTATTTCCTTTTGGAAGATTTACCGTGTGTATTATAATTCTGTTAGAGTTAATGTTAGACTAATGTCAAGCTTACAAAGAGCTTCAGTAAATTATATTCCACAGATCCTATTCAGTGGTAACTCCGGGGTAGGCAAGACATCACTGATTGCGGAGATAACTGGCGTTGAATTTTCTCCCTATTCCTCCAAGCCCACCCTGGGGTTTGATTTTATTGAGAAAAAACTAGAAATTGGATCTCCGCCCAACCTGGAAACAATTAAAGTTAGGTACTATGATCAACCGTTTGACTTCACCCAATCCCCACCTTCTATCCTCAGGTAGTGGATTAGAACTTCTCGAAATCTTTGTAAATAGTTTCTGGAATAATTCACCATTTTCTGCTTTAAATTGTAAGTTAGATTTATCTGACTGAACTAGTTCATCAGAGCATAGTTATTAATAAAATTAATATTTTTGCGTGATTTTACTCATGAATTTTGAATCTATTTGGAATTCATTAAAACCGAAATATTTAGTCACGAAAATTAATATTTCTTGCAAAAG
The DNA here is from genome assembly GCA_028753945.1 of Hexactinellida sp. DTS-2022. NCBI lineage: Eukaryota > Metazoa > Porifera > Hexactinellida > Hexactinellida sp. DTS-2022. The sequence goes on along the minus strand of JAPNXP010000012.1, from coordinate 768,425 downwards.
CCAATCTGACATTTTCCAGCATACACAATGAACAATACCGGATCTGATTAGTATATATGAATATACAAAAATGACATTACTAGATATATAAAGGGCGAAAATATAATGCGCTCAATTTTTGAGGTTCTGGAGTGGGTTTCTTTGTAAATCTAAGAGCGAAAATTGGAGTTGAAACACGGAGCGGCCCAAAATTGAGGAACGCTTAATTAATAAATTATTGCTCTGTAAGTTACAGTCGAAACCGTTCTTTTCTAACCAATTCTTTGCATGGTAATAAAGTAAGAAAAATCCGATAGTTAGAATAAACCGATTGAAATATAACAAAATTGGAATTTATTAGACACTTAGAATAAATAGTTAGTTAGAAAAAACCGATTAATTAGAATAACCCGTGTTAGAAAAAACCGGTTTCGACTGTATTACAATGGAGGATTTGTATAATTAGTATTTTATCTTGTAGAGGCAGAGATATAGTCGTACTCGTGTGGTCTATGTTAGATGCTGAGTCATTCAGGAATTTAAGCCATCATATAGATACCATTGAAAACACATGTGAATCTCACAATCCTTATCCACCAGCTATAATCCTGTGTGCTAATAAATGGGACAAGAGTACCAGCGATGTTGAGTTTAATTTGTGTAAAGAGCAGCACGCTAACTATCCTCTTGTTAAAACATCAAAGGATGGATTTGGTCAGTGTTCCTTGATTCATTATTTATTGAAATTTAGAATCCGACCCTCTATAATCCGGAATTCAGCAGAACCTACACTTTTCTCTTATAACGATGAGTGTCGGACTATGCATTAGAGCCTGCATAATCCGACAATTTGGCAATCCGATATTTTTTCCCTATCCCAAATTCCCAATGGGTATCGGATTAGAAAGGTTCTACTGTATATCGTATATAATCTTGCTTTCATCCAGGCATTTTTTTGTGCAAACTAGATTAAGTTGAGCTCGCTCACAAGCGCCTAAATTACTCAATTTATATTACCTACTGGGAGCATCTCTGATTTTTTTTTTTTCGAATTTACATACGCGCCTGGATGAACCCTGTATATGATTGCTAAGAGGGTGAATTATAGTGTAACTTTGTTTATCTTTTAGGTATTGAACAACTAGTAAAACTTTTCAGCAAAATTCTTTTTGAGAGATACAAGAGGTTTTCTGATACACCAATTGATTCTTTCAGTGATTCTATTCAGCCTATTGTGCAAGATGACAGACCAGAGCCAAAATGCTGTAAATATACCTGAACTATTTTTATCATTGTATATTTGAATTTTGTTTCATTTTTAACTTTAGGTATGATGTTTCATGATTTTATCCTTAATTATATTTTAAAATTGGACTAGTGTCTTCACCAGTTCTAGAACTGTTTCTGATACTGTTACAGTCTTTACTAACCTTTCCAAACATTTGGTTGGTGGCATCATATACCAAAAATCATATGCGTAACTCTCAAAAATTATTCAAGATTTAATGGGATTTTGTAATCTATTTAAGGTATAGAGCAAAGTATAGGTTTCGAAATGACAATTATTTCTAATATTTATAATGGGTCTCGCTATGTATTATTGATTATTATTTTTGGTTCAATCTATACAACACACCATAACCTCTCTTATTGTTTTGTTTGAGGTATTCCCAAAATGTCCAAAGTTATTGAACGGAATGGTCATTTTTCAGAGTCTAGTTTCCCCCCCTCCGCGGCATTTCTAGACCTACCACTAACTTATGTGTCAATTCGAACTATTGCATTAATTTTAATCTCTAGTATAGGTTGGAAAAATATAATTACAGCTGTGCCGGCCGACATGTTCTTTGGGGCACTATATTTCGTAGTAATACCAGGTGCACATCTAAAATCAGCTCTTACTAAATCATTCTCTGGTCTGTAGAGGGAACGGAAAAACTAATAACTAAAATACCAGGGCAGTGAAATTAGAACTGGCTACCTTGGTGTAATTGAAAACTGCAGCGGCCGACTCGACTCGTGGCGTAACTCCCAAAAATCTTGGTGCAAAATTACACCAAGATCGGCCTTAAAAAGAATCCTAATATAGAGTAGACTAACTAATATTGAGAATGCATAATTTCTAGATCTAGATACGTAAATTTTATAAGAATATATAATATATGGTTCTGTAACCTAAGAATTTATAGGATATACTAGATATAGAAATTCTAATTTGCGAAAGCTCTTTCTTGTTTACTTTATTGGAAGAAGTTTGCAAACGTTTTCACACATTGCGTTCAAATTGGGAGTTTCTTTTAGTATTTCTTCTGAGTTTGGGTACACTTTCTTGATGTCTCGCAATAAACTTGAGATCACTATCTCGGACCAAGTTATTTTCCCTTCTTTCCCTTGGAAGACTCCTCCTGGCTTGATGGATTTCTCGAGGAATCCCAGATGTTCCTTTGCGTACTTTAGTAGCGTTTGCTCTTTCTCTTCTTTCAGTTCCTCTTTTGCGAATTCAAAGGTGTAGAGCTTGACTAGAATTTCGTTAGCTATGTCTGCTTGTCCCTCGTAGAAAGCGGAAACGAATGGATCAGATTCTTGATCGATCTTTCCTTTGCCGTATCTCTCAGCTACAAAGCGAGCGATAATTATTGTTCCTCCAATCTTCTTTCCGTCAACATCTAGCACCGGCAAAACACCGAATGGGGTGTGTTCTTTCGCTGCTTTCCACTCGTCAAAGGTTATTGTTTTCAGTTCGTACTCTTTCCCGATTATGTCCAACACAGATGTCACCATCTGACCTCGAGCAGATGAAGGAAAGTACGAAACAACCAATTTTTCATTGTCAACTGAAGCCATTTTCAAACGGAATTTTCAATGGGAAATGGAAACTGAATGTAGTAGTTATTATAATAAGAATACGTATAAGTGATATATCTCATATCATATATATACCTATATATATATTAGTTCATAAATTACATAATTATTTATATTACACCTATAGTTCAAATATGTCTATATAATTATAGATACATAGTTGAAATTCTTAGCAACAGATTGCTTCATAATTAATAACGCTAGTCTATGATTAGATGCTATACATACACATCCGTTATGCCCCCAAACTCTCCCGTCTGATTTACTTAAGATTCCAGTGAAAGTGAAGAAATCATGATACACAGCATCAACACAATTTGTTTATAATATTTTTGATACAAATATTATTTCCATCGTTGTAGATGACATAATTATATATAAAAAATTTACAAATTACAGTGGTGTTCTCCTAATAGCAATTGCTCGATTAACAAGTTATTTTTAGTCCCCAAGCGAGCATTTAATGTTGATTCTGTTCCTCTAATAGCAAATTCTCCAATTAGCTAGCAAAATTCATGCAAAATGCCAATGCGACTCGCTTAATAACAATTAAGCGAACATCGCTGAATTGAATAATATGTGTATTCCTTTACAGTAGATCCTCGTAAATACTTACACCAGGGGACCGTCAATATGTGCTCGCCTTATCCAGAATTTGTATTAACCAATATCATTTGTATTGAAAGGCTTTGAAGCGGACTGAAATAGGTTCGTATTACGAGGCTAACTACTGAAATACCTAGTTCACTAGACATTGAAGGCAAACTCTAGACCTCGGAAAAAACTGAACTCCTAGTGCTTGAAAATGCATAAGAAAAACCTACCTTCTACATATTCGCTTTAAAAAAAAAAAATCGAGAGAAAGTTCAATAAAGTTTTTGAAATTAATTTGGAGATAAGTTAGTTTTGCTACCAAATTTGTTACACAATTAATTCTTATTATTATGCTGGGCCAGTTCTATAATCACTGCCTTTATTTTAATTATTTATTTGTTAGTATATACTAGCTTCATGGGTCCCACAAGTCAAGAAACAGGTCAATTAGCGTGTCATTGTGCTCCCGTAACTTCTCATAGGCAGCTCATTTATTTGGTGATTTTTTTCCAAGACAGTGTTTTGCATATCTCTACAATCTCAACTGTATATAGTATTAGAAATTTCGGACAAAGTGCAATCCGATGAGTAGATAACAAATATAATGCTACAAATAATAGCTCAAATACACAATGTATGAGCCAAAGCTGCCAAACTAAAAGGATTGGAAAGCATTAGAATACTGTATGACATAATTGGGATTTTGAGAGATTACGATATATTGTTTTCATTATCTACTGCCACTCCTGTTGGAGAAACCAAGTCTCCTTCTGTGCTCTCCTTTCTTCCCGAACTTATGAATCAGTTTATGAATCAGTTCTCCTTTATGAGAGAATACCAGGACACAGGAACCTTCAGGATCAGTTACCACAATGTTGGAGTCTCCATCAATACAGAAATGCCATGGGTCTATAACCTGTTTGCCATCTCCCATGGTTATTAGTTCCCGGATAAGTTGATGGGAGTAATTATAGAACTAACACTATTTACTCCAACCTTTAGTATCACGATATGCTGTGAGGTCAGTTTGATACCACGTGGGTAGTTAATTGAAGAAATTACAGTTTTGAATGTTAAATCGAGATTCAGAGTTTCAGACATTGTATACGATGATTCCCATTATCACAGACGTACACTAGATCATGGGCGGCGCGGCCGCACCCCGCACGGGTGATTCACCCGCGGGCCCATCAATCAATTACAAAGGGGGGCCCCTTGTTCAGGCCCCACGGGGCCCTGGACAAAGGGGACTAGTAGGTCGATCACCCGGGGGCCCCCAAAAGCCGCGCCGCCTCTGCACTAGATGCTTCTCTGTTGAAACAGCAATGCCTCTTGGCCATTCAAACTCTAGTTCATTCTGTCCTCTCCTTCCAACTGACTTTATGAATACGCCTTCAGTAGAATATACACTGAGAGAATGTGTGGTTAGTGTCACAAACATTGTCATTGGTGATACAGAGCCCGAAAGGACCATAAAAGGAATGAGAACTCTAAGATTTGTTGTATACCTGCACGCGATTATTTACACCATCACAAACGTAAATGTTCTTTGTTGGATTGTGAATCCCGATTCATTCTGGATAATAAAACACACCAGGGGTCGAAGACATTTCATAACTTTGCTTTCCGGTTGTTCTTTTGGGATTTCCTTTCTTACAGTCCCGCACTGCTTCTATCATTTGAACAGAGCCTATCCTGCTCAATATACCTTCTAGGTTTCCATCCCACTCCAGCTCCACTCGCCTCTAGTCTCCCTAGTTGTCTGCAGCTTAGATTATATCTCTCATGCGGGCATCCAGCTGTGCTACGTTCTGAATTAGGAATTCTTGATTTTCGTTAGCCTTCAGAGTGCTGACAGTATTCTCTTTCAGAATCCTCAAATGTTTGAGTTGCTCTGCAACTCCCTCTCCCCTGTAGACATCCTCTAGCTGCTGCATTCTGACAGTAGTATCGATTCTCTCTCTTGCAATAGCTGGTGAGCTCTGGACACTTTACTTCTGAGTTCTACTCGCACCCTCTCAATCTCGGGCAGAAATGTGTCCTCTTCCCCCGCCACTTTAACACTAGCCATTCCACTCAATTCAATTTACTCAGTATGCTTAGTTATGGATTATTTCATATACGTGTACTAGATTCGTTTATGGGTTATATTTCTATATTGCTCCTATTGTGTATCTTCAGTTATATTTATTGAATTATAAACCAAATAAATAACTTTTTATCATCCCCGTCCATCGGGGTTAATTTTGATACTGTTAGGTGTAGATTTGTGTGAAATATTCCTCATATATCAATTTTAATAGGTCTTGTTTTTACAGTCCAATTTAATAAATTGAGCATTGATTTCTGAAATGTATTTCATGGAATAGTAATCTTTATTGTTTCAAAAAGATTCTGAAAAGATCTGGATGTTATCAAGTAATTTATTTTACATGGCCCAAATTCAGAGTATTGATCCTCTACTGGTCAAGAGAGTTAGAGTATTTTTTCGTATAAGCGCCCCGGCGCTTATTATTTTGTTGACCAAATTTATCCTAAAAATTTCTGAAAAATCTAGAAAAAATATTTAGGTGGATTTTAATGGATCTGTGACAGTAAACATGTCAAAATTGACTAAATCAATGAAACTACACTTCAGTTATAAACTAAGGTGTAATAATTTTATTGCGATTCTTATTGACCCAGCACTCATTCGGACATTACTGTACTCTAAATTAAATATTACTTATTTAGCTCGTGACATTATCCAATGACTCACTATGTATGTATTCACTCTAAGAGTATGGCATATAAATTGATATAATATATATTTTTGCTACACAGTGATTCCCAGAATCACAATGCTATCCTGTATGCATTTGCACATAATGCTAAGTTGATAACTGTATAAAATGGGTTAATTTATTCTATGCTATTCCGTGAACTGCTATTCATATATTCTATTTGCAATGAATTCCCCTTTTATTCTTAATTTTGATAAATTCGAATGTAATCAATTTTGGAAAAAGAACCCAAAGCACGTTCAAACTGTGTGCAGGATATCAGCTTACCTCCGCACTGTTGGAAAAAATAAAATAATTTTAAATTGTCAATCTAAGACTAATATTGAGCACGCTGAAATTATAGCACTAAAGTCGATTGATAAGAAACTAAACGTTAGGTTGATTAAACAGTTTAATATATTTATTCAAGCCTCTGAATCGCCAACACCTACAGAACTTGTATTTGATTTCAGTGTTAGACTTAATCGCAGCCCTTGTTCCAGCTGCCAGAAGTGTATTCTTGATAAAATCTTGGAAATACAGCAGTTGGTTCCTGCTGTTAATATTCGGTTCGTGTTGTTCTTCTCTTTCCTTGGTTACAATGCTACATCTACACAGGAGGGAGCCTTACAAGAGCTTAATCGATGGATTTTATCTTTTATCAATAACGGAATCAGTGTAATTATTGGTCCTATCATTGTTACCCAAGTAGTACCTAAGCCAATGGGAATCTGTAGCCGACAGAGTCAAATTAAAGAGAATATAAATTTAATTTTACAATTCAGGAAACTGGTAAGTAGGATCCATTATTCGCTTCAAGGTCAAACAAATTATGATTTTATTATTTCTATTGACCGAATATTTTCAAATGAAGATTGTATTGAAGCAGAGTTTAAAAATTATAGTATCAACAATCCCAAATATATTCCTATATTCCCAAATACCAAGCATTTCTTATCTGAACTGGTACCAAAAATTGAACAGATTGATAGTACAAGTCCCTTAAAGCGTAAAATAATTGCCAAGAGGCAGTGTATCAATTCAAGAGTGCGTACATTTAGGATAAATGGAAAAAAGAACAGGACCAGAAAGAGGAAGAGCACAAGTAAAAAGAAACCCAAGAAGGAATATCCCGAGACCAATCCAACTCTGGATAATTCGATCTGATTTCAGATATATTTGCTAAGAAATTAAATTAAGTTAATTGTAATTCTATTACTCCCCTTTCAATAGTTAAATTACTGTCTTCTTTCAGTTGAATATTGTTAATTTACCCTTTACTAGATTATACGTACGTATATTTGAATTGTTGTGAACAACAATTGTTACAATTATTTTATAGGTTAGGGAAATTTATCATTGCACTCCTTAATCATTAACTCCTTAATCATCCCCCCCGAGCTTTAATGCGTAGGCTTCTTCATCGTACTTAACTGATCTAATATTGATTTAGAAGATTTAAGTGAAATTTTTAAAAATATTATAAAAATCCAAAATTGCAGCTGTGCCGACAGCATGTTCCTTGAAGGCACTATATTTTGGTAGCTAGTTAATTGATAGTGCCTCCAAAGGAACATGCTGTCTATACAGCTACAATTTTGGATTTTTCGCCATGTCATCAACGTCTCTAGCTAGGTGTTAAGACCCATTTGTCAATTGGTCACTAGCGACAAGGAACGATTGATAATTTTGAAGTTAGTTTCTATCTTGCCAGTTTCGAGATTGATAACGTTCATTAAAAATGCATTAGTTAAAAATCCAAAATTGCAGCCTGTGCAGACGCATTTCCCTTTGGAGGCACTACATTTGGTGGTTGGGTAACTAGTAGTGCCTCCAAAGTGAAATATTTTCGGTACAGGCTGCAATTTTGGATTTTTTCGTCATGTCATCAACGCAACGCCTCAAGGTCTCAACACCCATTTGCCAAGTGGTGACGAGCAACAAGGAACTATCAATCAATTTAAAGTTTGTTATTATTTTGAAACATCTTTGAAATTAATGACATTTATTTATTACGAGCCCTTCGGTCTCGGTCGCTTTGCGACAGATCGGTGCTACGCACCTCAAGTTAACGCCCGCTGAGCGGCCTTACTCCTCACATTTTCTACCATAGAAATGGTAGATAGCTACAGTATCTAATTTTCATTAATTTGTTTACCTATTTGTGTAAACAACAACAACAAATATTCATATTAGAAATTTTTAACCGCGAAAATCGTGTTCAGCACACTTGTTTACTTATAATACCTATTGAAAGTTAACTTCTAGGTTGATTTTGAATTTTCATTAAATTGTTTAGCTATTTTGAGTAAACAACAACAACAACAACAAATATTCATATTAGAAAATTTTAAACGCGAAAATCGTCTTCAGCATACTTGTTTACCTATAATACCCGTTGAAAACTAACTTCTAGGTTGATTCTGAAATTTCATTAATTTGTTTACCTATTTTGTGTAAACAACAACAACAAATATTCATATTAGAAAATTTTAACCGCGAAAATCGTGTTCAGCATACTTGTTTACCTATAATACCCGTTGAAAACTAACTTCTAGGTTGATTCTGAATTTTCATTAATTTGTTTACCTATTTTGTGTAAACAACAACAACAAATATTCATATTAGAAATTTTTTAACGCGAAAATCGTGTTCAGCACACTTGTTTACTTATAATACCTATTGAAAGTTAACTTCTAGGTTGATTTTGAATTTTCATTAAATTGTTTAGCTATTTTGAGTAAACAACAACAACAACAACAAATATTCATATTAGAAAATTTTAAACGCGAAAATCGTGTTCAGCACACTTGTTTACCTATAATACTCGTTGAAAGCTAACTTCTAGGTTGATTTTGAATTTTCATTAATTTGTTTACCTATTTGGTGTAAACAACAACAACAAATATTCATATTAGAAAATTTTAACCGCGAAAATCGTGTTCAGCACACTTGTTTACCTATAATACCCGTTGGAAGCTAACTTCTAGGTTGATTTTGAATTTCATTAATTTGTTTACCTATTTTGTGTAAACAACAACAACAACAAATATTAATATGAGAAATTTATAAACGCGAAATTCGTGTTCAGCATACTTGTTTACCCCTTATAACTTTTGTTTACCAATTATAACATTTGAAAGTTAGTTTATATCTCATATATAAATGCGGTTTCTATTCCCCCATCACTTTAATACAATCCGGACAAACAAACAAACAAACACACACACACACAAACACACAACAATCGAGATTTAATAATATAGATTATACGTACAGTACCCGCACACAAGTATTCGACCACCCAACATTTTCCCATTGAAAATAGTACTATAGTAGGCTTAATAATATTGTTCAATGTATTAAAACTTTATGACATTTTGTTATTACTGTGCCGACTATACTATAGTATAGTGGCCCAGTATTGGAATCACTGCCTTTATTACTGTGCCGACTATACTATAGTATAGTGGCCCAGTATTGGAATCACTGCCTTTATTATTATTACTGTGCCGACTATACTATAGTATAGTGGCCCAGTATTGGAATCACTGCCTTTAATATTTTTATTATTTTTATTATTTTTTCTCCGTAGACGGTGCCCTGGCCAGAGCTTTATAGTTGATGGGCTTAAACTTTGCATGTAGGTGCGATGGGACCGTCTAATTTGCACCTGGGGTTACGATTTTTGATTAACAAATTTTTGACACATCTTTAACACCTTTCAAAATTTGTCTGGTCCATAACACAAAATATGTTTTACTAAACCCCCAAATTTTATTTCACATTTGGATTCACCATAAAATTCTGCGTCTGATGGGAGAAGAAAACTTTCAATAAAGAGTTTTATTTCTGCCATAAATGGGGGTTGAAATTTCTTTGTTTACTCACACTTCAGTTTCAGTATAACTGTTAAATCTAATTCCTTTGTTTCAACTTGTAATAATTATATTGATTTAACTTGTTAAATCTTACTCTATTGATTCAACTTGCGATAATTAAATTGATTTAACTTATAAATTGCAGCTGGCTTCTATTTAATTTACCATACAATGGATTAAATAAAATAATATAATATAAGGAATTTGTTGACTAAATTCAACTCAACCGTGGATAACAATGCTAATATAAATAACTAATAATATAATTTAATATCAATACATAATGAATGAATGGCATCAAACTCAAGATGGTTTAAGATAGAAACAAACTTCAAATTTATCTACCGTTCCTTGTGACTCGGACCAATTAACAAATGCTTCTTCACACCTTGGGCGTTGATGACTTGGCGAAAAAAAATCCAAAATTGCAGCCTGCGCCGAAAGCATGTTCCTTTGGAGGCACTATCAATAAACAACACAAAAATAGAGTGCCACCAAAGGAACATGCGTCGGCACAGGGTGCAATTTTGGATTTTTTATTTTTATTATTATTATTATTTCTCCGTAGCAGGTGCCCTGGCCACACCTGTAAACATAGAGGGCTGAAACTTGGCATGTAGATTCGGAGTCGACGTCTAATTTGCACCTGGGGTTACGATTTTGTATTAACAAATTTTTGACACATCTTTAACACCTTTCAAATTTTGTCTGGTCCATAACTCAAAAAATGTTTTACTAAACCCCAAAATTTTATTTCACATTTGGATTCGCCATAAAATTCTGCGTCTGATGGGAGAAGAAATTTTTCAATAAAGGGGTCAATTTCTGCCATAAATGGGGGTTGAAATTTCTTTGTTTACTGACACTTCAATTTCAGTAAAGTGTTAAATCTAATTCTATTGTTTCAACTTGTAATAATTATATTGATTTAACTTGTTAAATCCTACTCTAGTGATTCAACTTGCGATAATTATATTGATTTAACTAATAAATTACAGCTGGCTTCTATTTAATTCTAGTATTACTATACAATTGATTAAATTAAATAATATAATATAAGGAATTTGTTGACTCAACTCAACCAACCATGGATAACATTGCTAAAATAAATAACTAATAATATAATTTATTATCGATACATAATGAATGAATGGCATAAAACTAAAGATGGTTTATGATAGAACCGTTAAGATTTTACATTCCACAACAACGACAGATTAAGTGATTATATTTATTTCGGCGAGAATATTCTTGCACAATTAATGACTGACTTAATTAATTATAATTAATTCATTTTGTATTTAACTTATAGACGGTTCCAAATAGATTATTGGGTTATCGAGTGCGTGGAATTCAAATATTATAGTGAAATTCAATTTAAATTAATAATAATTGCAAATAATTGAACTTAATTTATTTTGCTGTATATAATAATGGTGTTAAATAATAAATAAATAAATTAAATATTTATACTAATTAGATAAATTTCATTAATCTCAGAGATGATACAAGATAGAAACAAACTTTCAATTTATCAATTGGTCCTTATGCCAGGTACCACCTATACAAGTGGGTCTTGACACCTTGAGGTGATGATGACATCGTTAAAAAAATGTATTTTTACAATTTTTTTAATTCGACATTTAAAATGGGTTAGTTGATGTTGGGTGATGACCCAACACTCACATAAAAAATGCTGAGTCATCAGCTATTATATTCTATTCAAACTTGAATATCTCTAAAATTAAGTGAACTAAATGGAAACTTCCACCACTCTAAGGATCGATGCCTTCTGTAACACCTTTTTGAAATAATTTAACACCTTCATAGTGATGATGACATGGTGAAAAAAAATCCAAAATTGCAGCTGTGCCGACAGCATGTTTCATTGGAGGCACTATCAATAAGCCACCACCAAAATATAGTGCCACCAAAGGAACATGCGTCGGCACAGGCTGCAATTTTGGATTTTTACTGTGCCGACTATACTATAGTATAGTGGCCCAGTATTGGAATCACTGCCTTTATTTTTATTTTTATTATTATTTTTTCTCCGTAGACGGTGCCCTGGCCAGAGCTTTATAGTTGATGGGCTGAAACTTGGCATGTAGTTGCGGAGGGACCGTCTAATTTGCACCTGGGGTCACGATTTTTGATTAAGAAATTTTTGACACATCTTTAACACCTTTCAAATTTTGTCTGGTCCATAACTCAAAAATTGTTTTACTAAACCCCCAAATCTTATTTCATATTTGGATTCACCATAAAATTTTGCGTCTGATGGGAGAAGAAAACTTTTAATAAAGAGTTTTATTTCTGCCATAAATGGGGGTTGAAATTTCTTTGTTTACTCACACTTCGATTTCAGTAAAACTGTGAAATCTAATTCCATTGTTTCAACTTGTAATAATTATATTGATTTAACTTGTTAAATCTTACTCTATTGTTTCAACTTGAGATAAATATATTGATTCAACTTATAAATTCCAGCTGGCTTCTATTTAATTGTAGTATAACTATACAATGGATTAAATAAAATATAATGATATAAGGAATTTGTTGACTAAACTCAAATCACCGTGGATAACATTGCTAAAATAAATAACTAATAATTTAATTTATTATCAATAAGTAATGAATGAATGGCATTAAACTAAAGATGGTTTATGATAGAACCGTTAAGATTTTACATTCCACAACAACGACAGATTAAGTGATTATATTGATTTCGGCGAGAATATTCTTTTTGCACAATTAGTGTACTGACGTAATTTATTATAATTAATTCCTTTTGTATTTAACTTATAGAATTTTCCAATTGGATTATTGGGGTTATCGAGTGCGCTGAATTCAAATATGATAGTGAAATTCGATTTAAATTAATAATAATTGCAAATAATTGAACTTAATTTATTTTGCTGTACATAATAATGTTGTTAAATTATTAATTTATTAATAAAATATTTATACTAATTAGCTAAATTTCATTAATCTCAGAGATGATACAAGATAGAAACAAACTTTCAATTTATCAATTGGTCCTTATGCCACGTACCACCTATACAAGTGGGTCTTGACACCATGAGGTGATGATGACATCGTCAAAAAAATGTATTTTTACAATTTTGTGAATTAAATAATTCGCATGGGTTGGTTGGAGTTGGGTGAATACCCAACACGCACTTTAAAAATGCTGAGTCATCACAGATTATATTCTACTGAAACTTGAATATCTCTCAAATGAAGTCAGCTAAATGGAAACTTCCACCACTCTAAGGGTCGTTGCCTACTGAAACACCTTTCTGTAATAATTTAACACCTTCATAGTGATGATGACTAGGCGAAAAAAAATCCAAAATTGCAGCTTGTGCCGACAGCATGTTCCTTTGGAGGCACTATCAATAAACCACCACCAAAATATAGTGCCACCTAAGGACATGCGTCGGCACAGGGTGCAATTTTGGATTTTTTATTATTATTATTATTTATATTATTATTTTTTCTCCGTAGACGGTGCCCTGGCCAGAGCTTTATGGTTGATGGGCTGAAACTTGGCATGTAGGTTCGGAGTCGACGTCTAATTTGCACCTGGGGTTACGATTTTTTATTAACAAATTTTTGACACATCTTTAACACCTTTCAAATTTTGTCTGGTCCATAACTCAAAAGTTGTTTTACTAAACCCCCAAATTTTATTTCACATTTGGACTCGCCATAGAATTCTGCGTCTGATGGGACAAGAAAGTTTCGCATAAAGGGGTCAATTTCTGCCATAAATGGGCGTTGAAATTTCTTTGTTTACTCACACTTCAATTTCAGTAAAACTGTGAAATCTAATTCCATTGTTTCAACTTGTAATAATTATATTGATTTAACTTGTTAAATCCTACTCTATTGATTCAACTTGCGATAATTATATTGATTCAACTTATAAATTCCAGCTGGCTTCTATTTAATTGTAGCATTACTATACAATGGATTAAATTAAATTAATTTATATAAGGAATTTGTTGACTTTACTCAACTAACCGTGGATAACATTGCTAAAATAAATAACTAATAATTTAATTTATTATCATTAAGTAATGAATGAATGGCATTAAACTAAAGATGGTTTATGATAGAACCGTTAAGATTTTACATTCCACAACAACGACAGATTAAGTGATTATATTTATTTCGGCGAGAATATTCTTTTTGCACAATTAATGTACTGACGTAATTTATTATAATTAATTCCTTTTGTATTTAACTTATAGAATTTTCCAATTGGATTATTGGGGTTATCGAGTGCGCTGAATTCAAATATGATAGTGAAATTCGATTTAAATTAATAATAAGTGCAAATAATTGAACTGTATTTATTTTGCTGTACATAATAATGGTGTTAAATTATTAATTTATTAATTAAATATTTATACTAATTAGGTAAATTTCATTAATCTCAGAGATGATACAAGATAGAAACAAACTTTCAATTTATCAATTGGTCCTTATGCCAGGTACCACCTATACAAGTGGGTCTTGACACCTTGAGGTGATGATGACATCGTTAAAAAAATGTATTTTTACAATTTTGTGAATTAAATAATTCGCATGGGTTGGTTGGAGTTGGGTGAATACCCAACACGCACTTAAAAAATGCTGAGTCATCACAGATTATATTCTACTGAAACTTGAATATCTCTCAAATGAATTGAGCTAAATGGAAACTTCCACCACTCTAAGGGTCGTTGCCTACTGAAACACCTTTCTGAAATAATTTAACACCTTCATAGTGATGATGACTAGGCGAAAAAAAATCCAAAATTGCAGCTAGTGCTGACAGCATGTTCCTTTGGAGGCACTATCAATAAACCACCACCAAAATATAGTGCCACCAAAGGAACATGCGTCGGCACAGCTGCAATTTTGGATTTTTTTTAATTCAGATTCGTATTCTACGCAATCGAATTACCCATTGTAGATTCTTCCAATTGATTACATATTAATTCTGTTGAAAATAATCATCAAATGGCAACATGTGCCACCAGTTCCCATATCTCCAATAGTGGCAATTTTGGAAAAGTGGTGCATAGTGGCATAGGAAGATAATTTTTAACCAAATCAAAAAGGAATTGAATTGAAAGCTCCTACAATTGTTAATTCGAATGTGCAGAATACGAATATGTAATCGAAATAGCAATATCTCATGTAATTTTAAAACACCATCTTCCATTGTTAACCCCACTATAGTACTATTTTCAATGGGAAAATGTTGGGTGGTCGAATACTTTTGTCCGGATAGTGTATATTAAATCACAAAGATTTTTTGTTTGTTTGTTCAGAATTAATTGAGGAACTGGTAAGAGCTACAGACTTGAAATTTGGCAGGGGGGTGTGGAATAATGTATCTAGAAACAAGTTCTAATATCTAAGAAAAATATTCACATCTTCCCTACCTAAAGGTGGCAAAACTTTGGCCAATTAAATTCGAGGGTTTTCCAGTATGGATTAGCAGCTAGCATGGCATTCAATTAGTATAGAAGGATTTTAGTGTCTCTACCAATTTGTTAAGTGTGCATGGTCAATGCGTCTCCAAGGAAATGTATTATAAGGTTAAAGTAGAGCAGAATGGATAATAGAGTCATCACTAATTCAAATTATGGCTTTTTGATAAAATTTGCAATCCTTTGGTATTAATTATGCTTGTCACAATTTCTACTTGTGTTCTATAAATCACTAATTCAAATTATGGCTATTTTAACGAGAGTTTATGTTGCAATAATTATCTATACAGATCCCGATAGAAATTAATTGAATACAAATATAGAGTAAATACAGAATGCCACTGAGGTATACGAATATAATGATTAAACAAATACTCAAGTTATTACAATACATACTATGTTATTGATAAAGTTAGATTGTTTCTTGGGGTATTAGAATAGCTTGAAATTATTACAATATTTACTTATTATTCACAAACGATTATACTAACAAACACAGAGTTATTAATCCTCTATTGGGGCTGTTTCATGTAACCTCAGCTAAATACGGTGGATGCAGTAGAGTAGCGAAACTTGGATAAATAGCGTAACTAAGAACACGGCTATGCAGAATAAAATAGGCCACACCGGATTGTAGTAGCAAACTATGCTAAACTCACAAATATTAGTAGCATCATTGTTTGATTCATAAATGATTGCATCCAAATAAGCTAAGTTTGTATGAGTGAAATGGAAAAATGGAACTTTGTCTTTTATCAGGTCGATGCTTCTAGTTATGTTCAGGGTACAGAAATTAGTATAATTTGCTAATTGATAAATAGAATATAAGCCACTAGTTTGTATGTCATAGGTACCTTGTGAAGAATTTGGTTTTAATCCATTTGAGGATTCACAAAATTCACCAGAATATGGAGCTTCATAAGGAACAAGCAGTTCTACACCCAATTCATTTTCGACAGTAGTTCCATTGTGAGAAGTGTAACAGTATTCAGAGACAGTAGAATTTTTAGGAATCCAGGATGTCATTTGAAAAGAAAAACTATATTGTGTTGTAAGGGATTGCTTGAATGGTTTATGGAACATTAAACCTGTTAAGTTTGTTGGGCAATCTGGATAACTGCCAAACGCACAGTCATTCACATTGACATTATCGAATATGTAGTATTCACCTGGTAGAAGAGCGAAATTCTGTCGAGAAGGTTGGATCATAAGTGGAGTCAGAAATACGGAATAGCAAACGCTAGCGGAAATAATTAGTATCACATAGGATGCCAGGTGTATTTTGTTTTTGTTCTTATAGTAGATTTGGTGCAGATGGTCCTGATTGGTGAAAACCGGTTTATCGGGCAATAACTGCTCTCTGGTGACGTCACTAGTTCGGAACCCGGAGTATCTGACCTTAGTTCTGTCTCGGAATACCAACCAAGTAGCGACTAGGAATATATATCGAGTATAGGATGCTGGGAATAGTGGATAGGATCGACATGAATACTAGAATAGCAAGTGTGCTATACATAATACTATAATATGAAGCAGTATAATATATGTTGTGTACTTCATTCCATGCGAGGATAAAATAAATTACAGCACCAGACAAACTATTCATAGCATTTAGAAGAGTCAACGAGTAAGTTCCCCAGGCAGCTATCTTCATTAGTTTATAGGCTCGTATCTTATCTGCGTATCTCTCCCATTCTAGAAATTCGGTATGCAAATGTGCTATGAACTCGATTATGCGTTGCTGTACGATAATTATACACATTCTCATAAATGCACATACCGTGAATACCCGAGCGATTATGTCAATTCCGTAAATAATAAAAACAATGTAGTAGGGGTTATGATCTGTAAAATAACCAGACAGAAATGGGAATGTCTGGTATAACAGCGTTAAATCAACAAACTGGATAATATACTGGCAAAACTCCAAACAGAGTACATACCCCATTCTTGTTATTATTAATAATACTAGTGTCTTAAGCTGTACTTTCTTACCTTTAAAGTAATTAGCGATCTGTAGCAATAGAGTCACTCCGAATAATACTATTCCTTCCTGAAATGACTGAGCGATAACGCCTGCGAGATAACCCATTAGTTTTCCATTGCCAAAATCGTGACCAATAAAAAAGACAGACGTGTAGACGAGGGAAATAGTATTGAAGACACAGAAACCAAATATGCATAGGATGATTCCCACGAAAATTTGGAAATGTTGGTAGTAGGCAGTAATGACTCTGTTTTCATCATGCTCACACCCCCTATGTGGTTATTAAGAATGTATCTGTACTTAAACACCTGGCCTATCAGCTGACCTGCTAGTCGGATAGTGACTGGCATAAGCAGTATGCATAGCAGGGAGTTTAGCACTGCGCTAATTACAAATATTGGAATGTATTCCTTGAGGACACATCCAAAAGATACAGTATATAGAATTTGTTTGACAAGGTTATAAATCATTTCACAATTATTCACAAGAAATTTATTGAATTGTGTATCACTACATTATGGAGCTTTATATACTGAAGAACATGCTATAAGCTGATCTAGGTTGAAAGTTGATACTGTAGGTAACCAGGAAATCCAGGAATAAATCATCATACAACACGGTGTCAACACCACATAAGCACCTGAGGGGAGTTGGTTAATAGTTTAATTTATTTAACTTATTGCCTTAATTAAAATAGCAAATAGTAGCTCAACTCAAATAATAGCCCCACAGCGGGCGGCAAGATTTATTAATCGCCTAGGCTACTGTTCGAGTAAATACGGTACATTTCGAATGTCTCTTCCTAGCCTGATTATTAGTTATTTATATGAATATAAAATTAGTTACACTACACTGTTTGTCAAGATGTATATCCAGTAGAACCTCGTTAGTACGAACACGGTTAATATGTTTTCTATTTCAGTCCCCTTCAAAGCCTTTTTAGTGCAAAGGACAACAGTTAAAACTCGTTCTCGTATAATACAAACATCAATGAATTACAAATACTGTTTTAGCTGTTTTAGCTAAATACTGTTTATATATATGGCGACCTGTCAAACAACTCAACTTAGTTCAGCTTACGAATTCTACCACAAAACTCTGAAATCGCCTAAGTACATAGTGGCTCCAATGGTTGACCAATCAGAACTGCCTTTCCGCATGCTCTGTCGCCAATACGGGGCCCAGCTTTGTTACTCTCCCATGATACACTCAGCTATTTTTGTCAAGGACAAGATATACCGAGCCAGGGTGTTAACAACTGACCCATTAGACCATCCATTGATAATCCAGTTCTGTGCAAACAATCCAGATACTCTGTTACAGGCAGCCCAACTAGTTGAAGATAAGTGCGAGGGAGTTGATATTAATCTGGGGTGTCCACAGTCCATCGCTAGGAAGGGAAATTACGGTGCTTTCCTCCAGGATAACTGGGAACTAATAGGAGAATTAGTTTCAGTGCTACATCTTAACTTGAAAGTTCCAGTCACTTGTAAAGTCCGTGTTTTTTCAGATATAAAGAAAACTGTTGAGTACGCTCTGTTCTTACAGAGCAAGGGCTGCAGTTTGTTGACTGTACATGGAAGGACGAGAGAGCAAAAAGGTGTACAGACAGGGGTAGCTAGCTGGGAGCATATTCTAGCTGTGAAGCGAGCTGTGTCCATACCTGTATTCGCTAATGGGAATATCTTAACCCTTGATGATATCACCCGTTGCTTGGATACCACGATGGCAGATGGAATTATGTCAGCTGAAGGTTTGTTATACAACCCAGCGTTGTTCAGCGGAGATACGCCTTGCGTGGGTAGAATGGCAGGCGAGTATCTGGAGATGGTTAGCCGCTATCCTGTGCATACTAGTGCTATTCGCGGGCATCTATTTAAGATCCTACACAGTTTATTACAAGATCCGAGGTTCATAAAGTTTCGACAGAGAATAGGAACAGCTAGGGATGCTAAATGTCTTAAAGAGATAGTGACGGATATTATGGGCGATTTAGACAGAATCGAAGATAGGAAAGAATTGGTGTGTCGGGCTTACATACACCACAGTAAGAAAAAATCTGAGATTAATAACACACAAGAAAACTGTATAGTCATAGAAGGTAGTGTTGTTCTGAATGAATCATTGTGTTGTGATGAAATAAACACAAATATTATTTCTTTGAAGAGAATGGAAGAAGACCTTTCGAGTTCTTCATGTAAAAAAGCGAAAACAAACCAATGTGTACTGTGTGAGGATTTAATTTAATAATATTACATTTATATTATTAAAACTCGATTGTTGTGTGTGTTTGTTTGTTTGTACTGATTGTATTGAAGAGATAGGGGAACAGTAAAACACATTATCTTTGATATATATATGTACGTATGTTGATTTCGAATTTCGCATTTATACATTTCTAATAGGAATATTTATTGTTGTTGTTTACATAAATAGTTAAACAAATTAATGAAAATTCAAAATAAACCAAGAATTATTATGTATTTGGGTAATAATTATCATAACTCACCATAAACACTTTGTAATAATTTACGTCTTTGATTCGACGTATTATTTTCAGATTAATATTTCATGGTTTCGTTTGGGAAATTGCTTTTTGGAAATTAATATGATTATTGGTTATCTTTGGTTACTATTACAATTTACAATACCGTATTTGGATATCTTGTTTGTATAGGCGAGACTAGAGCCTCGTTAGCAAGGTTTCATCCTGGCGCGTAAATTTAAGGGAAACTCAGGCGCGAAAATCGAGAGATGCTCCCGACAAATATATTATTCCGCGTGTAAGCTAGCTCAAATTAAATCTATGCGCTCAGAAATTTATCCTGGATGAAAGCCTGCTTGTTAGTGGACTCGGATAAGGCGTAATACCTCCATTGGACGATATATTGCAATAAAGCGTGCACAATGTTGAATTATGATTAAAATGTTTTCCATATTTTAACATGCAACATTGTACACCTTAGTATCTAATAGTAATACGCAATACATCACAATTAGAACCAAGATTATATTCATATATATTTATATTCGGTTCTTGTTGAACTTAGCTATTCAAATGTCCACTACATCATCTACAAACAAACTTCCACTGTTTGAGAGTCAAATGTACCAGTACATCTTAGCTTTGGTTACCTTTATTTTAGTATGCTTACTTGAAATTAGAATATGTATTACCTCCCAAAGAGAGACTTCATGCATAAATACACTAGTTTTGTTCAATCCATATACTCAGTAGTTAGTTATTGAAACAGACATCATTCCTTACCAATTATTTCGCAGTAAGTTGATTATATTACGATTTATTTTCCCGAAGGAGTTAGATAAATGGCTGGTGCAGATATACCTAAACTCTACTACTTCCAGGGAACTGGCAGAGCTGAAGTAACCCGACTGATATTCACAATATGTAATAAACCTTTTGAGGATATTAGATTCTCATTTGAAGAGTGGGGCAGCAAGTACAAAGCAGAATCTCCGCTAGGCACAGCACCTTTCTACGAAGAGGGAGGCGTTAAGCTATGTGGAAGCCTGGCTATAGCTCGTTATGTAGCGGAAAGTCATGGTCTAGGAGGCGATAGTGAAATGGAGAAAGCTCAGCTCGCCTCGTATGCAGACGCAATTACAGACATCGCGACTAAATTACATCCGTTCATGTTCGGACCTGAAGACAAACGAGAAGATGCCAAAATTGAATTTTTGGCTAATATGCCTGCGAAATTCGCCTTCGTAGAAAAGAATATCCTTGGAGAAGACACGTTTCTGCCTGGTAAGCTTGGTAAGCCTGGTAATCCCTCTTACTCAGATTTCTTGCTGTATCATGTCTGCGGGGAATCCAAAGAGTTTGGATTAGGAGACGCGTTCAAGGAATGCCCTAAGATCCTAAAGGTGATAGCGCGGGTTGATAGTAACGATAGGATAAAGGCTTTTAGGGCAAAACATGCTAAAAAATAATTTATTTTAGTATTTAGCTGTAGTAAGTAGTTTAGGAGTTATCTCTATTTTCGATATGTTAGTTGCTTAGGTATATCCTTACTATGTTTACATGTGTGTTTGGTTTTTCTATTAAAAACATTCCTTCTGTATAATTAATGTATAATAACTGGTTGATGTAAGTGGTCATTTGCAATTAAGCATCTCTTAGGTTGCCCCATACTGTTATAAAACCATAGGTCGATCATCAGTTAGGATCGACCTATGGTTCTATAACTAGGGGTATGGGAATACATTATTCTGGAATACGTATTGCTGCTTACTAGTACGATTTTATAAAAGCCAGTACTGATGACAGGGTTTTATCCAGGAGTGCGCCATACGTCTAGAGGCGTATAAATTTGGATATGTTTGCGTTTAGGAGCGCGAAAACTGCCGAAAGTCCCCATAGAGTAATACAAACTAGCCTTTTAGGCGAATAAAATTCATATTCTAGTGACCTTTATAGTTGGGAATATTCAATTATAGTCCTGCATATTATCCTGATTGATGAGTTAAGGATGTTGGAATTTAAATATTTTATCAGGGCATCAGAGGAAAATATTAAATAATATTTGAAATTGAAGCGGGTATCATAAACACTAAAGGAAAATATGCAGTTGCATTTTTGAAAGATGATCCTATCAACTTAGCACAACGAATCTACGTATATAGATGGAGTTATATACTCCCTTTCTTCAAATGGACTTTCTTTAATTTATAAACTGAACCTTTTACCTGCGATTATAAATTGATTATTACAACTACAGTGTCCATCTGTCTTAGAATTTATTGATGAAAATTATATTGATATCAACATTTTGGAATATACACGGTATCGTATCTCAAATGTATTGTATCTGGAGATTTTCCAAATACATAATTAATAAATTCAGTCGACGCTCAACTGATTAGCTAATTAGCCCTTTTTGAATATCCAGATTCTAATTTTATGAACCCAAAACTCAATCAGCATATACAATTTTCGTCGGCTTAATATGAAAAACTTTTTGTTATGAACAAGCCCTATGGTCCCAATTTAACAACTTACCTGGGTTTGTATTAAGTTGAGATCGCTTATTATGAAGTCTATTATGAACACTATTTTTGACCTTGAATATTCATAATAGAAGAACCTATTATAGCAGTTGCTAGTTGTAACCTTCAAATGCATGTGCAGTTCCATTTCCATATCACAAGATATTACATTTCAAAGAATAACCTGACTACATTAGGTCCTATAAGCCATCCTCAGGAAATATGTTATTCATGTCTTTCCGCCCATTAGTGCAGGGGAAGTACACTTGTGAGAGAACATGAGTTAAAGGTCAAACATTATGACTGATGCTGGTTTCGAATTAATGTATTATAAGCAGTATTGTTTATAGGGAGTATGTGGAACTAGAGCCTGCAACATGATCTGATCGAAACCAACCTATTCGTAGGTCAGCTTAAGTTCTGTAATTGGATAAAATTAGAATTGTATTCATAGAACTTAAAACCCATCAATATTATACTGTGGAACCCCGGAATACGGTCACCCTCGGGACTGATAAAAATGGCCGAATTGTGAAATAATAAATTAATGTTAATATTTTTAAAAATGCCCGGAATATCGGAGTGACTGCTATTCCGGGTTGACCGTTAAGCGGGGTTCCACTGTATGACACTATATAGCTAAGCCTTATATCTTAAACTAACAGGCAATAGGATAGATTGTATGTGAGGCAAATGGTTTAAGAAGGCATCACTTCTTGTCCAATATATGGTTACATTCTGTTTTCTCTATAATCCATCAGCCCTATGGTCCCAATTTAACAACCTACATAGAGTTTGTATTAAGTTGAGTTCGCTTATTACGAATCCTCTCTATTATGAACACAACTTTTGGTCCCTTGAATGTTCATAATAAAATAACCTGACTGTATGATCCAAAATTAGTAAATAAGCCGAATATTTATAGATCCTCAATTTTGGCGCGTGCTCCTGTTATAAAAGGGGCTCGCTCCAAATTGCACTCGTTTTACTTTTAATAATATGTTCACTCTAGTTAATAAGCATTTAGATTTATAATTATTGACGGAGCCCGCGTTCCTGGAGCTGCGCTCACTAAAGCATGCTTCTTTTAATGTTCAGTAAATAAGCGAATGCCTGATTTCTTGTTCCAGTTGAAACCGGTGTTTTCAAAGACCAGTTTTTTCTAACTAACAATTTATTCGAAATGTGTAAGAAATTCCAATTTTGTTTTATATTCAATCGGTTTACTTTATTCTAGCTATCGGGTTTTTCTTACTTTATTTCCATGCAAAGAATTGGTTAGAGAAAACCGGTTTCGACTGTACACGAATACGAATGTGATATAACATGGCACGTTTTATTCCTTATTCCATAATTGTGGTTATTGAGTTTGAACTTTAGTAATCAATATAGACATGGGTTTTTGCTGTTGGTGCCTGTGTTTCCACCATTTCATCATTACACTCTTATAGAACTTTACAATCTGATGATCAGATGGCTCGTAAGACCTCCCATTAATACACAGTATGGTGTTAGAGGATACATGTCAAAATATTCAAACATGAGATTAATCTAGCCTGGAAAACCACTTAGATATCGATACATCTAAATTATTGTATTATAAGCACAACGGCATACTCCAACTAGTACTTATTATATAAGTGTGCTTAATTTTGTTTAGAATTAGAAAACCAATACCTTAAGTTTGAGTTAATATGGCAGCTGCACCTAAATGTAAAATCTATTACTTCGATGCACCTGGGCGGGCAGAGATTGGTCGACTTCTGCTTGCCTACGCTGGCAAGGAATTCGATGACGTTAGGTTCACTCGTGAAGAATGGATGAGCACATACAAAGCTCAAGCCCCGCTGGGAATGGCTCCCTTCTACGAGGAGGGAGGAGTTAAGCTAGGAGGAAGTATTGCTATCAGTCGTTACTTAGCAGAGAAGTATGGGTTGGCAGGAAGTAGCCCCATGGAGAATGCTCAGCTTGAGTCCTATGTCGATGCTATATTCGATATAGGGAGTAAAATCTATGGGATTGCAATGGGACCTGAGGATCAGCGGGAAACCTGCAAACAGGATTTTTTAAAAAACGTACCAGGGAAACTTGCCTTTCTTGAGAAACAAGTTAAGTGCGAAAAGAATTTCCTGGCTGAGAAGAGAGTCACTTGGGCTGATTTGGGTTTGAGCACATTACACAATTCATTGTGTCATTTTGGATTAGATGCTGTCTTCAATGATTTTCCCAAGTTAGTTGCAGTAGCCACAAACATTAGCGAGATGGAAAAGATTAAGGAGTATAGGATCAAGACTTACCCAAAATTGTAGAATTTATCATTGAACTAGTTTTATTAGAATTTTCTATATTTGCTACATTAGTTCGTAGATTACGTATTGATTAGATTAGCTGTGTATTGCTTGGATATTATTAGATACCTCTCAAATACCAATTTAGTTGTATGTAATAAAAAATATAAATAACTGGTATTTCCACATAATCCAAACTGACACATTATAATTATAAATTACTTATATAGAGCTGAGCTTTGTAGAGTTCAGTTTTTCACTATGTGTATTCATGCACTGAGAAAGGTCAGTTTTTTTCCAGAGTTTGAAATTGACCTTTAGAAAGTAAGCCTGGGCTTTTAGTATGGGAAAAAATCTGAACTCTACAAAGCTCAGCTCTATATAAGGATTCCCTTATAATTAATAACTAATTAGTAACCCCAAGTATTTCATAAGATACATGTATCCATGATCCAATTTAGAACCTCGAAACAATGGTAAGTTCTCTTTCATACCAATATTATTTATAATGTTTGGGGACATTATATTAATTATATATCGCCAATTATTAAATGTAAAAAATTGTAAATTTGATTATTTATATCTTGATTGATTTAGGAACAAAATACAAAAATAATTACTACCGCTCCCCCACTTCTGAAATTAGTACTACACCACTGACTGCAAGATACTTGTACCTAATAATCATCCCCTATTCTAGTAACATTTGTAACTGAGTGGACAGCTAAAATTGACCACTAAGTATATTACTGTATATAGTACTACTTATACGTATTATTTATTAATTAATAGTTATATAATTATCCATAATTTTAATTTAGGTCGGCTGTCCAAATATACAGTAAATTCTCGTTATAATGAAGTGCTCAGGACTTGTAAATTCCTTCGTTATATCCGAATATTCGTTATAAGCAGATAATAATTAATGCATTTAGTGCTCTGGGTGAAAATCTCTTCGTTATAAGCGATTATTTTGCTATATCCGACTACATTGTAACTGGAATTCACTGTAATGTGCTTTTGTGTGTGCCTCTTACTAAACTTATTAACTCCGGAATTCCATCTGAAATATAACGAAATAATAGTTGTGTCAAAAATAATTTTATATTTGGTACATTTGCATTTTTATTTTTCGTAATTACTCAACACTACAAAATGGGATAAATAATTTGAGCTCTCAGATTTATTTTGAGTTTGTAATTGGTCCCTCATACCAAATTTGATATTAGCAGCAGTTTTGGTCTTCAATTCACAAAAGGTTAACTCGTAGGCTATGGTTAACTATATTTCTGGAATGATCCCCCTGATTGAGATTGGAGTATCTGACCGAGCAACTGAACTTTCACAATATTAGTAAACTCATTGACAGCCCTATCAGGCTTGGACCGGGTCAAGATCTCATGACCCGGTGACCCGATAAGCTCAGACCGGGTGACCCGGCTGACCCGGTAAGTAAGTATACAGTGACCAGCGATACCAAAGAAATTTCAATTGAAGTATACTATGTCTCATAAATATTAAACGACTTACTATAGTTAGGGAATTTTACCTCAAATTATAGGTCAACCTTGAAAAAAATTGTTACCAAACAATTTCTACACTAGAGTCTTCTTCTGGACCAAAATAAACATAGAAAAAAAGTTGCAAGCCCAAACCCGTGAGGAAAATTTTTTACACGGGTTGCAGTTTCTGATTTTCCATAGTAAATCGCCGACATTTCTGGAGCTAACTTTCTCAAATCAGCTCCAATCAACTTATTATCACCATATTGGTACTCTGCGTTAAATTTCCAGCAATTTGATATATCACATGTCCATATTTGGAAGAATTTTTCCATAGCAATGCTGGAATGTCTTAGGAATGTGTAAAAATTCCATTATCAAATTGTGTTCCCACATAATCAAGTGACCCCTCATTCGACTCCATTCAGCTACCTGAGAAAAATTATACACATACCGACACTCTAAAACAGGGGTTCTTAACCGAAACAATCATGTTACCCCCCTTTCGAAATTCTAGACATTTCCCCCCCCCCCATAATTGTTAACTGTAAATTGTATTATATTATTCATTTCATTCCAAACAAAAGAGAATATGAATAAGAATCAGTAGTAAACTTATCGTGTTGAATAGTAAATAGGTTACTTGTATATTTTGGTCACCTTTGTATGTATTTATGTAATTTTACTTTGTAGAGATATTATAAGGTATGACCAAATTGTTAAAAAATTTCCCCCCAAAATCCTCCAAATTCCCCCCCGGTTGAGAACCCCTGCTCTAAAACGTGATTTTATAAAATTATTCGAGATTTACAGTTAATCTCAAAAATCTCGAATAATTTTTCTCACGGGTTTGGGCTTGCAACTTTTTTTCTAAGTTTATTTGGGTCCAGAAGAAGACTCTAGTGTAGAAATTGTTTGGTAACAATTTTTTCAAGGTTTGAGTTAAAATTCCCTAACTATACTATATTAGATGAAACTTTCTAAGTTATAATTCTACAAACCAATAAAATTTAATTAGCATTACTGTGAGGAATCGGGTAAAATCAAAATTAAGTGACCCGGTTGACCCGGTAATCCGGTGACTCGGTCCAAGCCGGACCCGTTAGTGATCCGGAGTTTTAGCGAATATTGTGACCCGGTGACCCGGTCCAAGCCTGAGCCCTGTAGACCTACATTACATAAATTTAGTTATTCTCACAAACATTCTATCATATATCATGAGTGCATTTGCGGTAGACTCCGAACAAATAGATAGGTTAGTGTACAGTAGGTTAGATGGGAGTCTACAGAGTATCCTCTTTCTTATCTATATTATGTTTGGTATCATTAATCTTGCATTCCAATTTGCTAGTAGATACAAGTGTGGAAACAGTTTGTTTTCACCGACCGAAATAAGCTCCTTATCTAAACTTAACTTTTCTAAAAACTTTACTCTGTTGTTTGCTCGTAACTGGGATTTCAATTCACTCATAACTGACAAGTTTCCCGTTGATCGCTTCTCTTCTCAACAGAGCTTGTTGCCAGGTTACGCCCTCAAGAATGCATACAAAGCATCTCAGTTCATGTTTCCCTTATTTTTCCAGGACACACGCATCTCTCGCCAATCCGCTGCAATAGCTACAGAGTAGGAACTTCTCTTCCAGTTTACTAGTCAGCTGTTCTACTAACAGCTCAGTGACCCATTCGTACTAGTGTCTGGGCAATATTTATGGGATTTTTATAACACCGGTAAAGTAGGTTGCTTCATCGTATAATGAAAGGAGGCCTAATGGATCAACTGAAATGGCCTTTATATTCAGAGACAAGTTTGTTCTTCTTAATCAGGATAGAAATGAAGCTGATTACATAAATTCAGTGAAAATTACTAAATATAATATACATAAATACCCTCAATGCCTTCATCAGAGATAACGAATTAATATTTTTTGGTATCAGTTCATTCATCTCAAATACTGGTACCGTAATTAACAGAGAAATTTTGTAAAGCACAGGGTTTTTTTTTAAGGCCGATCTTGGTGTAAATTTTGCACCAATATTTTTTGGAGTTACACCACGATTATGGGTCGGCCGCGGCCACTGCAGTGTTGAGTTACACCATGGCCGAGCTGAGTTGCACCAAGGTCTCAACCTTAAAAAAAACCCTGGTAAAGCAGATTCTATTTCCCTTCGCATAATTGTGGAACAGCTGCCATTATCTTGATGGCGTATCTGAGAATTAACACGATTAGTGGATTCGTTAAACTGTAGTGTAAATATATTTGTAATGTTCTATTTCGCTGAGAAATACAGGTAAGATATGATCTTGATTATCCTCCAAATATTACGTATTTCATTTTAATTAATTTAGTATTTTGGACAACTAGTACTCATTTCTTCTAGTCACATGGCAAATATAGGCGTTATAATCTTACCCCGACCAAATTAATCTTATTAATCTGATTATTTGGTAAGTGTCTAATATAGTGCCAGCTATCTAACTTGAGTAGTATGCATAAAATCAAACTAATATATGACTGTTGAAAGAAAGTTTACAATTAATTATTTAGAAATTTAGGAATCAATGGCAACTGCTGATAAGCCTAAATTATACTACTTTGATGTACCTGGGCGGGCAGAGATTATTCGACTTCTTTTGTTTTATCTGGGTATTGAATTCGATGACGTCAGGTTCACTCGTGACGGATGGGTAAGCACATACAAAGCTCAAGCCCCGCTGGAATGGCTCCCTTCCTCGAGGAGGGAGGAGTTAAGCTAGGAGGAAGTGTTGCTATCTGTCGCTACATAGCAGAGAAAAATGGGTTGGCAGGAAGTAGCCCCATGGAGAATGCTCAGCTTGAGTCCTATGTCGATGCCTTGTTAGATATAGCGAATAAAGTATATGGTGTAATATTTGGACCAGAGGATAAGAGAGAGGAATACAAGCAACAATTCCTTAAGGATGTGCCAGGGAAACTTGCTTTTATTGAGAAACAAGTTAAAAGTGACAAACACATTATGAGTGGAGACAAGATCTCTTGGGCTGATTTCACAATTAGTAACGTTTTTTCTTATTTGAGTTTTGCTGGTTTGAATGTTGTTTCAAAGATTGTCCGAAATTAGCAGCCATTAGCTCCAACATTGATGAAATGGAGAAAATCAAGGAATGGAAGGCAAAGACCCACAAGAATCTTAAATAGACATGGTTAAAATATATTTTCTTAGTTTGCTATTTAGTCTATAGTATAGTATCAGTTTTTCGTCTGTAATTTCAAAAAGAACTTCAATTTATAGAGTATTACTGTTTTTTGGTAATTTAGAAGATTCAACGAATATATATATCAGTGACTATCACACATTATTTGTACCAATAAGTAGAACGCTTCATGGCATGAAATATGCTCTTAACAATTTGATTGTCCACCTGGAGAGTGCTCTTACAATAATCAGAAATCAAGTAAATTGTAACAACTAGGTTTAAACCGTTTCAACTAATACCGATTTAACCGTAATTAAATAAATTAGGACCTCGTTAGTACGAACACCAGGGTACCGTAATATGTGGTCACCTTATCCGGAATTCGTATTAACCAATATTACTTGTTTTGAAAAGGCTTTGAAGGGGACTGAAATAGTGTTCTATTAACCGGAATATCGTATTAACCGTTTTACTGTAGTTTTACTGTAGCATTATTCGGTTGACCAGATAGATAAACAAATACGTAGGCTTTAGAATACCATACGCTGAGATTATAGTTTTCTGAATATGTAGAAATCGTTATGAATAAATAACGCATAATAGAACAAGTCTAAACCGTCAATATTTTATTACCAGGCTTTCATCAAGGCAAAAATTTCTGCGCGCCAAGATTAAGTTTGAGTTCGCTCACACGCCTAAAATACTCAATTTGTATTACGTCTTATGGGAGCATTTCTCGATATTCGCGCGCCTAGACAAGTTCTCGCACGCCTGGATGAATCCCTGTATATTACCAATAATTAAAGAGATTTGATCTACCGAATATGATATTCAGTAAGCAATCGAATATTGAACAATTCGATTTCATCTTTGGTACTAGACGCGAAAATCGGTCAAAACTTAACTAAATGTCCTTTCTCTGTGGCAGTGTTGTAAATCAAATCAAATATTTCAAATATTTGATTTAAGATAATTTTAGTTCTCGAATGATTTGATTTGAAATGAAATTATTTCAAATCATTTTCAAATCATTTTCATATCATATTCTTTAAATCATTTTCAAACCGTTTCCAAATCGCTTTAATTTAATTTCACGTCATTTTCAATTCAATTTCAAATATATAGGATCATTTTCAAAATTTATATACCTTTTGACAGTGATTCGGAAATGATTTGAAAGTTTCAAATATTTCAAATATTTGATTTGATTTGATTTGAAATTATTTGAAATTTCAAATATTTGATTTGATTTGATTTGAGAAATAAAAAATTATTTATTTACAACCCTCAAGTCTGTCTGCCAGATATACCGTATACTCCCAATTTTTCCCTGTTAACCGCTTCTCCCTGCATATTAATGTACATAATCTAATCGCAGTGTGATGGAGTTAGACATACATCATCCCAGGAGGTATATGCGCTGCATAGAGCGGTACTACAGTGCGTGTATTATACAGTCATTTGTAAATACGCTCCTAATCCTGGTCTGATCAAGTTTTCATACGCCTAAATCACAAATTAATGTTACGGTATAGGAGAAGATTCCAATATTCACGCTCCTAATTAATTTAGTTCCTAAAATCATACTCCAAAAGGAGCGTCTCGCGCTCCTGGATAATTCCCAGGTAACAGAGTATTAGAGAGGCAGGCATATGTGCGTCGTAGGATGCAAGCGGAGGCAGTAGGCGGGCACAACGGTCGCAGTGAGCGTATCGAGGGTAGAGGACTGGACCGTCCTCCTGATGAGGCCTATGGAGGGCCGAAACCCTTGATTGGTGGCGACACCTCTTGGACCGTACGCAGTCAAGGACTGTGGAAACTTGATGAGGTCCCAAAGGTTCACAACAGAAGTTTAATAATTGAATTATTATTACAGTTTCTAAATTAGAAATACATAGTTACCAATTCATAAACTTAAAATTGATCTGGCAATATATATAAATATATCGATTATAACCATCTTAATCATTATCCTGTAATCACTGTCAGGTCTGCCATATGTAATCTAAATACTAATTTTAGAAATAGTTTGAGATCTTAGAAATCAATGGCAGTTGCTGATAAGCCTAAATTATACTACTTTGATATATCCGGGCGGGCAGAGATTGCTCGACTTATGTTTGTTTATCTGGGCAAGGAATTCGATGACATCAGGTTCACCCATGAAGAATGGATGAGCACATACAAAGCTCAAGCCCCGCTGGGAATGGCTCCCTTCTACGAGGAGGGAGGAGTTAAGCTAGGAGGAAGTATTGCTATCTGTCGCTACATAGCAGAGAAGAATGGGTTGGCAGGAAGTAGCCCCATGGAGAATGCTCAGCTTGAGTCCTATGTCGATGTTACTTTTGATATAGGGAGGAAAATCTATGGTGTAGTTTTTGGACCAGAGGATAAGAGAGAGGAATGCAAGCAACAATTCTTTAAGGATATGCCAGGGAAACTTGCTTTTCTTGAGAAACAAGTTAAAAGTGACAAACACTTTCTGGATGGGAACAAGATCTCTTGGGCTGATTTCTCAATTTGGAACATTGTTGATTTTTTTAGTTATGGTGATTTGAATGATGTTCTCAAAGATTGTCCGAAATTAGCTGCCATTAGCTCCAACATTGATGAAATGGAGAAAATCAAGGAATGGAAGGCAAAGACCCACAAGAATCTTAAATAGAGATGGTTAAAATATATTTTCTTAGTTTGCTATTTAGTCTATAGTATAGTATCAGTTTTTCGTCTGTAATTTCAAAAGAACTTCAATTTATAGAGTATTATTGTTTTTTTGGAAATTTAGAAGATTCAACGAATAGATATCAGTGACTATCACACATTATTTGTAATAAGTAGAACGCTCCATGGCATGATATATGCCTTAACAATTTGATTGTCCACCTGGAGAGTGCTCTTACAATAATCAGAAATCAAGTAAATTGTAACAACTAGGTTTAAACCGTTTCAACTAATACCGATTTAACCGTAATTAAATAAATTAGGACCTCGTTAGTACGAACACCAGGGTACCGTAATATGTGGTCACCTTATCCGGAATTCGTATTAATCAATATTACTTGTTTTGAAAAGGCTTTGAAGGGACTGAAATAGTGTTCTATTAGCCGGAATTTGTATTAACCGTTTTACTGTAGTTTTACTGTAGCAGTATTCGGTTGACCAGATAGATAAACAAATACGTAGGCTTTAGATTACCATACGCTGATATTATAGTTTTCTGAATATGTAGAAATCGTTATGAATAAATAACGCATAGTAGAACAAGTCTAAACCGTCAATATGGCTTTCATCCAAGCAAAAATTTCTGCGCGCCTAGTTTAAGTTTGAGTTCGCTCACACGCGCCTAAAATACTCAATTTGTATTACGTCTATGGGAGCATTTCTCGATTTTCGCGCGCCTAGACAAGTTCTCGCACGCCTGGATGAATCCCTATATATTACCAATAATTAAAGAGATTTGATCTACCGAATATGATATTCAGTAAGCAATCGAATATCTACTATACTACGTATGGCAAATATTATTTTGTCAAACCGAATACTATTGAACAATTCGATTTTATCTTTGGTACTAAACGCGAAAATAGGTAAAAACTTAACTGAAGGTCCTTTATCTGTAGTATATCTCAATTTTTCCCTGTTAACCGCTTCTCCCTGCATATTAATGTACATAATCTAATCGCAGTGTGATGGAGTTAGACATACATCATCCCAGGAGGTATATGCGCTGCATAGAGCGGTAATACAGTGCGTGTATTATACAGTCATTTGTAAATACGCCCTAATCCTGGTCTGATCAAATTTTCATACGCCTAAATCACAAATTAATGTTACGGTATAGGAGAAGATTCCAATATTCGCGCTCTTAATTAATTTTGTTTCGAGAATCATACTCCAAAAGGAGCGTCTCGCGCTCCTGGATAATTCCCTGCTACTGAGTACTAGAGAGGCAGGCATATGTGCGTCGTAGGATGCAAGCGGAGGCAGTAGGCGGGCACAACGGTCGCAGGAAGACGTACCGAGGGTAGAGGACTGGACCGTCCTCCTGATGAGGCCTATGGAGGGCCGAAACCCTTTATTGGTGGCGACACCTCTTGGACCGTACGCAGTCAAGGACTGTGGAAACTTGATGAGGTCCCAAAGGTTCACGACAGAAGTTTAATAATTGAATTATTATTACAGTTTCTAAATTAGAAAGACATAGTTATTAGTTACCAATTCATAAACTTAAAATTGATCTGACAATATGCAATATATATGAATATATCGATTATAACCATCTTAATCATTATCCTGTAATCACTGTCAGGTCTGCCATATGTAATCTAAATAAATACTAATTTTAGAAATAGTTTGAGATCTTAGATACCAATGGCAGCTGCTGATAAGCCTAAATTATACTACTTTGATATATCCGGGCGGGTAGAGATTGCTCGACTTATGTTTGTTTATCTGTGTATTGAATTCGATGACGTCAGGTTCACTCGTGACGAATGGGTAAGCACATACAAAGCTCAAGCCCCGCTGGGAATGGCTCCCTTCTACGAGGAGGGAGGAGTTAAGCTAGGAGGAAGTATTGCTATAGGTCGCTACATAGCAGAGAAGAATGGGTTGGCAGGAAGTAGCCCCATGGAGAATGCTCAGCTTGAATCCTATGTCGATGTTACTTTTGATATAGGGAGTAAAATCTATGGTGTAGTTTTTGGACCAGAAGATAAGAGAGAGGAATGCAAGCAACAATTCCTTAAGGATATGCCAGGGAAACTTGCTTTTCTTGAGAATCAAGTTAAAAGTGACAAACACTTTCTGAGTGGGAACAAGATCTCTTGGGCTGATTTCGCAATTTGTAACATTGTTGATTTTTTTAGTTATGGTGATTTGAATGATGTTCTCAAAGATTGTCCGAAGTTAGCTGCCATTGCCTCCAACATTGATGGAATGGAGAAAATCAAGGAATGGAAGGAAAAAACCCACAAAATTCGTAAATAGAGATGATTTCAACTTATTTTCTTAGTTTGTTATTTAGTCCTTAGTTTAGTATCTTAATTATTTTAGCGGTTTAGCAGCCAAGTTTTCTTCATTAAAATCTTCTTTTATTAAATAATATTGGATTTGTTTGGAGGGATGCCTAAAACAAATATCTATCAGAATATCATGTACATGTTTTACTCCTTTTCTATTCTAATTTAACTATTCGGCGGTAATCACGATCACATATAGTATTGAGCGAATATATCAAAATGCGTAGCGGCTAAGTGATCCATCGGGAAGCGGACGAGAACAAAGGAGTCGTTACATTTATATTCATTCCACCCTAAGGGAGAAAAATCTAAAATTACAGCTGTACAGACAGCATATTCTGGTGGAGGCACTATACGTATTTGGTGGTTTAACGACTAATAGTGCCTCCACAAGAATATGCTGTCTGTACAGCTGTAATTTTAGATTTTTCTCCCTTAGGGTGGAATGAATAATAATGTAACGACTCCTTTGTTCTCGTCCCGATGGATCACCTAGCGCTGCGATTTGGATATATTCGCTAAAATATCTGTATTATTTATTTTTCACCATCACCACTACACGCAGTAATTATTAATCAATTCCCAGTTTGACAAAGTCTTCAGTATATGCATTTATCTGTGCATTTATCTCCATTAATTTGTTTACCTATTTTGTGTAAACAACAACAATAAATATTCATATTATAAATGATATGTGCGAAATTCGTGTTCAGCATACTGTTTACCTATTATAACATTTGGAAGTTAGTTTATATTTCATATATACTAAATGCGGTTTCTATTCCTTTATCACTTTAATACAATCCGGACAATCAAACACACAAACACACACACACACATACACACAACAATCGAGTTTTAATAATATAGATATTCCATCTCATTAATCCATTGTTTGGATGCTACTTGTTCTAAATTTGTTAAATATATATTTACACGCTATATTATATAGCACGAAAATTAAAATTGAAAACTCAAGCGGGGTGTTAATGAATAGTTTTGCAAGGTATTTGAGGTAGTAAGGTTTTCAGTTGTGAATCTGAAATTTAATTGTTACAAATTATCAAAGATCCCTAAACAATGTTTGGTCCCGTAATGCTTAAATAAGCTAGAAAGTCTATAATTAAAATTGATAGAGTGGTTAATTAAAAGCATTTGCAAGAGGGACTCCGTTCTGTCCCGGATGTTTGAGTACACACGGACACAATCTGATAACAGAGTCTTGATATGCTACGCAGCTGTATAACATTGAATCAGTGTTAAGGATACAATGTATCTCTGAGGATTGAGAATTCTCTATTGCAGGTCCTACCATATCGGTTCTGTAATAACTGCAGTTTAAATGTTGTTGGAAGTAGTCAACCGAGTCTAGCATGGGAAAGAGATTTCGTGCACATATGAGTTCGTGTGTGAAACATGTTGTAGAACATGATTCGCCTGGTTTTGAATATTTCACCTTTAACGTATCAATACTCGGCCATGACTGTTGGTAAGCTTCGTTGCTATACACTTCTAACTCACATATGTTTATGCTTACATCACTGTAGATCCTCACGTTTGCCACACTGCCTGTATAAACCCATAACCATTCAATGCTTACTCTGTCGACAACAAAACTTCTAACTTTCAATAATTTTCCATTTTCAGATAACAATTCAATGTCAATGTGAGCTGACGGCTTGTTTCCCACATTGTCCCATGTTGGCAAAAGTCTCAGTTTAATTTCCCATATCCAAATAGTGTATTCAAAAACAATATTAATGTATGATTTATTTAAATCTTGTTTCGCTAGCATATAACAGCTATCCATTGACCATACACCGTCTGTTACATGTTGAATGCCATCTGCATTATTAAGTGAATTTCCATCAGCTAGTATTGGTATTATTCCTAAAGCCACGTTACCTGAACTGCATGTGTTTAGCTTTTCAATTAGAATAGCCAGTCTATCCACGAACCCAACTCCTGTGAATTCATAAGGAATATAGGGTGGTAGTTTTGGCTTTTGCACGATTTTTTCCACTACCTGCTTCACTAGGTCGATGTTGTTATAATCAATTGTATATACATAATCTGGATCGCCGAATTTCTCTAAATAGCTATGTTGAGAATTGAGTGTAAGCATTGTCGGTTTTCCTTGAAAGAATGCATCTGTATCACGATTTTTTGGAATTTCGAAACTTGGTTGTAGAAATGTACAACCATGTGCTAATGCATCCAATGGGCCAGGACCAATGAATGGAAAACCAAGACCAACAAATAAGTGTGTTTGATCCAACAGTTCTGCCAACTCACTTTGTGATAAAACACCATGATTAGTATTTTCAAAGGGGAGATATTCAATTTGTTGATCTGGTGACATTGTCAAATGAATCTCCATATGATCGCTAATAAGCTTGAGTACATTAATATTGTTTGAAGAATAATTCAAGTATGATGCTACCTTTCCATAGACAAGAGCTATCTTTTTCTTATCAATAAACTTTGTATTTGTTTGCTTCTGCAGCTGCCTTGAAGGAATGGTGATGCCTATAAAGCTATTGTCTTGATTGAGTGGATAGTATGTCCATATCTGCCTCATGTCAGGAAGATTCCATTTGTCATATAGTCCATTCCTAGGCATAGTGTATGTTCTAATATTGAACTGAGTATCTGTACCGAATGAATCGAGTATACGGAATTTACAAATATTCTGGAAATACCTTGCCTCGCTTATTCTACTCAAACCTAAGTAATCAGTGATAATTAAGTCATAATGACGCCCTTCTACCATTTTATGTTCAAACTGAGCTCCATCCCTAACAATTTCTATTTTGTGACTTAACATATTTAATGCAACTATGAGACTACTCCATTGCACTAGTTCCCCAACTGCACCACCTTTTAGAGCATCCAATCCCATGTCGATGTCAAGTAAACCCATGAATAGTAAAATTGTCTTTTTTGTGATTTTTTGTAGTAGCCCTCTTTTCTCTGATAACTTTCCTATCATCACCCATTCTTCTTTTTCTTGTCTTATTTTTGAAACAACCCATTCCAAGTGTATTCCCTGATTGGTGATTTCACTCCCACTTAACAATGTTTCTATACTTTTGTTATAAGCCAGGGTTGTTGTTTCGTTTGAGAAATTAATATACTCAATTGATACCGTTTCATTTGTTTTCTCTTTTTCGATTTCTGTTGGTTGAATTATAATATTTAGGTCAGTTATCGCAGCATTTATTGAGATGTCTTGATCTGTTATTTGATTGACCTTATGGAATATTCTGTCTCTTTTCATGAGTATTATGATATTATCAGTGTTCTGTACTTTTAGAATGAGAAACATTTGAATTACAATTACGAATAATAAAAGTTTCAGCCATGAAATCCTTTTGCCACAGATTCGAAAGCCATTTTGGAAGATACATATCTATAAATTTGCAACATGATTTCAATGTTCTGATAAACTATTCCTACCAACTAATAATTATTTTAGCATTTATTTCAGTATTATGTCCACATGTTGATAGATTATTAATTTGAATAGTCGATATAAATGGTTGATTGATTCATTCTATTTACTCGTTTAGTTGAATGAGAAAATAATATTTACATTTACCGTTGAAATTGGAATACGTACAATGATTCACCGATATTCAAAAAAAAGTATGAATAAATGCTAAAATATGTTGAAAACGATTTTTTTGTAATAAATTTCAGAATTATTTTGTTGTCATTATCGAAATAATCATAAACAGGGATGTTCGCATAATACCAATTCTTCTGATAGCAAATTGCTCTATTAACAAGTTTTCAGTTCCCAATCGGGTATTTAATTTTAACTCAAATTTATTCCTTAAATAGGGTTCTGACTGAATGGTGGAAATGGTGAAAATGGTGGAAACTACTTGACTGAATGGTGGAAAATGGTGGAATTTCTGAATTTTCCTCGAAATGACTGAATGGTGGAAAACGACTGAATGGTGAAAATGGCTGAATGATGGAAAACGCATATAACAAAAAGTACACAGAGCATGCTCATAAGGTACATAGAGCATGCTCGTCAGTACTCGACAAATTAGGTGGTTTGGTTGCGTTATCCACCAAATATCTTATTTAAGCCACCAAATTTTACCTTTGGTGGCTTAACTAATCCACTATAAATTGTGGACTATTAGACTTGGTGTAGATTTTATTTTTCGTTGCATTGTTTGTTATTAATAATAGTGTTGTTATAGACTTATAGTGTGGATCAAATTGTAATGTAATTCTTAAGTAGTAAATATTATACTTGTGATTATTATACTAGGGTAAAATCATTGATCTTTACGAGCATGCTCTATGTACCTTTCACCATTCAGCCATTTTCCACATTCAGTCATTTCGACGAAAATTCAGAATTCCACCATTCCCACCATTCAGTCAGACCCTTAAATATCAAGTTCGCCTATCTGCAAGCAATTTTGTGCAAAATTTCGTGCTTGAAATTATTACGCGAATACCACTAGTTCAAATTAGATCCTTATTATCTTATACGTATATCATTTTGTAGTTTGTACTGCAATGTTTCGCCAAGGATTTCAAGGGAATAAGACCTGACTACTTCAAAGTTTTGCGAGTTGAATCCATTTATGCAAATATTTAATTTGAAATCCTATTCACTCCACTTTAGAATTTTTTTAATAGGGGAAGCAATATATAATGCCATAACAAAAAAGTTAATTACCGTTCGATATTTTCGATGGATTCTTCGGAGTTGAAGCATCAATATAGTACAAAAATGTTTAATATTAATATTGTACTATTCTTCTATTTATCATAGTACAGTACATAATGGATATAGTGATATTGGATAATGCACTAAGCCACCAAAAGTATTTGAACAAAGGAATTTTATTCCAGACAATATACTTCTTTGTTGGTATTAACAGCTGCTTAAACTACTCTGAAATTTCATATTATTGTGAATTTTAGTCATTTTTATCCAATAACCATGAAGTGGCATGAGTGTCCATGCCACGTGCCACTTGTGCCGCAAAAGGAAATCTGGCTGTATCTCAGTGAAAAATAATTGTGATGATTTGAAATTATTCACTTAGAGTAATTCGACCATGTGATATTCAAATCTTAAATCAGAATTCCTATATTCTAATTGTTTCAAAATGTTCAGAAATTATATATTTAATTAGCTAATTACGTATATAGTTAATGAGTTTATAAATATATAAATTCAAAGATAATGTTATTATCTTTTAGCTAATATATCGTTTCATGTCAATATCCATGTTTGAGGCATCTACAAATGTTATTATGCTGCTAGAAGCGGATTGATTTATGTAAAAAAATCAAAATCTCTTGAGAAAAATTAAATTTTCTTTTTTTGACAATTCCAACTATTTATTAGGTCAAATTCCAAAAGTTGGAAATTCCTTTAGGACACATTCCAGTACTTACTCAGCGATTTAGGACAAATTCCGAATCTAGAAATTAAGTCAAATTCCAGCTATCAGTCAGGACATATTCCGGTTTCCCTATTGAAGGCTTATTAAGTTAATTATACCATGATTTATTTAATGAATATCACTTCGGGAATAATGAAATTTAAAGTGCTTGACTTGTAAATTATTTCGTTAGATCCGGATATTCGATATAAGCGGATAATGCTTAAATTTAATTAAGTAAGCTTAATGCATTTAGTGCTCTGGGGAGAATCTCCATTTCGTTTTAAGCTTGTATTTCGTTATATCCGACATCGTTATAACGAGAGTTCACTGTATATCACTTTATACATGTTATTAAGTCAAAACCTTAGTTAGTGGTACGTACCCCATAACAAGTTGCTAGATACCAGAAAATATAAGGTGACAGTTTGATGTGTACAAATACTTCTGGCAGATTAGTGTATATAAGTTCGCAGCGATTATTCTCATTTTCAATAGGTTAATTACCTTTGTCCTTATTCAGCTAGACACTTATTCTAAGAAACAATAAATTATTAAATGATTTTGTGAATTGTCAATTATGAATCTACTCTAATTATATCACATGTAGGTGATATAGTAGATATACACGATAATGGATAATAACAAGAATGTGATCAGCTGAAATGTTAGTTGTTTAGAATCATTGTTAATTAAAGAAGTATATTTTGATCTCGAGATTATAAGAGAATGGTAAGAATTATGAAAATAATGGTTAAAACATTTCAAACGATTACTATTAATCTTATGCTGCATATCAATGAGCTTAGCTTTTGAATAATTATATCCTCTTCAGACGAACTGTAATTATTTTGTGTCACTAAACCAAGCTACGATGACGATATGTCTAACCATCAATTTATTTGGACTACCCTGGATTTGATTAACACGATTCCTTTAATCAATCGGAGACTGTAAACTTTTATCTGTGGGCGCTTTGAAAGTTTGAATAATAAGTAGAGTTACAGTAGACTCTCGTTATTGCGAATACGGGTATGTCAAATATCGGTTAAGGTATACAATGTTTAAGATCCCTATCCTGTGCAAATGTTTACCAGTTATCCCTGTTAATACGAATTCAGGATAATTCGAACCAATTACGACGTTCCCCGCCCAGTTGATCTTATTTAAAGAAAGTATACTGTATATAATATTATGTATGGTACATCCGCGTGTGCCATTCCAAGGTGTCTAATCAATATTTTCTAGATTCGTTCAAAAATAAAAATATATAAATTACAGCTATGCCGACTTCATATTCATTTGGAGGCACTATATTTGGTGGTTCAATGGCTAATAGTTCTCAAAGACTGTCCGAAGTTAACCGCCACTGCCTCCAACATTGGTGGAATTCAGAAAGCCAAGCAATGGAGGGCAAAGAATCACAAGGATGCTAAATAATTTATTCTCTCTGTACTTTCTTAATATATTTTATGTAATTTATTTTCGCAGCAAACAGAGTTTAGTCCTTTAGTCCAATGTTATTTAAATAATACGTGAACTTTCCTCACGTATATAGTATTATAATGTATTTACGGATTAAACATAATGTTACTGAATAGCTAAAATTACAGCTGTGTCGACAGCATTTTCAGTGTTTGCATTAAAAAAATGTCTGCACAGCTGTAATTTTAGATTTTTCGTTACATGTTGAACCGTTTTTTGAAAGGTGTTGGGTTGTAACGAATATTTGGTAGATGTTACTTTCCCTTTAACCCACTCAATTCCGACTTATTTTTGTTTACTTTGAGTATCAATATAATAATTAAGATGCGTTATAATTATTGAAATCCGAAAATTTAAAAATCGATCATCTAATCGCCACACAATATAACTCAAGCCCCACAAGGAATGACTTCCTCTGTATAAAATGCTCAGCTTGAGGCAAGTCGATGTCTAACTTGACTTAAACTATATCGTGTACTTTTGTGTCCATATTTTTTAGCTTGGCGTTTGTAATACGATTTGTTATTTACAAATAACTAGACCCATGATTGGATAATGACAGACCTTATTAAACCCAAAGTGTATTACTTCGACGGCCCCGGGTTGGCTGAGATAACTAGAGTGCTGCTAACGCACGTAGGAATAGAGTTTGAGGACATTAGATTCGAGGGTGAGATTTGGCCAAATAAATACAAACCCATGAGCCCTCTGGGCACTGCGCCATTTTACCATGAAGGAGATGTCGAAATTGGGAGTAGTCTAGCCATTGCTCGTTATGTCGCTGAGAAGAATGGGTTGGGAGGGAACGGTCCGTTTGAAAACGCACAGCTCGCTTCTTACGCCGACGCAATGGCTCCTATAATACCGGACGTGTATATGATTGTGTTCGGGTCGGAGGAGCAGAGGGAAGAGAGAAAGGTTAAGTTTGTAGCGGAGACGCCGGGTAGGTTGGCAGCAGTTGAGACTCAAATCAGGAGTGAGAAACACTTTCTGTCGGGAGACAGGCTCTCCTGGGCTGACTTCATGGCTAGTGTTTGTGCTTATCAGATTACGAAGCATGGGTTCGGCTCGTTGCTCGAAGGGGTTCCTAAATTCAATGTGCTCACTGCTAAC
This sequence comes from Hexactinellida sp. DTS-2022, assembly GCA_028753945.1. Classification (NCBI taxonomy): domain Eukaryota; kingdom Metazoa; phylum Porifera; class Hexactinellida; species Hexactinellida sp. DTS-2022. The sequence goes on along the minus strand of JAPNXP010000012.1, from coordinate 725,851 downwards.
ATTGATTCAATGGATAGGATCAGGGAATGGCGTCTCAAAACACACAAGTGACAAAATCATGTTCAGATCAATTCACTTTTCATAGTATTTATTTCAGACCGATAGTTCCGTTTTAGACTAGTTTTTTCTCATCTCCAAATAATGAACCTGATGTTCGCAATAGCAATTGATCTATAGCAAATATTGCTTTATTAGCAAGTTATTTTCAGTCCCCAAGCGAGCATTTATTGATAATTTTGTTCCTCTATTAGCAAGCAAATTTCGCGCAAAAATGCTACTTGCAAAGTGCTATTAGTAACTTATGCTAAATTTATGAGCATTGATTGGTATAAGATTAAACACGACACCCAATCAATTCACATTATTTTGAATGAGAAAATCTCAAATATTATTGTAATTCGATTCAAATGTTAGTTCGTATACGGTATAGTAATAATTATCTGACATTTGGCACAGGCTAACGGCGCTTTGGAATTCATTCAATCCTGAATCCCTACTCTCTGCACAAACCAGATTCCCTTATGTTCTTATGGTATCTCTATAATCTGTATTGATTGACGCCTGTCAGTGAATTACAGCCACGTCAGCAATTCCACGTTCATGAATTTGACAGTTCGTACTAAACTCTATAAATTGTTGTGAGGATAGTTTAGAAATTATTTATTTACTATCAGTATGGGATCTATGTTCGCCAAATTATTCCAGAGCTTGTTGGGAAAGAAGGAGATGCGCATTCTGATGGTGGGCCTGGACGCAGCTGGGAAGACTACCATTCTGTACAAACTGAAGCTGGGCGAGATCGTGACCACCATCCCTACCATAGGGTTCAATGTGGAGACGGTTGACTACAAGAACATCAGCTTCACTGTGTGGGACGTCGGCGGGCAGGACAAGATCCGTCCCCTCTGGAGGCACTACTTCCAGAACACACAGGGCGTCATCTTCGTGGTCGACAGCAACGACAGGGACCGAACTGGAGAGGCTCGCGAGGAGCTGTCTCGGATGCTGAACGAGGAGGAGCTGCGAGACGCAGTGCTGCTGATATTCGCGAACAAACAGGATCTGCCCAGCGCGATGAATGCCGCGGAAATGACAGAGAAACTGAACCTTAACTCCATGCGTAACCGCAACTGGTACATCCAGGCCACTTGTGCCACCAGTGGGGACGGACTGTACGAGGGACTGGACTGGCTCTGTAATAGTTTGAAGGGAATCAAATGAATAGAACATTTTCTATCTATGTAGTAGTATATTTAATTTATTATTATGTGTAACTATTAAAAATAAATCACAGTCATTCACGAAATAACACCCCATAGAAGGATTTATGTGACTGTCATGAGAAGACATAACTACTCATTGAATACATTAACCACGGATATTCTGTTATGAATCACACAAATCCTGTTAGTTTAGCTGGTAATGGCTGCAATCGATGTACCGAGTAGCACAATATTTCAGGAAGCGAGAGATAGGATAAAGTCGGATATAAATAATATTATACAGTGTCTCAATAAAAAACAGGTTGACATGTTTGCCGAGATTGCGAGTCTAGAGAAAGAATTTAAAGACAAACAACAACAAAAGTTTTCGGGCCTAAATAAGCTAGCCAGCATGAAAGCCAGGGCAGAAGAAGAGCTAGGAGATAATAGCTTGATTGAAGTGCAACAGAATGTAATTCGCGACTTGCAGCAAGGAATTGCTAAGTTAACTTTACAGATAGAGAGCACGAGAGAGCCTGATTACCAGATTGAGATTAGGTGGAATACTAATCTTCTGTCGAGTATATTCGATTCAGATTTAGTTGTCGTTAATATGGCGCAAGAGGATACACCCGTGTCACTTGTGCCACCTGTGACTCAACCTCTTCCTGCCAGTGGCGCTAATGCAAAGAGACGCAGGAACCGTAGGAACAGAGCTCGGAGCGTACCCAGGGAAGAGGATTCTGTTCCAGAGCGTCCTTTGTCTGCTGGCGTAGAACCTCGTGAGTTCAGGAATAGGTACAGAGACTTGAATAATGGATATAGGGAACCGAATAATGGGTTTGTTAGTACAAGGGGTAGATGGTCAGGAGCTTCACAGAGAAGACCTTATACAGATGATGGTGCTTGGTAACAGTTAGGGATAATTGGTATTTATTGGATTATATCACTTATTCTTATATATTCTAACTGTAATTAGATAGAGCTCCATAAAGTGGATGCCCAAAATATTATATTATATTATCCATAGTTACATTCAGATCGATAAACAGAGTATGAAAGATCCAAGAATAAGGCAATTATATTTTATATAAATTTCACTTTACTACTTTTAAATTTAACATACGTATGTTTGTAAAATGACAGTTCCTCAAGGGAGGTTGTACCTAACCTTTTAATTGATATTTGATAACTCTATTCCTTACTATATTTATCCTTATTTATTCTTAATTATTCCTAATGCAATGCTCTATTAACAGATATTTACTAGATGTAGGTGGTCTATATAAACCCATACTGGCCATACATACTAAGCTAAAAACTGTAGACCGTCTATAAATTTCCCAGACCAAAAAAGCCCCTGCCTTCTATGGGTAAAATTATTTGAGTCTACCTGGCCTATAAATAGTAGACGGCTACATATAAGCTATTATTTTATTAATTTGATAATAATCCCGCATTAGTGCATGTCCATATTCAATATCTTAGTTTAAAATGTTAAATTTATTCTCAAGTCACGTTTTGAACACCTTTTCTGTATTTTAAAATCTAAAATCTGTGTAATAATAAGGAATTACAACGGTATTTGTCTGGTGTTGGTAATAAATTCCATCAACCGTATTGAGCTAACACTCCCGCCGTCTTGACCTTGTTTGTTAGTGTGGTGGTATCCATATCTTGTGGGTATCACATTAATTCAATTCATTTATATAATTTATGTATAGGAGCTACCTAAGCTATGTTTCATGCGGTATATTTATATAACCATCAGATAAAACTATTGAGACTTCCGGCTTCCTGACCAAGTCTCACCTGAATTAAAAGCCCAATCGATTTAATTATTACACGATTATAACAAACTCTTAATTAACTAATAATTTGATTATATAATTATACTTGCATTATAGTTTTAATATTTTTGGATGGTTATCTTAGAACATTCCTTAGCTTAATATTTTAAACTGACTACAAGCTAAATTTAGTACAATTCTAGTCTCGTGTACACTATAAATTTTCAGATAGAAATCAATCCTTTTCTTACAGTACATACTAGAACTAGAATGTCGTCTCTATTATCTTTAACAAGGCAATTGTGCTACTTATCCATAAAACCCCAAACATTCCAATTCCTCGGGCTGGTATCCACGGCAACACAACAGACACGTGGTATGAAAGTGAAGACTTCTATTAGGAAGCGCTGTGATGGTTGTTACACGATGAAGAGGAAAGGAAGGTTTTATATTTATTGCACGAAAAAGAAAACTCACAAACAGAGACAGGGATAATCCATTTATATTAATGTATTATACATTCGTTACAGTCAACAAAAATCATTAAATTTAATGTAAAAATTAAAATAAACTACAAATATTTGTAGGGCTGAAACGAATATTCGAAATGTAACGAACGGACCTTTTTCTAAATGAACGAATATTCGAATATTCGTTCGTTTGGATGACTAAGCATTAAATTAATTTCAAGACACAAATACAATGGAAAATAGGTATTTGTTAATGTTGAAATGGTTAAATGATACTACTGTATTTCTCAGTCAATTATCCGATTGGGTCAACCAATCATCCGATTCGGTCAACCAATCATCCGACTCGGTCAACCAATCATCCGACTCGGTCAACCAATCATCCGATTCGGTCAACCAATCATCCGATTCGGTCAACCAATCATCCGACTCGGTCAACCAATCATCCGACTCGGTCAACCAATCATCCGATTCGGTCAACCAATCATCCGATTCGGTCAACCAATCATCCGACTCGGTCAACCTATTGAAAAGTTTTAAAGGGGCCTGATATAGCAGGCCCGTAGCACGCCAACATTTATTGGTGCGGCATAGTGACGTCACTAAATAATCTAATGGTTACAAATACGATATATTATAATGGTACCGAACAGTTTGGAGGTACCAGCAGCACCTATGCCACACCTGTATCAGTTGTGTTTACCAATACCATTATGTCGCACCTATAGTTGTCGGTGAGTTAAAATTGTCCCGAATATTTGTCTGGTCACCAAAATTATTGGTCCGCACCTGCCGCACCTGCTCCTACGGCCCTGTATAGTGACATATTATAACTATTAGCCATAAATTCGTATTAATTGCCTTTATTCCAATGCTGGAATTTTTTCCAATACATTTGATTAAATTCGTTTTTTTTTTAGAAAATAAAATATTTACGTCACATTTTAAATTCTTGTTAAAAATTTATTATTTATCGGGTTAGTTTGAAAAAGCTTTAGAATCAGTTTGAGGCGAAAAATAATACTATTTTAGGGTAAATATTAGTTGTACACATATTGCATTTGGACTTGGTGGCTAACCATTTGGCAACACTGATATAGATTCAATCTATTGAATTCTATAAATTAGGTTATTTGACTTCGCTGGACCACAAAAACAATCTCCGTTTAGAACGATTCGTACATGGAAAATTGGAAATATTATTAATTTCGACATTCTAAAAAGTTCCACTTAGCTACAGTAAAACCGAGATCCTGAGAGCTCGCTTAAGTTCTCAATCTATTCTTATACCTACAATACTTCTAATGACTTGTAATTACTCCTGCATTAGGTTTTCAATAGAAAAATGTTTAATTAATTTTCCTAATTACACTTAATTGTAGATACCAAAGTTGCATCCTCTCACGTGAACTAAATTATGCAATGAAATTGACCCATTGAACTTAGGGCAGTATTCATTACACTTGACATCATAGACGATACTCTATTTAATCCACGTGGCTGTAAATGAGTATTTTGTATTACTGCCACGTCACCACACTCCACGTTGAATAGTTTTACATTACAGTTTCTTGTCTATTTATTGAGCAGATTCGAGCTGAATTTTATATCATCACATAGCAACTAAAATACAGTCAATATGGGAAAACTATTTAGTAAACTTTTCGATGGATTCGGCAAGAAGGAAATGCGCATTCTGATGGTGGGACTGGACGCAGCTGGGAAGACTACCATTCTGTACAAACTGAAGCTGGGAGAGATCGTGACCACCATCCCTACCATAGGGTTCAATGTGGAGACGGTTGACTACAAGAACATCAGCTTCACTGTGTGGGACGTCGGCGGGCAGGACAAGATCCGTCCCCTCTGGAGGCACTACTTCCAGAACACACAGGGCGTCATCTTCGTGGTCGACAGCAACGACAGGGACCGAACTGGAGAGGCTCGCGAGGAGCTGTCTCGGATGCTGAACGAGGAGGAGCTACGAGACGCAGTGCTGCTGATATTCGCGAACAAACAGGATCTGCCCAGCGCGATGAATGCCGCGGAAATGACAGAGAAACTGAACCTTAACTCCATGCGTAACCGCAACTGGTACATCCAAGCCACCTGTGCCACCAGTGGGGACGGACTGTACGAGGGACTGGACTGGCTCTCCCAAACCCTCAAGGCTAGGAAATAAACTTAGGAAATATAATTAACCTACATTATTCATTGTTGATGATTCCTCTGTTGTTTGTTGTGTGTACTGATTCTCAGTTGAATTATTTTACAGTTACAAGTAATGGTCATTGGTATTAATAAAATTATTAAAGAACTTACGTACATAATCCGCATCTTTAATTAATTTGGGATTTATTGGTATTTTAATTTATGCGATTTGCATTGATTAGAAATATAATTATTATACGTAATTCAGTTAAATATATTATACATAAATATCTATTAAAATCTGTTAGTATTAATATTAGAGAAGTGACTAATTCTTGTGAAAAAATTAATTACGTAACAGTATACTATACTAGTAAACTAAAAAAACCACCTATGATACGATCAGAAATGTATATTATAAGGTTGAGCAGGGTTTTAAAAGCACTAATCGTATTGCTGTATATTATTTTCCTAGAAATACTACATTAAATTATCCACGACCAGTTAACGACCGTTTTTTAATATTTGAATGAGTCTAGAAAATATGGATTAGACACTTTGGGATTACACATGTGACATGCCATAGTATTTCTGAGATCCGGGCATATCCCAGGTTATGGGCAGCCTCCGGACGACAGTGCCCTGATAAGGGAGGTTTGAGTGTGTTACTGTCAGTGTGTATATAAATAGCCAGTTCTAACTAAGTATACCAAGAATTGCCTATACCTTATATAATTATCACTGGACAGACGATCCTCCTTACGAAATTTATACATACTGGATGTGTCAAATGAAGTAATTTATTTCATCAATTGATGAAGTGCAACAATGTTATATACAACTTTGTTGGAAGGAAAATTAAACATACACGATTCAACAAAGTTGCATTCAAGGTTGCATCGTGTATGGTGGGCTTTATAGTTACCAATTCAACAACTATAAAATTAATTTGAGCGAGATATATTATATACAGTCAGGTCTGCTTATTGTGAACAATTTTTCGTCTGATTAATTATTATCAAAAATTTTTTATTATGAACAAGCCCTATGGTCCCAATTTAACAACTTGCATAAGGTTTGTATTAAATTGAGTTCGCTTATTATGAAGTCTCTCTATTATGAAAACAATTTTTGGTCCTTTGAATGTTCATAATAAAATAACCTGATTGCATCAATTTAAATAATGCCTATAAACTTAATAATATTACGACTAATCACTGGCAGGCCAAAGCTGCCGCCAAGTTAACGGATAATAGTTTCAGAAATTAGTTTGAGACTAGATACCAATGGCAACTGCTGATAAGCCTAAATTATATTACTTTGATACACCTGGGCTGGGTCAGAATATCCGACTTCTGCTTACCTACGCGGGTATTGAATTCGATGACGTCAGGTTCACTCGTGACGAATGGATAAGCACATACAAAGCTCAAGCCCCGCTGGGAATGGCTCCCTTCTACGAGGAGGGAGGAGTTAAGCTAGGAGGAAGTATTGCTATCTGTCGCTACTTAGCAGAGAAGTATGGGTTGGGAGGAAGTAGCCCCATGGAGAATGCTCAGCTTGAGTCCTATGTCGATGTTACTTTTGATATAGGGAGTAAAATGTATGGTGTACTAATGGGGCCAGAGGATAAGAGAGAGGAATGCAAGCAACAATTCCTTAAGGATGTGCCAGGGAAACTTGCTTTGCTTGAGAAACAAGTTAAAAGTGACAAACACTTTCTGAGTGGGAACAAGATCTCTTGGGCTGATTTCGCAATTTTTACCCTTTTGGGGTTTTTTAGTATTGGTGGTTTAGATGTTCTCAACGACTGTCCGAAGTTAACCGCCATTGCCTCCAACATTGATGGGATGAAGTTGTTGGGCAAAAAGGAGATGCGCATTCTGATGGTGGGCCTGGACGCAGCTGGGAAGACTACCATTCTGTACAAACTGAAGCTGGGAGAGATCATGACCACCATCCCTACTTCAGGATTCAATGTGGAGACGGTTGAGTACAAGAACATCAGCTTCACTGTGTGGGACGTCGGCGGGCAGGACAAGATCCGTCCCCTCTGGAGGCACTACTTCCAGAACACACAGGGCGTCATCTTCGTGGTCGACAGCAACGACAGGGACCGAACTGGAGAGGCTCGCGAGGAGCTGTCTCGGATGCTGAACGAGGAGGAGCTACGAGACGCAGTGCTGCTGATATTCGCGAACAAACAGGATCTGCCCGGTGCGATGAGTGCCACGGAAATGACAGAGAAACTGAACCTTAACTCCCTGCGAAACCGCAACTGGTACATCCAGGCCACCTGTGCCACCAGTGGGGACGGACTGTACGAGGGACTGGACTGGCTCTCTCAATACATCAAAGCTAGGAAATAACTTGTTGTTTGATGTGTGTACTGATTCTCAGTTGAATTATTTTAGTTAGAAGTAATGGTCATTGGCTTGCGTACATAATTTTGGATTTATTGGTATTTTAATTTTAGCGATTAGCATTGATTAGAAATTTAATAATTCTACGTAATTCAGATTGAATATACATAATATTTATTAGAATCTGTTAGTATTAATATTTGGGAAATGTTAAATTCTTATGATTTTATGAAGTCATAAATTCTAATTTCTAATTTGATCACAGTATTTGATTAGATTAGAAGCAAAACTAAAAAAATCGAGTGTAGCGCATGACAAATTTTTGTTATAAAATATTCTAACTATGAATACTATCATAAAATTTAACTACGATTACTATAGTAAAGTGGCATTATATTGAATTCGAGGCCTTGATTAATTAGTTTACTGTTTGTTTGTTTGTTTGTTTGTCGTTTTCTCAGTGTCGCTTAAGCCATACAGGATTAGGATTAAGAAAATCTTTCAGTAGAAAGATAGAGAATTGGTGTACTTTCAAATATCATCCTCTTATACAATTTGCTAGTCCTGAGCGAAAAAATTCTAAAATTCTACCTGTGCCGGTTTTTTATTTTTTATTTATTTTTAAATCGGGCACCACAATGCCATATGTATATATTGTGTTTCCTTTTCAAACAAAACTATTGCACAACTATAATTTTAGATTCTTCCATAGGTGCTCCGGTTTATACGTTTATACTCGTAAATATACTTGTAGTCCAGCGGCATAACCATCCAATTGTTAATTATTTTCAAAAAAAGCACCAGAATTTGTACACAAGTACTTTGATGTAGTGCGAACATTTTGGATATTGATGCAATTGAAAAAGTGCCTATATCGTCCATGACAGCTCGTCAAAGTTAAAACGTCCATAGTGTTCGCCGGACTTGTCCCCATAAAAACTGGTGCAAATTAAGTTATATCGTCTTTTTATTGTTGAATTCATTTTCGAAGTAAAATTTCCGATAATTTGATATATCACATGACCATATTTGGAAGAAAATTCCATTCTCCTTGTGTCCTTACCCAATCAAGTGACCCCTCTTTCGAATCCACTCAGTTACCTGAGTATAAAAATTCTTCCAAATATGGTCATGTGATATATCAAATTAACGGAAATTTTATTTCGAACCGAATTCAACTATAAAAATACGATATAACTTAATTTGCACCAGTTTTTATGGGGACAAGTCCGGCGAACACTATCGGACGTTGTAACTTTGGCGAGCTGTCATGGCGATATAGCTACTCTTTCAATTGCCTCAATATCCAAAAATGTTCGCACTATGTACATCAGAGTACATGTTTATACAAATTTTGGTGCTTTTATCAAAAAAATGAACAATCTGTTGAAACTTTTATGGCTATGCCGCTGTACTCTTGCTATCTAAGCCCATTATCGCTACTAATTTAGATCGTGTAAATACGAATGGACCAGTATGATGTAAATAGCTTGGAAGTTGTATCTCTTCGCTCTGTCGGAAAATCAGTGCTTGTCGTCTCAGAAAAAGGTCCTTCGAAGGTTCGTCGCGGCATTTTAAGATTTTTTGGGACAGTCGAGTTTGCAAGTGGTCAGTTTTGTGGAATCGAGTTGGACACACCCCAGGGGAAACATAACGGGTCTTTCAAAGGAATTCGGTATTTCCAATGTGCCCCAGAACACGGAATATTCGTACCTGCTGAAAAAGTATACAACGATCCTAAATCTTCTGTCACTAAACCTAAGATACTGACTTCATCTCCGAGTATTAGTGCAACTAAAGGAAAGTTTAAGAAAGCTCAGAGCGATGTCCACTCCTACTTAGGTTCTACTGTTTCCCCTTGGGTTAAGGATCCATCAGCTAATGATGATCAGAATCTAAATGATACTAACTTGTTTCAAATATTAGGTACAGTTAGTAGCGACGATCTTAAACAAACCAAAAAATCACCAAAATTTATTCCACCTCCAAAAATATCGCCGAAAATAATGAACCCCGCATTAATTCGCCCTTCTTCCACCACTTTCTCACAATCTCCAATTATTGAGAAGAAAACGACAGAAACCTCAATTATACTTGATGCGAGAACTAAGAGACCAGTTTTGAACCGCCCTAGATCTGTTGCTAGCACGAACTCACGGAACACCCTCGCTATACAATTGGCTCCTATTCAAAAGAAGTCTCTTCCGTTAGTGAGGCACAGGTCTCTAACTGAAAACGATTTTAAAAATGGATCCAAACTTATCGCAAAAAAAGAAATTCCTACGCTTGTAACAAAAGAAATTCCTACGGTTATAACGAAAGATAAACCAATTACTAAAGTTGAAATGCCTGACTTGAGTTTAGAATTTCCAGACAAACAAGAACGTCCAAAGACTAAGGAATCAATTTCATCGCGGCGGCCTTCCCTATACGAGCAACAGGATACAATGGCTCAGTCTAAAATACCTGAGATTCCGCATTGCTACGATATTAGCGTTGAGCTTAATACTTTCTTTGAATCAAATCAGAAATTCATTAAAGAAGCGAACAATGCTCGCGAAATTATGCAGTTTATTGACAAAGATAAGACTGAGTGGGATAACAAAATGGATTTGTTACAAGAGAGATTTCGCAAATTGAGAGAGGACGTGGAAGTTCTCTGCTACCAACACCTGGAGGCACTCAGCCAACTCCCTTCACAGACAAATGAAGCCAATTTAGAAAACTCAAAACAAGAAACGTTATTCAGTCAAAACTCTCATTAATGCAACTGGAATCAATTCTCACCCTTCATTTCTATAATTATGTTGTTTGGCATTTCATCAATTTATCTATCCTTGGTTAGCTGAAACAAAGAATACCAACAATCCATGATACAACTAAGTTTGTGGATAATTACTATTGAATGTGTTTATTTATTATATTTGTGTACTGTTGATCCCCAATTCTCCAAAATATCTGATTTAACTTTGCCTGTGGATAATCAAAATCAAAATCTATTTACCTACGAATCCAATATATGTATAATTATTGCCAGGACAGCATCTCAAACACAGCTTTAAGCTTTCTTTAATTTATCTTAAAATCTAATTTTATAACAATTTCAGACCTAAAATATGTAATAAATTTAAGCAATGCTGTTAACTTTAATATTTTCGTTTTAATTAACGGTACACACAGTGTGTTAGCGTAATATAAAGTCACATTTGCACTAATATTAAACATAAAATGCTCGCTGGGATGAAAGTAATTTGCTAATTGTCAATATATATTTGTTATGAGAGCAATCGATATTAGACGAAGACCACTGTATTTTGGTTATTATGAACAAAGTATTTCGAACACATAAGTATTTCGAGCCTTGAGGCTGAGGGGATTAAATTATCAGTTAAAGACGGCTTTCAGCAAGTTGATATTGTACTGATCGATATAGTGATGTTCGCCTAATATCATTTGCCTATTAGCAAGTTAGTTTCAGTCCCCAAGCGAGCATTTAAAGTTAATTCTGTTCCTCTAATAGCAAGTTCGCCTATTAGCAAGCAAATTTCGTGTAAATGCGACTTGCTATTACGCGAACACCACTGTATTTCAATGTACTAGCAGCATACAGGCATTAACCAATGGCGACTAAAAAGGACTCTGTCATCAGTGCGGATCTTCACAAGTTCCTAGACAAGCGAATCCGCGTTAAGTTCATCGGCGGGCGCGAGGTGGCCGGGGTGCTGAAGGGTTACGACACCATACTTAACTTGGTTCTGGATGGGACAGTGGATTATCTGAGAGAGCCAAACGATCTCAACTCTCTCTCCGGAGAAACGCGCGTGTTGGGAATCTGTGTGTGTAAGGGCGCTGCCATCCAACTTATTTGTCCGGCAGACTCAATTGAAGCCATTCCGAACCCTTTTATACCGCAACAGTGATTGTGTGTTAGTCACTCGTATTAATTGTCTGTTGAATTCTTTAAGTATTATTAAATTATGTTAGATTCTAAGTTTGCTAATTGAATTTGGAAGACTGGGTTAATTATATAAGTTCGTATTGCTTATATGAAGCTTGACACTAATTAACATATTATTATTTCTAATAACTTAGTAATGATGTCTCCAAGGAAATCTACCTATGAAACACTGTACAGTTTACCATAAATTATTTCTTGGAAAGTCAATCTAAGCTAAAACACCTGACTTTCAAGTTAAATATCTTGTGGATTATTGATACTATACCCAAATTTGCATGTGATTTCTTTAATTTTTTTGGCCACACCTTTCTGATTTAATTTTCAGATCTTTTTTTTTGACATCAAATTTCACCATTGTGAAGCCAGGTTTTATATTGAAAGATGTTGGCCGATAAATAAATAAGCCCAATTTGTATTACCACTGTAGTATACATAATTTTTGCCTTTTCTGAGTGTTTAAAATAGCCAAAGTAATTATATAACCCTACCATAACACTATATTTGTTAGCACTGTCTCAGACAGAGACAGTATATCTGCATTACTAGCTAGCTGTATGAGTTTAATTTCCGAAGAAGACAGCCCCAGGTGTGTGAGGGCCTTACAGTATGCTCCCTTACAAATCGAATCTAGCCCTATACACTGCACATTCCTATACCACTCTTCCGTTACTAGAACTGATTGTGGCATTACTTGTATTTCAGAGCAGAACCAAACTCACGTCTGGCTAGGACACAAGTATTATAACACACTGTTCTCTGATGACGTCATTTCTATAGCTAAGCCGTTCTCTGTCCCTTCTCTGCCCTGCCCCAGTGTGCTGCTGGTCTCTCTCAGGTCTGTGCACTGGTTCCTGTGTGGGGAGGGGGGCTGGGAGCTGGCATGGGAGTACGTATCCACTGGGGGGGTGTATGGGATTAGTGCAACGCTTGATAAGACGAATGGTAGCTATTCAGTGGACCTGCTACTTGTTGATAAGTTGGTACGGATATCTGATATACGGGTGGAAGTGGGAGAAAGCGTTACTTTCAACTCTGATAATTCTGAGTTTCGCGAATTTGTTGTAACTCACTCTGCGAAAAAGCCTGATATTCTGAGCATGCATAGCTATGAGGATAAACTGCTTATCTGTACGCCTGCGACCCTATCGCTTCACAGTCTGACGGACAGCAGGGCAGCTAACTACTGTAGTGCTATTCAGAACGCAGGCATAAAACACTGCATTTATGCTCTGGAAATTGGGTTGATTATTATTCTAACACAAACTGGTCAAATCCTATTCATCGATTCCTTCACATTAACTCTGTGTGACGTGTGGAGCGATGATATATTTGAGGAAATAAGTTTGTTGTCAGAAGAAGACTGCTATTACTTGGTGTGTCAAGTGACACAGGTATTTAACGTAGTCAGTCTGCAAAGTTTGGAAACCGTAGCTTCTTATCCTGTCGCTAATTTCCCGAGTCAGCTGATCAGTTCAAATTCCTACTCGCACCAATTCTGTTTCTACTCACTCGATTCCGATTTAGTTTTGAAGCTACATTCGTGTGACTTGAGTATCGTATATAATGAGGCAAACCTTGAGAGAACTTTGCTTAATTTCTCTGTTATGCAAGCTTGTTTGGACCAGGGATTCGATTGGGTTACTGAGGTGATTGACAATGTAAGCTTTTCCCAATTCCAGACAGCTTGCTATCTACTCTGGAAACATTATGATTGTATTCAGCTCGAAATCACTGAGAGTATTTTCGCTTTGCTACTGAATAAGATTCCTATTGTTAATAATCTCGATGGAGTAATTTTGTGGTTGAAATCACTGCTGTTATTCATTTCTCTGCGACAGGATTCAAAACACAACTATTTTACTCAATTCCTTGCTTGGACTGAGAATTATATTGAAAACTTAGAGAAATCTTTCCCTGAGAATTGGATTCAACTTTCCTTGAAATTAGTACAGTTTCTGAACTCTCAGATTTCTGCTATCGACGCTTGGGAGACCAGCAAGAGACTGGCGATCGTACAAAACCAGATCGAAGATATCCAAATCGTATTCAGCACTCTTAACATCCGTCTCTCTTTCTCTCGCATCGCGGACTACTCTCTCTCTTCATTCCTACACGAGTTGTTACGTCACGCACATTCCCCCGAGCAGATCCGCACCCTCCTAACCTCGAAGATAATATCAATTATAAACCGGCACGGAGAGAGTCTAGACAGCGTTCTCTACAAATACATTCTGTCGCTCGCCGGTAAGCTGGGCCAGGAGGCGTGTCTAGCCGAGCTGCTGGAGTCCAAAGCCGTGGCGGTGACAAGACACATCTGTTCGAATGACCTCAAACACAAATCCGCTTTGTTTCTTCTCAGACATGCGAGATTACCGATAAACAGTAAGCTGTTAGATTTCGCGATTGAAGTAGAAAGCGAAACTCGAATGGGTATGCAATACGAGATAGAGTTGGCTCGCGTACTGAGTATTTTTAAGGAGAATTCCTTCGACATTCCAGTCCTCCATTCCCATCACCAACTGGCAGACGTAATACAAACTCTACAGGTGGATAATACTGAATTACTAAACTCTATCAGAACTCTAGCCAAACACGGCAGCTTTTCTAACCACAGATTCTCTTACTTAATGCATTCTGCTCTGCTCTCCTCTCCAAACTTTGAAGAAGAATCATATTCCAAATCGTACCATTTACTCCCTCTGATATCAAGAGCTATTATTAACGCGAAACAAACTAAGTATGAAACAGAAAACCTACTCGAATACCTCAACCAACTACGTTTCCATCTCACTGCACACGAGTATACGCAGACAAACGAATATATGTATTATATAGATTATTTTGAAAACTTGTTCAGAGGTGTATTTCTATTCCATCACTTGAAAGAATTTGAAATGGATCTATCACTTCCAAGGCTTATTGACTCGGAACTTACTATTCAAACATTTTCACACCTAATCGCAATTATCCCAAACCCTAATGATACATGTTTCACCAGTCCGACTAAAAAGATAAAATTGAATTCAGACCCATGGTCCATTTTCAAGAACTTTCATCAAATCAGCAGAACACATCGCACAGAGATTTGCAATACTTTACTCGCGTCAGCTATCGAGCATTCGGACATAAACTCATTTATTTTCCTCTTTAAGTTCAGAACTGAGAACCAGAGCTCTGACACAGATCCCTGCGTCTCGAGTTTAGTTCTACAGATTATCTCGAGACTCCCTATGGTCCTATCTAGCCTAGAGGAACCTGTCTACGCTCTAACTCAGTTGGAGAGCTTTCTGGAATCCTCTCTGTCCGCTGGTGAGAACTGTGAGCTCTCAGATTGTCTGTCTCTCCTAAGTAAAATCAGATTAATGAAAGGTGTTATACTCCAGTCTGAGTTCGAGATTAAGCCTAAGCTAAGCCACCAGCAGCAGAGAGAGTCCCGTAAGTTGTTCCGTAACCACAGCTACCAGGAGAAGGGCTATATCCTAGACAAGTCATCTGCCACCAACTGTGTGCTGTCTCTCTCGAACCCCTCGATCTCTCCTAGCGATTCCACCTCTGCGCTGGTTACGCTAAAGGACCTCTTTCTCCCCCAAACAGCTCTCAGCTACCTTATCCTATCTCTGTTCTCGACCCACGCTCTCACCGTGTCTCCATCGCTGCTTAACATCCCTTCCTCCCTCCTCTCTTCTCTGCTACGCAAAAGTCCCATTGACATTACCTACATTCTTTCTCTTCTGATCTGTATCCCGGGTGACGAGGCTAAGAGAGAGCTATTCGCGCGTAGCAAGACGAATTCCTCCAGTCCCTCTTGGTTTCTATCCCTCGCCTGGATCGGTTTCTACTACCAAGAGCTGGCAGCTCTCCATTCATTCAAGCCTTTCGCCACCAACGCTATATCCACTGGTCAGTACATAACATACATCCGGTCCGTAACTAGGCAGAAGTTGAACTCGCAGTGCAGTGAGTGGACGCCTCAGTTTATCCTGCACAAACTCCGGGACCCGCTCTTCTCGCCAGCCGAGACTCTGCGAGCTGCCCAGCTGTTCTCGCTCGACGCGGACAAACAGCTGATCCTCTGGATAAGATCAGCTGTTGAGCACGGGTGGGGGGCCGGGGTGGTTGGGGAAGCGGTCTCTCTGCTCGAGAGAAGATTCGAGACGCTGCACGCTCTCTACCAGTCCGGGGAGATTCCCAACTTCAAAGGCATTAAACTGGTACTAGAGTCTATCATGCAATTAGACCAAGCGACTGAATACAAACAATTGTTTTATAAAGCTATGTGTCTCGTTTCTTTTCTGATTTCTTCAGAATCTCCTTTCCTTACAAAATCGATTGAATCATCTGCAGATGCTAACGCCTCCCTACTGAACACAGATAAACTCACATTCAATGAGCTCCTGGGAAATGACCCGTGGTCTCTCATTAAAGACTTTCTATCTTTCCAATACTTGGACATATACCTGGGTCTGACTCAGTTTCTTGATATTCAGAGCGACCGTCTCATCAGTAACGCGATAAAGGCAGAAGTTTTGCATTCCATTTCCCAGGGCAGATTGCTATGCATTCCACAGGTTAAGCCTTACCTAGAAAAGCTTCAAACAAAGGAGATACAAATCGCTGCTAGCAGATGGCTCGGGTCAAACATGGAACTCATTGAGGACCGATTGGAGGCGATACTTTTCGCGATTGCCGCGGCTGAGCAGTGGAAGGAAACTTCGGTTGTTTCTGAAATCCAGATTCAGAAGTCCTGTGAGGCCTATGAGACTCTACAGACACATTACCAAATGCTTAAGGTCAAACTGTGGCTAAGCGAGTTGGGGATTACTGGAGATAGCGACTCAGCCAACTTGCACCAGGATCCCAGAGAGCTGATTCGATTGCTCACTACACTTTACAAGCCAGAGACCATATACCAATGCAGCAAGCTCTACCAAATAATCAGAGACGTTATTCAGCTGTTCTCTCTTAACATCGACACTGTGGTGTCCGAGTGTATTAGCGCTCTTATTTCCAGTCAGCGGGAACTGGGGAGTCTGAATAACTCGTTCAGTTTCTGTATCGAGGGAGATACAGAGGAGGTACAGGAGTCTATTGATATTACGAGCAATATATACACACAGCTTATTGTGCTACTCTCTGCTCACTCACAAGATGTAGACATGCATGTAAACAATCTTATAAACATTGCTATTCGAGATAGCAAGGCGCATTCTTACAACAATCGTAAGGCTGCTATTCAACTCGCGATTATTCTCATCTCGCACCACTCGCACCATCAAGTTTGTTTCAGTAAGTTTGTGTTGGATATCTTAACTCAGATCACATTCCAGTTTGACACTGTGGTTGCCAAGGAGGACAGTTTGCTCTCGCTGCACTTTCTCCTGGATCTGCTGTGTGTTGTGGAGGAACTCGAGCTGCTGGGGTACCCCATGGGGATAGGCACCTTCCTGCAGAGCAGCAAGCTGGCCGTCATACAGGGGCTGGTGAGAAATTTCGCAGAGAGCTTCCAAGCGTTTGAACTAGCCGCGAAAATTGGGATGCTCCTATATTCTAAAGTACCTGATGCGATATGGAAGGAAATATTAGAGAAATTGTGTTTCTACAAAAGATACTCGTTTCTACTCCCACTTCTGCCAAAGTTAATGAAGCATATTTCCGCGGAATTTCTAACACCTCTGATATTCAATGTCCTAACTAGTATTCCGCTCCCGCAACACATAAACCTATTTCCGCACTTCATTCGGTTGGCACACACACTTCCTGAATTACCAGCTGATCGCAGGAATGAATTTGTTAACACCATTGGGAGTATTATTGGGGAAATGAATGCCATAGGACAAGAGTCGTATGCACAAATCCTGGAGCATTTAGTTCAATCACACTCCTGTAGCTAACTCCATCCTACTAGCAACTAATAGGTGAGATTATTTTTAGTATTTTCTATGCGTTGTAATCTAATTGTTATATTAGACATCATATACCTAGATATTTACGTTTATATAGTATAATGAGTCAATTATGTGCTTCCAAACGTATGGTGCAACCGGATAATTATCCCTAGGTGGATCCCACACTTTTGTACCCAGCTTTTATACCGGATATTTGCATCTTATTTCTTTATTTAAAGCATGTACTAACTTTAATGCATTATGTATTTAAGAACTTGACTAGTTTAATTGACTCCTAACGATTTGTATCCTATTTTCTTACTCAACTACTCTCAATTTTGCGCTACTGAATGTCATTCGAACATTATTATCCTGCATTAATTAGCATTATTAATTAATATAACACTGTCGCTAGCATGTCTGAAGAAGCCATTAAGAGAGCCCTGTGCCTACAGCAGCAGCTGCAGAGAGACGTGAACTGTCTCTCCGACTCTAACAGGTCTGTGCGAGTGAGCTCTCTCGGGAAGATACGGAAATGTGTGTTTGTAGAGGCGCAGCTCTCCTCGGAGGAAATGCTGTTGTTGCTAGATTTTCTGCTTAAACCGCTTCTAAAACTATTCCCGGACCAGGTTGAAAAATGCCGCGAAATGTCTTTGGCTATTTTCCGAGAGTTTTATGAACGATTAAACTGTGAAGGAATTGAACGCTCTCTTACATACCTAATGCCTGTCATGGTATCTAGGCTGGCTAACCAGGATATAAAAGACCCGAGCGAAGAAATCCGTTTACAAATGATCCAATTTTTTGAATATTTCCTGAAAATCCTTTCAAAAGAAGTGATTACTCCTTTCTACGAGGACATTCTATTAATTCTTCAGTTCACAGTTAAGGACCCTTACGCAGAAGTTAAGAAAGTCAGCTGTTCCTTGGTGGAGTACGTCGCCCCGCTCCTGAGCGACCAGTTCTACGTCACAGGCGAGAGGCTGCTCACACCGCTGCTCTCCTCCGTCGGACACCAGCACTCTAAGGTCAGGGTGGCCACGCTACGGGCTCTGGGCGTCACCATGCAGTTCGGGGGAAACAACGCAGGTATTGTATAGTTAGAGTACTTCCTGGATATGATTATATCGGCATCAAACACGAATTACAACTACTGAATGCATAATTCCCTACTACAGTGGTGGTGAATATAACTTGCTAATAGAGCATTATTATTGCTATTAGAGCAATCGCTATAACACCACTGTATATAATTAGTACACTGATTATGTACATATTACGTATTACTCAATTAACTTACAATGAATTTCCTATGTTTTAGTAGTAATTATTTATTTCTTACCATACAGGCAAGCGCCTTGAGGAGTGTATGTTCCCTCTCGCGCAGAGGACGTTTGACCAGATCCCGGCTGTGCGTCTGTGTCTGTACCAGGTGCTGGGGGCCTGGCTGCTGGATCTCCTGGACCGCTACTCCTACTGGTACCGCCTCCTGCCGGTGTTCCTCAGCGGACTCAGCGACGAGCTGGCCGAGGTGCGACAGCAAGTCAGCTGTCTCTACGAGCAGATAGGCGCTAGCTACGAGCGGGAGAACGAAGCGCAGTTTAAAGACCTGCTAGACTATCCGGCCACCACCTGCATAGACACTCCGTACGTCAGACCGCGGCTCGGATGTAGGGTGCTGGTGAGAGAGAACTTCTCGCGGATTCTCCCGGCTCTCATCCGCGATATGACAGACTGGACCGAGAGAAACCGCGTAAAAGCCGCAGAGCTGCTCCACACGCTGCTCATCCACGAAGAAGACCACGCCACTCAGCACACGCCTGCCATACTACACGGGTTCTACAAAGGAATGTTAGTCGAGGAGCTGTCAGTTAAGGAGAGGATTGACGCCAGCGCTGAGGTCGTCGGGTACTTTGTGAGTCCGGACACTTGGCTGCCACTCGTCACCTCAGCTGTGCTCGGATCCACCGGCATCAAGATACAGTCCCCGGTCCCCACGAGCGTACACTCAATGGTTGCTACGTTACGCGTATTTTCACACCTCCTTAAAGGCGCCAAAGCTCCCACCATTGAGTGCCACATTCCTGAAATAGTACAGTGTCTGACTACACCAGATTTCGTGCTCTCAGAAACGCATGACGTCATTATGCACCTCGTATCAAGTATCCATAATTTCATCGACAAAACTCGCCGAGAAGACTGTGGGCCTATCTCGGCTCAGCTGTTTTCCTGTCTCCTAGGAATGTCTGCTAAATCTAAGCTAACAAAGTCTCTCAGAGACAGCATCACGGACACACAGCGCGCTCTCGCGGCTCGACAGGGCATGCGGGTAGAAGACCTCTACAGGGTGCACACCGAGTCCATGCTGCGGTTAATAGCGCCTACCTCTGCCAACTGGCTGGCCTCCTCTTCTCACGAGTTCCTGGTCTTCGTTTCTGTCCTCACTCACGCAGGCTCGCACCTCGGCTCTCTACTGGAGCTCATAACTACTATTCTAGTCGCGTGCATGGCTCCTAAGAAGGACAGCGTCATCAAGCTGGAGATATTCAATGTGTTGGTTCTCCTGCTGACCTCTGACCCGCGCGCCAGTCTAGACTCGCAGGGACAGCTGAGTGCGTTTATCCCCGAGTGGCTGCACCAGCTGATACTGCCTAACTGCAGCTGGTCGGTCGGCAAGTCAGCTGGAGTTATGCGGACCGCGACTGTCTCCTGTCTGTGGGCGCTGGCCAAGACGGGCAGCTTCCCGTCCCAGCTGTGCAGCGACCCCGCCCTCCTCGCGGCTATTCCCACCCTCCTGGGGGACGAGCACGAGTCGGCCAGACTAGCCACTTGCAAGGCGTTTAGGGAGATAGTTTCAGTTCCAGGAATCCACTTCTCAACCGATCAGCTGCACGAGCTGTACCCACACCTCATCAAGAGACTTGATGATAACCGCGATGACGTCAGAGTAGCCACCTGCAAGATACTGGCTCGTTATTTCCAACTATTCCCATCAGACTACGACACAGAGAGATACAGTGTGCATTTCAAGGACATATACCATGGCTTGCTCCTACACCTCGATGACCCACTGCAAGAGATCCAAGAGGAGGTGTATGCTGTCCTATTGACAGCGGCTACGGTTTGTCCGGAGCTGTTGAGAGAGCAGTTGGATAGTGTGCGGCATAAGCATAGACTTAGTCGCTATTGTGAGAAGCTTAGTGAGCATGTTATGAGCCTTGTTGATTAGCCACTGTTTTAAGTGCTGCAACCCTGTCGCTATTATTTACATACATGCTATAGATCATATTATGCGGCTCTGTCACTTAAATACTAATTAGCCCAAAGGTTATTTTTATTGTTGTAAGCTCGGGAAATTTCCAAAAAATTCCAAAATTTCCGGAAATTTTACATGGAAAAATTATTATATATATGTACGTACCTAGTATTGAAAGTTGGTAAATGGGGTTTAAACCATATCTATCGTTGTTACTGTGCGCTTGTTATTAACTTAAGTAGCACAAAATTTTTGGGAAATTTCAAATAGAAGTTCCTAAACATAATTTGAAATATGTAATCTTTCCATAAATTTCCATGCAAAACAAAAAAAATTGAAATTTTACAACACTAGTTATTTTCACATATTGTCAGAACATTTGCGCTCCTCGATTTAGGTGCGTTCTCCAGGTTCGCTATATAGGTCTCAACGAGGAGCGCACTCCATTTGCGGTCGTATTGTACCTACAAGAATAGATTAACATAATATATGATCAGGTCCGGTTTATTTTGCATTCGAGAAAATATTAAATAGGCATTTTGACGAAAATGATTATTTTGTTGGCTAAATATTTCGTTTAATTTTTGACCAAAAAAATACACAAAAATTATTTATTTTCTCAATATTTCTCACATAGCTTGTAGTAAATTGCAATCTAGTGTGTCCTCCACACACCTGGGTACGCTCCTCATAATTGGACTATACCAGGGTTTTTTTTAAGGTTGAGACCTTGATGTAACTCAGCGCGGCCTTGGTGTAACTCAACACTGCACAGGCCCAGGCCGACCCGAATCGTGGTGTAACTCCAAAAAATCTTGGTGCAAAATTTACACCAAGATCGGCCTTAAAAAAACCCTGGACTATACTACTGGCTACGTAAGCTTTGTGAAATTTATGAGTACTAGTACGTATTATATTTGCTTAGTAGAAAATATTACACAATGTGCCATACTATTTTGGACAGGGTGGATATCTTAAAATAGCATATAAGTTATGCAAATACCAATGTTCTATTATTAACTAATATTCGAGAATTTCGATACTAATCAGCTTTCAGCACCATTAAGAAGTTGTTGTATAATATTAGCAATGCTCTTTATAATTATAAAATTAATTAAAACCTTAGTCAGATAAATGATTAAGTTTACCAAGAAAAGACTTTAAAAGGTTAAAAATTCAGAATCAGCATATGTAGTCATTATTTTTACCCCTAGGCGATAGTATCTGACCCCAAAATAACAAATCTAGATGCGTTAAGTGGTCCAAGGATAAGGATTTAGATTGATAACATTTGGCATTTAATTATAGTAACAGTGGAACATTAGTTGGGATTACTAATGGCAGAGAAACAGCCCGAAGAGCCCAAGGGGCTCATACAGGAGCTGTGGGTGTGGGGGAGTGATGGGTACGGTAGACTCGGACAGGGGACAGTTAATAGACACTTAATGGAGGCTAAACGTGTCACAGGGTTAGGAGATAAAAAGATAACTTCTCTGGCTTGTGGCTCAGCCCACACTATCCTCGCATGCCATAGGCCCGGAGAGAGCGATAAGATAGAGTGCTATTCGTGGGGGAAATGTCACTTCGGTCAGCTTGGGCATAACCAGCTGGAGATTGATGAGAGCGTGCCCCGACAGCTGACTGTACTGGGCGATGTTAGCAAAAAGGTATTGATAGTCGGCTGTGGTCAGTCCTTCTCGTTTGTTGTGACTTCTGACGGGGCCTACAGCTGGGGGTGCGGGTTCTACGGGGCTCTCGGTCATGGGGACGAGGTCTCATTGTTGAAACCGAAACTTATCGAAGGGCTGAGAGGTTGTGGGTTAGTTAAGTCCATTATTGGAGGGGCTTTCCACTCGCTTGCAATGACTAATAAAGGAAAGGTTTATTCGTGGGGGCGGGACCACGTCGGACAACTTGGGCTGTACCCTCTGTCTGGGACTTCTAAGGTTCGTCTCAATCACACCAAACCTGAAGAAGTAGAACTACCGAAGGCTCCAGTTAAGATTGATACTTTTGCTAATCACACTATGGTGCTCATGGAGGGCGGCATGCTGATAAGCTTTGGAGATAACAGTGAGGGACAGTTAGGCCACAAAATGCCTTCTTTTAATGCAAACAAAGACCTTAAGGAGGGGAAGATGGAGTGTCGTGTAGAAATTAAATCGGATAAAAATGGAGATTACTTACCCATCCGGGATATGGCTTGTGGGACATTACATTCCCTTGCTGTAACCACGGAAAACAAGTTGTATTCTTGGGGCAGTAATGCGCAGGGAGCGCTTGGGAGGGAATCAATTGATGACAAACCTAAGCCAGTTGATGCAGATGTTCTCTTTGAAAAGGTGTCAGCTGGCCATGAAACCTCACTCGCATTAAGTACTGATAACTCAGTTTATAGCTGGGGTGAAAATTATGTTTGTAAGCTAGGTAGAGATACGGATACGCGAAAACCAGGTAAAGTAGAGTCCCTGGAAGGAAAGAAAATATCTGGAATTATATGTGCTGAGAATCACTGTACTGCTTACACGTATGTATAATTTGTAAAGATTTTTTGTGAAAACGCTGTTATTTTCAATTAAATATAATTAGTTCATTTGTTTTCTAAAGAATAGAGCTTAGATTTATTTTCAATGTATCAATTAGGAGATGCAATTTTCATTGAATATCAGTTATTCTATTCTATTTAATTATTTATATGTGTTTCTGTCCACTGCTACACTAATAATCTCCTTTCCAAGAACATCACACATGATAATATCAGAAAGTATTTATTTGGTACTCTCCTGTTTGTAGATTATCTCATATTGAAATACAAGTCTTAAAATATTACTTATTAATGATTTACGAGTATTCATATGACTCAATTTCTTTCGAGATCTACATTTCTTTTAAAAAACTTCACACATTTTACCTTTCAATACAATTCTCTTGCCGTATCTGAATATGCGATGAACAGATTACGTGTAATAAGTATCAAGTTAATGAATTCATTCATTAACCTCAATAATGAAAAGTTTCTATTATAGCAGTTTATCTGTGTTGCTAAATTCAACCTAATTTAGTCACAAATGTGATTATTTCTGCACTCAAGTATCACGCTGCTAATTTCGTATTATAATTCAATATATGGCTGTATATGGTGCAATCAATGGATAATTATAGAATATTTATATTTATAATATGAGATTTTCCGAATAATATTAGCAGTTGTATGCACTCACGTGTCCTCACACCACGAATGTCTCGACTGTTTTAGCATGACAGATTATTAGCAAATAATAGCAGCATGACTATTATAATTAGTCAATCTTAAATCTTAGGGCATTAGCCGATCCTGAAAATAATGATCGCGATCCCGATTTTGGTTGAAATTATGATCTACGATCCGATCAAGATCCTTCGGATTCTTTGATATTAAATCAGGCAGATATTGACAATATATTGTGAGTTTGTTTCTTTGTTGCTCGTCTTAGTACGAATAGTTGAGAAAAAATATATTATTGTAAATTACAGATATTTATCTATTATTGATCCGATCTCAATCCTCAAAACAGGATCGCGTTCCGGATCTCACAATCATGGGTCGAAAGAGACTAATTGTCTAAGTCAAAATGAGTACATCAATTCCATCATTCTGTCCCATTAGACAATAATCTCGATGGTATATCAATGAATTACAAGCTGTTCGTTCTGCGGACGTTTGACATCTTGCACTAGCCCTCGCATATACTTCCAGATTATTAATTATTGGAATTTATATGTACAGAAGACTCTTAATTTCCTGACTCCAATCAATACGAATTTCCAGATAATACGAACAGATTTCGACGGTCCCCTGGAGTTCCTAATTTCATGTCAGGAGTCCACTACTTTTGTTAGGTAGACGAAATAATGTTTTAATGAATTAATGGGGTTGCTGAGAATCACCAAGTATGTACATAAATATAGCTTGAGATAAATATTGCATTATTTAACCACTAGCATAGCTTGTAAATAGTTCGCAGATACATACTAAGAACACCCTTATCGTATTTAATCAGTGAGAATTTGTGGAAAATTTTATTAGAGTTAGACATCTAGCCATGTAGGTACTATTAGCCCATACTAAGTCTCACTACTTTGTATAATAAGGCACTGTCTCTCTAATCTTAAACACTTATAGCCCCATTCTTATGGAATACCAACATTTTGATACATGAGATGGGTTTTATCCGTGTATCGAATTGTCTGTATTTGCGTTCTTATACATACTTGCTGTATCACTTGTACAAGTAGTATATTATCATTAACTGAATCGATTCACGTTGACAGAATAAGTAGCTTTACTATTTACGAAGAACAAAAGTATATACTTTCCTGACTTTACTGCTTTGAAACGGAACTGATATAAATCATAAGTTTATGGAAGTTAATTTATCTCTAAGTTCAAAATAATGATTTAATTTTTACATTTTGTAACCAAAAGAATATACTTTCAATTATACTCCCTAAGTGGCACACAATGCTATTAGTTATGTACAACAGGTATAAATAGATTAGCAAGCATATCTAGGAACAAGATAGTGGATAATAACTCAATACAATATATATTCAATGGAACAAGGTTGGGAAAGTTGGACGACGGATCAAGTTGCTGAATGGCTCAACAGCAAAAGTCTCGGCCACCTAATTGATTCTTTCTATGAGATAAAGATAACTGGTGATCATCTGTCCAGAATCGATGATGCTTTTTTGAAAACATACCTCAAAGTATCCGTAGCTGCAGAGCGGAAATTAATACTAGAATCCCTACAGCAGCTCCCAAACATGAACTGTATGAACAGTCGTGTGCCCACCTCCCCTAATAAAACCCCAGAGACACACCTTGCGACAGGAAAGAGACCGCCCCCGAAGCCCAGCACGGAATTAGAAGCGCAGACTCTGATACACTCCCCAGACAACCTGCATAGTGGGTGGATAATAAAGCAAGGTGGTCGCATTAGAACCTGGAGACGGCGCTACATGGTGCTACACAAGGGCTGTCTGTATTACTTCGAAAACGAGAAAAGTCAGAAGCAGAAAGGTTCGCTCGCTCTGCCCGGCTACGTTCTGACAGACTCTAACGAGGTTAAGGATCACCCCAACTGCTGCATAAAGCTGGCTCACAAGAACCCGAACAAGCGCGTATACTTCATATGCACCGCGTCCCAGCG
This sequence comes from Hexactinellida sp. DTS-2022, assembly GCA_028753945.1. Taxonomy (NCBI): domain Eukaryota; kingdom Metazoa; phylum Porifera; class Hexactinellida; species Hexactinellida sp. DTS-2022. Next base: position 699,584 of record JAPNXP010000012.1, on the reverse strand, counting down.
CGAGAAGGAGCGATGGATCGAGTCCATTCAGAAAGAACTGGACCTCTACAAGGAGGAGAACCTGCTCGGACAGCCCATATACGGGTCCATGCTTAGCGACTCGGGAGAGACCCAGAAGACCGAAGGTGCAAGCGATGAAGACAACGACGACGATGACGTCAACCCCACTAACGTAGTCCCCCGCCCTGCGCTCCCGCGGGAAAGGGGCCCTGACCAACCGCGCTCTGTCTCCACAAAAGCTCCCAAAATAGAGCCTCCCAACTCCTACCCAATACTCCATGCGAGCACAATGAAGCCTAAGCTCACGCTACCCAGCCAGCCTATCGGCTTTCCAGCGACCTCTCCGCTCTCCCCCTCTGTCCCCTTCCCCGGCGTGTCCTCCCCCACCTGCCTGCCGCCCCAATCCCCGCTCTCTCCCGCCAGCATGCCAGATCTCACAGAGGACGACTACCTAGTCCTAAAGCCCAGCAACTCTCCTATCACTAACGGGGGCACACATCGGGAGCTGCCCTCAGTTCCAGACCGCATAGCTCTCCCCTCGGTGCGGCCGCTCCCCAACCTCCCCAACCTCCCCTCGGAGCAGTCGGCCCGCTCCGTTCCCTCCTCTCTCTCGATGGAGAACATAAACACCGACAGACGCATCAGCGCCCCCGCCCTCTTCAAACACAACTCGCAGCACTCGCTGCCCGAGGTTATGCAGAGACTCACCGCCTGTTCGTTCGGCGCAAAGGAACTCAAGGAACTCAAGGGCTACGAGGACGTGGAGAACATGGATGACTTCTCGCAGTTAAGCAAAACATTTGCTAGCACGCTTAACGACGTTGCTTCTCCCAATTCCTTCACGGTCTCTCCCACACACCCGCTACCCTCTCTATACGAGAACGCTATGTGCGATCAGGACGACCAAGACGCGTATATTTCTCCCATAATAGAGGTGCTACCCGACGGGTGTATTCAGTCGGGTTTTACTCGCGAAAAGTCCGAACAGGTGTTGACCAGTATCAACCACGATGGTATGTACCTCATTCGCAATTCCAGCGAAGAGAACATCAGCATGGTGCTGACTGTCTGGTGTAAGGACAGATGCAAACACTACAAGGTGTTCAAACACGAGAAAGGCTACTGTCTCCATAGAGGGAGCTATTTCTCGAGTCTCGAGGAGTTGATAAGACAATACCGCGTGTCTCCACTGCCCAGGTCCAATTATATTCTAAAGGTTCCCTACAATCTACACTCTTCAAAGTCTCGCTTTTCTTGAATTAATTGCGAGTTTTATTTCGCTGTTTGAACTTGTATGTAAATTTGTGCGCTTTTAATTATGTACTTATTGTAACCTAGACTTCTCAGCACTGAATGAGTTATTCTACTTCAGTAGACTTTTCCCATGTTTATAGTCTACTTTCCTGTTTGTAAATTATGTTCTACTATGATGTAATTATTAATGATAAATTAAGTTATTAATTAAATAACAATATTTTTGAATAATATTTGATTCTGTAACTAATATGCCATTTAAGTCGCGGACTTATTTCCTTCACGAAAGCTAGTTCGATATTACAGAAGGATAGTAAATTAAAAAATCGGACAGGTAAGTAATTTTATTTCTCAGAAAGTCGAATTCGCAGTAGTAATATCACTTAGTATTTTCTCTGTACTATTTTATCATGAAGTAGGCTGTGTCCTCACAAGTTACTAATTGTATCGAAAGAGTTATAACAATCACCATATAACTTAGTGCAAAATAGAGACAGTGGTATGTCTTCGGAGGATAACATATCCGTGGTCCTACACAAAATAAACGACATCCGTCTCGAGCAGAAGCCTATCCCAAAGCCCAACAAGGGTTTTGTGCAGATAGCAGTTCACTCTGTTGGGATATGCGGGTCAGATGTCCACTACTGGGTCAATGGGCGAATCGGAGACTTCGTAGTAACCTCCCCTATGATCCTAGGTCACGAGACCTCGGGGACTGTAGTACAGTTGGGCGAGGGCGTTACCAGTTTGAAGCTAGGCGACAGAGTAGCCGTAGAGCCTGGGGTGCCCTGCTACAAGTGCTCTCAGTGCATAGACGGGAAGTACAACCTGTGTGCGGACGTGTTTTTCTGCGCGACCCCTCCTTACGATGGGACGCTCACGCGGCTCTACTGCCACGACGCTAACTTCTGCTACAAACTCCCGGACGGCATAACCTACGAGGAGGGCGCGCTCCTGGAGCCGCTGAGCGTGGGTGTGCACGCGTGTCGCAGGGCCGAGGTGACAGGTGGCGACACGATTCTCATCTGCGGAGCTGGTCCCATCGGGCTGGTGACCCTGCTGGCAGCCCGGGCTTTCGGGGCCACCAATATCGCCATCACCGACATTAACCCCAAACGCCTCGAGTTCGCCAAATCTCTGGGCGTTAACCACACCCTCCTGGTGGAGGGGGAGCCTCAGACCACCGCAGCCCGCGCCGTGGAACTCCTGGGAAAGATGCCTGACAAGTCAATTGACTGCGTCGCGTTTCCCGCTACAATCTCCACCGCTATATACGCTACCAAGTCGGGTGGCACCGTTCTGTTGGTGGGGCTGGGCCCGCCCACGGCTGAGATCCCCATTGTTAACGCGTCAGTGCGAGAAGTGGACATTAAGGGGGTGTTTAGGTACAGAGGCTGCTACCAGAAATCTCTGGACATGATCTCATCGGGGCTCATCGACGTGAAGCCACTCGTGACACATAGGTATGCGATGGAGCAGGCATTAGAGGCGTTTGAGAAAACTAAATCCGGGGAAGGAATCAAAGTGATGATCAAGTGCGACCCTACTCGCGCCGAAATACAATAAGAATAATTATACCTCATCTCTCTATTATATGTTATATACTAGCTAAGCCCTTCCTACTATTTTTATAATGTTCTCACTTCATTTTTTATTTTATATCGTAATTCACTTATTATATTTATTCAATAGGAGTAATAATTTATATCATATCTAATATTGACTTGTATTTGTACGAACCATTCATTCGTTATGCAATACAATCAATCATAGACGTAAAGTTTTGCTTGCGATATATCGGAAGCAAAACTTTGCACCTATAATTGATGTCCCGCGAGAGATTGATATCGCGAGAACAATCTCTCGTGTGTTCCCAGGCAGAACCAATTTCGAGCGTGGCGATTTATCAATAGGGATCTGGGGGCCTTTCCTCCAAGGCAGGTTAAGAGATATATTACCCACGATCCTGATTACCATGTACAATCTATTTTGACATTTCAAAATGCTGCTCTTGCCTCATGTTGATAGTATAATAAATGTCTTTGAATTCAATGCTTTAGTATTGAACTTTTGGCAATAATTTTTGTCAAAAAATTCACAAACGTTATTCTGTTGTGGGGCCCGGGCAGCCACGGACCCACGGGGTTTTACGCCTATGAATACGAATACAATAATAATTACCTTACTTTATGCATATATTTCAGACCCCAAATGGAGCTACTGTCCAGTCCCGATAAGACCACCACTGCTCCCAAGGAGACCAGCATGGTGCTGGTGGTCGCACAGATAGTAGCGGAGATGGTGAGGGTGCTCGCTCAGAATGGAAAGGTCAACGTCAGCAAGATACGCTCCAACACCTGTAAGCAACTAGGTGCCAAACAGGCTCCCAAGTTGGTGGATATAATAGCCGCTGTGCCAGAAGCACATAAGAAGGCATTACTGCCTATATTGAAAGCTAAACCTATCCGCACTGCCTCCGGTATTGCCATTGTAGCCGTTATGTGCAAGCCGCACAGGTGTCCACACCTGGCTTTCACAGGCAACATCTGCGTATACTGCCCGGGAGGTCCAGACAGCGATTTCGAATACTCAACTCAGTCTTACACTGGCTATGAGCCTACGAGCATGAGAGCTATTCGTGCGCGCTACAATCCGTATCTCCAATCGAGACACCGTCTCGACCAGCTGAAACAGCTGGGACACAATGTGGATAAGGTGGAGTACATCGTGATGGGAGGAACTTTCATGGCGCTTGACGAGGAATATCGCGACTATTTCATTCGCAATTTGCACGACGCTCTTTCGGGTCACACGTCCTCCTCTGTCGAGGAGGCGGTCAGGTTCTCAGAGCGCGCTAAGATTAAGTGCATCGGCATCACAATCGAGACCCGGCCCGACTACTGTCTCCGGAAGCACCTCTCCTCCATGCTGGCCTACGGCTGCACCCGACTGGAAATAGGCGTACAGAGCGTGTACGAGGACGTGGCTAGAGACACCAACAGGGGACACACTGTGAAGGCTGTTACCGAGTCCTTTCAGGGGTCAAAGGACGCGGGGTTTAAAGTTGTGGCTCACATGATGCCTGACCTTCCAAACGTGGATTTCGAGAGAGATATCGAAGGGTTTATTCAGTTCTTTGAGAATCCGGCTTTTCGAGCTGACGGCCTCAAGATATACCCTACCCTCGTGATCCGAGGCACTGGTCTCTACGAGCTGTGGAAGACAGGTCGGTACAAATCCTACCCGCCGGACATACTGGTTGATCTAGTCGCGAGGATTCTCGCATTGGTCCCCCCCTGGACGCGTGTCTACAGGGTGCAGAGAGATATCCCGATGCCCCTCGTCAGCTCAGGCGTAGAGCACGGGAATCTCAGAGAACTGGCGCTAAAGAGAATGCGGGACTTGGGCACTGAATGCAGAGACGTTCGTACCAGAGAGGTGGGCATACAGGAAATACACAATAAAGTTAGGCCTTATGAAGTCGAGCTTATCCGACGTGACTATTGCGCTAACGGCGGATGGGAAACATTCCTATCGTACGAAGATCCGACTCAGGATATCCTGGTGGGGCTGTTGCGACTGAGAAAACTGTCTTCGGAGGTTTATCGGCCGGAATTAAAAGGGGGCGTGTCCATGGTCCGCGAGCTGCATGTGTATGGGAGCGTTGTACCCGTCGCTACTCGGGACCCCTCTAAGTTCCAGCACCAAGGGTTCGGCACCCTCCTGATGGAGGAGGCGGAGCGGATAGCCAGAGAGGAACACGGGGCTGGCAAGATGGCGGTCATATCTGGGGTGGGGACTAGGAACTATTATAGGAAGCTGGGCTATGAACTGGAGGGACCTTATATGATCAAAGAACTCTATTGACTATATTAACAGTTTTATAATTGTTATTTATATTTGGAGACAATTGCAGTATAAATTCACAAATCCTGGCTGGTTCATGTTATAGTATTTTTCTAAGTCTTGTCGATTAGAAGCTATTGATGGAAAGGCGTTTAAAAGGGGAATCATTGAGCTTTATTCTGCAAACTTAGTAGTGGTGCTTTCCGTTATTTGAGGAGCTCACTGCTATTTCTACTACAGTTTATGAGAATTGTTTTTTTCTGTTTTACTATTAATTTTGTGGGATTTTGGCATGAGGTCATTTAAACCAAGATATTAGCTAAATAATTATTTTCGTATAAATGGCCATCTGATATTATCTCGAATATTCATATGCAAAATACTATTCTGATAGTTACAATACGAACGCAAATTTAGCCGCTCCATTACTTGAGGAACGCTTAATGCTATGAGTATAATCCTCCCATAATAACTACACAATTTTACACTTTGTCATCCATGTCAGAAATATCTCCAATAGTCTAATTCGGAAGCACCGTAATAATGCCTGACATGGGATTACACATCAGTTAGTATACCATAGATAGTATATCAGATTGTGTTACCTTATACCTTAGATAAAAAGATAGTCATATTGATTTTCATTAATTATAGTTGGGAAATTTGAGGCAGTAAATGGCGTATCTGCTGGAACAGAGTTACCGATCGAATGAATGGAATATTAACGAACCTAGATCTCGCTTGACTCCGTTTATTGACGGTCTTGAGTTGTGTCCAATATCAGAGGATGGATATGATTTGGTAACTTCAGAAGACTTAAAAACTCCGAAAGATGACCGTGTCACTTTGTCGCCATTTTTGGATTCTCGATCCGTGGAGAACCAAGATCGCGATGTGAATCTTGATGTGGAATTGGAGCAACGAGTGCGCGGAAAAACTGTGGATGATGATTACTTTTTGGTAGACAGCTTTGCGCAGAATGACAAGCAACTCTACCCACAAACCATGAGGCAGCAGAACTATAGAATAGATGAAATCGCTATCTACGTGCATCACAGTCAAAACTATTTCAATCCCAAACACCATCCCGATTCATATCTAAGCAAAAAGTCGTACAAATTGCTTTATCATCCAATTGTAACCACCATTGATTTGTTCATGTGTCTCATGCTTCTACTGTTGGCAGGAATCGAGTTCCCATTTTATCAGAACTTGCGTAAGGATGCAGATATACTCCACGTAGTTGCATTTGTGATAGAATCGAATCTTATTATTTACTTCTTCTTTGATCTTGGTCTGAGATTCTTCTGGTTGGGAGCGAAACGTTTTTTGAGGCAGAAAATAACATTATTTCGCTTGACTGGGATAATCATTATTGTGCTTGATTTCATACTGGCGATCTCAATTCCTTACTACTACCAGCATCGATTCTTGAGAATTTGTCGGCCGATACTTTTCCTAACTGCGCACAAGAATAGAAATATCCGAAATGTTGTCAACCAGCTCCTCAACTCTATCCGCCGCATTATTGACCTGTATGTTCTCTATATGGTGTTTGTGATCGTATTCTCTCTCCTGGCTTATTACCTGCTTTGGGACAGTGACGAAACCAATTATGGCAGCTTTGCTCAGAGCTTTATTACTCTGTTCGCGCTGTCCACTACAGTAAACTATCCAGACGTAATGCTGCCTTCCTTGCATGTGAGCATTTTCTATTTCATCATGTTCTTCGCTTTCTTATCGTTTGGTATTTATGTGCTCACTAATCTATTGCTCGCCATAGTTAAGGACCATTTTAGCAAGTTGGAAAAAGAGAAGTTGAAGCAGTTGCTTGATTTCAGAAGGATTTCTCTCCAGCGAGCCTTCAACCTGGGCACCCAGCTGTCCTCCTGTGAGTGGGACTACAGTCTATTCAGACGAGTCATGGCGTCGTACTCAAAGAGGTTCTCCGAGACGCAATGCTTACTTATGTTCAAAGTTTTGGACCGAAATTGCAAACAAAAATTGAGTTGGAAGGAGTTTAATCAGTTGTCTAATGTCATGTCGATGAAATGGCGAAGATCTGACATGACAAATGCCAACAAAATATGGCATAGCATGATTCCAGTTGAGCGGGTACGGAAAGTCGCTCAGTACACTTATATACTCGTATCATCTTTCTATTTCAAATTACTGATAAACCTCGTAATATTAGCGAACTGCTTACTGTTGTTAGTCGATACGCTAATATATTCCAATCCAGGAGAGGCAGCTAAAACTGACAGGTTTAGGTATGAGAGTGCAATATTTCTGCCCATATACGGAATTGAGTTTATCCTGCATATCATAGGGCTTGGCCCATTTTACTACTTCACACATGGCTGGCATCTCTTCGATTTTGCGATTTTATCCAGCTCTTCTATTGTCGCAATTTTAGACGTAAACCTTACGTTTATAATTGTGCTGAGGACTTTCCGTTTGTTGAGGGTGTTGAAAGCTAAGGAGAGTTTCAGACGCATATTTTCAATCTTAACTCTCAGTATTCCCAAACTGATGAGATTCGTTATTTCTCTCGGCATAGCATTCTACGTGTACGCGATTATTGGTATGGTATTCTTCGCAGATCGCTTGAAGGAGTGCAGCTTCAATAAGGAGGGGCTTCCCAAATGGCTCCCCGCTTGTGGTGTGGAGTATGATTACCAGAAGGGCGGCCTCTACTATATGGTTAATTTCGATGACATCGTCCATTCCTTCATAACTCTATTTGTACTCATGATTGTGAATAACTGGCAAGTGGTCGCTCAAGGCTATGTCGCGATTACCAACACAAAAGTGACTTATATGTTTTTCATATTCTTCTATCTATTTATTGTACTGGTTATCACTAACGTGACGGCTGCATTCGTACTAGACCTGTATGATAGCATATCCACTACCATGGGGAAATCATTTACTGTCCGTGTGAGTATCAGTAAGAAGGTCCTGGAGAGATTTGGAGTGTTTGAGAAGATCAAAGGAGACGAGGTAGAGTATGTGGGTAAAAGGAATGTGGGGCAGTTTGATTCTCTGATGTTGCTCTACCAAGTTGAAGATTGGGTCCAGAAAGATGAGATATCACCTATCGGAGACTTCTATATACAGCATTGATGTTGCACAAAAGTTTGCATGTTTTTATTGACTAGTTTTTTTATATTTTTGAGGAATAGTGGATGTAGTTATTTCTTACTAGATAAGTTTTTTATGTTATTCGTTCTGAATTTGCGAGATATTCTATTTGGTTTTGTATTTAGTATTTATATTTATGCCAGGGAGTTATTGATAAAATTTTCATCGAATATTTTTATACATACTTGTATTGAAACAAATGGAACAGTATACAATTCCTTTTTACATCATTTCACTTTGTATCAAGAATAAGTAATCAATTCCCGAGTTAGTTATAGTTACTACTTATGATTCCATCAAAATAACATTTACAGTTTGTAGAGCTGATAATGACCTGTGCAAACTTGAATTATTGAAATAAACTACTTACACTGCACTGGCTACACCACATGAAACTGCTTTTTCTAAATCTAGCTGTGTAACGATTAAGTCCGTTAAATAGGTTTGCGTGTGACTAATAGCAGTGTAACATTAATGGTATAACAATTAGATTTAATTAATACCCCATGGCCTACAGGCTCCTGTTACGTAACGTAGCACAACTCAGGTCGGTCTACCGTCCCACGCATGTTCCTATCACAGCTTTCTCTAGTAAGTCAGTTGTCCCTGTTCCCGATACACTAACCGTCGCTATCGACACACCCGTGTCTCTCAAGGAGTTGAGTGGGCTGCCACCTAACCACGTGGCGCGCTACGTGGTTATATTCAAACCGGGCCGCTGCACCGCGCAGAGTGGCACAGAGGCGACACACACGTGGAGGATCGAGTTTGAAACTCAGCAGAGGTGGGAGAACCCCGCAATGGGCTGGGCGTCCAGTGGCGACCCCTTCTCCAACTTGGTTATGGAGTTCTATAGCAAGGAGGCGGCTATCAGTTATGCTGAAGAGAATGGATTTAAATACAAAGTGAAAGAGCCAGCGGTTATTCTCCCGATAAAGAAACTGTACGCTGCTAACTTCTCTTGGAACAAAAGGACAAGAGTTACTAATAAGTGAACACTCACTTCTGTTGTATAACTGATATAAACAAACATAAGGGCAGTTAAGTTGTAGCAATTGAGGTGTTTAAACGTATATAAGTTATTAGTATCAGTCAATTCGCGACGGATCTCTAACATGCTACCAGTCTAACACTGGTGTTCGCCTAATAACAACAGCTCTAACAGCAATATTGCTCTATTTGCAAGTTATTTCAGTCCCCAAGCGAGAATTTAATGTTAATTCTGTTGCTCTAGGCCTTCTAATAGCAAGTTCGCCTATTAGCAAGCAAATTTCTTGCTAAATTTGACTTGCTTTTAAGCAAACACCACTGTAACATCTAAATTTGTGAATACTAAATTCGTAATAAACTTAATTCTTGTTACTATAGTCTCCACTTTTCATATAAATTATGTTTCTATCCCCCTAGCATTTAATAAAATTTTGGTAAACAAACAGAGGGAATAAACTTTGTTTGTTTGTTGGCAGGTTTGTTACACAACAGTCTAGTTTTTATGATAGTTTTATTTTTAATAAAAACTTTTGGTCTCCGCTACACAATTTCAATAGGAATTTATTATCATAAATATATTAATAATGGAATACTACACATGTTATTATTTGTAACTTGAGAATTTCATTGTATCGTATGGCTTTGGTGACATTCTACTACGTAATTTAATATTTTAGGTTTCTTTCACTTATAACTTAAATAGGTTATATTACTTGTATTGATTTCATCACCTATCTATCTGTTTATATAAGTTGTTACATACTAACAAATACTTACATACAAATAAATATAAATAACATCACAAACGATATATTAACATCACAAACATTTAACTTTAGTATTCAGAATGCGAAGAAAAAATGTTATAAACAACACCTCCCCCCAGTGCCGCGTGGTGTGGGATAACTTTATTGTTCAGCTTTCCAGCGGGGATCCGTCCGCCCCTAGCACACAGAACACAGTCTATAGTCAATCGAGACCGAACTCAACAGAGCTCTCTTATCTATTTGAAAACGCGAAATTCGATATCTGTCGCAGTTTAAATGACAGTGCTAGTCTTTCATTAGACTTGAAGCGCATACAATGTATTAATAATAACAATGATAAAGTGGAAGTCCCTGATTTCCAATTTAACGACTTTTCTTCCGATTCTCTCTCTTCGTCCCTCGCGAGCAGACACAAGTCTGCTGAAACAACACAGTCTGCTAGCTTAGGATTCGACATTGGAGACAGCTATCCGCTCTGCTCCACTCCACACGGCACACAAATCGGGCCGGGGGCAATTGCCGCGTTTTTTGACGTTACACGAGAAGATAAGAAACCTAAAAAACTAATATTTGATGACTCATTCGGTTTTGTTGTTAATGAATCATTCCTACGGCACCTAGACGTAGAGGAGAAAGAAACACCAGGCGAGAGTGGAGAAACTTCCAACAGTTTATCTCTCTCAAGTTCTCAATCAGATTTGTTAGGCGCCATGGATAAGAACACTGAATTAGTGGAGCAGAATAATGACAGTTCTTCTTTCGGTGAAAGCTTCTGGATAACTGCTGGGCAGGCAGCCGAAATTGATTAATTAAATTAATTTGTTTTAATGGTTCTTCACTTTTCTCACTTCGCATCATTAATTAACATTAAATTACCTTTTCAATTTAGCATTACTCATATATTTTACCATTGTTTGACACTATTTCCTGAACAATTTGGCCGAATTAAATACTTTTGAAGAATTTGCATTTATCTCAGTTTCGTATGGAATTAATTTGCGCTCCCAAAATTACAGTAGAACCTCGTTAGTACGAACACGGTTAATACGAAATTCTGGTTATTACATAAATATTTAAGTCCCCTATAAGCATTTTCAATACAAATGACACCGGTTAATACGAATTTTGGATAAGGCGAATGCATTTAACGGTTCCCTGGTGTTTGTATTAAAGAGGTTCCACCATACTCAGTAATAACATTACGACAGTGGCTATAAGCATAAATACACTCGTGTAAATATGAGGTTATACGTGTAACATACATAATATATAATGCGAAGTGCCTTTTGCCTCTTTTTCTACTTTAATTAACCCTGGGAAATATTTCTATCAGTTTTCTGTTGCTTTTCAGTCTTTTCTTATTCCTCAGCTCTTCGCATATATCCAATATGCGAGAGATATACAAACTGGTCCCTTTATCTCGCGGAGACCCAGTGAGTATAAAGCTCCCTCCCAAACCCGTGGCCAGATCCACATTAAAACTGCTGCACACCTCAGTTTCTGGGTTACTTATAAGTGCGAAACCTAACTCTCTGGTTAACTGGGCCTTTGCATCTTCTAACCAGCTGTGAAACGGTAGTTCAATGCGCTTTGAGAGAACAAACGAGTTTGGATTTCCTATTTCCTCATTTTTGTCGCTTTCTTCCTTTTTCTCTCTTAGCTCCATTCGCATCTTTCCGATTGATTCGCTACTGTTCAGAAATAAGATCTTTGACGGATGCGCTTTGTTAACGGCAGAATACCCAGCAATATCCGCCTCATGGAATGCATTGAAAATGCCTAGAATTGCGTTTGGATAGTTCCTAATTAGCTCATTGTATATCTCCACTAGTTCTGCGCTAGACTTCCACTGCCCCGAGTTAGCCTCGTACTTGTTCTTATCTGCGTCCCAGCGGACCCCCGCGTCCGCGTTAAGAAACACAAACGCGTCCTCTCCCACACTCAGCTCCAGCCCCTTCCCCGCCTCCGCCAGCAGCTCCAGGCCCTGCTCCAGTTTGTCGATATTATACCTCACTGCTCCGTCCGGCGCCAGGGGGCAGGACAGCTTAACTGAGTGCTTAAGTTTGTCAAAGAGCGTCTGTGCATACTTGAGTCCCTCTAGAGTTCCTATGTTAGGTGATATAGCAATGAAGAAGTCGGCTAGCTTGCATTTCCCGCCGGTTCCATTCAGCATATGGTACACGGGGTGTGGCACTGCTAGCTTATCAGGATTCCCCGCGATTACGTCATATATCGGGGTGCCTGTTGAATTAGACAGGCCTGATACAATGGACTGGGAGAGAGCGAGTAACATACTCGGCTGGGGTGGGTGGGGCAGGGACACGGAGGTTACGTGTATTAGCTCCAAACAATCTTGGAGAGGAATTAATTCCTTTCCTTCTAACGACGTGTTGAAGCGTTTGATTATTTCGCGATTAGACATGGACTGGTCTGTGAGTGAGGGTGTCAACTTTTCAGTTGAACCCTGAGACTCTCCTAAGTTTTGTTTGCTGCTGGTTATAGAAGATTTGGATTGAGTCAAACTCCCCTTGGTACATTCCTCCGCCAACTCATTTGAACCGAACTTATCCGAAACAGCTGACTCTGCTATCAACTCACACTCGCCCTTTATAGTACCGAAAAGTGACACCTTTATTGCCGGCTCGCAGTTAGCATCGATTGTCCGAGTGCATTCAAAATGGTGAACTGAAGGAGTGAGTGCCAGCGAAGAGAAGAATCGCGAAATGTAACCGTTGACATCTTTCGGCTTTTGTAAGAACATCTGATTGAGTACTAGCTGCACGGCTTGTGGGACATTGTTTTCTTTGTAGAAAAGCAGCGCGTCTTGACTCAGCTGTTTGTGCTGTTCGATACTCCGCTTCTCCTCCTCCGAGGTAGGGAGAGCAATGGGGGTAGCCTTTTTGTTCTTTTTACTTATCATTTTTCTAATTATTGGCTAGAAACCAGTGGGTTAATTATTTATTTAATTAATAACAACAGTTATACTCGGCCCACTGAACCTTCCATAGTGGCACCCGACAATTTTGTGACTGTTGGGTGGTATGGAAAGCTATGAATTGTGTAAATAAACTATAATGTAACACATCAAGTTCTCTCATTGATAAATATTAAATATTACCTACTTGGCAGATAGTTTATAATTCCCCTAGATCTGCTAATTTAGTAATTTATTAATTTTGAATTTTTATTAATTTATTTATTTTTGAATTTTTGTGTGCTGTCAATGTGCTCAGCCTCAATAGTCAGCCCCCATTTTGCTGACCCATAAATACAAACTCCTTTACTATATTATGTTGAAATACCCCGATTTTTTACTATGTTTTTGCGAACTGATTTATTGGATGTTAGCTTACAAGTTGTTCGATTAGGATGGATTCCCGACACTGGTGGCTTGTCAATCGGGTTCAAGAAACTTTCCAGTTCGGCACCAATGACAGTCCGGTGCTATACGAGCAGTTCCTCGCGGACGCCTCCCACATTCGCGAGATGAACAAGTTCCTATCCGCACAGGGCTGTCGGCTACTCATCTTCTACGACACATTCTCTAGCGACACACCCACCTCAAGGGATTTGTCGGTGGTAACTGAGCTCGCTCCCGGGGCGGAGATATATCAGGACTCAAATTTGGCTGTGGTGTTCTTCCGGCCTGAGGTGTTGGCAGAGGAGTTGGACCTGACCGGTCTCCAACAGGATGTGATGTGTCTCGAGCTGAGGCTAACTGACCTCACGGCCATGCTAGCATTGATATCTCAGTTGTATTTGCCTATGGTTGAACAAGAAGCGCTTACTTTGCAGAATATTCCTCAGTTTGAAATTGATAATTACAAGAAATCTCTCAATGAACATCTTCAAAAGTTGACATATTTGGTAGAAAAATCCGAACCTCATTTGAATATTCTATCTGCACACACGAAACCTGTTAGAGACTCTGACTGGATGGACTCTCCAATGGCCTTTGAATTATCCACAACAATACTACAGGACTGGCTGTCAACAATTCATTCACATTTGACTGATGTGATTGACGATCCTAAAATGCAGATGGATACACAGAGCTCACCTCTTCAAGAACTGTCAAAATGGAGCGCAAGACAAAGAATATTTACATCGATTCTAAAGCAAATGCGCGGAGAAGATGCTAGGTCAATTGTCAGACTTTTGTCTACGTCTAAGCCTGATCTTGTTCATATGTGGTCTGATACAGAAACTCAAGTAATCCAGGTTAGTTCTATTGCCAAAAACAAACTTGTTTTCCTCAATTCAATCAACAAACACTTTTCAACTATGCTACTACACAGCTCATCTCTCGAAGCCCTGAATGCTAGTCTATCAGCCATCAACTCTAGTTCAGCTTTGTTCGTTGGGTATCAACTGCCAAGTCAGAGGGGCTATTTGGGCTACGTTTATTACAAACTAGTTTGTGAAATAATTAGGCTAACTTCTGCCTTTCTTTTGAATGGCAAACCTACCATACTAGCTGATCAGGTTTCGTCACCATGGTTTTATTTGGACACAGGCTATGATCCTAAAAGTTACAAGGCCTTCTTAAAATTGCTGAACCAAGTTTTGGATATGGAAAGGAATTTGGCACAGCATATATCGATCTTGAAAGAAAAGGGTCTTTTACATAACTTATCTAGACTGTCCGGTAAGAGAGAATCTGCTATCACCGAAGATCAAGACCTTTATAAGGAATTCTCTAACTTTGAAACTCTACTTTCTCCTCTGAGAACATTCTCGGGTCACGTTAGATCGTTGTTAAGTTTAAACAATGATATTCTTAAACTGGTAGAATTGTATAAGCAACTGACAATCTACCCTACTTGTCCTGTAATTACTTGGAAAGATAACCCTTTGACTATCAGTTCAATAGAAATTGTTGTTGCAAGCCTTCCTGAACAAGATGATGATTTTCTTCAAGAAAGTCCCACTTCATCAAGTTCGCAGAAAAAACGACCGATCGGTTCCGGTAAAATGGGTATTTTGCTGGAGGTTGACGAAGACAAGAACTTCGATACCCCTTCTCTTTCTCGGCGTGATTCAGATTCAGAAGGACTTAGTGATAGTTTTGAGATTGAACCAAAGAGACAATATTTACAGCGTGTTTACACCAGATTCTCTGAACAAATCAAAGGTTGGTTAGATGATAACTTGGAATATGTGTGTAAGAGGTTTCCTACTGGCCCGGTTTTTCTTTATGAGCCTACTAGTTCCAATTATGAGTCATTTGACAAACTCTTGGATAACTTACTTTATTCTATTGAAATTCTCAACGGAAATATCGAGATTACGTTCACTGAACTCACGAACTCACAGTTCTGTATGAATGAACAACTGACATTAGTGGATATTTTCAATGGTTGGGCGGTTGACCTGAAAGCAACAGAATTCAGTAAATTCTATCTCACTAAAGCTTTTAGTCAATTTGAAGAGAAAATGCTTTTTCTTGAGCAAAGATTCCTGGAAGAGAAAACAACTCCATCCAAACTACTCGACATTAGCCGTGTTACTGAATCCGTTCGTTGGTCTAGGCTTCTACTTGATAAGTTAGAACAACCCATGCAGCGGTTATCCAAATACGAAATTGTATTGAAGAATCCAGAATATGTAGAAAGTTTCAATAAGTATAAAACTTTTAAATCAGACTTGAAACAATATGAAAAGATTTGGATTAAATTCTGTCAGGAAGCTGTTAAAGAAATAGCCAAGCAACAACAAAACAAACTATTTCTGGTCCCACAAGAGAATGATTTAATTAGGATTAATCTCAATCCAATTATATTCATAGCAATTCGCGAACTTAAATCTCTCATCAAAGTTGGTATTAAATTACCATTAAAATCTGAAGAATTGCTTTTTAGTGATGGACGTTTGAAATTGAATTTTGACAGGGCCAACTTTGTAAAAAGCGAGTTTTTGAAATTTCACTCTCAAATTCCTGAGTATCTAATTCCACTTTATGAACCGCGTTTAAAGTTATTCCTCAAATCCTTGCAGCCAGGTTGGACACACCTCGCATGGAAAAATATCAACCTTGACATATTTTTCGAAACCGCAAACCGAGAATTGTATAAACTGAATCTCTCCGTTAAAGATGTAATCGTTGTCATTTCTTCTGCAAAAGATAATTTCCAATCAAGCCTTAATAGTTTACCTACCATTACCAGAGATTTATTAACTTCAGATAATAGCATTTCAATTGAACAATTCCAAAATTTATTCGCAAACTTCATATCGAAGACTCAATCTAAAATTAAGAATATTCTATTGACATTTCAATCTGTCATTTGTCAATCTTATCTGAAAATCAACTCAAGCAATGAAGAGCACGAAAACTATTCCCCTGAAGAGTTGTTAGAAATAGTGAACAAGAAGTTTGAGTCAGAGTCTCAATCCTCATCAATAAAATCTTTTATTCAATTCTATATCTCCTGGTCGCATGAGACTATTCTCGCTTGGATCACGGATCAATTCAAACAATACCTCAGTCTTATCAACTTCACTTTATGCAAAGGAAACAAGGAAGATTTTTTAGAAAAACAATTATCCAAACTTCATTCAGAATCTTCACTTAGCTTAGCTAACTTACACACTTTCGTTACTTCATCAGATTTCAATGAGGTTGTGAAGTCTTTTACGAAACACAAACTTCGTATTTCATGTGAAGTTATTTTTGAGGTCCCATTCGTGTTATCTGTTCCTTCGTATGAGTCAATTTCAGATACAATTCTTGCTTGTTTTGATCAACTGGTCAGTGTTTTCTCGTCTTTATTCAGCTCGAGTTGTGTGTTTGAATCACGAGAATTATCTTCAGTGCATAATGAAAAGTTACTTGCAGAAGCAAATAATATTAGAACAGCAATTAAATCTAACTTGATTGAATTGGTAAATCCTCTACGTTGCATTTTCAACTTTTTCTCCAATTTTGACTCGATTCGGCGTGGAGAGCTATTTCAAACCTATGAACAGATACGCTCTCATTCTGAATACCTCAACTTATCTACAAATATAGTCCACTCTCTATTCGATATTCTAATTTTTTTGCGAAATTTAGTACCTGCCTTCAATTTGGGCATTCTTAAAGTGTCTTTAGCTCCACTTGAAATGTCACTTTCCCTCCTCATTCAAATGTGGAAAGATAAATTTAGTTCGTACCTACTCGAAAACTTCGAATTTCAACTCAAAGATGCTATAATGAAGCGAGAAAATATTCACTCTCATTTGGATAAGAAAGTTGAAAATATTATTGACCTTGACATTGTGTTGAAATTTCTTCGTGATGTCTTCAATCTCGAATTCACTATCGAGAGTACTTTTTCTCAAATTGAGGCAAGCTACCAGCTGTTAGACTCTTATGAAGTTACTATCCAGAGAACATATCTCGAGGAAGTCAATAATTTACGTAAGAATTGGCAAACTGTTATTGAACGTGCGAGAGAGCTACAAGATCACTTTATAACCCAAAACTACCTAAAATATGAAAGGGATATTGAGCGGGAAATGAAAACTTTTGAGATTAAAACTATTCAACTTTTGAAAGAGTTCGAAGCGGAGGGACCTTGTGTGGTAGGTATCGACGCTGAGACAGCGAAATCAAGATTAAATACTTTTTCTGATAAATATGCTCAATTTCTATCTAAAAAGGAGCTCCTTTCATCCCTTCAAACTACGTATTTTATCCCTACTTCTAATTATTCTGATCTGGACAAGGTTGGTAAAGAAATTAGTATACTAAAGAAACTCTACTTGTTATACGAGAATTTATGTGCATTTGAAAAGGATACAAATTCGCAATCTTGGATAGTTCTCCAGTTTGATAATTGTCAGAAACAAATGACTCAGTTTAACGAGGAATTTGAAGAACTCGATAGTTCGTTATCTGAATGGGACGCATACAGATACATCCGACGTACAATAAATATGTATTTCGAGGTGCTACCTATTTTAAGAAAGCTTCAAGACCCAACATTTAAACCCAGACACTGGCTCAAGCTAATGTCACTTGGTTCAAAACATTTCACAATCAACTCTCAAAAACTAACATTAGAGAATGTACTCAAGTTGAATTTAGTTCAGCATAGTATAGAGATTGATGAAATATGTAAGAAAGCGGTCGGTGAATCAGAAGTTGATAGAACATTGAAGAACATATCGAATGAGTTACAAGATCAAGTTTTCGTATTTTTAGATTTCTATGATCAAGTGCTTCAGATCTCAACAGAATCAGCATTGGGTGTGCTTGAAGTTTTGGATAACCATTACGTCTCACTAAATTCCGTTCTCATGTCACGATACATCAGTCATTTTCTGAGTGAAGCAACACAGTTATCGTCCAACATCAAAACAATCCAAACATTCATTAATCATTTAATCTACTCACAAACCCTTGCATTCCAGTTAGATAGTATATTCAAAAATAATCAAACTGGTTTCCCACCAACAGCCGCTTTCAATCAAGCTCAAATCAATTTTGTGGCGGCTTTTAAAAGATGGAAAAAGCTAATGAAGAAGATAGAAGAGCCTAGTAATATCGTAGCTTGTTGTTGTATTGATGACCAAATTGGAGACCAACTTGAATGTATAATAAAGGAATTAGAGAATTGCCGATTCTCAATAGAGGAGTACCTTGAGAATATACGTGCCTCATACCCTTTCTTATACTTTCTTTCAGATCACGATTTGCTAGACTTTCTCAAGCATCAATCAAACCCAACTGCAATGATACCTCATGTCAAGCCCTTCTTTCCTCAACTCATTCAGTTCATTTATGAAGAGAAACCTCGGCGCCGCAGTATAATACCAGTCGATACGGAAAAACAAATAAAACATATAAATGGGTTCGTTTCTTCGATTGGTGAAGAGGTATATCTCCAGCATAGTATACCAGTTTGTAGAGAATCGTATGATACAATTAGTGATCTAATGAAAGAAACGCGCAGAACTCTGCAAGTCGAGTTTTCAGACTTTGTGAAAGAATGTCGTGATAAGAAGACGCCAAATATCGAATATGATATCTTCATGTTCTCTTGGGAGCGGTTGACTACCCAAGTTGCTCTCATCAGTCTCCATTCCATCTGGACTAAGAATCTCCAGGAAGCAATCATCAATTTTCGATCTCATAAAAATGCTCTAAGTGAAGCTACTACCCTATTTTTCCAACACATTGGTAGATTATTGTCACTAGTAAATAGCTCTCATTTTCCTAGAAACCAAGCCTATTACCGAAGCAAACTTGAATGTATCGTCTTCTACGGTTTATGGCTGAGAGATATTGGTTACGATCTTGCTGAAAAGAAACCCCGTGACATATCTGATTTTGAATGGCAAAGGTATGTTAGGATGTACTACCATTCAACACCTGAATTAGCAGAGTCAAATTACGAAATAGTGGATTACAATGAAACCCTCAATCTCACACTTCGCTGCCTTTTTACAACTATCCCTTATGGTTTCGATTATATTGGCTATGCCACGCCTAATATATTCCTAACTTCTTCAATGAAGACAATTCATCTCCTCTATGTATCCATTTTAGAAAAGCGTCATACACAGTTCAAAACTAACCTACCTTTAGAACTCATGCACTCTGCCAAAGAATTCTCCCGTATCCATGGCAGACATTTTATGCAGTTGAGAATTCACGAGAATTTGTCCCCTAAGGCAATGTCATGTTTCCTTCTCGGTACATTCTTGTCCAAATATTGGGGTCTCGTTAACGGTTGGAATAACATTAACAAAGAATGCCTTTCTATATTCACTTCGGTTGTTACACGGCTACACGAACGTAACTTTGCGTCAAATCAGTCTATCCCAAATGAATCTTCTATTCTGATCCTTCTAACGAACATTGAGCATTTTCTCGTTTGTAACCTTAGGCCTTATTTCAAATCCTGCAGTTATCTGCCTCCCAATGATTACTACATTTTAAAACTCTACTGTCTTGCGAGGGGAATTAGAGCATCAAAACAGCTGATAGATAAAATGCTTTGGTTTAAGGATATAATGCCCATTCTCTATCCTGAGACTTCACATGTTAGATTTACCATTCCTTTCTTTATTTCAATCTTAAACCATATCTCTACTGATAAATCTAAGTCGATTGGATCGCGTCGTTCCTCAATAGCTAACTCTGATACAGCCTTGGATCTTGATTTTCGATTTAGAGCAAGAAGAACTTCACAAAGTCACTCTCGAAATCTGAAACAATTACAATCACATCGATTGACTTTCGGAAACATTTTGAATATTACACCAGACGAACCTCCAAGCCCAAATGTACCTAATAGAGAACAGCGAATGATTGCATCTTTTCTAGTGGATACTTGTGTGCCAAGATTTCAACCCGAAGTACAATCAAAGTTCCTCTCGCTTGTTGATACTGTGTTCGGGACATCTTACAGCTCTACTCCCAATGACAGTTCGATAATCCCGAATTTCGATTCTGTATTCACTAAAGTTTGCTCAGAGATGCATGTTATTTCTACTTACCTGCTTGAGCAACAAGTCAAGGCAATTCACAGAGCAGCTAACACCTACCACGGATTTATTTTCTTTGGTAAACCCGGTACTGGAAAAACTACAGCTTTCAAAGTATATATAAATTGTCTGAGGAACTTCACAGGTGATATTACTAATGACAATATTCTTAAATACAATCGTCACAAAACTTACCATATTTATCCCAAAAGTCTCTACTCACAGTTATCTTTAATTGGAAAAGTAGATGACAGACAATGTTGGAGAGATGGCATCCTATCTCAAGCTGTAAGGTATGCAAATACTGACCCTAAATGCTTAGTATGGATTATAATTGATGACGTAATTGATCCACCTCTTTTTGAATTCCTTTCTTCCTGCATTTTTGGTTCTTCTCTAACTCTAAGCAACGGTCAGTGTATGCCAATCCCAGATAATGTCCGTTTTATTTTGGAAACTATTAATTTATCTTCTCTCTCCTTATCATACTTGAACTTATTCCAATTGATTTATTTCTCCAGTGATTCTGTTCAATTTGATTCATTCTCAATGTTATCACTTCAGAAACAACCCACGTCCCTTAAGAATATTATATCTCAAGCCTTACAGAATATTATGGGTGTATTTATCCGTGATCATCTGTCCCAGTATTTACCTGTAAATGACTTCAATATGTCTAGTCTGTATAAAACATACTTTACTTATTTTGATCAACTTATTGTGAACTATCTCAGTTGCCCTGGGCAGCCAGAACCGGTCACCCTTAGCTTGATAGAAAGATTCGCGCTCTTTGCATTGATCTCTTCATTTGGTATTCACCTAGAAGAATACAGGTGGGCTAATTTCACACGTGATTTATACTCACTCAGTGATTGTTTGCCCGACTTGGATTCCGGACTGACTATATTTGACTATTGTATAAGTAATTTAGGAGACTGGGATACACTACACATGGTATATTCTGACTCGTATCCTGCGTACAATATTACTTGTAATGGAGACATTGTTGTCAAGTGTACCAATCTCTACCGGGTTAATATGTTAAGTGACCTGTGTGCGTCTTCAGAGAGACCGATAATGATTATTGGACCGCATTCCTCTGGCAAATCTTCTCTTATTAAGAATCTAATTTACTCAAAATCTTACAATGATATTACTCAAGTTGTGGTACATCAAGCAATTGACCCTTCTACTACAGTAGCCTCACTTTATGATTCTCTCTATTCAAGATTAGAGTGCAGATACCTGGATACTTATGGACCTCCTAAAAACCACAAATTGAACTTCTTTATTGACGACCTTCACATTGGACAGTTGATTGATAATGTAAATTCACCTGTGCAGGAATTTATTCGTTGCTTGATTGAAGGTAAAGGCTGTTTTTCAGATGACTTCCCCACCAAATGGTTGACTTTGAAAGATGTAGATATAATCTGTGCGATGACCTCAGATCGCTATCTACCCTGGACTCACACAAGGTTGGCACAGCATTTTAATGTAATTCGACTGTATCCAGAGGCTATCACACAGGATACAGTATACAACATGCTGGATGCGCTTACACAGCCCGAGGGTGTAAGTAAGTATTCCCCAGATGTTTTGAACACCCTCACAACAACCTCTCAGACTATTTACAAACTTGTAAGTGCTATTTTCCAACCATCTGATATCCTCGGTCGAAACCATTATTATTTCTCTTGGAAAGACCTTTCCCTTATATTTCACGGCTTCAGAGTGTGTGCTGATGAGCTGTTAGAAGGTGAGAGTGAAGTGTTCAATCTACTTTATTACATAACGAATAGGGTATACTCCGCGCAGTTATGTAATCTCTCCGACATAGACACATTCAAGTGTATTATGGAGAAACAATGGAAACACGACCAATCTAATACAAGTTATATTAAGAATGAATTCAAGGATATTCCATACTTCACTACATTAGTTGAAGAACATAAGCCAGACACCAGTAATGCACTTTACCAGTCATTATCTCATGCTATGGAGATAAATACAAATATTATCCTACATCCTACAAAACAGCTCGACCAATTGGTTAAATATGTTACCAAACTGCAAAATCAGCATAACGACAAATATGTTGAACGGCCTTGCATTTCAATGTTAACGCTCTCAGATATAAAACAGTTGGATTACCTGAACTTTCTCCTTAGTTTCCCCAAAAGCAACATTCTATTTATTGGTAGGCATATGTTGAAATTATCAGATATTTCTAGACTCGCTTATTTCGCTGCTGGGTTTGAATATCTTGAATTGATTCTGAGGACAAAACAGTCATTTATTGATGGTATCAAGAGTGCCATTCGACAGGCGGCACTTGGATCTAAATCAGTTGGATTCGTTATTACTAGTGATCAGCTGCAACTGCATTACGTAAGAGATCTTTTCAATACATACTTAGTAACAGGACATGTTGACCATGTTTTCGCGTACGATGAGTTCAAAAGTCTTGTCAGCTCAATCGAGCCTACTTACAAACGTCTGTATGCTAATACTTATACCGATGCGAGACAGTATTTTTCTGTCCAAATTCAGAAAAACCTTAAGGTAATTATTTGTATCGAAACTCACAATCCTTTACTGAAGAATTTCGAATTATTTCCAGGGTTAGTTAAAGGCTGTTATGTTTCTATTTACAAAGACTGGTGTGGAGATAATATAGTAGGAGATATTATTGATTTGGTCAAACGTCCTGAATCAAACATTCAAATTAGTTCTTTACCTTCTACTTTGTCAATTGAGTCAATAATTACTCACCTTTCTACTATGCATCATTATTTTATCAAACAGGATCGAGATCTGAATTTTATTGATCGTATATCATCGTATCCAAAAAATGCGTTTGATCAACTCGATCAATTTAGCGAGAGAGATAGCCAAAAGTCAACTTCTCTTTTTCAACATTTCTTCGAGGATAATGTACAATTTTTTAAAGTTTACGAAAAAGTAAGGAAAGGCGGGCTTAGTTTGGTTGGAGGGTTCTCTTTTCAGAGATTTATTAAAGTATTTTTTACAATATACATAAGTGAATCGAAGAATAATGAACGGAAAGGTAAGAATCTCAAGAGATGCATCTCAGCTCGCGAAGATTTGCAAGGTAGACATAAAAAATTTGTACAAGAAGTAGTGCGGATTGAGGGAGAAATTGTTGAAAAGGATGCAGAATGTGAATCTTTATTAGAAAAACTTAGTGAAATAAGCTGCAAGATCGAATCCATAAAAGTGTTCTCGTCAGATTCAGATTCTAACATACTGCGAGCTACCCTTGCTACCATCCGTACTCAAGATGAAACTATCATGGAGCTTTTGGAATTTGAGGAAGACAAGCAACTCATCATTAAATTGCTTGAAAATGAAACTCAATTGAAACAGAGTAGTAATGACGAACAAACTAAGAGACAGAACAAACGGATTGAAGAGCTTCAAGCAAAAGTGGATACAAATATGAAGTTGGTGAATGTAGCTGACAATGAAGTGAAGCAGACATTTAGTAAAATCGTTCGTATTACCTTAGAGAATGTGAAATCTCTTCACACCCCACCAAAACAGGTTATCCCAGTGCTCGAGACTTTGGTTTTTCTAGTAAAAAGACAGCAAAGGGCACTTTCATCCGTTAAATTTGACATGAGTATTTGTGTTGAAGTTAACTCTGATGCACCCAGTTGTCTGGAGTCCAATTTAATTCCGGCAGCACCTCCCAAATTAACTCGCCAGCATACACATACAACAAAGACAAGTTCGCTGGCTACTGCACCACGGGCATATGCGGAAACATGGAATAGTATTCAACAAGCCATTGGGCAAGATTCCCAAAAGTTCCTTGATTCTTTATCCTGTATAACCTGGAAATTTGGATTGGACCACGATGTAATACAATTTATAGAAAGGAATTTCGCAACTTCGAGGAATACCTCACAGCACAAATTGGGCACTGGTTTGATCACAGTACAATCAGCCAAACACGCGGCAGAAGGAGCTGGTATTATCTGTGCTTATATTGTTGCTTTAACTGAGTACAATTATATATACAGACAGAATTGTGTGCTCGAAGAGGAAATATATAAAATCAAATCTGAAATTGTTGATATGAATGAACAGCAAGTAACACCACAAATCGACCTACCAACTTTAACTTATGAGAAGCATTTCATTGACGAACAACAAGTATCGGAGTATGACTTGGATAGTTTACAGAAAGAACTGATTGAAGTTGAGGCTGAATTCCACAAAGCTGTATACCAGCAGCATCAGTTGAAAGAGGAATTTGTTAAACAGAAAACTCTAGCACAATCCTTGTGTGAGATTCTTCAGTCAACAGAGGCTTTGAAATCTTCATGGCAGCAATCATTAGAATCACTCTATGATGGCCAAAGCCTATTATGCTACTGTGTTGCCACAGCTCTACTTATCTCTTACCTCGGGCCCACTCCCCCATTTCTGAGAAAAATATTTTTTGATGACGCTTTTAGTAGAATGTCTTCTTGGTTCGATGACTCGAATAACCAAACATCATTTTCTTATGCCAATTTGAAGGACTTTTTGTTACAAATGATCAATCTAAATCTTAATATCACTGAAATTCCTGATGATACTTATGTGCAAGAGAATTTAACTCTCATTTTTAATCCCTACTTACCTAACTTTCCTCTCATCATTGACCCCTATGGTATATTCTTGTTTTGGATAAAGCATGAAATGTCTTGTCACTGTATTAGTTACTACGCTAATAATTTACCTCAAATTTTGGATGAATTTTCAAAACAGGCGAAAAAGCTTGTCATATATGATGTTGAACTTGAACATCTTGCCACCAATCAATCTCTACTGAAAATTTTGATTGCAAAGACTGTTAAACATGGTTTTACTATGAAACCAAACTTCGCCCAAAAGGATTTACTTCATCAATCATTTCAGCTTTTGCTAGTTTCCCCAATCAAGCAAGAAATTCCTTATTCTCTACTGGCTGTGGTGACGCCAATTCTCTTTTCAGCAACAAGGGAAGGATTTGCTAAAGATTTGGGTAAAGTCTGTTTGTCAGTTCTCGAACCTTCAAAATATTTCGAAATGCGCGAAAATGAAGCTAAACTATTTTCATCCTTGAAAGCTATCAAAAACTTAGAAAATGAGCTTTCAAACGCAATGTGTATCTCATTTCAATCCGACAATCTAGTTACTAAGTGCAAAACGATCACTTCACTTAGTTCTGATTACCAAACTAATAAAGAAATATATCAAACCTCTATAGCTTTCCGAAAGAATTTATTACTGAAGAATGCTCTCATATTTGATGGTGGAGAGGTAGCTGCTATCGTTTTCGATGTATTAAGGTGTATGCCCGAATTAAACGAAAACTACCAAATCTCATATCCAAGTTTCAAACATTTCTTGAAGGGAATTAGTGAGGGTTATGAGCGTGTCAATCCTAAATTGATTCCGGATATTATTTTACGATTTTGCTATAGTTTTGCCAACCCTTTTTTCTCCGAGAATGACCGAGTTCATTTCGCTTTCATGCTATCAATAGAGTATGAGATTTTTAGGAAGCAAGCGCGTAGAAGTGACGCCGAAATGTTATTTTCCGCTCTTTACCCTATAAAGCATAATACGAAAAAACCCTTTGACTGGATGCAAGAGAAACAATGGGATAATTTGAATTCAATGGGTCAGTCTGTAAAGAAGATACAAGAAGCAGTTGATCGAATGGCTCGAGAAGGCCGTGCCACTCAGTGGCGTACTTTTTGCGAGAATGAATCACCAGATGAACCTGATTTTCCTGATGGGTTAAACACCACTCTATCTCCTCTGGAAAAATTGTTGATCCTTAAATGTGTCAAACAAGACAACCTCAAGAATTCCATCACTCGATTCATAGACAAAAGTCTAGGTGTCGACCTGGTAAAGGGAAGCCAAATTGATTATAACATAGTTCTATCTAGACTCGTTATTCCTCAAACTCCATTCCTCATTTTCTCTAATCATCCACTGTATACTATCCTCTTGCTCAATAACATTACAAAGTATTGCAAATCTGCCATTGAAATTATTTCCTTATATGGAGATTCTCCTGATGACATTACTCAGGTTTTTGAAGTTATTACGAGCAGCTCCATTCAGGGTAACTGGGTGTTTATACAAAATGTAGATTTAAACCCGCGGTTGATGAAACTACTGCCATTCTATTTGGACAGCTTGACTAGTTGTCATGAGTCTTTTCATGTTTGGTTCGGATGCACACCTACTTCACTTCTAGATCCTCTATTCGTAAAACGGTGTATTCGCCTATATTTGGGGGTTCCGTTTGAGCCTAAAAACAGTGCAATAAGCTGTCTAGAACTATTACGCCATGATGAAAATCTAGTAGGATTGACTCGAACTGATTGGACTCCTATACTGCATAGCCTTCTCATGATCCACGTGGCCTGTCGATACCGTGTACTGCTAGCCCCTTCTAGCTTCGAACAAGAATATCGTTGGAGTATCGATTCATTGATTAGAAGTCTGAAATTGATTCTTTTGGAAATAGATCAGTGTGCGAACACAATGCTAACTTATAGTCAACAGAACAAGCCATTTTCTTGGCCCTGTATCAAATACATGATTGGAGAGCTAACTTACGGTAGCGGGTTGGTTTATACTCAGGATATTGAACTGTTAAATGGAATGTTGGATTACTGGCTGAATGCTAGTTCTATAAAACCGAATTATGAATTCCCTCGCTCCCAACATCGACTCCCTAATGCATTCTTTAAAAATAATCCTAAACCCAAGGAACTGATTCACGGTTTCTTAACTGAAACTAGTTTGATTCAATTGCGTTCTCCTGAAATTTGTGGTCTTTTTAGCAAATCTCAGTTCTTCTCTCCTGATAAAATAGTTAATAATACAAAGATATTGAATGATACCTTGAAAATTTACCGATTGGATGATCAACCAATTGCCATCATTCCTCAAACCATCAAAGATACAATGTCACAAAAAGTTGCAAAATTTCGAGGTACTACTATGAAGAAACGTAGTACATCCATTTTTGAATTAACAAAGAGAGTTGCAATTGAAAAAACAATGGATAGAAGTCCGTCACTTTCTGCATTTGCTACTCGAACACATTTTAAGGAATTGCTTATCCATGAAAAGTGCTCATCTCTCCTCGCAGAATTACCTCACTTAGAGATTATTATTACTTACACCAATAAGTGTGAACAGTTCTCAAATCAATATCTTCAGAGTTTTTTCACCCAAGAGCTCTGTACATGGGCAAATTGTATCGGAGAGATTCGTAGTGATCTGCAAATTATTCAAAACTATCTTCTCTTCTCGAAACAAATCGGAGTTTCCCCTGCTTTCCTTAGACACATTAGAGATCTTCATGAAAATTGTGTGCCATCGAAGTGGCAGAAACTTATTGGGCCATCTGCTCCGCCCGAGTCCCAGACATTTTCTACCTGGTTCGATAATCTCAAAAAGCGTTACCAGTACTTGTTTGAAATGATTGACAATGGAAATCTTTCTTGCTACAACTTAGGTTACTTCTTCTATCCAGGCCAACTTATCGCATCCTTCTGTCTACTGAAAGCCAAAACTGATAGTCTCAACTTTGAGAAGAGCTTCTTGATTGGCGAAATAACTACAAAGGAGAAGGAACACGTTAAAGATCCACCCCCCACCGGTATTTATGCTTCAGAAATAAGCGTAACTGGGTGCGTATGGGACAAGAACTCTGGAGAATTCAATGACATCCCAACTAGTAAATCAGCAAATACAGTTCTTCCCTTAGTGCTTATCACACGCTCGCAGGCTAACCAGCCCTCAAACCGCAAAGAGGGGATCAGAGGTCCACACCTATACTACTGCCCTGTCTATAGAAACGAAAATAAGAAAGAGGTATTCTTCCATATCAAAATACAGAATAATGACATCCCTCGCATTCGCTGGATGATGAGAGGACTCACTTGTACGCTACAGCACTACTAGTTTATTTATTTTATCAGCTAAATTATTTATGCATAGAGACATCATTCAGAATAACTATTAAATTTTCGAATTTTTATTATCTTTGTCTTTCAGAAATAACATTTTTTCTTTTTGCCGTTGTTTTCTACACAGCAATTTGAGTCTACTAATATATATTTTTATATTTTTATAAATTTACGACTACAGTCGACTCCGCTTAATAGAGTCACCTCTGGACTAGGTTATTTTGACCCGATTAAGCGGAGAAATCCATTAACCGAAAATATTTTAAGCCAAACTGTAATTCCTGTGAAATTTAGACCCGATTAAGCAGTGAAATCTATTAACCGGTGGCTCTATTACCCGGAGTCGACTGTAAATAGGTACATACATATATTCGATCACTGAACAAATCTCTAAATATTCGCATTTACTAACTCTACACGACAATGTAATAACGATTTATTTTTGTTCTAATAATAAATGTTCATGCTCCATTCATCCTCCATATTAACTGTTAGGTCCTTGACTACCAAATTTCCATCTGAGAATGTGTATTGATCTGCTTTGACAGTTCTACCATTCAACTCGACCTTCGAAGGAGAAATAAAAGTATATAATCCAAGTATATTTACTGTAGTAAGCTCTGGCATGTCAAAATTTAGTTCACTTACAGATCCCATAGTGGGATTTGCAGTGATTGTTACGCCCCCTTTATCAACTTTAGCAGAGTATTGAATGTAAACATATATTTTCGTATCGAGGGTAATCCCATCATCAACGTATAATCGACCTTGTGCATTAGAATCTTTATCCAAAGCAACTATCAGTGAGAAAACACCTTTCCTACACTCGCTGGTTGTCATTGCAGGGGATTGTGTTGCGAGAATATGCCCGCCAAGGATGTGAAGCTGGATTTTATCCTTCGGCGTAGATAATGTCTTGTTAACACCTTTCCTTGTTGATTCTACAGCCATATGCGTATACCAATCATACCATTTTCCAGGAGGGAAGTAGACTGTGAGTTGGTCCGTGTTGCTGTGGAGAACTTGTGAGACCATTAACGCAGGTCCAAACAGGAATTGCTTATCAACATGAACAGAGTATTCGTCCATAGGGAACTGAAAGAATAACGGCTTTATAACTGTAGAAATGTGATGGCCTGGTAATTCAGATCCTATAAAGAGACTACAATCATATTATTTCTCATATAAAGTATTATAAACCAATATGTCGTTGTCAGCGATCAAAAAGTGTACATGTTGTCCCAATTAACGAGAGTTAATATACAGTGGTATCTCGTTAATGCTAACACCACCTTCTAAATTTGTTCGTATTAGCCAGAAATTCATTTAACCGAGTCATCTGCATGATTTGTATAGGATAGGGGAAGTAAACCTTGTACTCCTTAACCGATATTCGCCTTATTCAGGGGAGTCAATCGAGTTTTTTAATCTAGTATCCTTACCTTTATTAGCCAATGCAAACTGCGTGTACAGGTACTGTAACAGGCTGTACCGAATTGCTAGCGTTTTTCTGGCGATGCTAGCAACTGACTCCCACATGTATGCTTCTTGTGGAACCCGGCTGTTCTTTGCATTATGATTCCTGGCGAAAGGGTAGAAGGACCCTAATGCCATCCATCTGCCACACAGCTCCTCTGTAGTGTCTCCGTTGAATCCGCAAATATCTGATCCGACCATCGGTATGCCGAAGAGTTGAAAGTTGAGCATATCAGGAATGCTGCATGATTACAATGTATAAAAGGAGTTACTTAACTAACTTATCAGCTAATCTTTTCTAATGTATTAATTTACATAAAAATTCACCAAAGTCCGGTTTTTATATTAATCAAATTATAAAAACCCTATTCAAATGGTGAAGTTTGAAGTTTCATCATGATTTTGTTAATCTAAACGATATATTATATTTGCGGAACAAGGGTACTATATGAATATAAAGTCGATTATTAGAATCTCACCTCAGATATAAGTCTTCCCATGTAGCATGGTTGTCTCCTGTCCAGTGAGCATTGTACCGTCCTGATCCTGGAGAAGTGGAACGGGAGAGAATGAACTGCCTCTGGTTTTGTCTCGAGCTCAACAGGGCATAATATGTTGCTCTAGATTCAGTTAATCCGTAGAGGTTGTGTGCATTGTAGACTAGAATATTCCCGAAATGATATGCGTCCATATCGAGTGTTTTCGTGTTGAGAGGGAAATGATCATTTTGACTATTGATTGCGTAGGGTGGGTTGTTTGGCCCAAACTCGATATTTTCTGGGTTTGAAACAGTGTGATCGAGTGAAAGTTTGAATTCATTTCGTGTGTTCTTTTCCTGAGTACACTCCCCACTGCAGAAATTTGAAGCTTCATTCATATCGAGCCAAATTCCATCAATATCAACAAGTGCTAAGAATTCCGTTATCAGATCCTGCCACCATATCTGGGTGTCTGGGTTAAAGAAATCAGGATAAGCTGTTATTCCAGGCCAAACTTTGCCCGTAAACACTTTCCCTTTATTATCCTTAACGAACACACCCTTTGCTAATCCTTTTGTATAAGGATTGTAGTTCTTTTCGGTCGCTATGCCCGGATCTATTATAACTACATAGTGCTGGTTGCTTGCATGTAATCTGCTGACGAAAGCCTGCAATTTCCCAATTGGAAAATTGATTGGATCAAAAGTGAAGTCCTTATATTTATCCATGTAGTCAATATCGCTCCATATTGTCTCCAGAGGGATGCTTGCTTGTGAATAATTAGCCACTACTTCTTCGAGAATCTACGTACATACATTAGTCCACACATTAACCAATGTGTGACAGACCATCCTTTTTGTATTACAAATGGTGTCTAATTTCGAATTTTACATAACGTTTGAAACAATACGTTCGAAAGTTAGGGTGCAATTACAAAATTACAAAATTCGTTACAAATCCAACAAAATTTGTAAGAAATATAACAAACTCAATTCTTACCTGCAAATCCTTGTATCCCCACCTACACTGGTGAAACCCCAGACTCCAATAGGGCGGTATTGCAGGTCTCCCTATCAGGTCCGAATACTGAGAAATAACCTGCTCGGGGTCAGGTCCCATTAGGAAGTAGAAGTCCAGTATCCCTCCTATAACGTGATACGTGATTGAGGAATCAGTCGTATTTATGTCCATTCCGTTTGAGTTTCTGAGGAATACGCCATGTGATTTCCCTGAGTCTACCCTGTGTTCCAAGTAGAATGGATGGCTCCCGTATAGGTTCTTATGGTAAGGAGTGTCTATGTCGTAATTCCATAGAGTGTATTGGTCGCTCTCGTTAATACGGAATCCTCTTACCTGCTCACCTAAACAAACAGAGCATAGTTTCAAGATAAATATTAGATACAAAATTATCTACGTAAAATATTTTATTGTGTTATTACCAATATAATTAATTACAGTTAAACCTTATACGTACGAATACAGGGCACCGTCAAAATGCCTTCGCCTTATCCGGAATTCGTATTAATTAATTAACTATTAACTAATACATTTGTGTTGAAATGCCTACGATAGGACTGAAATAGTGTACGTTTTGAAACCTTAGTTTTCTAACCTTATATTTATTTGTATTGAATATATTCACATAGCGTTGTATAGAATGGAAATGCTGAGAGGAGCTTCTGAGAAGCAGACCACCTTCATCAGACTAGCGATCCTAGCTCTAGCCTCTGTCCTGGCTTTCACCACACGTCTATTCTCGGTTCTGCGGTTTGAGAGCGTAATCCACGAATTCGATCCGTACTTCAACTACCGGACAACGCAGTTCCTCACTAAAGAGGGGTTTTACAACTTCCATAATTGGTTCGACGACAGAGCATGGTACCCTCTGGGTAGAATTATCGGTGGCACCATATACCCGGGTCTGATGGTGACATCAGCTGTGTTCTACCACGTACTGCACTATTTCAATATAACCATTGAGATACGCAACGTGTGTGTGTTCCTAGCCCCAGTATTCTCATCCTTTACTTGCATTGTGACCTACTATCTCACCAAGGAGCTGAAAGGCCCCGGAGCGGGATTGGTGGCTGCCTCCTTGATTGCAATCGTTCCTGGTTACATTAGTCGCTCGGTCGCAGGTTCCTATGACAACGAAGGGATAGCGATATTCTGCATGCTGCTTACATACACCTTCTGGATCAAGTCAGTCAAGACAGGCTCCATCTACTGGTCTGTTATGTGTGCCTTGGCCTATTTCTACATGGTATCCTCCTGGGGTGGTTACGTGTTCCTTATAAACCTGATTCCGATCCACGTGCTCGTACTGATGATAACTGGGAGGTTTTCTCACCGAATCTACATAGCCTATTCATCTCTGTACATATTAGGAACTATTCTATCTATGCAGATATCATTCGTTGGGTTCCAACCGGTACAAACCAGTGAGCATATGGGAGCTTTCGGTATTTTCGGTTTGTGTCAGATTTACGCGTTTATTGAGTATCTACGGTCTAAGTTGAGTCCCCAAATGTTCAATCAGCTGTTCCGACTGCTGCTGACTCTGGTGCTAGTTACCTTTGGATTCGTGGCCGGTGTACTGCTTGTAACTGGTAAGATCGCACCATGGACCGGGAGATTCTACTCGCTACTTGATCCCTCTTACGCTAAGAACAACATTCCGATAATCGCGAGTGTATCCGAGCACCAGCCCACCACCTGGTCTTCTTTCTATTTCGACCTACAAATCCTCGTGTTCCTGTTTCCGGGCGGACTCTACTTCTGCTTCGAGAAGCTAACTGACGCGAACATATTCATTATCCTATACGGGATAACGAGCATATACTTCGCAGGCGTTATGGTGCGTCTAATGCTGGTGCTGGCTCCCGTTATGTGCATTGTCTCTGCCATCGGCGTATCCTCCCTACTGACCTCGTTCTCTAAGAACACTGAAGCGGAGGATGTCAAGACTAAGGGAAAGGTGAAGAGCCAGGAGTGGAATCTCATCAGCAAACAGGACACCTCCAAGTCGGGTCTCGTGCTCCTGGGTCTCATGCTGCTCACATATTCCTACCACTGCACTTGGGTGACCTCGGAGGCCTACTCCTCCCCCTCAATCGTGCTAGCGGCCAAACAGACGGACGGATCCAAGATTATATTCGACGACTTCCGCGAGTCGTACTACTGGCTGCGACAGAACACGGCGCCCGACGCGAGAGTGATGTCATGGTGGGACTATGGATACCAGATAACTGCCATGGCTAACAGGACTATCCTGGTTGACAACAACACTTGGAACAACACGCATATTTCCCGCGTGGGACAGGCCATGTCTTCCACAGAGGAACACGCGTACGGAATCATGCGGGAACTGGATGTGGACTATGTGCTGGTTATATTCGGGGGTCTTACGGGCTACGCCTCTGATGATATCAACAAGTTCCTATGGATGGTTAGGATCGGAGGTAGCACGCCAGAGGGGGAACATATCAAGGAGCCAGACTACTACACGCAACAGGGCGAGTTCCGCGTGGACCGAGAGGGGTCGCCTGTCCTTCTGAACTGTCTGATGTACAAGCTGTGCTACTACAGGTTCGGACAGGTATACACTGAGACTAACCAGCCCACGGGGTATGATCGGGTCAGGAATGTAGAGATTGGGAACAAAGACTTTGACCTGAAGGTGCTAGAAGAGGCGTACACCAGCGAACATTGGATCGTTCGAATCTACAAAGTTAAGTCTCTTCAAAATCGTGGCGAGCCTCGCTTTCCTTCTGAATACTGATAGATTAGGAAGAGATTGGATATTTTGCTCTAAATCTTAAATTAGTAGAGTGCTCGTGTTATTATTAGTAATACAATGCTCATAGTATATCTTATGCTAATATATTCTGTTGTCCGTTATCACCGAATTATTTTAGCATTTGCTATACATTCGGCATTCGTTACTTAGTACGTGTACATAAAGTTAAAACTGTACTTAAACTTTTATCGGAATACTTTACCGTTTTTCGTACAATATACAGATAAAATCTACTTAGTTGGAAATTTCGATTTTCTGTCAAAATTTGTTCACCTTTCCAAAAATTCGTATTATCAAGTCTACCACTAAGTATTAAGAAAGCTTTTGAAAAGGAATAAAGTGTGTTCGCAACTTCGCATTAACTATTTTATTACTAACGAGAACCTACTGTGTTGAAATATTGAGTACTGTTATATGACGGTTACTTAACTTGTTTAATTTGTAAACTTACCAAGTCCGTAGAGATTAAATCCCTTTGGCAGTTGTGTCCCGATTTCAAGGTATTGATCATAGAACAGGAGAGAGTTCTCAACTGAAGAGTTGAATATAACTTCCCCGCTTTCTCCTCTCTCGATAGCAAACCAAAATACTTCACCAAATTCTGATGTTTCTATATTATAGTTTGCCTCTTGCGGTTTGTTGGAAGGAGGGTCTGGTTCTGGTACGAGATACGCTGGTATCTCCCAACGGAGATTATTTGGATCATAAATCTTAACTCTCAGTCGATCAGCTGTTTCCATTATAATCTCAACCCTGATGGGAGTAATAGCTGTCCCGTATTTAGCAGGTGTAATAGCATCTGTATTCAACTCCAGAACAAAACCATTCGCAGTAGACACCTTTGAAGCCACCTTGTATACAGGTGGCACAAATATTTTATGGTAACAATTTGGTCCCAGCCCACTCTCAGCCCAGCAGCAATTGTAGTTGTGACAATCCTGTTCTGACATATTTAACCACCCACAGTTTATTTTGATTTTTGCATTGTCATCACAGATCTGAGCATCTACAAATCCACCGATCGTCAACGCTATTAGAATAGCTACGCAGGGTAGCATCTATTTAAGCTGCTGAAAAATAGAAATAAATATAAATCAATTATGAAAATACATCAGTCAGGTCTGCTTATTATGAAGAATATTTCGTCTGCTTAATATTAACATATTTTTATCATGAGCAAGCCTTATGGTCCCAATTTAACAACTTACATAGGGTTGTATGAAGTTAAGTTGAGTTAGCTTATTGTGAAGTCTCTCTATATGAACACAATTTTCGGTCCCTTGAATGTTCATAATAAAAGAACCTGACGGTATACAGAATATAATCTGAGTTCATGTGATTGATTTTATGAAGCCTCTGACCATTCCTCCTATAGAAACTTGATCCTATACTTGTAGGCTGTTACTCTGCAACAAATATTTTGCATTGAGCAAGGACATAGAAACCCTATTTGTCTATAAATAAAATTAATACATTGGAGATTTAAGGGCTTCCACTTTGGGAGTTCTTACTCAGGGTATAACCTTTCGATCTATGATCTTACGCGTCGAAACTAGTATCGTGATCGGGATCTGATTGGAAATTTTATAGTAAACCATCCAAATCCTTTTCTGATTAACACAGGGCCACAGGCCAATTTTACATAATTCGTACAAAACAATATCTTTTAATTTACATTAATATATTTTAACATTATTCGTACACAAGACAATTATCAAAGAAAAGTAAAAGGATCTGTATCGGTATATCGAGATCCTTTTTCAGGACATTCTATGCAATAGTAATAAATGCCAACTGTTGGTGTTTACTAACGATTTTGTTGTATCAGAATTAACTCATTAAATGTGTTAAACTGTTAATACAGTTCTTACATAACATTCCCCATAGGTTTCCCCATTTTTCTTCACAGAATTCCTATTTTACTCTTCACAGGATGATCCCTACAAAATGTCCAAAAAATTAAGTAAATCCTTTATTTAAATATTAGCGTTGTAATTTGAAGATAAAATTCCTCAGAATTGCATAAATGCAAGTGATTTACTTTTAATGGATTTATATTGTCTTTTTTAAGTTACTAACTCTTTGATGGTGTACATGTAGTATTAAGGATATTTGAGGCGATTTGGGTATTTAGTAGCTATTAATTAATAGCTGGTGTCTAAGTGCGGCAATAGCGGATGAATAGGAAAGCACGTGCTCGCAAAATGTTACCAGTTTTATGTGGTATTGTCACAATTTGTATTTTTATGTCAAAAATAATTTATTGTTTAATTTAGATAACGAACTAGTCCTAATGTCCAATTTATTTCCAATATCCATAGCAATTAAATATTTTAACAATTTTAGTATATTGAATATGCCACATTGTTTCTGCGTTATATACTGTCACATTCAGGCCCAGGATTTCAGCATTTAGTGGGTTGCTATATAAATATGTATCTATACTCTATTAATTAAGAACAATAGTACTTGAAATCCATTTAGGGTATATTGAATATTCTGAACTATATTATTTCTTGTCGAGTTATTTATATTTAATAATTATCTTAGACCCACGTAAGTGTATAATTTATTACCAAAGCTTGCTAATAATACAGTCGTGTATGCTGTTTGCCTAATAACAATTGCTTTATTAACAAGTAATTTTCAGTCTCCAAGCGAACATTAATATAATTTTGTTCCTCTAATAGCAAGTTGGCGCCTACTAGCAAGCAAATTTCGTGTAAAATGCAACTCGCTATTACGCGAACACCACTGTAGTTCATTAGTTATACATACGTGTATTATTGTTGAATTACATGTACATTTATTCTAACGTACTATTTAGCCTACTATGTTTACGTTCTCAAATATCCTCAACACCAATTTAGACAAATTTCTACAAAAATCTGTTGACAGTATTTTAGCAAATGTAGATTCTACTTTCGCATCTGAATTCGACTTAACTTTGGTAAAAAATGTTGCAATTGAATTAGCAATAGAATGCTATGAACTCTACAATAATTTTGCTTTTGAATTTCACTTGTTAACCGGAAAAGATAATGAATGGATTAAATATACCAACAACTTTCAAATCTTGCATTATTACTCGGCTTTAATTGAGATTTACTTAGAATTTGTTCCCACTTTTTGTGAAGAATTTCCCAAATTGTTAATATTAAATTCTTCCAGCGGGAACTTACTAAAGTGTTGCTACTATAATATGACGCAACCAATGCCAAACATACAGAAACAATGTCTACTGCTAGATGAGCACTTAGATAAGCCAGTGGTTAATAGAGATGAGTGGTATTTAATAGGTGCAAACTGGTTTAAGTCCTGGATAAAATATACTCGATCTTCTTCTGTTACTCCTCTTGAAAGCCCTGGCCCTATTGACAACAGCAAATTGCTAGATCGCTTGATACTCGTACCCTATTTAACCCAGATTATTGACTACCAACCAATCCCAGGAGAGAAGTGGGAAGAGCTACTGTCGTGGTATGGCCTGTCTGTGAACAGTATCGCTATTCGGAGAATAGCAGTGCGAAAAACAACCTTATTATTTCCAAATTCAATCATTGAATTGTATCCTATTCGTGTGACATGCTCAGTGATTGGGGAAAAAAGCTACGAATTGATAAGAATCGGACGAACTGAGAGAGTTTCTGTTTTGCTTGTGAAAATTAAGCTTGCACTGAAGATTGAATCTAGCAATACTGTATTTATGTATAAGTGCTCTTATAAAGGACTAGAGCTACTAGCAGACCCGACTATAGAAATTGAACATGCTAAGTTCTTAGATGGACAAGTAATGTATGTTGAGATAAAACGTAAATAATCCTTAACTATTTGTAAATTTATTATATATAAACATTTCTATTACGACAGAGATCCAGTTGGTTTTAATTGTTCTGAATTTACTAATTTTTAGGCTAATAGCTAAATACAAACTTGGCACACCAGACAAACCATTTCCCTAATAATTATAAGTAATACCTCTGCTTTAGAATATATTGATATAATGGACAGTGATGAGGATTCAAATGAGCGTAGAATCCTCCTGAGATACGGAACACAGACTGACGAAACTCAATCCAGCAGTGATGAACATTCACAATACAATACTATGATTTCTCCCACAATCAATGACACCAATTACATAATAAATGAGAAACCTCCTGCAATAGCATCAATCAGTGATGAACTGGCAGACAAATATGAGGCTGCATTGGAGAGTACCGGGTTTGGTCCTTTCTCTCTCTACCTGCTGCTATTCTGTGGAATCACACTCATGGCAGACACAACTGAGATACTCTGTGTCTCCTTTGTTATGCCGTCAGCTGAGAAGGACCTCTGTCTCTATGACTGGGTGAAAGGACTGATTGGTTCTGTCATATTTATGGGTGAGTAGTGAGTGCAATACCGTATTATTAATAATATATTTAGGAATTTCTTAACTACAGTGGTGTTCGCCTAATAGCAAGTCGCATTTTGCACGAAATTTGCTTGCTAATAGGCGAACTTGCTATTAGGGGAACAAAAATAACATTAAATGCTCGCTTGGAGACAGAAAATACCTTGCTAATAGAGCAATATTGCTATTAGAGCAATTGCTATTAGGCGAACACTACTGTAAATACTTTTCAACGTATTTTCAGGCACTGGGATGGTGATTTTTTAACATCAAAAATCACCTTTTACGAAGCCGGGTTATTATATTGAATAAGTGTTGGCCAATATATAAGTACGTGTAAGCCCTTAAATTGTATATTTATTAATTGATTTTACAGGGATGTTAATCGGTGGCTACACATGGGGAGCTCTGGCTGATCAGTTCGGACGCAAGTACTGTCTGTTTTTCTCTATCACAATGAATGGTGTGTTCGGTCTATTATCAGCATTTGTAGACCATTCCATAACTTTTGGGTTATTGCGCTTCCTGAGTGGGGTGGGGGTGGGTGCCTCTCTTCCCGTGGTGTTCTCATACTACTCAGAATTCCTAACAAAGAAGGTCAGAGGGCGACTCATCTCCTGGCTGTCAGTCTTCTGGATGTGTGGACAGATCACCACCAGTATATTTGCACTGGCAGTCATACCAAGGGTATGTTATAGATAATTAAAAATTATATTATTTGGGATTTGAGATTATCTTATATAGTACAGTACAGTACAAACCAGTTAATACATCACAATTTATTAAACGTTATTGATATTAAGTCTGGTGTTAAGTGAGATTCTTTTGGCCAGAATTAATTGAGGTTTAACAGGTTTATATTTTATATAATTGCTATCAATTTAGGACATCAACATTCAATTGGGAGGTTACACCATTCACAGTTGGCGTATATTTGTCTGCTTATGCACCATCCCAGCCTTCACGTCATCTTTCATGTCACTTCTGATGCCGGAGAGTCCCCGATACCTGCTCGTGAAGGGAAAGAGAGAGAAGTCTCTCACAGTCCTCAAGCTGATGTATCGCATCAACAAGTTCAATGGAAAGAACCTGACTTATCCAGACGAAATCACTTCTCTATTCTCAGATGACATAACTCTCCCGCACAAGAATCCTAACAATGTTAGCCACCTGACTAGATTAATGCTGCTTAAGATTAGACTCGTAGCCATATCCACACTCCATTTGTTTAGCAGAAAGCTATTTCTCCGTACCATAATACTTATGCTGGTGGTGTTCATGATGTCATTCTCTACATACGGCATTACGTTATGGTTCCCTGAGTACGTTAAAAAGTTACAGTTAGCAGTGCACCAATCTTGTGTGAATGTATCTGATGCAAATACTAATTATTCCAACATGCATTTTCACAATTGCATAATAGAACCAACTACAAACTCAAACCTTTCATTCTACGGATGTTCATTACAGAATGTGTATTTTCAGAATGCTAACTTGAGCCAGCTCACCATGGTTAACGTCTCCATTTCGAGTAGTGAATTCAATAATATTAAAGCTAACAGTATTCGCTTGGAAAACTCGGAATTACACACTACGACTTGGTCTTCCGTTACTGTCACAAATCTATTTTTCTCACATGTCCATTCTGAGACATTGTTAATCAGGAACTCTAGCATCGCTTCGGGTTATATTCTATTTTCATTCATGAATCGTTTGGACTTGTATACAACTAAGATTTATGACCTTAATATCCACTTTAGCCAACTGTATAACATTGATTTGGATGTAACTAAAAACTATAATTCTACAAATGAAAACTCAACACTCACTTACAGTGTAGACCCTTGTCCTATAGCATTCAATGAAGACTTTGATCCCACTAAATTGTTCTTGGAATCGCTCTATTTTGCAATCGCTAACCTACCAGGAAATCTTTTAACAGTCCTTATAATAGACTATGTCCCTCGCAAATGGATTATGAGTGTAGCTTTAATTCTAGCTGGAGCGAGTGT
Source organism: Hexactinellida sp. DTS-2022 (assembly GCA_028753945.1). Classification (NCBI taxonomy): domain Eukaryota; kingdom Metazoa; phylum Porifera; class Hexactinellida; species Hexactinellida sp. DTS-2022. Next base: position 658,951 of record JAPNXP010000012.1, on the reverse strand, counting down.
GTTCACCTTGTGGCGTGTCCCTAATGAAACTGTGTCAGTTATTCTACTGTGTATATTCAATGGTATAAATGTTATTTCATGGAACGTATTCAATGTTATTACAGCGGAAATTTATCCTACAGTCATTCGATCAACTGCTAGTGGCTTCTTGAGTGCTATTAACCGAATCGGAGCAATTGTTGGTGTTAATTTATTCGCGTTTTTTATCGATATAACTCCGGCTATTCCTATACTTATTGTTGCTGGGATGTTGGCAACTTCCGGTGTACTGAGCTTATTGCTGCCAAGAGCTGAGAAGAAGAGTCTCAAGTAAACTATTTGCAATATAGCTAGCTATATTGTATGGAATATTGTTAGTATATACTTGTAATTCAGAATACATTATTCAGTAAATATTTGTTCTTTTAATTCATTACTCAATTTTATAATGACACCATTTATACTATATAGTATTGTAATTTGAACCAATTTTGATAATAATAGTACACCAAACTATTTTCATCCAAATTAAATTTTGTTACGCTAATTTTTAAATTTTGTTATGTACTTAAATATTCACAAGTGTTTTGCAAATCGATGTGGACTTTTACCTATATCGTCAGTTTAATAATTCCTCTAATGCCCTATTCGAGACATAATTATACTGGAAACTTATGTGGTCTTGGGTGATTTACTGAAAGGAATTAGTAATTTTATTTGACCAGAGTGTAGGTTGGATGGCGAATCTATTTATTGCTTGCTAATAATGTATTTTAAGAACTGGAATTTCCAGAAATAAACCTTACTCTACCATAAATTTGTTAACTGTCATTAGCAGTTTTGCAAATTACGTAATACATGAGTATAAGTAGATTGGGTTAGTAAATTGTTCTGTATTCGCAAAAATCTTTTTAATCCACTTTCTTCACTACGAACAACAAAAACTTCGATATCCAATTTCATTATCACTACAAAAGGTATGTTGTCATTCGATTCCAAATACGTACTATTAATTGCTAAAGTATATAATACGCTTATTACTATAACGCGTAATACGTAAAGCTGATTCATGTATTACAAAAATTACGTTTACAGAAGATACCAAGTTATATTTACGTTATGTTGAGATATTGTACATAATCGATTATTGTGACAGCTAATTTACCGTATTGCTTCGAATAAGCGCCGGGTCAATAAAAACGGAATTTGTATGATGAAATTAAAATTAAATCACTAGATAAAATTACCTTATGGATTTTTCAAAAAAGATAAGGCTGGGTCCTTTATTTGAAGCAATTTGATAATAAGTTATGTTATACAATGGATGCCGGTTATAAGAACATCGTCGGGAACTGCATATAGTGTTATTATACCCGGCATAAATTATATAGGATATATAGCAACCGTTTTCCAGTAGAACGTTCTTATATCCTGCATGTTCTTATAACCGGTGTTCTTATATCCGGCATTTACTGTATCCATAATAATAAGTTTTACTCAGCCACAAGTCTTTGATCTCATTTGAAGTTTGTGAAAATATAACACTTCTATAAAATTGCGTTCTCAAATAATGTTGTAATTAGCCATTTTATTTTAGTCTGGTATCTAACATCTCATTATTATGGATTCATTACTTGCGATTATTATAAATTTCAGTACAGGACAAACTCAATTCAACTTCTAAATAAATCAAATGCGATATGCCAGTCAAGAATAGGCAGAGGTTTTGCCTAGATGTATAAATATACGTGTAGCAAATTTGATTATCTATTTATCATTTGTTTATTCTATTTCTTCAAGATGACTGATGTCGAGGGAACAAAGAAGTTGATTAGGTCTGTTCTCCTAGCAACGCCTGAAGGGATTCCTCTGTCAAAGTTTAGCAAGGAATACGCCGAGGTCACACTTGAGCAACTCCCTTCCCTAGGATACAAGAATGTGAACGAGTTATGCTATGCCCTGACAGATGTCATCCGCATTGAAAGACGCGGCAGTATGCAGCTTTTGTTCGCAGTATCCGTCGAGTCTACTAAGCATGTAGAAGCTCTAATCGCAAATCAGAAGAAGAAGAAAGTTACGCGTAATGTCTCACACTACAGTGGTTTCTCACATTACAACGGCTTCCACAGATCACTACTGCCGCGCAACCCCCGCCCCAACCCAGTTCCCGCCTACAGGCAGCCGCGCAGAACTAACCACTATGTGCCCGCAATGCGATACACACCTGATGACAAACCCAATAGAACTGAGCCAAACCAAGGACGCTCTGTTTGGGACCGCCTAGGCAAACCCACCACCTCGGATCCCCCCGCGAAACAGACCCCTCCTATCCGCGAGCGCTCCCCCGAGAGAGTTGTCTCCGTCTCTTCCGACGACAGTCTTCTCGCCTCGCCATCTCCGTCTGCCGCCTCTGACGAGTGGAAGGTCCCGTCCAACAGTCCCAAATGGCGAGAAGAGTACTCGCAAGCCCGCACCTACCCCATACGCGAGATCCCCTCCTACGCGCGTCCCGGGGAGATCATATACGCAATTGGGTACTTCATGGGATCCCGGCAAGTCCAGGAACGGATCCTTAAGAGTGGCCGCATTCTGAATATGCCGATTGTTAATTTTCCTATCTACGATTCTGCATTCGTTTCATCCAACTCGGTACCCTGCACCTTTAGATACCCCAGCTGGTCTATTCCTACTTACAACTCGCCGCATCATATCCCCGAGAAAACCTGGCTGAAGGTCTACGGGAGCTACAGTGATGGAGAGCTCTATGTTAGCTATCTGGAAGTGTTCAACGGTGTTTCTAAGCAGAATAGCATCACTAGTGTAATGAGTGACATGTCTTCTCTCTCCATCGCAAACACCATTAATGTTACCCCACCCGAAGACCCCAAGCAAGAGGTGCGCTTAGCCCCCTCTCCGCTCTCTAACCACTCCACCTCTCCCTCCGACACCTCCGTATTCACCGACTCGGGCAGCAACTCCACCGAGGAAGACGAAGCCGGGGACCAGGGATACTTCTCTCCGGCGCCCGTCTCAGCCAGAGCCGACTTCCCGCACTCCAATTCCCTGTCTGCATTCAAAGTCCCACACGAGTTCTCCTCGCGAGTCAAGTCCATCTCGAGCATCACGCACTTCTACCTCGTTATGGACGAGAACGACGGAGCCCTCGACAACATCACCAACACACTCACCACTCGTCAGAAATCCCTAAAGTCCGGCAATGTGTTAATCCCCGGAGATTGCAAGGATCTCTTGTGCAGCGCGTTTAACGTTACTTCCTCCCAATGGCATCGCGCTAAGTTCCTGAATAACTATCCTAACGGCTCTTCGACTTACGCCGTGTCCTTCATAGACCTAGGAGAGGAGACGCAGGTGCCAGTGGGCTATATCCGAAACTTTCTTCCCGGGTTTCTCAAGCCGAGTGCCCAGGCGCTGCCCTGCTCACTGCCGCTACCGCAGGAGATGGTAGCGGACCAACAGCTGATCTCACTTTTCAGGCGACTAGTCTGCAACGTTCCTCTTAAGACCCGCGTGAATAAGGTGTCTGACAACAAGTTCCAAGTCGATCTGACCACGCAGGATGACAAGAACATTGTGTCAGAAATAATGACCGCGTTTACTGACAAAAAGATTTCTCTCGCCAATCCCTCCAATAACGTTATCCGTCCGCGCCATATCGCACTCAGCCTCCCTCTCCCAGGGGGCGAGGTGTTTTCCCCAACCGAGGGGTCGCCTCCTGACCTGCTAATCCCGACCTCGATCCCCTCCCCAGTTGTTCCGGGCATGACCCCAGTTGTTCCGGGCATGACCCCAGTTGTTCGCGTAGCTCAGCTCCCTACTCCCACTCCTCGTACCAATAACGGTTGTTTCTTCCCAAGTAATGGCCATACCATTGCCCCTATGCCGTATCCAATGCCACAAAATAGGCCTATGAATCCAGCAACCGGCACGCAGCCTCCTACCCAACTCACTACCTACTTCAGTACCCCTAGTCCAACTCCAGGTTCACCCATCGTATTCAACACTTCGCCTAATCTCGGCACAGCGGTATTACATGTCCCATTACGTCTGCCTACTCCTTACCCCGCTACAGTGCGTCAGGTCACGCCCTCCTACGGGTACAATTACAACCAATATGCCAACGTGGTCTACCGCCCCGCCCCACTGCCACAGGAGCTGCTACAGCTGGTGCGCTACGAGAGTCTCCCCAATTCCTATAACTTCAAGGCGCGCGTTACCTCCATTTTGAGCCTCGACAAATTCTATGTGCAGAACATTGAGAAAGAGAAAGAATTGACAAAGTTAATGTTTTCTCTCCCGATACACGGAAAAGTTAGCAGAAAGGAAACGGGTCATTCCACGCCAGTTGAGTATTGCCTCGCGGAAATTCGCTCTAAAGAATGGGTTCGAGTGCAGGTTAAGTACTGGAATATGCGTAGCATGGAAGCTCGGATTTTCTTGTTGGATAACGGGACAGAGGAGACCGTACCCTTAAGCTGTCTCCATGAAATATCTGCAAAGAATCTCCAATTGCCTTTTCAAGCGATTCTGGCTAAACTTGACGGGACCGCGGCTTTAGTACCAAATCAGGATAGCACAGTCTTGTTCAGGAATGTCACAACTGATAAAGTCCTAGTCGCTTTGCCAAAACTTCCCTCCCCTTCATTAGTATTAGTGGACACCTCAGTAAACCCAAATATAAACATAAACGATATATTTATCTCAACAAGTATCGCATACTAGAATATTGATGACGCAAATTCTTCTTAGAACTTATTTCACTTATTAGTAATTACACATTTGTTTTAGGCTTACATCTAATCTTCGTTAGTCGTTTTTTGTTATTTTTAAGAAATAATCTGATACATCATTAAAAATATACTATATATGTCTGAAAAATATGTGTTATTTAAAACACTTTAATTCTCTAATAATAACAAGGACTGCATTATCCTACATGTTGTAGAAAAATGTCTATATCCCATTATCCGATTATTTTCGAATGTTTCAACAGTAACACCTTTTGGTATGAATTTTGGATAAGGCAAACTATCCCCGGGCATAATGCACCAACATTTCTTAAACTTGAAAAGTCCTGTTGTATGATAGTAATAGTACCATGGGAGACTTACTACTCTATTACTCGTAGTCAGTACATTGGATATTTACACCAGTGACATAATAATATTAATAATAATAATTATTATTCATTGATTGTGACTGAATTTTCATTACATGAATCTTAGTTTCATTAAGAACGTAGATTTTAATTTTGATTTTGTCATTAAATCGAATTGTTCAACTGTCGTTAGTTCGAATGTAGCATGTAGTAGTTATGAAATATTAATGGGTAGAGAGATTGCTCTTTAGTTATTGAATTATATAATATACCTAGATCTTGTTGCCATATCTAAACCAGACTAACATATAATTTTACCTTCATGCTCAATTCGAACTAATGCAGCGCGGCGCCCATAGTAATTATGTCAGGTAGTTAATATCCATGGTAATTAGCTAAGTTTTGACTGGTAATGTTGCACACCAAGTTTGATGAAAAGTTCATGAGTCAAAATTAAAATTTAATACAAAGTCATTTCAAATTAAAGTTCATAAAAAGTTGATGCTACCTCTCAAAAGTTGCTAGATCTATGAACTTAGTTCATGTTCTGGCAACAGCCATTAGATAGTAAGTGTGTATTGGTAGTAAAAACTGTCATACAACAATCTGAATTAAGTTTAAGTTTATACGAAGTTTAGCTAATAATTATGACCCTGGTTCATACTAACAAGATCCCACTGTAGAGTTACCTAAATGTACGTGTAATCGGAATTACGTAAGTAGATCTTATAATTACAAATTTACAATTATCGGTTAATTTAGATATAACAACTTGGATAAGTTGGATTATATTATAGATTTAAAATAGAAAGCTATACATCCAAATTTGGTTTAATCAGAATTACAACTATCTATGAAAGCAACTTCTCAATTGTTTAGACCTTATTCAATTTTTAATCAATTCAAAATTACTGTGTTATTCTAAATGTGTACTAAAACTATAGTTTGCTGATTATCGTCATTAATTAACGATGGTTTTTATTCATTACCTAATTGATAAGCTTTGCCTTCCAATATTTAAATACAAAACACATGTCTAATTTACCAGCACAATTATAATTATGCTTCCATAACAAGGACGTATTTTACAGAAATTTTATCTTAACAGTATATATAAGTATGTATGTATATAATACCCCCACTGTACAAATACTACGTAATTCCCACTATAGTTATATATTAACAGGCAAGGATCTATTTAGCTTACAGCATTCATTTCCAATTTCAGTCGACTAAACTTATTGAGTTAATCTATTTGTAATTCATTATCTAAATTAGCGTCATGCAATCAAGCATAGCAGAGCTACAAATATTTTGATTATGTAGTCCTTATGGTTAGGTTATTGGGGGAACTACTTAATTATGGTTGACTCTGGTGGAATTTGACGAATGGTGGAATTTGATAAATTTGTTGACTAGTATCCTATTGCCGAATTTGAGCCCAAGCGCTTATTCTTTTCGTGACCAATATTTTCCAACAAACTTTTATTAAATTTAGAAAAAATGTTCCGATGTGTTCAATTGGTTCTTGATGACAGTAAATAGTTCGAAAAGTATGAATCAGAGTTATTCAACTTCTAAAATTAAATTAGCAATATTCTAAAATTATCAATATTACCTTATTATAGGAAATTAACGCGCCATGAAATTAACGCGAATTTCTCCAAATCGCGTTAATTTCCTTCGCGATAATTTCATGGAGCGTTAATTTCCATGACCTTAATTTCCTGCTACGTATTTAGCAAAAGTTTAATGGATGACAAACTTCCGAGCTACATATTTTCAGATGTACAACTAGGTTGAAAGGATATACCATGTCTATCAAGTATTGGAAGCCTATTTGGGCATAATAATAGTATTTATCAAGAGATAAATAAGCCTGAAATTTTATCAAAAAATTTTTTTCGCGTTAATTTCATGTATTTGAACATGTTCAGCTCCAATTCGCGTTAATTTCATGGATCGTTAATTTCCTTCGCGTTAATTACATGGCGCGTTAATTTCCTATAATAAGGTAATCCCATTTTTTACCCCGGCGATTCTTCACGGTAATACGGTATCAACAATTTAAACAATTTCCACCATTCAACCAAATTCCACTATACTCTAACGTGTAGTCGATTTTTAGAGAATCCACCAAAATCACCCACCATTCACTCAACCACGCCTTGATTATACTATACATATATACCAGGGACGTCGCCAGGATTTTTCTTCTAGGGGGGCATTGAAATTGCCATGGGGGGGGGAAAGATTCTATTGGTGTTAGATATAACAGTTGAAGTTACCAAAAACTAGGCGATTAAGATGAACCTTTCTACTTTAATGTTTTCAAAAGTATGAAAAGTAGCTTACAAACATCTAATACATTGACAAGAATTTAGCAATCCGGGCCAATCCCAGCAATTACTACAGAAAAAACTACTAGCTATAATGGCAGGTAAAAGTCAATTTACCGGTATAAGTTCTAAAGTAAAAGTGGTGTATTGGGTTTGTAAAACAGTTGATTATATGTTAGAACTAAAATTGCTAAATTAACTAGGAATATCCTATAAGGTGTAACTAGATGACTAACAGTCCATTCCAGTCAATCGTACAGGGATTTCTTGTGTAGTCGTCCATAACTATTTGTAATAAAGGTTAAATGTTAATTCTCTCATGAACATCCTCAAATGCTGACTACTCCGTTGTTAATCGGATAACTATTAATCAGTTTCCACTAATAATGACTCCACGCTAGAAAAATATAGTTTTCTTCAGTAAGTAAAGTCATGCCCTAATTAGCAATATAGCATGTTGGGCATAATGTACTTGTGGTGATGCCGTATAGTTTCCTGTAAATTGAACTCCATTTGCAGTTGGTAGGTAGTTTACACGTTAAATTCCAGATAATGTACTCATCAGAAAGTTTTATGTAATTTGGATGATTATAGGATATTATACAATACCACAATCCTGCTAAAAATTATTTGTAATCGTTTTTTGATATGGAAATGATACTAAATGTACTATAGTTAGCTACTGTAGAGGAGACATCAACATTTTTATTTATTTTCAAAATATTATTTATTATTTTTGATGCATCTAGTATTTATGTAGAATTTTGGTATTTTGAGATAATTTAATTATTTCATTTTCAAGAACTTCTTAAAATATTGCACCGTTATTTAATTTCCCTGGAAGTACGTTTGTAGAATGTGTTTATCTGCATATTTATTGCCTGACGTTAACTGTTCCTTAATCAGTAGGCTCCACCCTTAGTATTTTGAATTACAACCCATCCTACCCCATCTTTGGACATATCATGAGTTTCTTTGGATATTTATTAATATTTGCAATTGCATTATAATGGTGTTGTAGTCTTATATCGGGGCTACAATCTTTATATCGAGGCTACAATATCTTTGGTTTAAACTTTGAATTGTGCATATAATAAAATTTTCATTGTCGCAATATGTCATCATGTCTACCTCAGTGTAACACTGATACTTTACTTTAATAATTAATATTATATATATTGTCCGTATTTACTTTCAATGTCCGAGGTTTTACTTAGTTAATGATTAGCTGTGAATAAAACGTAATTTAATTGTTTTGTTTAACTGTTTTCTTCTGTAATTTCAGACACTGGAAAGGCCAGGTTTTGTCACCTTTTAAAATCTCGTCATTATAAAAGTAGGAATTACTTATACGTATATTGGACCAACACTTTTCAAATATAATTTTAGCATTCGAAAGGTCATTTTAACATAAAAAATAATAATACAAATAATAAAGGCAGTGAGATTAGAACTGGGCCACTATACTATAGTATAGTCGGCACAGTAAAAATTCCTCCATTGAGAAACCAGATTTTGTTACGTATGGACAAATGTGCTGACCGGTATATGAGTATTTTCTTTAAGTAAGCCCTGCTGGAAATAATTCACCCAATGTACACTCACAAATCACATTTGTTTAAAACAAATGAAGTCTATATACGATTCTATATTGAGTTCGTTACAAATATGCTGAGTGCTCCTAACAAATGTTTTAATTTGATTATACACCTCGCAGGGGTGGAGTACTTCCATCAGTCATTGTGTATCTGCATGATATCTGAGTTTTACACGTGTAGTAATTACGCCCAAATTCTGATTAAATTATGTCCAATTATATAATAATATTGCTCAATAATGCTTAGGACAGGTGCCACACAATTTATTTTTTATGCTGCATCATTGAAATTTATAATTGAACTACACGTATAAGCGCATTGAATGAAACAATGATCTAAAATGTGAGTTTCCTTTATTTAGACTAATGTAATTATTATGCTAACTATACACGTTTTGTATTTTGATACACTATGGAAAGTATCGAAGGCATATTTTATGGATACTCAGCTATTAAATTTATACCTCGTGTAATCAAATAAAATTCTTTTGAAGCCAATTTATTAATCTCATTGATTTATCAGGAGATGACTAATTTTTGAAATAACACGCCAAATCGTATTTTAAGTTAGCAAACCCAAATTATTAAATTATCAATATTGTATAAATTGGCTTGATATTCAAGTACAAGTTGGATTTAATCAACAGAATGGGGTGGGACAAATTCTTGTCCCATCCTGCTCGGCAGGTACCACTTTTCTAATTGATCCCCAAATATCAGGGAGGCTTAATTACACAATGCTAATGTGAAAAATGCTGCAGCTGCCAAAGAACTGTAAAAGGTACAGCTGACAACTACTTTATAATGTTTATAAGGTTAAAATTATGGACAAAGGCCGACAAACTCTATAACAATGGTACTAAAATAAGAGAATGCTTATATTGAGCTGAGCTTTGTAGAGTTCAGATTTTTTTCCCATACTAAAAGCCCAGGCTTACTTTCTAAAGGTCAATTTCAAAGCTTGGGAAAAACTGACCTTTCTCAGTGCCTGAATACACTTACTGAAAAACTGAACTCTACTAGAGCTGAGCTCTATATAAGTAATTTCCTAAAATAATTGCCTTATTTGTCGACCATTTTGTATATAGTCTATGGTGTAGGTAGCAGAGTCGCTATACAACTGTAAACATCGTAATACATTATCCCGTACCCACTGTGTCACTCCTGTAGTTAATATGCTTTAGAACTACGTACTCTGATTACAAACCAGTAGAAAGTAGATTTCTAATCCAATTAGGACTTGTAATAGATATTAGTTTAGCATAAATTAAAATTGAATTAAAGCACAATTGTTTATTTTAATGAATGTAATGTGTATTTACACAAATTCCGTTTGTACTTTCACATAATATAAATAAACTAATTGACTATCAATTAATTTCCCAAATGTTGAACTTTTCGAATTAAAATTAAAATATTTTGATTTTCCGGCTGATTTTATTCTTCAAGAATGAATTGTATGAATAATTATGTAGAATAGTAAAATATGCATTGCTTCTAGCAGTAGTGTCTGTTTAATACCAAACAGCATTCTTTATACATTTTCAAATCTTCTATTTCAGCTTGAATTGTTTGAAATTCCAATCTTAGCTCATCGCGTACTCTTTCCAAATCTCCGTAATTTGTTTGCCTTTCCTGATAACGATGTTTTCCCGACTTTTGTAGTAGTTTCTTCCTTCGATAAACCTTAACTTCTCTGACTTCTTCTTTAGTAGCATTGTTCTTTTCTAAAATTCTGTTTAACTCGGGAATTGTCGAGTAAACAATATCTTCTTCTGTTAGATAATACGCCATATTTTTTTACACTTTTCATTCATTTTCACATATTTATACAATTTGAATATCTTACTATTAGCATATTATATAACAAGACTTCTTACGTATACATAAGCAACGCAGCCCCTATTGTTTATTTGCCGATAGCATAGGTTAAGTTTTGTTGCGCTGTTAGTCTACGGAAGTTTTTTTTTCATATCTTGTATTTTTATATTAATTATACAATGAACTCTCGTTATAACGAAGTGCATGGCCTGGGACCTGTAAATTTCTCGTTATATCCGGATATTCCTTATAAGCGGATAATAATTATTGCATTTAGTGCATTTAGTGCTCTGGGGGAAAATATCAATTTCGTTATAAGCGGGAATTTCGTAATATCCAGCTTTGGGCGAGAGTAAACTCATGCATCCAATCATTTATGAGTAGCACATCTGCCTAGTCGTACATTTCTCACATTTTATTGTTTCTATATACGTAGAGTCCTTATAAGATGGTAAAGCTTTTAAATCGTATAAAAATCCGAATTATATGCTAATGTAATAATCATATATTTGATACTAACTTATTATATTTATTCGGCTTAATAAATACTATTTTTTCTTACCAAATTTGTAAATCTACTTATGTACAAACCCAGTGATACTACAATCGGAAAATATGTACTAATCCTTCCCAGAGGATGTATAAATATTTAACAAATTATCTCACCACACATATATTTTGTTAATTAGATTTTCCGCTTAATAGGTTCAACATACCACATTATTTAAGGAACGTATCTACTGTTTGGCTTGCAATATTTAATTGTGTCAAAACACTCGTTCCAAAGTGATCCTAAGAAACGGAGTAGACTCTATACTATATATAATATATATATATTTATGAAAATACTTTTTAAACTGGTTTTATATATTACCCAAAAGGATAAAGTAGTTGATTTTAGTCCGCTTATAACGAAGTTAACTAATTATGGTCCCTTGGATTACGTTAAAACGGAGAATTTACTGTAATTCTTATTATAACAATAAATTATAATTAAGTAGACTTACTTCACTTGTCTACGCAAGGGCCTCTGTATTCAATGGCGTAATTTTGTTGATTGAATATCTTTGTCCAAGTAGTGAAAATTCAGTAACTCTTTGCACTTGTAGGCAAATTTGTAGTATTTACTTAGTAAATGTATTGGGCAATGATTTGATATTTAATTTTTGCTCATCGTTAGCTAAAAGGGCGTGAAATACATTAGCTGTGCAAATTTGTACTATTACCCTTGAATTTAATTAACACTTGTATAATTGGATAGTGGATACTGATAATTGTAATTAATGATTCCACAATCATTTATGTAAGATAATGGGCGTATAAGAGACCTCGTTTTGGGATGTTTAATATTTGAAGAGAATGATTATCTGTTATAGAAATTAAGCATTTAAGCATTATTAATGAAGTTAGCAATTAATTATAATATTTAATTAAATGTAGGGGCGGCGCTAAAGGGGGCAGCCGCCCCCCTTAGTTTAATAGTTTAATTTCTGACCCCCCTACAGGGGTCATAATTTAGGGTATTCTCAAGTTAAAATCATAACTGATAACTTAGCCCAAGCTAATCCCTGGACTCATGCCAAGAATTCCCTGGAAATTGACTTATTCCCCTTAACACATTTCTAGAGGCTCGAATGTCTAAAAATTTTAGCTCACTCGATTTTTATCGAGAACATGCAGATTATTTAATTACCATATATCTCGAATAGTAGCGCCCCACCAAAGTAGCAATTAAAAATTATTATCACTACCCAGAGTAAGTCTTTTTCTAATATAAGCCCTAACGCGATTATAAGTTATAACCGACTTTAATAAATAAATTGTGATATCCTCGAATACTCATTAATTAATTTGTCCCAAAATGGCGAAAACCACAATAATATCCTATTAATACGGTAATTGAAATAACTTTCTATTACTAAATACAGATCTTAGTCACTGTCAGAAGTTATACTATATTGAGTTTGTCTAGTCTAGTGGTGTAAATACGTATCTGAACGGGTGGACCATGGGTAAAATCTCCTGGCATTGGCAAGTATAAAATTGGGTGTGGCTTTATTTGAAAAAAATTCCTGGATATTCGATGAAATCCCTATATCCCTGGATAGTTTGTAAGTATAACAAGTTAATCGTAGCTCCATTGTTTTCAGATAAATTCTGACGGATGGAAAACCTGCCCACCAGAAAATTGGTTCCCCCCAGGTCAATAATTAAATGACACAAGTATGTAGTTTAATTAATAATTATTTTCATAATTGACAAAAGACTGAATCTACAATATCAGCAAGCATGATATTTCAATCATTAACTATTACACCAATGTAGAACTATAGTAACATTGGAGACAAGGCAACTGTATGTAAAAGTTTGTTGTTAGACAGAACCAGACTTGGAGATTACTTCTTGTTTCAAATCTTCAAGCTCGAACTCATCATAGCTTGTTATCTGGATGCCTACGAATGACACGGTAGCCAACTTCCTCAGTGCTTCCTTAGAGCAAGCGTATAGCATCTTGTCTTTCACTCCGCATCCCTCGGGATTACTACAAATAGGAAATCAATAGTAAATACTCATATAACAGGTGTAGTTTATCTCTAAGTATTTGTACTTACAAATGCATGAGTATCATCTTGTCGAAGACTCTTCCTTCCTTCTCACAAACTATGTTTGTGAAGATGTAGCGAGGCTCGTTTTTCCCTCGGGTCTTGTCTCCTTCCTTCAGAATGGTAACCACCTTTGTGAGGAGAGTCTTAGTCTTCTCTTGAGCCGCTTCATGTGTGTCTTTGAGGTGCACATTCAGTTCTGCCTCCTCTATGGTTGTTTCTACACAGATGATCTTCTGGTCTCTGATGTGAAAGATGGCAGCTCTCGCTGTCCGCTTGCTCACTCTCTCCATCAGCTCAATGCATTCTGGTGCCACTTCTATTCCTGATAAGCTCATTGCGTCCTATTTAATTATGAATTAATAATTAATAATAATTTTTATCTATTCAAATTAACTAGTGACTAATATGACTTACCATTCCTCACAAAATTGTTGAATTTAGAATAAATGAGTGTCTAAATAATTGTTGTTATTGTTCCAAGATATTTTCTACTTTTTTTCATAGAAACTAACGTATTTATAGATTCCTCCTTCCTTGCATTTATCAATTGATTCCTATATTTAGAAATTATAGACTATCATTAGAATATGTCCTTATAAGGAATTGCCTCGAATCATTTTTTCTTTAACGTTAGCACATTTAATCCATTCCATACATGGAATTATACGTATGCTATTATAAGCAGTGAGTAAATACAATTCTTAAATTAAACTTTACATTCAATCCTTGTAAGGAGTTATAGTCACAAAATACATTTAAATATCTTGTGCTTGAATCAATCCATATAAGGTGATATTTTATATTAGTTTTTAGATCAATCTACAGTAGACTCATTAATACGAATACCAAGGGACCGCCGAAATATGTTCATATTATCCGGAGTACTTGCATGTATTTTTGTATAGGCTAAGGAATTATTAGGGGAATTTGGAATATCAAGGTATTTATTCAGTAATATTATATTGTCTATTAGTCAACGATTTTTATTTTATTTTGGTTGGGGTTTGTATAATAGTAAGTCCCGTTTTCCGTCGACATTTGCTTGCATTAACTTCAATAATTTCGTTTTTTTTTTTTTCGTGATTTATTCATGAAAATTTTAATGGCAAATTAAAAACACCTTTTTCCCCTCGAATTTCTTCCCTCGTCTGACTGACAGAGTGAGGTGGTTTCGTCCGAATTCAGGCCTCATCAGAAGGGATGTCATGTCACCATTGACCACTAATGTCGAACATGGTGACAGTCACCTCCCTTTGAGACCCTGGCATCGACCATCATGGGACTGGGGTTCGGCTATAAAAACCGGATAAATGTCTTACAACGGACCCGGGACAAATGATAAACAACGAAACCGCCTGCAAATATTAAATTTTATCGCAAAAATCTACCAAAATGCAATCTGAATTACTGAATATTAATGAGTTGGAGCATTGCATAATTTTTGTGTTTTGGAAAATACTTTAAGAAAAGTTATACGAAGCGTTTTTTTAGCCTAGATAATCAGAGCTTGGATCATAAAGCGGTAAACTATACTTTAATATAATGCGATTACTTTTGGAACAATTGATTAAAGTTTTTGCTGAAGAATCACTGATGACTTGTCAGACAATCGAACATCATCACACTGCCAAAAGTTCGATCTAATTATGTTCTAATACTTGTTAATCAATTTGAATGACAATGAACTTATTAATAACTCCTAACTAAATTTGACGCAATAAGCTTATCAGGAATAGAAGTGGCACCAGAATGCATTGAGCTGATGGAGAGAGTGAGCGGACAGCAAGAGCTGCCATCTTACACATCAGAGCTTTATTAGCGGGACATGTTAAATTGATAAAAAAACTACAGGCCCGGAGAAAAGAATGGTGTGGTATTATGTAAAAGCCGGCTTCGTCTTCAATGCTCCGTTAAACCTTATTTGAAGTAGACTCCGGTTAGGTTGGCATGACCCTAGTCTCCCTACTAATAATTTGTTGAGCTAAGTTGATCAGTCAGTGAATCTTAAAGCATGGCTATAGAATATATACGAATTATATTAAAGAAACAGCTGAGTACGATTATCTACCAGGAATCATAATTGAGAAAATACATTCGAACAGTACAAATTTATCGACCATCTAGTATATAATTCAATAAATTACTCAACTACTTACTAAGTTGTTGAGAGGTATTATTTTCTATTCCCCTAAATGCAAATTGTCGCTAAATACCCATTAAGAATCTACGCCCCTGACCTTAAATAGACTTAACTTTTCCTCAGGTGCTTATTCTAACAAAATGCTAAAGCCTTAGCATCAGTGGTACCCCTAAGCCAATTTATGGGTCTCATTCGACCGGCCTCGTGCCAGCTACATCAACTGATAAATTTCAAAAAGGACAATAAATGGCTGGAGAATACGACAATTTTTCAACACATGAATACAATGTATGACGCTCTCACGGTAAAAACTCTAAAAGGCGTGCTTTTACTATGCTTACATACTACATGCAACCTTCAAATTAAATAGGACTATTCCTCCATCCCGGTAAATGGTCTTGCTTTCGATTTTGAGGGGTGAAAAACCGTTGCTTTCGATTTTGAGGGGTGAAAAACCGTTGCTTTCGATTTTGAGGGGTGAAAAACCGTTGCTTTCGATTTTGAGGGGTGAAAAACCGTTGCTTTCGATTTTGAGGGGTGAAAAACCTTTTGACCGGCCAGCCGTCCGGTCAAAAGGCATAGGGAGAACACTGCTTAGCATAGGTGATAGAGCTGAGGCCACCAACTAGTATGAAGACTAGCGAATATTTGTTAATTCGAACATTCGCTAATTCGACCAAATTATTTTTTCTCTTAAGATTACGATTTTAGTTTACGGATGTTATCTGTACAACAACAAAACACGACTAAATATTTAATGATATATACGATTGATATATACATAACTATCTAAAGCTCTAGTTATAGTTGGTTTAACACACAAACACATGAGTAAATACACGCTATTAACTATTAGTTTGAGTTAATCGTTCAGCAAAAGAACCTAACTCCCACACCTTCACTTGGATTCAAATCCGCATTTCCAAGAGTTATGTCGCCGCGTCGTCCCATCCTACACTCCTCTTCTGTATCATATACCCCATCCATTTCGTTAGCTGTAACTGAAACTGTCAGGGTAACTACTGAATTCTGATTGTTAAGTTGATTGTTTAACCCAGTAGCGAGACCAGCGAGTTGGCATGATGAACTTATACCATTCGCGAATACGGTAATTTCAGTTTCCATTCCAGGGACACTTGTCAGTATCCTTAAACATGCTGCAGTCGGGCCACTACTGAGTCCCGTCTCGTATTCCGTAGTTGCCCTGTGAAGCTTCTGTGTAAGTGTTTGTATGCTTAGGACAAATATGGTTCCAATAGATCCTGGAGTTATTACTATCTTCACAAAGCTTACAAGACCATTATCACCTCCTCCAATTAATCGGTTGAGATCGTTGACGGCTGTCAGGTCTGCTTGTTGTTGGACGAGGTAGGCTAAGAATTCGTTGTAACAGCGTATGGTAGCTGCTTGTCCTGGGTACTGTCGTAAACTGAAATCCTCATCTTGAATCATTTCACCGACGCTATCTTTTTCGAAGAGGTTCAAGTTGAGCTTTGGTATATTGGTGCATGATATCGGTGTCCCAGTCCTGAATGCTTCACGTTGGATAGATCCAATTCCAGTGTTTGCACATATAACACTCGCGATGGTTATGCGTTCCAACGCTTGTAGCTGCGTTTCGGTGAACACACGCTCATTCTGGTAGAAGAATCGATCGCCATTTCGAATATTCTTAAACGTGATTCCGATTATGCATGTGAAAGTAGCACCAAGGAGACTCCCTGGAAGTCTCGCCTCTGCCAGACCACCCGGGAACAGATCCGCGAAATCGAGGTTTGCGCCGTAGAGAAGCTGCAACCTCTGTGTAACTGTTGCACTTGAAAGTTCAGATTGGATGTCGAAAAGGGCTTTACAAAAGCGTCTCACCTGAAGGTATGTAGGCAGTCCATGATCACGTCCCCTCTGGATATTCCTCGCGATCAAATCGACTGGGGGAAGTTCTTCAGGGTTATCATTGAGGAGTGTTACAAATAGTCTGTTCGTAAGAATAAAATTGATGAATTCATCCACTCGCCTTGATTGGGATTGTACTAATCCACGGATGATGGGATCCGTTCCTCCTGTGTTAGGGTCAAAGAATAACCGACTGTTAAAGAAAGCATCTAGAAGTGATAAGTCTCCTAGAGAATTTCCCTGTGCATTTAGCCTGACGAACCCACTACGAATCTGACTGTGGCCAAATCTATACGCAGCGGTTGCAAACTCATTTGAAGATCTCGGATCAGCATTGCAATCATAGCCTAGATATGGACCTAGTATTAGCTCGATATTATTGCTACCGAGTATCACTGGAAGGTATTCGGTGTACACAATGTTTTGCACCTCAGCAATGACTATTCTTCTCGCAACCTGGTATATCGCTTCGTCTGACCATGTAGGGTTCAACTGTGCGAGTGCTCGTGCGATTCTATTGTGCTCTCGCAGGAAAATGGTGTGCATTACGGATAGCGAGAACTGCTCGCTGACGCGCCTGTCTCCCGCCATGAAGCAGTTTAGTCCGTTTAAGCAATTTGGTGTTGTCGATCCAGGGCTTATGGGAAGGGTACCTGGTTGGATGTTAAGTCCGCCTGTTACGCTGGAGGGCTGGTCTGCCGCCTCGAGCAGTAACCCTCCTCGGAACAAACGGAGACCTCTTTCCTCTTCTTCAGTGGCCCCATACACCATTGAGGCGTCATTAAATGATGTTAATTGGTTTATAATTTCGCGAGCTCGTGGTGCTGCGCTAATGAGTGGTTCGAAACAAGACGGTGCTGATCGTTCGAATGGCAATGTATCTCGTCCGAATCGTGCTTGCAAGATACCAAAGAGTTGGTCATCTGGAGCGACTGGAATGTCAGCACAGAATTCCGGTTCCGGATGTGTTCCACTTTCAAAACATTCCACGTCGAGAAACTCGTTCCCCTCCCCTCCCTCAATCAGGTAGGTTAGATCGTGGTCTATGAACTGACCCCATTGCATCAGCAGGTGCGTCAGTCCCGGCTCGTTTATAGTATCAGCCACAGATGGATCGTCATCATTCTGGTGAATCAAACGGCTAACTGATCTCGCTGAAGGCACTGGTGGTTGAAACGGATTGGGTTGTAAGAATCCTCTCGGTTCATCTATTCCATCTTCGTATAGAGCTGGCAACAGTCGACTAAATATATCAAATGTTGCTCCATGTGATTGGTAAATTAAGTTGTTGCATGTTCCGTCAATGGTTCGAACGAAAAGTGATTCACGATCGCAATTGGGGCGCGGGAGGAATTCTTCACACTCTACAGCCTGGTATATTTCTGCTATAGAAGATGGTGCTAGGCTCCCTGGTGGTAATTGTCTCCTCTTTCTATTGGTGGTATTCATGCCTTTAGCTTCTCGCAGTGCAAACTCTGCTTCCTTGAGAATTCTTTCTTGTAGCACGTGTGCCATGGCCATTTTGGTGGCATTGGGATGTGGGGGCCTGAATTTCATTTTAAAAATATCCTTCATTATGTTGCCAGTGAAGTTGGTAGGTTTGGTTCCCTTGAGTTTGTAATTTTTGAGGTCCATCCAATGGTTTTTGATGGCATTTCTAACGATTTCCTGTTCTACCGGGTCTACTTCACCGAATTGCTTTATGGAAGAAACATAAACTAATGCTAGCGACAATATTATTGCTACTGCTGCTAATCCACCCCGCATTTTGGAAAACTATATTTTTGACTAATGTATGTTCTCTGATCTTTCTTAGTATTTATATCATCTCAATTATTGATGTGTTCAATTGATTTTGTATCAAATTGTTAGTGATTTATACAGCTCATTGGTATGCACGGAGTTAATTGAATGTCTAAGACGATAAAGTTACTGTGATAGTGATCTCTATTGAATTCGTTTATTGGATTGAATGTACCTGTCTATAATGTTATCATCTACCTTTACGCCACTTGCATATACAATTGAAGTTATTAATTGAACCGTATCTATAACGGCCACCCAATGGACTGTACAAAAATAGTCGTTATAAAGAGGTAGTGAATATTCTAGGTAGCGATGTGATGGTGCAATGTAGTAACAATCAATAATTATATTTGATGAAGCACAGGTTACGTATCCTTAGCTACCACAACTATGGCTAATAAATTAATGCTACTAGATCATGCATTTGAAATATGTTCAGAAATAAAGACATAGTTTTAAGAGTTACTGTCCGTTATGGATAGTTTTACGGCCATCAAGAGACTAATATCGTGGACTTGTGGTTGATGTCGCGTTGTGCAGGTGACCGCTTTACACAGGTTCAATGTGATTGAGACTCGGACGGGATTGTTCTTAGGTGGCCTTTAGACAGGTTAAGTTCGACTGTAGTTACAATGGAGTGATATCTCTCTATGCACTTGCGCCAAAACTGGGGCGAAGGGTGGGTGTGGATCCTTCCTAAAATTATTTAGGGTGGTTTAACCCAACCACCCAATCAATTGTCAAGATTCCAATCAATATTTTTAGCCAATTACCCAAAGTAATTATGTTATCTCAAGATATAATTTTCTTTAAGATTTGTCTACATTTTGTCGCCATATTGTTTGTTGCTTTCGCAGTTCCAGGTACGTAAGAAATTTTTTAATGATACAGTATTATTGTATACGAACCCTTGGGTCGCTTCGCGATGGATCACTCAATCGCTACGCGGTCTCCCTAGTATAAAAAAAAGATCTCACCAGTGCCTGGAAATTACGATAAAAAAGTTTTTGCCGACCTTCAGTAATTCCTTTATATAGTTCAAAAACTTTAAACCTTTAATTCCCGAATCATGCCTCGCTAGTATATCCAGTAATATCTTACATTTATTCCATTTGCTTGCTCCGCCAAGGCTGGATTCGGTTAACCGGTTAATCAGTTAACGGTTAGAGATTTTATTAACCAGTTAGCCGGTCTGTTGAATATCAGCAGAGTTTTTTGGAAATTTATGTATAAAGTATTAAATTTTTTGAATTTTAGCAGAACATGTTAGTCCTAAATCCATTTCTCATCACCACTAAATAAATTTTCTTAGACAACATTGATTAAATTTACCTAAAGCACGAAATGTATCAGTTAATATACTTATGCAGTTATAATTTATACACCTGAGTCTTATTCTATAGTATAATAAAATTATTAGAAAGGATTTCTTGTAATGAGTAGGATGGGCGGTTAACCGATTAACCGTGGCGAGAAATCGAATTGTAACCGTAGCCTCAGATCGGTTAACCAATCCCATCCTGCTACAACTAATCCTTTCATGTTTCTTCATCATTTGGAAATAATAGTTTATATTGCACACCTATAAACTTTAATATATGTATAACCATTGATATAGAATTAGTAGGCACTAACTAAACGTATATCAAAGCACCTCTATTAGGTCAAACTATAGGGAAACACACACACGAGTAAATAATTATCACACTATTAACTATTAGTTTGAGTTAATTGTTCAGCAAGACAATTTAACTCCCGCACCCTCAGTTGGATTCAAATCCGCATTTCCAACAGTTATGTCGCCGCGTTGTCCCATCCTACACTCCTCTTCTGTATCGTATACCCCATCCATTTCGTTAGCTGTAACTGAAACCGTCATAGAAGCCGCTCCGGGTACGCTATAGTCAGGTTGATTGTTTAACCCAGTAGTGATACCGGCAACTTGGCATGATGTACTTACTCCATTAAAGTACACGGTAATGCGAGTTTCCATACCAGGGGTGCTTGTCAGTATCCTTAAACATGCTGCAGTCGGCCCACTACTGAGTCCCGTCTCGTATTCCGTAGTTGCCCTGTGAAGCTTCTGTGTAAGTGTTTGTATGCTTAGGACAAATATGGTTCCAATAGATCCTGGAGTTATTACTATCTTCACAAAGCTTACAAGACCATTATCACCTCCTCCAATTAATCGGTTGAGATCGTTGACGGCTGTCAGGTCTGCTTGTTGTTGGACGAGGTAGGCTAAGAATTCGTTGTAACAGCGTATGGTAGCTGCTTGTCCTGGGTACTGTCGTAAACTGAAATCCTCATCTTGAATCATTTCACCGACGCTATCTTTTTCGAAGAGGTTCAAGTTGAGCTTTGGTATATTGGTGCATGATATCGGTGTCCCAGTCCTGAATGCTTCACGTTGGATAGATCCAATTCCAGTGTTTGCACATATAACACTCGCGATGGTTATGCGTTCCAACGCTTGTAGCTGCGTTTCGGTGAACACACGCTCATTCTGGTAGAAGAATCGATCGCCATTTCGAATATTCTTAAACGTGATTCCGATTATGCATGTGAAAGTAGCACCAAGGAGACTCCCTGGAAGTCTCGCCTCTGCCAGACCACCCGGGAACAGATCCGCGAAATCGAGGTTTGCGCCGTAGAGAAGCTGCAACCTCTGTGTAACTGTTGCACTTGAAAGTTCAGATTGGATGTCGAAAAGGGCTTTACAAAAGCGTCTCACCTGAAGGTATGTAGGCAGTCCATGATCACGTCCCCTCTGGATATTCCTCGCGATCAAATCGACTGGGGGAAGTTCTTCAGGGTTATCATTGAGGAGTGTTACAAATAGTCTGTTCGTAAGAATAAAATTGACGAATTCATCCACTCGCCTTGATTGGGATTGTACTAATCCACGGATGATGGGATCCGTTCCTCCTGTGTTAGGGTCAAAGAATAACCGACTGTTAAAGAAAGCATCTAGAAGTGATAAATCTCCTAGAGAATTTCCCTGTGCATTTAGCCTGACGAACCCACTACGAATCTGACTGTGGCCAAATCTATACGCAGCGGTTGCAAACTCATTTGAAGATCTCGGATCAGCATTGCAATCATAGCCTAGATATGGACCTAGTATTAGCTCGATATTATTGCTACCGAGTATCACTGGAAGGTATTCGGTGTACACAATGTTTTGCACCTCAGCAATGACTATTCTTCTCGCAACCTGGTATATCGCTTCGTCTGACCATGTAGGGTTCAACTGTGCGAGTGCTCGTGCGATTCTATTGTGCTCTCGCAGGAAAATGGTGTGCATTACGGATAGCGAGAACTGCTCGCTGACGCGCCTGTCTCCCGCCATGAAGCAGTTTAGTCCGTTTAAGCAATTTGGTGTTGTCGACCCAGGGCTTATGGGAAGGGTACCTGGTTGGATGTTAAGTCCGCCTGTTACACTGGAGGGCTGGTCTGCCGCCTCGAGCAGTAACCCTCCTCGGAACAAACGGAGACCTCTTTCCTCTTCTTCAGTGGCCCCATACACCATTGAGGCGTCATTAAATGATGTTAATTGGTTTATAATTTCGCGAGCTCGTGGTGCTGCGCTAATGAGTGGTTCGAAACAAGACGGTGCTGATCGTTCGAATGGCAATGTATCTCGTCCGAATCGTGCTTGCAAGATACCAAAGAGTTGGTCATCTGGAGCGACTGGAATGTCAGCACAGAATTCCGGTTCCGGATGTGTTCCACTTTCAAAACATTCCACGTCGAGAAACTCGTTCCCCTCCCCTCCCTCAATCAGGTAGGTTAGATCGTGGTCTATGAACTGACCCCATTGCATCAGCAGGTGCGTCAGTCCCGGCTCGTTTATAGTATCAGCCACAGATGGATCGTCATCATTCTGGTGAATCAAACGGCTAACTGATCTCGCTGAAGGCACTGGTGGTTGAAACGGATCGGGTTGTAGGAATCCTCTCGGTTCATCTATTCCATCTTCGTATAGAGCTGGCAACAGGCGACTAAATATATCAAATGTTGCTCCATGTGATTGGTAAATTAAGTTGTTGCATGTTCCGTCAATGGTTCGAACGAAAAGTGATTCACGATCGCAATTGGGGCGCGGGAGGAATTCTTCACACTCTACAGCCTGGTATATTTCTGCTACAGAAGATGGTGCTAGGCTCCCTGGTGGCAATTGTCTCCTCTTTCTATTGGTGGTATTCATGCCTTTAGCTTCTCGCAGTGCAAACTCTGCTTCCTTGAGAATTCTTTCTTGTAGCACGTGTGCCATGGCCATTTTGGTGGCATTGGGATGTGGTGGCCTGAATTTCATTTTAAAAATATCCTTCATTATGTTGCCAGTGAAGTTGGTAGGTTTGGTTCCCTTGAGTTTGTAATTTTTTAGGTCTATCCAATGGTTTTTGATGGCATTTCTAACAATCTCCTGTTCTACCGGGTCTACTTCATCGAATTGCTTTATGGAAGAGACATAAACTAATGCTAGCGACAATAATACTACTGCTGCTAGCCCAACACGCATTTTGAATTGAATTTCTCCGATGGTTTGTTTCTGTTTGCCACGAACTTCGCCGAGTATTTATTCTCATTCGATTGTATTACGTTTTACTGTTGGCGATATAGTGCTATTGATTTAGTGTAATTGCAGTTGGACGATTAAGTTACTGAATAATTGAACCATTTCTCGGGTTCAACACGTGAACCACCACGTAAGTGGGTATAGGATGTCGCTCTAATAAAGCTATTATTCTAATTAGGTTGTTATTACCTATGCACACACAATCAGTTTTATTCTATTACCTTGGTAATTTGGAGGCATTACTTGTTGTACGCCATTATACTCATTCACTGGCGTCATAAGTTATTGTTTCAATTAACTGACACAAAATGCCTAGTTTAGTTCGGGACCTGAGATTTGGATCATTTTATAAGATTAACATTGGGTTCCTTGACCATTAGTTTCATGATAGGTTTATACATTATAACTTATTAATTAAATACATTTGACTCCGCTTAATAGGGTTAGTTTAGTTCCAGGGTAGTTTGACCCAATTAAACGGAGAAATCTAATAACCGAAATATTTTGAGTAAAACTGTAATTCCGTCCTATAAATCCTGTCAAATTTTCCTCATTAAACGGAGAAATCTATTAACCGGCGGCTCAATTAAGCGAAGTATAGTGGACTCCCAGTACAGTAGACTATTCCATTTCGTGTCTGGCAGTAATTATAATTCATAAGTCCAGGGAATTTAACGATTTATTTTTCACTACCACTAGATTTTCTTCTTCTCTTTTTTTATTAAATTAGGTGAGTAGTACCAAAAGATCGAAAGGAACACTATTAAATTCTAGTTACACCCCTAGTATAAGTACTAGTACTGATAAAGCTTGGCAGTTGATAAATGGAGATGTTATTTAATTAAAACAAATTCATTTGAATAGCTAAACGCATGACTACCTTATGTAATTATTGCCTTTGTGAAAAAGTTATAAAACTAACCCAATTGAATATCTTTATTCACAATTATTTAGTTATTAACTAACTACATCTTCAAAATGATCAATGCGATAATTGTGTTCAATAATTTCGGTAAACCGCGCTTTCTGAAATTCTTCAAATATTTCACCTGCGAAGAACAGCAGCAGATAATTCGCGAAACCTATCACTTGGTCTCCAAACGAGACGACTCGCTTTGTAACTTCCTAGAGGGAGCTACGCTAAGAAACGATGAGGATTGGAAAATAGTGTACAGACACTATGCAACTCTCTACTTCGTATTCTGTGTTGACTCGTCTGAGAGTGAATTGGGCATTTTAGACCTTATTCAGGTATTCGTTGAGACACTGGACAAGTGCTTTGAAAATGTATGCGAACTCGATCTTATCTTCCATCTCGAGCGAGTGCACCATGTCATTGATGAGATCGTGGTGGGGGGACTTGTACTAGAGACCAATCAATCAGCGATATTCTCTCAACTCCAAGTACAGGCTAAAATCGAGAAGTCTAATCAATCCACTACCTCCCTCGTCAAGGGTCACATCTCGTCTGCTCCCAACAGGGCAGTGGTGGCTGCTCAGAGCATCAAGAACACCGACATAGGAGTCATCTCGAAGAAGATTACAAATCCCAGTAACTTCAACTACAAGGGCATCAAGTTCTAGAAGGCCTCAGAAGATGGTTTAACTGTTCGTATGTATAATTGGTACTGTTAGGTTTTAACGCTTAATTTTATAACAGCTTTTATAACAGCTATTTAATCAGTGATTTTTTTATTTACTGTTAAACTGAACTTTTTACTGATTGTGTTTCTATTTAGAGTTTATCATGACTTTGCTTTGTAAACGTATTTCTTAGAAGTAAAGACAAATAGTATTCATTTTATGCGCAATTGTTGTGTGTTTGTTTGTGTGTTTGTCCATAATTAATTGGAAAGACTACGAGTCCTAGAAAGCTGAAAATTGGCATGCAGGGGTAATTTTGTACTGCGACAACGATCTATTGGTTTTTGAAACAAAATAATGGGGTTATGACGTCACAGTTGCGAAAAACAGATATTTTGTACTAGCTTCCCAATTTTGCTCCGATTGGTAGAAAATTCAAAGCATTAGACGTACACTAAATTTCTACACCTGATAGCAGTTCACGAATTCTCATTTTTCTTCTGATTGTGACACAGTTAATTAATTAGTCCCTACACTAATCAACCATAAATAGTGTATCGTACCAACACAGGTATAGCAAAGTAATAGAAATATTTTCTGAGGCTCCAATTTAATTGATTGAAAATAAATTGATTTAACCAATCAATCATTTGTCTATTCTATTGCCTGTTTTTCTTTTAGTATTATTTTGATTCGAGCTTTCTTATCGTGCAACTGAAATTTATTGAGCTACTAAAACTCATTATTAATGTGATTGCTCTTAGGGGAGGGAAAGGCCGCGAAGCGGCCGTTCATTGTATCGCGTAGTGCCTAACACGAACGAACAAAAGTCGCGAAGCGACTTTTGTGAGAGAGTGATCCGTCGCGAAGCGACCGAGACCGAAGGGCTCGTAAGTATAATATAGATATCTATTCCTAGATGATGTAATTCTCAATTTCTATCGAAATGGTGAAATGATCCACTTTATATATCGAACTAAATTAGAGGTCCCTGGCCTTTTATATTCAGGGAATTGACTAATCTATATGATGGTTTGTTTAGCTTCCAAAAGGTAGCTTCCAAGGAGGTAAACAGGCATGTTGGTTTACAAATTTTATGATTTATTTATAAAAAGACGTTATTATTGTTGTTTATGAAAATAAATAAACATTTTCTAAAAGTTCTAAAATAATTATAATTTTCCTCTAGAATCTAGATTATCTTCCAACGGGAATGAATAACTACAGCAAATTATTCCATAATTCATTAACTGATTAAATTTCCCTTAAATTTACCCAATTATGCAGCTGCAAATACTTAATTAATTAGAGCACCACTTTCCTTTCAGTCTCTAATCTATTATAAATTCTACGTCTGCTATCAATGAGTTTGTTGGTGAAACCCTATATAGTGGTATGCGCATCTCTTACGAATGTTACACATTTGTGATCACGCCTTTTTTTACATTCCATGAATTTATATTTTTTTCTGCTGACATGTTATTTCATAGATGCACGTTGCTATTCAATCCAAGTTGTTAATTGTTCCTATCATTTACATAGTTACATTAAATTTGTATCAGAGATTTCGAATGCTAATATTGTTATCAACCAATGGATAACCATTTAGAACTCCTGTCCTCTCTCTCTGTTACTTTCCGTTTCTTCCACCACACAAATGATGAGTCGAAATACACTGATTTCTCCCTGGCACTCAGCTTTACCTTCCAGCTCCTGGTTGAGTCCTTCAATCACCTCCTGCCGCCCTCTCCCGCCCCGCACCCTCACGGCGTATGCGGGTTCATATACCGTGACGCGGACGGAGACGTGGTCACTGTTCGCAGTTCGGACGAGATGTCTCCCTTCCTGCACTCAGTGGTCTGCTTCCTGAGAGAGGACAGCTCTCCCGCTTTCAGCCTCTTCCCCAAGTTCTCTGAGCACCTGCCTTCACTCGTTATTCCCCCCAAGCCGCACGCGCTGCCCGCCAGCCCTGGCCCGGAGCCGAGCCTCGGGCCGAAGACCCGCTCCCAGATCGACGGGAAGAGGAAGAACTTTGACTTCCACGCCTCGATGCTGAACAAGTACGATATTAAAATCGAGGACATACACTTCCTCGAGCACCTGAGTGCCGGCAACGGAAGGAACGTGTACAAGGCTAGCTATCTGCCGAATCGAATGGTCGTGGCGGTCAAGCAGATCCCTCTCGATGTTTCCACCGAGGAGCAGAACGCTATCCTATCGGAACTAACTGTTCTATGGCTATGCGACTCTCCTTACATGATAAAGTTCTACGGGGCTCTCCATATAGACAGTTCCCTCATGTTCATAACAGAGTACATGGATGGGAAATCGTTGCAGGCTTCTGCTAGGATACCCGAGTGTGTGCTGGGTAAGATCGCGTTCTGCGTGCTAGAGGGGATAAAGTATCTCTGGAGTCTAAAGATTCTACACAGAGACGTGAAGCCGTCTAACATACTCGTGAACACACTGGGGGAAATTAAATTCTGCGATTTCGGTGTCAGCACGCAGTTGGTGAAGTCTATGGCGCGCACCTTTATAGGCACAAACGCGTATATGGCGCCCGAGCGTATCCGAGGGGAGGAGTACTCCATCCAGGCAGAGGTCTGGTCAATCGGTATCACAATCATGGAGCTGGCAATGGGACGGTTTCCTTACGAGTTTGAGGAGGTTTTATCTCCGCTTGGCCCGTTGCACATGATACAGAGCATAATCAATGAGCCGCCGCCTCGACTTCCCACACAGGAACATTCGTATGAGGCCAGAGAGTTCGTAGGGAGGAGCATGGAGAAAGACCCTGCCCTTAGACCCAACCTAGATGAACTGTCGAATCTTGGATTTATTATTAATTATAAAAATGTTTCTAATGGAGAGATCGCCACATGGGTGAGCTCCAGAGAAAAGAGACCCGAGAATAAATTCTAGGCATTTGATATAATAATTATACTGGTCGTGTACATAATACTGAGTTGTTTAATTTCCCTAAAATCCTATTTCAAATGAAAATTACTTTCGCCAAAAGTCAATTTCTGTTTTCTCTACAGTAAATCCCGTATAACGAAGTCGGATATAGCGAAATACTCGCTTATAACGAAGTTATATATATTCCCCAGACAGATAAATAGTATATTTTACTCCGCTCATAACGAAATAAGGGTCTTTTGGACTTCATTATATCGAAAGTTCACTTACAATTAAATTGCACTAGTATAGTATATTAGTTGGCATTGCTGAATTATCATACAATGTCGACTGCTCCCTCGTACTCAGATCTTGGCAAAGATGCAAGCGACCTCTTCAACAAAGGCTACGACTTCGACGCAGTCAAGATAGACATAAAGCCTAAGGTATCAGGCACCAACTCAGACCTGAAGTTATCTCTCACTTCTAAGGTTCTGGGGAATATCCTATCTCCGGCTAGCGCCAACCCCTCTACCACTGGGCTCATTGAAATGAAGAACAAATGCAACTGCTGCGGCATAAGCACTACTAGCACAGTGCGTCAGAACTCACAGATAAGTACAGAGCTCACCAAAGAGTTCCTAGAGAACAGAGCTAAGGTTACTGGGGAGGTTAAATTCTCTCCTCCCACTGGTGCAATTGCATTGAAGTCTAAATGCTCCTATAAGAACCAAAACCTGAATGGGAGTGTTCAGATAGAGAAGGACCATGTCAAGCCGACTTCTCTGATTACTAACTTAGTCCTGGGTTACAGAGGTCTGCTGATAGGCTCGCAGATATGCTACACTGCACAAATGCGGCAGGCACCTTATCCGGACGTTAGCTTGGGATACCATTCTAAGGCTTACACCTTGAATGCACTCTACAGCAACAACAGAAGCATTACTATATCCACACACCAGAGAATAGACAGGCATCTAGAGCTGGCTTTCCAAGGCTTGTTCGATAGGAACAATGCACTGCACCCACGATTCAATGTAGCGGCTAAATACACGAATTCTAATACAATATATCGGATGAAAGTTAATTCCCAGAAATTTGTTGGTTTATCCTATGCCAGGCTGTTGCAACCTGGCGTAAAGATAACTCTCAGTTCTTTCATCGACTTTGGAAACTTTGCAGGTGGCAATCATAGGTTGGGTGTTGCGTTTGACTTTGATTAACTTTCATAGCAGTTACATAAGCCATATTAATTTAGGTTCGATCTTAATTTCTAGTTTGTGTCTGCCTACTATACTTATTAGAACGTGTGTGCTGTTATTATTTGTAGATTTACTCCATGTTACATACAAATACTGTCCCAATCTGTTATACACTTATTAGAACTGATTTCAAAAGGTTTGTCAATTGTAATTTACCCTCGCTTAGAAAGGTTGGCTACTTTCAAAGGGGTATTATTATTTAGGTATGAGTAGTTGCTACAAATACTGAATGTTTTAATTCAACAAAATTCACGTGTACAGTGGTGTTCGTGTAATATAAAGTTACATTTTTACACGAAATTTCTAACTTGCTATTAGAGGAACATAAGTAACATTAAATTTAAATTTAATTGCTCGCTTGGGGACTGAAAATAACTTCTAATATGTAGAGCAATATATTGCTATTAGGGGAACACCACTGTATTTATACGAATGCGTATGTCTGTGACTCGTAGTCGTAGCATGAGTGAGCCCAGCGCCTCCAGCAACAGCTCCTCGCCCTGTGTCCGCAAGAGCTCCCTCTTCAGCATATTCTCCGGTCTCTCCGTGACGCCCAGAGGCCGGCCCCGCAGCAGCAACAGAGGAGGGGACTCTGACACGCCCCCCAGCCCCGAGGGTCTGGAGGCGAGCGGCGCTAGGCTCCGCGCGCGGATACGGGAACGCGTGGCGGACACAGAGGAACAGCTGTGCGTGTGTCAGGAAGAGAGGAGCAGGTGCGTTATCGACACCACTGCCAAGTTTGATAACCTGATTGGGATATTAACCGTGCGCAAGGCCCAGTGTCTCGAGCTCATCAACAGCAGGTATGAGGCTATCGGGAATAACCTGAGACAGGAAATAACTCGCTTGGAGGAGGAACAGACACGTTTGGATAGGACTATGGGGGAGGTGCGCAACCCATCACCAATCCATCTGGACGTCAAACAATGGTCTGCCTATTCAAGTGAACTACAGCGACTACAAACAGCGTTCACAGACTCAATGCAGGAATGCTCAGCGACGATTAACTGCATTGAGGAGATGCTGGGGGAGAGAGCGGTGCGCTGGCGAGTTCGGATCCGGTTCGAGGAGGATCTGACCGAGAAGCTCTATCGCTACGGTAAGGTTAAAGAGGTGAGCAACAAGGAGTACAAGCCGCAGACACGCATGATATGTGGTAAGAGCGAGCATGTTAGTTTGGAGCCTAGATACCGCGTGGTATGCGATACCCTGCGTGGACTTGAGATTGGAGATTTGTGTTATTTCAACAAACTACTCTATCTGTTGAATGTCAGCTCGAAATCCTACTGTGTGTTCTCTCTAGAGGGAGATTTCCTAGAGGAAGTGTTCTACAGAGACCATGTGCCGGTGGATAAGTGCAAGGAGGCCATTGCTGTTAGCAAGCAGTATATCTATGTTGTCAGCTGGATTATACACTCGGTATTCGCTTACAGCCACCATGGGGATTTGATTAGGGTCGTCTCTTCTCTGAGTAAGATCGGGAATCTGAACTCTCCGTTCCACCCGTGTATCGATACTGGAGGCAGTTTGCTGCTAGCAGACAGACTCAACCGGAGAGTGGTCCGGCTAAGCGCGCCTCTCACGGAGGCAGCTGTGGTGCTACGCGATGACGCAATCGATAAGATATTCGCTATGCGTGTGGACGAGAATGAACTTGTAATCCTAGCTTTCCAAAAAGCGTTAAAGTTTTTTAACCAACAAGGTGATCTGGTAGCTCAGCACGACATGACGCATCTCTTTCCGAAAATGTTTCATTTCAAACCTAGCGTGATGTGCCCCCTCCCATTTGGCTTTATGGTGGTAGGCGATTCTGAATGGATGTTCCTGTACCACCAAGATGAAGAGAGGATTTTCTACATTCGAACTAAGCACCAGTTCCTATCCTACACTAATGGAGGTCTGCTTTGTAGTGCGACTCAAAACTCGCTTAGTTTCTTTGACCTGAATAGCTTCCTCTAACTCACTTAGAACCCTACTTCTGTTCATTGGCAGAATTATATTTTAGATATCTATTTATTTTTTATTTATTTTCAATTTTTATTCAATTTCTAATTGATCGAATAAGTATTTTTATTTTGTTGATTCCTGTCTTTATTAACTAACAACTCTCTGTAAGAATGGCTCAAGTGTACCAGGTCCTGAGCAATTCCGAACTATTAGAGAAAATAAAATCGCGAAAAAAGCTAACTAATACAACACTTATTGAATGTATCGAAGATAATGGAAATCAATCGAATGAAGACACAACTTTGAAGAAACATACCAAAAAACGAAGTCCTGAAAATGATTTAGAAACGAACGGTCAAAAAACTCACAAAAAAAGAAAAATACTCCAAAATCCTTCAAATCCCACTATAGAGAATACTGACTCTATTCAGCATAACGAATCTAGTGAAACAATCGAACAAACAGACCCTACTACAACTCAGCGCTTGCCCTCTCTCATCAGCTCTCTGATGCAGGAGATAATACACATTCCTACAGCACTAGATGCTACCACTGAAACCAGCGCTCTTAACCTCCCTCCATTTCTTCTCACCGCACTCCGTAACAACTCAATATCCTCTCTTTTCCCGGTACAATCCTCCCTCCTCCCCGCCCTCCTCTCCTGCCCCCCTCCCCCTCTCTTCTCCGACCCCTCCCTCCCTCTCCCCTCGGACCTATGTGTCTCTGCCCCCACTGGCAGCGGCAAGACGCTATGCTATCTGCTGCCTATCCTAGCTAGACTCAGTAGCAGGGTTGTTCCCAGACTCAGAGCGCTTATTGTGCTACCCACCAGAGACCTAGCTAACCAGGTACACTCGGTATTCACTCAGTATACTAGAAAGTCGCATCTCAAGGTACACCTCCTAACCAGGGATATTTCAATGCTGTATAACCAAGTTAGTCCTGACGTAATTATATGTACCCCAGGCAGACTCGTAGACGCTCTCAAATCGGAATCTGGTATAACTCTACAGCACTTAGAGTTTCTCGTTGTAGACGAAGCAGATAGGTTGCTGGACCAGTCGTACCATGAATGGATTCCTTTCGTAACTTCACACCTACCCTCCGGAAACGGCAGCTCTCAGACTCACTGTAGGAAGTTATTATTCTCAGCTACACTCACGATGAAGCCAGAACAGCTGTCACAGTTGAAACTCTATAGACCCATTCTATACACCATAGCAGACAGCATTTCCACACACAAGTACACACTGCCGCCTGGCTTAAACCAATTCATATACACCTGTGATTCTACACAGGATAAACTCACTCTCCTCTACTACGTGTTAAAACATGTTTCTACCTCCTCAACACTATGCTTTACTAACTCGAAAGATATCACCCGCAAACTATATTTGTTTCTCTCTAAACTAGGATTTAATGTTAACGAGTTTTCCTCTCAATTGAGTGACAAACAGCGAATAGCTGTCTTCAATAAATTCTCAAAGAACCAAATCGATATTCTCATTTGCACGGATACGATGGCTCGCGGCATTGATATCCAGAATATCCGAAATGTTATTAACTACGATTGTCCGCCCTTTTTGAGGAACTATGTCCATAGAGTGGGACGGACGGCCAGGGCCCACCAAGAGGGGAACGCACACACTCTGTTGGAACAGTGTCAGGTGTATCATTTCAAGAAAATGATCAAAGAGACGAACTCTAAGTTTAAAACGAAGAGATTTAATTCATTTCAGCTATTACCATATAAGGACATCTGTTCTACTGCCCTGACACAAATACGTGAAGAGATGGACTAGGAATTCTAAATACATCATTGGGGTATAGTGCTGTGAAATTCTATTTTCTATATAGGTTACTTATTAACGTCGCATAAAAATCTCTTTAATACTAGACTCCTTGACGGTTTCATCCAGGCATAGAGAATTGGAAACTTTTGAAGTACAAATTGATGCGCTTAAAGTTTGGGCACTTTTTTTCCAATTATAACCCGTAATTATGAAAATGAGTATTGGAAGTGTATAAGACTTCACACTGTCATCTCTAATTCAGGTTAACAATATAATAACTTTATATATATAATAAGCTTAAAGAATCAAACAGCATGATCTCCACTGTCCTCTGGAACCTCGATATTGTCTGGGATGGACATGACAGCTGGGTCTATCGAACCCATTGATCTCTCGCTAGTAGTACTCCTGTTTCTGTTCTTCTTGAAGATGAGAGAGTATCTCGGGAGGCTGTTCCTGCTCCTCTGGGACAGGGTGCCCCTGGGGTACTGCTCGTGCTCATCGTACACGGGTGGCAGCGTCTCTGACATGTAGGCACTTGGGGATTGTGGCGTTTGTGTGTTGGGGTTTGCTCTGACTTGTGCCCGTGGTGGTAGCTCGGGTGGGATGGGTATTGGTGTGCAGCAGTAGTACACAAAACAGATTATAACCAGAGATGCTATGGCTCCTACCAAGACAATGGCAATGACCACTATAACCACAACAATGGCTAAGAAGAGCTCGGGATCATTGCTGAAGTTGTTGTTGTTGTTGTTTGTGGATTGTCCTGTAGAATACAAATATTGTTTATATGGGTGAAAATAACTTCTTTCGTTGCAATTAATAATTGGTTAGTTTCTGAATGGTGGAATGGAATTCACACATACTATCTACACTGATTCTACAGTAAAACCTCCAAAAGTGAACACCTTCAAGAAATGAACAACTCCAAAATATGAACACTTTTTGGTCCCAATTTTTCCGTTGCTTTAGACACACGTTATGATAAATCATGGAAAGTGAACATTTTGGCTGGTCCCCAGCGTGTTCACTTTCTAAAGGTTTACTGTACTATTAACAATCGGCAGTAATATTTAATATTCTTACAAGTACAGTTGACACCGCTTAATTGGTTCAAAATTTACAAACAGAACTATTCCAATATACGGCATACTAAGATTTCGGTTAATTGGGCAAGTTGCCTGCAACTAACATGTCTCAATTAGTGGAGTTGTCTATACTTTAGGGCCTACTATTACCTTCCACCAGCCATGAAGTTGCTATAAAACATATGATAACAAATGCTGTTAATCTCATGTTAATCTCGAGTGATAAATTAATACAAATTTAATACAGTTATATTGACAGTGTATTTATTTCTCTATTACTACAAAGCATTTCATCATCGTTTATATGTGCATACTTATATGATACCTGATTCATATTGAGACCCTCTTGCTTCGATGCAGTTTCAAATTTCCTTTCTGACTGTGTCATTAATTAATACTATATTGAATAGGGTACTACTTATTAGTTATTAGCTAATAAGTAGTGTACTATTCGAATGAGAGGACACATTAATTATATACGCTATTTGGGTTGCGGTCTCCTTTAATAGAGTTGTTTTAATACTATTAACTAGTCGGGCTCTTATTCACTCTTACTATTGTAAAATATTGCTATTATGAGAACTTAATGTAGTTCATTTACTAAATTCGAATTCTGTTTACTTGTTTATTTTATTCTCAATAATCAAAAACACTCCTTATTAATACTAAATTATTTCTGATTTTGTCACAATTTGGGTGATATTTTTTGCATAAATTTTATATTACTAATATTTTATACTTATTGCTAATTTAGTGCATAATTATCCCCAAATTCTTATCTCTCTATATTTTCACTATTTACACTTTCACCAATGAAATCTTGTTATAGTTTGCGATGAATTTGGAAAAAGATCTAAATGAAATCCTACGTGGTCTGTTAAAACCTAAGTCGAGGGTAAAATCGCGAAATGAATTGAAAGAGCACATCAGTGCCAGACCCTCTGACCTTGTCAACGTATTTACTACTTCAAATATTGTTTCATGGAAACAATTGATAACTTCTGTGATTGAACATGATCTCAGGGAGATCGACTCTTGTTTACAGAAACAACAAGTGTCAAGTTTCATGGGAATTCAGCCATTTCTATCTGACATACTAACTTTTCAATTCAGCAGTGGAAACCTTTCCTTTATTAAAATATCGATGAATCATATTACCGATCAATTACTTAGCAAAAATGAATCTACACTATGTTTTATCGGTCTGGAATACCTCTACATTTTGGATTCTATTATTATTGATAATCACTCCATTCGTTGTCACTTGACTCAAGACAAATGGAATGTTATATATAACTGTGTGTGTTCTCTGCTAGCTGACTGTCCGTCCTTACTACTGGTCAAAGTTAGTGGTGTGTTCCTTAAAACTATTGATTTCGGTTACCAACACTCAACCTTGCCATCCTACCTTGTGTTTAACTCTATATATATAGCATTGTGTAGATTTAAAGATACACACCTGTCTCCGTTCATTACAATTATATCTGCTTTTAACCTCGCAGCTGGGCTAATCGGTGCTAACTGTAGAGCTTTGGTGTGTAGGGTTGGAGATAAAATTATTGAATCTATGGCTAGTTACTTGACAAACGGAAGCTTCAATGTCAACACTGAACATTGTTGCAAGTTTATAATTATTCAAATTGAGTTCCACCATCCCTCTGACCAGATAGAAACTGAATATGTAACTGAAAATTGGATAAATTCTGTGTTACGTTTGCACCATCTGCTTTTAGATAAATACCAGGCACAAAAGGATTTTTTTCTCAAAAGCATAAGCGTAAGTCCGTCTGTATTGCTAGAGAACAAGGAATATGACAATGTGCAGAATTTGTTTTTCAGCATGTTAGTTCAAGTTGTGAGATGTTACCAGCTAATAACTGTTTATTCCCCGAATTCTCTTGCTCGTCTAATTGATTCTCAGCCCAAAAAAATAAAGCTAAGCTCTAATACCTTTATCGAACAGATTATTGACTATCTATCTAACTGTTACATGCCGAGAGTAGTTATAAATATTCACTTTCTTAACTACCTACTGGCCAGGCTTCCTCGCCTCTTTGAGGGTAGAATAGTGAGTACTGTCAAACTTATTTTTGAGATAATTCACACGTCAACAACTGAAGATACACTCTACTATGTTATAAATGAAGTTATTCATTGCCTAACTCATATTGTCGCTAACACAAAGTTATATGAAGAACAAGACGTTAAGAATACATTAATTACAAATATTATTCTTTACAATTTACAGTTACAAAAGCAAACTTCTCAATACTACAAATTACTATCGCTAATCCTTGTGTATGATAACCAAACTAAGTTACCATTGTTTTGGGAAAATTTGCTTCAAAATGTGTGTATTGCTGTTGACTCTAATTGCATAGAATTTCTATGGAATTATCTATCAATTCGTGATTTGCCTTTTAATGAAGATATCACAGTGAATACTGTTGCAATCGATGAAAAACTAGAAAATTCCTTGCCCAGACACTCCCATAGAATATCGTTAATAAATAACATACTTTCTTGCAAGAAAGACAATGTCAAATCTTATGTGAATTGGCTTAACAGTTGCGACCAATTGTTTATGCTCGGACAGGTTCTGGCTGCTCAGTGCATGCGGTCTTGCAAGAAATCTCTTCTTTTGACACAGAAATTCTTTGCAGATTCAAAACTAAGGAAAGTAGGAATTTTGAACAAAGAGGAGGAATATAATTCAAATACATCAGTTAAATTGATGCTAGAATTTGATTTTCTTCAAATCCCATTCATCCCAGCTCCTGATAGCTTAACGTTATACACTTCTGATACAAATCTAATAGTTCCCAAATGCAACACAGAGTATATGCTATATACTCTGGATTCATTCTCCGCTGTACTAACTCAATTGACTGCCAATGGACATAATGTGAAGGTCCTTTCTTGTGCTCTCCTGTCTCTCCTCAAATTATATTTTTATTTCCATTTAAATCTGGTTGTTTGGTCGTCATTCAACTCTAACACACTTGTTGTTACCTTACAAATTGAGTTTATATCACTCGTATTCAACCAATGTACTAAAGATAGCAATCAATTATCCCCAAATGAAGTCCTAGCTTCTATTTGTAAACTGAACGAATTTCTATTTGAGCTTCGTAGCATTATGACTTTCTGTAACCATGGACAGCCATATCAGGCA
The DNA here is from genome assembly GCA_028753945.1 of Hexactinellida sp. DTS-2022. NCBI lineage: Eukaryota > Metazoa > Porifera > Hexactinellida > Hexactinellida sp. DTS-2022. The sequence goes on along the minus strand of JAPNXP010000012.1, from coordinate 621,325 downwards.
GCAGTTAACTCCGCAATAACCTCACTTCTTAACTGCATCCCTAATAACCTGATTGACTCTATAAAATGCATCGTTTCAACAGGTGTTGAGAACTCACAAACGAATAAATCTTTACTTCAAAATGTGGATCCATTTATTTCCTCTGACGAATCGCGCACTGTTATAATTACTTCTGTGCAATTGTTATGTAATCTCCATTGGTTGTACTTTGAACTATCTACAAAAACTCATAATACAACAGAGGATTTCTTGGTTAATACCCTCTCCAGCCCAATTGATCTCCCATTAACCCAATGCATTCTCTCACTACACGCCAACTTCGCTATTTGTGAATATTTCGCTGGGAGCAGTGAATTGATTTGTTCTGAAACAAACTTGTCATTGATTCTGGATTGTTTGCTAAACACTTGCAGCCAGTTGTGTAAATTTAACCAGTATGCTCTAAGCAAGATTATGCACATTTTACAGTCTCTAGCGAGTAAAATTGTGAAGTTTATTCATGTTAATCCGACCATTTCTCATCACGTGGAGAATTTAATACGAATCCTATCTTTAACCTATATGAACTTTCGATTCTCGTCTCCCAACAGAACACGCTATATCAAGCTTATATTTCATATACATGGTGTTTTCTCTGATCTTGACTGGCCTACCTTCACCATACAAACTGACAACTGCGAACAGTCTGTGCAAACAACACTGAAGGAACTAATATACCAATTGAATATAGATATTGAGAGAGATTGCATTTCTTGCCAAGCCAAGTTCCTAGCTCTTTTACACGAAAGCAGTGCTAAACCAATTTATTCAAAATTGCATTTCGATTCATTTCGGGATATGATAAATGCCATTTGGGAATCTGACCATTCTGCATTCCTATCTCATAATTTGATTCCTAGCGAGTTTAGTGACTCTGTCTCAACTGAGCGTATAAAGACAGTTCTATTATTCTATGTTAAAATGGTGGCTTATTCTTACAGCAGATCTTCCCTCTTGGTGGCTCAAGTTCTTAACTTCTCAGTTACTAAGGGTATAAATTCTGATATTATCATACGAGCACTAACACGTATAACAGATAATTATTGTTATCAAAATCTGTTGGCTTATTTCGTTGCCAATTATGAATCTATATTAATTGAATGGCGATGCTTAAATAACTCTTTTTGTAAATTTCCTTTTGAGCTATTTGGTCTGACCGAGCTTGAATTTGTAGAAAACTATGCCACTAAGTGTGCTCACATTATTCTGTTGACAAGTGATGTTGATGGAATGAGTTTTATGGTTAAGACACTACCTCAAATTGAGACTGATACTGATTTGATTAAATTGTGTTTTGGACACAATCTATTTATACTTTTATTAACCACTGACGAACAAGTTCCAATCCATGGTTTGAATGAACTTAGTCCAAACATTCATTTGACGGAGGCTCGGGATTATTTAATGAAACATTTGTCAATGGAATTGAGGCGAAAGTTAATTCAAAATAGCATCGAATCAACTATACTTAGTTTATTTACAAAATACATTGGATCGTGTAGAGAAGAGAGATTACAGTGTATCAAAGGAATATTACCACCTGTATTTATTATCGATATTGATAAATCTAGTCTAAAAGATGTGTTCTCTGAAATGTTTGGTATTCCTCTTATTTCTTATTTCAAAGAAAAGCATTTTATTCTTCCCAGACTGCACACCTCTCTTCTGAAGTCTCTCTACGCATCAGTACAACCGAACTTATTTATATTTAACCTACACTGCTATTTAACATTCCTACAATTCACTGCTATGAATGCTTGTTTTAACAAGAAAATATTCATTTTCTTACTCAGCGACGCTGTGTACGTTCTGCTAGAACTTCTTACAAAGGAGGGCCGAATTAACACAGATATCCATCGGCTAAAGAATAAATTCTCTGACACACTCACAAATGAAGATACCTGTACTCTCCTGCAGACTATAATTGGGATATACAAACTTGGCATACAGTGTGTTCCTGACCTAGTTAGGTATAGCGTATCAATTCTAAACGACGTACTTTGTAGCCATGCTCAGTCACCGATTCCACGAATATCAAATCTAGCTTTAAGTTATCTGAGAGAATTCGTTGTGAATTCTTTATTCGATTCTTTTCATGCTAAATATGTTGCTCTCCTTATTTTCATTCCACCAGTCCCTGTATTAGAAGGGGTAACTAATTTATTGAATGTTAACTTGAAGAGTATTCAACGTATCGAGATCCTACAAGAACTTGCTGTAAATACATGGTACACGCATATGTCTTGTGTTACATATTTAAATCAAGTTAAGTTGTATCTCAAATTATGCCAGGATATAATGGCGGATGTTGACACCTGCAAATTAAACTCTTTATTGAATAAACTTGTACAGAAAATACAGTTAGTAAGCACTTCCTCTTCGACGCCTAAAAAATTATCCGAATTGGTTTATGAAATTTTCTCACTTCTAACTCCACACTACAGTCAACATAAATTGTCTATTGGCTATAGAATATCGCCTGTCTACATCAAGCCATTTAACCTGGATGCTAATTTATACCATTTTCCTATTCTCTTGTCGCGATTATCACAGCTCATACAATCCACTGACATTCAGCTAAAAGAATCTGCTTATAACACATTTTATTCTATTTCCGATGCTCGATCTCTGTTAACCATTGTATCTTCATTGAAACAATCAAACGAATCATCTAATATACCGATTATATTTACATCTTATCTTCTTAAGGCAAAAAAAGTACCAAAACATACCAGTCCAAAGTTGTCGAACTTGCCGATACCTTTGAAAATCCCTTCTGAGAATTCACTCGATCTAACTATAATTTGGCTGAGGGAGCTCTGTCTCTTTATTATCAGCAATTATATAAAGGATCCTATTTTGCTCTCCACTAAAATATTCATTGAAATCAGTGAAATTTGTACGCGGGATTTTTTGAAAATGTACATTTACAATGTTATTTTAGAAGGCGAAGTTGGGATAATATCGAATATTTCTCAGCATTTTAATGACGGATTGAAGCAAGCTTTTGACTCTCTTCTTACTGATTCAACTGAAACTCAAGTAAATGAACATTCAATCAGGATTATTATGGAAATTGTTCATTTCCTACGCAGGAGGGTTTTATTTGTGAAGGAAAAACGATCTTTCCGAGACAACTTTTTGCTAGACATTAACTATCTGTATTTAGCTTGCAGCGCATTTTTCTGTAGAGACTACCATTCAACTTTGCTGTACCTTCATATTTATACTGATCCTCTATATAGCAAATTCTCCCACCAACATTCAGTTCCAAACGACCAAGTGATTCCTAAACTTTTGATTAATTCTTACGGGAAATTAGGTGAGATTGGGTGCGTAAATTCCGTTGCGTGTGACTCATTATATTTAGAGTTCCAGAAGGCAAAATCCATTGGGAACTGGCCCGAGGTTATACAGATGTGTAGCACGTTTCCTTTTAACCAAGTTGGTGGTAGTCAGGACCTAAGTGAGGCCATATTCCAAATGGGTTGGTATTCTATGTTGTTGCAACAATCCAATACTATTTCTGATATTCGGTTTGAATCCGCCTGGAGACTTGGTTTATGGGATGATAAGCTGCCAGATGTAGATTCCGATTCTTGTAAAGAGCAATTCTCCCAACAGATTATATATGAAGGAATTCAGGCTTTTAAAGAGAGAGATATTTCCTACGCGAGTACTTGTGTTAAGAGCTGTCATACTTCCACATTGGAAGAGCTCTTGAGTTCTACTGAGGGTTCTATAATTGATATTTATAATCTTCTATCTAATATTTCTATCTCACAAACTCTCATTCAGTTCTCATCCTTCGCAGAATTAGTTCTAACAAATAAAATACAATCGAGTGAGTTTCAGTCTCAAACACAAATGCTTCCTACAAAGGAAAGTTTGAAAGATATTTTGAGTATAAGAGTGTCTCTACTGTTGAGATTAGTTACATTCCTTGAAACTGATCGTTTTACTGATCCGGATACTTTTGTACGTTTGTTCGAATTGATTCTGAATGACGTCACTACAGCTGCTAAATTAGCGAGAAAATCAAACCACTGTTCCGATGCGAATAATCTGCTGCATACACTTGAATTGAAACTCCAGACATTGGATATATTGCCAGAGGAATTCAGAAGAAAGCTTTTAATCCAAATTAATTTGGAGTTCGCCAAAGTTAAATACTTACAGAAAGATTTTCAAACTAGTTTTTCACTCCTGGAATCAATCAAGGATAATTGCAATGAATTTCCTGAGCTACACTGCTACCTACTTACTCTATACGGTAACTACCTTGGTGAGAAGCAAAGAGAGACATCTAGCAACGTTATTTCTCAGTTCTTAGAAAGATCTGTCAATGCATTGAGAGAATTGGGTGATGATGTATCGTCAACAAGTCAAGTAAAGCTATTGGAAAAAGCTCACAACTCCTTAGCCCAATACACAGACAACCAATACAATATGATAGTAGAATACTTAATCTCTCCAGAATACAAGTTGAAGGTTGAGCTCGCTCACGCACTGACTCATATGAGTAGTTTAAGCTTAGATAACTCAACTGCAATAACCATGGACACACAAAGGAATGCGAAAAAACATGCAGAAGAGTATCATAAACAATCGATAGAATTTGAAAAAGATAAAATGGAGTTTTTAAAAACATCCCTCAAAAGTTATTGTTTCTGTCTAAAGCTCAGCAACACAAACGACATGTCTATATCGCGAGTTATTTCGCTCTGGTTCGATAATTCTGATAATCATGACATCAGTACGATGTTAGCCGGTCACTTGAGTTCAATTAGTTCTCATAAATTCATCCCTTGGGTGTACCAAATAATTCCTAGATTATGTTTCATTCCGAGTGAAGTTAATAATCCTTTTTCAGAAACTCTAAGAAATCTCGTATTCAGAATGACAACTGAACACCCTTACCATTGCTTACCCTTATTATTCGCGATTTTCCATTCTCCCCTAGATGCTTATTTCGCCCCGACACATACCTACGCTTCTATTCATCTCTCCAGGCAGTTTCAAAACGAAGACACAAATGCTCAATGTAAGAATATTCTAGAAGCAACTCGTAGTGTTCTTAAAGATAATATAGTCGATAGGATGGAGACTATTTATATCGATCTAATAGACCTTGCGCACCATTTTAATAACGATACATGCACCATGTCGCTACCCAAAAAGTGTACTCTCATAAAAGAATCCAACATACGAGATCTCCCTATCTTCTCAATCGATGTACCCATAAGCCCTAACGCAGATTACACTAATGTTGTTAGGATAGTTAAATTCGAACCTACCTGCACTTTTCCAGGCGGCATTACAAAACCTAAGCTTTTGACCTGTTTGGGGTCAGACGGAAACCGCTATAAGATGCTCCTTAAGGGCAGAGAGGATCTGAGAAAAGACGCAGTTATTCAGCAGGGGTTTGGTCTCATTAATCAGTTGTTAGCGCAGGATGCTTGGTTTGTTGAGAAAGGTGTCAGGATTCGCACTTACAAAATCGTTCCTTTATCCCAGTCCTCTGGTTTGATCAACTTTTGTGAAGGAACAATGTCATTGGCTGAATATCTTATTCATCGTAAGAACGGCGCACATCACCGTTATTACCCAAATGAACCAGCTTCTGAAAATTTCGAGTATGAAATGAAATGGGCTCGCATTGAATCTCCGCAGTCCAGTATTCAAACATACCTGTTAGTCTGCGAACAATTCCATCCGGTATTCAGATTCTTTTTCCTTGAAATGTTTAACGACGCAAGCACCTGGTTTCAACGTAGAATGCAGTACACTCGGAGTGTGGCAGTCGCATCAATGGCTGGGTACATATTCGGTATTGGGGACCGGCATCCCGAGAATATCCGTATTGACACCTCCTCGGCTGAGATTGTGCATATTGACTTTGGAGAGCTTTTTGACTCGGGTAAGCACCTGAAAGTCCCAGAGGTGGTGCCATTTCGCTTAACTAGGGACATGGTTGACCCAATGGGCGATTTAGGCAAAGAAGGAGTATTTAGACCTTGCTGTGAGGAAACGCTACGGATTATCCGTCAATCTAAAGAAAATATAAAAACGATTCTAAAAGTTTTGTTACACACACCTCTGCATAAATGGAAGATTCTACATAATTGTGTTAAGTCCTCATTGAATAAGCAACTTGTACAGGATAACGATAACATGTCTCCCATTGGCAATAGAGCGAACCTATCTATCCACGGGGAAGATACGAACGAGCTAGCTCTTAGGGTGTTGTTACGAATCAATGAGAAGATTGATGGCATTGAAGGGAGGACTCCACTCAGTATTGCAGGACAGGTTAACCGGCTAATCGCAGAGGCAACTGATATAGTAAATCTAGGTGCAATGTATTATGGATGGAAGCCTTGGTTATAATAATGTTTAATGAAATATATCTTAAGTTAGATACGTATGTAAGTTTTGAAATAATTATTAACTAATTATCCTGTGGATAAAATAGATTTAGAAAAAGGTAGGAAGTGAAAAACAATTATTCATAGTTAATTTAATACATGATATGTGTGCAATTAATTATTATTGTATCTGATGTCTGAAAAGACGTAAGATGATATGTAGCATTTCCCGTTTCTTCTTCCTACTGCTGTTGAGTGCTAACCTTGATGCATTGAAGATATGTCGTGATGCTTTAGGCGTTTTATACCCTCAAAATGATAATTGCTATTATATAATCGGAAGCACTCAAACGTATCAAATAGCACAGATACAGTGTACGCTAATCTCCAATGGAAATCTCGTGGCTATTCAGTCAGCTGAGGAAGATACTTTCATCAGACAGAATATTTCTGGTTTTCCTCTCTGGATAGGACTTTCTGATCTTGCTACGGAGAATGAGTTTAGATGGGAGGGGTCTGATACCCTCTATACTGGGTCTGAATATAATAATTGGGAGGATAACTGGGAGCAGAGCAATTCTCCGCGAAAAGATTGTGTCTTCTACAATACACTCCAAAAATGGGAAATACAAGACTGTAACTTTCGCTACGCATACCTTTGCAAGTTCGAGAGCTGTGAGTCGACTGATGGGAGTTACTGCATCGGAGAAAAGCCTACCTCTGCTCCAAAACCTTTGGATATTGTCCCAATAGTTGCTATTTTAATCATATTGGTAGTTATAATATTTATAGTTTTATCTGTAATTTTCTTTTTATTCTATTTGTACAAGAAACAGAACGATGTGTGGAAGAGAGTGTGTTCCTGCTTCACATTCAAACAGGTTAGTTTAGTTGGACACTTGTTATAAACTTAGAATTATATATATATTGAACAAAATATTTTTTAGACAAAACAACAGGTCCATGGATTGGAGCAGGAAAATTTTCGTCTCAGAAAGGAGTTGGGCAATTTAAAACACAATAGTATTAACCTTAGTGGATCTCAGTCCATCAACAAGCCTCGTGTCATATCTTCGATACCAGATGGTCAGGGTGGAATGTTGCCTACTATCCACCCCAGAGCAACAGCTTCTATCCCTGTCCCCCTTCCTGTCGACCCCTCGAAGCCAGGACCGCCCCCTCTCGCCCAGAACACCTCGCTGCTCCAGAGCTCAATGAACTACTCCATCCGGTCCAACATTCTGCCCACCCCCCTGCCTCAGCCCAATATGAGCTCGTCCATCACCAGCGACCAGATAGCTGGAATCCTCTGGTCACAGAAAACAGATTTCCAAGTTCCGAAAAAGCCGCCAATGAATGCATCTCAGCCAGATGCCCCGTCTCGCAGCATCTTCCAGAGCCCTTACCCCACGAGCTCAACTCCGTTTTCATTCCCGAACACCAGCAACCCAATCGCTTCCCCATTCCCAGAATTTAAATTGGTTGGCTCACAAACGGAAGCGTTACAGAAGAACGGTACACAAGGGAGTATTGGGAAACCAGACACCCCAATAGAGACGGAACAAGTGAATGGCGACGAGAAACATTGAACTGATACCTCTTATTAGAAATAATAATTTATGTTTTTTTCTATATCTAATTTTTATGTGTATTCATATATTTATACTTTCTTTTTTGATCACTTTATGTCAAGTAATTTCCTTGATTTCTAAATCCTTTAACATTTAGTTGTTTCGGGCATACATACTTGCCAACCCTCAATGGATCCCAGCATTATCCAGGGATTTATAACTTTTATATTGGCTTACCCAGAGTTATTTTAATAAATATGCTATATGTGTACAAATATTGTTATTCTTCAAGAGGATCATCATCAACTTATTTACTCTGCATTCCTGGACACTAATTGGAAGTAAGGTTGAAATCTAGCAGGTAGTAGTCATTTCCTTTGGTGTCAGTTATCTTTTGGAGTTTATGAATACCAGTTTGCTGCTCGTATAGTTGTAGTGAGATCTGTTTTAAATCCTGATTTTGGTTGGAGAGATGTGCTGGTACTACAGTGTCTTTGCTTTGGAAATTTTCTTGTGTCTCTATTGATGAGGAATTGTCAAAATCTTGTATTCGTTCCTCAGAACTTCGCATTTTTCCACTTTTCAGTTTAGACTTGTTATTTGGATAATTCTTAATTTGAATTTTATTCTTATTACACTTTCCTCTCTTTTCGAAGTTGATATCCATTCCCATCAGCTCATAGTAATGGTTAGAATCCTCTGTATTCTCATGCTCAAATTTTTCTTTCCCCCTTAAAGTGTTAGGCTTGGTTTGTATTGTTCTATTTTTCGCTACCAAATCGTAGGTATTTGTAGTTTGTGTGGACGTCAATTGTTTGGCATTTTTCTTCGATTTAATGAGTTTGAAAATATTTATACAATTCATAATACAACTACAAACTAGATTCTAGAACTAGTTTGAGAGATTATTAGTTCTAGACTAACTTTATAATTATATACTTATTCCTATGTTCTTCTCCCATGAAGTATGCTGTCTGCAGTTACTATTATAATGCTAATTAATGTAGTAACAATGTCTCTTAGTGTGTTCTGTTTGGGTTTTAAATCATTAGTGCTTCGGACAATAAACATTTTGAGTAGTAATACTAAGGTTTTGAATACGTATCCTAATTTTGTTTTTCAATTACTATAGACTTTCGTAAGGAGTAAGGGGTACAAAGTTTAATTCCCCTAGCCTATACAAATGCATGCGTGTCTCTGCTTAATACGAATTTTCAGATAATAAGAACAATGTGTTCGTATAATCGTTTTAACGAGAGTTTATGTTACATAAATTGCCTGACTTTCTTGAAAGGGACTGCATAGTTACATAGTCTAGCTGGTACCTGACAAAAATTTTTGTAGCCATAATACTGTATGTACAAAGCTACTGTTCTCATATTGCGTAAGCTCTCTAATCAAGAATCATGGTGACACAGTCCATAGATTACTTGTTGATTCGGATCCAAAGAGCATAAAATGGGAAACTTTATTGAAATTTTAATCATTTAATATTTGCTATGTTACTCCGTAATAATTATCCATCTTCTAAAGACAATATTAATGAAGTTAATAAGGAATTGCATGGGAAAAATGAACGCTTTTCTAACTCGGATAACGAGTATCAAGTGATGCATAGTCCGTATGCCAATCAAGAAGAAGCATTTCTTTGTTTGAACCGAGTTATAACGAAAAATTTCTCAAATCCTCCTCAAAGACAATTTAAACGAATAAATCTAGTTCCCCTACCTACACAGGGTGTCAACCATCACGCTACAAATAACCAAGTTATTTCGAACAAGAAAGCTCTTTCAGAAGATCAAAATAAATTAGAAGTGTTTAATAATGATCTGGATTGCCAACTTTCAGTAACAGAATTGTCAAAATCTCAAGAAACCCAAAAGAATAACGAGTTGAGCGGAGATGGAATGTTTGTAAAGCAAAAGGATTTCAAAGGAGACTACTACTATTTTTGTGATGATAATCAGATGAATCAACATGCAAAAGTGTACAAAGATTCGCACAGTAAATCAGTAAATATTATGAAACAGATTAACTCTCCGTTAAAATTCAAGAGGTCATTATCTTGTAACGAAACTTCATCTAATTCGGTACAACGTATCGTACCTCGCAGACTAGCACCTGCACCCCCTTCACACATTAATGTAAGGAATCCAATTAACAATTCTGGCCCAAAAACAATGGAAAAGAACGGAAAGAAACCTAAATTAGTTCCCAATAATAACATTTTCGAGGACCTCGGCAAAGACAGCAAATTTTCTAACCACGCAGCTCAGCTGAGAGCACAATATGAATATTTGTCTTAATATTTATTTAATTAATTGCTCCCTAAAATCTAATATGTATTACTATTTATTATTTTATTTTGACAGAGATATTGTAGCATTTCCAAAGAGCAGTGATTTTATATACAATTATAGGACCGCAAATCAAATTATACAACAAATTAGCAAGAGCTAGCGCAGCGTTTGTCCAAGTTTGCCTTCATTTGTGTTAAATATTAAATTACAAAATAATACTGTATTTTTCTTACCGTTCTTCCGCCCGCTATGCTTAATTAATATTTTATAAAGTGGTCAGGTCATGGGTTGACAGGCCTACTAGTGACGTAAGAGTAGTCCGGCTATTGGCCTGACCGGCACTGTATAATAAATAAATAAATAAATTGAGTTTGTTCAGTATAGGATGGCTGCCATTGGTGACGACTTCAACAAGATAAAGCTGTACATAGAGTCCGACCTGGGCACCCAGCCGCTGCTCCTGAGCTGGGACACGGCCCTCCCGCTGCGCGCGCTGACGGCAGAGGTCTGTTCCCAATGGGGCATCAAGGCGCCGGACTCGTATGCACTCAAATACACCTCTTCTGAACAGAAATATTTCCTGACAGAGGAGAATAGAAAGGAGCTTAAATCCGGACAGCTGCTGCACCTCTCTGAGTCCCCTAAGAAGGTTGCTGAAGAAATAAAACAGTTCTTGAGTAAGGACAGAGGCGAAAACTACGACAAATCCGTTTTGCTTTTGCAAGAGATTTCGAAAGATCCTCTCTTCGTGACTGCGTTTCTAGCGATAGACGGGATACATTTCCTAATGGAAGCCATCCAGAAGGAAATAATTAACTTCTTTGACGATCAACCGACAAAAGTAAGTTTATAACATTAACAATCTACAGTAGAACCTCGTTATTACGATACAAATGAATTCAATACAAATTTCAATACAAATGACACCGGTTAATACGAATTATGGATAAAGTGAACGCATTTTCATGGTCCCCTGGTGTTCGTACTAACGAAGTTCCACTGTACTTTGTTTATACAAGTACTAGAAGACTCTCGTTAACACGAACACCAGGGGACCGTATAAATTATCACTTGCATGTGTTTGTATAGGCTAGGGAATTAACTTTGTAATCCTTAACCGATATTTCGCCTTATTCGTTTCGTACTAACGAGGTTCCACTGTACTAGGTATGCAAACAAGATATTTATATCATTTAATCAGTACAAGCGCATTCAGGAGATTCCTCTCATGTCGCTATACTTTTGACTGGCTTTTCCCTTTGTATTAGAATCCATAAATCTATTGAGTTTGTTAGTTATCGGCATACTCCCTAGCTTGTACATATTATATACCAAAATATATTTATTCTCACATCCCTTAGATTATTAATGGTTTGCTGGAGTTCTTCCAAGACATAATGGAGCAGTCAATGGTGTCATGGACCATAATACAGCCGGAGTACATCATCAATCTCTGCGAATTTCTGAACAAACAGAAAGAGCCACACCTGCAATCTAAGATCCTGACTCTCCTCGAGAGCGCTCTCTTTAACAGCGAGAATCTCTATCTGCCTATTTCCCAGTGTCTATCACCGGAAACCATGCTCGCCCTCACAGCTGACAAGATGCAAACTGTTCAATTAGCCGCACTCTCATTCATCAATACCATGCTCGCGAAAGGTAACACACTCGAATACCTGAAAATGTTGAAGAAGCATAGAGTGCTACAGGGCATCGGTAGTCACGTTATAAACCGACACCATCAAGTTAAGCCCGAGATAGCACACCAGCTATACGTATGTCAGAACCTGTCAATGAGCGTGTTGGAGAAGCGAGCGACCTCAAGATTCATCGACAACTACGAAGCCTCTTACAAGTTCCTTGTCTACCTAGTCAACTCACTGCATCTCCAGACGCCTGATGTGTCTAATAAGAACATAGAGGACGAGTTCATAAAGCTGGGGTTCCTGAACGAGGATCCGACTGAGGACTTTAACGAGGTGCCCCCGGGTCTGCTCGCGCTTGATTGCATGGTGTATTTCGCGCAGAGCCAACCGGAGAATTTCACCAGACAGGTTTTGAGGAAGCTGGAATTCCAATGTCCGTTCGGACAGACTTCTATCTTCCTGACAAAGATGATGTATAGTCTGTTGAAAGTCGGCGAGCCCGTCTCTGATATATCCACGGATTATTTCCCAATGTTCTTTTCGAATGAGAACTATTTCGAGGAGTTCTTCTGTATCAACATACAGCTGCTGTTCAAAACGTGGAGGGAGATGAGAGCAACTCCCATTGATTTCGAGAAAGTTATGAGTGTCGTACAAAAGCAGATCGATTTGGTGATGCGAGACGCTGAGGTTTCGTCGCTCGATTCGTATCGACGGAAAATAATGCAGCTTAACTACTCACAGATTCTGAAGCAGCTGGATATCGAGAAGGAGCACCAGGATGCGAATATCTTCAAAGCGAAGCCTGTGATCGAGCTGAGAGACAGACTGCAGCCGGAGATAGTGGATCTAATTAAGACACAGCGGCTGAATCAAATGGTGAAGGGGGAGACCTTCTTGGATCCCAGGAAGGGAAGGAAGAATGTGTTCTGCAGACTGACTCAGAACCATAAGCACTTGCACTACGGAGAAGTAGAGGGGAATAAGAACCCAAGCATCGAAGCGCTAGAGAAGAAAATCCAAGTTAACCAAATGAAAGAACTGTTGCTTGGCAAAGATATTGTTATTAAAAACAAAATTAAAACTGAGAGTCACGCGTTCGGCATTGTATTTAGCGGTGGAGAGGATAAGCGCCTGGAACTACTGGCAACCGATGAACGTACGTTCTTCGTGTGGATCGATGGAATCCGTATTCTCCTAGGCCAGCAGCCTGATTCTGAGCTGGCTGCAACTGATATGGAGACGCTGCTAAACATGGACATGAAGATACACCTGTTAGCTATCGAGAATATTCCGATACCAGACTACCCACCCGTTATACCGCCCAACCCGCCTAATCTCGATTTCTGCAACAATGATTCGTAAAGCACACCTCATTCTGTTCTGTGGCTATTAGAAGAAACTTTTTATTTGAATATCAATGTGACTTTTTGGCTGTAATTCTATTTATTGTTGCATATTAGTTATCTTTATCTTCCGAGTTTCTAGTCGGTGTGTATGTTATGCAGAATTATAGTATATTTTTATTTTATTGGAATCGTGCAATTATATATACGCATATGTTTGAATTCCTAAACAATATTTTGAGTAATTCGTGATTATAAATGCAGAAAAATCTAAACTTTCTATTGTGTAATAGACTGGTATAATTATATAAGTTCAACTTACATCTACTATCTGTTATGAAGACTCGGAAATCAACAGCATCAGAAACGTCTGCGAGCACTCCTAAAGAGAACCCCAAATGCTTGTTCTGTAAGGAGCTGGATGACACGGACGGACAGCTGGGCACGCTGATATCCTCCCGCACCTCTTCCCTCTCCGCTCACGAGTACTGCCTCACCTTCTCAGCCGGGCTGTTCAGCCAGGGCGAGGAAGAGACGGGAATGAATGGGTTCCTGGAGTCGGGGATTCTCGAGGAGCTCAAGAGGGGCACCAGACTGATCTGTAAGTGCTGCGGCAAGAAGGGCGCCACGCTGGGCTGCGAGGATAAGAGATGCAAGAACGCATACCATCTCCCATGCGCTATTCGCTCCAACTGCCTACTGCAGTATTTCGGCGCGTTCCACGTGTACTGCCAGATCCATCACATCAAGCAGGTTATGCACGACAGGAAGTCTGTCAGCATTCACGAGGAGGGGATCAGATCTCTGACGTCACAGGAAGAGGACTATCTCCTGCAGTCTCTGCATCCCATCCCATTAGACCTATTCAAGCCGCCCTCCCCGTACGCGGCTCTCATACCGCCCCCTCCCGTGTGTCCCCCTGCCCCTGTCCCTGAGGCTGAGGGGGCGGTTTGTTGCTGCACACTGCACCGCGTGAAGGGCCGTCCTCTGGACCTCTCCGCGGAGTCTCTGCGCTACTACTTCTCGGAGCCCGACCCCACCCAGGAGGGGGCCATCAGCTGCGGCATCTGTCTCTGTGACGTAGACAACAAGCCGTCCTTCCACAACCTGGTTACGCCCTGCTGTCTCAACTATTTCCACCGACCCTGTCTGCAGAGAATGGCGCTCTCGGCTGGGAAGCACCACTTCAAGTGCCCCATGTGTGGGAACGTCGGGAGCTTCCAGAACGAAATGCAGATGTTCGGCATTAACCTCCCGGACAGGGACGCGCTGTGGGAAGAGGGAGATGCGTACCACGACCTGCACAGCATATTCGAGGAGTGCTGCGCCCTAGAGTGCATATGTCCTAATGGGAGGCAGTTTGCTTTGGACGACAGCATGTTGGAAAAGGACGACCCCTCATGGGCTATTCTCATTTGCAGCTCTTGCGGTCAGTTCGGCCTGCACTTCAAGTGTTGTAAAAATGAGTTCCCCAATCTCCCGTGCGACCTCGAGTCAGAAATATGGAATTGTCCCACTTGTAGGGTAGCCTTGGACCAAATTGAAGAATCAAATTCGTATTCGAGCTTAAGGTTAAAAATGAAAGAATGTTCTATTCCCCTTGTGAAAATTAAATGATTTCGCTAGAACTGAGATTTGTTGAGATTACTTATCATCACTTGCTTTTACTCTTAGTATACTGACCTTATTAAGTTGCTTAATTGTGTTTATTCTATTGATTTATGTTATTTTTGTAGATAAATGGCAGCCAAACGTTCTTACAAGGATGAGTGCAGTTTTATTGAGAAAGAGAGCCACTGCACTTTCAAAATAAAGAAGGACTTCGTGCCGAACATGGCGGTAGAAGGCCGCTTCTATGTGAGCGACCGACTGAAGAAACTCATGTTCGACGAGCTCAGTCACCACTCGCGTAGCCAGGGTGTGGGAGGGTTTCTCCCAGCTGTTAAGCAGATCGCGAATGTGGCCTCACTCCCCGGGATTGTACACAAGTCCATTGGCCTGCCGGATGTGCATTCTGGGTACGGTTTCGCGATTGGTAACATGGCTGCTTTCGATATGGACGACCCTAACGCAGTGGTATCTCCGGGCGGAGTTGGGTTTGATATTAACTGCGGTGTCCGTCTGTTGAGAACTAACCTATGGCTGGATGACGTAGAGCCCGTTAAAGAGGAGCTGGCACAAATGTTATTCGACCACATCCCCGTGGGGGTGGGGTCCCGAGGCGTGATCCCGATGGGCGCCAGGGACCTGGAGGAGGCGCTGGAGCTCGGGATGGACTGGACGCTCCGGGAGGGTTTCAGCTGGGCAGAGGACAAGGAGCACTGCGAGGAGTACGGACGCTTGCTGCAAGCCGATCCCTCTTGCGTGTCTGCTCGCTCCAAGAAGCGAGGGCTGCCTCAGCTGGGGACGCTAGGCGCCGGCAACCACTACGCAGAGATTCAAATCGTGGAGGAGATATTCGATAAGAAGGCGGCCTGGACCATGGGCATCGAGGACGTGCAGCAGGTGTGCGTTATGATCCACTCGGGCAGCCGGGGCCTGGGACACCAGGTGGCGACAGAGGCGCTGACTGACGTGGAGAAAGCGATGAAGCGAGACAAGATTCTAATTAACGACAGACAACTCGCCTGCGCTAGGATAACTTCCAAAGAAGGACAGAATTATCTGAAGGGAATGGCTGCTGCTGCGAACTACGCGTGGGTTAACAGGTCTTCTATGACATTCCTAGCGCGCCAAGCCTTCGCCAAGATGTTTCACGCAGCTCCCGATGACCTGGACATGCAGGTTATTTACGACGTGTCTCACAACATCGCGAAGGAAGAGTACCACGTCATCAATGGGAAAGAGAAGAGATTGCTTATTCACAGAAAGGGATCCACTCGGGCCTTCCCGCCCCTACACCCGCTTATACCCGTGGACTACATGTTCATAGGACAGCCGGTTATAATCGGCGGTACAATGGGCACCTGTAGCTACGTGCTCACTGGCACCAGCAGAGGGATGGACCAGACGTTTGCTACAACTTGTCACGGGGCGGGGCGCGCGCTCTCTCGAGCCAAATCTCGTCGGAACCTCCAATACACTGATGTGCTGGAACAAATGGAGTCTATGGGGATTGCGATCCGCGTGGCTTCTCCTAAGCTGGTGATGGAAGAGGCCGCCGAGTCGTACAAAGATGTCACTGAGGTTGTGAACACCTGCCACGAGGTGGGGATTTCTAAAAAGGCATTCAAACTGAGGCCAATCGCAGTGATTAAAGGTTAATATGTTGCTTATAATGGATGGAGTATGGTCAAACACTATTAGCTCTTAACAGAATTTTCGGTAATTTTCTTTCTATTTACCTGGGCAGATTTAGATTTCTATTTTCAAATTTCTAGATTCTAGTTTATAATGCTTTAGTTGTTTACTCGCATTTATTTTAAATTTATATTATATTCTGCTAGCATTTGCGAGTATGAGTTACTTTTACAAGACTGTACTATTCAATAATTTGGTTGTTATCCTTATGTGTGTATGCGTGTTCTCTCTTCTCTGGCTAATCATTGCATACAACCTCACTGAACCCTTTGCATTCACAAATGAATCCACACTCGATTATCTCCAAGATTATAACCTTGATTTCCTAACCCCTTGTTCCGAACTATCCATTACGTCATCAGCTTTATCTCAGCACGTTTGTCAGTTGGAAGCCAGGCGACTAGCGGCAGTGCACAGTCGCACTGTGTTGGTGCGAGACACCTCCCGCATTCGCTACTACGCACAGAGAGACCTGCAGGGGTGGCAGATGTTCTACGAGAGTCTGGGCTACCGCGTGGTGGAGCCGCCCTTCGCCCTCACGCCCCCGAACAGGGGCTCGTACGATGTGCTCCTCTGCATGGGGCTGGTCCTACAGGACCAATCCTGCATGTATCCTGAGGACTACCCTAAGCTGGGCCCCGGGCAGCGGGTGAGTCAGTTCTACGGCATGAGACAGGTGCTGTGGAGAAAGGACACATTCTGTCGGACAATGAAGAGCGTATTCTCTCGATCTCCGAAAAGTGTTTCCAGCGACTTTCTATTCGACTGTTGGGTTCTGCCAAACGACTTGGAGTCTCTACGTACAGTTATGCACGGAAATCCGGATGGGCTATGGATTGCAAAACCTAGATCAAGGGGGGAGGGTAAGGGGATCATGATTGTCCGTAATTTGGGTGACCTGTACGATTACAATTTGTTAGGCAGTGTTGTACAACCATATCTAGACAGGGTTATGCTAATAGAGGGGAGGAAGTTCGATTTGAGGACTTATGTGTTGGTTACGTCACTGAACCCATTACGCGCTTACTTCTATAAAGAAGGGCTAGTGAGGCTCGCTTCTGAACTGTACAACAGAACTGGTAATGCTAGAACTCAGTTCTTGACTAATACATCTGTCGGTAAACTGGTCGCTAACATTAATGATATTGTGTGGATGTACAGGGACCTGAAAAAGTATCTGAAGAAGCTAAATTTAGATGGAGAGTTGTTGTTCGAGAGAGTCGAAGAGGTGATTGTTAAAACTCTCCTGGCGGGAGAAGTAGGGTTCCATAAACTGTACCAAGAAACTTTCCCTGGATACATGTGCGAGAATTGCTATCAGCTGTTGGGAGTTGATGTGATTATCGACGAGGATCTCAATCCTAAGGTTATTGAGGTTAACGGGATTCCTTCAATGCAGTTGTCACATGATCTCGGAGTGGAGCCTGACCCAACCAAGCCGTACACAGCCACTAAATTCGGATTGTTGAAGGACACTCTTAATATTCTCTTCCAGGCTAACACACGGCCTTATAAATTCGAATTCCTACTAGATAAATTGGGTATTGGAGTCGTACCTACTTTGTGTGGGAATCAGCATAAGTTTTGTATTACCAAGCGAGAGCTGTCATTTCTGGTTGAAAGCCAGAGAGAGTTCGCTTCCAAAGGTTCGTACAAGAGAATATACCCAACACTGAGGGGAGATATCTACACTCCGCTTGTAAAACACACTCACAGATGTATCATGAAAACAGCTGACGATAAAAACCAGCTCACTACTTACAAACTGCACCGTCTCTTGACCCTTATAGAAACTTACAACCTATATGATCACTGAGAATTCTATTTCAATCTTTTCATTATTTTGAGTTTTTTTTATATCTTTGTTATTATGCTTCTGCAATATTATTTACATTTATAATATATTATTAACTCGTACATACCTGAGTCATATTGGTCTGTTATAGACATGTCTGTTATGGACATGTCTGTTATAGACATGTCTGTTATGGACATGTCTGTTATAGACATGTCTGTTATGGACATGTCTGTTATAGGCATGTCTGTTATGGACATGTCTGTTATAGGCATGTCTGTTATGGACATGTCTGTTATGGACATGTCTGTTATAGACATGTCTGTTATGGACATGTCTGTTATAGACATGTCTGTTATGGACATGTCTGTTATAGACATGTCTGTTATAGACATGTCTGTTATGGACAAGTCTGTTATAGACATGTCTGTTATAGACATGTCTGTTATGGACATGTCTGTTATAGACATGTCTGTTATGGACATGTCTGTTATGGACATGTCTGTTATGGACATGTCTGTTATGGACATGTCACTAGTTCGGGAGTTGATATTCTACTCGTAAAAACCAAATGCTGCCTTTATTCATACCTAATGCAAAGGTTATCTCATCGCTGTTATGTTTTGACTCTACACATAGTTTTCTATTCCTAATCATTACTTGTGTGACGTTATTCTTGTACTCTGTCCTAGAAACTAATAATACGAACTTCTCAAATCATTTTCATTTATTTGGCTCTATTAATAGACAATTCATTACCAGGTTCCTGATAATTAAGTTGAACACTTACCGTATTTATACTATCAACTAATTGTTCGATCATAAATAATAGTTTATATTTGTTTATTATTCTTTCAGCTTGAGATCTCCAGATGCTTCTGCCAACAAAGTTATTTTCTATTTTGTTATTTGCTTGCTATCAGCTGTTTGTCAGTTGTCAACTCGACCTAGACACGAATTCCATTGGCACTAGCACATCACTAACCTACCTCTTTATAAACTCGGACTCTTCGGTCCAGCTGCTGCCCAATGTCCTCCTCACCTTTTCAGATCTCATTGCTAACTCCATCACAGCCAGAATCTCGACTGAGTCAGGTCTATCAAACGTTCCTTGTTTCACAAATTCAAACGTCCCACCCTGCCAGTCCGGGTTCATAGAATCAGCTGGTCTATCCTCGGAGGCGGCCACTCAGTTCCTAAAGGGCGTATACTACGGGAATCCTAACCCGGTGCATGGCAGAACTGTTGTTGTTACGGTTACCATCTCATACCAAACTCGCGGTTCAGCGCCCATAACAAACGTAGCTTTTGCTAACGTTTTAGAGGAGAGAGACTTCCCTATATTTTCCTTCAGAGACGAGGCCCCGTATGTTCCTGTGTACAACCATGAACAGAGACCGGTCCCATTTCTCGACGGGTCCAAATTCTCGCTCTCCTCCCAGGGCGGCCTGTTCACCTCTCTCCTCGTCTGTGTGTACACGCAAACTGGGCTCGAATCGATCTCTGTAGACACCAGTGTACCCAACACCAACTCTCCCGTTACCTCCATATATCAGGACCGTGTTTGTTCCGAACTCACTTTCAATTCAATCGACAACACAACTCTCTTGCAGACTTTCTCTGCATTCAGTTACTCAGAGAAGTCTGCAGTTCTCTCTAACTACAACGACCGTGTCGTGAGCGTGTCTGTGGATTCGTATACTAACACAGGGGACCCGCTCTACTTCAATATAACCTACCGAGTGCCCGCTACCCCTATCAGCATCCACACAGCTCCTGTGGTGTACTACGAGGATGTGAGTACGCAGACCGTAGCACTGGACATCTCAGGCGTCAGAATGAGTGACGTCATAAACATAACCAGAGAATTGCCTGAAGACGGTAAACTGATCACTTCGCTTTTGTTACAATCCAATTCCAGTCACATTCCAATGGTCAGTCTCTGGAACGATCAGCTGTGTTCGACAAACCGCTACAGTCATCCGGTGCATAAATTCCAATTCTGCTCAGACGAAAACTTCTTCTTCGACTTAGAACTAACCGCAAACTTTGTACAGAAGTTTGGACTGACCAAAGACACAGTAGTTATAGAAGGTCTAAATCTGAATATTTTTAACGCCACTGAAACGGAGAGCTATGGTTTCCTGACATTTATTGGGAGCACCACTCAGACACCGGACGCAAACCACTTCTCTATTTGGTTCAAGAACGCTCCTGGCGAGCTCACGGGGTGTCCCCTTGAGATAATCAATGGTCCCTTTGTGGACTACAAGATTTGTCTGACGGGAAGTGAGTCTCTGATACAATTTGGCTACTCCGGTCTGGCGCCTGAGCACCATGAGGTCACAGTCAGCTACCCGACCGACGGGGCGTTCCGACTGGATGATTGGAATTTCGTGTCGGTCTCTGTGAGGAGAGATTCTATTGATTTCCTCCTGAATGAGGTCGTTTTAGAGCCCAGTGGGTTCTATTGGTTCGATGCAGACGGGAACGACAATTCAACTCAGATCCCAGTGCATCTCTACAGCACTAGCGTATCAGCTATAACTACCATTTATATTCTCGGGAAAAATAGCGGATTCATTGGCGAGATGACAGGTGTCGTTGTGGACCAGTTCTACATATCCGCTGGAGAGGGTCACTGCATGTTCTCATGTGTAGAAGGTTTCTATCTTAACGAGACTATCATTGCGACTCTACAGCAACAGGGGATAGAAGTTGAATTCGTGAGAGAATCGATTGAGCTCACTGGGAATATGAGTCTAGCGGATATTAGCTTCATATTGCAAAACGTATTCTATAATACTCCAACGGATAGCTCTAGAGCATACAGACATATCTCAGTCACCGCATCTGATGACACATTCTCTGCGACAGAACTAACGCGCATATCTTACCAGTGCACTGAGGGAGCCTGTTTCGACAACACATACTGCTACACCACGGATAGCTCAGCTCTGTGTCTATGCAAAGAAGGCTATCTCGACGCTAGCACCAACGGGGATATGTCTGTGTGTAAGCACCCTATGGACTGTAGCTATCTGAATGGGGGCTGTAGTGCTCTGGAACAGTGTATACAGACTTCGGAAGAATCTAGAAACTGTGAGGACGCCTGCGCATCAGTTCCCTGTCTGAATAGCGGCACATGCACTGTTATTACTTTGATGCAGTATAACTGTACTTGTGTTGGAGAGTTCTACGGAGCAGACTGTATGTGCAGGAACAGCTGTTTATCTCAGGACTGCTCGCCAGGAGAATGCATAGACTATTGTAACGGTTCATTCGTATGTACTACCCCTGAGTCTTCCTCTCTACTCCCCACTCCCAGTCCCACCATCCTATCTGCTAGCGCGACTAGCTACGTATCTAGTACAGGGGTTGCAGCTGTGCTATCAACCTACTCTCCGCTCTACACTGCCTCTACCTCCTCACTCTCATCTCAAATCCCGTATTCCTCTCCTGTTGCCGAGACTGCTAGCAGCCTATTTATAGCCTCTCAGTCTGCAACAGCTGTTTCTTCTCTTGTAGACAGTTCCCCCAGCTCAGTGCAGATACCAGCTAGCTCTGCCATCCCATCATCTTCTCTACAGACAGACACTCTCACACAGGCGACAACGCAGCCTATTAGTGCTTCCTCTGTGCCACAGAGCTCTATCCCTGCAATAGCTATGGCTACCTCTTCCGCTCAGCTTGTAGAGTCAAGTTCTATGCTCGCTTCTCAATACAGTCAGGTTGCTTCTTATGTCTCCAGCTCTCAGTTAACCACGACTGACAAAATACCATCTAGTTCTGAAATTGTTGCTGTTACATCACAAGTAATACCATCTAGCTCTGAAATTGCTGTTACATCACAAGTAATACCATCTAGCTCTGAAATTGTTGTTACATCACAAGTAATACCATCTAGCTCTGAAATTGCTGTTACATCACAAGTAATACCATCTAGTTCTGAAATTGCTGTTACATCACAGGTAATACCATCTAGCTCTGAAATTGTTGTTACATCACAGGTAATACCATCTAGCTCTGAAATTGCTGTTACATCACAAGTAATACCATCTAGCTCTGAAATTGCTGTTACATCACAAGTAATACCATCTAGCTCTGAAATTGCTGTTACATCACAAGTAATACCATCTAGTTCTGAAATTGCTGTTACATCACAGGTAATACCATCTAGTTCTGAAATTGTTGCTGTTACATCACAGGTAGTGCAATCTAGTTCTGTTGATGATGGAATGACGTCATCTCAGTTTGTAGTCCCATCATCATCAACTGGTGTTCCTACGTCATCTGAAGCCATTTTACAAAGCTCTACAGTTGGCATTCTTATGTCGTTCTCAGCAATACCACCTAGTTCTGTTGTGTATGTTATAACGTCATCACAAGCAATACCATCTAGCTCTGTTATAGAAGTTATTATGTCATCCTCAGTAATACCATCTAGCTCTTTTGTGGAAGTTATAACATCAACACAAGCAATACCATCTAGCTCTCTTGTGGAGATTAATACGTCATCCTCAGTAATACCATCTAGCTCTTTTGTGGAGGCTCTTACGTCATCACAAGTAATAACATCTAGTTATGTTGAGGAAGTTGTAACATCAACACAAGCAATACCATCTAGCTCTTTTGTGGAGGCTCTTACGTCATCACAAGTAATAACATCTAGTTATGTTGAGGAAGTTGTAACATCAACACAAGCAATACCATCTAGCTCTTTTGTGGAGGCTCTTACGTCATCACAAGTAATAACATCTAGTTATGTTGAGGAAGTTGTAACATCAACACAAGCAATACCATCTAGCTCTTTTGTGGAGGCTCTTACGTCATCACAAGTAATAACATCTAGTTATGTTGAGGAAGTTGTAACATCCTCAGTAATACCATCTAGCTCTGTTATAGAAGTTATTACGTCATCACAAGTAATACCATCTAGCTCTCTTGAGGAACTTATTACGTCATCACAAGTAATACCATCTAGCTCTCTTGAGGAACTTATTACGTCATCACAATCTAGCTCTGTTGCCTCCTCTGTGCCTGCTGTACAGACACCCTCTACCAGTGATGTCACATACTCTACATCTACGTATGTGGGACCTTCTCCCTCTGCAGATCTCACCTCCTCTGTATCCTCAGCCGTACAGTCTAGCGGAGAACAGGCAGCTAGTAGCGCTGCTATTCCTTCTTCTTCCCTCGCAGCAGAGTCCTCTGTTGTTGCCAGCTCTGCTCCTGAGTCGGTGACCACAGTACAGGAGTCAAGTTATGACACCGAAGTTCCTTTGACAACCTCTGTTGTTGTTCCTAGCT
The DNA here is from genome assembly GCA_028753945.1 of Hexactinellida sp. DTS-2022. Lineage (NCBI taxonomy): Eukaryota > Metazoa > Porifera > Hexactinellida > Hexactinellida sp. DTS-2022. Next base: position 597,650 of record JAPNXP010000012.1, on the reverse strand, counting down.
CTACGTCTGTTACACAGGGTACAACGGAGCCAAGTTCCAATGTGGCCATAGGCATAGGTGTGACTATAGGCATATTTATACTAATCCTAGTTATAATCGCGGCAATCGCGCTTGTTTTCGCGCTGTTCTTGTTCAGGATGAACCGCTTCCAGCATATGGACCCTACCAAGGATTTCGACAAACCAGATTCAACCTCTCCAGCGCAGATAACTGCTGTCTACAAAAACGAAGAATCTTTAGTTCTAAACTGAATTGTTCCATTACTTCTCTCCTCTTGTTCTGCTTTTTGATCTTACTTATTAGTTTATTTTAGCTATAAATCCTCTCATTTTTATAAAGACACTTATTTACCAATTTATTTTATAACATTCACTTTATTAAACTTATTTTATTTTGTATTGCTGAAATGTTAGAATAATCTATATGGAGAAAAGTTAGTTTTCGGACATTCAGTTTCCTATTAATCTTGCATTGTGAATAAATATTTTGAGCACTCAGGAATGACTGAATTATATTAGTGTTCGCTTAAATAATAGCAATTGCTCAATTAGCAATGATATTGCATACCTGCCAACTTAGTACGGACAAATCCCTGGACGCATGCCAATAATTCCTGGCCATTGGCTCATCTCCTTCGACACATTTATAAATTTATAGAGGGGAAAGTTTATCCCCCCCTCAGAATTTTTTGGTTGATGCGTTGATGCGTGTCGCGGTTGATGATATACAGGGTTTCATCTATAGCCACCCCTCTACGCTCCTGATATATGGATCATTCATTTACTTGTTACAACGATCTCATTAGAAGTATGTTAATATGGTAGAAAGTCCAGGGAATCCCTTATCCTTGCCGCATGAATAGAATATTTATAAGTAGTTTATTTGCATAAATCAAAATGGTTAACTATGCGATTAATTAATTTCTATACAAAATCAAGAATTCATTATTGTGATGTTAAACATAGTGTTTCCTCTCACTAAAAATCGCTGGACGCTTTGCATGTATTATATACTCTTTTGCAAGTTGCTTTAATCCCTGCAAACATTTAATGTTAAATTTTGTCCTCTGATAGCAAGTAAATTTCGCGGAAATATGCAACTGCTATTAAAAGTGTTGCACCATTTTCATAAATTATAAATTGGATTCCATTGATGGTATTAGGTACGGTAATGTTCAAATTCTTCTTCCTGGTGAATAAGCAGGGCCAGACGCGTCTCGCCCAGTACTACGACAACACCCCCGCAGATGACAGGGTTGTGTTGGAGGCTGAAATAGTTAGGAAGTGTTTGGGGAGAAACGAGGATAAGTGTTCTTTCTTTGAAATGAAAGGATTTATTGTTATTTTCCGGAGATACGCCGCTCTATACTTCATAGCTGGCGTTACAGCAGAGGAAAATGAACTGGCCATATTAGAGTTTATTCACAATCTAGTCGAGACGTTTGACAAGTACTTTGACAGTGTGTGTGAGCTAGACATAATGTTTAACCTGGACAAGGCTTACATGATACTCGACGAGATGATACTGGATGGGGAGATATTCGAAACCAACAGGTCCAGAGTGCTAGCTCCCGTCAAACAGCTGGAGAGAGATATGTTCAGCAAATCTTTTAGCTAAACCTGTCGACTAATGATCTTTGTCAAATAGTTCAAAGTTTGTGTATATAAATACTGATTTCTTATCTTGTAGAGTAGGAATGACAGATTGACTTTATTTCATATTTACTTGAAATAGTACTGAATAATCACCCAACAAGTATTAATTTGAGGCTGGTCGTTTTCGATATTTTCCCTAATGCAACAATACAATCGGTAAATTATCCCCAAATTTTGTGGAATTAAAAAGAACGTCTATTCAAGACAATTTAATCGATTTCTAGTTACTTTATCAGGTCAGTTATTCCAATGTCTGCACAAACAATACTGTTTGGTGGGAGCATCCTAACGATTGAAGAGGGTCAGCCTAAAGTAGAAGCGATAGCGGTTAGAGATAGTGTTATTGCCGCACTTGGATCTCTTAAAGAGGTGTTGGAATTCGCGGGAGAACACACAGAGTTTGTTTATCTCAATGAACACACCCTGCTTCCCGGGTTTATAGAGCCACACCAACACGCCTTGACTCGAGTCAAGGAATCCTCTCAGACCACTAACATCGGAGCATTCTACTGTAAGACAGCAGAAGAAGTGTTGGAAAGGATTCGTGTAGAAGTTAACTCAGTTCTCCCGCTAGTTGGTAATGTGCCTACTCCGTGGTGCGTGTTTACAGGCTGGGACCCCGAGCTAGTGCCGCGTCTGCCAAGGTTAGATGCTGATTTTATTGAGAAGGAATTCTCAGCTGATATACCAATAGTTATTATTGCTCAGAATCTACATTCGTGCTTTGTTAACAGAAAAGTGTTTGATATCACTGATATTGCAGATAATTATAAGGCGAAACCCGATGACTTTCTTATCGACAGTAATGGAAATCTAACTGGAGAGATTAAGAAGTGTACAAATTCATTTTATTTGCTTTCCAAGGCTCCTACTCCTACAAGAGATTGCATCTCTAAAACAATAACTCAGATATATCGCGATTATTCGTCTCGCGGTTACACTACAATAACTGAGTTGGCTTACGAACCTGATGAGCTCACTGATGAGTTGATTCGCGAGGCGGCTTCAAGGAGCGACTGTCCCGTTAGACTCGCTCTCTACCAGAGAGAGGAAGAGGGGAGGTTAATCCGACAGCTCCACCAACTGAGGTCCCCCGACACCGACAAGCTCTGGCTGGCGGGCGTCAAGCTGTGGGCTGACGGCTCTCCTCACTCGGGCACCATGGCCGTAAGGGAACCATTTCTCAAATCGGCACTCACCGAATTCCTATCATTCCCAAAAGCCCCGAATTACGGTAGCTTGGTTTTCCCAACAGAGAGTCTATGCGCTAGAGTCTCCCACTACCACCAGCTGGGCACTCAGATCGCTATACACGCTCAGGGGGAGCGGGCCATTGAGCAGGTCCTGTGCGCGTACCAGCGAGTTATTCCCGAGAGAGACGCGCGTGTGAGACATCGCATCGAGCACCTGGGCCTAGCAACGGAGCCGCAGCTAGCTATGTGCGCCCGGCTTGGCTTGGCTCCCTCTTTCTTCGTGGATCAGCTGCGCTTGTACGGCTCTACTTTCCGCGAGTATTTGCTGGGCGCGGAGCGGACGGACCGCTGGGCGCCGCTCGCCTCGGCCCTCAGACTCGGCTGCACTGTTTCCATACACCAGGACAACCCGGCCTTCCCGGGACCCCCCCTGCCCTTCTGCAACATACGAACAGCTGTTACCCGCGCTGAGGGCGGAAGTGGGACCGTGCACGGGGCGCAGCAGTGCATATCTGTACACGAGGCCATCAGGGCCTACACTATAGGCCCAGCTTGGCAGCTGTTTAGAGAGGATAAGCTGGGGAGTCTGAAGGTTGGGAAGTTAGCTGATTTCGTGATTCTATCCGAGAACCCCTACTCAGTGTCTCCTGGGGACCTGGCTGAGATACGAGTGGTGGAGACGTACATTGGAGGGCTCTGTAACGGGTGGGGTAGGAAGAGGGATGTTAAAGTTCCTATTATCAGAATACTGGAGTCCTCCTAGATCGACCATGCTATATTTCCATTATTTATTCGGCGAAACGAAATATATTTTCTATTCGATATTAAACTAAGATTTCTTACAATGTAATCTCAATTATATATGAATACATGTACATCGAATCCGTTTTTTTCTAACCAATTCTTACCATGGAAAATAGTTAGAAAAAACCGGTTTCGACTGTACTTGCCTTATTACCTCGAATACTAGCCCCCATGAGGGCAAAAATTTACTAATCCCCCAGGCTACTATTCAGGTAATACGGTAGTTACTAGCAGGCTATTAGGATGGAGAACGGATCGGGACAAGAGTCAGGGCCCAGAGAGGAGTCGGAGCTTAACTTCGTGAGTGACCACTCCGACGCTGTCGGCTCCCCTCTCACTCAGACCATGGACGAGACGCTAGAAGACGCGGATATATCCAACCAGAGCATCTCCGACAAAGCACTCGAAATGTCAGAAATCCCAGCCACGCCCAATCTCCACGGCTTCCACTTCGACCCCGAGATGTTCAACCGAGAGGACGAGGGCACTGAGGAGGCCAAGCGAGAGATCAAACAGGTCATGACCTTCCTCGATAGGAAGAACTTGAAGTCTACTTATAACGCGCTTATCAAGGAACTCGATCTCCCATCCTCACATGCGAGCATTAGCTCTATAGATGGGATGAACACAATGGCTAACACGGTGCTATCCACGTTTGAAGCTCAGGCTGATAAGTACTCGAGCAGATACGCGAATCTCTGTCAGTTCATAAACCGATCTCTCGAGGTGCATCGCTTCGAGCTCTCTCGCTGTCTCTATCCGGTGTTCGTACATTTCTACATTTACCTTATCCAGGAGGGCAACAGACAGGCTGCCAAGGCGTTCTTCAAGCAGCACTATCTCTCGCTGGACGATTTCTACAGAGACGACCTGCGTCAGCTGTTCAGCATTTCGCGGGAAGAACACCTCGAGAACAGCGCGTACGCGACTAATTTCATGAAAGAGAAATTCTGTGTCCGCATTTCCTCCCAAACAGAACACCTGCTTATGCACTACCTGCACACAGAGAGCCCTAACCCGATACTAATAACGCTAACGAATAACGTGCTTATCGACACGTACGACGGGCCGCCCCGCTCCACGCAGGACGTGGCCAGACACACGGGGGCTCTCATGGGAGAGACAGGCGTAGCGGTTAACCGCGGGAAGATACTACACGGGGTGCCCACTGACCAGAACTTTCTAGAATTCATTGAGCAAGAAGCGAACGAAGCTGAAAAGAAGAAGAAACATAAACTGCTACATAACCTATCTCCTCACAAGAAGAACAAACAGGTTACTGTCCCCAACTCGCCCTTGCCCACCCGTATCCCCATTCCCCTCCGACATGAGAGAGAAGTCATATCGAAGGAGCCTCTCTTTAAGGCCTGGCTTCAGCAGGCTCGCCTCTCCGCTTCAGACCTGCCTTGCGTGTGTTTCTATTCATTCCTGAACTGCCACGACACCCTCAACTGCATCTCTGTCAACGCAACCGGGTCAATGGTATGCGTGGGGTTCTCAGACTCTAAGATTAGGATCTGGTCGCTCACCCCGCTGAAGCTCTGCGGCCTCAAGGCGCCGGACCTGCTATCCGACCTCCCCTTCACTAACGAGGACTGCACACTCGAGCAGATCATGGACGAGGTGTCCACCAAGGATGTACAGCTCCTGATCGGACACACGGGCCCCGTGTTCTGCACCAGCTTTAGCCCCGACTCGAGTCTGCTGATCTCTGCCAGCGAGGACGGCTCCATCCGTCTCTGGTCTCTGCACACGTTCAGTCAGCTGGTCTGCTACCGCGGTCACGTGTTCCCCGTCTGGTCGGTCGAGTTCTCTCCGCTCGGCTTCTACTTCGCCAGCGCCGCTCACGACCACACGCTCCGTCTCTGGAGCACGGACCAGATCCTCCCGGTGCGCGTCCTGGCCGGCCACTACAGCGACGTGGACGTCTGTCGCTTCCATCCAAACGGGAACTACCTCGCCTCCGGGTCTTCCGATAGGACCGTGCGACTCTGGGACATCCTGGACGGTAAGTGCGTGCGCATATTCACGGGACACAAGGGGACAGTGCACGCGCTCGCGTTCTCGACTGACGGGCGCTGTCTGGCCAGCGGGGGCATGGATAACCACGTGTTAGTGTGGGACCTCCCGACCGGGAGCCTGATGGTGGAACTGAGGGGACACACGGGGTGCGTACACGCACTGGCGTTCTCACGGGACGATAATATCCTGGCGTCGGGAGGGATAGACAACTGCGTGAAGTTATGGGACATTAAGCTAGTGCTGAGTAGCTCTGAGAGCGAAAGAGCGTCTTCCAAGTTTCTAATCAAATCTTTCTATACGAAGACCTCTTCTATCAACATGTTGTCATTCAATTACAGCAATGTCCTTATTGCTGCTGGCGTGTTCTCAAATTAGCAGTCGTGTTATTACATTGTATTGTGAGGGTATACAGAATTATTCTAACAATACAGTAGAACCTCGTTAGTACGAACACCAGGGGACCGTCAAAATGTGTTCGCATTGAAAAGGCTTTGAAGGGAACTGAAATAGTGCATAGTGTTCGCATTTACCGGAATTTACTAACGAGATTCTACTGTAGTTATAGATGTATTGATAGTATGGTGATTTGATAGCTAATGTTTTGTTAGTTTCATGCTCTCTCACCTGCTGCTCTCCCCCCACAACACATGGCTGCCCTATCACCTATCCCTGCGCCTCAAGACAAGCCGGCCGCGCCAGCAGAGACTGGCATCCCAGATTGGAAGATGGGTATCCTGGAGAAGAAGCGGAGAGTGAAGGAAGTGGAGCTGCTGCTGAGAGAGGAGGAGGTACTCAAGCTGAAACAGACGCCTGAGTGGAAGCGCGATCTCCTAAAGCGGAAGCGCACCCATCAGAAGGTTCCTGTCTTTAAGATGTTTGCCCCCCCTCTCCCCCCCTCGGCCTCTCCCAGCTCCCCCCCTCCCCCCCAGCAGCAAGAGTTCCCTCCGCTGCCCCCGTGGATACGGGAGAAGCTGTCACAAGTCGCGAACCAGTCAAAGCAGGAACCTCAGTCTCAGCAGGCTACACCGGACTCCACAGATCTCTCCCTCCCCCGAGTGGTGCAGGAGATAGTACACAAGTTCTCACACATCCCCTCGCCCCTCCCCTCCCCCTCCCCCGCCGGCGCTCAGAACTTCTCTCAGCTGACTGAGTCCGGCTCGGAACACAGTCTCATTGACGACCCCACTCTGGCCTCTCTGCCGGATTGGAAGCGCAGCATCATAGTGCGCAGGCGCCGGGGCCAGGTGCTGAAGAGACTCTCCCTCACCAAGGACGATCTGGACATGATCTCCACGCTGCAGAGAAACCCAGCGAAGTCCACACCAGATTCGGTGGACATTCAGCTACAGAGCATTTCTGTTAAGCGGGAGTTGAAGGATGCCCAGACTGCACTGGACATAGCTGAGAAAGCTGTGCAGTCAGCTGACAGCTCTCAAACACAGCTGGCAACACCTGCGGATACCCGAGTGCAGATAGGTACACAGAAGAGATTATTTATTAAACAAGAGCCGCAGATGAAGGTTAAAGATCTCCGAGATAAATTCGCCCCGATTCCTCAATTGGCCACAATCCTCTCCCCTTCTCTCCCCAAGAGCATGAAGATCGCCAAGAGGGCGTTCTCCCGTCCCCCACCCCCTATACCCCAGGCCCCGCGGCTTACCACACCCACCCACCCCACCCCAGATATCCCAATTCCCCTGCCTCTCTCTCCCGAGCAAATCCTAACTGTAGAGGAGTACAACAGACACCACGCGCTCCTGGTTAAGGCTATAGCAAGCCAGATTAGTCCGTCCTTGGTTAATGGTAACGAAGGGATGTTCACCTTCATTATCCCCGAGGCGCTGCCCCCTAAGCGCGCCAGGACCCTCTCCCCAGACACCCCCGTCTCCAGCGTGGACTACAAACAGGTCACGGACATCTCGATGCCTCTCTACGCGCCGCCTGTGCCCACACACGACTACACACCGAGTGAGCCTAACAGCCAGACAGCCGAACTCCCGCTTGAAGAAGTTACGGTCAGTTATATCGACGAGGTGACTGATGACGCGATAGTGCCTATACACCGACCCAAGTCCGAACAGGAGGCCTCGGTGCCCTGGAGAGACACGCTGGAGAAGATTAAGACCAAGAGGAAGGAGAGAGAAACAGCTGAGATATACGAGAACATCGTGGTGGTGTCCTCTCACGATGTGCCGGCTCTTAAATCGTCCATCAGAGCTCCTGGGGAGCGTTCCAAGCGCGGGCGTGTCTATTTCTCCGAGAGCAACCCCTCTGTATATCAGTACCCGAAGATGGAGATAGCAGAGGACGAATTCGGACTCGCTAACATGAAATCATTTATCGCAAATCAAGAAGACCTCTCTCACCGAATCCATCCCTCGATATTCGCCTCGAGACAAACCCACCAATCCGACAAACTCCAGAACTACACCCCGGCTATTCTTGACTATTTCGACTCTATCGTCTCTGGCCCCGCCCAGCCGGCCTGGCTGCAGGGCGAGGAGCCAGAGGAGCAGGGTCCCTCCAGGGACGAGACAGAGGACACTCTAGACGCGTTCACAGCTGTTCCCGTAGACTTCGAGGAGGAACTGGACATGAGCAATCTGTCCGACCGAGCAGCCGCCATGATCTGGTGACGTCATATACTCTCCGGGTCTTGACTGGAGTTCATAGTTAACCAACTACGTTTATATTTATACCGCATTTTATTTAATTAAATGTCTCTCATACCTCGTACAAAGTAGTTTTATAATAAATTGGAATAGGAATGGGAGTAATATTTGGAATTGGAGAATAGTAAATGTCATTAAAAACTACTTGGTGTACCATTAAATAAAATTAAGTTTGTCCTGATAGTGAATAAAATATCTATACGGTTTGCTTATGTACAAATATATTAAACTTGTCTATATATATAGAGTTACTATAATTTGCATCTGATGACATTTAAAATGACCTGCTCTGGCGATAGTGAGGCTGACATTCTGAATGACCTGCTCTTCGTGAAGAGAGCCACTGGGTACGGGGGTTGGAGAGTAGCGCTGCTAACAAACAGAGCTCTATGCACCTCGGAAGAGAGACTGCTTATCTGTGTAGCCTGCAGAGGGCTGCTGAGAGAGGCTAGCGTAATAGCGAGAGGGAACAAACAGGAACTGAAATGCTATGCCTGTGTCTCGCAACAAGACAAGGCATCTGTACAGCCTGCGATGACAAACAGAGAAGTTATAAACGAGAGACAAGTGAGTATAGGTTTTAAATTATAGTCCATTTGATTGAATTTGTTTGTAGGTTAACTGTCCTGTCGAAGCATGCGGGTGGAGTGAGAGACTAGACGAGCTGAAAGGACATTTGGAGTGGTGTGCACTGCTGCGTATTCCGTGTCCTCTGGGGTGTGTCCCTCCCCAACAGAAGGGGGACAATGGAATGTGTCGGGTCACTAGGGTAGAGAGGAGAGAAATGGACAGACACATTAGGGAGGTGTGTCCCATGAGATTGGTTAGTTGCGAGTTCTGCGCGAGGAGAGTGAGAGCCTGTGGGGTGAATGCTCATCGGGAGGAGTGCGAGGAGTTTGTAGTCGTGTGTCCGAATAAGTGCGAAGGAACGGGAAAAGTGAAGAGGAGGGAACTTTTTGATCATCTTGATATGGTTTGTCCTTTTCATAAAGTAGAGTGCTTTAATTGTGGTGCGGGGATGGAAAGGAGATGCCTAGAGGATCACGAGACTAATTCGTGTCCCTTTAGGAAATTGAAATGCGAATTCTGTTCACGAGAAGTGGCGGCGAATGGCATGAGTACACATCTGGAAATATGTGATGAAATTCTTATTGACTGTCCTAATGGCTGTCTTGTGAATAAACTGAAAAGGAAGAATATGTCCCTGCATTTGGTTAAGAAATGTCCTCTTGAGAAAGTGAGCTGTCCCTATTCTGAGTTTGGTTGCGGGGAGAGATTGAAGCGAACATTGGTTGAGAATCATGAAAAGGAATTCTCTCATATACACATTAAGCTCTCCAACCAACATTTCATGAAAATTCAGAAAGAACAAACTGCTAAAATTGATTCTTTGAATAAAGCGAACCAAAAACTTTGGTCAAAATTAGCTCTTGCCGCTGAAAATCCTCCCTGTAGAGGTAGTATTGAGTGGAATATCCATAACATTGGAAGGATATTAGAAAACGAAGAGAGTGTATGTAGTAATCCTTTCTATGTTGGTCTTTATAAGATGCAAACCTCTTTTGAATTTGAAAACGGCAAACTTGGTTTATTTATCCACATTCTAAGTGGACAGTGGGATCAAGATTTAACTTGGCCTCTCAGATACAAATACTCCATTGTACTGCACACATCCGAGAATGTTAAACAGAACTTTATTTGTTCACATAAAATTTCTGAAGATGATTTTTTGACACATCCTGAGTGCTTTGAAAAACCTAAAAATCTACAGAATGTTGGATTTGGTTTATCAAATTTTGTATCTTATAGTCAATTTTTAGAGGGAAATTTCATCACAAAGGATAGTGTCAAGTTGGAAATAACTATACAGAAAATTGATAGTAAATCACGAATGTTTAATTTATGTCAATCAGACTTTCCAGGATTGAGAAATTCTATTTTAAATCTTGACAAACAGTTAGCTTCGCTTAAAATGGGACATCTTAAATGGGAAATCAATTCAGCCAAAAACAAAATAGAATCAGAAGAATTCATAATTTTAAGTCCTATATTTTATGCTGGTTTTTATAAGTGTCAATGTAAAATTGAATATAACTACCGAATTTCACGTTATGTCGCATGTTACATCTATTTCATAAAGGGAAAGTGGGACGAGGCTCTCGCCTGGCCAGTCAAAGGCAAGTTGACATTTACACTTGTTAATCGAGAAAATGAAGAGAATAACTTTTCTTTAGTCATTCTAAGAGACGATAGTAATGGAAATAATTTTGGTAATTGTCCATCAACCGAAACTTCTGGTTATGGTATTCCAGAATTTATAACAAAATCTGATTTGCTGGATTCTAAATACTGCCTCTATAACAGTATTATACTTGACATTAAGATCGAATTATATACCTAATTCTTTTAGGATTGATTCTTTTATTATTATTTTGTACTTTAGAGTACTATTTCGTATACTTTTACTATTTCCCATTTATCTAAATATGAATTATTTTATGTTTTTACTTTTTATTATGATGATGATGATAATGATAATGTTTATGATTATGATTGTTATTATTTATTGTATAAGGCTGTAAGCAACCATTGTTTGCATTATTTTATCTTCTTAAACACTCTTGTGTTATTGGTAGCTCTGCCATGCCTTCAGTATTCCGCTCCTTTATATGGGACCCTGTACTTATTATCGCACAAATAACAACTCTCCAGTCTCTCTTCTATCTCTTCTACGGGATTCTAATTTACTTGGTAGACTCAGTGTGGCTAGGAAATATTGTAACTCTATCACACCTCTTCGACTACCAACACATGGACACATCGCATTGGTACCAATTGGTAGCTATGGTAATCAGTTCTCTCCTGCTATCATTAGCAGTATGGAAGATAGTGCAGCGAGCTAAGCTATGCATTGATTTCGCTGCCACTTGTCACATAATACACTTGCTTATTTGCTGTTGTTACGGAGGTTTCCCTGTATCCTGGGTTTGGTGGGCAGGTATATTGATTAGCTTTGGGATAATGGCTATTTTAGGAGAATACCTTTGTATGAAAACAGACATGGCACCTGTGGCTATCCACCTGACGAGAGAGAACTGAAGGGAAATATCATTTGGATTCTAATGGGATATATTTTGATTCTTCTGTTTTGCTGATTTAATTACTCAAGGTAATTTATATTATGTTATTAATTTAATCTTTATATTATGTGATCAAATAAGCATTATTTGCTTGCACTCAAGTAGAGTCTTATACAACTTTATACTTAATATAATTGAAAGCGTACACAAAATGTTAATTTGACCAGACCACGATTGCTATAAAATGGATTAAAATACATATTATATAAGTTAGACATAATGAGCTCTGATGCGCCCACCCTACCCAAGAAGAACGACTTAATTTATGGGTCAGTTTCCTGCATAACCGTAGACCTCCACTTCATGCTGCCCTCCGGAATATACATGACTATTAAGTCCGTTCTATCCACCACTCTCGCTGAGGTGAAGGAAATGCTATTCGAAGAGGCAGCCAAGAACCCGACCAACAGAATCCTTAAGCACAAGAGCTTCTACTTATTCATAGCGATCAGTAAGAACGGAGTCAGACAGGAGTGCGGTGATGAAAGCAAAATGCTGTCGGAACTCGAGCTCTACAGATTCTTCTTCAAAGTCCAAGAGAGGATTGGAAACGTGGAGGATAAGATAATGGACGGTACAATCGGTCTACTGATCAGTAAGAACTTATCTGAGTTCAACATAATGGGTGGGGAGGTGCAGGAGTGCAGACGGCACTTGGCTAACACTGTGGAGAAGGTGTTACGTCAGAGGGGATCAGACTCCCATCTCCTGGCCCGCTACTACTACCCCCCTAAGATATCCTCTGGGGAGAAGCTGCCTGACCATCTGATGGACACACTCACAGATGACGGCAAGTTCAGCGCCGTGTTCTACCTGTCTAACGACGGGAAGGAGTCCAGTACTGAGATGCGGATACAGGTGCCCGCTCGGGCCTCAGTCAACCAAGTTGTGTTTAACGTTCTCAACCCGACCCTCCCTGTCCAGGAGGAACACGAGATGGACCACGTGCTTAAGGTGGTCGGGGAGTCCTCCTATCTGCTAGACGGACACGTCGAGATTATCCGATACAAGTACATTCGCAATGCTCTCATGAAGGGAGACCTGCTCAGGTTTAAGGTTATCCCTTTGAGCGTCCTATACGATTCCCTTCCGAAGACTAAGTTCGTTAAGCCAGTGTACGCCGACACGCTTCTACCGGCCGAGAAGTCTAGCGTATCCCTGTGGTCGCTAAACCCAGACGTGCTATACCAGCTGACCATTAAGTGGGTGTCCAGCACTAATCTCCCTGAGAACTACAAGTTGCAGATACACGCGTGTCTGTACCACGGAGACAGGATTATCTCAGAGATCGTAAACTCGCCCGAGTACAGATACGATTGCTCTACGTTTGACTTCCTATTGGAGTTTCCTGTGACCGTAGTTGCGCTGCCCCGAGCTACCAAGCTCTGTTTCAATCTGATGGCGACGAGCGAGGCGGCGAAAGGGTTTACAATGAAGCGATTCAAGAAGCCAATATTCCTAGCGCTAGCCTGGGCTAACATGATGGTGATGGATTATCACGGATATCTGCTCACCGGGCATCACACACTACACATGCGTAGATACGACGAGGAGCCAGAGGAATGCTTCAATTTCATCGGGACAACAGACTCCCATGTACAAGGTACCACCATGCAGAAAATAGTTATAGAGATAGATATCCCACTGTTCGATCGGCTGAAAGTTAAGTATCCAGACATATCAGAAATACAGACCTACGCTTGTAAAGTTAACGCAGATCTGAAGAAGGGACCTGTCGAGTTAGCGAGATTGTACACACGAGAGTCTATTGATAGACTTAAGCATATTGTACACATAGATCGCTTGGTTGAGATAGATGACAAGGACCTACAGTTTGTATGGGACAACCGTTTGATCTGCTCCACTTGTGAGGAGTCACTTCCCAAGCTCCTAACCGCTTGTGACTGGAGCAACATGGATTCCGTTGCGGAGGTTAGGGTTATTCTATCGAGATGGCCTGAGATTCCTGTTAATACTGCTTTGGAGCTGTTGGACTACAGTTTCGCGGATCCGTCTGTGCGAGAATTCGCGGTTAAGAACCTCTCCCAACAGCTGACTGACGACTACTTCTCCGAGTACCTGTTACAGCTGGTGCAAGTGCTTAAGTACGAGCCATACCTCAACTGCAGTCTGGCCGTCATGCTGCTGGAGAAGTCACTCTGGAACGCGCACATCGGGCACTTCCTCTTCTGGCATCTGAGAGCAGAGATGCATATGCCCGAGCTCTCAGTTCGCTACGGGATTATCCTGGAGTCCTACTGCCGCGGGGCCGGAGCCTACACAGCACAGCTGGACCTGCAGCTGAGAGCGCTGAAGAAAATGAAGTCGTTGACTGAGGTCCTGCAGACACAGAGCGGATACACACAGGAGAAGTTAAGGGAAAAGTTACAGGAGTACTCAGACGGGGAAATATTCACAATGACATCTCCTCTCAATCCTAATTTGCTCCTGAACGGTGTGTTACACGACAAGTGCAAGTTTATGGACAGCAAGATGAAGCCTCTCTGGATGGTGTTCAGGAACCAGGAGGAGCTTGGCTGTTCGGTGTACCAAATATTCAAGAACGGAGATGACCTGCGTCAAGACATGCTAACCATTCAGCTGTTCCGGATAATGGATTCTCTGTGGCAGGACCAGGGATTGGACCTGCGACTCTCCCCTTACGGCTGTCTCTCTACGGGCAACCAGACAGGGATGATAGAGATCGTGTTGAGTGCTTTCACGCTCGCTAAAATACACAAGAAGTACGGTGGAGGCGCGAAAGGAGCGTTTTCAAATCAAGCTCTGTACAACTATCTGGTCGATGCCAACAGGGTCACTAGACACATCGACAACGCTATAAAGAACTTCACTTTATCCTGCGCCGGGTATTGCGTGGCTACGTTTGTGCTGGGAATAGGAGACAGGCACTCGGACAATATCATGCTCAAGGAGAACGGTCAGCTGTTCCATATCGATTTCGGTCATTTCTTAGGGAATTTTAAATCAAAGTTTGGTATAAAACGTGAGAGAGTTCCTTTCGTGCTGACTCGTGACTTTCTCTTCATAATAAGCCGCGGCCGCGAACACACGGACCCCACGGCTATTCCGCACATGACCGCATTCAGAAACCTCTGCGAGAGAGGCTACCTCATCCTACGACAGAATGCCAGTCTGTTTATCAACCTGCTCTCTATGATGCTGAGCACTGGCATTCCAGAGCTGCGGTCGCTTGAGGATATTTCGTACATGCGGGAGGCGCTCTGTCTCGACAAGAGCGAGGCGGCCGCGAGGGAATTCTTCCGGTCCAAATTCGCAGACGCTATTAACAACAGTATTACAGTTAGCATTAACTGGTACCTGCACGGTATAGCGAGGAAGAGCTGAGTTAGTTAGAGTAATGTACATATTCCCACGTCTGTAGTAATTGTGTAAGGGCTTTTACATATTGTGTATATAGCTATTTTTATAACATGCGAGAGTGTATATTTGTACCTTTATCCTATTGAATTTGATGATAGATTTATGTATCAGTTAGTGAGATATATATGTGCTATGAGCATTTGGAATTTTGATGGAATATGAGAGTGATTCTTACTTCTCTGCCGAGGAAACGCCAGCTATTAGGCCTCATTGCGAGGCTCTCATTCAAGCGACTGTTGCATTCAATCTACGGGGCGTGCTCAAGATCCTGGAGGCTGGCATCGACCCCAACGAGCCCTTGGAAGACGGCATAACCTCCCTGCATATCGCAGCTAACTCGGAAGGCAACAAGGTGTATGTAATGCAGGCGCTGCTGGACTACGAAGCGGATCCCAACGTACAGTCTCTGGAAGGGGTCACTCCGCTGCACGTGGCTGCCACCTGGGGGAAGCTGGAGGCTATAAAGCTGCTGCTGGCCAATAACGCGGATCCGCGAGTGATCGATTTATCCGGGAAATCTCCGCTCGACTGCTGTCAAGAGATGAGACACAAGGAGTGCGCTCTCTACCTGAGGGAGATCCTGCAGGGGAAAGCTATTCCTAGGTCTGTGGCTGATGTGTTCGATGAAATGGATTTCGAGAGTTATCACAGTCAGCTGCTCAACCAAACCGAGGAGCTCTCAGACCAGTATCTCCCTGACATAACACTGGACACCGTCCCGAAGTTAAAGGCAAATAAGCTTGGCAAGAAAAAGCGCAGCGACAGATCTACTCCCCCAGCTGGTCTGGACAGCTCTGACGAACGGTTTCTCTCTGAGATAAGCCAAGTTCTCAGATCCAACTTAGTAGAGGACAGAGAGTACGAGTGTCAGCCTGCTAGAGCTGCTAACAAGCCTCGCAACAGAAAGAAACAGACTAAGGACCAGCCCCACCCGCGGTCCCTCTCCACGCCCGCTCTTATGGCCAGCTGCAAGAAGCCCAGTAAGCACCTGTTGGACATGTCAGAACCAGGCTATTCTGCTGGAGACCTTACATTCACGAGGGAACTCATTCACCCAAGAAATATAACTAATGACACTTTTGAGCTTACACCTGACAGAGAGTATACAACACGTAGCTTCAACACGGAATCTTATGATGACGTAAGACCTGCCTCCCCTGCTATTGCTAATGTAGATCTAGCAGATAATACCGCTACGGTAACTGTGTTGGATAGCGACGATACAGATTACGCCACTGCCCCGACAGCTCGCAGCAAACAGCTGATCTCCAATATCAGACAGAGAGCTCCACAGGAATTCGAGTTTCAGCAAGAAAGCTCCGACTGTGGGGGGGTATTGCATGACTTTATAAAGGCAGACGAGCTCATGGCTAGGAACAGTCAGAATAGAGCTAATTTGTATTACGCGAATAAAGCGCAGCAGAACAAACCGCAGAATGAAAGACAGGGAGTAGAGCACAGTACTCAGGTTGATAAGGCGGCAACAACCGCGAGATTGCCAGATAAACTATCTGATAACTACAGTAATCCTTCTATGCAACAAGTGAAGCAATCCAAGGAGCCAGTGTCGATTCTTAAAAATAAGAATGAGAGTCAATTGAATTTCGCTACCAGCCAGCCTTACCGTTGCAACACACCCCAGCCCCTGGATACGATTGGGGACGGAAGGAATTCTCCAGTTGATCTGAGTGAATACCGAGACAGAGCTTTCGAATACGCTCAGCTAGAATCCTACATCCAGCCTCCAGAGAACAAAAAGAAACCTATCAAGAAGAAAATAGGCGAAATTGTGTCAAAGAGTATAGCTTCAAAACCGAAATTAACACTAACCAAACCGAATTTCTTGAAATCAAAAGATACAAAATCAACTCAGAACTCTTTGGGTGATTCTAAAGCCCACGAATTGAAATTAAATTATTCTAGCAACACGTATACCCCGGCATTGGAAAGGACCACTAGTGCGCCTCATCTTCACTCATCTGATTTGCAAGAAACTCCCAACTCCAGGAGTTCGACTGGCACACAAACCGCTTATGGAACTGAGCCTCAGTCAACCCTCAAATCTGATCAGAACACGCAAAAATATTTAACAACTAAGAGCCCAAATGTCAACAAAACAACAACAATCAAATCTATAACAGAAATACATGCACTCAGCGACAAATTAGACAGAGACTATATGTACAATGCAAATGCCACCGCCTCTCTAAACAAACACTCCCAACAAATGTACCCGATTCTATCTGATTCTCCAGACCATATCTGTGCCATGGAACAACCACATTCGACTCCTGCTTCTATCCCCGATAAACCTCCTCCTTACACCAACAAACGGGAGCAAATCCTCACCCCCACTACGCCAAACACGCCCCTTACTAACTCTCGTACCTTCTTCACTGCAGACACCCCCAATAGCTTTTCTAACCCTTATCTAGACACCTCTCACACATCTCACTACGCTCCTTCTAAGCCCAAACAGACAGACATTACCCCAGCCCCAGATCCCTTCTCCCTCCCCACTCAGTCTCCCAATACATTCTCCACCCTCCTGGAGGAGGTTAACAAGAGTCTCCCCTACGATCTCAAGCTGTCCGACACCCCCGCTACCCCTACCACGCCCCCTCCTGCCCTCAAGCACTCCTCTGTCCCCACTCCCTTTGTGCAGGCCTCTCCCGCGGCCCCTGTCTCGGCTCGCTCTCTCACGCCGCGCTCCAAGCGGAGAGTCACGATAGATCCTAACCCCACGGACGTACAGTTCTGTGACGAGTACGACCGGACCCCAGTCATGCCCTCACTGGACCCGCACATCAGCGACGACTCGGACGAGGCTCGCGAGGAGATCATCCAGGAGCTCACCTCCAGTCCCGGGGCCCAGGGGGGCGGGGCCTACGTGCACCCCCCTCCCTACCAGCCTGCCCCCAGCCCCTATTCGTGCCAGCTGTTCCCTGCCGCCTCCTCTGAGAGCATGGACACCACGTTTGACCTCGACCCCTCCCTCTGGAAGGACTCTCCCACCTACATAGCTCTTGACGAGTACCTGCAGCAGCAGTCGGAGGAGGATACGCCCTCCCTCTCCTCCCCCCTCCCCTCCCCCCCGCCGGCGCTGCTCGCTCTGTCGGACCAGCAGCTGAGAGAGGAGCTGCTAAAGGTGGGCGAGCAGCCGGGACCCATAACGCCCGTCACACGCGGGCTCTACCTACGCTACCTCTCCAAAGTCAAGCTGGACCCCACCCTCCAGTCCTCCAACTGCTTCCAGGGGTATTTATACGAGCTGGCGCAGGTGCTGACGGGCGGTACGCCCATACCGGGCGAGCAGCAGACGGAGACGGAGATGTGTCGGTACTTCGACAACCCGCCCCCCGCCTGCAGCTGGAGGGAGGGCATCACGAAGGAGTCCTTCAACTACATTCTTATCGACCCACGGATCAGCCAGAATCTGCCCTCGCAGATCGCGGAGCTGTCGGAGCTCGACAGATTCAGAATATTCATAGAATCCATATTCTACATAGGGAAGGGGAAGCGCTCACGGCCCTACTCACATTTCTACGAGGCTATTAACTGCGAGAGAAACCGCACACAGGCCACTCCTAAACACCAACGCATCCTCGACATATGGGCGAGCGGACACGGGGTGGTTTCGCTGCACTGCTTCCAGGGCACTATAGCAGTGGAGGCGCTGTCTAGAGAGGCCTGCTTGATAGAGGCGATCGGACTAAGCAAACTCACGAACACCAGGAGAGGAGAGGTGTATGGCGTGGTAGGCGAGTGGGACACCTCCAAAAGGAGACGCCTGGGTATTTATCTCTTACACAGAGCCATGCATATTCTAATCGCGGAAGGTGAACGTCAGATTTGTAGAGAGAATCTCACTAAATAGTACCTTGTACAGCTCAACCTGATCACTGATAACTCAATTAATACCAGTTCACATTTCTGTAAATACATTCATAAGTTATACACTTAAGTTTAGCATTGAAAAGTAATCCCAATGGCGAATATTGTATTTAGAACCTCAGGAGTCATTACATGTACAGACAGATAGTTAAGTTTTCTATAAAAACAAACAAGAATCGAGTTTTAATAGTACAAATTTACTTTTTCATAAATACACATACAATTTGTACAAGTACAATCTGGACATGTAGTATATTTATACCCTTTAATCTCGCTTTAGGTTAATTAGACCATTACCCATGGATGAATTCTGTACCCATATCAAAATCTCTCAGCCACAGCAATTTACCCTCAAACAGGCCATTCAGATAACTTCAGTAAATTCACATCCAGACCCCCAGGACCTGTCTGAGTTACCTGTTTACATGCTGAATCGGGTAATGATGATGGATATTAACAGTAGACAAATTCCAGAATCTCTGCTCAATCCCAATGAACCTAAAAACGGGACTAGTACCATGGATTTTCTTCTTTCCCTCACCGATAATGAACCTGAAAAGGAATCAATTAACCCTATGGATGTTTTTATTTATGTTTTCATACTTTGTGAACCTATCTTTCGCCAAACATTCGTTACTCAAGTCTCTAGATGCCAACTTTCTTTGCCTCTAATTACTCTAGGTTTTCCTCTACAACAGCCAACTCTCTATTTATTCGCATTGAAAACACTTTACAAAGATTATTATGATAATTTGGAGAAATCCACTAAATTTTTTTCAGTCGTGGAAAAGAAACTTCCAATTATTTCTTTTATTCGTATTGGCGAGTGCGGCAAAAGTAGCAAATCCGTTATGTTAAACAAAATTATTTCTCTTCCTAACTACTTCTTTAATAGAGACCAAATTGGTAACACAAAAAAAAGGCATTTCCTTGATGGAACAGTTGAAATTGCTTGGCTTATTCCAACAGACGAAACTTCAGAAATTGTCCGGACAAGTGAAAATATTCTTAGCGAGCCGGCTGTAATCTTAAATTTGAGAGGGAACGCTTTGAAATATCCTAAGCTTATCAAATTATTGGGAATTGTTTCTTCTTTAATATATGTATTTGTCCCAGGAAACCACTGTGATATACGCATGTCAGAATGCCTAGACAAATTTAATGAAGATTACTCGATGAAATCAACTTATTTGCTCTACCAAGGAGAATCTCTGCCAATACCTATTGAAAGCAATCAATTAAAAATTCCACAATTTTTGCAAACAGCAAATGGAATTTCAGTATTACACCTAAAAAAAGTAAATTTAGGCGAGGACTCCAACCAACTCGCTAACAATATTAGGAATCGCATGCAAGATGTGACACAAATTAAAATTTCTCTTAATGACTGTTTGTCAATAGCAACAAGGTGTTCTATACCTTCAGATGCAGATAATCTTGGTATTAAACAATGTCAGGAGTTTGTAGATCAGATTATCCAAATTTCTAGACCCTCAAATCCTTCTGAAAATCTAGCTTCAATAAAGCACTCAATGCTACCTCTCCAGGGAGAGTTTTGGTCAAATTGGGCCACGGATAGGAGGGACCAACATAGACTAGAATTACAAGGTTTTGACGACCTAAAGAATCAGAGCTCTTTAATACAGAAAAATATGAAAAAATCTCGAAACGACCAGTTTGATCTTTTGTTAAAACCGTCTCCTCTCTTGAATAGCATTATTATTCATTGTAGGACATTTGGCAGACCGGGGAGTAACTTCTATACAGTTTGGAAACTTTTGCAAAATGAGTTGAATAGTTTGTCCAGGGAATACCTCCCTCCTCTCTATGAGGCGTATAGGATGCTGCATAAGGAGAGTTGCTCTGGATCTAGTAACGGCGCTTCAAATGATCCTAACGAGATAAAAATGAGACAAGCTCGCTCCGAGGCCCTTACTGCAGCTGCAAGGAACATTGCTGAATCCTCTTTTGGTATTGAACATATATTTCGTGAGTTTGGCCAGATATTTGAAGCATTTACTTCTGAATGTAACGTTCCTCGACAAGGCAATCTTGAAAAGCAACTGCATTTCCAATTCGAAATTATTGAAAAAGTTGTCGCTTTTCTTTTGATTGAGGGTTACGCTTTTGAGATTTTAGATGGAGACGTTAATCATGTGCCAATCCTTTGGGTGACGCGGGTTTTGGAATCCCTGTCCTACACGGTTGGTGTTGAGAAACGAATATTCGTACTATCTGTGTTGGGCACGCAAAGTACTGGCAAATCAACGCTTCTTAATGCCATGTTTGGAGCTAATTTCCCTGTGTCATCTGGTCGTTGTACACGTGGCGTGTTCATGCAGCTCATAGAAATCGATAGAGAATTAGCCTCTCGTCTAGGTTATGATTATGTTGTGCTTTTGGATACGGAGGGACTTAGAGCGCCAGAGTTTTCGATAAACTCTTCTTACACTCGTGATAACGAGCTCGCTACGTTTGCCGTTGGGTTGGGTGATGCAACTATTATTAACATGTCTGGGGAGGGACATAGCGAGGTCCAAGACATACTTCAGATAATTGTATTTGCATTCATCCGAATGAGAGAAATCTACTCGAAACCAAGGTGTATGTTTGTGCACCAGAATGTGTCAGATACTCAAGCTGAAACTAATCTACTCACAGCCAGAACCAACTTAATAAAAACTCTTAACAAAATGACTGTTAGTGCGGCTCAACAAGAATCTAAAGCTCGTCTCTACACACAGTTCTCGGATGTTATCGAATTTCATCCAGAAGAAGAGGTGTATTATTTCCCAGGATTATTTGATGGTGAGCCGCCTTTTCACCGCATTTCCACTGGCTATATCAGAAAAGCAGGCACTTTACGACATGACATATTGAATTGCTTTCAAAATAACCAAGATAAGAAATTCTTAACTATTTCTGAATGGTCGAATCGCCTTCAGCGTCTGTGGACAGCTGTTCTCGAGGAAAACTTTATTTTTTCATACAAAAATACTTTAGAGGTCACTTCGAGGCTAGAATTAGACCATTATCTATCTACGTGGTACGCTGATTACATTACTATGACCAATCAAAGGAATTCTGAAAATTTAAATCAATTGTTCAACGCGGACATAAATGAATTTGAAGAAGTTTGGAAAACCATTTTATCAAACTTGCACCAAGAACAAATTAAATCTCAAATTGAAAGCACTTCTCAACAGGAATTGATCAAGAGGTTTTTCAAACAACATGAAAATGTTGAAATTATGTCTCAATGGGAATCGAATACTCTGGAATATTTCAGAAATAGACGCGAAAAGCATTTAAAAAAGATGGAGGAAGATTACAATTTCATTTTCAATCATCAAAAAACTAAGAAAGAAATTGATGATAAATTCTTTAAGTGCCGAAAAGAAATAGTAGACAAGGTGCATTCGTTGTTTATTGAGCTACAAAAACAAGGCCAGTCCTTAAAAAATGAGGCTCTTGTTAACTCAAACTTCAAAAAAATTTGGACTGAATGGAGATCTCAAATAAATATCGAACCGATGCTAACTCATGATATTAGTACTGACCTACAGCGGGTGTTTTTAGAAAATCGAATTGTTAAAGTCATACGAGACCTACCATCCAAGTCATCGCTCTTATCAGATACCAGGAGATACAACGAGTTTGGTAGAAAAGGATTCCAGTTTATATCTACTCTATGTTCTTCTCAACATCTAGAATCTGAGTGTTACATTTTCCACGATAATTTGAAAAAACATAGTTTCTCTGGTATATTATCTCGTTTATTTGGCAAAAAGTCTACAGTTGAATCAGGGGAAAACCAATTCTACAGTTTGCTAAAAATTTTGGATGAAGAATGTACAAGACATGCCAAAGATTATTGTTCAAGTGTGTTGGTGAATAAAGGCCCTTATGAGCCCAATTCATTTCATTTTTTAATTGAAAAATATCATAAAATATTGGCAAAACATTCTGATTCAAATTCAAACTCTCAGCAAATATTAGAACTTACACCAGACTTCTTTTTTGATTTTATATTCTATCAATGTTGCAAGGCCATACCTCTGTTTGAGAATATCCAGAAACAGTATATCCAAAGAACCTGTCTTGATGTTAAATTCTCACTTTTGGAGGACCAACTCAAGGAAAGTTTTATCTCTCTATGCAAAGGAATCGAGACAGAATTCCTGTGTGCTAGAGATTTATCCAAAATAGTTATTAAGGGCATGAAAGAGTACATTTCTGATTCTATCTCTCCTTCTTTCCTCTCCCTATTTATCGACCATCCTAGCCACTATTCTGCCTACAAGGACAAAGCTTCTCTTATACTTCGCATTCTGAAACACCTGGCACATGGTGAGAGCTTCAATGAATACATATCTTATATTACAGATCCAATTAATTATATGACTACCTATATACAACAGGAAATTGAGAAATTTGGGAAACGGAGAGATATAATCCAATCTCTACAAAATCATTTTTTGAAAATAGCTAAAACTTTAGTGGATTTTTATGTGCAAGAGAGTCGCGAGGCAATTCGGATTATGACTGAGCACACCTCAATTACAATGATTATGTTTAAAGTTTATTTTTACTTAAACACTAAAAACAAAATAAAACATGTTTCCAGTCATGATTTTGATGTTTTGGATATGTATTCAATACAGAATTTTATACAATTCATAGATCTATTTTCTAAAGAGTTGAATTCTCAATTAAGAAGTATTAATTGGTCTGAGTGGATTCAACATATTCTAGTTAATGATGCAACTATCTACAAGAGTATCACAGATAATATTTTAGAATGTGAAGCTCAATGTCCTTTTTGCAAAGAACTTTGTCATCTGGCAGCTGGAGCTCATGAGCATTATTGTGGAACTTTCCATCGTCCTCAGGGTATTAAAGGATGGAGACATCGCGAAAGTGGAAAGATTTCTTTAAAAGAATGTACCTTAAGCATTCGTGATGGAGATTTCTTTTTGCATAAAAATATTGATGTATATCGTTATACAGACTATAAATCAGTCAATGAAGAGTTTAACTCTTGGAAGATATTGGGAAAAGATTCAATTGATTCGAAATACTGGCAATGGGTTCTTTGCAAGTTTGAGGATGAGTTTCTCGGCCATTATGCTATGGTTAAGAACGAGGGTATATTTAGATGGTACCATCTCACCAAAGATGAAATTATTAGCGATTTGGATACTCACTACAGAAACTATGCTTTTCAGAAATTATAGTTTCAATCTAACTTTTAATTTTTCATTTCATTTCATTTCATTTACAAATATTCACAATATTATTTATTAGTATTTAGATTTTTATAATTTAGTTATTGTATAGTATTTACTCTACGATTTTTCCAGGTGTTAGAAAGATCATTTGTCTCAATTTATATTACATATTTATAGTAACTACTACATGTATATCTCGCTTTAACTAGAATGCCTGGAAACAAGAAGAATAAGAGGGGAGGAGGAGCGGGAGCTCATGGGAAGAGAGGAACTCAACCGAAATCTGCGAAATCCGCAAAACCTCCTAAAACAACTGAACCTGAAGAGAAAGAGGATACTGACAGTCCTAACGAATACGAATTTGAAATAGAAACTACTAAGGAAGGCAAGAAGAAAACAGGAAATGCAACTGGGGCCGGAGCGAATAAATTCTCTCTCTTGGGATTATCCGATTCAGAGGGCAGTGAAGGAGATCCAGCTAATGGAGATAGTCATAACAAAGGCAAGAGCGAAGATATAATACCAGCCTTGCCAACTAGTTCTATTGAGAAAAATGAAATTCATGAATCACAACAAGACGCGTCCAATTCTACTTCCGCAACAAAAGACATTCCTAGTGACGGTGTCGTAGTCAAGAGTAAATTCCCCGAAGAGGGAGTCGAGTTGACGCGGAGAGAAAAGAGGGAATTGGAGAAGGAGCGCGAGCTGAGAGCGCGGGAAGAAGCTCAGGACAAATTAGACGCAGAAATTCTCGGTCAGTATAACGTGAGCCAGCAGGAAGTCAAGGGAACTTCATTAGAAACAGCCTCGGACATTAACATTGAGAAGTTCAGCCTCTCGGCCCGAGGCAAGGATCTGTTTATCAACGCAGCTCTCAAGATAACAGCCGGTCGCAAATACGGACTGGTAGGACCGAACGGACACGGCAAGACGACTCTCCTGGTCCATCTAGCCCACCGCAAGCTCTCCGGCATTCCGGGCAACATAGATATTCTCTACTGCGAACAGGAGGTGCAGTCTAGCGAGATGTCAGCTGTTAACACGGTCCTGGCTTCGGACGTTAAGCGGACTCAGCTGCTGCAGGAGGAGGAACAGCTGAGGGTACAGCTGGAGAGTGACGCGGGGGAAGAAGTGATAGCCAGGCTGCTCGCGGTTTCTGACGAGCTGGTGGCAATAGGCGCGAATGCAGCCGAGTCTAAGGCGCGCCGGATTCTCAACGGACTCGGTTTCAATCAGGAAATGCAGAACCGAGCCACATTCAAGTTTTCAGGCGGGTGGCGCATGCGCGTGTCTCTAGCGAGAGCTCTCTTCATGGAGCCGACGCTCCTGCTATTAGACGAGCCCACCAACCATCTGGACCTAAACGCTGTCATCTGGCTGGACAGCTATCTGCAGAAATGGAAGAAGACTCTACTCATCGTCTCACACGACCAAGATTTCCTGAACAACGTGTGTTCCGATATAATCCATCTAGACCAACAGAAACTGTTCTACTACCAAGGCAATTACAATAAATTCAAGAAGATGTACTTGCAGAGATTTCGCCAGCAGGAAAAGGACTTCACAGCTCAGCAGAAGAAACTGAAACACGAAAAAGAGACCGGACAATCCAAAGCGAAAGCCGAAGCGAAGGTTATCAAGTCCGGGAAGAAGAAGAAGGACGGAAAGAAGAAGCCAGTGGACTCCGATGAAGAGCTAGCAGCTAACGAGCTCATCGAGAGACCCAGGGAGTATAAAGTTAGGTTCTCATTCCCGAATCCCCCCACCATCGCCCCTCCCATCCTAGGCCTCTATGATGTTACATTTCGCTACGAGTCGAAAGGTAACGTCATCTTCAAGAATCTCAATTTCGGTATCGACATGCAGTCTCGCATCGTGGTTGTGGGGCCTAACGGGGTGGGCAAGAGCACATTCCTTAACCTCCTCACTTCGTCTCTAAACCCCGTCACTGGGGAGCGTAGGATAAACCACAGAGTGCGGATTGGTCTGTACAACCAGCATGCCTCGGACCAGCTGGACCTACACAAGTCCCCGGTTGAGTATCTACAGTCCAAGTTCAATTCGGAGCTTCAGTTCTCCCGCGCCACCCTCGGCCGCTACGGACTCCCGGGACACACACACCTCATAAAGATAAAGGACCTCTCCGGGGGCCAGAAGGCTAGAGTTGTGTTTGCAGAGCTAGCTCTTATGCAGCCAGACGTGTTGATACTGGACGAGCCGACCAACAACCTGGATATAGAGAGCATAGATGCGCTAGCCGATGCGCTGAACAAGTACGAGGGAGCCGTTATAATGGTTAGTCACGACGCTAGGCTTATCGAGGATACTGAGTGCATACTGTGGGTGGTAGAGGAGCAAACCATTAACCAGATAGACGGCGTGTTCGAGGACTACAGACAGGAGATACTCAAGTCCCTCGAGGAGAATGTGCCGTAGACTGTTTTGAGGGGTTCTAGGATAATTGGTGTAATTACTATTCTTGTCCAACATAGTATTTACAATTCAGTTCGTGTTGAGTTATATATGTTTATTGGCATGTCATTGCATTATTATAATTTAAGTGAACTTACATCTGATTTGCAATTTTTATTTGTGAATGTATTTAGATGGCCGAAAGAGCACATTTAGTTGAAGTGGTTGATGATGATAGTATTGCTGAATTACTCTATGTTTATATATCTATTGATTGGTCAGGGTATTATGGAGGTTGGAAAAAAGAACTTTTGGTTGAGAAGATTACCTCAAGTTCTGAAGAGAAGCTACTGCTGTGTACTCTCTGTGAGGGTATGTTAAGGGACGCTTGTGTTGTTGTCGTTAATGAGAAGTATGAGGCACGCTGTGACGTATGTATTCCTATATGGTATACAGCTGATGAGCCAAAAAAAAGGCTGAACTTATTCAATCTGTGATTGATGAGAAATTGGTAAATGAAATTAAAATAGTATTTAGTATATACGTATTACAGAAGTATTTATTTATTTATTTTATAGATACACTGTCCCGTGTGCAAATGGACTGGACCTACCGTTGATGTGCAGCATCATCTCAAACAATGTGGGTATCTGGTTGTCCCTTGTCCTCTTGGCTGTTTGGATAAAACAGACACGATACAGAAGATTCAAAGGCGTTTTCTTGAATCCCATATGTCTTTCACCTGTCCATTGAGATGGATTCCCTGTGAGTACTGTCAATCAGAGATTAAAGCTTCTAGCATTAACTCTCATATGTACATGTGTGAAGAGTATCCTATGCAGTGCCCTAATGAATGTACATTTCAGTCAGAGAATGGAGAGATATTCGCCGCAAGTCGAAAAGTTATCAATAGCCATCTGAAAACAGATTGCCCCCTGCAACAGGTTGGGTGTCCTTATTCTGAGTACGGATGCCAAGATAAAATGCTAAGGAAAGACCTACATCTTAGTAAGTTGGATTCTATAAAGCATCTTAGTTTGGTGGAAAGTTGTCTGAAAAGTACAAGAGTTGATTTACAGAATAAAGTAGACGAGAACAGGGTGTTATTGAAAAATGTTAAATCTCCTTTATCTATTGGTGGTATTGAATGGAGAGTTATGAATTTCGAGCATAGAAAGTCGGGGAAGGATTTCAAAAGTCCCCCATTCTATTGTTGTGGTTACAAACTTCGTTTTTCTATTGCATTCAATATCGATAAACATATTGGAATCTATCTTAAGTTGCTAAAAGGTGAAAATGATGATACACTCACTTGGCCCTTTAAAAGCGAAATTTCTATTATTTTAGTTGATGAGTCTCTTTTACAAGCAAACGGAAACTATGTAAATTCTTTTCTTACGGAAGAAATGCCAGATATTAATTGTTTTGGAAAGCCTTCCTCAGCTAGTAGAAATGAATCATTTGGTTTTTGTTATTTTATGTCTCATGCCGAGATTCAATCAAAATATCAAAATACTGATGATTCTATATAATATTACTGCGAATACTCTGCAAGGCTAGCTAATTTACTCATTTGCATATGTAT
Organism: Hexactinellida sp. DTS-2022; assembly: GCA_028753945.1. NCBI lineage: Eukaryota > Metazoa > Porifera > Hexactinellida > Hexactinellida sp. DTS-2022. The sequence goes on along the minus strand of JAPNXP010000012.1, from coordinate 569,640 downwards.
TTCCGTAAATACGTAATTTTATTTTTCAACGCACACATAATGCAGAATCTGGTTACTTCGATTTATTTCTCACGAAGGTATTGTGTCCCTTTTGTATTTTGCCATTAATACGATTTTACTAATTATTAAATATAATTATATAATTATAAGTTATGATAAGTTATTAATTAATTAACACTCAAACTCACTTATAGTTTGAGTTAGTTAGTAATTACTTTTACACCTATTTCTAGTAACTAATTTTTATGTATTTAGTAAATAAATATTTATACCTTCCAATTGTTATTATAATTATAAAGCTATATATTTTTAAGATCAATTCCTTTCGAACAAGACCTAGTTGCGCGGTACCAGGATCTTTGTCCTTAGCAGCTAATATACTCTGTTGTGGGATTATTCGCGATTTATTGACATTCTTATTCTGTTTATCTTAATTAAATGGTTTTTTATTAATTACATTATATTTATTCGTATATTTACGGTAAAACTATATTTGTATCAATTTGTGTACTATAAGCCAGCGTAAGTAATAAGTTTAAATATTTTGTTAAATTAGTTAAGTAGAATTGCAGTAAAATTTTTAGTATAGCCCAGTTTTTATTTTATTAGTTTTAATGGCCTGTAGAGCCACAGATATACCAGTCGATCTTAAGAATACTGAACATTTATTGTTCGTTAAAAAAAGAAAACATGGTGGTGTCGTTTCTTATGGAGGTTGGAAGAAAGAACTTTTAGTTGAAGAGATTACCACAGTATCTGAAGAGAAGTTACTGCTGTGTACTCTCTGTAAGGGAATGCTAAGAGACGCTTGTGTTGTTGTCGTTAGTGAGAAGAAGGAGGCTCGCTGTGACGTATGTATTCCTATACAGTATACAGCTGATGATAGAAAGATAGCTGAACTTGTACGATCTGTGATTCATGAGAAATTGGTAATTACGTATATTAAGAGGGAGTTTATAGAAATTTTAATCTATTCTTTGTTTTAGGTTTACTGCCCTATGTTGAGTGAAGATTGCAAGTGGACTGGAGCTACTGTTGAAATAAATTCCCATCTCAAATATTGCCAATACTTGCTTGTCCCATGTCCTCTTGGCTGTATAGATCAAAATATTTTGCATTCAAAAATTATACAAACGATTCAAAGGAAACTTCTTGAAAACCATTTGAATAACTCCTGTCCAATGAGATTGATACCCTGTGACTACTGTCGAATTAAGATTAAAGCTTCCACTTTTAACGCACATTTATCCATTTGTGATGAATACCCCATCGGATGTCCTAATCAATGTACTTTTCAATCAACAGAGGGTAAAGTGTTTACCGCAAGTCGAAAGGTTATTAAGGAGCATCTGAAGATTAATTGTCCCCTGCAACAGGTCGAATGTCCTTATTCAAAACATGGATGTACAGACGTTGTGTTGAGAAAAGATCTACAAACTCACATGTTGGAATACCAAACACACCTTCGTTTAGTGGAAATTATTCTGAGTGATACTAAAATTGAACTACAGAAGCAGATAGATGACAATACCAAGAAAAAGCAAATTAAATCATCAGATGTTAGTGGTGTTGAATGGAGATTAAACTTTTTCGAAAATAGAAAGAATAAAAAGAAAACTTTTACCAGCGCGCCTTTTTATACTTCTGGATATAAACTACATTTTGATACTGAGTTTAATAATGATAATTACCTTGGAGTCCACATTCAACTATTGAAAGGTGAGTATGATGACGAATTAGCATGGCCTTTAAATTGCAAAATAAAATTTATCTTGGTCAATGAAAATGGTATTAACTATGAATATAGTTTCAATACTACAAATCTCTTTGAATTTTTCAACAAGCCGACAGCTCACAAAATGAATGGCCGAATTGGTTACTCTAAATTCATTTCTCATGACCTTATATACACTTATTGCACTGATGATTCACTATTAATTAGAGTTCTCATTCAGGTCCTTTAATTGATATGTCTTACATTTTCCCTATCACTTAATATTTTGTCTTCCTCCTATATATTTTGATTTGTTATTATAATTTGTTTGATCTTTATGAACTGTAAAACATACTCGGGGGTGGCTTAAGCAGTTGAATAGTGGTCAGACCATGGTTTCATTTCCCAGATCCAGTTGTCGGGCTATAGCCTAAGTACCCATATAGATTCTAGACATCTTGCGCCTCCTAATACTGATATAGTATTCAATTTCCTATATACGATTTGCCGTGTACGTGGGTTCCTTAATATTTACAACTTGAGTACCATTCGATAAGTATTTATATGTACTCAATGCCTCTCTATTCTTGTACTTATATATCTTTTTCAGCTTATTCCTGTTTTTCCGATTCAAATTATTATTATTTTTCACCCAGGCATAGTGGGTCAGTGAAAAAAGATAGACAATTCAGAACTTGTAGTAGTATTTACAATTTGATATACAAAAAAACTATTATAATCTAGAAATTTCCATTAATTAACAGTTGGTTTGGTGTTTGTTTTATTTGAAATTAGCCAAAATCCATTTATTCGCCTGCAATGGAGGCGGATAAGCGTATCAACTGGATCGAGGCTCGTCTAGCTTTTTCTATCAAGCAGTTCAGCACTGATCTTTATTAGTGCTTTGTATCAATTTGTGTACCATAAGCCTGCGAAAGTAATAAGTAAATTAATTTGTTAAATTAGTTTAGTAGAATTGAAATTTTTTTAGTATAGCGCAGTTTTTATTTTGTTTAGATTTCATGGCCTGTAGATCCACAGATATACCAGTGGATATTAAGAATACTGAACATTTATTGTTCGTTAAATTAATAAAACATGGTGGTGTCGTCTCTTATGGAGGTTGGAAGAAAGAACTTTTGGTTGAAGAGATTACCACAGTATCTGAAGAGAAGTTACTGCTGTGTACTCTCTGTAAGGGAATGCTAAGGGACGCTTGTGTTGTTGTCGTTAATGAGAAAAAGGAGGCACGTTGTGACGTATGTATTCCTATACAGTATACAGTTGATGATAGAAAGAAAGCTGAACTTGTACGATCTGTGATTGATGAGAAATTGGTAATTATATTAAGAGGGAGTTTATACCAATTTTAATGTATTCTTTGTTTAGGTTTACTGCCCTATGTTGAGTGAAGATTGCAAGTGGACTGGAGCTACTGTTGAAATAAATTCTCATCTCAAATTTTGCCAATACTTGCTTGTCCCATGTCCTCTTGGCTGTATAGATAAAAATATTTTGCATTCAAAAGTTATACAAAAGTTTCAAAGGAAACTTCTAGAAAACCATTTGAATAATTCCTGTCCAATGAGATTGATACCCTGCGACTACTGTCGAATTGAGATTAAAGCTTCCACTTTTAACGCACATTTATCCATTTGTGATGAATACCCCATCGGATGTCCTAATCAATGTACTTTTCAATCAACAGTGGATAAAGTGTTTACCGCAAGTCGAAAGGTTATTACGGAGCATCTGAAGATTAATTGTCCCCTGCAACAGGCTAAATGTCCTTATTCAAAACATGGATGTACAGACGTTGTGTTAAGAAAAGATCTACAAACTCACATGTTGCAATACCAAACACACCTTCGTTTAGTGGAAATTATTCTGAGTGATACTAAAATTGAACTACAGAAGCAGATAGATGACAATACCAAGAAAAAGCAAATTAAATCATCAGATGTTAGTGGTGTTGAATGGAGATTAAACTTTTTCGAAAATAGAAAGAATAAAAAGAAAACTTTTACCAGCGCGCCTTTTTATACTTCTGGATATAAACTACATTTTGATACTGAGTTTAATAATGATAATTACCTTGGAGTCCACATTCAACTATTAAAAGGTGAGTATGATGATGAATTGGAATGGCCTTTAAATTGCAAAATAAAATTTATCTTGGTCAATGAAAATGGTATTAACTATGAATATAGTTGCAATACTACAAATCTCTTTGAAACTTTCAACAAGCCGACAGCTCACAAAATGAATGCCCGAATTGGTTACTCTAAATTCATTTCTCATGACCTTATATACCCTTATTGCACTGATGATTCACTATTAATTAGAGTTCTCATTCAGGTCCTTTAATTGATATGTCTTACATTTTCCCTATCACTTAATATTTTGTCTTCCTCCTATATATTTTGATTTGTTATTATAATTTGTTTGATCTTTACGAACTGTAAAACATACTCGGGGGTGGCTTAAGCAGTTGAATAGTGGTCAGACCATGGTTTCATTTCCCAGATCCAGTTGTCGGGCTATAGCCTAAGTACCCATATAGATTCTAGGTATCTTGCGCCTCCTAATACTGATATAGTATTCAATTTTCTATATACGATTTGCCGTGTACGTGGGTTCCTTAATATTTACAACTTGAGTACCATTCGATAAGTATTTATATGTACTCAATGCCTCTCTATTCTTGTACTTATATATCTTTTTCAGCTTATTCCTGTTTTTCCGATTCAAATTATTATTATTTTTCACCCAGGCATAGTGGGTCAGTGAAAAAAGATAGACAATTCAGAACTTGTAGTAGTATTTACAATTTGATAACAAAAAAACTATTATAATCTAGAAATTTCCATTAATTAACAGTTGGTTTGGTGTTTGTTTTATTTGAAATTAGCCAAAATCCATTTATTCGCCTGCAATGGAGGCGGATAAGCGTATCAACTGGATCGAGGCTCGTCTAGCTTTTTCTATCAAGCAGTTCAGCACTGATCTTTATTAGTGCTTTGTATCAATTTGTGTACCATAAGCCTGCGAAAGTAATAAGTAAAATTAATTTGTTAAATTAGTTTGAATTGAAATTTTTTTAGTATAGCGAAGTTTTATTTTGTTTAGATTTCATGGCCTGTAGATCCACAGATATACCAGTGGATATTAAGAATACTGAACATTTATTGTTCGTTAAATTAATAAAACATGGTGGTGTCGTTTCTTATGGAGGTTGGAAGAAAGAACTTTTAGTTGAAGAGATCACCACAGTATCTGAAGAGAAGTTACTGCTGTGTACTCTCTGTAAGGGAATGCTAAGGGACGCTTGTGTTGTTGTCGTTAATGAGAAAAAGGAGGCACGTTGTGACGTATGTGTTCCTATACATTATACAGTTGATGATAGAAAGATAGCTGAACTTGTACGATCTGTGATTGATGAGAAATTGGTAATTATATTAAGAGGGAGTTTATAGATATTTTTAATGTATTCTTTGTTTTAGGTTTACTGCCCTATGTTGAGTGAAGATTGCAAGTGGACTGGAGCAACTGTTGAAATAAATTCTCATCTCAAATATTGCCAATACCTGCTTGTCCCATGTCCTCTTGGCTGTTTAGATCAAAATATTTTGCATTCAAAAGTTATACAAAAGTTTCAAAGGAAACTTCTAGAAAATCATTTGAATAATTCCTGTCCAATGAGATTGATACCCTGTGACTACTGTCGAATTAAGATCAAAGCTTCCACTTTTAACGCACATTTATCCATTTGTGATGAATACCCTATCGGATGTCCTAATCAATGTACTTTTCAATCAACAGTGGATAAAGTGTTCACCGCAAGTCGAAAGGTTATTAAGGAGCATCTGAAGATTAATTGTCCCCTGCAACAGGCTAAATGTCCTTATTCAAAACATGGATGTACAGACGTTGTGTTAAGAAAAGATCTACAAACTCACATGTTGCAATACCAAACACACCTTCGTTTAGTGGAAATTATTCTGAGTGATACTAAAATTGAACTACAGAAGCAGATAGATGACAATACCAAGAAAAAGCAAATTAAATCATCAGATGTTAGTGGTATTGAATGGAGATTAAACTTTTTCGAAAATAGAAAGAATAAAAAGAAAACTTTTACCAGCGCGCCTTTTTATACTTCTGGATATAAACTACATTTTGATACTGAGTTTAATAATGATAATTACCTTGGAGTCCACATTCAACTATTAAAAGGTGAGTATGATGATGAATTGGATTGGCCTTTAAATTGCAAAATAAAATTTGTCTTGGTCAATGAAAATGGTATTAACTATGAATATAGTTGCAATACTACAAATCTCTTTGAAACTTTCAACAAGCCGACAGCTCACAAAATGAATGCCCGAATTGGTTACTCTAAATTCATTTCTCATGACCTTATATACCCTTATTGCACTGATGATTCACTATTAATTAGAGTTCTCATTCAGGTCCTTTAATTGATATGTCTTACATTTTCCCTATCACTTAATATTTTGTCTTCCTCCTATATATTTTGATTTGTTATTATAATTTGTTTGATCTTTACGAACTGTAAAACATACTCGGGAGTGACTTAAGCAGTTGAACAGTGGTCAGACCATGGTTTCATTTCCCAGATCCAGTTGTCGGGCTATAGCCTAAGTAGTAAGTACCCATATAGATTCTAGGTATCTTGCGCCTCCTAATACTGATATAGTATTCAATTTCCTATATACGATTTGCCGTGTACGTGGGTTCCTTAATATTTACAACTTGAGTACCATTCGATAAGTATTTACGTATATGTACTCAATGCCTCTCTATTCTTGTACTTATATATCTTTTTCAGCTTATTCCTGTTTTTCCGATTCAAATTATTATTATTTTTCACCCAGGCATAGTGGGTCAGTGAAAAAAGATAGACAATTCAGAACTTGTAGTAGTATTTACAATTTGATAACAAAAAAACTATTATAATCTAGAAATTTCCATTAATTAACAGTTGGTTTGGTGTTTGTTTTATTTGAATTAGCCAAAATCCATTTATTCGCCTGCAATGGAGGCGGATAAGCGTATCAACTGGATCGAGGCTCGTCTAGCTTTTTCTATCAAGCAGTTCAGCACTGATCTTTATTAGTGCTTTGTATCAATTTGTGTACCATAAGCCTGCGAAAGTAATAAGTAAAATTAATTTGTTAAATTAGTTTGAATTGAAATTTTTTTAGTATAGCGAAGTTTTTATTTTGTTTAGATTTCATGGCCTGTAGAGCCACAGATATACCAGTGGATATTAAGAATACTGAACATTTATTGTTCGTTAAATTAATAAAACATGGTGGTGTCGTCTCTTATGGAGGTTGGAAGAAAGAACTTTTAGTAGAAGAGATTACCACAGTATCTGAAGAGAAGTTACTGCTGTGTACTCTCTGTAAGGGAATGCTAAGGGACGCTTGTGTTGTTGTCGTTAATGGGAAGAAGGAAGCACGTTGTGACGTATGTATTCCTATACAGTATACAGTTGATGCCAGAAAGATAGCTGAACTTGTACGATCTGTGATTGATGAAAAATTGGTAATTATATTAAGAACGAGTTTATAGATATTTTTAATCTATTCTTTGTTTTAGGTTTACTGCCCTATGCTGAGTGAAGATTGCAAGTGGACTGGAGCTACTATTGAAATAAATTCTCATCTCAAATATTGCCAATACTTGCTTGTCCCATGTCCTCTTGGCTGTTTAGATCAAAATATTTTGCATTCAAACGTTATACAAACGATTCAAAGGAAACTTCTTGAAAACCATTTGAATAATTCCTGTCCAATGAGATTGATACCCTGTGACTACTGTCGAATTGAGATTAAAGCTTCCACTTTTAACGCACATTTATCCATTTGTGATGAATACCCTATCGGATGTCCTAATCAATGTACTTTTCAATCAACAGTGGATAAAGTGTTCACCGCAAGTCGAAAGGTTATTAAGGAGCATCTGAAGATTAATTGTCCCCTGCAACAGGTTGAATGTCCTTATTCAAAACATGGATGTACAGACGTTGTGTTGAGAAATGATCTACAAACTCACATGTTGGAATACCAAACACACCTTCGTTTAGTGGAAATTAGTCTGAGTGATACTAAAATTGAACTACAGAATCAGATAGATGACAATACCAAGAAAAAAGAAATTAAATCATCAGATGTTAGTGGTATTGAATGGAGATTAAACTTTTTCGAAAATAGAAAGAATAAAAAGAAAACTTTTACCAGCTGGCCTTTTTATACTTCTGGATATAAACTATGTTTTATCGCTGAGTCTAATATTGATAATTACCTTGGAGTCAACATTCGACTATTGCAAGGTGAGTATGATGATGAACTGGAATGGCCTTTAAATTGCAAAATAATATTTATTTTGGTCAATGAGAATAATGTTTCGTCTAATTTTGAACGATGTTTCAATACTACTGACACAAATCTATTTGAATCTTTCAACAAGCCGACAGCTCACAAAATAAATGCCCGAGTTGGTTTCTCTAATTTCATTTCTCATGAATTTACATACGCTTATTACACTGATGATTCACTCTTGATAAGAGTTCTCATTCAGGTCCTTTAATCGTTATGTCTTACATTTCCCCTATCACTTAATTTTTTGTCCCCCTACTAAATATTTTTTTGTTTTTTATAACACACTTATATCTTTCTATGGTATTATAATTTGCTTGTATCTTTATGAACTGTAAAACATACTCGGGAGTGGCTTAAGCAGTTGAATAGTGGTCAGGCCATTGCTTCATTTCCCAGATCCAGTTGCCGTCTAGGCCTAAGTACCCATATAGATTCTATGCATCTTGCGCCACCTGATACTGATATAGTATTCAATTTCCTATATACGATTTGCCGTGTACGTGGGTTCCTTAATATTTCCAACTTGAGTACCATTCTTATTTTATAAGTACTCATACCTCTCTATCCTTGTACTTGTATATGTTTTTTCAGATTATTGCTGTTTTTTCCGATTCAAATTATTGTATTTTTCACCCAGGCATAGTGAGTCAGTGAAAAAAGATAGACAGTTCAGAACTTGTAGTATTTACAATTTGATAACAAAAAAACTATTATAATCTAGAAATTTCCATTAATTAACAGTTGGTTTGGTGTTTGTTTTATTTGAAATTAGCCAAAATCCATTTATTCGCCTGCAATGGAGGCGGATAAGCGTATCAACTGGATCGAGGCTCGTCTAGCTTTTTCTATCAAGCAGTTCAGCACTGATTTAAACTCTCAAATAAATTCTCCTAAAAATCGAATTCTCCTCAATGCATTTCTCAGGCGCAGCTCACGACGCCTCCTCTCGATCTCTTCATCTTCTGACGGAGACGTTTCCCTATCCAACAGCACTACTCACAGCAGTGTCGTAATATCACATTACTTCATAAAATACCCGCACATAAACACTGTTCAAAGCAAACATGTATCTCAGTCTCTAATATCAGCTGATATAAGTCTACCAATCTCAATACAAGATATTGACTGGTTAATTCTGAATGTATTCATACCTAGAATACTTGAATATAATAATAATAAACTCCTGTTGAGCGTTAAAGACGTGTTCGATCTTTCCCGAGCCTTTAGGAATAGAATAGCCGGTGAAGTATCACTTCCCTATCTTATTATACCGAGGCAATTCCACAGGTCAACTTCTGACCTTTCTCCTCTGTTTGAGGACATTGCCTCTTCTTGGTTGTCGCTTATAAGTAAGGCTATAGCCACCCCTCAGAATGATGAACTGGTATACTTTGATGACTCGACTCATACCTCGTTAGGAGAGATACGGAATTTAAAACAAAAAGTGAAAAGATTTCGTAGGATCCACAGTCTTCTCAAATCTGAAAACTTCTTGTATGTGTACGATAATTTGAAAACTTCTAAGTCGTGGATAGTTAGAAAGATCGATGATCTTTTCAAAAGCATTGAACAGATATTCTATGAGTCAGAAGATTTGCTTGTATACTTATTGCCTCTAGAAAAATGGGTCAGTATTTGTTTAGACACACCGCCTAATTTACGTCATACTTATATCCCACCAATTATCAAGCTAGTTTATCTCATTTGGGAACAATGCCCTTTCTACAAAGTACAGTCTCACTTCAATCGCCTATTATCGAGTTTGATTATTGTTATTACTGAAATAGTAAGAGAACGTTTGCCAGACGATCTATTCTCTGTACCCATTCAAAGCATTGAAGATATTCAATCAGCGCTTCAATTGTGTTATGCATTCCAAGGCAGCTATATCGATGCTAAAATTAACGCTGATCGTTGCTTAGATAAATTGCGGGAAATTAATTTATTAGAATTTGATGCACTACCAGAAGCTTTGCGTTCCAAATTTGAATTTGATAAAATTTCGAAACCATTGCCTTGTCAATGGCCAGCCAGGAAGGATCGAATCTACAAGACCTTTTCAAAAACCGTCAATCGATTGCAAGATTTACTAGAAATCGTCAAAACTATCTCCGACTTTGAGGATATCAGAGAAATAATACAAAGTGCTAACAACTTTTCAGAAACATTCAGTGAGTACTTAGATGAAATATTTTCCAAATTCTTGTCCTGTTTGAAGCCAATACTGGAGATAGAATCAAGTTTGTTCGATGTAGCACCAAATGAGAAGTTTGAACGGATATTTTTCGCATTTCGTAATGGAATAAACCAATTGGAACATCGAATAATCAGTATCCTCAAATCTTACCTCTCTTCGAGTTGTGACATTCTCAATCTTAGAAGAATGCAGTTATTTGGGAAAATGCTAAGTCGTCCTATGATTCGTATTTCACTGAATGACTTTTTCACTAAGTTGATCGACAGTTTGGGCATACATATTGAACAGATAGAATCGCTTGTTTCAGACTTCAACAACTTTCGCGGTTTTCATCACTTTATACCAGCTCCCATTTCAAAGTTTCTATATTTACGCGCACTAGTAGAACGTGTTGATTCTCCCTACAAACTTATTATGCAAATTTCACCAAACTTATTTGATGTTTCTGGGTCTGGCATTGTATCTAAGAAATATTTGGCTGTCCTCTCGAGCTTAGAACAACTCTTGGCAAATTTTTGTTTTTTAGAAACAGACTTTTCTGAAGATTTCTCGATTCTCCTTCACAAGCCAGTGCTGATGGCTTCGGGAAAATCTCACACATCTATTCCCAGTCTGCAATCCCATGTAATCCACCTGATGTACATCGCAGTGTACCTCCACAAACTAGACTTCCCCCCCTCTGTGGTGCCACCTTCGCTCCACATTCTACTGGAAGAATACTCGAATCTCCAACTCGCCCCTCAACTATCAAAACTATTCTACACAATACACAAGTTTAATAGAATATGGAATAATAAGAATTCGCCTATACACCGCCTCTTCTCACAGCAAATAAATGACTGCAGACAATTAGTGGAACGAGGAATTACAGAAGTATCCTGGAATAGCTTTGTTTTGAAGGACTTTCTTCAACAGTTGGTAACTGCTATATTCACAAACCTAGACCCTATACTCAAGCAAACTGAGCAAGCCATTACTTCCATAAAGAATATCATTCATTCCTTTTGTTCCCAGCCAAGTAACCTCTTTAGCTCAGCCCCTAATTCCCCCGTGCTTCCGCTTACTGAACTTTCTAAAAGGGTCAGAACTAACAATATCGAGTATGATACCTCCCTTATACGGTCTAGAGAGAAAATAAACCAAATATTGGTCAAACTTTCCAGTTCAGTTGGTATTAATATGCATTGTGCACAATGGAAACAATTTCTCCAATACATAGACCAACTCTTGTACCGTGGAATTACTTCGCAGACTTCTAAATCGTTTTCTGCTGTACAGATGTACTTGGCTCCTATGGAAGGCGCAATGGAAACAACTCACTCAGCGAATGGACTGTTCTCTGTTAATTTCAGAATAATGAGAGACTGTGTAATATTCTCTCCTTTCCCATACCCTGAAGGGCAGACTCCATCTCTTGTTGAACAAATAAAATCATGGGTAATGGGAGTCTACACGCGAAACAGTAATCTTCATCCATTTTATCATCCGAAAGGTGCCTTTATTGACTATCTGAGGAATGAAACATTTTTCTCAAATTTGATAAGTGACTTCGATTATATCCTCTTAGGTGATCTCAACAACTCGCATGTAGTTCTTCAGAAATTTTCACAGTTTTCATTCTTATGGACGAACGATTGTAATTCTTATTTCAGAAATTTTATTTCTCCTAGAAGCGAGTCTCCTAATGCTATTTCTAATTATGCACCAGAAATGGAATTGCCAATGATCGATAGTTCGCATTTAGGAGAAGTTACGCCGAATAATACTCGCCTCAACGAATTCGCATTTTTATATCCGAATTTATTTGCTCGTACACAAGGTTCATATTCCAAAGGAAAGTTACCTTTGTTGGAAGATTTTGAGAAAGAGATCTTCCTTTATTATTCACTGAAACAAGAATTACTTAAAATTCCTCTTCATATACACATGGGTTCTATCGTAATAGATGCACGAGGCATTCGATCTTTTCTCTTGTCTCTCTGTGCAAATTGGTTGTTTACCTTTTGTGATTACTTACAGGACAAAGTTATTCTTGTTTTGGAAGATTTGAACTTTTTATTTGAGAAAATTGAGCCAGAGCTGTCTAAAATATGTACTCAAACAGCTGACTTATCTCAGTTGATGAAAAATATGAGGATATTTCATACCATAGGGAACAAGCAATTTGAAATTCAGCATAAATTTAGCACTCTACAGCGAGCTAACAAAATTTTGGAAATATTTGAGTTTACCTTGCGTCAGGACATACATGAGTTCTACTTGTCAACTCCCCACAAACTTGATCACCTCAACTCCGTTTTTGATTTGGCCAGACAGAAGATACGACCTTGCATCACTTCCCATAAGAAGTTAATTATTGAAAAACTACATTCCTTCCAACAGGAATTAACAAATATTAGTAACCAATTCTATCGATCTTACCTTTTTAATTCTGATTGTCCTTCTAAAGATGCACGAGAACTTCTTGATGAATATGCTCACAAGTTCTCAGACCTCAAAGACAAGTCGAAAGACATTGCTGAGTTGCAAAGTTTTCTAGAAACTCAGTTTGTAAACTTCACTTCTCTCCAAAAGTTACTCGATACCTTCATAATGATCAGGAAAGTATGGATGTTAGTTAATGAGGTGACTCATACCACAAAGCACTTGAAACGAGACATGTGGAAAAAGCAGGTTCCTGAAGAAATTCTACAAAAGGTAGTGGAATTAAAGGATAAAGTTGACAAAATACCACAAGAAGCGATGCAATGGGATATCACACTAAGTATCAGAGACTATTTGGACGAGCTTAAAAGTACTGTTCCTCTCCTCACACTTCTACAATCTCCCTCTATCAGAGAAAGCCACTGGAAACTTATACTCAAGCTTTCTCCCAAACCTCGCGTCGGCTCTGCTACAATCACAGACCTTTCTATTCTGACCAAACTATCCTTCGGAAAGTTAATAGATTTAGGACTTCATCACTGCTATCAGCAAGTAGAGACTATCGTAGAAAAGTCAAAGACAGAAGTTACCAGCGAATCAATTCTCAGCAATTTTAAAGAATTCTGGGATGGCTACTTATTTAGCCTGGAGGATTATATTCGGCCTATAGCACAGTCTATTTCTGGATTTGTGTCGGAACCCTCGCTCTGTTCCTCTCCAACCAGTAATGAGAATCTCCTCCAGAGCATGTCTGGGACACTCAGACGTCATTCGAAAGGTGTAATTACTTCGTCAAAGATGAGTGGAATTAACTCAATTGGACTTGATGCCCCTCTTATGGAGCCCATCCCCAAGTTATCCAATGTCCATGAAGTTTTCGAGGCGCTTGAATCTCACATGACTGAATTAGAAAGCGTACTAAATTCGGCTTCATCTCTTCCGTTTCAAGATGATTTGAAGCCATGGCAGCACAAATTACAAAGAGTTGAGACTATCTTAAAACTGTGGGTAGAGATACAGGATAGTTGGATGCAAGCGGACAAGTTTTTCAGCTGGAATGATGTAAGACAAAATTTAACTCAAGAAGTGATTGGCTTTATTGTTGTTGACAAACAGTGGAGAATATTAATGAAAGAAGTTCAAACAGATCCACATGTTATGCGCACTTGCTGCAAAGAGGGTAGACTTAGATTTTTAGAGGAGATTAATCAAAGTTTAGAGCAGACAAGAGTCGCGATTTACAAATACTACGAAAATTTCAAAGCAATTTATCCAAGGTTTTATTTCATTTCCAGTTATTATATCCATACTTTCATTTCTCATTTCACCGATCTCAAATTACTGAGTCAACACATGCATATGCTATTCTCTGGAGTATTTGAGTTGAGTCTCAATATTACAGAAGTTAAAAGTAGATCTACGATCAATGGCGTTATTGCAGCAAGTGGAGGCGTCGTACAACTCAATACTCCGATAGTTTGTGACAATTTCGATAAAGTGACCTCTCTTCTGAATGAATTTTCTTCCAATCTCCACGACACTCTCAAAGACTATTATGGTTCTTTGATTGACAAGATTTCCCAAGAAACACCTTTCAATCAACTCGAAATCTGTAAAATTGGTTATTTCCTCCTCTCCGAACTAAACAAAGCCAAATCAACTGAGATATTTCTCCTGGTTGCAAGAGTTCTCTTATCAACTCTCATTCAACAGCTGGTAATTCAAAACGATGTATCTCAACTAAAATCCACGCAATCAGGTTTCCAAAAGCTAATTATTCTATTGAGCCGTTACTTGCATTCAGGTAATATAGATTCGTTAGATTTGATGCAAAAAGACGATGTCGTATTGGATAGTGTAGAACAAGAAAACTTGGAAGAGAGTCCTTCCCAATACGAACTGCTTACGATGCCAACATATTTGCTGATACAAAATTTTCTTATTACTCTGTTCTATTTCAAAGGATTGATTGAGTCACTAATATCGATTAATTGCGACATAAAATTGGAAAATACTATTGAATGGCAGAGTTCTATCAAACATCTAATACAGGAAGAAGATACTACCGGTTGCAATTTGGTGATTCATAACCATAGCGTTCCATATATTTTCGAGTATCAAGGAGATTTTAGAGAAATTGTTCTGTTTCCCAATACAAACAGATGTTATTCACATTTACTTCAATCATTGTCTACCAATTTTGGTGGTTTGCTGGTTGGAAAACAAGGCTCTGGCAAAATGTCTACCATTAAGCAGTTTGCTTATTTACTTGGACGGCCTCTTTTTGTGCATTCTTGTACAAGCCATACTTCTTTTGACTACCTAAGGGATTTCATGTTTGGCGCAAACAATTCGAGATCTTTGGTATGCTTCCGTCGTATAGATAATATACAGCCACAAACTCTGGGCATTTTCGTAGAATTGATTCGTGCTTTATTCACTGGTGTTTTATACAGCAAAATTGGGATTCCAATTCAACAACCTTTCACTCCGTTAGACTTAAACCATGGAGCTATCCTTGCCACTGCTCAATGCAAGAGCTACTCATGCTCAAACTACTCTTTATTTTCTAACGTATTTAAATCTTGTATACTGTTGCCAAATGTTACCGTTATAGCAGAGGTTTTACTGTATACCTCTGGATTCCAGTACTCACGTGAATTAGCCACTAGACTCAATAAATTTTACCAATCTTATACTATATTAGTTGGCTCCAGTGACTCGAAGTCTTTATCCCATCTCTCCATTTTCAAACTACGCCATCTCTTAATTGTTGCTTCAAATAAGCTAGATAATTATTTTATGGAATCTCCGGTGGATCATCACAGCGTTCATTATCCCTTGGGTACTCAAGAAAGTGATGAATCGGAAGCTGATCAGAAACCAATGAGTGCATCATCTCAAGGCCAAAAATTTGAAACAAGAAATGAGAAGAATGATGAAAATTATATTAAGTATCATGAAATTGCTATTATGTGTTCCTCTCTTATTGATTATCTACCTCATTTGACACGTTTCTTACCAGATTCACAAATCGTCAAATTGGGGCACATTCTCCAAATGCTCTTCTCTGAAGATTCTGAAAACACAGATTTCTATGTTGATCTTTCTGATTCTTCTTCTCAACACGAATTCTCCACACAAAGTGAACCGCTACTACGAGTTTTGAAGCGACTGAATCTGGAACCAGATGACCACTTTATCTCAAAAATCGGTGAAGTTTGGAACTCACTCAAGTTACATCACATGGTTTTCTTGCTTGGTCCCTCTTGCAGTGGGAAAACATCTGCAATCAATGTATGTTCTAGCCTGTTTAAGGATCTCGGGCATTCTGCTACCGTGCAAACTATATTACCTCAAGCATTACAAAAAGAGAAACTTTTTGGTGCCTTTGACTTACAAGAAAAAACTTGGACAAAGGGTCTACTTCCTCACTTTCTAGATAACTGTTTTGTCCCAGAAGAAAAACTCGAGATTTCGAATCATTTTTGGTTTCACCTCGATGGATCCCTTGACAAGCTGCATACTGATGTTCTCTCTACTTTTGATTTTGAAGATTATTCAATTACCTTACCAACAAAACAATCAATACTCCTTTTACCCAATGCTAGGATAATACTTGAGTCTGATAGCTCCGACTTCTTAACACCGTCCTTAATAGCGAAAGTGAGAATTATCTGCTTCAGTTCCATTGTATCATGGAATCTTGTTATACAATCATGGCTCGATACTCAGAATGAAAATGAATCAATTGAGTGGCAATTTATATTTGATAAATATCTCCCAACTATTATGACCAGCTTATTTAAGGATAATCGCGATTCTGGAGAACGTATATTAAGGAAGTTATCGACTAACACAAGGAAAGTGCTCAGTAAGACACAATTCAAATTCGCTGTTGAGCTAAATCAAGTCAGTGTAATAACTTCTTTGATTTCTCTGCTGAAATCACTTCTCTCGGCGTATCCAATACCGCAGAAGGATTTCAAAGAAGTATTATTCAATTTTGCTGCAGTATGGGCCATTGGAGGCTGTCTGGATGACCATTCTAGAATATTCTTTAATACTATTTGGCAAGAGTTGTTTCAAGGTCCGAATTCTTTCCCAAAAGGTTCCAATATTTGGTCATTTATTCCTAATTATGAGACTCAATCTCTAACGAAACCAAGGCTAATACCTTTTACATACTCCAAAGAGAGATTATTTAATCAAATGCCTTTCATAACAGATCTAGAAACAGAGACAATTCTATCTCTTCTAGACTATCTTTCTGTTAGCAACATACCTATACTAATTACTGGTGATGTTGGCTCTGGTAAGACACTTCTTGTGAATCATTTCTCAAATCGTATCGAAAGCTCTGATTTCGATCAAAAATATACAAAAAAGTTCAAGTGCAATTCTCTCTCATCAAGCCAGAATCTATGGAATATGCTTAAATCTGAGCTAGTTTGGAGTACGAATAAGAGTTTATATGTACCCCGAGGTAACATGAAGCTACAGAACCTGATAGAAGATATACACTTAGTTGATGTACCAGGGCAACAATCAAATTCAGTTGCAGAAATGCTTCGCTGGATATCATCTAATAACGAACTGTTTGATTTCAATACTTACGCAAAGAAAAATATTGAACTTGTAAACTTCATTGTCACTTGTAACCCTAGACTTACGAATCTTAGCAGTAGATTTACAAAACACTTTTTCGTTCACCATTATCAATATCCCACATTCAATTCTCTGGTGTCCATATTTGGCCAACTCTGTTGTTGTTTATTTAACTGTACACACTCAACTTCTATAAATCAAACCTTTATTCAGTCAATCGTATCACTAACAGTAGAATTACAGTCCTCATTGAAGCGTATATTCGTACAAATACAAGAACGGAGCCTCTATCTATTTACACTGAGAGATATCAGTAATATTTTCCGATCACTATGTCTTATACTTGAACCGAACTGTTCAGTTCGGGAGTTTATTCAGCTATGGAACCATGAGATATACTGGTCATACGAACAGAAACTTGTTAATTACAATGACACTCTCCAATTCAGACAACTTAAGACAAGGCTCATCCATAAATATTTTGATAGTGGTGTTCTGAAAGATTACCTCACTCAACCCAATGAACATTTCTCATTCGTTGAGAATATTATTGAACATACAATCGCTCTTCCAAATTCTGTATTGTCTGAATATAAAGTCACTTCTGATCAGAAAAAGCTAACTAAACTAATGGAAAAACCTTCTGTTAAGCAAGCAGCCAAGAACTGGCTCGCAACTCCTTTTACACTGGACTTGTTGAATAGGATTTCTCTTCACTTAATTAAGCCACCAGACATCTCAAATCTGATCATAATAGGGGAATCACAGATACATAATACTATATCACTGATCGCTTCTATTTTCAATTTCACCCTGGAACGCATCTCTTACCATTTAGCATCCCACTCTGAGGAAACGAAATCCTCAGAAGAACATTGTACTTATTTGCGAAGTAGTGAATACGACTTGAGTGTTTTTGATAATTATATGCGAGACCTTTATACACGAGCTGGGATTTATATGGAAAGGATAATTCTCTTATTTGACTATCGAGAGTTGAAATCAAAAAAGTTTTTCTCGAGAATATTAGAATTTGTAGAGGACTGTCAAATATCACTTTTATTTAGTTTAGAACAGAGAGGGAATATTATCAATGGTCTTAGGACACATATTTCAAAGCTTTCACTCGTATTCAGTGAAACTTTAGCATGGAAAATTTTCCTCGACAATGTCAATAGAAATCTAACTATAATAATTAACTTTAAAGAATTGGATATTAACTTCTATCAGCTTACATACTCCATGCCTTCATTGTTCAATCGTTTGAGCTGTATACTATGCTCTAGATGGGATCGTACACAGCTTGGAATTTTGTGTGAAAACGCATTGCTACAACATTCTCCTAAACATATCAATTTGACACCAAATACACAAAATTTAATCGTGGAACTTCTTCCTGCACTGTTCTCTGATTTGTGTAAAAATCTTAAATATAATCAAAACTATGTTCCTGGAAATGACAGTTTCACAAATTTTATAATAAAATTTTCCTCCTCTTTTGGGTCTATTTATAGTGAGGTCTTAGCTCAGCGAAAAATTATTAAATGCGCTCTTGAAATTTTAAAATATATACGTAGGAGTAAAGATTCCTTTGAAGTAGAGTTCCCAAATCGTGAATTTGTATTCAATGATAAGAAAGCTTCCTGTTCAGACTTTCTTAAACTAATCGGTCAACAAGGTCTCAACATATCTGAAAGTTCAACTTGTCTCGAGAGACTTGAACAGAATATTGACTTTCTAGACAAAATACAACCTAAATTGAATAATGCTCTGCAATTAGCTATTTTGGAGAGCAACAATAAGGTTGGAACAATTATTCAAGCAACGAAGATGTTTAACAGTCACAATATTGGATGGCTTAGAATTCATAACATTAAAGAGCAAGAACTTTACAATATATTAAATGTCTTTATTTCTCTTTTCAGATCCAGCTGTGACACACAACCACTAATTCGTACTCTTCGGAGACTTTTGTCAAATTCAGACCGGTTTCTTTCTCAAATAACCGATTTCCATACCAGCACAGAAATATCTGAAGAGACTCTTTTAACAATTCGCGATGTTTTATCACAAGATTTTTTAGGAACAGTAGATAAAGCCATTGTTGATCCCGATCTTTATAATATTATCCAGACCATCACTGATTGGTTGAGTGCAATTGCTGAATATTACCATATTAAGTTACACAAAGTTATTCCTATTCAGGAGCGGATAAAATGTAACATTGAATCGTTAAGTAAACTAAATAATCAGAAGGAATCATTAAAAACGAAAATATTATCTTTTAACGATACTCGAAGAAATTTGCACCAATCTCTAATCCAATCGTCTTTGTCTTTAACTCAATACGTTGAATCCTACGATGAACAGAGTGCCGATTTCCATGCTAGATGCACTCTTATTGAAGACTTGGGGAAACTACCAGAATTGTGGCAGGTAAATTCTCAAGTTTCAGAAGAGGCTGTCACGACGATTTTAATCACAACTGCCATCTCACAAGCTTATATTTCCTTCCTCTCCTCTTTTCCTATTGAAGATCAAACTAATATATTATTAAACATTTGGCCTAAATCTCTTGCAAACCTTAACCTCAGCATCAATTGGACTGAAGCTTTGAATCTTCGATTTAATAACATTGTTGCGTTTGACCGAATTCCTGACATAATATTATGTGGGCATAAAACTTCAAATAAATTTCTGCAGATTCTCAGCTGTATATGCTACTTTATGTACAATCATAATGTAAAGGATTACCTGACTCCTTTAAAGTCCATCACCTATTCTGTTTCTAAGGAATTCTTAAACGAATCCTATTCGAACTGGTTCTCCATCTCATCCTCTTCACCATTTCCTCTATCTGAACTGAAAAGCACATCAACTACCACAGAACTGGAACTAACTTGTACTGATACACATTTGTATGAAACGCTAAGAGAGGCAGTTAGCAAGGGTCATTCGGTAATCATAACCAATTTAGACACATTAATTGACCCAGTGCTGGATCCGTTAATTGAATTCGCTACTGTATTGAAAAATCATATAAATATCAAGATTCCAATCCAGTTGGCAGGTAGAACTTTAGTACAGAATAAGAAATTCCAACTTATATTTTCGGCTAACACTCCATCTTTCTGTCATCCGTCCATTTACTCTAACAATATTAGTCACTTGAATATGGTGCCTTGTCACACGATGTGCTACGAGGTATGTTTGCATACATTACTCACAAACCATTATCTCAACCAATCTTGGCGGGATTTATTTTCCTTTCTTGCCGAAAAGGAATTGAAGATCCAAAATGTACAGCGTGACCTCACAGAATTATTAGCCAAGTTATTCAGATGCGATATTAGTACAGGAACATCATATATCCCTCAAAATACTGAAGTTCCCGCTATATCGTACAAACTTGCCCACGAACTGGTTATTATTTTGAATTTGCGCCCTTATCTCCAGACTGTTAGGGAGTACACAGAAAAATCATTGCACTCTGTTTGTACACAGATATACAGTATCCCTGATGCTCTTGCCAACTTGGCTTGCGCTCTCTGCTGTATTCAGGAGATGCATGCATTTTATTCCTTGAAAGTAAATAGATTGTATTCAGTCATGGAATCTTTATTTTTGGAATCAGGGCTTTGTCAAATCCAACCTTCAAACTTAGCTCAAAGACCCTCGTTTGAAATCAGCGAACTTGTAAGAAATAAACTGGAAACTAAATGCCAAGAGGATCTTGCTACAGAGTATTTCACTAATCTCAACTGGCTTGATAAAGCAGAAATTGATGAAGAGAAAAGCTCTATTTTATCTGATGGCATTGATTCTGTTATCAATACATTGATTAAGAAGTTTGTGAAACATTCTGTTGAATTGTACTTGCCCTATCTCACTCGTCAGGACCAGTTTACTTGGCTCCTTCTCTCTTCTCTAATTGCTAACTTGTCAGGAGTTCCTGAAGAGTATACGAATTCTCTAATAAACTCCATTATTAAAATAGCTTCAAATTCTCCCTTTCAACCAAAAAGTACATGTACAATTGTATCAAAACCAGAATGGGTTGATGAATCGAAATGGGCGTCTTTGCTCCAATCACCTTTGAATGACCACTGTATCAATATATTATACAATTCATTCACCGATCAGCACACAGAATGGAAAAACTGGATTTCTTGTTCTATACCATCTTACAAAAATATGCCCATTCCAATTTCAATGATGGGACAAAGTTCGCCTAATAGCATTCTATGCACTGAAGCTCTCATTATATTGAACGTATTCGTTCCTTTATCTAATGTGGATGTTTACAAAGATTTCATATCTGATAGTTTAGGTACTGAATTGTTATTCCTTCAAACTTTCCCCCTTAGTTACTTTCTGAGTGCAAATACTGGGATTAATCCTTCCAAGTTGAATTTACTCTATTTTGTAATGGAAAAAGGTTGTAGAGTTGCAATTGCAAAATCTTTAACTCTCCAATATGAACTTGTATCCCTTTACGCAGCACAAAGTATGGAAGTTAAATCATTTTCACACCTTGAGCTGTCAACTTCTCTACCAAACTTTGAGGATGTAACTAGCACGCAAATACTCCTATTCAAAGATTTCCATTTAGTCAAGAAAGGCAATCGCGAATCCTTTTTTTCAAAAATATTTTCTCTGAAACACAAACCGATTACTCTTATACTCTACGGAGAATGGTGTGAAGATTTTCCCGAATCCCTACCTGAGGTAGTGAGTATATTTCCTATTGAGAATATTGAATTGAATTATTTCTCGAATCTACCTACTACTGAACAGCTCTACTTTAGCACGTATCATATATTCGATTGTTTATACAATTCAATTCCAGTGGAAACTAGAATGAAAATACATACACATCCATGGGAGTACACATGTTATTTAGTAATTCTATTCCACTGCTCTCTGGTTACTAAAAGGAACTGTTTGTATCAGAGCTCTCTCGCTAATCTTACAACTGATCTCCTCTCCACTGCTTTGGAAGGCCTCCTTAACTTAAAGCACTCTGAGGATTCAAACACACATCAAGAACAGGATGTATTCGCAATCCTGTCTTCTGTTTATTCTCTCAAGTCTGATCCACAGATCCTAAATTTTGGTATATTTTCTGAAACAGTCCTTGGAGTGTCTCACGAAGTGATTGATCATTTCTTAAATTCCGATAAATCGAGCACCATTTTACCAACGCCCTCTTATTTCTCTGTACTCAGCAGTCTATTGAGAATTAAGTTGTCTGTCCCCAATGATACACCAATGCAATTATCCTCCACACTGCCTCTCCAATGCTTTCCTGAAATTAAGTTCCTTCCTTTCAACACTACAACTTTATTAGATGTACTTGATAAAACTATTAAAATATTGACTTGCATCCCCCGAGATTTGAAATTAGGTGTTAAGAGTAATTCTCCTCTCTTCCACTATGTAATAGCTAATGAATTGGTAGAGGTGCATAGTATTATGTTAGATGTTTTCGACAAAAGTTTATCTCTTCAACATTATCTGAAAACAGGTGTTGTGCTAATGCCTGCATCTTTGATATCGATTGGGGAATCATTTTCGAAGCAGGTTGTTTGGGATGAATGGATTGAGGTTTATAATCCGATAGGAACACCATGTGAGCTATTTCTATGGCTAGACCAATTGGTTGGACATTTTAATCAGTTGAAACAGTGGCTACTCTCTCCGATGGAAATGTCATCCGCTCTCAATTTGAGTGTCTTTATGAGAAGCGCTCTTCTCATCTCCTCTCTTCAGGAAGAATCCCAATTCCTCGATTTATCAGAAAACATAATCACTCTGTGGCTACCCCTTGAACAATTCAAAGTTTCTGTAAAGAAAGAGTTCATTCTTAACATTAAAAGTACCATTAACACTGTTACAAAGGATATTGTAATTACTCGAAATTATTTAGACTCTAAAAGCTGCAAGATACTGTCCCTACTCTCAATACCTGTTCATGTTTATAATTCCTTATGCTCGGATGGGAAAGATGAAGTATTCAATCTAAAATTGAACTCACATTCTCTCTGTTCGGTACACTGTCCCTCTTATCTTCTGGGCGGACTAATCTAAAGCTAGTTTTATTGTAGGTAACCTAATCGCTTCATTAAACTAACTATTTATTTTATTGTCGAATAGTTTATGATTGTTATTTATTTTAACTCGATTTTTCATTTTCTCATTTTTATAACAGAATGATTCTAACATTTCAAATCCTCTAAAATTATTATGGAATAATAATCTATTTCAGAGGCTTTAATAGAGATACAGTCGACTCTTGTTAATACGAACATCAGGGGACAGTCGAAATTTGTCAAAAAATGTATTAAAGCGGCTGTAAAGGATTTATCTTCTAAACCTGGGTACGTATTAACCATTCTCTAACTTTTAGATTAAATTACAGTACAACTTCGATTATCCGAACTCGTTGGGACCAGAAAAATAAAACTAGTTCAATTAATTTAATATATTGAATTTCTTTATGGCACAACATTGGGACCAGCCTGCAGTGTCGGATCGAGGTTGCACTCTTATTTTCAATTCTGTATTATTCATTATGTTATCCATATATTAACTACCGTATTTGCCATGTTCACATATTAACAGCATAGTAGATAATAAATGGTGAACAAAGGGGGGTTTATCCTCCTCTATCTCTTGCTCGTATCACTCGTGGAGAGAGTACTAACGTCAATGGACGAGGCAACTTGTCTTTCCAGAGGGTTCGATTCTAGCGTTCTTAAGTGCTGGACCTGTAGAGAGATGTCGCAATTCAAGCTAGAAGAGGTCGCTGCCGATTGTATGCAATGTTGTATGGATGTTGAAGAGAAAACTAAGTTTGGTAAGTTTTCAAGAGCGATTTTGGAAATCTGCAAATGAAAATTGGCAGGCTATCCCCAAATACAAGCATTTGTAAACGGGGATAAGCCTTCGAAGTTCCCTGGTCTCACCTTGAAGTTCCCAAGAGGTGCCGAGCCAGTTTTGAAATTGGTAGAAGGAAACGAGGTGATGAAAACTCTGAACTTAGAAAAATGGACTACTGACATAATTGAGGAATTTTTACAAGAACACTTAATTTAGAATATTCTGTAATTCTGTACTAACTATGACGGCACTGTGGGAAATACTCTCCACTTTGCCTGATTTTATTAGGCAGAATATCAGTGAATAGAATAATGTTGAACCAAATTATATTTATATTTGCTATAACTAAATGGAATGCTCATATAATAATATTATTAATACATTGGGATTCGTAGGAATAAATAATTGACGGGCATTATAGCTAAACAAACAAACAAACAAACAGATATTAACTCGCTACATCTATTTGCTATGCTTTATACTTGTCCTTTCCATTTTGCTTGCTTTCAACGTCGATACGAAAGAGATAGAAAAATGCGATTACCGCAGTGACAATTCCAATAGCCATTCCAGTTATTACGTCGTGAGAATGGTGCTTGAAGTCATCTAGCCGAGTTATAGAGACAATGCATGCGATCAACGCGAAAAAGAGACAGATACCTGAACGTATACCCCTTGGGAGATACTGCTTGGTTTCCAAATAGAGGATTAGGAATGCCATGTTGTATGTGATGAAAGACGAATGTCCTGAAGGGAATGAAAGCCTCGCTTCCCTCACCAAATCAGGGTCCCCAGTGCAGGTATAGTTAGTTACGTATTGCAGTAATCCTCTCGTGTCTCGACATTGGGTGATAGAAAAATCCGGATTGCAGACGTTTATGAAATGTGGACGGAGTTCCCCTACGGATAGCTTGAGACTGTACACCACTACAGCACTCACTAGATTCCCTACAACTAGTGCGTAGAGTAGAAAACTGAACTTCCAAAGCCAGAAAGGAAGCTCGTAGCTACGAATTATGCAGTCAAGTTTGACAAGAATATACTTGGCAGGCGCCAAGGTCTGAAGTCGGTTATTTGCATAGAGATAAGAAAAATGTTCTATCAAAGTTAGAATTACGATAATTAATATCGTTGGTACCAAAAATAAATACAGTTCATAGCTTTTTACTGTTGAGTCGTGGTATGGGAAACGAATACTCTTGTCGTTACAAAAAAACCCGAGCTGCGTCACTGGAATATTTAAATTTGCGATAATTGCCAGAACTAACCCGAGGCAGGCTGGTAATAATAGGTCGAATATTAGATGTAGAATAGAGTAGCTTGTTGATGGATAATTATCTTTGGGACTGTTGATGCCAAGATGTTGCATTTCTAGGCGAATAAGTGAACTTATCTCAGACATCTAGTTTGTCTGTTTGTGAAAGGGAAATTAATTAATCTTTTGTTTATGACAAACTCGAAACCTAACTCGAATGATTATACATTGTTAACAACTTAGCTATATTACTTTCATACAAATATATACTCGAATATTTTCTAGACTTATCTACTATCAAGTAGTCATTTGGACCTACTAATTAGCCCAACTAGCTAAATGTCAGCCTATTTTTGGTCCATGCGATTTATCGGCAATGTAAACTAAAAGTGAGTATATTTGATAAAATAATTATGATGTCCCAATTATTTAATTATTAATTATTTAATCTCCATATTTCCATCTTATATCGTTGTTATTAGACACAGTTTAGTTATCCAGAAATGGCATCATTTTATAGCCATAACTTTGAGAATGTGCAAAACTTGCTCGGCTCAATCGTTTTCGATGAAGAAGAAGGGATAAAGACCTCGAGTGGAGAACTAGAGGATCAACAGAAATTGGTTGACATCATGACACAAGTTTTGAAGGTGTGTCAGCAATTTGTATCATCTATCAACGTTGATAAATCTGACGTTATCCATCGCATTATTATCAAATATAAATCATTTTCATATATCATGAGTTATGATTGTAAGAAGAAATTGATTTGTATTGTAAAAACTGGTAAAACTGATTGATGATATTTATTTTACATTATTCAATGCATACTTTATCAGCGAATATATATTACTTATAAAATAAGATATCGGCCAGCTAATGTTCAGTTATAACTTATAAGCTCTTGAACTAGACAATACCTGAATTAATTCGCGATCTGGTGATATATCAACTAATTCAACTAATTACATTATTGTCTACACGATATTATGTAAACAAAGAATAATTTATATTCTTTTATACAAATTACTTCTAGTAAGCTGATCTAATTATTTTTTCCCTTCCCTGCGATTTGACCATCGTTAAGTTGGTTAAATCAGTAATACAGTTATCAACTTTTCCTCCATATTATGTCAATCACGCAATCACGCTTACTAATTAGTAATTACGAATGTGTTTAAGCTATAGTGACCATGTTACAGTTTATGGACGTGCCTGGTGTACCCGCGTGCACACCAGGACTTTCCATAAACTGCAACAACCATTTATCACTTATTTAAGTTAATTAATACTGATTAGACCATAATGACCATCGTTAATTACTTATTTTGAATACACGCAAGATCTAATTTCTCTATTAATTCACTTTCAATTTATTTATTTATTTACTTCCCTTATAAGGCAAGGTTAGTTAAGTTGGCTATTATTAAGTCAGATTCCAATGACCTACAAACTCTGTAGATACTTCCTATTTTATAGTCTTTCATTTATCTGAAAGTAGGTATATATATGCTATATTTTAAGCACTCTTTATATGACTCGAACCCTTAATTAAAATTAATTTAACATAGTTATAACATTTACCTCAACGTCTAGCTATTCTACTGATTCTCAGCGACGAGCGACCCGACAAATATTAACTCCAGATTTATGTGAGTTCCACGCATTGTGTGGAGAATCCCTAGGTTTAGTGATGTAGGCTTATTTTACCTATGTTGATTCACACTAATCTAAGTTCAAATAGTAATTACTGATTATAATCCAGGTACAAATTGATCTTAGCTAATAGTAATTTCCAGAACGATTAGTTCAATTTCAAATACCATCCTCCACTGAATACTAATTGATTTCCAAATCAACTTTTGGCTAACATTTTTCTATAAATTTTGAATTTGAAATTTCAAAAGATATAACTATTCCTACATTTACATATTTATTTACCTTTACCTCGAGATAACTTCTCTAATTATAAATCAATTATTTTATATCGCCCATCAAATTGGAATTACAATTTTCTTCCTTTGTTAGAATTTTTGCTTTTCCTCAACGCGAGATATGATAACGAAAGAAGCTCTATTAGAAGCATACTGGTACATCTTCAGTGTCTCTGGGGTATTGTCCATCCTTTCTTACTTTATAATAGGTTTGCTTTGCCTCATTTACTTTTGTCACATTATTTCCATAATTCACGCGAAAAAGTTTCTCTACTCCTTCGAAAGTCAAGTATTTCTACAGCTCCACCCGTTGAACAGTTTGCCTAGTGTTTCGATTATAAAACCTCTCAAAGGAACTGATATAAACCTCTACGAGAATCTAGAATCCTATTTGAAGCTGGACTATCCCAAGTATGAAGTGATATTCTGTATTCAATCGGAAACAGACCCTGTTCATGAAGTTGTCGATAGGCTTATCAGAAATTATCCCAATATCAAAACACAGAAAGTCAAAGGTTTTGAGCCCAAAAATTTTGAGAACCCAAAAGTAACCAACTTAGTCCCCGGCATAAGCGCAGCTGAATACGATCTAGTTTGGATGGCAGACGCGAACATTTGCGTAGAGCCCAAAACTCTGCTCGAGATGGCCTCGCATATAATGGACGGGGGCGGGCTCGTGCACCAACTGCCCCTGTCCAAATCTCTCAACCACACTCTTGCCGAATGTCTCGAGGTGGTATACTTCTATACCAGTCACGCACGGATATATCTATTAGCAAATGTTCTAGGCCTAAACTCCACCAATGGAATGTCAATGCTTTTTCCTAAAGACGCTCTAAACGAGATTACTCAAGGACTGAAAAAGTATTTCTTCTCTTCAATGGAAGACAATCGTATCGGCAAAGATTTCGTGAAATCGAAACAAACTATAAAACTTAGTTCAATTCCTGTCTACCAGAATTTTGGTTCTCGCACGGTTCAACAGTTTAGACAGAGAATGGTGAGATGGACTCGCATACGCATGTACTTCATGCCCTACCTGACCCTCGAACCTTGCATTGAATGTTTCCCTACCGGCATTCTAGGAGCGATTGCTTTATACTACTTGTTTAGAATAAACCCTTTCCTTTTCTTCCTAATCCATGTTATATTATGGCTAATTTCAGACGGGACGCTCTCTTACGTGCTATTGAACAGACCTTTTAGCTTTGACGGGGTTCTATTGAAATATATTCTTGCATGGTTTATACGCGAAATATTAGTGATCCCCAACTGGATTCAAGCTATTTTCTCGAAGAAGATTTACTGGAGCGGACACGATCGTACTTTGCAATGCTGCACTGATGAGTATGTTACTGTGGTCAAAAAATGAACTGGCTTGTAAGATGCCTTGATGCCTTTCTTTCATTTTATATCTCCAAACTTGTATATTGCATCACTCATATAATAAAATATAACTTTATTATTATTATTAGCCCTTTAGTTACTTATGTCTAGATATAATTTCTTTTAGTTATTTACATGAATTAAACTTTTGAATAATATGCAAAGTATTTTATTTTATATTGTGTGATTGAGTTTATAATTATATTCTTGGGATTAGTCTCTCGTTGGCTATTTGGCGCGCAAACGCAAGTTGCATGGCACATACAGTAGAACCTGTCTATAACGGCCATTCTATAGCTGTCACCTAGAATAGGTCCCCACTTGACTTCCCATATTATAATCAACTTGTTTACAACTTTACATAACAACTCTTTTGTGCTAATCCCTTTGGATGGCCGTTATTAATGAACAGGTTATACTGTATGTTGGTATCTTTCTCTTCCTGAAAAATATAATGATGCTTCATACATTTAGTCGGTATAACGGACTGAGTTCTAAAATTGTACAAGGTACAAACTCCAGTGACAATATCACGTTACACTAATTTACTAATCTAATATCATAAATTACGTATAGATAGCTACGGCTATTACTAATAGTGCTTGGTAACATTTTGCATTCAAATTATACAGTTTATAACTAATGAATATTCATACTTTGTGGGGGATGCATCTACGCTCCACTGGCACAATTATAGGTCCTTATAAATAAAGGTTTCTTTCAATATACATACAGTCAACTCTCGTTATAACGAAATGCTTGGGACCTGTAAATTCCTTTGTTATATCCGGATATTCGTTATAAGCGGATAATAATTAATGTATTTAGTGCTCTGGGGGAAATCTCCATTTCGTTATAAGCGGTTATTTCGTTATAACGTGAGTTCATGTACAATATAATTGCTAATTGCCATCGAGTCGATTATGAATTTACACTAGTTCGAATTACAAACTCTTTGTTGTCAATATATTCCATAACTTGTATCATATAATCGATAATTGGCTTATCTCAGTGCAAAGATAGCATATACTCGCTAACTAACTGTGTTTGTAGCATGAGTCAAGGCGACGAGATAGACGAGGCATCCAGTCTTCCCGACGACGACGAGGATTACGATCCGTACGCGCCTGGCTTGTCTGATGGAGAAATGGACTCTCAGGACGCAGGCGACTACAGTCCCATAGCGGACCCAGAGGCGTACAGCTACACCTGTCTAAGTTTCGGTGAGGCTAAAAAGAGTTTGGAAAGTGATGCAAGGATAACTTCAGAAAAGTTGAAAGTTTCTTTGGAACAAGTTCAGTTTATGTTGCAATACTTTTTCTATGATGTTGATAAGCTTGAAAAAAGCTATTTAGAATCTCCAAACAAAGTTCTAGAGGAAACAAATCTAATCCCAAAGCCAGGTTCTAATCCCGTTCCTTCACCGGAATACTGCCCAATCTGTTACGACCAATGCGAACTGGTGGTTTTCACTTGCAAACATGCCTTCTGCCAGTTTTGCATAGCAACACACATCCAATTGCACATTAGCGATGGAAACGCATTGAAGATTGAATGCTTGCAGTGCTCTCTCCTACTCAATAGAAACTTCGTTGTCAGTTGCATAAAGGATGTTCAGTTGATCGATAAGTATGACAAGTTCCTTTTGAAGAATCTTATCGAGACCCACCCTCTCTACAGCTGGTGTCCCGGGCCCGATTGTAGCTGTATTGTTAAGGTCGACTTCTCGGCTTCTAAGCCTATAATCTGTAAGATGTGTTCTGCCCAATTCTGCTATGTTTGTAAGGAGAGTTACCACGCGCCTAGCCCTTGTCTACAGTTCAAGAATTGGCTCAAAAAGTGCCAAGATGACTCCGAAACAATGAATTACATCTGTGCGAACACCAAAGATTGTCCCAAGTGTAAGGTCAGCATTGAGAAGAGTGGCGGGTGTAACCATATGTGTTGTAGGAACTGTCACTTCGATTTCTGTTGGATGTGTCTGGGCAGTTGGAAAGCGCACGCGACTGAGTACTACGAGTGCAGCAAGTACAAAGCTGATCCAAGCATTGGGGACGGCACCAACTCAGCTAGAGTGTCTCTTAACAAATACTTACACTATTATTCCCGTTGGAAGAATCATATACAGAGTCTAGCACTGGAAGAACAAACTCGAAACCAAATCAACCAACACATCCAGGTTCAAATTAAGCTTGGGAATGGGACTTGGATTGACTGGCAGTATCTCTTGGACGCTGTAGACCTTCTACTCAAATGCAGATACACTCTTAAGTTCACTTACGCGTACGCTTATTATCTACAAGGGCCTTGGAAGGAAATGTTTGAGTACCACCAAGCTCAGCTCGAAAGGGAAATCGAGAATCTCTCATGGAAGATTGAGCATTCAAAGCAGACTGATACTGTGGAGATAATCAGACAGATGGACATAACTAAGCAGAAGCGACTCACTCTCCTGCACCAATTCACCTCTGAAAATGAAATAACTCAGCTAACAATTACAAGTAGCGAGAGCTAATGGACAGTTTTATTTGTATAGTTTGCACTGTTTAAATAAGAATTAACGTAGTACTAGTTTGTGTCTCTAATTACATGTCTTTTTGTGCGAATGCTTTGTTTATTTGAATTTAAAACCATACTTAGCATTAGGTTAGGAAAATAAATAATCTAACAAATAATGCAAATTAAAAAGTAAATTACAATTCAGCAGATAGTGTGCGAAGTCAAATTCAATAATATACAACTCAATAGAAAATATTAAAATAAAATTTATCTATAGAGAACCAGATTTGATAATGAGAGAAGTATCAATTAACATTGTATTATGAATATATAATTCAATTTTCACATTATTTGACGAATGTTTATTTAATTAGTTACACTATCGATTGGTGCATTGAGGACGTATTTAAGATTTGAGACAGCTTTTGAGTAATCTCGCTGATTACCTGTGACTTCATTCATTTTTATAATCTTCAGTTTCTTAAGATCAGCTGGTATCTCACAGCTATCCAAATGTATTACGATTATAAAATTGTTAAACGTCTCCATTGCCTTTTCAAAACAGAATTCCTTCTCAGCTGCACAATATTCGCTCTGAAGGAAGTTTTCACTCAAACACAAGATGGTTTTCCCTACAAGAGTTTTACTATTATATTAGTTTAGGGGTCGTTCAAACTAGTGTTGTAAAATTTCCAAAAATTTTGTTTTCTATGGAAATTTCCGGAAATTTCTGGAAATACTACATATATTTCAAATTATGCTTAGGAACTTCATTTGAAATTGCCAAAGTTTTTGTGCTACTTAAGTTAGACTGTCATGAGGGAAAATAACAAGCGCACAGTAACAACTCTATATTATAGATATGGTTTATCAAAATTAAAAAAACTAGATATATCTAATAATTTTTCCTTGTAAAATTTCCGGAAATTTAGATATTTTTTGGAAATTTCCCAACCTTACAACACTAGTTCAAACGTTACATAACGCTTCCAGTGAAGAGACTAATTAACTAATGTCTGACAGACCATACTTTTTGTATTTCGAAATGAGAGTGTCTAATTTTTAGAGATTTTGGATTACTACATAACGTTTGAACGGCCTTAATTTAATAAGTCTTCAGTGAAAGAGTATTATAATAATTCGATTAATAAATAGTGACAAACTTCCTACTTACTCGATTTCCAAATTGAGTCCCTTGCCTTTGGTAAGATAATATCTCCTGCTTGAAAGTGATCTGGGTACCAGATTACTTCATAACCTGCTTTATTAATTACGTCGTGGATCTAGTAAGAGTATTAATGAATCAAATATAATCTCAAATAATTAGACTCTCGTTAATACATACTTACACTTAATTATAAACTAAACCATGATTAAAGCACAAATTATAGTTTACTGTTTGGAACAAACAACACCATTCGTCCCCTTGTGTCGTATTAACGAGAGTATACTGCATAATTAGAATACAGTCTTCACCTTTTCCTTAACAAAATCTATATCTCTGGATGAGAAACTGATGAACACATCATATTTCAGTCCTTTTTCATATGGTGGTTCTTTGGCTAGCCGATAATAGAAGAACATTGTTATTTTCCTTTTGTAGCGTACCCCAATGAATACTGCTATTAGAGTTGTTAGAATTAAAACTATAAGAATTATGGTTGTTGGTACCAATCCCGAGATCACGTTAAAGGATTGTGTGTTGATTGAGGCTGTCTTGAGAGTAGTGTTGTACACAAGTTTTGGTGCTCTTTTGTTGCCTGTTGTGATGATACATGTATAGTTCTTATCAAAATCACTCATTTGAAGATCAATAATAGTTCTTGATTGCCAGCCTAAGAGATTCGATTAAATAGTAGTATAATTTTACTTAATCTCGTTTAATCTATGGGAAATATAATTGGTAAGTTACCTGTACAAATTGAACAGTTATAATTTGACTCGTTAATTGTCCTATTTTGTGGAAATACTGAGTTATCCCACACGACATTATCCGCACATTTATCTGGGCGTGAACAAGTATTAAATTGCAGGGTACAAGTCATCGTTATATTTCCTCCAATTTTTCCTGTGTATTCTGGGCTGAGATTAGCTCCGATGTACTGCTTATAATCTTGACAATCTTCTGGATACAGGAATGAAATTTTTAAATTGTGGTCAAAGTCACCTCCTATTGTTCCGTATTTGTTTTCCGCAACACACAGATAATCACCTTCAATATCACCGCTAAATGCTTTAAGTTTTAACGATGGGTCATGTATTTGGCTTTTGAAGACTTCAGGAAGCTCCGCTAAATAATTAATTTCAATTTACTATAAAACCGATAAAATAGTATAATAACGATGAAATAATATTAATTACAGGAAAAATTGGTTAAGCGGCTTGAGAACGGTTTCGACTGTACATGCAAACCAATGCTGGACCAATAACGTGAAAAATTAGTGCGCCAATTGAGGTAATAACAACTGTATTTGGTACACCCAAACAAATGAATACTTACTCATTTTACTATTCCTCCAATACACCCACGTGTTGTTGAAAGCAGGAAATCCAGTGTAAGGACACCATATTTCGGTAGGCTTGTCACAGTATGTAGCTATTGTCCATTCCCATCCTGTACTATTAATTACTGGAGGGCCCTCTACTTTAACATGTGTGCAGGCTAATGTTAAATCTAAAACGAGAAGTTTAAAAATTGCTATTTTAGGTTAACAAATGCATTCAGAGGATAACTCTATAAATTAATAATTTCATTCGCAAAAATAATCTAACTGCATAATGTGTTTCTATCGCAAAAAATGTTAGTTTAGTCAACATTTCTAACATTTTCCTAATTACTAGGTATATCTCTAGAGTAATAGGAAGATAAGTACAATGTGTAACCTCGATTTTCCAAACTCGTCGGGACCACCCGGACCAGTCATAACGTTCGGATAATCTACAGTTCAGATAATTTATGCAATAATCCAGGTGTGTTCGGATAATCAAGGTTGTATAATGTATTGTACATGGTTAAGGTTAGAAGGTTGAGTGTGGAGAGATTTAATATTTGTGGGACGGTGCCCAATGTCACAAGTGGCCGTAAAGTAGGAATACGCCTACGGTATTTACCTTTCATTGATCTGCAGCAAATACAACCATCATTAGTGTAGTCAACTTCGTGGATGGTGAAATACGAACTGTTGCTAAAGGTCGCTTGGTAATTATACTTCCAATTGGGTTTGGTTTTATAAATCCATTCAATTGGTTGAAAAGGGCACTTTATCGTGATGCTATTATTGTACTTGACAAAGCAAGTTACAAGTGTTGAGCATTCATGACCTACAGGCAAGGCAATAACATCTTTACAGACTAAGATTTCTAACCAATTGTGTTGATAATTATACCGATGGTTTTATAATCCTAATTCTGCTGACTTACTAACTCACTTAATTTCATACTGCATACCCCATTTACTCGCTCCGCTGCCAGATATCCATCTATTGAAATGATATACAAAACAAATAATAACCCTATTAGCATTTTGTTATCTCTCCTTTTTTACTGTAATACTCCCGTCAATAATTAATATAGTGCTTGAATATGGATCATATATTGCGCATACACCAACGAGCCCTGAAATATTAAATTTCATTTCCCTATCTACGCATTAAGTAATAAGTACATAAATTATTACTAATAACAAATGTGAAATATTTGAATACAGATTTACAATCAATCAAGCTTAATTAAGTACAAGCGGATACAAGCGTAGTTTGTTGGTCTTATTCCACTAAAATGAATATAATTAGACCAGTAAGTACGAGCTATATGGTATTTGAATGGGTTTGCAACGCCCTGATTTTGTACAATGGACAAAATCCTAACTTTTTTCGCTCCCAATCCTAGTCCGTCTAATTAATTGGGATATATAAATTGTGTTGATGCTCCAATCATTCAGTTATATACTTGGTAATTAGATTATTGGATTGAGTTAAATATTCGAATTGTTAACGGATTTACTGATTAAAAATTAATGACTTTTGAAGTGACTCTTCCATTACATAGCTAAACACAACTTACACAAGCTTATTATCAATAACATTCATCATTTAGATTATAACATCGATTGGAACATCAGATAGTAATTAAAGTTATTTGGGTATTGTGTGTCTATATATAATTCCTTGGTAGATCTCGACAGGAGCTAACAGAGTTAAAATGTAGTTGACAATGTGGTCCCTATACCTTCGCTGTGTTAACTCCTGTCCAATGATAGATCTATGTTCATCAGCATGAATCTTTATGGTATCTTATATGGTACTTGGAGTGAGTTAAAAAGTTCCCTAACTTGATCACCTGAAATACCGATACATTCGCTGATTACCAGATGTCATATAGATATCATTATGATGGTTAATTAACGGGGTGATTTTCGTTCAAGAAGCATGTCTAACTAACTAAATGCTCGCCCAGCTTTGAAGATTTGTACTTTTATTTATTTCACCTAGGTATCTAACTTGTATAGCTTACCTTATAGAAATATTTAATCTAATTCAACCCATAACAATAGAACTAGGGACGTAGGGAATAAATTGTCTCTAACTATCCATATAATTAACTCCACGACCCAATTTCTTCTTATTTTGGGCATACCTCAGTGTTTAATTTCCTAAAGTTATACTAAATTAGTTGGTAGTAAATAGTAGAGTAGATTCTATAATGATTGGTAAGTTATAAGCCAGCTGTTTCATATAATTCTTGGTTCTAGTCAATATTGAATTTCAACAAACCCACTCTCTATGGCGTGTAATAATACAGTGAGACTGGTGGCCGAGTTTGATGACATCTCAACTAGCTTGGTAGTCGATACCCTCATGGGGGTAACCACACATAAGATGAACCCGAAATTTCGTCAAATACGTGGTAAACCAGTTGAGATAATGAAGAATCTTGAGAGATTCCGTGAGTGTCTCGACTTCGAGGAGGCTTATCAAAATTTGGTGTCTGATCATAATTGGGCTCAACATTATTTTTTGACAAAGACCAAGTCTCAAGAGGAAATGTTCAGAGAGCATCTGTTCAGGTATTTGGCAGTCTTACTTCCGGAGTCCGGATACGAGTATTCGATTTGTAATCGGTATTCTCAGGATAAGAGTGGACAGGGTGTAATGGTTGTGGCCACCAAAGAGTGGAACCCAGGCGATTCCATCACTCATTTGAGTGGTTTTATCGTTGAAATGAATGCGGAAGAGGAGAATTCATTTATCCGCACTGGTGAGAATGATTTTAGTATTATGTATTCGACTAGAAAACAATGCTCACAACTTTGGCTCGGTCCAGCCGCTTATATCAACCATGATTGTAAACCCAATTGTAAATTTTGGCCCACAGGCCGTGACACCGCGTGTGTCGTGTGTATACAGCCTATTTCTGCCAAGGAAGAGATCACCTGTTTCTATGGAGATCATTTCTTTGGGCCTGGAAATGAGAACTGTGAATGCGTGACCTGTGAGCGGTTTGGTAAGGGGACATTCCAGTTTACCAAGAAACCTCTAATTACCACTCAGAAGAGAAAGTACAGTTTGAGATCGACTAATTCCAGATTCCGTTCCCCGACACAATTTATATCTTCCCTCTCTTCCATCGATCGATCCATATGCAGCTCTCCTGAGTCTATTGCAGCATCGCCGGTTTCATGTTTCACACAATTCTTTTACTCAGAACCAAAGTCACCCACGAGCACGCCGATTTTAGAACTGAAAAAGATTGTCATATCAGACAGACTCAGGAGACTCCACAGTCGTTCTAAAACCGATTATAAAACTAAACATACCTCATCGAAAAGAAAGTTTAACACAGATTGCGATCAAACCAAAGATTGCCAAATTCCCCAACGCGTAGAAACAAGCATAGAAGAGTCAAAAGTGAAGAGAACCAGAATTCAAACAAGAGGGTCAAGAAGGAAATACCATGATTAGTTATGCTTTGATTGTTTGTGTGTTTGTGAGTGCTTGTTTTGTTTCAACTGCATAATACATGCATGTTATTAGAAGAGGCCTCAACTTAATGTCTTGTCTTACCCTCCCATTACATTTCTCTCTTACGTCAATCATGTACTTTTATTCTTTGGGATTAATTAATAATACTTAATCATTTCCGCATAATACCATGGCATAATGGTGCGGAAGTTCTTTTTCAGTAAACTAACTCACTCGTAACTAACTTAGAGGTCCAAGTACTTCAGTTTGAGAAGCTGATTTGCTTGGCTTAGATCTGTCAGGTTTCAATTACTCTTAAACAAATTAGTTATTAACGCCAGTGATAAAAACTAAATGGGATTATGATACCAGAAACGGGAACAAACTGCCGCTAACGGCGTTTCTCTTCTCTTTTGTCTTAATTAATAAGCTACTTTAGTATGGAATAGTTGGAGCCACAGTATTTGCAAATGACTCGAGTTGAGAATAAATATAGTGTTTACAGATCCAGGTATTAAATATGGCAGGCTTTGAGTCGGGACTTTGGAAATGTGGAAGTATATTTAAGCCTTGTCAGTAAATTACTAGGTTAACTAGAATCTCTGCTAAATGTACTACATTCCTCTATTGTCAAAAGGTCACCAGGTATACTGTGTGGTTAAGTCTCCTAGATACGACAGTATACCGAGGAGCTTAGTCATATTTTAGTTGTTATACTAATATTGAAATATCCGTCCATTGGTGGGAGTACTGTTGAGTATTATATTCGAGTTATTGTCAGGCTCAAGTTTAAAGGGGGATAACTTCTAACATTCACTGACCCTTAAAACTGATATAATAAATCGGATAAATAAAACAATTCGTAGAGAAGAGGGATGCGTTTGACACAAGGGCAGCGCCAGGGTGGGAGGCACACCTTTGTCCATCCGGATAATTTCGATTAATTGTTGGTACAGGCCGTACAGTGGTGTTCGCGTATAGCAAGTCGAATTTTTCACGAAATTTCCTTGCAGATAGGCGAACCTGCTATTAGATGACCAGAATTAACATTAAATGCTCGCTTGGGGACTGAAAATAACTTTTACTAATAGAGTAATATTGATTTCTATTAGGTGAACACCACAGTATATGGGCCGTTCGAACGTTACGTAACGCTTCCAAAGCCGAGGGGTTTTTAAACCCTCCTTAAGACCCTACTTTTTGTATTACAAACAGGTCAAAAAGCGTGACATAGGGAGGGGGGTATCTAATTTTGGTACATACGTAATATTTGAACGACCCCTATAATAATGGCAGGTTTAAACGATATTAAATAAGACTGGCCCACACTGACGCAACTACGGTCATTATTGGCTTACCCTGTCGAAGCGGTGCCGACCTTGGTTTGACACCCGGATCCCTGGGGTCTACTATAGGTTCCAAAAGCTTATTTGAGATGCTAATATAAATGAGTTCCAATTTGAAAGATATAACATTAATTGTATTGAGAGTAAACTTGGTAATAAAGTTTACTGCAACAAATTCAATTTAAATTCATTTTAATATGTCTTCTTTCTCCCAATATGATCCGTGCGAGTCCGTACCCAATTTGAATTAATTATAAAACTAATTATTATAAGACTATCAAACTGGGAGTGGCTTCTGAAACATGTGTCATTTCCCAATAATTTCCCAAAATTAATTTTTGTATTATTGCACAAACAGTAATAGTCGGCGGCTCTAATTCTGGGAAATACCGTATACCGTATGTATTTTAAATTGGATTATCAAGATATACATTTGCATAATCCCAAACAAAACCATTACATACTGCATTCTGATATATTTACATGTAAATGGCCTGTCGAGATGATTGGGGCGAATTTCAAGTTAAATGGGAGAGTTGGCGACTGCCAGCTACATACTCGGATGTGGAATGTTTGGCTAGAGGGGCCTTTGGGTCTGTTTGTGTGGCGTTTGATTCAAAATTAAAGATGAAAGTTGCAATCAAGCGTTGTGCAATGGTTTTCTTGTCAATCGATAAAACTTTAGCAGTTTTTAAAGAGATAACTCTCCTCTCTCAATTCAAACATGCAAACATTGTTAAAATATTAAACGTTTTAATTCCTACTTCTGAAGTTGAGAGTGATGCTTCTCTCAGCATATACCTCGTTCTTGAGAAATGCGACAAAACACTAGCACAATTAATTGAATCAGAGCCTCTAGGCGAGTACCAAATACGACTTATTTTATTTCAAACGCTTCAAGGACTGTCCTACATCCACTCAGCTGGGATTGTACATCGAGATATCAACCCCCACAATATCATGATTAACAATACTGGCGTTATCAAAATAATAGACTTTGGGTTAGCGTGTAGAGTGTGCGAGGTTTCTACAGCATATATTTCTACGTGGTGGAATACAGCACCTGAAATTATACTTTCTTTGCCAGCTGACCAAAAGGTTGATATTTGGTCTGTTGGCTGTATTCTATACCAAATGGTAGCGAGACATCCTATGTTTACTTCTACTAACAAGTCGCATGTGCTAACTCAGATTATGGATACATTTGTAATAGAACCTTTGGATTGGGTAGAAACCATTTCAGATAAGCGGCTTTATGAAACTGCTAAGAACTATAAGGGAACTGGGAAGAAGAGATTAGCAGAATTGCTGGCTTTTTCAAGCAAAAATTTGATAAGTTGCTTAGAAAATTTATTTATTTTCGATCCCAAATTGCGACCTTCTGCTGAACAAGCTTTGGCGCATATATTCATGAATACAACAACTTCAACTGTTCTTACTCATTCACAAACTAACGAAATTATTGACTGTCCCTTACCCTCTAATTTACTATACACTCCTATTGAAGAACTGATAAAATTTATATTCGAATTCATTGCACATTCCACTAATTGGGATAAATAATTTGTATACTTTTAATAATTAACACCTTTAATTTAAATGACTAATACAAGTATTTCTTGTATGTGACTGTTTTATATTATTTACATCTATACTTACGTATTTATCTAAGTAAAGATACAAAATAATGTCTCAACAATGTACTGTTTTGGGGTCGGTTAGTAATATACTTCCAGTAAATGGTTATAGGAAAGAGTGATAATTATTTATCCAAGTGTTTCGCAGTCTATATTGTTATACAATCCGAGTTCATTTCTATCAATCTCTGTATGAAAACTTATATATCGGGATGTATATGTTTCTAGCTAAGCACTCAGAATGAGTAAATCTCACGACATCAAGCCTAATCCGGCGCCCAAACTGGCTATTCTCTCCTCCCATAGAACAACAGCTCCCATCACATACAGCTTGCGTACTAAGCCAGCGCGAGTATCTCTCCCTAAGCCATGCCACCCCAGTTCCCCCTCCTCTCTGGCCTCAGAACTGCTACCCAGTACAGAGGTTAACCTGGACATCCCTAGTCTCGTTCTGCACGCGTCTCCCGAGCCCGACAGCAGCTCCCCTCCCCTCTCGCAGGACCTGCTCAGTCTAGAGTCCTATCCGCTCATCGCTTCCAGTCTCAACATATCACCGACCCTCTGGGATCCTCTCGTGGAGTCCCGCGTGTCCCTGGTCCTCCCTGCACCCGAGCTGGCACCCGAGCTGGCACCCGAGGAGCTGGAGAGATCCTACTCCAGCGTTTCTTCCTTCGACTCGGATCAGAGCAGCGACACGTTCAGGGCAGTCATTAGGAAGTCACTCACGGACTCCCCGAGGGTATTCCAAAGCGAGCAATCTCCGCAGACCTCCAGCTCCTCCAAGGCACCGCCCCCCATTCTATCGGTCCCCATTCCCTCGGTTCCCATTATCTCTGTTCCTGAGGCAGAGCTTCACTCGGGCAGCAGTGCGGTGCGTGCCTCCAGCGCTGAGCAGAATGTGTCGCGACTGAGTGCTATTCCCAAACACCTGAGACGGTCTTCCTCGGGGATACAGGCCACCCTTTCCACCTCTGTCGAGAACCTGTTCGCCACGGACCGCGATAAGCTGGAGACCACGCGTAGCGAAACCCAGACAGACCCGGAGTCCGTCCTGGCCTCCAAGAGCACCCAGCAGCTGTCCCGACACACCCAGTCTATGCCGCTGGGAAAGAGACGGTTCTCAGCGCGGGCGCCGAGACAGGAGGAACACACGGGACCCGAGGGGACCAATGCGGACAGCCTGTCTCCTCGCCAGTCCGAGGAGGCCATTGAGGAGGGGAGAGAGACGCAGCATGAGTTTATAGAAGAGCTACAACCCGATCTATTACCTGATTCAAACGAGGAAGTTTATATTGCTAAACCCACTGTAGAAATCCCTACTGAAGAGAATATCTATGCCACACTCCCGTTGCTAGTGCAGGGTATGGAGATCCGACTGCCAGCGGTTAGAGTACACAAGCCCGCGCGGAAAGTAGCACCTACACACGGGACAGAAGACAGGAGCATTCACCAGTTCTGTTTGTCTTCTAATATAAACCAGATTCCTCAGAACGTAGCTGCTACATCGGAGCTACCACAACGGCTGTTAGGAATGCGGTACCACAGACGGCCCAAGTTCCTGTATCCACTCTGGGCTAACTCCTCCCCAAAATATTCCATAAATCGAGGCGAGCTAAGAGACACACTGTACCCCTTGTACGACCCTAATTTCTACACTCAGTTCTCACAGGATTATTTCCAGACTAACTACACGTCTATGGCACCAAAAGCTAAGCTTAGCACTGTGTTTAACTACTCACTCGAGAGGGCTATCAAGCACCAGTTCTCCTCTCTTAATGACATTCCTTCTGCCGTAACTAAGCAGCACACTGGGGTAAGGAGAGCAGCCACACAGCCCAGCTTAGTTTGTAGTTCGGAAGAGAACGAGTTCATCTTTCCAAGAGATTTCCCTTCTAAGCTATTCGATCATATCGAGCTACAAAAGAGTTACATCACAAAGCTTAAAAAGGAGGAGAGTAAGGCAAGCAGGTCCCTTAGTATTGTGTCCCCGCACCAAGAAAATATTGATTCTTTTAACAAACACAGGAGATACAGTCACGAAGTCAAGCCGATATTTTCTAGGCGTCTGTCAATGGACTCTCAACCCAAGCAAATGCGTCACTCATTCTCCACTCCCTTTCAGCTGTCTGATCATTCGAACAAAGCTATGAGGAGAGACAGCATTATGTCAACCAACACGCAACAAGCAATCGAAGACTCCGTTAGTGAGATTGTAGGTAGCCTGCCTTTAGTTGGGATTGATGAAATACCTAAGTTTATTACAGCTGTTGACTCCATTGACTTGAAGCTGTCTAAGAGCAGTTATGACGAGACAGAAACAGCGTTACTCTTGTGCCGGAAAGGAATGCTTCTGAGGTATGTCGGTCGGTTATTCGAAGCTAACGAGTGCTTCAGTCTAGCGATAGACTTGGAGCCTTGCTATGGGGAACCACTCTGGTACCGCGCTATTATATCCTACGTTAACGGCTTGGATAAGCCGGCCTTGCGAGATCTGCTAACTCTCCTATACCTCAACCCCAGACACGGGCAGGCGTACAAACTGCGTGGCCTGCTATACTACGGGATTGGACTGCACAAGAATGCAATGCAGGACTTCACAGCTGCTCTAGCTCTGAACTCGAATGACACACAGGCTCTGCTAATGCGCTCCGAGATCTACGAGAAGAACGGGGACCTCCCCTTGGCCATGGAAGATCTCAAGAGAACTACTGCTTTAGATAAATCCAACATACTCGTTATCTTCAAGACAGCTCGCTATCAGTTTAGCAAGGGTATGTACCAGAGCGCTATCGACAACATAGCGACTATTCTGCAGGGAGAGCCACGTAATACTGAGGCTCTCTGCTTGCGCGGGAGATGCTACCTAATGCTGCATGCGTACCAGGAGTCTCTCAGGGACTTCTCAGCTGCTATCCACTACAGCCCCGCCTCTTTCTCTGCGTTCTACCACAGAGCGTGCGTCATACGCAGGGCTAGTCCCTGGCAGGCGGTGAGAGACTACAGCACTGCAATCGTACTGGATACAAACAATGCTAATACTGAGAGCATTCTGCATAGAGCTATTGTGTATAGGAGTCTTAAGCTGTATGATGAAGCTTTCTTTGACCTCACAACCTACATCAAGCTTAACCCTAATATAGCGATTGGACACACCTTAATAGGACTCATGTACCATAAGCACCGTAAGGACTTCAATAGAGCAGTGCACCACTTGACTATCTCTATCGGGTTAGATCCTATTAACGCTAAAACGTATGCCTGTAGAGGAGACGCGTATTTTATTATTTCAAACCTGAAAGCTGCTCTGCTTGACTACAGTCGCGCTTCCCACCTGGCTCCAGACGATACTAACTACCACATCCTTAGAGGGAAAGTGCTACTGCACATGGACAAGCTCTCTCTCGCTAAGAGCCATCTATACTACTCTGGGAAACTGACACCCGGAGATTGGCCCGTGAAGGGACACACTGGGCACTCGTCTATTCTGCAGCTTGTTGTTGTGGAGAACTTTCTGGGGAAGCACGAAGAGGCGTTACAGCTGCTCGAGAGCTCTCGCAGCGTGCCTTCCTATGACTCACTCGTGTTGCTAGGCAAAACACAGATGAAACTGAAGAACCACGCGGGTGCTCTCGAAAGCTTGATAATAGCGCGGCGGTTCCTGCCTACTGGGATAGAGCCAGAGGCTAAGAGTAGGAAAATAGCGAATATTCTATTCCTGCAGGGTCTCTGTGCATATTCGCTTGGCAGGAACAGCAAAGCGATTGAGGCTCTCACAGAGTC
Organism: Hexactinellida sp. DTS-2022; assembly: GCA_028753945.1. Classification (NCBI taxonomy): domain Eukaryota; kingdom Metazoa; phylum Porifera; class Hexactinellida; species Hexactinellida sp. DTS-2022. Next base: position 525,608 of record JAPNXP010000012.1, on the reverse strand, counting down.
ACTCTCGTACCATCCACAATCCTATGAGACTTACTACTACAGGGGATTAGCCTGTATCAAGTCTCCTCATAACAAGAGAGGAGTCCTGGATCTCAACAAATCTCTGGCACTTAATACGCGGTTTTTCCAGGCTTATTTGGCCAGAGCTGCTTTCTACTTTATGGAAGGAAGAATTTCAAAAGCAATTTTGAACTGTAATGAAGCTATTGAGATAGAGAGCGATAGTATTCGAGCTTATTTTTACCGCGGAACTCTGAAATATTTTATGAAATCTTACCCTTCTGCCATTCAAGATCTCTCTCACACTATTTCACTGGATTCCGAATGTTATTTGGCATACTACAATAGAGCAGCTTGTTACTCTTCTATTGGGAGTTATATTGAGGCTATTCAGGATTATACGAAAGCTAAATCCCTACTAGATTCCTGCTTACACAAACTGAGCGCAGATAATATTATTGAGGCTAAAATAATACAAAATAGAGGTTTTATTTATTTCATTTTAAGCGACTATTTTAATGCACTAACTGACTTCAGATATGTGTCAATGCAGTTGGCAAAGAAGAACAAACTAAGCGAGGCTCTCGCTATACCTTTAAACCAAGCGATTGCTATCTGTCTCCACAAATTGGGACAAGTTAACCAGGCTGTTAACTATATGAACTTAGTGCTGGAGCTAGATATAACCTGCATACACGGGTTTATTGGGAGAGGGAATATCTACGTTGACTACATGAACAAACCGGGTTACCAACTGTCTAAGAACGATTTCTGTAGAGCAATACACCTAGACCCTACTTGCACTATTGCGAGAATAAATTTAGCTTTTCTATTGCAATTCGAAGGGAAATATGCGCATGCTTGGCGACACCTGACAAACGCTTTGGAATCTGACCCAACCAACCCCCACGCTTTGGAGGCTAGAGCTATAATCTGTCTACAAATGCAAGATACGTTCGCAGCTACGCTAGACATAGATCGAGCCCTCAAAAGTAAGAAAACTCCTAAAATCCTAAATTCAGCGGGTATTATATACTTCTACAGTAGTTACCCTAAGCTCGCAATGGAATTTTTCATAGCAGCCTCTAAACTTGATCCCAAATACCAACTATCTTATTTTAACGCCGGCACTTTATTGCTTATGAACAAACTGTACATAGAGAGCGAAGAGACTTTTAGCAAGGCTATAACAGCTGATCTACCAGCTGACGAACAGATTCTTATTAACCGCAGTGTAGCCAGAGTTCTGTTGGGAAGGAAGCAAGGTAGTTTGGAAGACTTGGATTTAGCTGAAGAAGGCAATCCTAATTTCTCACATATTTTCGTGAATAAGGCTTACCATTATATGCTGTCTGGCAAAACTCAATTGGCTTCTGAAAGTTACCAGAAAGCTTTGTCTATTGGGAACAACAACCAAACTGTTTTGGAACGAATTGTGGAGACTTTAAAATAATAATTTCTTTATACAGTTTGCAACATTAATTCGCTTCAATTGTAATCAATTATATCTGTTGGATTATGGCGAAACGATTTTATATTTATTATGTTACAACAGGATTCTCATTGAAGAAATACTTCAGGTATTATTACAAATTTAGATGTTTAATTTACATTTGTTTATTTGCATGTTTATGTAATTATTTTGTTGGTTAATCGAGCTAGCCCCTCCTATACCAACTGTATTATGAAGTTAGCTATTATCCTGTTCTCACTAATTTCCTCTCTTCTCTCTTCTCCGATACAAGGCTCTGCAGTTGAAATAATTGGAATTCCTAATTCTAAGAAAATCCACTATGACAGTTCATCAAAATACTTCACTTGTTTAGATTTATCCAAAAAAATTCCTTTCTCGCAGGTAAATGATGACTTCTGTGATTGTCCGGATTCCTCAGATGAACCTGGTACCTCTGCTTGTCCGAACGGAGAATTCTATTGTTTAAATATAGCTTTTCGGTCCAAGAGCATTCCATCCCGCCTTGTGAATGACGGGTACTGCGATTGCTGCGACGGCAGTGACGAGTACAAATCTCCTTCTGGACTTCTCTGTGAGAACACGTGTATAGAGAAGGGGAGAGAGGAAATGACAAAGTTGAAAAAATACGAATTCATCCACCAGGAGGGCTACAAGCGGAAGTTGGAGTTTATCCAGCTGGCATCTCAGACCCGCGAGGATAAGCAGACCGAGCTCACAGGACTGAGAGAGGAAATCGAGATAGCGAGTGAGGACATGGTACGTGCTGAGTACGAGAAGAACAAAGCGGAAGATCTGGCAAATGAAGCAAAGGAAAAACACAAAGAAATTGTTGAGGCTATAAAACAGGAAACATTACAGATTAAGATTAATGACGTCTTCGAATCACTCGACACGAATCACGATGGGACTGTTAGTACTGAGGAGCTGGAGGCACGGCCCGAACTGGACGCGAATGGAGATGGAACAGCTGATGAAAATGAGCTGACAACTGTGTTTGGAGATGCACTTGACGACGGTATTAGTTCTGAGGAATTCAGTAATCGTTGGGATGAATACCAAGCTGCAAAGACAGCTTTTACAAAACGACAGGATGAATTAATACGCGGTATTAAGGAAGGAAATGAAACACGCGTGCCTCAACCTGAAGCTGAGATTAGCAACGGAGAAGACACAGGAATTCCTCCAGAGGATCAGTACGAATCAGAAGGAGAATCCTCGGACGAGATTCCTCCTCCAAACAACAATGCAAGTGATGAGCCCGATATTGAGTTTGATTCCGATACGAAGGCACTTGTCTCGGCAGCAGACGACTCACGACAAGTGTACGAGGATATGAAGCGAGCACACGATGATATTCAGGGGAAAATAGATTCAATCGACAAGTTTCTAACTCTCGATTTAGGCCCCGACCATGAGTACTATCCGACTTCAGAGAAATGCTTCTCAAAAGACGATCGAGAGTACACTTACGAATTGTGTCCGTTTAAGAAAGTGATTCAGCGTCCTAAGAACGGAGGCAGAGAGACCTCCCTGGGGGTGTGGGGCGAGTGGGAGGAGACACCTTTGTTATACAGCTCTATGCTCTATAGCAAAGGGGAGCGCTGCTGGAACGGACCAGAGCGTAGCACACAGGTGATACTCCTGTGTGGCAGTGAATCCGAGGTGATTTCAGTGGATGAGCCGAATCGGTGTCAGTATGCGTTCGAGTTTAGAACGCCAGCGGCTTGTGAAGCGACTCTGGCTAAGAGCAGGCTGCATCGACACGACGAACTGTGACAATAGGAATGTATCTCGTGATTAGATTTGCATAAACACAATAGTTAATTATCCGGCTGTGTACAGCCGATTGTATTGTAATAGTTTAATTGGATTATGTGATTGCATTTATTTTCATTAATAACGTTACACTAATTTTCAACAAAGTGATGTTCAATCAATATTTTATAAGTTAATATGTTGCACTGATTCAATGAATCCCTAAGTACCATTGTATGATTTTTGCGAGTTGTCTGAGACTGTGACTTTATCTTTTTGCGATTTCTTACTCCATATTAATTTCTATTTTTAATTAGAATTACATTTGTCAGACCTTGTCGTAAATTATTATGTATGCCCTGCTAAAAACTAGTAATTTACTAATTTTGTCTCGAGTTGATTACCTGGATTAATTATTTCAGAATTTGTAAAGTGGTTAATTACAATGGAGGAAATAACTTGATTTATATAGAAATTCTACTATCCACAAATACTCATTGAATAATGAGAATATATTAACCTTTACGTGGTTAGATACATATTTCCATGTAGTAGATCAGAATTTGCATTGCATTCTTTATAATAATTATTACTATGTCGTCTTTGGAATAGTGTGTATTTATCTACTAAATGAGTGGTATTTATACACTAAATATTAAAATAGGTGCCTAAATAATACCCTTATTAAATGAGATATCTTATATGTAGACCGTCTAGAAATAGACCAGGTTTTATTCCCTATGCATTAGTATTACCCATAAAAAGCAGGGCAAGTGGTCTACAGAATTTATAGACGGTCTACAAATTTTTGGCTTATTTGTATGGGCTTTTATAGACCGTCTATTTCTAGACGGTCTACATATAAGGATGCTCTTATTAAATTGCTATTGATTTTCCCAGCTGACATTTCGCTGAAACTGATATTATGCAAATTTCTCTTCAAAAGGTTGGTAGGTAGATACAGTGTGCAATAAATACGAACAAGCAAGCAATGGCTACAGCCTTGACCACTAAAGGTAATGTCCATGACAAAATGAATATTGCTATTCTACCCGATCCACAGCAAATCAGCTCACCACAAGCCTCTCCAACTTCTAGCTTTCAAGATGGAATCTTCTCAATCGCTCCCACCCCTCCCACTGTCACCCCGCCCTCCAGCAACAAGACTATAACGCTTATTATCTCAGACTTGAAAGGGAGAGAAGTACAGCTAAAGATAAACTCTACTGACCGTGTGTCTATGCTGAAGAAGAAAGCTAGCAGCTCCTTGGACGGCGCTAAACTCAAGAACTGCAGAGCTGTGCACCACTCGGGTCGCCCGCTCGCCGACAACCTCTGTCTCCGCTCTCAGAACGTCCAGCACCAGGACTGCATACTCCTCCTCCCGAAGAGAGAGAGCCCCAGAAACGGGACACTCCCCTCCTACACCTGTCCAAACGGTCCCAACAAGTCTACCATAAACAGAGCCACAAAGCACCTCCCCAAAGCCCCCATCACTAAGCCCAGCGTCCCAGTGCCCCCAGACGCGTCCGACTTCTTCCGAGACCTGAGACGCATCCTCCTGAGTCTCATAGACTCCGCCTACCTGCTGCAGTCCGCGGAGCAGCTCTGCGGCAGAGGGGACCCCATAGACAGCGAGGAGACTGTGGAGGAGATGGACTCCGGGCCCGAGGACGAGCTGGTCGGGGCTCAATCCCACGAGGTTTGTTATAAAGCAGTTTGCCTGATAGCCAACGCACTCTGCACAGTGGATGCTAGCTTAATTGACTACTTTATATTAGAAATTAAACAACCCTTTGATACACTGTATGTGTTTAGGCGGATAGCCAGGCTGTGCAGACGCTTACCGGGATGGGCTACTCCAGAGCTCGGGCCATACACGCACTGCAGCTCAACAAGATGGAGGTGGGACAGGCTAAGGATTGGTTGGTTAGAAACAGTGCCAGCGACGTTCCTGTGGTCCCGACATCCCCGAGCATGAGCAAGTCTCTGCCCAGCAAACAGACCAGCAAGAAGCGGAGCTCTGCCACCTCCAGCCTCAAGAGTGTCAAGCCCCGCTCTGTGGACTCCCAGGCGCTGTGCAACCTGAAAGATATGGGTTTCAAGGAGGAGGACATAGTGCACGCGCTACAGCTGACTGGGAACAACCAGCAGGAGGCCTGCGAGTGGCTACTGGGCGAGAAGAAAGAGCCTCTCTCCACCATGCGACTCTCAAAGAACTCCAAGCTATACAAGGACCTCTTCAGCGACCCCGTGGTCCAACTCGGGCTCACCAGTCCGCATAACCTCCAGGTGCTAGAGGATATGCTGAAAAACCCAGAATTGGTTTCTCAGTACTTTAACGATCCTGAGGTCGGACCGCTTCTTTTGCACATTTCACAGATCACAATCGGTCACGGGGGTAGAATGAAATACACTTAGTACCACTGACCAGTATATAACTACATTTATAAGCTTGATAAACTTTCCCTTCCAGTGTGAATACTTTTATCAGCAAACCAGATCCAACATTAAATTGACTTAATAGTCTACTCTATCGGCTCTTATGAGTATACTCACATTAGTATTGCATTCTGTTACTAATGATAGTTAGATTTGTTTTCTAATATTACATGTTAATAAGTTTGAACAAATTTCTATTACCTCATTTGGCTGATTAGTCAACACTATGTCTCAAAAGATAATTAAAATTAATACGTCATGAATTTCAACTCCCTAACTGTAGGTATTCAATGGCCAATGCATTTCCTATTAGTCCCGAAATTGATTTAACCCACAATGAAAGTGTGAAGCAAACTCCGAAACCCTCCTCTCCTGAATCTGAGTTGCAGAACTTTACTCTGCTAACATGGAACATTGACGGACTGGATCCAAAGGACTTAGAAGAGAGATCCTTAGCCGTTATTCAATTCATAAACACTCGTAAGCCAGACATTGTATTTCTACAGGAAGTTGTTCCTGAGTCGCATGTCTTAATAGCAAAAAGATGCACAGCTTATAGACACATATTTAGTGGTTACCGTTCTACTTATTACAATGCGATACTCCTCTTAAAGGAGAGAGTACGAGTGGTGGGAGATTACGAGACAGTTCCCTTCAAGGGGTCCATTATGGGTAGGCATTACATATACTGTGACGTATCCATTTGCTCTAACCAGCCTCTTCGTATTATAACTTCGCACCTCGAAAGCACGCAGGACATCGGGCCTACACTGATAAGACGCGATCAGCTGACACTAATGAATGGTATAATCGATAAACTTAACATTCCTTGCATATTTGGTGGAGATATGAATCTAAGGGATAAAGACCTTGAGGAGGTTGGCTTTTCTCCTGCTATTCAGGATGTATGGGAGTATATGGGAAAGGAGAAGGAACACGAATTCACATGGGATACTAGCGTAAACAAGAACTTGTCTGTCTATTACAAGGCTAAGCTCCGTTTCGACCGACTTTTCCTATTCCATCCTAATGATCTATCAGCTGGTCTGCAAATTCTGCCGACTAAGTTTGAGCTGGTCGGTAAGGAGGTGATTGCTTGTGGGAGGTTTCCGAGTGACCACTGGGGAATACTTGCTGAATTCATGATAGTATTTTGAATGTAAGTATAGTATATTGAAAATTGATTGTAATGTTTGTTTGTTTAGCGAATTGTATAGAAGACTAGTTAGAGAACCGGCTGTCAGTGAAAACACATTAACTCCACAATTTTGTTGATTTATAGGTATGATACTCTCGTTGAATATCCCATTTAAATATGTGTGACAAACTATTTGATTTTCGTTATTACAATGGATTAATTATTTATATGTACATAGTGAATCAGTGATAACTAAATTTTAATGTAATTCTTATTTGATTTAATACAGAGAGATAGTATGGCAGAATGCCTCGACCTACTCTTAAAAGGCACTTCTCTAAGTGGGAAGAATAATGACACAGAACAGAGCGATATTAATCCCGGAGAATTGGTAAAGAAAGCTAAACATGACAACTCTAATCTACTCAAAATATATCGTAAAATAAATACTAAAAAGGGTTATAAGAAATCAGCTAAAAATAATCCAGAATTAAATTCAAAACTGACAATGAAAGATGTTCTTAAAACTATCGATACTGAGCGCATTTCGAATTTAGCTAGAAACATTGACCCAATTGCTCAGCGTTCTAAACTGACTAAAAAACCTGTTTCCCAAACTATATCTTCTCGCGCTTTGCGAATTGCTGCCTCGACAAACACAAATAAAACAGTAAGCAAATGGGAACACTTTGTTGACACTAATAATCGAGCGCAAAATCTGTCATTTGAGGAACCGAAATTCAATCCAATAACTACGACACAGGATTTGGCAAACAATTTCAGACCGAATTCCTCGTTAGAAAGAGAGCTTTTAGGGATTGTCAGTGAAAACCTAGACTCAGTTGACTACAGAGACACAGAATTGAGCATTGTTGAACAGCGGGCTTTGGAAAAAGTTTCCCTTGAAGAAGCTAGAATCCGAAGAACTGAGCTCAAACGATTTCGCATTCTTCTTTCCAAATACGAAGCAAAGTGTAAACGCGAAAAGCGAATTAAAAGTAAACATTTTCATAAAATGAAAAGAAAGGAGAAGTTTAAGAATGCCTACTTTGATAACAAAGAGGATCAAGTTGAGAGGAATAGGATACGGGAGAGAGTAACCTTGAAGCATGCCCAGGGGTCGAAATGGGTTAGGAGACTAAACAAAATAAACTTTAACGATAAGAATGCTAGAAATTTGTTACACCAACAGAAGGAGGTAGCTAAGCAGCTGAAAAAACATCCGAAGACAAAACCAACTGCAAACAGCGACAGTGAATCGGATCACTTTCCTACTAATGAGACGAATTCACAGGTTTCTAAATTTGTATCAAATTCATCGAATCCTTGGCTAAAACCGCAACAGGAACCAGTGCTAATGGTCGCGAGGGATTTAGAACATGATCATGAAGCGACCAGTGATAAATGGTTAGAATCTGATAACGAGGAATCTGGATTTAACAAGGACGATGTTGCTGCTGCTTTTGCAAATGATGACGTAACAGTACAATTTATGGAGGAAAAAGAACAAAAGGAGACTGACGAAGTGGAGGAAAACAGTGAGCTTCCTGGCTGGGGAAAATGGGCGAATAAAGATGGAAATATTGAACTTAAAAAACGTGGTAAAAAGAAAAAGCCCGAAAATCTTAAACCTAAAAAGAAATTAAAACCGAGACCTAAATCTTCCCTCCCATTTGTAATAATGAATACTGAACGGAAAGAGGACTTGAGAAAGCACCAAGTTCTAAGGGTACCATTCCCATTCCAGAACCAGTCTCATTTCGAAAGTGTACTACACGCTCCTACTGGCCGTGAGTGGAACACTGAAAGTAGATTTATAGAAAAGACTAGGCCGAGAGTCACCGTTCCAACCGGGAAGATAATCCCTCCGGCTGGCGGAAGGAAGGACTTGCACAGAGACAAGAGTCGGGATTAATGAGTTAATTAGCAAGTTTAGTCATGTCTTATTAAATGAATTTATTTGTTATTTATATTATTCGGGATTCTAATTGTTATTCCCAATTTACTAACGTCAGAAAGGTTAGATATACAAACAGAATACATCTACTCTGACAAACAAAATGTTCAGGTATTCTATTGTAGAAAATTACCAAATTTACAAAGTTAATATAAGTTTTCAGTTAACTTAATTAATTATCAATCAAACTTCTGACTCATTACCAGCCTTGCAATAGCGACTGGTCCGAACGCCAGTGATTAACCTTCTGCGCTCATTCTTCGACTCTTTCTTGTTGCTATGCGAGTGGCAAAAGTATGCTATGACTACTAGTATTGAACTGACATAGAATTGTAGAGCAGCGACATACGTGATTATCCATAGGACGGAGGCAATGTTCTGCATTAACAAAATGGCATCTGCCTCAAGTGAGACCTCAGATCGGTATACAACTCTCACAAAGCATTTTCCCAGTGTCACCCATACAGATATCTGTTCCATTATGAGTCCACAAATGTAAACGAAGAGTGTTGCCAACATGGGCCTTGATAAAGTGCGAATTCCCTTTATACACTGCTTATAACGGAATTTTAATTCACTCTGGTATGTGGCATCCATTTTCTTCTGGACAAGTATTCTAACCAACTTCTTTAGAGCAACAATCAGGAAGATATAATCTATTATTAAGTACACAGACAATGCTATACTGCCTAGAATGGCCACGTATGGAATTATCATTAATAATATGACAGACGCGATTTGAAATGTTCCGATACAAATCCATATTCTAACGCCTTTAAGGTTTTTCCCGAAATAATTGTAGCTCTCCTTAATGTAGAGAAGAAGTGTTCCCAAACTGAGCATGGAAGCAAGAAATAATACTCCCGTTATTGACAATGCAGGGAGAATTACTTTCTCCAATGAATACACGAATTGTAATTCCTCGGTTACCTCGTCTTCATTGCAATCCTTTGCCGGTAGAAAGTATTCAACTAATACGAATGTTAAATAGATTAAGCTTCGACCACAAGTGTGAGCAATGAACAGCACAATACAACATATAAAATATATATGTTTGTTTTGTTTGCTTTTTATTTTGCGTATTTTCTTTAAAGTCGAATCGTTACGCTGATTCTTCCCAAGCAATTTCAATTCTCGGACCGTTGCTCTTACTTTCTGTGCAATGTAGTACAGCCACCATAGTAGCAACAGGGTGAAAAACAGACCGCCTATAAATATAAACGTCTGAGGACCAACTTGTGCCGATCTCGGAAGAATCGTACCATTGGTGGAATTAATTGAGTTCATATTTGATTTGTTCTCGTGGGATTATTGATATATAGGAATTAGTTAAGAAGATTAGATTTCATAGCTAGATGCTATAATTATACTCTATGTTTCTTAGCATAGATTTAAGCCACGTGGTATAGGGTGGATACTGGATTAGAATTAACTATTGCATTGTATTTAATTTATATTTTATTAAGCTGACATGCCTAGACGGATTCCACCACTAATATTTATATATTTTATAAGTGGATTATTATCTGATGAAGTATCACTCAATCTATCATAACATTTAAGATTTACTTTAGTAATCAAAGTTTGGGTTCACACCACTGATATAGTGATTTTAAGAATTTTAATAGGAAAATCATTATAACTAATTACCAACCAAATTGAAGAACGCGGTTTATTGTATTCTTAGCATTAAAAACTGATACAAAAAATAATTGAGCGGCAGCAATGATTCAATTATGAAACTAAATAATGAAATAATGTTCTAGTCTGCAGTAGTGTAATTACTCTAAGGGTATCTGCTATCAGTGTAGGTGATAAAGGAGCATTGAAGTATTTGAGCTTGGGCTAGTTCCGCTAGTAGTTCTGTTTGCAGGGGGTGCAGAATATCTTGTTGCAGTTAGCAGGCACGAACTGTTCGTTATGGCACAGGTTAGCTGAGGCATTCACCTGATTAGGGACCGCAGTGCTGCTTCCAAACCATGTATGCGGATGCGCTTGAAACTGTGCTTCTACAGGCAAGTAGTTGCTTATGGAGTATGGGTAGTTGATTGTACTCTGGTTAGGGTAAATCGGGTCTTCCCAATGTGGGATTTCTACTCGCATGGCTTCGGTTTGTGGTTGGGTGGCGTAGGGTTGAAATGAAGCTTGTGTGAGAGTTAGCGACTTTATAGTTGCCATTGGAAATACAGATGACCTATCGCTTGCAGTGTACTGTATTTCGTTATGTAGTGGTACCGTATAGGTTGAGTTATGGTAGCTACAGGCTGGATTTCTCTCCGTAATGGGTCGTGGTGTCAAAACGGGTACGCGGGTCTGAATGTTATGGGGCACAAAGTTGACAGCATCTTCTACTACCTCTGAGATAGGGGTTGGCGGTGTGATCACATTTGTAGTTTTTATTCGCCTCTCAGAAGCTATAGGAAGTCATTTTTAAAAGTACATGAATTTGTTACTTAAGTGGCGCAACAATTTTCTAATAAGATAAATGCTTATCGTAACATTTTTAACCGTTTGAACATCAAAGACAGGTTAGTTATACTGCACGTTTTAATGTTGTAGAATATTAGGTCACCATGTTTCTTCAAAGAACAAATGATGATTAGCTTATTAATAACATGGACTGTAAAGTATAATTACGATATCACTCCGGAAAAAGCCATGACCAACTTTTTCATTTTTGCATTGGAATTTTTACAGATTTCTGTAATGAAATCCCTTTTTGAATTATTTTAACTACAAACTTAACTTTCCTGTCCTTTTTTTATTATTATTCGTTTTGATGGAAAAATATTAATTGTACTATTAAATTAGTGTTAGTACGTACTTTAATGCAGTTTATAGGTATCGTACATTACAGAGTAATGCTAAATCGATTAACAGGAATAAGCGATATCCAACAAAAATTAGGATTATAGTGTGATAGGTCAAACTAATCACAACAAAAATATGACTAGATTAAATGGTTTTTGTCATTCAATTTCTATGAAATATATTAGCAAACTATATAATCTAATAAGATGTTATTAATGTTTACACTTCAAATTGAACAAATGCAACATATGGAATATGATATTCCCATTGATTTGTTGTTTTGAGTTTAATTTAGGATTCTATGTTTTCCAAACTTAGAGGGTTGCAAGATTCATTGATGAAGCTAATCAACATTTCTCAGTTTGAATTACAACACTTGTTACGAAGCTTAACAACGACATATGCTAATTAGTTATAGTGTTAATTAGAAAGCATACTCACATATGGATTTTAAAAAATGCATAGAAAGTAACACAATGAAATTATTTTAACACATGCCTGCAAATAATATTTGAATAATTATTAACTTACGAGTTATGTGTCTGAGTGGTGCGTCAAATGAGAGGTCATCTGGCCAGTAAGGAGGTGGTTGCAACTTGGAATCGATTTGTTTTCTTATATGTCTGATTTTTTGCAGCCTCTTTGTCTCTCTTTTTTCCTTAGCTCTGCGATTTTGGAACCAAACCTGATTAAAATATATTAAATTAACCTTTGAACTTTTTAAAAAGTATTTCCCGAATATTAAACTTACGAGAATTCGGTTTTCAGACACACCCAGCTGTTGTTCGAGTTTTTCCCTGACTTCGGTTGTAGGATACTGACTCTCCGAAAATAATTCTTCCAGTAATTTGATATGTTGAGGTAGAAATTTGACTCTCTTCCTTCCACCATCTAAAATAATGAAATATTTTTTATAAAATAATTGCAAAATATTTGTTGTAATTATATATTCCATACTTACCATCGTCTGTTGGGGGGCTGCATTCTCTCTTTGCTTTACTCACATTTGGAGTGTAACTTGTATCAACGGAATAGATTGGAATAGTTAGAAACCCCTCTCCAGAGTCGCCTGACTCGCATTGATCGCTCCCATCTTCATTCTGTTGAATATCAGCATCTTGGAACTGTGGGGTTTCGCCTGAATTGGGATAAGTGGCTACCAATCTCTGGCAGTTTGAATTTCCTTCAGAAATTTCTATTTCAGCTCCTAATGACGTACTATCATAGCATACTACTTTTGAGTTAGACATTGATAAGTGAAGTTTACCTAAGTTGCTGTTTATTTATTGTTACTACATTCCAATCATGTACTAACTATATATGTTAAATTACTTCATACACTAAGCAGTGACCATGGATTTAGTTACAGTTGACTTAGGAATGTAGTATATTTCTATTTGCGAATTAGTGATTAACAACAAAAGTTGTGTGGTATTTTAATTTATTAATTGATTATGTTTGATTAACCTTTTATAATTTATCTTGGTTACTAAATACAGATTTGGAATTCAATGAATGATTTTAATACCATTAACAGTTGATATTCAAAACAAGAGGCCATTATTAATTGTCTTTTCATTTGAAATTAATTTATTAGCTGTAATTATACAAATTGTATGAATTAAATTCCGAAAGAGATATGTTACCCGATTTGGTCATGTATAACGTTACTTTTGTTATGAGGAATATTGTGAGTAATTTAATCTGAAGGTGCGATGATGATACCTGTTTAATTAAATAAAGCAAATATTAATAACTTAATTTTCAAGTAATTTGGAATAATTACCTGCAAATTAATGTAATTAAAATAATTATTGTAGGTCCGTGTTAAAACTATTTCCTTCTGATGGGAAACCGTGGTTATATGAATAATTCAATGTCTAGTCAAAGCTGTGTACGTATTATAAACATTGATTCTGTTTATTTAATTTTTAACAGACAAGATTGTTTGGCTGTTTTGTTTGTGAAGCTAGTGTCCAGCTATGCAAAATTGGCTCTTAAAAAATAATTACACTAATCAAGGCGAATAATTATTTTTCACACCTACTGAACTTTCGTACTTACCATCTATTCGCAAGTTGTTTTACGTCAAACTGACCATTAAATGCTTTGTCAAACTGACCATTAAATGCTTAATATTTATAATTTCAGTTAATACAGAATGAGATTAAGTTTGCTATTTGGTTAATTAAGCATTCCATTCACAGACTTTGTAACGGGTCCTTCACAACCCGACCCGAAACTGTCCAATTGCCGACACATTCAGTCTAGCGTAAGTTTTAATGTAAATTCCTGCAACCAAGGTGTAACGATGACAAATTAACTACTAACAGTTCCTCCTTAGTAATAATTAGATAGTGTAATTGATCTATCAAGAACAGTGTTATTGAGAAATATAAAATCCTATCGGGAACCATATTTTGCTTTTACACACCAATAATGAACTTGGATATTGAGTATAATATAGATGAACAGGGACAGGGTTAGATATTTATATGTATAATATAGATTATCTACAAAATCTGAACGTTTAGGAGGACAACCCCCTAGCTTAAATAAAATGAATGACCCAATACTCGTGTTACTTCAGTGATTGCTATTTACTAGTTAAAATCAAAGAAGTTATTGGTCAATTAATTCCTAAACAGTGCAATCAATCTCACAAAAATACATTAGCACCAATTCTCTGAATTATAATCAGAAATAAATTATAATCTGAAATTGCGTATATACGTATATAATTGAGAACTGGATTATATGAATATTCAATGCCAATCATAGAGTGACTGACCTTATATAATTGGCGAGATATCGTGTGCAAATGGTCAAAATTTCAAATTAGGAAAACTGCAAGATTTGCCTCACGGAATAATTTAATTCTCAGAACAATCTACAACACGCATTACAAATTATACAATAATAAGTTAATTTGCTTTAATTACTATTATTCGCCCAATTTACCAAAAACTAGGAACTATCAAATCAGGATTAATTAATTAATATGCTGGCACTATGCTAATTCTGTTAATGGCTTAAAGGCAAATAAAGAGCATAGTAATACTAAGTGCTGAGCTATCGGCGAAGCTAGACAATAAATAAATAAATAAATTCAATCTCAAATTGCGTCACTTAATCAATCCAATCAATTCATTAATTGTAATATAATATATTTCACACCCCTGAGTTTCGTTGACAAATACGAAAAGAGAAATAGTTTTCCATGGCCAGCTAACAGTTTTAATATAAGTTATTAGCATTACTATTTATCGTGAGTGTAGAAGTTATTCTAATAGGTTTGTATTTACGTATCACAAATTTCTCATACATCTTTAGATATTAATAAATATTTTTCAAAAGTATTACTTACATTTTAAATTATTAGAAGGATAAAAACTTTCCTAAGAAAACATTGAAGGTTGTCTTAATAAGTTTACTTTACTATGCTTGATTTATTATATTTTAACATTTACCAATTACCAAATAATTTGCCTATGGGGATTGTTATATTTTGATCGTATTCCACCATTGGGGGGGGGGGGCATTCTGCGTTAAACAACGCCTCTTCCGATGGAAGGCAGTGACGGTTTAATGTTATTCTCCCTCGCGAAATTCCATGTAAATATATGCCCGATGTGTAAAACAAATGCAACGGAAACGTGACAGTTCGAAAGTGGCGGTTTCTCATCGAGTTATGTAAGGCAGCAACTTTGTTACTTATTTATTTAATTGAATCGAATATTATTTCTACACCTATGTAAATGTTGGATGGGATATTATATAAACCCAATTGTTCCGGCAAGATTAATAGTGGAGGAGTTATCTACAGTCAGGTCTGCTTATTATGAACAAGATTTCGTCTGCTTAATATGAAGATTTTTTATTATGAACAAGTCCTATGGTCCCAATTTAACAACTTACATAGGGTTTGTATTAAGTTGAGTTAGCATATTATGAAGTCTCTCTAATAATGAACATAATTTTTGTCCCTTGAATATTCATAATAAAAGAACCTGACTGTATTTCTAATAATTGGTAAAAACAAGAGTCCTCTAATAAGTTAAACACATTTGCTGTAGTCCTACATGGCAACGTCATTGTACCCCCGCGATCCTCTCACGGAGGATATGACACCCCGTAGGTTCCAATTGCCCCGATCTGCTACACACGAGCACTTTTCTTTCCCTCGCGAATACTCACCCTTAAAATCCGACCGCCTCTGTCCCCCCCTCCGGTCCGACCGTACCCCGGCGCGAAACAGGCCGCACAGCCTGCACGTTAAACCGGTGTTCGGTGTCAGCGGGAGCATGGTGTGTTCCGTACAGGAACAGCCGTTCCCCCCGCGGCCCCTGTCCCCTCTCTCCGACAGAGACCTCACCTGCCAACTCGCCCCCGTACTCAACACCCGCTACTCCGCTAACCTGGCTAAGAGCGAGCCCGCGGTCGGTATCACCCCAGTTACTTATGAATGGAAATCAAAGCTCTCAGCTGTAGTAATACATGACGTTATTACAGCGCCGGTAGAAGAGTCTGATATTCCGGATAAACAGGAAGCACGTCCCTTGCCTGGCTTGAGACTTATGCCTAATGACAACAGGGTACACGACATGCTGCTGGACATACTGGATAGAGCTGGAGGGAAAGGCATCCGACAGGATAAACTCCCCAACCTATTATCGTATCTAGCTCGCACCAGTCGAGACCCGAGCTCAAAGGCTAAGAAAAGCCTTTACATTAATAATGCAAAGAAAACAACCTTTCACACTCCAAAAGCACCTGTTGGGATTAAGTTCCCAGGCATTAATTAATCGAATCAACACTGACCAAACTCCTGGCTCCTATTTAGCTTATAACTCGCCATTCACTTATTTATTTGCGTTTCTGCTTATTTATTCGATATTTGTTTATAAAATGACCAAATGCTGGAAATTAGCAAAAAGTATTTATTTTGCTAACTATTATTTATATAGAAACATTCAAATTATAAACGGATAAGTAACCCACTCACTGGCCACTTCTGCAATTGTATTGGTTTATGTACAAGTTTAGATTTAGAAACTTAATTTTATCCGTTATTATTGTAGTCTATAGGAAATAAAATGAACAGATTTGTACGTGCAATCTTCACTTGTAATCCCAGTGCTAGAATGCCATCTACACACATCCGTAACTCTCTAACTCTGTACAAATGTTTCCATCACAAACCAGTGACTTGTCTTTCCGATGAAGAGCTAATGCTCCGAGACACAGTTTCAAGGTTAATCCATACGTAATACAATACTCTACACACGCTAACTACTTCTTTCGGATTAGTTATTGTACTCTGTGAGAATATAATCCTGTTATTCAAAATTGATTTGGGGTCGAGGTCCACGGATTTGCGAGGGTGTTATTATGCTGATATATTTGTGGAGTCAGATTTGCTTATTCGACAGTAAGCGTAGAGTCTTAAACTTTTATGAACTCTTGTTTTGGTGATACATTTGCGATTATGCAAGTCATTTTGCCTGTCAAATATAGTAGACAAATACAGTCAGGTTCTTTCGTTATGAACATTCAAGGGACCGAGAATTGTGTTCATATACAAACCCTATGTAAGTTGTTAAATTGGCACAACATGGCTTGCTCATAATACAAAGTTTTCATATGTAGCAGACGAAATACTCTTCACAATAAGCAGACCTGACGTATGTCCATTGGGCTTATTCATACAGTCTACTCCGCATAATAGAGCCACCTCGGGACCAGGGTGTTTTGACCCGATTAAGCGGAGAAACCGATTAACCGGTGGCTCTATTAAGCGGAGTTGACTGTATATCGAAACACACAAACAGACCCCTTGTTATCCATGGTTTACCCCTAGGTTCGCAGCTGACAAGATAGCGCCGCTGGTGAGAGAGATGGACCGAGACTCGCACATGGCTGAGTCGGTGCGAGACGGTCTCTTCCAGACCGGACTGATGGGGATTGAGATTCCTGAGAAGTTTGGAGGCACTGCTGCCACTTTTTTCTCCTCAATTATCGTAATAGAGGAGCTGGCAAAGGTCGATCCCTCAGTTTCTGTTTTCTGCGACGTACAAAACACACTCATAAACAACTATTTCCTACGGTCTGTAACTGACTCACTCGATAACGTAGTAAGCTAACTCAGTTAACTCGCAAGGTTCGCGTCAGATGATTTGAGGGAAGAATTCCTCCCTCGCCTCTCGCGGAATTTGGTCGGTGCTTTCTGTCTCTCTGAGGCTGACTGCGGTTCTGACGCGTTTGCACTGAAAACACGGGCTGACAAGAAAGGACATTCCTATGTCCTTAACGGTAGCAAGGCTTGGATTACCAATGCAGAGCACGCGGGTGTGTTTCTCATAATGGCGAATGTAGATTTCTCTAAAAAGTACAAAGGTGAGTGCTTCTAACACAGTGGATCTCAACCTTTCAATATTACGGACCCTGGCACTACTAAATTAATCTCTTGCGATCCAAACATATACTAATTAATATGATTATATTATCGTGATAGGTTTCGCGGCGGACCCTTAAAATAAGTTATACCCTAAGTTGGATGTGGCTTGTGTGGTAAAAGTATAAATAGAAAAAATCCCACTTTCAATTGAAATTCAATTAACTTTAACTTCAACTTTAACTTTCGCCCGCCAGCTTAGGGTTAAAAAAATCATTCGCGGCGGACCCAGGTTGAGAACCACTGTGCTAACAGACCCATTCCCCCGGGATTTAACATTTCCGCTTTCCATAGGAATAACCTGCTTTGTCGTTGAGAGAGACGCGCCTGGCCTTTCTATCGGGAAGAAGGAAGACAAACTGGGGATCAGAGCTTCCAGCACTTGCACTGTTACGCTCGAGGATGTAGAAGTGCCCGAAAGGAATGTCCTCGGAGAAATAGGACGGGGCTACAAGTACGCTATTGATACACTCAATGAGGGAAGAATCGGCATCGCAGCTCAAATGATAGGTATTGTTTTAAATGTTAATATACTTACACAAATTAGAGTTTATAATATAGAAACTGTTATTTAAAATATCGCAGTTATTATTAGGCACGAAATGTCTTTATTTAATTAAGTGGTTCCCAACCTGGGGTCCACAAGATGTATTACGGTCAATGGGGAGGGGTCCGTTAGTCAAAAATATCTGTAGATATATTAGTGTTTATGTATTTGAGAATCTTGTAGGATTAGCGCAGGGCGCGTTTGACAGGTCGATGCCCTATCTGCACGATAGGAAGGCATTCGGGAGGCCGATAGCCGACTTCCAAGCCATGCAGCACCAGCGAGCAGAGATCGCCACGAACATAGAAGCGGCAAGGCTGCTAACATACAACGCGGCCCGACTGAAAGAATCAAATTTGCCTTTTATAAAAGAGGCAGCAATGGCGAAATACTTTTCAAGCGTAGTTGCGGCTACTGCCACATCAAAATGTGTAGATTGGTTGGGAGGGGTTGGCTTCGTAAAGGATTTCCCAATTGAGAAATTCTACAGAGACTGTAAGATCGGGGCAATTTACGAAGGAACTTCTAATATACAGCTTAACACAATCGCGAAAATTTTAGACAGCGATTACAAATGACTTTAGCTATTTAGGTTAAGTTAAATAAATTTATTCGATTATCACTCTTCGTAGTTTAAAATACTTAAGGGCTTACTATGTATCGGCTATATAAAAACCGCAAATGTGAATTTTTGATGTGAAAAAAATTACAATAAAACCACGTTAGTAACGAACTCGATTAGATACGAAATTCCGGGTAATACGAACACTATTTCAGTACCCTTCAAAGCATTTGCATTACAAATTATATTGGTTAATGCGAATTCCTGATATTGCGAACGCATTTGACGGTCCCCTGGTATTCGAACTAACGAGGTTCTACTGTACTTTCCCATGCCTGATATCTTAGTAATTCCTTATTTAACACTTTTTCTTGCAGGTTACTTAGGTTTTTATCTAATGTGGATATAATACTTATTATACTGATACAATAAAGCTTACTTACTCTACGGTAGTTACGATACTTTACATAACTTAATTACTTCTCAACTTGGTATTTCTTACTCAAAAATGGCAGAATCCGCAAAACTTGAACCTGGAAAAATATTTGTCGGAGGTTTGAGCTGGGACACCACAAAGGATTCTCTGATTGAACATTTCTCGAAATACGGTGAAGTTGTTGATGGAGTCATTATGGTGGATAGTGTTAGTAAATTGCCGCGAGGATTCGGGTTTGTAACCTTCAAAGAACCAGTTTCTGTTACTACAGTCATTCAAGAACCCGGGCATATTTTGGATGGTAAGAAAATTGACCCAAAAGAAGCGATCACGAAGGATCATCACGCTTCATCTCAAGCCACCAAGAGCACAAGCATTGATAAGAAAGTGTTCGTAGGGGGACTCCCTCACGGTTGTTCAGTTGACGAAATAAAAACGTATTTTAGCAAATATGGACTGGTATCTGAAGTAGATGTGAAGATTGACAGGGCCACGAGCAAGCCGAGAGGTTTCGCATTTGTCGAATATCAAGATTCCGCGTGTGCTCTAGAAGCGACGAAAAAACCATTCCAAATGTTTAAGGATAAAAGGGTCGAAGTCAAACAAGCCGAAAACCGTATCCCGGGGACGGGTCCGGGTCCTAACCAAGCTCATAATTTTCAGACTTATGTGCCTAACCAGACATCTCCTCAAGGTCACTACTTCTACGGGTACCCTCAGAATACTGTTGCGAGCTACCAGAGTGGGCAGGTCAGTGCTTACCAAACCCCTCAGTCGTACCCTCCCTCCCACTCCGGGACCCAGCAGCAGGTTTATTCTCAGCAGCCCCCCCAGCCCAGCTCCTACCAACCTAACGGCTACCAACAGTACGGCACTGCCTACCAACAACAGAGCTTCTCCACAGGCTACAACCAACAAGCCTATTCAGCCACACCTGCTGCGTACTCCCAGCAATACAGCAGCAACCCTTATCCCGGACAATCTGACTCAGTCGCTTACGCACCGAGCCAGCCCTCTTCCTACTTCTCAAATAATTACCCCGCTACCTACAGTTCTGACAGCAGATACACCCAGCCGCCGAACCCGAGAAACTGGTAGTCCCAAGCAATGAAGCTGTCTAACTAACTAACTACGTATGTACTCTCCCCTCTAGCAGTAATATTAGATTAGATTAGTTATAGTGTAAGTAAGGTCCCCTCTAATTATGTTCCTATCATAGACAATGCATAGACACAATGAGTAATCTCAGATGTTGAAAATGAAGTCTGCTCTGATTTTTACATTCATTTAAATAACTATTTATCTTTGTTTTGGGTAGGTTTATTTCAACTAGATATATAAGGGTAATATTTACACCACTTATCCTTAGTTTATCCGGAGGGTTTTGTTAATCTTATCGTAAGTCAAAGTTATATACACGTAGTAAATGGTATTTTCAATATTTAATGGACGTTTTTCTAATATCTCCACGCATTTATTTTAAGAATATTTAATTGCTGACAAGAAGAAATTTATTTATTATTATTATTACTTCCACGTGTGCTTGTGAATTAATTCAAAACTAGTGCGCTTCGCTTGTAGGTCGCTTCGCGGCAGAACTAACAATGTGAATTTTTGTTATCACGTCATCATGCGATAGTCAGTAAGCATATTGGCAATATGGTGTGACCAACGTGTAAGCATCATTAATGTGCATGTTCTATTAAATTTTCAGATTTTTATCTCTTAGAGGGCGGGAATTATATGCGATTAATTAAGTGACTTTTCACGCTTCTCAAAATATGACAATTACTTCATAACTTGTCGAGGTGTGAGAAATTTTGAGTGGAAACCTCAACTTGTTGGCAGGTGAAAAAGTTACCCCATATGCCAAAAATCAAATTTGGAAACTGTCCTGTTTCTTCAATCAACTCGGAACATACAAACAAATATATATATACATATTTACAGGTTTGTGTTTGAATTAATAGTATAGATGGTTACAAGTAAAAAAAAATCGAAAATTGCAGCCTGTGCCGACGCATTTCCCTTTGGAGGCACTACATTTGGTGGTTGGGTAAGTAGTAGTGCCTCTAAAGGAAAATACTTTCGGCACAGGCTGCAATTTTTGATATTTTCGGCATCTCATGAACGCCTCAAGGTGTTTACACCCATTTATCAAGTTGTTACGGGACAAAGGGACAATTGATAAATTTCAAGCTTCTTTCTATCTTAAACCATCTTGAGTATAATGCCATTCATGAATTATGTATTGATAATAGATTATATAAATAGTTAAATATTTAGCAATGTTATCCACGGTGAGTTGAGTTAAGTCAACAAATTGAAATTCCTTATTTTATTTTATTTCTTTTTTAATCCATTGTATAGTAATACTGCAAAAAATAGCCAGCCCGAATTCACAGATTAATTCAATATAATCATCGCAAGTTGAAACAATAGAATTAGATTCAATATAATTATTACAAGTTGAAACAATGGAAATTGATTTAACACTATTACTGAATCTAAAGCGTGAGGAAATACAAGAGATTGGCACCCCAATTATGGATTAATTAAAAACATGTGTGATTTGCCAAAAGGTGTAGAATTTCTTTCTCTACCCAAATATTTAAATTTTATCAAGCTTACTATAAATTATTTCATTTTATGAGCCATAATTAGTTTAAATAGGCGTTAAAACTCTTTGATCAAAATCGTAACCCCAAGTGCAAATTAGACTGTCACTCCGCACCTACATGCCAAGTTTCAGCCCTTAATTTTGCTAACTATTAATTATATTCACATATAAAATCCAAACAATTGTGAAACATTCAAATTATATACGGATAACCCACTCACTGGCCACTATTCCGCTATTGTATTGGTTTATGTACAAGTTTAGAAACTTAATTATATTCGTTATTATTGTAGTCTATATGAAATAAATGAACAGATTTGTACGTGCAATCTTCACTTGTAATCCCAGTGCTAGAATGCCATCTACACACATCCGTAACTCTCTAACTCTGTACAAACGTTTCCATCACAAACCAGTGACTTGTCTTTCCGATGAAGAGCTAATGCTCCGAGACACAGTTTCAAGGTTAATCAAAATATCGCAGTTATTATTAGACACAAAATGTCTTTATTTAATTAAGTGGTTCCCACCCTGGGCTCCACAAGATGTATTACGGTCAATGGGGAGGGGTCCATAGAATTACTATAGGAGTCCACGGTTGAAAAAGGTTAGGAATCGCTGATTTTATTTTTAGAATACATTACTGTGAGTATACAAGGGACCTAAATTTCGGCGACTTGGTTATACCTTCACTCTTAAATAGTTAGTCAATATTTGTAGATATATTAGTGTTTATTTGCGAATCTTGTAGGATTAGCGCAGGGCGCGTTTGACAGGTCGATGCCCTATCTGCACGAGAGGAAGGCATTCGGGAGGCCGATAGCCGACTTCCAAGCCATGCAGCACCAGCGAGCAGAGATCGCCACGAACATAGAAGCGGCAAGGCTGCTAACATACAACGCGGCCCGACTGAAAGAATCAAATTTGCCTTTTATAAAAGAGGCTGCAAAAAATGGCGAAATACTTTTCAAGCGTAGTTGCGGCTACTGCCACATCAAAATGTGTAGATTGGTTTGGGGGGGGGGGGTTGGCTTCGTAAAGGATTTCCCAATTGAGAAATTCTACAGAGACTGTAAGATCGGGGCAATTTACGAAGGAACTTCGAATATACAGCTTAACACTTTTTCTTGTAGGTTACTTAGGTTTTTATCTAATGTGGATATAATACTTATTATACTGATACTATATAGCTTACTTACTCTACGGTAGTTACGATACTTACATAACTTAGTATTTCTTACTCAAAAATGGCAGAATCCCAACATGTTGATCCTGGAAAAATTTATGTTGGAGGTTTGAGCTGGGAAACCACAAAGGAATCTCTGATTGAACATTTCTCGAGATATGGTGAAGTTATTGATGGAGTTATTATGATAGATGGTATTAGTAGATTGCCGCGAGGATTCGGGTTTGTAACCTTCAAAGACCCAGCTTCTGTTACTGCAGTAATTCAAGAACACGAGCATTATTTGGACGGAAAGAAAATTGACCCAAAATTAGCGAAAACGAGGGATCATCAAGCTTCGTCTGTTATCAAGAGCACAAGCATTGATAATAAAGTGTTCGTAGGGGGACTCCCTCACGACTGTTCAGTTGACGAATTAAAATCGCATTTTAGCAAATATGGACAGGTATCTGAGGTAGATATGAAGATTGACAGGGTCACGCTCAAGCCGAGAGGTTTCGCATTTGTCGAATTTCAAGATTCCGCGGGTGCTCTAGAAGCGATGAAAAAACAATTCCAAATGTTTAAGGATAAAAGGGTTGAAGTCAAACCAGTCCCTAACTCAACTCATTCTTCGAAGGGCTATGTCCCTGACCAGAGCTATCCCCCTTCTAGATATTCCTCTTTCCAGAGTGGGCAAACCAGTGCTTACCAATCCCCTCAGTCCTACCCTCCCTCCCATTCCGGGACCCAGCAGCAGGCGTATGCGCAGCACCCTCAGCATCCCCACCACAGCTACTACCAACCTAACGAGTACCAACAGTACGGCACTGCCTACCAACAACCGAATTACTCCACAGGCTACGTCCAACAACAAGGCTATTCAGCCACACCTGGGTACTCCCAGCAATACAGCAGCAACCCCTATCCCGGACAATCCGACTCAGTCGCTTACGCACCGAGCCAGCTGCCCCAGCCGCCGAAAAACTGGTAGTCCCAAGCAATGAAGCTGTCTAACTAACTAACCTACGTATGTACTCTCCCCTCTAGCAGTAATATTAGATTAGATTAGTTATAGTGTAAGTAAGGTCCCCTCTAATTATGTTCCTATCATAGACATTGCATAGACACAATGAGTAATCTCAGATGTTGAAAATGAAGTCTGCTCTGATTTTTACATTCATTTAAATAATTATGTATCTTTGTTTGGGTAGGTTATACCGCCTTATTCATAGTTTTTCGTAGTTTAGTTCATCAAGGGGGGTTTTGTTAATTAATCAGGGTAACTTATCGTAAAGTCAAAGTTATAAATACGTAGTAAATGGTATTTTTAATATTTGCTGGACGTTTTCTATTATATCCACATTTATTTTAAGAATATTTAATTGCTGACAAGAAGAAATTTATTTACTATTATTACTTCCACGTGTGCTTGTGAATTAATTCAAAATAATTATAATTTCATGCTTATAATAACTTATGGCAAAAAATCACTGAGTTCACCTATATCATTCAGGTTAGTCACGCTATAGTACCCTACATCATTCCAGTCTACACTTTATCATATACGTATATTTAATTTAATGAATGAATGTGATTTCTTGATCGCTATTCTTATGCAGCTGCTTTTTTGCCTAATGAAATTCGGAGTAACTCTTGCGAAAGTATTATTTAGTTTAATTAGTGACTAGTATGCAAGCAGGTAGTTTTCCTAAGTTAACCCACACGAATCAAATTACTAATCCTGAATATAGTATACTTATAATATTGCTTTACCATGTCTCGTTAATTTACTAACTTTCTCAGATGATTTAGGTAATATATGATGCAATCTGAAACTGATTACTGTTTTTGATTTTTCAATTTTATTATAATTCAGATTTTATTTCCATATTTAGAAGTTTCCTAGCAAAATATATCTAGCATGATATAAGAATAATAGATTTATTAATATTACAAGGTTTATATGAGTAATTTAATAAGTAATTTTTAATTTATTTACGACTAATCATTATTAACTGAGATCATTAGGTTCATTAATGGAAATCGTTAATAATTAAGCACACATATCTTCCTCTTGAAACACAGTAAGCACACAGTTAGCTATTGATAAATACTATATTATAATCTTACACACAATTGCTTCATCCCATAATTACACGCATCACTCCATTTTACACAAAGCTTATAACCTCATTTGAGAACTATTTTTGTGAGCAATTCGTTGGTATCAATTTAAAATAGTGATTTTGAATTTCTGTTTCTTTTTGGTAAACCTTAACTGTAGTGCAGTGCATAATGTCGATGAAGCGATCGACACAGATCGTAGGTCTGGCAGTGATTCCTAACGCGAGAGAAGTTCTGTGCTCAGTCTATAACAAAACTCTTTCTGTGCTAGCTGAAATGCCAGAAAAATGTACTTACAGAGTGAACACAGAACGAATAGTTAAGGAGAGACTTAAAATCACATCTGCTGAAACTGAGGATAGCAAAATAGAAGCGAGAATTAACCAGGGACAGATTGAAGAGTTGGTTGATCAGGCGAAGAGAGAGTGCTCTCTTTCAGAGAAAATGTTAAACTGGGAACCCTGGAAGCCTAGTCTTGGGCCTGCCCCTCCGGGTCAGTGGACCTGGCCTATCTAATTTGCATATTATTTGCAACTCGAACTATTTACTACGTTACCTAAGTAATTATATTATTTAATATTAATTGTAATCGCTTACATTTTCTTACGATATCATATTAGTGCACTTCTCTCAGATAAGGAAAGTGGGCTAAAATTGCACAATAAATATTACTCCAAATATTTGGTATACAAGTTAAGTTCCACTTAGTTATTTTCTGCAAGGTAGACCTTTTGATGATGATGTTATTTGTCCTAATATTACGTAATTTTGAAACATAATGGTTATTATTCCATTAGTAGAAGTTCATCCTCTTTGGCTTTATGCATTTAATTTTATTGCCTCAGTTGTGTCGAGTGCTAGCTTCCTATTTCTATCTTGCATGCAACGTAGTAAAAGTTTGCACTTAATTACTATTATCTCATATACCATAGACTTCTTACGTAATTATATGTAACATTTATCATTAATTTCCAATAATATAATATAATACGCATATCGAACGAAGCAAGGATTTTGCTGTTTTAACTTTTGCTGAATCTTTGATTAGTAGGTTATTAGCTTAATTTTAACATAAATCTGGTGATTTCTACCTAAGTAGATGATATATAAAACATGATCATGCAAAGAGGGGGAGCTTATAATAGCTCTCTACAATATAGAGTATTAATTTACCCATTAAACATGACCCAATTAAATTAATCTCACTTATCACAGCTAATATTTTAATTTGTTGAAATGCGATGTCATTATTGAAAATTAATTGATTCCAATAAAAAGTAAGAAAAATATAATTAAGGATCTTCATTAACGCTATAAATGGCATTATAAATATATTGAAATTTATATTGAGCCACTATCTCAGACATTGTATTGAATAAAAGAGTATTTTATTAATCAATGTATGACATAAGTATACTAATGCACCTTGATACTAATCTTATTGTTCGATATTTTTAGAATATTAAGTTATATAAAATCACTTAACACTCTGCCTCCATCTACTATCAATCTAATTTTGTACGATACAATCTAATGAAAAGGAATCATTGTAACTAGACCTGTTATATTCAAGTTCATTCTGGTAATAGTAACCACTCTAAATTGAGATTAGTGTTTTCTATTTATATAATACCAAATAAGTGTAAATAATTTGGTTAATATGTTTGCGTTTTCTAAGTCATTTGGTCAATCTATAGTGGATAGCTGTTGAGCGAAATTAAAATATGTACTAATTATTTGAAGAACGTAGCTATTGTTGGTAATTATGCAATTATGCAATTTGCTACAAAATAGATATGTCAGTTATAACCTGCTTACTATTCTTACTTTCTTACTGTAAATAAGTTGAATGCGATAGTATGTCTGAAATCCTACTGAAATTGTAGGATTGTATTCTCTAATTTTCTGCAATAACTTATCAAGTAATTTGCATTCCATACTGCAATGCAAGTCGATATAAAAGTTCTCGTGCAGCTTACATGATATTAGTCAGAGGTCATTGAGATCAACTATTACATCAACTTACATTTAAAATAGAACTTCCCACAAGTCTTATCAATTAGTAACATACGTAATATTTCCAATGATTCTCCTTGTATTCAATTTCCCGAGATAAAAATAGGACAAATCTTCACTTCCTTAATATGACCTTGACAACTAATCGTTCTTATGAGTCAATACTAGTCCCATAT
Source organism: Hexactinellida sp. DTS-2022 (assembly GCA_028753945.1). NCBI lineage: Eukaryota > Metazoa > Porifera > Hexactinellida > Hexactinellida sp. DTS-2022. The sequence continues at coordinate 497,928 of JAPNXP010000012.1, read as the reverse complement.
GCCCATATAAGTTCATTGTCTTTATATAAGTTAATAATTCCTCCCTTGACGCACTTTGAAATGAAATTATCTTTTCATTGTAACTGTCTACCCAAAGTATTAGAATTAGTTTCAATTAGTACATGATGCATGATGAAGTCATTCAATTTCCCTCTCCTTACCTGTGTTTTGTGTGGTACGATACTTAATTTCATAGCATACCAGCATAATCTTAAAACTTACAGCAAGTAATTTATTTGATTACTTTCACACAAACTACAGTACTCATCTTTTACTTTGCAATATGTACCGAATACATTATTGACACGCATGCAACTATCTTTATATATTCTTGTCAGCAAAACTCCACTATCTTATGGAATTATATTTGCCTACTTGCACTTGCTACTTCCCAGTGTTCTTACTGATCATCGTTTGTTTGTTTGGTGATTCTCTAGTGGAGACCTAATTGTTCTTATCGGAATTATTAGCCAAATTTATCAGCCTACGTATGTGTTGGTAATATGAGAATCAACTAAATATGTCTTTATCCAATAATATTTAAATATACAGACAATTAGCAAATGGTTTTAAACGGAATCAAAGCGAGTTGTGTTCATATCTTATTAGCTTCACCTTTGTTATTCTGTATATCTTACTTAGTTCAGATTGCATGTGAATGCACGAGACATGTACATACTCTAATAAGGTATCCCCTAATTTATAACTAATTGGGACTTTATAAATTTATTCCTAGTGTCTTCTCACCTCTATATCGGAAGACATATACCAACTTCCTACGAACTTATTATTGTCCATCTAATGGTGATTTTCAAACCTCGTTTGAAGGTTTCTAGTTTTTACGAGGCCCTACTACGAGTGTGTAGCTGTTCTTAATCTCTTTGAACCTTAGGAAGTTTGTTCTTTCTTCTAAACTCATATCAACATTATGAGAAGGAGAAGGCCTCAATGAAAAGGCCTCAATGAAAAGGATTATATCGTTCTTAGAGAGCCTGAAAAATTATGTGTAATTCTCTATTAGTGATTTCTAAATTTAGATGGTGAGTGTTCAAATTTTCTTTTATTATGGTACAACGTGTAATGATATCACCAAATATTTATTTAATTATGACGCACAGACAAACTTTATAACTTCAATATTTACCAAGAATCGTGTACACATTGCTAATTTTATTAGAGCTATATTTATAATTTGATTTACTTCATTTATTGAGAAACGATTACATGCAGTTTCGATCTAATTCCGTGATCATCATTTGGATAGAATCAAACGGTTTCTATTGAAAAACAAGGATCTCATTTATTATACTTAGATGCCATTTTTACATTTTGTAAAACAGAACTATCATAAATTTTCAGCAATGAGACGTCCTTACCCTCCCTATTTGGGTGGACTTTCTATTAGAATTATGATTCAATACAGTTTAATTTATTCATTCAACAATATTTTAAATCTTAAAACTGATATTTAGATAATTGCTAGGGCGATACATAATAACCACCAAAATAAAAATCAATTAAACAATTGAAAGATTAGATTTGAAATATGATTGTTTTGAAAGACAAAAGATGAATTATTATCTCGGAGGCAGATACTATAACAATTTACTTATGCCGATAAAAGTAAGCTCGGATTTGTTTGTTTCGTGAGGTTGTTAGCATTCGTTGGACAGTACTTGATTGTATGCGCCTCGTCTCCTGACGCGTGACACAAGGGACACGTGTAGGCCCTCAGAACGGGACAGGTGACTCTGTTATCATGAGCCTTCAACGCATGCGATGTGTACACCGATTCATCCTCTCCGTTGTTACGGCAAAACACGCACACTAACTTCGCACCGACCACTTTACCAGATTTACCGCGTCTGGCAGTCGCAATTTCTGTTTTCTTTTTCTGCCCCCAGCCGCTGAGCGGAGAAGACGGACTGGCGATTGGAGACGCCCAATCATTCAATCTTTCGGTGCAGACTGTCCAGGGGGCAATTTGAATAGCGGACCCACCGGGCGAGTCGGGGGGAGAGGCGTGGAAGCGGTCTAACGGGCCCTCTGCGAACACAGGAGATGGAGAACGTGGTTCCTTCGCAAAAACTTCTTCTTGCTCCGCGTGCCGTCCTTTGACTAGTTGTACGAGGTTGAAATAATCGTGGAAAATCGAGTAGCCCCTTTTTGACATACAACCGACCGAAGCGACTATGTAATCCATGTTTGCAGCCATTCCGTAATATACAATATGAAAAATTAAATAAAAATTCAAATTACCAAGATTAAAATTGAATAAAAAATAGAATTGAAAATCAAATCTATAGAACAAGAATTGTTTGAAATTTCGTTTTCATAACATGACATTAGTTCTTGTATTTATACTAAGAATACTCTAACGTTTTCAATATAGTATTGCTTACAAGGCAGATAATCTCAAGTTGAATATGCAAGTAGTATTATTGAACAGTTTCTAATTGGATCTATTGTTCCAATGATGCGATAAAAAATTGAATATAATTGTAATGATTCAAGTATTTGTCATCTCTGATTTAATTAACGCATGCCTTCTACCAAGGCGGGTAATTTAACTCCGACTAAATTTACCCAATTAATTATAAAATCAGCTAGTAATCCTAATCTCTTTGATTCTAGCGCTTAAATTATTCCAAAACAAATTAAATATTTGCTGTTAATTAATTAGGAAATTTCGGAAATTAATAATGTCTACTATGGAGCATGTACCCAATGGACACTCAAAAACTGGTTTGGAACACTACTACGATAGCAAAATAGAAGAACTGCAACTCTTGGTTAGTACCAAAACTCAAAACCTTCGTCGCCTCGAAGCGCAGAGAAATGATTTGAATGCGAAAGTTCGCAAACTCCGCGAGGAGCTTGCATTATTGCAGGAATCCAGCAGTCACGTGGGTGAAGTTATTCGCCCTCTCAGCAAGGACAAAGTGCTGGTAAAAATACACCCTGAGGGAAAGTATGTAGTGAATATTGATAAGAATATTGATACATCGATGCTCACTCCCAATGTACGGGTTGCTCTCAAAAATGATTCCTACGTTCTTCACAAGATACTGCCTAACAAAGTTGATCCCCTTGTCAGTCTCATGATGGTCGAAAAGGTAAACTGTATATACAAGAATAACATTGTGTTTAGTTGTAGTTATATTCAAGGTACCTGATTCCACTTATGATATGATTGGAGGACTTGATAAGCAAATAAAGGAAATAAAAGAAGTGATTGAGTTACCAGTAAAACACCCAGAACTCTTTGAGAGTTTGGGCATTGAACAACCAAAAGGTGTACTTCTCTATGGACCTCCTGGAACAGGTAGTTAAGTCCAATAATCTGTTAATATAGAAACTTATTGTATGTAAGGCAATTTAGTTAGGGGATTTAGCAGAGAATTTAGTTACACTTAATTAATACATTAAATTGACGCCCTATGGTGTTCATAATGGTAATGTGCTCAGTGTAATAGACTAATAGTGTGTACTTTAAATGTAGGTTAATTAATTAATTTATGGGTAGATTTATATTGGGGAATTTACAGGCAGTTTTGAGTAGATAGATTTAATTATATCCATTAATAATATTATTTCCTCCTTCTTACTGTCTAGTAGACTAATAAATATAGTAGAACCTTGTTAGCACGAACACGGTAAATACGAACACTATTTCACTCCCCTTCAAAGCATTTTCAATACAAATGACACCGTTTAGTACGAATTGCGGATAAGGCGAACACATTTTGACGGTCCCTTGGTGTTTATACTAACGAGGTTCTACTGAATTGGCATTTGTACTTCTAGGTAAGACGCTGCTAGCTCGAGCAGTGGCTCACCACACAGAATGCACATTCATTCGTGTGAGCGGTTCGGAGCTGGTACAGAAGTACATCGGGGAAGGCAGCCGTATGGTCAGGGAGCTATTCATAATGGCGAGGGAACACGCCCCCTCCATAATATTTATGGACGAAATAGACTCCATAGGATCCTCTCGCATTGGGGGAGGAAGCGGGGGCGACAGCGAGGTGAAGTTTGAAGGAATTTAATTCCGAATATTTAATTTATTTTGTGATAGGTTCAACGTACCATGCTGGAGTTAGTCAACCAGCTTGATGGGTTTGAAGCTACGAAGAATATCAAGGTTGTGATGGCAACAAATAGGATTGATATTCTAGACCCCGCCCTGCTCAGGCCGGGGCGAATCGACCGGAAAATAGAGTTTCCGTCTCCAAATGAAGAGGCTCGGATTGACATACTCAGAATCCATTCTCGCAAGATGAACTTAACACGGGGGATTAATCTGAGGAAAATATCCTCTCTAATGCCTGGAGCTACTGGTAAGCTATTCTATCTATCTCTTATAATCAGGGATTCTATAACTAATTTATAATCTCGAAGTATACGTCATTATTATCCTTAAATGCAGTCTTATTTCTTCCCTCAGATCCTGAAATTTCTATCAATAATACTGGATTTTGTAGATATAATAGGTTGTTCTACCTAAATTATTATTTCAAATCCATGTGGATCTCGCCTTTTTTGGAATTGAAAGATTTGAAAATTATTAAATCCTCTATTTAATATATCCAATTCTTAATTCCCGAAATTTCCCGTTAACTTAGTTAGTTACCTCGAACTTACTTCGTCACTAGAAATAAGTTTATATCAAAGAATTTAATGGAAATCCCAAAAATCATGGAAAATCCAAACTTTATAGGTATGCCCTAATTAGAAATGTGTTACCGTATTCCCATCCCGCTAGGCGCTGAGGTTAAGGGGGTGTGTACTGAAGCTGGTATGTACGCTCTGCGCGAGAGGAGAGTACACGTGACGCAGGAGGATTTCGAAATGGCTGTCAGCAAAGTTATGCAGAAGGATTCAGAAAAGAACACTTCACTGAAGAAATTATTCAAATAAACATAGATTTGTTCTACGAAACATTCGTAGCATAGCTTTTGTTAATGATATACCTTTAGATTAATAGTGCAGTGTAATTAGCAAATACTGATTGCTACAGAATTTGCCTATAGGAATTTATTCTGTAAAAGGTGGGATTAAGAAAATGATAACCCTTTTCATGTTGATTCTATTTTGTCAATAGGAACACCTAACTATCGTCAGTGCTTTTTAGATACGAGTATTGTATTTCTTAAAAGCTAATTACCCACCACGTGGTGCAATCTGTTTAATCAATAGTTCTATATCGGAGTTAGCTCTCCTACGTTTTAGATGATTGCAGATCTACAAACTTTGTACCCTTATCCTTTCCCCCTGCATCCAATTCCCAGAATTCCTTTCGATAGCTCTAATCTAAAGCAGTATTTATCTAGAGAGGAGCCTGTTGTTATCGAGGGATCTAATTTAGTTCATCCTGCCCTGGGAAAATGGGATTTAGAATATTTGACAGCAAACTTAGGCGATAAAGGATTGTACAATGTTATGCAAGCCAAGGGGCATCAGAGATTTAAATTCTTTGACCAAAAAAAAGTGAACCAACTAAAAGGTAGAACAGACTTTGCATCAGAAATTTCTATGGAGGAAATGACGTTTCGTGAATTTGTGAAAAGGTACTATAAATTGTAAACAGTTACGTATTCATTATTTTGTTATTACGTTTTGTGATTCAGTTTGTCAGAGGTTGTCATCAAGGAATCAGTCCCGAAAGATGATATAACATCATTATCACAATTTTTAGCCATCAAACCAAATACACTATTTTAGAATTATTCTTATGTGAGTTATGGTTCTAGTTGAATTGTTCATGAACTGATATCCAATTTTGATATCCGATTTCTCTCTTTCTTGGAATTTTTTAAGGAATCTTGAACAATTTTATTGCTATTTTTTGGATTTTACAACTTATCATTGGCAATACTGAAAATGAACCAAATATACCGTATTCATTAGGCTACATATACCGCGAGATGAAAGAGAGGTTTTCTATTATTTACAGCAGCCACTAAATGACACAGTGGGACCGAATATATTTTCAGATTTCCGTGAATTCAATTGGGATTTGGTGAAGCGATGGAGCAGCGAGCTGAAGTGGGGACCTCTCACGAATAACATGCTCCTAATAGGGGAACCGGGCAACATATCACCAGTCCATTATGATGAGCAACAAAACTTGTTCTGTCAAGTTGGAGGAAAGAAACGCTGCCTCTTATTCCATCCGCGTCACTTTGACAAGCTGTACCCTTTTCCTGTCTACCATCCTTGTGATCGTCAGTCGAAGGTACACATTATAGATAAGCCATATACGTACAGTGGACTCTCGTTATGCGAACACCAGGGAACGTATAAATTTGTCCATATCAACCGAAATTCGTGTTTACCTGAGTCACTTGTATGAATTTGTATTCACCTTGTCGTGTTCGTATTTTAATGAGAGTTTACTGTGTGATAGTTTATATTAATAATAATATTATTATTATTATTATTATTATTAATTAGGTTGATCTACGAGCTCCAGATTTATCGTCATTTCCCCTTGCCTCCAAACTGGATGGAATGGAATGCATTGTATCTCCAGGCGATGTTCTATACATTCCCATATACTGGTGGCATCAAATTGAATCTATAGAATATTCACTAACGACAAGCGTTACTTTCTGGTTCAAGTCAGGCCAGCCCGAAACGGACAATATAACCTTCCCATTGGCGGCTACGCATAAGGTTGCAATGATGCGTAACATTGAGAAGATGCTAGCTGAGGCCCTGGGGGACCCCAGGGAGATTAATGAACTGTTTTGTAATATGGTGGAAGGTCGTTATTTCAGACAAGAAAATCTATAATTTTAACCTTATTTAGTGTAAACTAATTACTTTTCTTATATTTGATTGAGTTAGACAGGATATGACAACCTACGAGAAGACTAAGCCTCCTGAAGGTAAGGGAAAGTATCTCTGTTTCGATCACCTCACGCTGTGGGTCGGCAATGCGAAGCAGGCCTCTAGGTTCTACTGCTGCTATATGGGATTCACTCCGCTAGCCTACCGCGGGCTGGAGACCGGGAGCAGGAAAGTAGTGAGCCACGCAATCAAACAGAATGACATTGTGTTCGTGTTCGAGTCGCCACTGGTGTCTGATGATAAGGAAATGAACGAGCACTTGCGTATGCATGGCGACGGCGTGAAGGATATAGCATTCAGTGTTTCGGACTGCCATGCGCTGTTTGAAGAAGCGGTGAAGCGAGGGGCTGAGATTATCCGCGAGCCTGCTGAGGAAAAGGACGAAGATGGGAGAGTGAGTACAATGTGTGCCTGTGTATAACCTATATAACCTCATTGCACTAGATTATAATAGCAGTTATCAAGACCTATGGTGACACTACACACACACTTATTGAGAGGTCAGAGTACAAAGGCTTGTTCAAGCCAGGGTTCAAGGATCCGCTATTCGTTCCTGAGAACTTGAAGGGTTTGCCTAATCCCATGCTACGCTTGATTGACCATGTAGTGGGGAATATGCCAGAGGATAACATGGTGAGCACTTCTGACTGGTATGAGAAAGTCCTGCAGTTCCATAGGTATGTTAATAAGGAATATTTATCGATTACAAGTGTTTTTATTTATATATTTTTCAAAGGTTTTGGTCTGTGGATGATAGCCAGGTTCACACAGAATATTCCTCTTTGCGTTCTATTGTAGTCACTAACTGGGAGGAGACTATTAAAATGCCAATAAACGAGCCCGCGCCTGGAAAGCGCAAGTCTCAGATTCAGGAATACGTGGATTACTATGGGAGTGCTGGAGTGCAGCATATTGCTCTGAGGTTTGTTATTACATGTGCAGTGTCTGATCTCTAATGTCTAGATTTAAGGCAAGGGGATTTCTACTTATCTTGAAATTTATAAATACAAATTAGACCATTTAAATGGGATAAATTTCCATGTAACAAATGCCATCAATACTGAGATTTATTGGTAAGCACCTGGAGCCATAATTTCACAATTAAGCAGAGTCGACAATAAATATAATAAAGAAGGGAGCTAGTCTCATCGTTGCTTAATGTGTGTAGGAGTTTTGACATAATTGAATCGGTCCGAGTGCTAAGAGCTCGCGGCACAGAATTCCTAGAGATTCCTGACACGTACTATGAATTGCTCAGAGAAAGGCTCAAGACTTCTAAAGTGAGCTAACTGCCTTGTTTGTTAGTTACAGCCGTGGTAACATGGAATTTCTATATTATTATCTAGGTGCAGATACGAGAAGACCTTGCTACCTTGCAGAGCCTCAGGATCCTAATTGACTACGATGACAACGGATATTTACTCCAAATATTCACGAAACCCATGCAGGATCGCCCCACTGTTTTCATTGAGATAATCCAACGCTTCAATCATGAAGGTTTTGGTATTGGAAACTTCAAAGCTCTTTTCAAGTCATTTGAGTTGGAACAAGAGAAGAGAGGGAATCTTATCTAACTTCATTAACTCTCTTCCAAGCAAACCATTCAACTTACTTATCCTTCTTTCGTATTTATTTCTCCTTTCATAGCTTTAGTTTATTTATACTATCTTTATTCCATATGCTCTTGATTCGAAATCATATTTCTAATTATTCATATTTTATACTGTCTACCCTCTATTCTACTTAATATTAATGATTTGCTACTATTGTTTTACTTTGGATATCTGCCAACACCTTTTCGATTATAATTTCCGGGCAAAGTCATATCATTTTTATTATAAAAATATCGCCTTTGCTAATCTGTTGGCGATATATAATTAATTTTTTAATTCGTTAAGCTTTTTTCTAATTTTCACAAAACCTTTGTCATGTCTTTGACTCCTGCTATGCTTGCAAGACTTTCAAAGAGAGGAATAGTCTCTATTAAAGGTATTCTTGGATTTTATACTTATAAGAAACTTTGAGTGCTTGCAACACAAATGTATTTATTTACCTATTTTCCTTATCTCTTCAAGATGATGGACAGACAGACGCTAAGGTGAAACCAGAAATGGATTGTAAGGATTTTACATCGAATCTTTTTGTCCAGCTGGACAGAAAGTATTCTAAATCCAAACGCAACCTAATTTAATTTCTAACGAGCCCTTCGACCTCGGTCGCTTTGACTGTATTTATACTCTCGTGCTACTGTTGCAGGTGTTGCTATCTGTATCACAGACAGAATAGCAGATGTTTGTATGCAGGTGTTGGTGTTACTATGGTACAGCAATAGCAGATGCTATTCTCTGTATAGTTACACTTATGTGAACACTTGCGGCATACTCAAGAGTATATATATAATTTACAACAGGGAATTAGCTTTTTATTTAACACTCTAAATTCCTTTTCGAATTTATTCTCACAAAGCAATCAATTAAATCGGGTTTTTCAATTATACTTGCCGTTTAATTATAATCCGGGCAAACAACAAACAACAATCGAGTTTTGATTATATAGATTACATCAATTATGTTTAGTTGAGTGAGTTTAGTTCATAAAGTGCTTTGACTTAAAAATTACTTGATTGTTCAATAGTTATGTATCCATTTTATTTATTTATAATTACCTATTTAAATCCATTAGGGAGTAGATTTTGACAGATCTACGCTCCCTGCTAATTGGGAAGAAGTAATCGATGAGAACACGTAAGGCTTACGTTGTATTAATACAATAATCAAATTAAATTTTTAATTAATGGATAGAATGGACTATACTATACATGTTTGCATTTTTATGAGCAGCTGCTAATACGTTAAATCCCATACTTCTTATACAATATGTGAACACACATAATTGAGTTTAATTATTGAATTTTCCTTTCAGTGGTTATCCATACTATTGGAACACAGATACAGAGCATGTACAATGGGAACCTCCTACTCAAGATCAAATAAATGGTAAGCTATAAACTCTTTTGATTTGAATGTCAGAACATTTTTCTTGTTTCAATACATAGCCCCCTCTTCTGTCCGGGAGCGGGAGCACACTGTGGAGAATCATCAGAAAGAAATGAGATCTCATTTTAAATCTCACACTGATAGAACAGTGAGTGGAATCCTATAGGGTTGTCTGTCTAATAATACAAGTCTGAAGTTCTTTACCCACGTAGTCTAATATCTAATTTACTTAGTACTTTCCTCAATAACAAGATTACTAAATAAGAATATCTATAACAAGAATTTAATTAAACTAGCTGTAGAAATTTGTAACTCTCCATTACTTCCAGCAATATTGAATCTCCTATGACCCATCAATATTTGAGTACTTTATACCTCGATAACGACTCATTTCTAGTAATAGTAGACTATTTAATACGAACATGGATAAGGCGGAATTTCAGTTTAAGGATTACAGGGATTGTTCCTAGCCTATAGAAAAGCATACAAATGACTCCGTTTAATACGATAAATTTAGACGGTTTCCTGGTGTTCGTATTAACGAGAGTTTTCTTTATTTTACATACTTTTATCATCTGTCTGAATATCAATGGAGTTAGCTTATAACTTATAAGAAATGACAGACAATGCTGACTACAAAGCAGGTTTCAAGGAATTAATTGAGCTGGGAGAGATCACACAACACAACCTGAAACAACTCAAAATAATAAATGCTGCTACGCTTCCCATCTGCTATCAAGAGAATTTCTATAAAGGCGTACCTGACCTTGGAGAATTCGCGAAATTCGCATACTTTAAAGACATTGTTGTTGGTGCCGCCTGCGCTAAGATTGACCCTACAAAAGATAGCAATCGTCTGTATATCATGACTCTAGCTGTCCTGGGACCCTATAGGAGAATGGGAGTGGCAACCAAACTCCTGGAGTATCTCCTAACCCTCACAGAGGGGAGGAAAATAAACGAAGTCGCTCTTCACGTACAGATAAATAATGATGACGCAATCAAGTTTTATCAGCGCTTCGGTTTTACGGTTGTTGCAACAGTGCCTGCCTACTACAAGCGTATTGAACCCTCGGATGCTTTTCTGCTGAGAAAAACTCTATAGGGAATCAGGGATTGCTAACAAGTCTAGAATTGAAAATTTAGGTCTATTTACTAGCATTATTAATACACTATTGGATTTGATTCTTTCAATACATTGTCGTATCAATACTAATTATCCTTCGATTATCCTCGATTATAATTGCATTATTTAGCTCTGTTTATTATTAAGTTCTTCCATAGAGTAAGTCCAGACACAAGGAGAGACACAAACCCTATGATCGAGAGAGAAAGAGTACGTTCTATCCTTTGGTTTTTTGTTACTAGTTATTATATTCTATCTTTAGAACAACACAAAGAGGATGATGATGAAGTAGATCCAATGGACCCCTCTTCTTATTCAGATATCCCACGGTTAGTATCAAATGTATTAAGTCTATCCTAGTAACCGTTCTACCATTTGTTATGTAGAGGTACTTGGTCAACTGGACTTCCCGCAAAGGGACAGGGCAGGGGCATAGCGGCAGATGAAACTGCATCGGGTCCTCTTTTCCAGATGCGACCCTATCCCAACCCAGGAGCGGTTCTAAAGGCGCAAGCGCAAGCAAACCTGTCTGAAAGGGTTGGCCCTAATCTCCCTCCCAAGTTTAAAAATTAATTTAAAATCGATCGATGCTAATTGGCTTAAAATTTATTATTGCAAAACAGTACAAAATATCCTTATAAATTAATAGTTACAAAGTTGAAAATGCAATGAGTGTTATTTACAATGCGAGCTGATCTTCAGCCAGGAGAGAATCCGGAGTCCTCACATCAAGCCTGTGGTTCTTTGCCTCCTGCCTATAGTTGTGTAGGTTCTTCTGCACTTCCTGCTTTAGCTCTGACATCTCACTCGCGATCTGATCCATCTGGGGACAATCTAAATATAGTAGAATATCGTTAATAACAATATCGGTTAAGGAGTATACAAGGTTAATTCCCCCAGCCTATACAAATGCATGCGAGTGATTCCTGTTAATACGAATTTACGAATAACATGAACGAATTTCGACGGTTCTCTGGTGTTCGTATTAACGAGAGTCTACTGTAGTGTATTTTAAAGTATACTATCGGAGGGGTGTCATATGAAATTACTTACTTTTGTTTGGTAAGATATTCTGCCAGTACTCCTGGGTCACCTTTGCCTTGAGAACTGCAGTCAGAACGGTTATTAACTTGCCTAGCACGAGATAGCTTAGAGAGGTATTTTCAAATTCAGCAGCTATTTTCAGTTTATAGCGTTGCTGGCTGGGAAGTTTGTTGGCGTATGTTGCACAGAATTGCGCAATTAGAAAGTTGAGCAGAAACACGACAACAAGTATTATAAAGATTATATAAATCAAGCTGGGGTAGAACCCCAGATTCTGCATAAAGTTGGGATCTTGAAACACGTGACCAGCTAACAGCACACGGATCCCACTTAAGAACGTTTGGGATGCGTTACAGAATGCCATTTCCTCAAGGTTATAGCAAGAGGCATTATTAACCTGGACAATGGCGAAACTAAATCCGCCAGTAAAAGTTATCAAAATCACAGAGAAAATGATTAGGAAGCGTGGAATGTCGCGAGTTAGAGCTGAGTAGAGAGAAGACGCATACGGCCCGAGGTATACCGAATAGGTTACATACTTGAATAGTCTGAGAGTGTTGGCTATGAATGAAATACTAGCGAATACCCACTGAGCTGACCCTCCAATCCATTGTGACAGCAAGTACACTGTTAGAGACACAATTCCTAACCAGTCTAACAGCACCAAAGGCTGTAATAAGTAGGATGCTACTTGCGTTGCAAACCACAGTGCATACTGGGTTTTTAATGGCAGCTTCAGTTTGTTTTTCAGATTAAGCAAACGATTATATTTCCGATTATATTGGATTGTTGTGAACCAAGTAACCTGTCTCTTTGGTTTTTGCTTTGTCTGATTAACTTTCCAATTTGAGAAGTAGATGGGTGAGTGTTTTATTTTTCTATACAATACTGTGAGGAATCTTGCAATTACAATGACCAAATCATTTGTTAGTGCTACGACGAGTAGAAAGTTCAAGAAATTGATTCCATGATTAGTTGAGAGAGATTGAGCACGTGTGTATGATAAGGTCAATTGCAGCAAATATATTAGAGTCAGGTAGCATAGGAAAAGTAGGAAGGAACAAAAGTTGAACTTAGAGTATACGGACACTTTTCGTTCTGTAAGTAATGTAACTACTGGGTGGTACACAATCTTATTATTATGCTCTATAGAGTCTAATTTTTGGTAGAGCGTGGGACTTAGAATATCGTATTTCTCATCTTTTTCAGATATTCCTGGTAAAACTGGTCGCTGCCCGAGTTCGTTGATATTGAGCAGGTCAGGGAGAATAGTAACTATGGACAATAATGTTAAAATATTTTCTCTAAGCTACATTCTTGTAGAATAGAACGATTGAAATGAAGCCGAACTTATTTTAGATAATATTACCTCAAATTATTATCTTTAATCTACCAAAAAATTATATGCATACAAACTTACTATAATTCTCATCTGCTTCATGCACGAGTAAATCGAAAACAGCTCCCAGCGTTTGATAAGACTTTAGCTCAACCATTGTGTGTAGGATATTAATTCCGTTATATTCCGCGCTCACCATATACTCTACTGCAGCTCGAGATCTAACGAGAGTTGTTATAAATTAAATTTTATGTTTGAATATCTAACCTTTCGTATAGGAACTTACTTGCGCTTGTAATACTTGTTGATCATATTCGCGGCTAAAACATCGTTACCAGCTGCTAGACACAGAATAAATGGCGATGGCTTGGTCCCATTTCTAAACAGCAATTCTATCTTCATTTTATGATCCAACCCTTCGAGCAACCTGTCCAACCACTCCTCCTGTCCCCATCTGCATATATGGTGCAGAATAGTGTACTCGCTCTGATCTGTCTTTTCCAAGTTACCTTTAAGAACACAATAGTATAACTACTGGCTAATATAACTAGATGGTACAAATATAGGATCAGAGGTTACCTTCAAATACTGTGTGGAATACAAGCCGTACTATGTCTTTCAGTGGGCAGTAGTTTAATGGCGTTATTCCATCATAACTCTCCTGTCCAAGAGAAGCCCCGTGTGTTACCAAAACCGCAATTGTCACTTCCCGCTTCCGCGATGCTGCGAAATGTAACGGAGTATCGCCTAACAATATTGTCACTAAATACACTACAGAGCTCTCCTATCAAATATGTGGTTATACCTTGTGTATTGGTTGAGTTGGGATTCGCTCCGTGAGTCAGTAAGAAGTTAGCTACCTGTGTGTTGCCTACGTCTGCAGCTATATGCAGGGGTGTCACCAACGTGCTAGCTATAGGCTGTACGCTCGCGCCGTAATCCTCAACCAGAACCTTACAGCATTCTACAAACTTAGCCTGGATCTCATCCGGAATATCTCCTTCGTCCGCTTGTCTATTCGCTTCAGCTACGAAATGTAACGCTGTGTACCTATGAAATCAAGGGTGAATTTAGTTTGTAGGGACCAGGACAATCAACCTGTAGCCTGTAGGATCCCATTAAATTTCGTTATCAAATGGTTCTGTGAACATATTGGCAGCACTATTGTTTATCTACAAACTACATTTACAATCTGTAATAGCACAGTTTATAGATAAAAATAGATTGGGAACAGTAGTTGTATATGTGTGTACTCTAATTAGTATTCTACCTGTGTGCGTCCTCATTTCCAGCATCGTCAGTGGACAGAGTACCCGGGCACTTCTCTCCCTCCTTAAGCAGTGCCTCGACAGCTGCCGCGTGTCCGTACCTAGCTGCGTAGTGCAGTGCACTGAGGTTGTTAATGTCGCGGTGAGTCAGCTGAGCGCCCCTGTTTAATAGCATGCGCACTATGTGGTCATGGCCCTTGCTGCATGTCAGCATTAGAGGGGTAGAGAATTTCGTATCCAGCGCATTTATATCAGCTCCGTGTGTTATGATCGCTCTGCAACAGAGCTCCTCTCCTCCTATAGATTGTGTTAATTAATTGTGTTGTTATGACACCTAATTAGTTACTTACTTAATGCAGCTATATGAAGCGCTGTCCAACCGAACTGGCTTGTTTTGTGGTTGAGATTTGTACTAACTTTAGCGATTTTATCAACGCACTCAGAGAACCCTCTCTCACACGCGAAGTGTAACGCAGTCACTCCGTTATGATCCTTCTCATCTATCTACTCAGTACATTGAGAGTATTATACATATATTCAATTGCATTATGGACTAATGGTATATACTCACCAATGTACCTTTGTCGATTAACAATTTAACTATTGAACTGTTCCCTTTCACAGCTGCCTTCATTATCGGAGTGCCTCCTTTGCTGTCTTTAGCATTGATATCCAATCGGTGAATCACATCGTTATGTAATAGTATAGTTACACAATTATTATGACCATTAAAAGCTGCCCAGTGTAATCCCGTGTACCCACTACGGTCAGTTTGGTTCACATTTTCTCCTGCCTCTATGAGTTCTGTTAGTTTATCCACAAGGCCGTCTCTACAAGCCCGCACTATTGTGTTTTCTCCAGATATTTCTGACATCCAAAATTGTTCAAATCAAATGAAAAATATTATTATTTCATGGTAAATGTTCAAACATTTATACAAATTCCGTTCGGTTATTTAATTACTTTATAAATAGTAGTGAACATATATAGACATATAGGCGAGAAATGTGATAGCCACATTCCATTATCCTAATCGGTTACTAACTTGTAATCATCAGTATTAATTAACTATAGATTAATTATTAATATATGTAGCTATTCTAACTACCTAATTTTCTTATTAATGGTTTCAATTAGAAATATAATTAGTACAAATGACAACTAAAGTTCTTTAATTAGTAACCTTTCATGCAAACATCAACTCAACCGAATATAAACACAAATCTCAGACCACAATCTGAACTTGATGAAGTTCTTGATTTATACCCTTTCAGAAGACAAATGAAAATGAACTTACTTCTTCTCTCTTTCCATGTTTTGTTTATATTGTTGATATATTTGCAACAAAGTATCGATACAGATAAAAATGCTTACAGTCCTACATCAAACGTTATCCAAGAGGATTCCGATTTTAATGTTAACATGAACCCAACTTATTCTGCATCAGAACTCCGATACAAACCATTTTCTGAGTCAGATCGACTGCACTACATGAAATTAGCTAAGGAGATGTTTTATCATGGATATGACAACTACATGCGTTATGCTTTCCCTCTCGACGAGTTGAACCCTGTGGAATGTATAGGCAGAGGCCCTGATACGAACAACCCGTAAGTTAATACATTAGTAATTGCTATAAGAAAATGAATTGTAGATATTTAAATGAGAAATAAAATGCCTTTATCCTTAGCAAATGTTAGGATAAACCTTTTAGTCAAAATACTTATTATTATTCCTACTGTTTAGATAAACAACAACTGACTAATCTTTAATCGTAATCTTACTGGGAATACAGAAATATTGAATTTTATTAATTAAAGCAATGTTGATAATTGCTTTATTTATATTGATTTAAAAGCATTTACGTATATATTTTTACGCTTGTTTAATTAAAACAGCATATTTATATTAACCCCAGTAATACCATTGCATCAATATAGATAGACACAATTATATAGAAAAGCTTAAGCTCCAAACAGCATATTTAGCCTTCAGTACCAGATTATTGTGTAGAAATTTAAGTACCAGTAAACTTTTGAATAAATTCTTTGAAAGGTCAGTTTCCTGATCTAATCAAGAGGTTGATTTTGGAGTCGAACGTTAGTAACGTAGAGTGAATTTAGGAATTAGTCCTCAGCATCATCGTAACTGAATAGAATAAGGAATTGATTTCTATTATATCATTAATATAATACAATTGAATTTTGAGAGGAATTACTGTTATTTCAAGCCAATAAATAATTAATCCAGCTAGTGTCATCCACCTTGAATGAGCAGTGCGTTTCATTAGTTTCTTATTAAGAGATAGGAGCGTGCTCGCATGTCAGTGCATGATTGCATGCAACTGTAATCGATAATTATAATTGTTGTCCACTTATCACCATTCAATTCAGCGTGGTTAATCAATTCGACTAAGGTCATTTTAGAGATGAATTTCAAAGGTCAAGGGCATTTCATTTGGTATAAGTAAGACTTTATTAAAGAAAGCAATAATTACCATTCACTCATCATCTTCTCCACTTGCAAGCCAATTCAAGCAACTTACAGCCAGCTTTTGAAATTTCGCCTCATTACACTAATTATCCCAAGTACTCTAAACTCTAAATCTAATACTAAGATTCCTATAAATACGGACATGGATGCTGTCGCTATACTTTCTTTTTTTCAACCCTTGGAGACCACAGGGATGCATGATAAACCTGAATCAACGGAGAACCACTCAGCCAGTAAGAGGTCGGATTGCGCCAAAGGTCGCAAAAGACGCCAGTCGTTAGACGCTCAATCTGAGACAAGACCCGTGCAGCAAGAGATTACCCCGGAAATGACTCCAATCCAAATAACCTTAGCACGCGCCTCCCACTTCTTATCCTGGGTAATCTCTTTGATGACTACGCCGTCCGGACATAAGCCTTTGTTAATATTATTCTTCCTGATTCTGTTGTTCTTCTTCGGCGTATTCGTCTCCTCAGTGAAAATGTTCTTCGCGCTAATCTTTGGAGTGTTTACTTCAAATAAACAAGCATTCGGAAGGAGTTTTCGTAAATAATATTACCTAAATTGATTAAGCTGCAACATTATTTGGATCAATTTTTAATTATGTGCGATTATATGTGCAAATAGTTCATTACCGGTACTCTTGTTTGTTATAAATATTTTAAATTCGATGTTTGGTCAGAGTTCAAAGATTTATTTAATTTAATACATACTTATTAAATTTAACAGTTAATCCAAATATTATCTCAGATTTCAGTGTAACAAAATTAACAAGTAATTAAAAACAATGTTGACGTCTTTAAATTTGTATTTAATATTAGTCAATTAATCTCCTGAACTAATGATAATAAGATAATTATATCAGGGATAAATTTAGTAGTGGTAACTTACTTAACATTAATATGTTATTATATTTATTAATTAACTGCTGGATAAACACCCTGACAAGGGAATATTTACTGAGTATAGTATACAAAATATGTTGTTAACATCTGTTTATCTTTAACAAAATAAACATATTTTCCTTTGGATACAGAAGAGAGAAATATGAAATTATGGCGCGGTGTCGATATAATATATTTAATTCAAAACCAAATAAACCTAGCTGTTATTCAAAACAATATAGTATAGTTGAACCTCGTTACGAAATGGTTAATACGAACACTATTTCAGTCCCCTTCAAAGCCTTTTCAATAAAAATGATATTGGCTACTTTAATACGAATTCTGGGTAAGGCGTACACATTTTGATGGCCCTCTGCAGTTCGTACTAACGAGTTTATATTAATGATGATGTCCATAACCTTGCATAGCCCAAAAGTACTGTATTGACTACTCTAGCAGAGTATACATTTATTTTTGTTATCTGTCATAGTTTATTCTTACATATATGAAATTACCATGATATATTATATTGTATTTAGACTACAGCTATACCAAAAGTGAGTAGAATTGAACAAAAATTATGTTACTACTCGAACGTACGAACCCATGGCAATACACAATCTATGTTGTACAAATTAGTTCGGGAAATGGTCACTCCAAGTTTATTCAATTTTCAAAAATTAAAATCAACTTGAAATATAACCTAGTTGTTATATAAATGAGATTAAGTTGATATTGCAAACATCATATGAGTTCTGTATTACTTCATGTATCGGATAATTAATTATCGCAATTTACACCTTTTGTACTAGGCGTTCTGATATTAAAAAACTGCAAAGTAATATTTTGAAATACTTTACAGATAGTTCCCCACGTGATTTTGGAGGCGTATTTAAGTATACCGTACTTTAATCAAAATTCACCGAATTAATTACTTTTGCACCAGAGCACTTTATATCACGTTCTCTTCTTTATCCTGATAATCAGACCTGATTCTGTATTTACAGACACAACAGTGACACAAAGTATTTTAATTTTTTACAGATACCTTTCTAACTTTAGGTTTTAAAATGCAAATTATACTTGAATACAAAAGTACATTTAATTATTCTTATATTGGTGTCTCAGTATTAATGTGTGCACTAATTTACTCGTATTATTTATGCATTTATAATAGATACAATATCAACATAAATGACGTACTTGGGAATTACTCATTGACTCTCCTGGATTCCCTTGACATGTTAGCAGTGAGTTGAGTTAGACCAATAGCTTATTTGTAGCATCTTAATGGCAATATAATTTCAAACCATACGTAGTACAGTCGAAACCGGTTTATTCTAACTATTAGTGATACAATCTTTTGTAAAAAAATCTAACTTCACTAGTTTTTTCATCGGTTTTTTCTAGCTCTATTTATCTGAAAAGAAATGGTTATAAAAAACTGATTTCAACTGTATGCCAGTAAACAGTTGATTTCATCAATCGATGTGCAATAATACTTGTGTTAAATGTTTCTGCAGATATTGGGCAATAAATCTGAGTTCAAAAATGCAATTCACCGAGTCATTAACACTGTTTCTTTCAGCCACAATGTAACAGTACAAGTGTTCGAAGCTTCTATTAGGTAAATATTGCATTCTAAATTTCTAATGATACAACACGAAATAATATATTTGAAGTTAAATTTCCGGAATAATTTATTCTGGAAATGATAATACAGTCAGGTTCTTTTATTATGAACATTCAAGGGACCAAAAATTGTGTTTATAATAGAGAGACTTCATAATAAGTGAACTCAACTTAATACAAATCCTATGTAAGTTGTCAAATTGGGACCGTAGGGCTTGTTTATAATAAGAAATCTTGTTCACAATAAGCAGACCTGACTGTATATATAATTTAAGAGTCCTGGGCGCGCTCCTTTCCTCTCATCTGCTGATCGAGGACCAGGATCAGGACTTTGGTGATTTGAGGCCCGCGGGCTACTCTGGAGAGCTCCTAGCCCTCTCCCAACAATTGGCGGATAAACTACTCCCTGCTTTTGAGAATAGCTTCAGTGGACTTCCACACCCTCGGGTATTGATTTCAACTTTAATCAAAATTCCTAAGTATGATTGTTTGCTTCTGCCTGGTTCCTACTTAATGGCTGTCTCTAAATACCGCCTCTTTAAACTATCATATTCATGTCTGTTCCCTAACGAGACATACGCTCTGAAATCTGAGTAGTTACCACACGCCATAATGTATGGCTTAGCCAATCTTATCCAATGTTTAAATACTGCCATGCCCGAGAGTTATATTGAGATATTATCAACCGACTAGCCGTTTGCAGTGCAGTGACTGCTTCCGCTACTTCTCTTAATTAAGAATAATTATAGGTGAATCTAAACGGATCCAAACCGGTGTACCTCGTAAATACAACATGTGCCGCTGGGGCGGGTACTCTCTTGATAGAATTTGGGATCTTGTCTCGGTTAGTAGGAGATGGGAAATATGAGAGATTAGCCAGGAGTGCAATGGAGATTATATTTGCTTTAAAATCAGAATCAACTGGACTTGTTGGTGAGAGTTTAACTTGAAGAACTGTCTTTAAGTTACTGTATACTCTTGATCTTGATCTAGGAAACACAATAGACATTCAATCTGGATTGTGGACAAATCAAATGACAGGTTTAGGGGCTGGCATAGATTCTCTCTACGAGTATATTTTCAAAGTATGTAATATAATATGCGATCTCAGTTGACCTTTAGTTCAATTAATTGATAGAGTTACATCCTGTTCGGGAATTATAAAGATTTGGAGACATTTACACAGCAATACGCTCTTGTTATGAAATACCTCAAGCGAGGGTTAGTTTTTGATTATTTATTTATATATTTATTTATTATTTGTATATTTATTTAGTTAGTTATTTAGTTAGTTAGTTAGTTACTAGTTAGTTAGTTATTTAGTTATTTGTTTATTTAACATTTTAAGACGTCCTTGTGAGGTTTGGAAAGCTGATATAGAGTGGACTCCTTTCTTCGCTAACGTTGACATGAATAGCGGGAAAGTAATTAACACTTGGATTGATGCTCTCTCTGCTTCATTCCCTGCATTACAGGTATACCATTAAGAATATCTCTCACTGAATATATTATATTAATAATACAGGTGTTATCAGGCGATTTGAAGGAAGCTATTTGTTCGCACGCATTCTATTACACTTTATGGAGAAAGTACGATTTATTGCCAGAGCGCTATGATTGGAAATTGGCTGCACCCACTGTTCCCTTCTCTCCACTCAGACCAGAGTTTGCCGAGTCCACTTATATGCTCTACCAAGTAATGACAGAACAATTTTATAATTAAAATAACTGACCTTTAAAACCGTCAATTCACTTTTTGATGATCTAAGTAATACCAAACAAACCTTCTAATCAACGTATGGATTACTTCTAAATTCTACCTAAACTCTGTTACTTAGAATCTAAGAGTATTATTGCCAGATTGTTTGGTTAGTTTTTCATTTATCAATTTATCCTGTCTACAGGCAACACGAAACCCATTCTACCTACATGTTGGAAAAGATATTATTGATAGTATTCAGAAATTTGCTAAAACAAGGTAGATTTGCTGCATTCGAAATATTCAATTTATATTACGTTGTTAATATTAAAGCGCTTTATTTTATAAAATGTTGATGTTTTTTAGATGCGGTTATGCAACGATTCACAGTGTTCTTGATAAGTCAATTGAAGATAGAATGGAGAGTTTCTTTCTAAGTGAAACTACGAAATATTTATACTTGGTATGTTATCCACTCAAAATCTCGATTTACTTACTTATACATCTCACTTCGTTTAGCTATTCGATAGGGACAATGTTCTTAACAGGAAGTCTGAAAACTATATATTTTCTACTGAGGGACATATATTTAAAATCACTCCCTCTATCCGGGAGAATGGTACTCAGTCTTTCTCTCATAAAAAGCATTCTATGCTATTTCTCAAGCACCATACTCATGGTCTCAAATCTCATGATGAGGTATATTATACAAAATATTAAGATTGTATTAGAAATGGAAATTTTGTTAATTTTCTGCTTTGTTTTACTTTTTATACTTAAAATGGACAACAAATATCATTATTGTACAATTGCGTTGTTAGCTTTACTCTAGTACTCTTATACCATTTAGTGCTCTCACTTACCAATAAAAGAGTTCCAGCTACCAATAACAAGGGAAGGACTCGGACAAATTGAAGCTTTCATCAAATACTCTCCAACAAAACCTTAACGCTCTTGTATTTCAATGCAAACGTTATACTAGCATTACTGTTTTGTACATATTGCTCATCAGCTTTCTCGTAAAGGCATTTAAATGCGATAAACATACAATTACCAGGTGCGAACCAATCGGGTGAATTCCTAAATATAATTATATTCAAATTTGTAAGTAATTAATAGGTTCAAGTTACAGAGAATAATCAATGTTTTCCATTTATAACCTAACTCAATCTAAGTAATCCTAAACTTTAATCTTTTTGTTGTTCTTGGTAGAATTCTCTTTTCCCGATGTTATTCATTTTCATTATTTGTTTAGCAGTTATCACTAACAACAGTCCTTTCAAACTTGGTTGCTCAATGTAGTCTAATGGTCCGTTCACAAACAATTTCTCTCCTTTTTCAATTCCTGGAAGAAAGGGAAAGCATCTCAAAGTTTCTTTGCTTATCATTATCCTAATAACAGAATATAATTTATATGAATTAAAAGCAGTAGAAATCGAATAATAATAAAAGTTCTGACCTGTTGGTTTGTACTGTAGATAGTTTTTTCGGCATCTCTCTCCAGGTTAAAATATCAATCTGTCCTACATACCTGCTTCCTGGCTGTTCTATTTCCGAATATTTGTTTGTCACTACACCAGTTACCATAGCATATGTAAACGAATTGCTTATTTTAGAAGACAATCTGTTAATTAAATTCACACTAAAAATCGATATTGGCGATGCGTAGGTAGAAAATTTTTCATCTCCCTCTTCTTTATCAAATCTTCTCTGAACAATATTTCCTTGTACCCAGATAAGGTTACCGGGTTGTAGCTTTTCTATAACCTGTTTAGATGGACCCTCAGGCAGTCCTTTCAGCCTAAATAAATAATGAATTGCTCCTTACCAACACATTTTCTAATGTAATTTCAGACACTACTAGCTAAGTCATTTTTAACACACAAAAAACACCTTTGCGAAGCCTGGTTTTATATTGAAAAGTTTTGCCAAATATAAGTAATCCCAATAAATAAATGGCCTCGTCGCGTTATCGAACTAATTGTTCACAATGTAATTAATTAACTCACTTGTGTACGACAGATTCACCAAAATCGTTAACACTATTTACATGCAATACGATTTTAGTTCCTTCCTGGATTGTGAAGAATTTGGTTACTGTTCCCAGTATCTCAACATTCATAGAAGAATAGCCAGTAATTATATCAGAGTTTTCTGCTGAATAAATACCTGGAAGAACCGACTCGAATTGGTCAAGTAATTTTGTCTTTTCTATTGAGCTGGCTTTAGATTTAGTCGCGTTAGTGCGTGTGAATACAGTGTAAGGTAGTCTGTAAGATCTGAATCCAAATAACGAGACGTTCTTAAGAGCCATTTAGCTTACAATACTAAGGTTAATATTATTATCTATGTTACAAACTACGTATGTACGATACAGTATTAGAATTAGTACGAACGAACACTATAAAATCCCCTTCAAAGCCTTTTTGATACAAATTACACCGTTTAATACGAATTCCGGATAATGCAAACACATTTGACGGTCCCTTGGTGTTCGTACTAACGAGGTTCTACTGTAATTGCTAATTAGCCTACGGCATACAAGTCTATTTGGCTAGCTAAATTTTCGCTAAATTTTCAAAAATAACTAATTAGATTGTAGTAGGAGAGCTAACTAACCTTGCTATAGTATAAAACAGTATACAACGTAATATTATATTATTTATTGGAAGAGAACAATGGATACTAACTACGCAAGCTGAATCCTTTGTGCACCATTCAATTAGAAGCCATGAATATAAACTATTCTCTGGTTGCTATTGTGTCATAGAAGTACGTAGATTCTAATTATTATATTCAGCGAATAAGCCTTCAGCTTAGATTTAGTTAATTTTATTCTCAACGACTTCAATGAGCAGATCGAGCCCCCCCTTCTACACAGGCCCTGACCTAGGGCTCCCGGACGCGGACGACTTCCTACACAACCCGTCTGGGGCCAGCTCGGCTATTCAGGTGCCCGGCGAGGAATCCGAACTGGCGAACACAGATTCAAAGGTAATGCATATCTATCTAATAATTGTGGATACTTTATATGGTGGTTTCTAAAGGGGACTTTTCTACTCGATTGGAATCTCCATTATGACGAACAGGACTCCTCAGTTGTCCAGGAGAATCTCGGCGACTCGTCGCTCTTCTCGGATCTGATGGTAGACTTCGGAAACACAGGCGAGGGACTAACCGCCCCCTCCTTCCCTTCCGACTCAATCCTGGAGCTCAATAGCCCGGGAATGGAGATATTCTCTAACAACGAGGAGCTACTCTCACCGAAGAGAAATTCAAAACTATTACCTCAGTTCTCTGGCCCGACTCTGATAAAGACAACTAAAGTCTCTAACACAGTTACTGCAAAGAAAGGAGAGAAAGGAGCGGGAGTTCTGGATTGCGTATGCAACCAACCACAGCTGGACAGGTAAGGGAATTATAAAATCTGACAAACAAACGAGCAAAGACACATAAATTGGGGGATTTGTTTGCTCTATACACATAATTTGGAAACATTAATTTACAGGTACATTTGTATTAGGTTTATACTGGTGTGTGATAAGTGCGACAAATGGTTCCACTGCGAGTGCGTGGGCATCAGCCAGGAGCAGGGAGAGGAGATGGCACGAGAGAGACACATATGGCTGTGTCCTGTGTGCAATGAGATCGCTGTCACGCCTAATAAGTAAGATATCACTCTCCTTCTCATTAATTTGTAAATAATATACTCTGTATTTAGGAGCCAAAGCAAACCGACAGAGGTTGTTAGATCGCATATCGCGACTCGGAGTCAAAACAAGCTGGAACCTAAGGTCCCTGTATTGAAAATACCCAAAAAGTTTCTACCAACCAAAGAAGGTATTGAGTCCATCAATATGAACTGGCATAGCCGCTGTAATATTATTAAGCGAAATATTAATACGAACTTTATATTGTATAGGAAAGCGCTGTTACCTCAAATCTTGCCAAAAGAGACTGACTAACCAGAATCACCATTTCTGTTCGAACGCCTGCATTGAAGTGACGGTCAGCAATCTCAAGTCGTTCTATCAAATCAAGGGTCTCCCATCAGCTGATTCTGAGCGGGTGACTCTACTTGACAAGTCTAACATGAAAATCCTGACTGGTGTGTCTGCGCCTACGCTAGGGGGACTAGCTGCTTGGTTGAAAGCTCACTCCACTCATGTGCCTATCAAACCTCAACCTAGGTATACCCTATAGGAATAAGTGCAGTGATTTATTACTTGAACCTAGTTGGGATAAAGAGTATAATAACTGTGAGACTTTCTCTAAAGGAACACTCATTGGGAACTAAAAACTATGAATTTACTTATCCACCGATCATCGGCGTTTGTATTAAATAACCTCGCTACTTTCTACCGATGGTGTTTTTTATAAACATAAAAAAACATTCGGTAGAAAGTAGCGAGGTTTAACCGTTTCCCCGTTTTTTAATACAAACGCCGATGATATGTGGATAAGTAAACTCAAAAACTATTTATAGAGGCGTTCCTTTGCAGAGCTCGGTTCCAATGTAAATATATCTGTACATTTATGGGTGGTTAAATATGGCAATGTGTAATGCCATATTTTTATATTATAATTCCTGCAATTCTGGATAAATATATTTAATTATTGTTTAGACAATCTCAAGAATCTTCCTTTTCTGCAACCAAATCTGAGATTAAATTGGAAATACCAGTTTCCAACCACGAAGAGATCGTCAGAGGAAAGGCTCGCAAACAGCTGACCGATATTCTTCAGTCTCGCGTTGACAGCTCGCCAGACTACGCTAAGTACGCCGATTCGATTCCGAAAGTTGCTAACCAGATAGAGGCTCAGCTGTATGGGCTCGATCAGAGCATTTCTACCCGCTACAAGAATAGGTAGTTATTAACGGTTCAGTTTCCCATAGGGAATAGGAGGGCTAGATAGTACTCGAGAATAGCTGGGTAAACTTTAAGAATCTAACTACAGTGAACTCTCGTTATAACGAAGTGCGTGGGACCTGTAAATTCCTTCGTTATATCCGGATATTCGTTATAAGCGGATAATAATTCATTCATTTAGTGCTCTGGGGGGAAATATCCATTTCGTTATAGGCAGGTATTTCGTTATATCCGACTAGGTTATAACGGGAGTTCACTGTAGTAGTAATTATATCCAATGGATTATAGTAAGTCAATATACTTAACTATAACTGTCTTATCCACCCTTACCGGCCTTATGATACCTTGGATGTAGTTCCAGTTCTAATGAATTATGTCCTCAATTATTGACAATCATTCTCAAAAGAACTAAATACTACAAATTAGCTGGTTATAAATCAATAACAACTATTCAACTTTCTCTCTAACATATTTTATTTGACTATTTAACTCAAATTTAAAATAAACTTTACGGGAAAGCTTATCTTAGACTATATTACCGGTATTATATCTCATTAGTTTGAATAACCTCCGTCAAATACATATACGCTTTATAATACTTCTATAACATAGACTTTAATACCAAATTAAACAATTGAGATACATCAACCTGACTTCTGAAAGATTTTTAAATAAACGATGTAAGATTTCGATAATTAATTGGTTGATTTTATTATCATTAATTAATTACATTCCCAGTCCTCGACAATTATGGTGATTTGGCTTGTAAGCAAAGCGCCAATCGTTATACATCAATATATCCAACAGACTGACAAATGTTGATTTTCTCGTGCATGGCTGTGACAATATGAACTATGCAAATATTCCTGCATAAAGTCACTTCATTCTCTTCTTTTACTTGCCAAATTAAATCAAATAATTTCTAAAAATAGTAACCACGCATCCATATAGATATTTAAATAAATACATATAAATTCTAGACGTTGTACAACATATTAAGTAATTTTAAGTTCTAATTCTTAACCCATCATATATTACATAATTTTCCTTAGAACGAAGCTTAATAATTGACAAATGGCTGCTTTGGATGAGATAACTTAAAGACTTAATTAATTAATTAAACCCAATCCATAGATTATTTCAATTAATAATTTTGATTAAGCTCCTCCTCTTCTATTGAACATTAAATTGCTTCTTTTAACTTCAAAGTTCAAACCCAAACATTATCATTAACAATGTATGGGATTCTACATGAAAGGATACGGCCGCTGATTTATTGGAGCATTTTTAATTAATTCTAAAAACTTGATGCAACCTACAAAAAGGTGAATTATAGTTGTTGGGGAAAGTGACCTTTCAAAATGAGGAACATTATATCAGAAAAATGTTCCTTACAAATGCTAGACTTATGTACATAATAAATACAGATCAATTCATTCCGGTAGAAAGAACAGTCAATAATTAGAGAAGAACAATAAACATAGTTTACAATTATTATATAATTAGAGCAGATAAAGAACTTGGTTTTTGCAAAACGCAATCCTTCCATTGACCCGAATCCAACTCCTGTTGGAAACTTGAGATTTCTGATTGAATGCATTAACTCTCCTTTATTTGTGAACACTTTGATTCGCCCCATTTGATATCCACTAACAGCGATATTACCATTTGAATCTAAACTAAAATGACAACTTTGATCTAAGCAATTCTCGCCTATACTTCCTAAGTAAGCCTCCTTCAAGGTCGAATACCTGAACAGGGAATGGAGCGTTTTCAAACAGAACGTAAAGCTTGTCTTCTTGTATTTTAATACCTCACGTGGCTGTATACGGCCAGATGTATCTACTATTCAAATGGAAAGATCTGATTATCTCCAGTTCCAGTGTCCTGACTGAGATTAAACGCTTATTAACCTCGCAGGTGTATAACCTACCCTTGCTGTCAACAGTCACACCAGTTATCTGTTGTTTGGTGGCTACAGATGTGGTAACGGATCCTTTTAACCGGTCTATTTAACTAAGTGATTATTCTCATAACAACTTACCAGAGTATTATACAGCCATTTGTAATTACGCTCCTAATCATGATCTGATCCAATTTCCATCGCCTAAATCACAAATTAACGTTACGGTATAGGAGAGGATTCCAAATTTTCGCGCTCCTAAATTAAAATTTTCCAAAAATATTGCTCCAAAAGGAGCGTCTCGTGCTCTTGGATAATTCCTTGCAACTTACATAGAAAAAATCTTCATTCACACACAAGTACTGTGGACATCTTATTTCTATCGCCGAGATTTCTTGGATTATCTGATTTGTGTTTTGGTCTGCTTCGATTGTTTCCGTAGTCAGCGACATATATTTTCAAGTCGCTTATGGAAACGGCTACTCCCTCTGGATGGTTTGTAGCACTCGTTATTAAATTCTTATTTTCTTCAAAATTTTGTGCACAAAAACGAGTGGCATACTCGTTGCTTATTTTAGTAATTAACAAATTTCTTTTGTAAGATCTTGAAGGCGTGTGATGTCCCATTCAATTTGATAAAATGGGATTTTGATTTTAGATAACTGTGATTTTTCCAGTTCTTCAATCGGTTCTGTAACTGGTGGTGTTTTGCTCGTTTTAGGGGACTTTAATCTACGAAAAGACTGTTTATCACTTGGTTTGGGGGAACTAAGATTAATTTCTGAGATATTATATCGTAGCAGTCATCTAGTTGCTTCAAAAGTTAATTCTCGCGTTCTTCCAATACTCGATGTGCGACTTTAAATCTCCTTTTATCTCATTCTTCCTAACCTCCAAATCTGCTTTGAGATTGCAGGATTCTTAATTAATTAATTAAGAAGTTATCCCTATTTCGCTCTTTATTTTGACTGGAGACGCCATTTCAAGATTGAATATGCAAATGTTGTTGTTGCAAGTAACTTCATCGCTTTAAAACGCTATTTATACTTCTGACACTGAATTAATTTAGCGAGTTTAAATCAACTTATGTAAACAAATAAGTTGTTTACTGCAAAAAGTATTATTATTATTAATATTGAGGATTTTATTTGTAGGCGACACAAATTCAAAAAGTTTCTTGCTAAAAAAGTTCTAAATGCCACTAAACAACACATATCTAATGACATTTAAATTTAACTAAAAGCCATATTCAGATTACAATACTTTACACCTCTGTGATCCCCAAAAATTTATTTGTAACTAAATGCAATTTTCATATTACGATACATTATTACACTTACATTCAATTATATCCTCAATATGTATATTGATAAATACCGAGATAAATGAGGTAACCCTAATAGTACATTGTTAACGTTGAGATGTCGCAGATTCCTACTATTATCAAATATATTTAAATGTACCCTGTAGAGCAGTGATACTGCTGTTATTTGTCCTTCTTCTCTATCCAGATACAGGAGTTTAAGTTTCAGTTTGAGAGATTCTAAAAACGTTGGTCTGTACCAAAGGGTTGTCTCGGGAGAGACCCCACCAGAGAAATTAGTACAAATGTCAACGGAACAGCTGGCGCCTGAAGAAGCAAACAGTGGGAAAGAAGCAAAAAATAGTTCTAATTCTGATATTTCAGCAACTCATAGTAAAACTCTTGATAAACAACAAAGTAGTGTTGACTATAGTAGTGGAGAAATCACGAGAAAGAATACAAACAATCAGCAAAAGAGTCAGGTGAAAGCAATTATTATAATTTCGTAAATTTGCAAACTTTAATATAATTTTAAAATAGTCAAACTAAAATATTACAAAATTGAAAAAGGTCAAATATTTCACTATGAATATTTCTGACCTATTTTATATTTAATTAATTAATTAATTAATATCTAATTGACTGTAAACGGATGTGAGATGCCTCTTCTGCTCTTCTCAAGAAGCAAGTTGGACGATTTTAATCTCAAACACATTTCAGCAT
This sequence comes from Hexactinellida sp. DTS-2022, assembly GCA_028753945.1. Taxonomy (NCBI): domain Eukaryota; kingdom Metazoa; phylum Porifera; class Hexactinellida; species Hexactinellida sp. DTS-2022. The sequence continues at coordinate 467,792 of JAPNXP010000012.1, read as the reverse complement.
TTCAGATAATGATAATAATACAGTAGAACCTGCATAATCCGACCCTCTATAATCCTGAATTGAGCAGAACCGACACTTTTTCTTATCCCAAAGAGCGTCGGACTATGCATTAGAGCCTGCATAAACGACAGTTTGCAACTCCGATATTTTTTCCATACCCCAACGGGTGTAGGATTAGACAGGTTCTACTGTATTATAAAGTAGTACTCAAAAATTGTAATGGTTAACAGGAGTTGTCTATTCGTTATATGAAAGCTTTTGTCATTGTTGCTGGTTGAATGCTTTAGTAACTGAATTCAATTAATTCAGATAAGCCATTTTACATTATACTAAACTCAGCATTGAAGATGTTCTCAAATGCTGATAAATATATTTGCATTATAAAGTACTAAAATAGACAATTATGCCACGAGCGACAAGTATTCGATATATGTAATCAGGTTTATGTTGGAGCGCACCTAGATGCGCGCAATTTGGATATTCTTTCGTTTAGGAAATCCAAATTCCAACTCTGGTATCATAAGAACATTGCTAACAATAACTGTAATCAGGACCTATATATAAGCACCCGATGCTACCAATGCTGGAGGCTTTCCATAGAGTGCATCAATACAGCATGCATGTTGTTTATAGGGAGTCTACTATTGGATGGGAAGGATGGGATGGGAATATTCGCAAAGAAGATTAAATTCTCTCTTTGAAAAGCAAACAGTTCTTACAATATCATTTAAAAATAACTAATTAACACTGAAAATATAATTATTTTGCTGTTACCCACGATTAATTGTACTATAGTAGATGCCGGATATAAGAACATTATATTGGAAAACGGTTTCCATATACCCTGTATAATTTATCCCAGTTATAAGAACACTATATGCAGTTCCCAAAGGTGTTGTTATATCTGGCATCCACTATATTCTTGGTAGTAAAGTCTAAAATAAACTGTAGCTTCAATTTATAAATTATACAACCAATGCCAACAAACCAACAATTCCTGGTTCCTACAATTCAGAATTATTAGCCATATTTTAACTATTTTACCTACATACAACTACATACAACATTTAGTTATAGTATTGAGAAACAGAATTGTTACTATACCCTGAAATTTATATAATTTATATTCACTCGAGAGAAACATTCTTGCACAGCGCGCATCACGCTTCATCCAATTGCTACCAAATTCATTTTACTACATTTGTATGAAATTTTAAAAATACTAACGAATAACTTTTACTACATCAATATTTAATCTTCCTCTATCATCATAGAATCCATCAAAGTATGTATTTGAGGACAAGAGCAAACAAGGAAATTACGAGACTAAAAAGTCAAAATCTCACGCAAACAAATCGAGCGAGGCTGTTATTATTCCGCTAATGACAACGGATGTAGACATCCCTCCACCCAAATTCAGTCCCACCCTCTCTGACAGCGATGAGCATTCAGAGGTCGATAAGGTAGTTTGGAAAGGCAGCATCAGCATGCCTAACCTCGCTAAATGCACTACTAACGGGTATCTAGCGTACGGACCCTACTTTCCTGAGATAGACAAGATACTCCCTTCAAATGTCCAGGTATGACTAACCATAGCATTCTACCAATAGAGTTTTATACAAAATTGAATTGGATTTGTGTAGGTTCATGGAAGGATAGTGTACTCTATGGTCTGGGACTATTTGAAGAAAATAATATCTTCCACTACCAAAGGACTCGTGGTTCTCAGATTGGTCCCTCAATCGGGCGAGGAGGAAGCTAGTTTCACAACTCTATTCAATTACTTCCACAAACGCCAGCGCTGCGGGGTGGCTGGCGGCTGCACTGCTACTGTTAGAGATCTCTATTTGCTGCCGTTTACAAAAGGTGATTCTGTTCCCGCTCTCCTCTCAGCTCTACAGGGACCAGGTCTCTCTTCCTTCAAGACAGATACGCTCCTAGCTATGATAGTCACTAACAAACCCAATGAATCTCCGCAGAGTACTTCGGCTGCTAAGAGAGCCAGTAGCGAGACTGAAGTCGAGGCTAGGTAGGTTGATATATACAGCAACTGGTCTCTTTACATTGTATGATCTACTAAACATAATCTTTAGGAACACTGATCAGAAGGCAAATTCGACGAAACCAGATTATTCAAGTTCTTTGACAAATCCGAGTGCGCCTCTTCCGTTCTCCTCAATTCATTCCAAAACCGATCTTCCTTTCTCCTCAAGCACGTCTAAGCCATTGCCTGACCTCGCTGCTGTCTCTGCTACTGACAACTTTGCGTCGAAACCGTTCAACCCCAGCGGGCTCTACAAGCCGATAACGGAAACCGATACTCCCAAAAAGGATTCGTACATGATTCCCTACGACAAAGCGGAGAGCGAATCTTCCTTCAACTTCGGACTTGGCTCAAAGAGTGGCGATCATATCTTCCCAGGACTCGGAGAAATACTGAAAAAGTCAATGGATGATCCCATTATAGAAGATGCTCTCTCTAACCTACATTTTAATAAGAAACCGATTAAAGATGTCCAGATCACAACAGAAAGTACTCAGAAATTCCACACCGACTTCGGAGCTCCATTTCAAGATCAGTTCGGGTACAACAACCCTCCTCAATCCTCTTACAGTGCTTTCCCAGGTACAGAGAGACAAGCAGATCCCTATTCGGATCCGCAGGGTGCAAGGCCGCACCCTCACACACAACGAACCTACACCGCATCCAATTCAGACGCAAATCCAGACTTGGATCAATACCACCGGAATCAGAATTACCCATATTACAGTCAAGAGCCAACAGAACAAAGCGAGCATCAATTGCAACCGGGACAATTTGTTCCAGGCCAAATGCCACCCCAAGCCTACCAGCATCAAGAAGGCCAAGGCTACCCCAACGCCCCAGCGGACTATTGGCAACAATTCGCCAGAGATCCACAATACAAACAGAAGCACGAAATGCCTAACCCCACTCAACCTGTTGGTTACGAAGGCTACAATCAACACTGGCAGACTACTCAACCACACCATGGGCACGAAGATCCTGTAGAGCGACATCCCGCTTACAACCAAGAGTCGGATCGCTACCCCCCTAACCCAAACGAGCAGTACCATGAGGTACAGAAACACGGCGGCTTCCCTCCCGCCCACATCCATGGTGAGCAGGCCCCGCAAGACCAGAGACTCCCCTACCACCCCCAGCTGCAGGAAGCTCAGCACTACACAGAACACAGACAACAACAACAACAACAACAGCAACAACAACAACAACAACAACAACAACAACAACAACAGGATCAGGATCAGGAGTTGAGACGGCCTACACATACACAGGAGTTCGCTAACCAGACTCAGCACGCGAGTGAGAACAGCGAGCAGCGCGCTCATAGGGAGTACCCCGCGCGACAGCAAACTGGGAGATACTTCGAGAGAGGATTTGCAGACAATGAGCACAATCCTATCCGCGCTGAAGAGGGCGAGAAGAATCGCGATTTCTATCCGCAGCACGATGTGAACGAGGAGGGAAGAGACTGGAGGCCTCCTTTTGAGCAGCTGAGAGAGGAAGATAAGTGGCCGGGAAACGAGCGCCGGTCTCTCGATAAGAAGAGCGAGCGGGAGCTGCCAGGGAGGGAGTACAGAGACGAGAGAGACAGGGAGCAGGGGACGCTGTCCTGGGACTTAGAGCGCGCGAGGAGGGACTTCAGACTGGACGCAGAATACCTGGGGCAGACACACCTCGAGGACAGACCCCTGCCCCCCTTCCTGCGCAGGAGACTCCCGCTGAGAACTGCGATTAGCCACCATCTAGACCTGGCCAGGAGAGAGGTCAGCATCAGAGGGAGGGGGACTCTCTTTGGAGTCGGCGTTAGGCCGTCTCTGCTAGAGCGCGATAGGATCCGATTGAAGCGAGAGTTTCCGCAGGAGAAGGAAATGCTAGGCGCTCCTCTCAAGCTCTACAGGTCCCTGGAGTCCCCGCCCAAACCCAGCTTTGAGCCCATCAGCAGACCGAGACCCACCATGAGGGTGCGGAAGAGGGACAGAATACGAAAGTCCCCAAAGCTCCGATCCAGAGAGGGAAACGAAGACGGATATCCTAAGAGAGAAGAGGACAGGCCTGGGAAAGATGAAACTGAACCGTTAGGAATAAAGAAAAACGAAAGACGATCGAGGAGAAGATCTAGATATTCTAGGAACAAAGATTTTGATAAAGCAGACGAAACAACTGCCAAACAATCTGAGCAGACAGACAAGTCTCCTGACAAGTTACTCTTCCAGGGAGAGACCGCTGTTCCACTCGAACCTGTTCCAATATCCGAAGAGCTATACCCACAGGTCGTACAAGAGGCGATAGATAACAACGAGTTTGTGCGAAAGGAATCCGTCTCTCTCGATACCACTCAACCCGAGTTGGAGGGTAATGACATTGCGCTATCAAGCGAGGATTTAAACAAGTTCCCACCCAAGCACTTGCAGCGCGAAAAGCTGCTAGCCATGCAGGAGAAGCTAAACAGCCCGGTAGTGCCTGCTTCCAGCCCGGTTGCTACAAAGCCCCAAGAGCGGGGCGATAAGCCCGCCAGACGCAGGTCCCGGACCCGGTCCCGGGAGCGGGAGCACAAAGGGGGGCGTAGGCGGCGGTCTCGGTCTCGCGAGCGGAACCGAAAGGCGCACTCCCGAGACGAGATCCCTAGGGATAAGGAGCCCGTGTCTATGCTGAGCAGAGAGAGACTTCTGAGGGAGCGTGAGGAGCTCCCGCGTAGGGACGCACAGCCCACTCTCAGAGAGAGACAGCTGTTAGCCTTAGAGCGAGAGCGGGAGTTGTTGCGTGTGAGGGCCAGACTCGCGCTTCCAGGCCCTGCGAATATCGACGCTATTCGCGAAAGGTCTCCGTTACGCATGGCAGACATAGACCCGCGTAGACCGTTTGTTTCTCCGTTTGTCCGCGCCAGAGCTCTGGACGAGCTGCGCAGAGAACGAATGGACCGCGGGGTGCCCGGGGTTTTCAGAGGACAGTACTTGTATCAAAATCCTAGACAATAATATCGGCTTTGGTAGGGAAACGGTTGAGGTACGTATTCGGAAAGCCAGAATAGTACAGCTCTCAATTTTGCGCTGAAACTAATATAGTTAGCAACACAGTATCCATACATATCCAATCTCGTAATAAGTTTAGCTATAACTTGAATCCTCACTTCTATTTTGTTGGTGTCAAATTGTTACTGTATGGATTATTGCATTTCTTAATTTATAGATTTATTATCTGAACTGTTCCGATGACAAATAAGAGCTTATAAGGAATTAAAATACTATACAATTACAATAGGAATGCCTTTGTTAGCAAGATTATGTTTTCATCTACTCTTAATTAATTAATGGTAATGAGCTTAGTCTGTATAAATACGTGAAACAACAAAATTCGACATATTTTGGTATTAAAATGCTATTTTTTGGAATTACAGTTTGGATCGCAAATAGAATTCGGAAATTCTAATTAAATGATTTTTTGAGTTGTTGAAAACCCTTGGCAAACCGTTAATGTCTTGCAGTATAACGTGTGTACGTTTCAGCATTTTGTTTCATGTTTCAGCAATACTCGTAATTTTATTAGAAAGTTAATTATGCCATCTGGTATGGATGACTTAAATTGATTTACTCACCTTAGAAATCGAATTGACTTCGAATTAAGTTGTATTAACTTGGTATATATTCTATTACAATTTACTATTGTTTATTGTGTCTAGCTAGAATCTAGTTATGCATATAATACACTGACTGACTAATGTCGCAGCAAACTGAAGTGGAAAGCTCGCAAGAGTTCGCCTCTCCTCTCAGAGAGACTGGCCTCTCTACAGACGAGAAGAACATAATCTCAGCTGTAGAGAAGAGAGCCAAAAGAGACTCAATAGACAATAAATTAAAAATGCGCGCTACTGAGGGCTACCTGCAAAAATGGACAAATCTCATGAAAGGTATGTCAACATATTATTATTATTAACATATGAATATTATTGCATATCATAGGTTACCAACGTCGCTACTTATATCTCGACCCCAGCACTGGGATTCTCCAGTACTACATCTCCAAGGATCAGATTTCTCAGCCGGCGAGGGGCTGGCTCTCCATAAGCTCAGCCGTTATAGCAAACATTCCAGATGACCCGATGGGTTTCGAAGTTATCGCTGCTAACGGCGACACGTATAAACTCCGAGCCTCCTCCCCAACAGAGCGGCAGGACTGGATTTCAGCTCTCAAGTGCACGATCGATCTCAACGCGGTTGATGACAGATTCCTATCTAACTCAATACGCGGACGCAAACACAGCCAACCTTTGAACCCTGGGATTTTTAATGCACAACATACCAATCAGGTAATATGCACTCTTTTTATTCATTACCACACAATTCAACCTATTCTTACATACAGTCAACTCACGTTTTAACGAAGTGCTCGGGACCGTAGTTTCATTTCGTTATATCCGACTTGGTTATAACAAGAGTTGACCTGAAGTATCTTATGTGGAAATTATTATTTTGGAACAATGGACTGTTCATAATGGATAAACCGTTTTTATGAATCACAGGTGGCTTATCTTACTTAATAATTACAATTATTTATTATATTAATATAGGATCCAGCCCAAGAGCGACGAGTCGTTGACTCTGTTACGAACATGGGGAAGTTACACGGTAACCTATCAGCCCTCTTGAGCACCCCAGAGTTAGGTCCACAGTCGCCTCTCTACAAAGATGTTCTCGTTCTGAAATCCCTTAGCAATTCGGCTATAGAGTCTGTATACAAATGTGCTCACCACATACAGCAACCTCCAGTGACACCTAAAACGGTGCTATCAAAGAAAAATAGTTCAAATTCACTTGCTGCTTTATTCGACAGCTCATTAGGAAATGTGCATTTTTGAAGGCATATTAGTTCTGCTGCGTATCTGTATATTACTGGGCTTATACCAAGCCCAGATATATCCTCAGTATATAAATCGATTCTTATACTCTTGCGGTTTAATTCTGTGACTGCGGGAATTAAAAGGTATTTATTTGAATGGGTTACACTAAGCACTTTTTAATTTATTTGCTAATTGTCATAAATCCATAAGTAACAAGGAAATAAGTTCCCATGAATTAACTGTAATCTCTCTCTAGGTTTATTAAATATATTCTATTTAGCTATACTCTGAGATGCAATGAATTTGGTACAGTTCATTCTATTGATTGGTATATTGTTCTATGCTGATACAATTAATGGCCAGATTGCTAATACAACAGCACTCGATCCTTATCTCCACTACATTAATATTACCATCAGATATCGTAAACCGATTATAATTGCATTGTACCAGCCATCTACGATAATATTACCTCAATATGGGATAGTGCTAGCTAGTTGCTATCTCAATATATCGAGAGAAGAAGTCAACTCTACATCCTACAGTACCACTGATCTGTTAGTAGTTGAGATAACTAATCTCAATATTTCTCTTTTCTACAAAACTTATCACGTTAGTCAGTTTAACTATGAAGATGGCTCCGTAGGTACAATGGTTTTGTTTGAGTTTTACCTCGCACAGAATGGTACATTTATACTCGCTACTGATGCTATCGAGGTGTTCTATAGGAATTGTAATACGAGTAACTGGAAGGATTCTTTCACAAGTGACAGCATATCAGCGTCCGCTACTTTTAGTTCGAAACAAACTTCTCTTATATCAAGCAGTTTAATCTCAAGTTCTATTTATACTAGTTCCTTCCAGTACATACCTTCCATCTCTTCTGTAGCAAGTGTAGTCTCTTCTCATTTCTTTACAACTGAGCAGGTGTCAACACCTGCTATCACTTCACCAACACTTCCCAGCAGTGCTATTGAACTCAATACAACTCCTATATCAGTTGAAACTACCTCGGTCTACTCGACTTATGTACAAACCCAGGTTACTCCTTTGGTAGCTAGTCGCACTGTTCCCTCTATTTCCCAATCAGCTGTTCCTACCTCTCTAGCTCACACAACAGGATTAGTAGGTGTGTCTTCTCAATCTTCGCTTATAGCGCCTACAACTACTTCGCAATATGTAACATCTGATTCTAAATCTGTATTCCAATCAACTACTAATACTACTACTGGCATTGCTATCACACAATCCGTTAAAGCTATAACTTCAACTCCATTCCTAGCTCCTAGCTCTAGTATAACTAATGTAATACACACACCCTTTCTGCCAGTCCTGTCCAGTTCCCAACCAGTCTTATCTCAATCAGTTATACCTCCCCAATCTTCTCGTATGGCGATTCAGTCTATAACTGCTACACAGCTTGTAACAGCTGATTCTGTATTCAGATCTACTCCATTTCTAGCTGCTAGCTCCAGTATACCTAACGTGATACGTGTTTCTTCCCAGATACACACGCCATCCTTTCTGCCCGTCCTGTCTAGTTCCCAACCAGCTATTCCATCTCAGTCTGCTTCCTCCATACATGGTCCGTTACAAGCCATAACATCAAGTGCAGTAGTACAAGTACCGTCTCAATCACAGCAGACCTCTAATAGAACATTACAATATACGGCTTCTTCTAGCTCGAACGCATCAACACATACTTTAACACTGAACACGTCTGCTGTATCAACTAGCATGTCCTTATTTGTAGGTTCCCGCATTATAGTAGACCTGCCATCCACTGGGGTATTGGGATCCTCACTGAGCTCACCAGTTCAGTATCCTGTCACAAGTAGTGCCTTTCTTCCTTCTTCCTCGATCTATTCAACTCGACACATTGTTCAGCCATCAACCCGACCGCTTGTACCTGTGTCCTCTCAAACGCAATCAGTCGTTTCACTGCAGAGCTCGACTGCTATGATACAACAGCCAATAATTCCAGTCAGTTCTTCAATTCGACAGCCAATTATCCCATCCAGTTCTATTCGACAGCCAATTATCCCATCCAGTTCTATTCGACAGCCAATTATCCCATCCAGTTCTATTCGACAGCCAATTATCCCATCCAGTTCTTCTATTAGACAGCCAATTATCCCATCCAGTTCTTCTATTATTCGACAGCCAATAATTCCAGTCAGTTCTTCTAACCAACAGCCAATTATCCCATCCAGTTCTTCTATACAGCAACCAATTATCCCATCCAGTTCTTCTATTATTCGACAGCCAATAATCCCATCAAGTTCTTCTACTAGACAGCCAATAATCCCATCAAGTTCTTCTACTAGACAGCCAATAATCCCATCAAGTTCTTCTATACAGCAACCAATTATCCCATCCAGTTCTTCTATTATTCGACAGCCAATAATTCCAGTCAGTTCTTCTAACCAACAACCAATAATCCCATCCAGTTCTATTTCTAGTACTATTAACTTGAGTCTACTCTCCAGCTCTATGGTACCATTGACTACCAGCTTTATACAAACCCAATCCTCCTCTTCCTTCTCTCCCGCTGCTATATATCAGACCACCTCTCTGCTGTCAGCTGTTCGCTCTTTAACTTCAGCTGTTTCTCGAATGCTAACACAGACCGCTATCCTGCAGGCATCCAGTTCAGTGCAAACTCTGTTCTCTAATACATCGACCCAATTTGTGGTCCCAACACGCTCAGTGCCTCAGCAACCCTCTGCGGTTTTTAACACCTCTCGGCTATCAAGTACTATATCCACCTCTCAGCTATTATCTACACATTCTATAAATACATCTACTCTAATTGATAGAGTGCAATCACTCACTACTCACCCTCCTATTCTCTCTACAGTATTACCTTCAGCATCTTCTGTACAGCCTACGACTATACCACAAGTATCGCCCTATAGACACTATCTAATCGCTACGATTGAGTACACATTATCCAGTTTAGATATTGGTCAAACGGACGACAACATTAACTCTACTATTACAGCAATAGCTATCCGCTATCTCAACCTAACAGCACAAACGGCTATTGCTACATATTCACTAACGACTGATGATATTTCTGTTAGAGTTGGCAACCTCACAATCACGGCCATAAGGAGTGAGTACGATCAGTCTACAATTGAGAATATAGCTACGAGACGCGTGGTATTCTATGTCACAGATAACACAGCTATTCTGCTCGCTACGCAAGCAAAGGCAGTGCTAGACACGTATAGCATTGACCAGTGGGCAGAGAGCACAGGATTACAGACATCCAGTGTGACTTTCGATTTGTATGGACAGATACAGACTAGTTCTACCTTAATTGCTACTATGACAGTCTCTCAGCTATCCTCTACTTTTCCTATTCTAAACACAACTGTTATTCCTATTACGTCACTCACAACTCGACCTGTGCTAGCTACTTCAAGCACTGAGCTTACCCTATCTCTAATCGTACCAAGCTTGTCATCTTCAATCCGTGTATCACAGATCAGCTCTACACGACACTCAATGCTAACTTCTCTGTCGGGCCAAATCCAACAGTCTCTGCCTTCAAGTAGCTTACAGACTCCTATTCTAGCCACACAATCTGTATCTGCACCTGTTCAGTTGATGACGTCATCTCTGAGAGACACGCTGATAACTCTCTCTTCCAATCGATCCGCTTTACCAATCCCTGCTCCTTCTACGGCATTATCTCCAGTAATATCTGTGACCTCATCCTTAATATCTGTATTGAACAGTACACTGTCTTCTCAGCCTCTCGTCTCGAGTATATTTCCGACAACACGGGCAGTACAGCCCTCATTAGCTGTGACGTCATCAGGTATAAGCAGTGTGCAGCAGCTGAGACCGAATACTACGTCACTCCCTGCCATGGCACCAGTTAATTCTACCCAGTTTCCCACCTCAACCGGGTTTCCAAACGCATCGGCTAGGATAATGACGTCATCTCCAATTATATCTCGAATAGCAACACGAACATCGATAATTTCAATGATACGAAATAGTTCATCATCACAGATCGAGTCTCAAATTAATACTTCTTCATTATTTCCCACACAGAGAGTATCAATCTCACAAAACTCGAGTCTCCAATCTATACCTCCCAGTAGCACCCCTATACCTCCTATACCAGACTACCAGACACTGACAGACTTCAACCCAGGAGCTGGGTACTTGTTACAGCTCACATTAAATGCGTCAGAAACAAAGGTTAATCTTTCAAGAGAGTTCTATGTAAGCACAGAATTAAATCTCATAAACCTCTATTCACTTGGGTTAAGGATAGCAGGACCAAGTGTGAATAACCGCAGAAAACGCGATGTGTTTAACACTACTAGTCAGATAGCTTGTGGTATCATCAAATCTCTCACCATTGCTGCTAATAACCGGTTAATAATCGTGTTCTACATATCGAGAGAGGAGAACGGTCTCCCATTAGCATTCGTACCAGCAGACACATCGAAATACGTATTTGACAAGCTAGAGCCCAGTAACTTCACAGCTGCACTCGGTTATGAGTTCTTGTCTCTCTCAATCTACGAAGGAATATTTGTGGATCCCCACAGACTAGCCATTATAGTCGGTACCATACTGGGATGTTGTAGTCTGGTTATGCTTATATTTCTGGTCGTACTGTGCTTGTACCATTGTCTGCATTCCGACTACATTAGAGCTGACAAATGGTCACCTAAAATGTCCATTACTTACTCGAATAAAGGGGTGTACACCGGTTCTACCTCGAAACTTATTAACGAAGATGAATTCGAAATGGAGTTTACAGGAGTCACTTTCTCAGAGGGCACACAGACATTGGCTAGAGACTTCCTCTCAGGCTCTAGTGAGATCACGAGAACCTCAGCCGACTATGCGTTTACACTCAGAACAGAACCAAACATATTCTCTCCCTTTCAAGTTGAAGAGAGCTTTTCTCCAATACCTGAGGCTGCCATCCGATCAGCTGATGAGACAGAAACAAACAAGTACCCACCTGTCTCAGAGCCGGGCACTGCTCCCACCGTGTCGCAGCTGAGATCTGAGATCGAGGAGGAGAAGAGACGAGCTAAGAGAGCCGAGGCTTCTCTCCTTGAGATAATGACGTATAATAGGAGGCATTTAGCAGATACGCCCGTGTTCTCTGACGCGAGCGAGGCGAAGAGAGCCGAGGAGAGAGCGAGCGCTGTTTATGAGAAATCTAAGAAGGAGCTTGCTGTGGTTACTGCGGCTGTAACGCCCTCTAGTTCGTACGGCAGCAGTCTCAGTTCTTCTCGCGGGGCCCACAAACCCTGGTCCTCGAGGGGAAGCAAAGTAGCGCCTTCAAACGAGCCTTATGGTGGGCTCACTCCTGAGCCTAAGATCCTCGATTGGGTCCCAGAACACGAATCGGTTTCCTCTAAGAGCTCCAGGTCAATGCAGCTATCTGGCTACAGAAACGTGCGAACGCCGAATATAATGCAGGTTGAGCCTCGTCCCATATTAGAGACCCCGCCCCCTGCATACGACCTCTCCCCTGTAGAAACACAAGCTAAACCAATCCCTGTCCGGGTGTTCCGGACTGACGGACGTCCTGTCAAAATGCTCCCCTCTGTACCAAGTACCCCTGTTACAACCTCGACCATAAACGTACTTCCCTCTTTCAATCCCTTCTATACTACAGCCAAGAAAGAACACACTTCCTTATGAACAGCGGATTTTATTTTATCTATCACTTTATTTAGCGCATATATTTTTAATATACGTATTAAATACCCCTTGGGATAGTTATACGTACATACTCAATAGAATAGATTTGATTATCTATTGCACGTCAGAGCACACAATACACAATTTGGCCACAATACACCTACTTTCCATATACAGTTTGAATATTCCTTATAAATTCAAGTTATCACTTCTCTTCCTTAATTAAGTCCACTAATTCTATCCTTTCTACATCCTTGCTCATGTCCACGAAATGTACTTGCACAGTTGCACCTGTTCGAAAACCGTAGTATGCATTTGTCCGACACGGGTTGCAATTAATTAAATCATTTTACGAATATAGAAATTCCGTAGGCTAACAGAATATACAGCCCAATATAAATTATTCACAAAATTTTATGTATTTCAGGCAATGTTGACAAATGTGGAGATAATCATGATATTAAGATTAAGAAATACAGCAATAATCATGGTAATTCTCTTTATATGAATTTGGTCACAACGAGAACATACTCTAGCTTATGACAAGAGATAACCGTCCCAAATCTTCTTGTCTAGTTGTGTCGTTAAATAATTAATTAACTTTGTTATAGAATTCTTTGCAGCAATTTACATTTCCTTCTAAATTTGAACTTTTTTAGCATGATAATTATCTGTAGTACATATAATACAGTTATATTTTACTTGATCTTATAATGGCATATCTCATTGTTATTGTGACAGCATTGAAAGAGTACATAAATGCTTGTTCAGATAGATGGCTTTTATACCTGACTAGATGTTTGGTTAGACTTTCTTCGTCGCTTAGCCTGACGAAGCCTTGCGTTGAGAGAATCTCAATATTAATTTGATGGTCGGAATGCTATAGGAATAATACTATGCACATCATGTAAGACTGGGGTATACTTTAGGAAGCATATAACTTTATTTCAATTCATCTAATCCATTCAATAGCTCGTGGTCATTAGTATGAACACTCATTATGTTCCGTCCACTGGTCCAATGCCAAACTCAATGCAAATGATGGTTGAAGGAATCTCAGAGCAAAACTATCCAACTTCTCTCGATCCTAGTTACTCAAGAGAATTGTATCAGATTCCTGACAACCCGGGGCCAGGTGGAATACCAACTGACCACTCTCTCAGACCAACTCACTTACCAGTAAACTACGATTGTGGATACCTAACCGATATGAGCTACCAATCGAGGTTAGTATCATTGAGTGCAGTGTATTATACAACCATTTGTAAATACGCTTCTAATCATCTGATTCAATTTAAAAAACCTAAATCCCAAATTAATGTTACGGTATATGAGAAGATACAAAATTTTCGCGCTCCTAAATTAAAATTTTCCAAAAGTTATACTCCATAAGGAGCGTCTTCCACTCCTGGATAATTCCTTGTTTGAGTGTTGTATAAGGACATTACCGAGTGATTAACTGCTTTAGGTTGTCTCCGGTGTATGAGCAGTCTAGCATTCCCTCTCTGTTCGACCTGCAGGAGAGCAGCCGGCTGCAGAGCGGCTACGCGGAGCCGGAGCTCTGCGAGGGACTCACGCGGGGCCTCAACCTCCACAAGTCTAACTTCCCGCCTAACAACCCGAGTAAAATATCTCAGTCTGGAGTTCTACAGAAAGTAAGCTTGTTAATAGTGCTCAGCAATCCCATGCTTTTCTCCCGTTAGTCACTCATTATTGATTGTATGAGTTGGGAACGAACAGTTTATATAGAATTCATACAATCGAGATACATGACCAACTCTGGACAAAATGTATATAATGCTGGTTGTCAAAATTCCTAATCATATTTATATTTATTATATTTATGTATGCTATAGGCTCAAAGAGACTTAGATTGGAAACTCAAAAGCAGACTCTCAGCAGAGGACCTGATATCAAAGGGTATTCTTCTGGGCAGGGAGCAATCTCCTCACATTTTGCAGAACAAAATACGCCTCGAGAGGGCGAAAACTGTTGACCTACTCAAAAAGAAAATACTAGCTAGACCTCCTAAGTAAGCAATATACCCTATCATATAGTTTGTATTATGTGTGTTAAGAGTTGGTTTAATGAGTATATTTGTGTTTAGAGGAAAGCTGATAGATGGGAACATTCTCAAAGACTTCTCTGGCTCTCCCAGACTGCACCAATGTCAGATCTCTATTCTCAAGAAACAGATTATGAAGAAACTCAACGAGAAGATATCCGAGCGACCCAGAGCCCAGGCTCTCATCAAGAAGGGAATCTTGTGTCCGCCCGCCCCCACTCTCAATGAGTGTCTGTTGAGACTCGAGAGTGCCAGGAACACGGATGAACTGGTAAGCAAGCGTTATAGCCATAAGGGAGTAAGTTGTTATATTCTGTGCTTAGATGACAGCACAACATAATCTGGAGCAACTACGCTCAAACCCTGAATTCTACAAGAACCAAAATTTCCAGTTTTCTCTCTCCCACGGCTGCAGCCAGCCTCCAGCCTCAGCGCCTAGCTATGACATTTCGCGCGAGGAGAGAAGCCAGGCTATAAGGGAGCAGGAGTCTAGTCCGGACTGTTCTATCGTAGAAGAGTCGATCTCCTGTCAGGACAACTCGGCTCTCGACACCTTCACAGTCTCAAGCAAGTTCCCTCCCAGACTTGCTTCGGATATCGCATCGAAAAACCTATCACACTCAAAGCGAATCAACGTTAGAAGTAAGTTAATATTAAATAGAATAAACAACATTTATACGTATATATTAATATAGATCCTCCCAATGATTCGACATTAAAGAAGGACCTAATCAACAGTAGCTCTCTCAAAACACGGTCTGGAAAGAAACCTCGTAAAAACATAAAAACCTACAAATACCACGAGTACATCCCCTGTTCCCATTCAGGAAATGGTCTCACTAAGAACAAAATCCTTGAGAAGACTCACTTAAACAAGACAGCCCTGTCTGAATCAAAGTCGCGTAGCAAGAGTAACCTGGACATGGAGGTGCAGCAGGAACAGCTGTTGCTACAGCTGCACCTGCTCAGACAGCAGTACCCCGCTCTCATGCCAAAGATATACAACGATCTGGTCTCACAGCTGTCGCAGATCGACGGCAAAGAAGCGATCGCGAAACGTAGATACACACTGGAGGAGCTAGATGGCATGACCGTGACGTCACTGAAGCAGCTGTGCAAGGAACATAGTCTGCCTTCTACGGGCAAGAAGGCTGAGCTAGTCACGAGACTCACGGCCTGCCACAGAGTTATTATTAAGAACGAAGATCTAGCAGAGCATACTGGCAACCCAGATTCTATTGTTAGGAAATCAGAAGTGGAAAATAAGAAGTATTTAGAAACTGGGGCACCCCTCAGAAAGGAAAGTGACGAGAAACCTAAATTTAAACAATTAATTAATTCCCTGGAGCCTGTTCCCGATCAGATCAGTCCCCCTCTCTCCGAGGCCTCCCAGTACTCAGGCCCCAGCTCAGAATCCTACGACAACTACAGTCCCGACAGCCGGCTCGCGGCTGTTAGCACTAACGCGCAGTGCGAGGAGATGGCAAAGGCCACCTCCCTGTCCGACCCAGAACGCGGGATGCTAGCAAACGAATTCGACTCCTTACCCGGGGTGGATGCAGTTAAGTACTTGGAGAATTCTTTCAGCAGTATGCCTAACGGTATGTTCCTGCCTGAGAGCTCCTATAGAAATATTCATTGCGAGTATCAGCAGAGAAACCCACGCGATGGAGTCAGCACGAAGAAACAGCTGTTCAATTACCAGCCCAGAAACATTGGCTTAGACGTATCCTCATCGCTCCCTAACATTAGTAGCTATCAACAGAACCTGCCTGCCATCCCGGCCCATAACACGAGTTTCTCAAACGTGTCTCAGGACAGAGCTGTGTCAGACCTGCTACGAGATCTGGACGGTTTCGAGGAGTACGGAATGGGTTTAAACAGACCCACATACCAGCCTACAACTAACCCCAACCAATCCTACGAAGACCCGTACTACTTACAAGCTACGTATAGCTATGATAACTGCCGTATCCCTCTCAAACCCATGGAGTATGATTCTAACACTTATCTCGAGACAGCATTTCCTGGAGAGATCAGCTGTCCCTCTGTATACAGCTCTGACATGTGTATGGAGTATAACACGCCGGTAGCGCCTAGCGACTTGTTCCCACTCAACGAGTTCCATTATAACAGCAGTAATGAATTCGGTCGTATTGAAGCGTTTGAGGATATTTATCACAACGCTATGCATACTTCCATAGACTAATAAGTCTGTATAACTCGTTTCATGAGTTCGGCACACAAGGGGGGGGCTCACATCCCTTTATGTGCCAACAGACTCTTTAAACTATAGTCCCGTCCCAAGTTTAAACATATGGTGTATATTTATCTCTTTATTTGAAATTTTGTTGATTTCTCCTTGATTCTCCATGTGTGAAGATTCCTATGCATTATATTTTATATAATTTATTCCCACAAGACACTACTTAGAACAACTTATGTATAAAGAGTTATCTTATTATTGTTATGAAATGTTGTGTATTTTATTTACAAGTTTTGGCGTGTAACTATTTAGATAAACATATATTTCCTTTCTCGTTTGTACAATCAGGGCTTTCTGTTTACTTCGTTGGAATTTGTTCTAATAGATTAACATTGAATCAAATTTGATAATTACAGTGGTATTCGCCTAAAACAATTGCTTTTCCTCTAATAGCAAGCAAGTTATAGCAATTAAATTTCGTGCACTATGTTAGTAGTATGCTATAGTACACGATCAACTTTGCTTTTATTTTCGAATGTTGTTGTTGTAGGATTGTATAATGTTGTCTGATATATCCTACGGACTGAGTCTCGACTCTGAGCGGAGCCCCGCTCTCCCGATACTCTGGATAGCAGTTATATTCCTGCTAGCGCTGCCTCGGGCCGTATCGCTGAAAGAGCTCGCGCTCTACAGACTGGCGCACTACGAGGCACACGGCTTAGCCTACGGATCTCCAACCACTCTTATCGATATGGAGCTAGCCACTATAAACTCCACTTCAAACCTAGCTAGAAAATGCTTGCTAGCGCCGTTAGAAATACTAGGGATAGGAATATTCACAGAATTAGTGCAGAGTAATATAGGCGCTATGGTTGTCATTATCCCCGACACGCTGTCACAGCTGGGAAGCGAGGCACTGGAGAGTTGGCTCGAACTGGAGGCTCACTTGATGACACCGGATGTCCCAATTCCTGTTTTCTTCGCGCCCTCTGGTGAGCCTATTTGGAGACAGGTATACGAGGGCGTTAAAGCTAACGAGTTGGTACACGCCTCGCCCTTCTCGCTGCGCTACCTCAGATTCGTAACCACGGGGTACAACTACGCACTCCGCACCCTATCAATGCAGGGGGCACAGACACCCAAGGTTCTAAATAACGTAACTCTACTCAATCTACAAGGCGCGTTAGAGGGACAGAACAATAACCCAACCATAACGCTATCTGCGAATATTGACACATTTTGCTCCGCCCCCCTGCAGTGCTTCGGGCACCGGGCGGCCGGGGGCGTGGCTGGGCTGCTGGCAATCGCGAATCTCTTCTCGCGGCTGTACGCAGATGAGCAGAGCAAACCGGATTATAACCTGCTGTTCCTGCTAACCGTGGGGGGAGGGAGAAACCTTAACTTCGTGTCTCTCAAGAAAGCCATAGAGTCTCCGGATAAAATGAAGACTTCTTATCTGCACGTGCATTCAAAGTTCTCCATCTCTCTAGATGATTTAGGCGGGAAAAGTTTGTATGCGCATTTTGTGAAGACTCCTAGTGAGGGTTCGTTTGGCGCATTATTCGTGAGCACGCTAGAGGCTAACATGAGAGAGGGAGGGACACAGGATAGAGAACTTAGCATCGTCACAAGAAAAGTTAGCAAACTCAGTTTCGATAACCAAGTGTGGCCCCACGAGCACTTCTACCTGAGTCGAGTAGTGGGCACTACGCTCTCCTCTCTCGCGGAGGAGGGGTCTCTCCTGAGCCAGTCTCTGCTGGACCGAGAGGGCGCCTACCAAGAGGACTATCTGTACGACAACACACGGGCCATAGCCGAGACACTAGCTCAGCTTATTTACAACTCAAGAAAGGAGAATGCGCCCTCTAACGTGACCTATTTGAAAGGAACGCATAGCATCGATAGATCGTTTATAAGAGCTATCCATATGTTTATATGCAAATACGCTAGGCCCATCCAGGCGCTTAGCTCGAGGCATCAGCTGATCCTAGCGCTACAGGACTGGCTAGCGGCTTCTAGCTCAGAATTCGATTTCGCAGAGGCAGAGCTCAGCCAGACAGAAGAGGGGAAAATTGAATTCTACGATGAGTTAAAGGTAATCGCAGAAGTGAGTCGAGTCAAACCTCCGATATTCGATCTGATTTTGTTCCTGGTTGTGCTGGCGTATTTAGGGGCGGTGGGCGGCTGCATGTACTGGGTGAGGGAGTGGATAGGGAAACTCAAGAAGAAAGAGAAATACAATTAATCCTCTCTACTTGTATAAATAGATAGTTTGATTATAGAATATTCTGTTATTAGAGATATTTCTTCTCAACGCAATTAATGATTCAATAGGTTAAATATTAAACCAATTCAAAGCTATATTCCTAACAGAGAAGAGTGTCATATAAAGTGTTCATCTATTTGTCGTTTTAGGAACTAGGAACTACAATGGACGGTTCTAACAGCTGGTGTCTAATAGAGAGTGACCCCGGAGTGTTCACAGAGCTCATAAAAGAGTTCGGCTGTTTGGGAGCTCAAGTAGAGGAGCTACTGGCACTGGACTACCTCGACGATTCGGCGTATCTCTCCGAGCGACTCAGCCCTGTGCACGGACTCATATTCCTCTACCGCTGGAGACCCACGGACCATGCTCCCTCCACGGGGACAGTCGTTCTAAACTCTACTGACCTGGGGCTGTTCTTCGCTAAGCAGGTACCGTACTCCTTGTTATGTCACTAATCTGTTTATTGTACAGGCAGGTCTGCTTATGTTAACAATTTTCGTTTGATAATTAAAATAAAAACTTTTTATTATGAATATGCCGTATGGTCCCAATTTACAAATTGTATAGGGTTTGAATTAATTTGAGCTTGCTATAAAGATCTCTAAAAATTTAAAAAAATCTCTATTATGGACACAATTTTGGCCCTTTAATGTTAATACAAATAACTTGATTATATTAACATGTATATTTGCTATAGACCATCACCAACGCCTGTGCTACACAAGCTATTCTCAGCGTGCTATTGAACTGCAGACACCCGGACATAGAGCTGGGAGAGACTCTGACTGGGTTCCGGGACTTCGTACAGGCTTTCAGTCCGGTGGACAAGGGACTAACACTGGGCGCTTCGGTTCCAATCAAAGAGAAACACAACGCGTTTGCGCGTGCACACATGTTTGCTGTGGACCCAGTGGAAGCCAAGGAGGGCGATGACGTGTTCCATTTCGTAGCCTACATTCCTTTCATGGTAACTATGCAATTAGGAATTGTATAACGATGTATGCAGTCAAAACCGGTTTTTGTCACTATCGTTTTTTTCTAAGTAATTTTTCGTGCACAAATTGTAAATACTTTGGCAATCACATACAGTTATTTCTTACATTAAATCTGCATCGTTTTTTATACAAATTTTCCTACAAAGAAATGGTAATACAGCCCCGGGTTCTACAGTATTTACTGTTGTTGCTTAGGGACGTATCTACGAGCTGGACGGACTGAGAGAGGGCCCGGTGGACCTGGGGGTAGACATAACGGAGGGTCAGAACTGGCTGGTGCCCGTGAAAGAAGTCCTCATGTCCAGAGTAGCTTCCTTCCCCGCTCAAGAGATTAGATTCAATCTGATGGCAATCGTAACTGATAGGAAGATGGTGTACGAGGGGAAAATAAACGACTGTGAAAAGCAGAAGGACGCAGCTGCTCTCAAGATGGGTGCGTTTAAATACAGTAAACTCTCGAGCTCTCGTTATACTTACACCAGGGGAACGTCGAAATTTGTTCGTATATGCGGAAATTTGTATTACCGTAGTCATTAGTATAAGCTAGGGGAAATAACTTTGTACTCCTTAACCTATTAACGAGAGTACTGTGTGTATGTGTAGAGGCTGTATTGATGGGAGAGATGGTTGAGTCTATTGAAGCGGGGGCTCTCTCCTCGGACCCGGAGGAGCTGCAGCAGATAATAGAGAGCGCAGAGGAAGAGATAGAGAGGCTGCAAGAGTACATCTCGCAGGAAGATGAGAAAACTATGAGGTAATACATTATAGTGAACTCACGTTATAACCAAGTCGGATATATATACGTAACGAAATACCCGCTTATAACGAAATGGATATTTTCCCCCAGAGTACTAAATGCATTAATTATTATCCGATATAGCGAAGGAATTTACTGGTCCAAGCACTCCATTAGAACGGTGTATAATTCTATTTTCAAGAGCTTTAATTCAGTGTTTTATAAGGCATATTTTATACAGCTTGCTATTAGATTTATAATATTTCGTCATGTAGGTATCACATCGAGAACATACGAAGGAAACACAATTACCTCCCTGTAATACTAGAGCTACTGAAGATACTAGCCCGAAAGAAAATGCTACTTCCGCTAGCGGAGAAAGCAAAGGAAAAAGCGATTGAAAGAAGGCGAACCAGTCAGGCTAACAAACCGAAGGGAAAAGTAGCCGTCTCTTCTGTTGGAAATGTCAAGAAGACATAGTTATGTATTGTATAGGCTGTCATAGATATTACATGATTGGTGTTAATAGCTTGAAAAGTTAAAGAATTATACGTATGTAGAACATCAAAATAATTTAATCAAACTCAAAATACAAAACAGTTATTAGGGTCACTAAAGTAAGTTTGGGGAATATGAAAAGCGTGCATCATAGACAAGTGCTTGTATAGTCAATAAGATCTGACCGGAAGATAATATCCAACATAATTACAACTGAATCCCCCACGTAATACCGCTCATTCATCAAGTCAAAGAAGTTGATATACATCGGCCAACCTGCAGACGTGTTTTTCCTATCAATATCTACTTTCCTTTTAAAAGCGGGGTGGCTCCCTATTGATGCAGTCCTAGAGTAATGGGGTGTGTCCTCTCCAATGGCTAGCTGGCTCATAAGCGTAGCTTTGAATACGCCTTGCTTAATCGGCCATTCTATATGGTCGTCATGGGGTCCCTTCATAATGTAGAGGTACAGAGACACGTGAGTACCGCTGCCATTGCCGTGGCCACTCATGTTTAGCCGCACGCAGAACTGGTATCCGTTTGGAGAGGAGAGGAAGGGAGGACTGAATATCTCTTTCGAAGATTCTATCTGTCCGATAACGTCTTTCACAACCCAATAGAAAGGCGTGACACTGTTAACTCCACTCATTATTGACTTGTTAACATTGTCCCACGTTCGCAATGGTATGCGTCGAGAGTTCGCTGCCTCTGGCTGAGAGCTAACTCGCAGTGTGACGAGCTGCTGGGACAGCTGAGCACATTTCTCTTTGAGGTGTGAGTTTTCGTGCTGTGCCATTTCTCTCCGTTTAAATCGCATTCTACAATCGCTACACAGTACAAGTCTAAACTCGCAATTCTTCAAATGCTCCGTAACTGAGCTCAGCTGTCCGGACCATGGACAGCAGTCTTTATCCAGCGGGCAGTGGATACGCAGTTTCTCAACCTGTTTCTTAACGAATCTATCCGGAAAGTAGTCGACATGGTTAATAACCTTTCTGTCCATCGGACAGGTGGTGGCAGCTCTCCTCCCTTTGTGTCTATCAAAGCAGGTGGCGCAGAACAGGTGTCCACACCTGGTTATTATCGGATCCCGATACAGGCCAGTGCAAATGGTGCACTGGTATTCATCTTTCGTGTCTTTGGATTCCATGAAAATATCCGAGTCCCAGCCTCCCTGTACGACCCCTAGAGACACGTACATAAAGTTAATCAGCTGTTCCTCCACGGGAGTTTCGTTAAACTCTAACTCCTGATCTGAGTCGGATTCGGATTCGTATACTTCAGGATCTGGAGCAATGGTAGAACTGGAAAGAGGTTTCCGAGGACTTGGTGTTGGTGTTACGTTCGTATAGTAGGGGTCTTCTTCGAAGAAATTAGTTGCCATCTTAGCGAGTCACTAAAGATAACAAACTTTACAAAAAGTTCTCTTAATTTAAAAGGGCTTCCGCTCATATTTTTGTTATAATGACCCGGACTGAAACAGAAATAACGCTCTATTACTACATTACTTTGAAACAATAAAATTGGGATTAAATTACAAGAAACATCCTGAAATAATTACTGAGCTCATTATAGAAAGAATACCAATAAAATACAATAATAAAATATAGAATTGGATTATAAACAAAAGCGTTAGAAACTCATTTAAAGCAAGAAAAGTTAATATCAATAATCCAAAGGGTTCTATACAAACTATATAACATATAACAATAGTTAATTTTGATCAAAGTCAAACTCGCGATTAAAACACATGTATTTTGTTCTTGGGTATTTCGCTGATGTTGTCATCAATCATTGTGATGGCCAGAAAGTTAAAAAATAACCCGAAAGCGGATAGAACATGCCAAATATCATGGTTGTCATAAAATCCCAGGAAAACGCACTCCTGGTTAATAAACCTAGAACCCGAAGGAGAGTACTGCCAGTTCGTTACGGAACTGAAGAAGAAATAAAGAGCGACTGAAAAGAAGGCTCCTGATGATAGCGTGAGGTTTATTGAGAAGAGAG
The DNA here is from genome assembly GCA_028753945.1 of Hexactinellida sp. DTS-2022. NCBI lineage: Eukaryota > Metazoa > Porifera > Hexactinellida > Hexactinellida sp. DTS-2022. The sequence continues at coordinate 444,453 of JAPNXP010000012.1, read as the reverse complement.
CTACGAATGGTCTGTTATAGAGTTCCTTACGAATAAGCTTCATTACCCAATAGTAGACTATGTAAGCTAGTTGGTTGAGAATGATGAATACAAGCAGAGCAGTGGCCGCATCCAGATTAAAGACGTACATAAAGATTAAACATAATGCGTTAATACCGCATATCATGAAGATGTGGAATATGCGAGGTTTGTTAACTGGGGGCCAAATCAAGTTCTTGACTGACATCATATAAACAGACAAAGATCGAGACTTAAGAGTATCACAAATGGATGAGAAGAATAGCAATGGGTGCGAGAAGAAGTATATATTGAGACAGATGAAGAACGTTATTCCTATCACGATCAGTGCGTATATAGTCCTCACTAGCAGGTATTCCGGCTTATCCGCTAGCAGGCCGAATGCCGTTAGAATGATGAGTGTCCCGAGTAGGATGAATGCCGTAGAGGCGCTCGCACTGACGTCAGGATGTCGGTTCTGGTAGAGTTTTAGGATGGAGAGTAGGCTGATAACGAACATGAAGGTTGAGTCAAACTGGAAATTAATTCCAGAAGGACAAGTGTGATAGATTGAAGACATCAACCCCTCGCTAATCAGAGCAAGTCCCATTGCGTAGTAAATCCCGTAATAGGGCGTGATTCCCCTCTTTCTATAGTCGTGTTGTGTCTCCCTGTCTCGCCATACGTACTTTGTATTGCGTAGGAAATGTTTGATGGCTGTTAGGAGCACGAACACCACACCCAATACTAGATATGCGATGTTACTCCAAATGTTATTGAAGGAGACAACTTGACCTAGAGTGTGCGCGCACTTAAAGTTGAAGTAGCAAAGGTCGTTATCACCATGACTGTACAGCATAGCGCGGAAAATAGCAACTTGTAACGCTGGCAAAGCGTAGAACATTGTAATAGTTATAACCGATGTTAGGTAGAGAAAATATTTCTTCGAAAGGTACATGTCTTCTTTTCGCGTCATATCATGCAATTTGAACTCCTCAATATTGTACCTACTCTTCATTTCTTTCTGGGTCATCCCTTGAATGCCACGGATAGAAATACTGAGGGCCGCGGTCTCCTGTACCAACAAGCTGCTCTCTAGGCCTTGCTCTTGCTCTGGCTCTTCATGTCTGATGATGCGATCCAGGGATGGGGTGTAGAATATCAGTGGGTAGTGTCTCTCTAGGAATCTGAATTTAAAGACGACCAGCATTTCGAAGAGGAAGAGTGGAACTAGAATGAAGAACGGGAGCAGCAGCAGCATTAGTAGAATAACAACAGGATGCCAGTACTCCCCCTTATCCAGCTGTAACGTGACTCTTATGTCGATCTTCTTAGACGGCAGGTCCCGGTCCATCTGGTAGTAGTTAGCAGAGGCGCTCCCGTTACATCTCGAGTCCGGGGCGGACACGAGCACGAGGTAGCGCTTATCATTGTATTGTGTATGGTGCTCTTTTCTATCAAATATAATGTCAGCTGTTTTCCCAAACGTAAGGTATACTCCTCTGTACTCAATGGTGCTGAGCAGGTCGTCTATAGGGCACTCGGCCGGCTGAAGAGAGGCCACGACACATGAGTCGTCCTGGGAGCTGAGAGATATCCTCATGACGTCAGAGGAGGAATTATCCTGGAAATAAATCAAAAAGTAGTATGGAGATCCACCTGAAATGTTGACCGAAGTGAAATCCATGCCTTTGATGGGTGTCAGTTGGAAATTGGATACAAGATTGACTTCTAGACTGTAGTTAATAGGCTGCGTGGAGGAAGTTAATGCCCATATGGTTATGTGAGATGACTGGTTGGCAGAGTCTGAGCAGAGGGTACGGGATACCTCTGAGAATCTAGTTTGGGAAAACTTTGTGAGAGCTTCGGGAAGTGTCCACGAAAGAATGGATGTTTTCTGCTCTACCGAAATCAAGAGGGGAAGAGTGAGGTCTAATTCCGTACTGTTTATCATGGTGTGGATTCTAACGGTTTGTCCTGCCTGTCTGGTGAAATTATAAGAGTGCACCGAAGGACTGTGTATCATCTCGTTATATGTTTTGTTGAGGATTATACGCTGCATTATCACATCACATTCTACCCTTATAGTTGTGAGGGTGGTGAGTAGGAATGCAAAACAGATCGTATGGTATATTAGTCCCATTCTTTCTAATATAAAATGTAGGAAATTAGCATTGAATCTTAAATATGTATGTATTGAGATACAATAGTATATGTAATTTCTAAATTCATTAGGAATCCTATTAATAAAAAGAAAACTTAATCGTATAAAAATCACGATCTAACCTGTGATATTCATGCCATTGCGAGTATAAAACTACTGAACATATTAATCTTTGTTACTATAAATTTCATGCAACTTATGGTTCAATGACTGATTTTATTTTATCCCAAACCCAATCTTCCGTCTTGTAGTTTTCTTTACTCGCGGTTTCTGACACATCTGTGCTTGGCTTAACAATAAAATCTGCTTCTGCCCTTCGAAATTCTTCCAACACCTCTCCGCCATACGCAATAATATATCTTCTAAGCTTATCTCTCACACCAACTGACAACTGTTCCGAAACAACACACTTCAAACCAGTGAATATGTCTGGTAGTGGATCTATAATATGAAAAGATTCCCTCGTTGTCTCGGGCTCTTCTTTAACTCTCTTTTTCTTAGGAGATGTGCTACTGGTGCCAGGGGACTTTCTCTTTGAACCTACCTTCGGGATTTCTATTTCTGTATCGGATTGTTCGTCTGGGCTACAGATAAATAACTTGTGTAATTTACTCAGAAATACTTGCTTATAATAACAGGACTCTCGCTGTACGTACAATTCGAATTCTCAGCTGTTTCTAACTACTAGCATACCTGAACAGAGTTCCTATGTCCGTGTGCTCTTTGGAAATCTGATACAGTTTCTTGAGTCTCTCTAGGTCAGTAGCGTCCACCCAGCCCTTGTCGTCTCTGATCTTAGCGATCCTTGGGAACCGAATGGAGATCCCGTCAGCAGTGTGAGTGCTAGATTCTGAAAACTCAGCGCCCACTATCTCCCACACCTGGGACTTCTTCGGGTCTCGGACCACGAAATCCGGTATTATAGTCTTGTTACACAGCAGCCATGATGGAACCTTACTGGCCTCTTTCCCTATTTTAATCATATCGAACTCATCTTGGAGTTTCTGAATCTCATTGTCATCCAACCCATTGCCTGCCTTCGCTACTGTGCACCAGGTATCGTTAACAGAGTCGTGTACGCCCATTAGGAACACGGACATGAGACCGCCTTTGTTCCCACTCCCGTAGTAAGCCCCCAGAACAACCAGATCAGCCGAGTCCGCCATGGCTCCTTCTGAAAGGTAATCCTTCTTCATTTTCAACCAGTGTCTTTTCCCTAAAATATTAACTCATATATTATTACTACTATAATCGTCCATGTTCTATAAAAGTCCACCTAAATGAATTTCATGAAATTGATTTTCGAATATTATATTTACAGATTTTTATTTCATATCTTTATTGTCGTCTTTGATGACAATTTAGTAAACAAGTTTATATAATTCTGTAATATACTAGAGACTGGATTTCGACTATTACAATAGGTAAATGTATATGTGTGTATGAATTTAGTATTGTCTACTTCAAATAATCGCTAACCTGGCTCATAAACACCGTCGATTCCCTTCATCACGAGTCCCTCCAATCCCTGCTTCATTACATTACTCATCATCTCCTCGAGTTTATATTTCTCTCCATTCGTTACCAGTTTGCCCTGACTGAGCTGGATTCGGTTGGGAATCTCAGTTACTGACTTGTGTAGTATCTTCCTTCGCTCCTTCAGAGGCCTGTCCACTAGGCTAGTCCCATTTATGTACATTATGTCGAATATAAACAGACAGCAAGTCGCGTCCTACAAAATCCAAATACGTAGTCACAAAACTCACCTTATTAAACTTGAACACAATGAACTTTCATTTTTCAAAGAGCTATCACCTTAAAGACAGTTAATTACCTGAAATTTGCTCTTTTTGTGTATCCCCAGTGTCCCGAATGGGAGAGGCTTGTTAGTCTTGAGGTCCATGAGCAGCACCTCGCAGTCCAGTATCAGGTTATCCGCCGGACACGCCTTGTGGAGGTACTCACCGAACTCACTCACCTTGTGATCTGCCACTGGCTTTAAGCTCCTGGCGTAGTACTTGAATACATCGCCTTCTTTATGTACCTAAGGTAAATAGTGGTTCTAGCAGCTGATCTCATAAACAGTTATATAATTACAGTCAACTCCGCTTAATAGAGCCACCGGTTAATGGATTTAACTGCTTAATCGGGTCAAAATTTCGCAGGATTTATAGGACGGAATTATATTTTGGCTTAAAATATTTTCGGTTAATAGATTTCTCCGCTTAATCAGGTCAAAACAACCATGTCCCGAGGTGACTCTATTAAGCGGAGTTGACTGTTTAACTATTAAGTTGTCCCTTACCTGCACTCTCTCGCCATCATACTTGAGCTCGGAGTAGAACCCGTTGGGACACCGCTTGAATGCCTGCTGATAGGACTTACAAGCTTCTGCCAGCATTGGCTTAATCGGCACCATAACGTTAGTGCGGATGCTCAGCTCCTTCTTCAGAGACCCTCTGGCCCTCAACACCCGACTAACCACGTCTTCGATATCCTGACTCGCCTACGTAGTATGTACAGTAGAATCTCGTTACTACGAACACCAGGGGACCGTCAAAATATGTTCGCCTTATCGGGAACTCGTATTAACCAATATCATTTGTATTTAAAAGACTTTGAAGGGGACTGAAACAATGTTCGTATTTCGTATTAACGAGGTTCTACTGTATGTATATAGGTAATGTCAGCTGGTTGGTTACTATAGGTCTTACTTGGAATGCTGCGTATGCGTCAGCTGACAGAGCGTCCATGACAGGTTTAACTCCAGCAGCTGTTTTGAGGTCTTTCTTTATCATTCTTACAAAGTACTTGAGTTCTACAGTAGTGAGTTGGGAGAGAATGCCTCTGATGACTTTAGCTTGATGCTTCTCGGTTCCGTCCTGCGACATATCTTCCAAACAGCTGTCGATGTCTGTCAGAGAGAGAGAGGCGGCGTCAGCTGGAGACACGCTGTGTGAGGTTTCGAAGAAAGAAGAAATCGTTATCGACACATCTCCGTTCTGCTCTGTCGCCTCATTCATCTTGTCGAAATCGCAGGAGAATATCCCAGCGAATAGCTTCATTAGCTGGCGACTCTACAAACACACTTAAATCCAATCACACTCAATTTACTTACATGCCTACCTTTAGGTGGTAAATACGGAGCTTATCCTTCCCGTGAGCTGGCAGCAGCATCTGCACCGCCTGTGCCATGCTCTCCTTCGAGAGGTCCGACAGGTACTCCTGAATGAGGTTCTTCTTGGCGATGTGGGATGCGTTGTTCTCGAGTTTTGTGCAAAGTTCTGTGAAATCTTCAAAACTGAGCACGGTAGCATCTTGAGAGCTGCAGGGGCTGTTTGTGGATTGTTTGGAAGCTACAGAAACCAGGATATAATGCATTCGTATGTTAGCTGGTATTATAGATACTCACGCGAACTGAGAGGTGATTTCTTAGGTGCTGCAGGGGAAGCAGCTTTTGCTGGAGATTTAGTTGGTGTGGTTTTTCTTGCTTTGATTCTATCCTACATACACAATAAATAGATAATAAAAAGAATATATATACATACTATTTGGTAAGCACCTGTATTGACTCAATTAACTTGAGCAGTGCCTTTTTGTCTCCATCTTCTAGGTCGCCATACCCCTCCAAATCATCTGGCTCTTCTATTATCTTAGTAGTGGCTCGCACCCTTTGGAATGTTTGGAAGAGACAGCCTGGATGATGCCACTGCGCCATTGAATCGCCCTCTGAAAAGGGACTGGGGGCCAGTTTTGCAATCCTGAATTCTCCTTTGCTAATAGTCCCCTTGCACTTCTTGCAGTTGCTTCTGCCAGTCTTAGCATACTCAGCTTTAAATGTACTTTCTGTCATAACTAATGACAATCCTCAACAATCAACAAATGCCAGAATTTGATATTATTACAAGTACTTATAGATACGTTTGTATAAATGAATACATGCAACAAATGATAACTTGTATTAGAGACTCCAATCTAATAATGTAAAGAATTATCTTATGCCGGCTATTAATTAAATCAAATCAACACATAGGATGGTTCATCCCAACTGAGTTCTATGTCACTAAGCGATTTGCCGGTGTGTATTTGTGTGCTAAAACAGAACTTGAGCCGCTAAGCCCCCGCTCATACGAAACAGCTGAACTTGTCATTGTCCTTCTTGCTGTACCCCCCTCCCCGGCCCCCCCCTGCCCCCCCTGCCTCCGGTCCGCCCCTCGCGCTTGTCGCGCTCCTGGCGAGCCTTGAACCGCTGCGCCATCTCAAGCAGCTCCTCCGGGACTTCCTGCTGCGCTTCCTCCAAAATCACGATTAGCGGCCCGGCCCAGCGCCAGTTTTCGCGAGTAAAGAAAGTCAAGCTTTTCCCAGTTTTCCCAGCACGACCGGTCCTGCCTATACAGTAGATGTCGGATATAAGCACACAGGTTATAAGAACATATCGGATATAAGCACACTATGATGGAAAACGGTTGCCATATAGTACCCTGTATAATTTATGTCGGTTATAAGCACCTTAAGTGTAGTTCCCGACGATGTGCTTATAACCGGCATCCACTGTAATACAATAGCTAACTACAGTTGCATCGCTTAACAGTTCAATGTTACCTATTCTGTGCACGTAATCTTCTATGTGTATTGGAAAATCAAAGTTGACAACATATGTGACATTTGGAATGTCTAGCCCTCTTGATGCCACATCAGTGGCGACTAATATCTTAACTCGACCGGTTTTAAAATCGTCCAGAGCCTGTTCCCGATCCTCCTGGGCCCTGTCTCCGTGAATGGACTGGGCGTCGATGCCTCTTATGAAGAAGTCGGACGCTACGTCATCGGCTGTAGCTTTCCTGCTTGTGAATATCAGCACTTTGTCGTCCACACCCATCTTATCGAGAAACTCGTAGGTCCTAAGGAGGTTATACAGTCACGAACTTATACTAATACTCTCGTTAATACGAACATGAATAAGGAGAATATCGGTTAAAGAGAACAAATCTTAATTCCCTAGCCTATACAAATACATAAAGTGACTCAGTTTAATATATAATTATTAATTACTAATACGAACATACGAACAAATATTGCTTTACCAATGTTCTTATAACGAGAGTATACTATAGCTATAACAACAAACCTGTCTTTCTTATCATTTCCATCCATTATCTCTATGGTCTGGGACACCAGCTGACAAGCCTTCAGGTCCAGACTCCCCACGTACACCTGGAACGGCTTCTTAAGATAGCTGTCGGCCAGTCTGCGGACGTCTGTCGGCCAGGTAGCGCTGGTCATGAGCGTCTGGCGGTCCGGCCGGATGTCTATGACCAGCTTTAAGATCTGAGGCTCGAACCCCATGTCCAGCATCCTGTCTGCTTCATCCAGCACGAAGAAGGAAACCGACTTCAGAATCAGGTCCCCGGACATCTGGAGGTCGTGGAGCCGCCCGGGAGTTCCTATAACTATCTTGGCGCCTCTACGCAGCTGTTGTACCTAACAGTCTACATAACTACGTGGCTATTCGGTTGCTAGCGTATCTCACCTGCAGGGACCTGTCTCCGCCTCCGTACACGCAAACAGAACCGAAGTTTCGGAACTTAAACTTCTTAACTTCGGAGTCTGTCTGCAGTGCCAGCTCTCGGGTGGGACACACCACCAGCATCCCTGGTCCCGTGTCGCCATCGAACAGAGTCTGTCCGGCCATGTGGATCATGCCGGGCAGCAGAAACGCTAAGGTTTTCCCGGTGCCAGTTTGAGCTATGCCAACCATGTCGTATCCTAGCAATGCTATCGGCCAGGCCTGCTTCTGTATCGGCGTAGGCTCCTAAAGCAATTAATTAAGTGACTAACTACTAAAGTGCTTATAACTATCAATTGTACAATAGAACATCGTTAGTACGAATACCAGGGCACCGTCAAAATGCGTTCGCCTTATCCGGAATTCGTATTAACCAATATCATTCGTATTGAAAAGGCTTTGAAGAGGACTTGACGAGGTTCTACAGTATTTTATATTTCTAAAGTTAATTGCTTACAACAAATTTCTGCAAGTATATTTGCTCTAGGATATCAGGATAATGTTGGAATGCTTGTTCAAACGTTAGAACAGGATTTGGTATTTTTCTCTTGAGATCGCTCAGATCGTAAGCTATTAATCCCATATTTTGCTTCCGAATAAGATCCACTTGACTCTCTGTCATGGCAGCAACCAACGGGTCTTCATGGTAGAAGTCTTTCTTCACTGCTCTCAATCCCTCGAATTTTGAGGCGAGATTAGCCTCTCTATCGGCGTTAATCTAGAAAAAACAAATTAATAGAAGAGCTTGTAACTATAAGTTTAGATCAGTTAACCTTTGACCAGTTTATTCTAGGAGCTGAGGGAGCTGTTGTTTCGGGATTTTGTTGTTGAGTTTGTTGAGTGCCAAAATTGTTAGAATTGGAATACCCAGATCTATCTCCATATCCAGATCTCTGTCTGTTGTCTTGTCTATCTCCATATCCAGAATTAGTAGTGCTAGAAAATCCAGATTTTGTTCTAGAATCTTCTCCATCCCCAAATCCAGATTTTGTTCTAGAATCTTCTCTATCTCCAAACCCAGTTTTCTGCCTTGTATCTTCTCTATCTCCAAATCCAGATTTTGTTCTAGAATCTTCTCTATCCCCAAACCCAGTTTTCTGCCTTGTATCTTCTCTATCTCCAAATCCAGATTTTGTTCTAGAATCTTCTCTATCCCCAAACCCAGTTTTCTGCCTTGTATCTTCTCTATCTCCAAATCCAGATTTTGTTCTAGAATCATCCCTATTTCCAAATCCGGAACTAGTAGAACTTGAAAATCCACCTCTCTGCCTTGTATCTTCTCTATCTCCAAATCCGGAATTATTAGAGCTAGAAAATACAGTTCTTGGCCTGGAATCTTCTCTATCCCCAAAGCCTACAAAAAACAGCCATTCTTAATTAACACCAGTTATAAAAATAATCTAAAAGATTTACTCTAAGACATTGTTCATTGGTACCTCTTGGGTTTCTAACTTCGTTGTTATCTTGCCCCCTAAATCCCCTCCCCTGGAACCCGCCCCCGCCCTCCCTGTCTCCTCTCCTCCCGTCCTCCCCGAAGTTACCAAACCCGCCAGTATTTGGTCGCTGATTAGCGCTTGAGAGCACAAGCTCATCAATCATTGCGGTTGCTTTACTAATCTGCTCCGACAAGCCAGTTATGGTTAGCGACTGGTACTGGCCTTCTACTTGCTCACTCTGCTTGGGGGTCTACAATAAGCGAGTAAATAACGTGTTACACCATAAATTCTGGTTATTAACCTTAATGCTGCATCCACTCTCCCTCTCTAGCTCCTGAATCTTAGCTCCTTTCTTGCCGATTATTCTACCGAGCATGTTAGTGGGAATCTGCATGTGCTGAGTTTCCTCAGTTTGTCCGCTCGCTTCGCTCGCTGTCCTTCAATTATAACAAATGTGGTAACATACTCAGTTGCAGTAAATTGGATGCCGGTTATAAGAAAATTGTCGGGAACTGCATAGAATGTTCTTATAACCGGCATGAATTATATGGCGACCATTTTCCAGTAGAATGTTCTTATATTAACCGGTGTTATTATATCCGGCATTTACTGTAATTGTATGTGTAATATATTACTCACCCTTTTGCCGAAGAGAATCCTAAGCTAACGGTGTCTGCGTTATGTACAGAGGTGTTCCTTCCCCTGGAGAGCCCCCTCAGCTCGCTGGAGCTCTGAGAGGGACGAGCCCCTATCCCCCCTGTCTGTTCGCACGGATCTCTCGAGGGACTCACTCTGTAGCCCCCGTGTCCGCCCCGGGACGGTACGAACTTACGATCCTCTCTCGCTACAAATATTGGGAAGTAGCCAGAATAACTTCATGATACGAGATACAGTAAGAAAAATCCAATAGTTAGAAACAGATTGAAAATAAAACAAAATCGGAATTTCTTACACACTTAGAATATATAGTTAGTTAGAAAAAACCGGTTTAGACTGTAACGAAGGTTTCGACTGTACTTACTATCTTGACTGAATGTGTTATTAGCTGTTGTAGTAGCTTGGTAGCCGCCTGCAGGTGGATTCTGTGGGGCTGGCTGCAGAGCCGAGTTGACAATGGTAGTGGGGCGAACTGAGGGGCTAAAGCCTTCGTCATTTTCCCAGTCGCTCATGTTGTTGTATGTTCAGATTTTAGACTAATCGACTGCTATTATAGTGGAGTTATTATATACTTTAGTTAGCTATGAACCGACCGTTATAGTGTAACCAACGTTACAAATAAATAATGAGCAAAGCCTTAATTTTTTGTATAATTTCCAAAAACTATTCATTATGTAACTCAGGAAATCGAGTAATTTGTGTTCTACTCAACACAACCGATATAGTAAATCATTCAATCAACGAAAAATAATATATATTTTTCCAAAGAGCATAGATAAACAATGAATATAATAGTAGATAAAGTACAAATCTAAACACATAAATAAGATTATAAGTGTAAAAGCTAAATATACGAATACACTTTTTCGTCGAGGTATTACCCCCAGTGAGCCACGTTCTCTAAGATAATAACGATAGCCAGTGACAACGGATAGAGCAAGATAATCAGGAAAAGTAGATACACATAGTATATCCTGAAATGCGCAAGGGCCGTGAGACCTACTGCAAACTCTACGAGCAAAATGACTGTTACCTCAGCCGAGTAATACCATTCTAAATCTCGGAAGAAAACAAGCGCAGCGAACACTGCCAAGCAGAGTGTGTTATTCATTGTGGCGGCTCCATAGAGCTGTGCGTAGGTTAGCGCAATGTTATCTTTCTCCTTCTTCATCGCGAATATAAACGAAGACACAAGTTCGGAGGCGTTGGAGCAAACCGGGGTGATAATAAACGAGAGATAGAAAGAGCTTATTGGAATGTGCTGAGCGTTTCTTGGGTCAGTCATGGCACTGATCGCGTTACACATTGGATCTGAAAAGAAGGTTACCATAAACACACCGATCACCAGTTGAGAGACAGATTTAAGTGCGATTACCCATTTGGGATGTTCCTTTTTCTCCTTCCCTTCCTCCTCGGGTTTAATCAATCTGTCTTTGTCGCCGTCAGCTGGCTCAGCCTCCCTCGCCGCGGCTATTTTCCAAGCGCCAAAGTATTTCTTCTGAAGCAGTGTGTTCGTCTCTTCCTGGTTCCTCCCGTCGGATTGGTTGATCTGTTTGTTGTACATAGTCAAGTAGAACGCTTTCGCCGCGTCCGCGACCATTTTCTTCCTGTGTCGGTCTACTCTCGCGTTCCCTACCGTAACAGACATTATGACCTGTATCACTAGGTACGCCACGAACAACAGCAAGCAGATTATCATGGTGGCCAGAGCAGCGTACTTCACATAGACAGGCTGGCGCTCTTTCAGCTTCGTAGCACCGAATTTCCAGTCCGCACTCTGCACGATCAGATAAGGAATTGCTGTGACCATCATTATTACCGCTACTACTGTAACCTGTTTTGATATTTCCGCGCCTTGCTTAAACAAGCTGAAACCAGTAGCTTGTCTATCAATGCCCACAGTACGACTACCCTCCTTAACTAGGTCTACTCGTCCCAGAAATAGAGATACGCTCCACGCGACTGTCAGCAACAGGATTGTGCTCCCAGCTAGAGTCCCCATTCCCACGGACAGCTGCGTCTGAGCCTCGGCAATCGGTCCCATTCCGGACACTGCGATCATAGCGCAGTCGGGCACCGCCCCCAGCACGGGGAGGATAACGCCCCCGATCAGCCCCGCCGGGAGACCCAGGTCCAACAGGAGCTCGGCGCCGTCGGAAATGAGCTTAGCTGCGAACCCAAGAGTCAACCCGTAGAATAAAATCAGCACAATGTTGCCTGCTATTTTATCGGAACAGGGAAACACGTCGCTACCACAATGGTTAAGAGCTTCACTCGAATTGCTTTTATTGCTGGCATTAGAAATGTTGGAGTATTTCCAGAGAACGCTTTCGTATGACACTGTCTGTGAGAACAACACACATAAGCAGACAGTGAATAAACTAATCTTAACATTTCTAGATAGTATATTGTGGCTAAAAGCACCCATTGTATATAAGAATCCAATCAGGAATTATAATAAATACAAGGGGAGTTACTGCACGCTACTTATTTCTTTCTCTCAGCCTATACAATCATACAAGCCTTATAATAATGGCTTACTTAATTGATTGTCTACCTTATAACTCTGTATTTGAGTCACATGGAAATGAGCAAAATATGATAAATTAAATATCATGAATAGCTGGTATACCTCTTTAATGAGGAATCTATGAAATATATACTCACTAGGTATTCCTAAATTGATTTAACTGTTTGAAGTTATCCTCTATCTTAAGAATTCGTGGATTTGGATTCTTTCCATTCTACCATTGTGCTCAAAGAAAGATAGAATACAAAAAATTCAGCTGATTAATATTGTATAATTCACTTAAGTTATAAGCAATAATATCAATGGCAATAAATAAGTGACCTGGTTGTGATTATAGTGTGATGAATTCAAACCGCATTATTTAGTTAGAGTTTGTAGGATGTCGTCTATTTCTTGCAGCCCCATAGTATCACACTGCAGTGCGTCTGTAGCGAATTTCCTAGCACCGTCTCTGTCCCTGAATAGGAAGTGTAGCATGCTGAGACTAGCCAGCAGCTGCTTGAGAAAATCCTCTCCGAAATGGTAGGCTTTCTGTGTGTGTTGTTGTAGCAGGGATTTGAGAGTCTCGGAGGATTCAGCTTGCAGGGACGGACCGAACTCAATCTTATCAGATATACCGTCTGTGATAGAGTCACAATAATATGAATGTTTTCATATATATAGTAGTAGACTCTCGTTAATACGAATAATGGAAATATCGGTTAAGGAGTACAAGGTATAATTCTCCTAGCCTATACAAATGCGACTCCGCTTAATAAGAATTCCGGATAATACGAACAAATGTTGTTGGCACTTGGCAGTCCCCTGGTGTTCGTATTAACGAGAGTCTACTGTGTAAATAATATTACCTTTGGAGTTCCCGTCTTGCAAACATATCTTGATATTCTCAATGAAGAAGTCAGTCCATATTCTAATAACCAGCTGATGGAATGAAATAGCCACACTGGACTTCCCCTCCTTAAGGAATGTGTTGCCGAGATAGAAGTACCCGCCTGCCACCAGTCTGTGCGTAGTGCCGTTAGCGACGCTGGAGAGATAGATATCGTTTGCAAACGCATTTCTAGCTTTATGGGTCTGATTCTGAGCTATAAGGGCAAGGAAATATAAAATATAATTCAATAGAACTCCATATAAAGCACTCCCTCGGGAATGGAAATAAGTAAGTATTATCCGAGTGTACGTACTAACCAAGTTTACTCTACATATAAATATATACTGCTTTATAATCTCGTTAAATAATTTAGTACGTGCTAACCCAGGTACGTTATAACCGAGTTATACTGTAATTACAGATATTATTACCACATACCGAAGTATAGAAGCCCGTATATTCTATGCAGTTTGCTCTTCATGGAGTCGAGCTCTGGCTGGCTGGTGTGCTTGGCTTTCTCCGGCTGGATGAGAGAGAACTTGGCTTGGGAGAGATACTCCTCTGCGTGTCCCAATCTCAGCAGACCGATGCTAGCTTCTGCCAGCACCAGGAATGGCTGCACCAACTCCAAACCTCTCGTCCCTATAAGTACAAGTACAGTAAACCTCGTTAATACGTACACCAAGTGACCGTAAAATGTGTACTCCTTATCTGAAATTCGTATTTTAACCGGTGTCATTTGTATTGGAAAGGCTTTGAATGGGACTGGAATAGTGTTCGTATCAACAAATCGTACTACCGATGTTCTACTCATATAATACAGGAATAACAGGATATCTCTCTATAAATGAGTCTGTTTACCAAACAGCTCTTTGCTGAACTTCAGACACTGTAGAGCGGCTGGCACTGCCAGGTTGTGTTTGCCGCTGAATAGGAAAGCTCTCCCCTCCTCTAGCGCTAGTCCTACTATCTCCCTTAGCCGGTCTGCTTTATCCTGTGCCGCTCTGTTCTGCGCCGTCCTGCCCACGGGCTGCGAGAGGGAGAGGGCGCGTAGCGGAGCCAGCAGCGGACATATCTTGCTGTGTATGCCGTCCCAATCCAGCTGGTAGTGCTGGTCTCCGCAATAGAAGGTGACTCGGCACTGCGAGCACTGCAGGGTGGCAGTCTGCTGACAGAGCTCGCAGAGGGACTTGGTGCCTTTGGGGTTACTCAGGGGGTTAACGGGGAGGGCTGGGAATGACATCTAATCACAAATAAATAATTTAGTTAAGAGATAACTTATACGAGCTCAGTTCTTTTAATACCCAAATTCAGGAACTGAGAAAGGAGTTTTTTAAAGTTCTAAACTTTACTATTAGCAAAAACTGAGCAATAAAAGTAATATTACAATTAATAATTAATAATTTGTTGTTTTATGTCTCGTCAATAATAAGTAAGAGATCGAAAATAACACCCAAAACACTACAACGTTTGTGAGATAAATTATGGATAAAAGACAAAAGTGATCAGTTCGCGTGAGCTAGTCAGTACAGTCGGTAATATCGGGAAGCGAGCGAGCCTGCGTCTCGTGTTCGTTGAACTTTTCCTTTTCTTCTTCGCTGTTTTCGCTCACTGGGCTGAAGGGCCGACACCATGGGTTAGACGGGATTAAAGGGTAGACTTCGCTCACCTGTTTGTGAGCTGATTTCTGGAACGTTTGTAGAATGGAGGAGGGAGGGGAGCCAGGAGAGGACCGGAGAGGTCCCAGCGACTGGAAGTTATGACCCGTGGGTGTAACCCGGTTATGACCACGTCTTTTGGAATGCAATTGGCTCGATGCCCCTTCGTGTATCGTATGGAGGGGGTAACGAGTTCTTAGGAATTCCTCCGAGTTATTATGGTTGCTATTCATAATCGGTTCCGAGCTCACATGTGCGACATAAGCGGATTGCTTCATTCCCAGAATAGTACAGTTGCTATCGGGAGCAGTCTTCTCCGAGATAGCCTGGAAGTACTGCGATATAATGGCCGCAGCCTCCTCGCTGTCGGGGGGCGGGGTGTCCTCAGAGGAACACGACATTACCTGCACAGCCGAAACTGTTTGTTCCCGGGTCTCGGCCTTGGCTACGGCTCGCGCTATGGGGAGGAAAGGGTCGTTCTGAGCTCTGGCAGAGTCAGGTCTGTTCTGTTCCGCTCCCATTTCGCGCTCTCTCTTCTCGCGGATTATTCTCACCTGTTCACTGCGCTCCCTGCGCTCTCTCAGCTCCCGCTCCTTCTGATCCGCGGAATCGCTGCACACGCGAGCCTCCAGCGCATTCCAATTGCCACGCACGCAGCGTAGCAACCAGGATACGCTCTTGAGTATCACTTTACGACGCATCTCTTTCCGCTGGTCGATAGCGCTGCAGTACCGGAACCTAACCATTCCCCTGGAGCAGCTGCACCCCCCTATCTCCCGGACAGACACGTGCAGAGTGCTCCTAACCACCGTGTTCATGACGTCATCCGTGCTGCCGGCCTGACTGCTGTGAGCCAGTGCCAGCTCGGCGCTGAGGTTGTCCACACTCGTGGTGTCTGACTGATGACTGGCACTGGAGGAATGGATGTCTTTAAGACCCAGCATCTGCTCAATATCACACGCGGCACCAGACTCTATTTTATCCTGTTTGTTCCCGAATACCATCACCGGCTTGTCCAGCATGAGAGGGTGCTGACTCATCTCGAAAAATACTTTCCGCGATTCTTGTAGCCTCTCAGTGTCAGCTGCGTCGAGAATGAAAACAGCGGCGTGAGCGTCCGCGTAGTAGTTGGGCCAGATGCTGCGAATCGAGGGACCGCCCCCGAGGTCCACCAGTGTGATGTGTGCTCGCTTGTGCTTGTATCTAACATTCCTATAGCCAATAGTCGGAACTACGCAGGATGCGGGCTCGTGCAGTAGGTTCGCTAGGAACGTAGTTTTACCCGCGTTATCCAATCCAAGCACCAGTATCGTCACGTCATACACATGGCGACTGTGTATACATAGCATGGCTACAGTTATGGGAATAGGAATGTATAATATAGAACGCATCACTGTGCTATACCTATAATGTAAATTTGTAGCAAATTATTCAAATAAGACGGTTTTAAAATAAAGTTAAATCGAGGCTAGCAAGCTGAAAAGTCCCATAGACGGATAGTTTTGTCATAGGAGCCTGAAACTATCATTCTGTCATTAAAGTGCAGACAGGTGACTCCGTCCGTGTGTCCGTGCAGTGTGAGAATCCGCTCCCCCTCCAGGTTCCACACCTTGAGGGTCCTGTCATCTGCCGCACTCACTATCTTCCAGTTGTCTGCCTGCAGGTGTCGTATCACTCCTCTGTGTCCCTCCGAGCTGATCCAGTCCACAGTGCGAATGCACTGCAGACTGGACATGTCCCAGATCTTCAGGTGGCTGTCTAGACTCCCACTAGAGTACCGGTCAATACACCACAGTCACAACTCCATAGTAAGGACGTTCAAACGTTACGTAACGCGAAATTACTGAATTAGATACGCCCCTACCCTATGTCACACATTTTGACCATTTTGCAATACGAAAGGCTGATCAGTCACACAATGGTTAACACGCCCCCTTAGAAGCGTTACGTAGCGTTTGAACACGCGTATAAGGCCAGGTGGTCACCTGATGACTCTCTTCCTGTCGAAGTGCAGACAGGTGACGGCCCCCTGGTGTCCGTGCAGGACGTGCAGACAGCGGCCCGACCAGTCCCAGATGCGGATGCTGCAGTCCTTGCTCCCGGACACGATCCGCTCCTGGTTGAACTTAACGCAGAGCACCGCCTCCTGGTGTCCGCGCAGCGTCTGCAGACACTTCTCCTCGGGGATGCTCCACACCTTCAGACTCGTGTCGTAGGACCCGCTCACCATGGAGCTGCTGTCTGCGTCCAGGCAGCGAACGGTGTGCGAGTGTCCTGTCAATGTCTTCCTACAAATAGCACTCAATACAGTTCTGATTAACCGCCGAGTCAGAGATTCCCAACCTTTTTAAACAGTGGACCCTCTAAAGCAGTGGTTCCTAAACTGGGGTCTAATATTTACTATAGGGGGTCATGGTTGAAAAAGGTTAGGAATCGCTGCCCTAAATAATATATTAAACATTCTGTGGACCCCTCCCATTGACCCTAATACAAATGATGAGATATTGTGGGCCCCAAGGGGTTCATGGCCCCAGGTTGGGAACCACTGCCCTGATTATCTACCTGCAGGTAGCCTTGCTCCACTCTCTGTTGCTCGTAAGGTCCCAAATGCGAATAGTTTTATCCGAAGCCCCGCTAATCAGCCTACTCCCGAACAGGTGGAGACACCTGACAACGCCACTGTGTCCCAGCAATGTGAAGCAGGCTAGCTCCGAGTTGGTGCGCATGTCCCACACCTTAATGGTGTTAGTGGACCCGCTAACTATCCGAGCCTCGTCGAACTGAATGCAGGAGACGGCCTCCTCTTGCAACTGGCTGTTCTGTGTGGAGAAGGTGCGGACAGAAAATCTTCCCTTTCTCCAGTTCCTCTTAAGGCGGTACCTCTCTTTGAATTGACGATGCCAATCTACCTGTTTCTACAAAGGGCCCCATTATAAATGTGAACAGAATTTAATTCCAATGACTACCTGGCTGTTTAGAAATGTTACTGACAAGGATTTTTCTTCAGCCGGTGAGAACTGCCACTTCTCGAGAAGACAGAGGTTAAGCCAAAGGTCGGGGCTGCCCACCAGGTGGCACCAGGAGCGACACACCCGTCCGCACTGAGAGAGGCTTAGGGGGTCCAGGTACGCTAGGATCTTCAGGGAAATGTCGCGAGGTAGCCAAATCAATATCCCCTATGGAGTTAGCAATTTGAATATTCTGAATAACAAAACCCAATAATGGATAACAAAGACTTAGATAATATTATTTTAATCATACTTGATCACAAACATATGAATAAGAGAACTGAAACAAGGTATTTATATTCTCAGCAGTTGTTAGTTGTGTTATCATCAAACTGCATATATCTTGACACCACAACTTCATCTACACACTCCATCTCTCTAAACTCCTCCAGCTGATACAGATCACTGTACACCTGCACCAGTTCCTGGTAGGAGACACCTTCTAACGTGTGGTTAGATAGGAACTCAGGCGTCGCATGCTGCTGAATAAATTCCGCGATTCTCTCTGAGGGTACACTCTCTGTGAGAAGAGCTTCCGGTGTGAATGGCCTCTCCGGAACAACATACATCTCAAACCCGGGGTAGGGGTTCTCGTACTCTAGGAACACTTTCATAGGTTTCGATATTTTCAGGAACCTAACTACCTTCGCAGGCTGTCTCCCTAGGTTCCGCCGAATTACACATCGACAGAGAGAGACCAGGTTAAGCGACTTCCTGTCCAGGTAGTCAGCGCATTTCAGGTGTCCGTAGTTGTAGGCGAGAGAGGCTGGCAGGTGTCCGTCCTTGTTTCTCTTGTTGGCCTCGATTCCGTATCTGTCGAGCAGCTGTAAGAACGCCAGGTCCCCCCTGCAGGCCGCAGTGTGCACACAGGACGAACCGGTCAGCTCGCTGCACTTGTTGATTAGCAAGCCGTTCTCAATGAGGTGTTTAGCTACGTGAAAACGTACAGGCCAATACTTATCCTCTTTGGGGAGGTCGGATTCCGGGGGGCAGTTTCCAGGCTGTTTCTCTGCTGGTCTCTCAGCGCCCAAATCGAACCTGATATTATTGTCGGTCTTTTTGAAATACAACTCACTGTATATGCAGAAACTGAGGAGAGTTTCTCCATTGATTGAATCGGAAATGTGTTCGCCTAAATACTCAAAAGTATCCGTCTCTCCCAACAGAAGATCAACCTTGTTTTCTCTGAAACAAACCTCGATGAACTTCCTCAGTCTTAGCAGAGACGCGTTATAAATGTCTTTGTACTTAACGACAATGGGAGGGGGCAGTGGGGGCGGGTTCTGTCCCCTGCCCCTCCCAGGCGGCTGGAAGTTAATGACAACGCGATTTCTGCCTGGGTTTGGGTTGTTATTAAGAGCCATTATTGGTTGGTTGCTGTTATAACTTTAAAATTGTATCAAACTAATTGAATTTATACTAATCGGATCAAACTATTCTACGTGGAGTTCGAAAACAGAAAGTATTGAGGTATTTTACCAGTAATACACAATAGAGATTCTTGAAAGTGCAAGTTAGGACTAAAACCTCATTGCTTAGGCTTTATATTGCCAAATATAGGAGATAATATAGTAAAATTGAAACCTAGCTATGATTTGCCATTGAAATCAGAAATATAATTTAGCTAATCATAATTGCGCGAGCAGAATAACAGATTAACGTATATGTACATCCTGTTTCATCATAACTCAATCAGAATAAGAGGAAATAGCTCACAAAGAGAACGTATTTATAAAGTTAGAAATATAATTATAAGAAACTAGGTGAGTACAAGGTATCAGATGGCATATACAGTGCTAGCATTCGTGTCTGTTATGATTAGTCTTCCTGTCGAGGAGACAGCCACACCCCCGGGCCTCTCGAAATGGAGAGGATACTCGTACACCAGATTACCCCTCCTATCGTATTTGAAAGCTCGCCTTAACTCGGTGTCAGTGAATACGTAGCTGTCATCTGTAGAACAGTAAGCGAAGAAAAGTGGAAACTCCATCTTACCCTGAGGGACACGGTTAATTATCGAGCGCAGATATTCTCCCCGGAGCGAGAAGATATGCAAACAAGGATTCCCTTCGTCTAACACAATCACCTCGCGTTCCACTACACTAACATCCCACGGCTGAAACAGAGAGTTGTCTCCCTCTCTCTCGATCACCTGTTTCAACGCGAAATTTTCCTTTAAACCTCCGTCATAAACTTTAACTGCTCTCGCCCCTTGATCCACTACATATAGCCAGTCATCTTCTGTGACGTATAGACCCTCAGGCTGCAACAATTCACTCTTGCAGCCCTCAAACGAAGGCGCTCCAACCACTGCGATAAACACTCCATTCGTGTCATACACGTTTACACATTTATTTATCAAATCGGACACGTATAGCATCTCGTTCTTAACCGCCACGCCCCATGGTGAAATCTGGTCATCGCCTAACGACCAGTTAGAATCGATTTTGAAGTTACGCAGAAACTGCCCTGTCTGGGAGAACACGTGCACTATAGATTCCTTAGAATCCACTACGTATATTTGCTGCTTCTCGTCTAGCGCAACTCCAACTGGCTTCTGCATGTCTCTGGCTGGTTGGTTGGGAATCCCGGTTCTCAGTTTACAGACCTGGCGACAGGAGTGTAGCAATTTTAGCTTCGCTTCTAAGCCAAAGTCGGGGATTAATATAAACTCGGGCATTTCTGGAAATCGACTCTTGACCTCTTGAACTTCTGAAATGGAATTATTAGAAATGCATTTCAAAAAGTGTGATTTTTCGAGCATGGTAGCAGGAGGTGTGTAATTTCGCGTCATTTCCAAAATAGTCTTAGTCTGTGACAGGTGCGACACAACTGAGCTAATAGATTCGAGAGATTCGAAAATCGCGTTTCTCGATTCCGAAAATGATTTTTTTACAGCCTCTATTTCAGCAGCCTTTTTGGCCGTTAGTTTATTAATTATTTCATTGTAATATTTGGTGACTTTATTATTAGTATCATTCTCTTCGCTCTCAAGCGTGTCCCGTAAATTGGATAATCGCTTTTTCTCGAAGAGAAATTGGTTTATTTCCTCCTCGAGGTTCATTAGAGTTTTGTCTAACTCTTGAACAGAAATGCCCAAAGCCTGACTCGGTTTAAGCAAATCGTGTCCATGATGTTCAGCTGTGATACAAATAGCGCAACCGAGGGTATGGTCTTTTTCGCAGAAAAACTCCAACAGAGCAGTGTGGTGCCTGGGACAGGGTCCGAAGTGGGAGGGATGTGTTTCCATGGGGACAGAAGTGGACACCAGGCATGTCATATTGAATTTGCTGACAACGGCATGATGCTGTGCCCCGCTTGTATACTTACGATGAGCCTCGAAATCATGCTCGCATAGATACTTTGTACAGGAGCCGCAGTAATAGGTAGCTATTTCTGCCGGCTTTATAAGGCAATCGCTACACTTACCTTCCTTGCCGAAGTAATCCTTAACCTTTTCAGTACACGCAATTTGTTCGGCGAGGAAATTTTTCTCAAGACTCAAGGTAGAGTAGGATTTTTTAGGGCCACAAATGGGACACGAAACAGTGGAACTGAAAGCTCTGCGAAACAAACCCTGGGACTTTGAAATGCATTTGTTACAGATAATGTGCGAGCATGGCAAGATAACCGAATCAGAAGAGAAAGTCTTACATTGATTACAAGATACATTATCTTTGAACGAATTGAGAAGATTGAATGAATTTCCTTTAACAAATTTTGCTTGGCTCATCTTTTCCTTGAGAATATACGTACGCCAGATGGATAAGTTATGTAATCCATTTGTGCAAATGCTTTTATAAGGTAGCAGCTTTTGGAAATTCGATCTTACTTACGCACTCAGCAGACACTACTACATGATTTGGTGCACAAAATAATGTTGTTGTTTACGTAGACAATTAATTAGAAATCATTCACAATTATATGTTGACGTTGAGACACTCCACACACGAAAGATAAACCAATTATTTGAATAACCAGACTAAGTTCAGCTATAATATAATTATTTAAATACTTTATTTAAATTGCCTATCAGTAATTACTAATTACCATACTAGATTGGCTATTCTGTTATTTAGGTTTTGTGTCTGCCTAAGTGTTTCTCACAAAATTAGTATTAACTTACCTGAAGAAGGCCATTCCTTATAATCACAATAACTAATCAGATACAAATAAAATTCCTTAGACTCTTAAATCTGAAGAATTATAAGTTATACACTTAATGCTGAATCTTAATTACCCACTATAATATGTGCATAAATAGTATTATAATTTCTAAGTAGTTACCTGGCAATTGTGCATGCAGAAGGGATCTATGAAGGGTTCCATGGTTGTAACGAGGAGCTGAATTTGAGCATGTGTGAATAGAGGAAATAGTTTCTTTAGTACAACATTCCTTTGAACATCAGAAAACTCATTAAACCAAGATTCAATCGAGGACATCCGACCTTTGAACTTTTGCCCATCCACCCCCTCCAGCCGTCGACCCGCCTTCGCGCGGAGGAGAGGGGAGTTGGACAGGTTAGGGGTACTGTTCTGTATCCGGTCATGCATTCGGGATGAAATCTCATCTATAAATAGCAGTCTCATTTCAACATGTTTATATAATGTGCATAAATATTAGATGTCTTACCAAGCGATATGTTAGAAGCTGAATGATGAGTTGGTATGAGCTCGTTATACTGTAGGTTCAATGAACTTCGCTTTAGTTGTTTAGGGCTTGGAAAACAGTGTTGTGTGTTGTAGTTGGAGTTTCTCGTGTGTTGTCCATTTTGCAACTCACTGATGCTCTGGAATGGAGAGTGGGAGATTCTACTAAGCGGACTTTGTGAATGTAAATCTACAAATTCGTTCGACCCCGTGTCCGCTTCCGTGGGGACCCGAAGGGAGGAGGCTCCCCTGTAGAGATACGGAGAGCATACTTTCTTAGGCCAGCTGTTGTTCCTTACGAACGAAGAGTTGTGCTGCAACGCGTCTAGCCTGTCTCCGAGAAGCACCGCACCCGGGCCCAACAGGTGCAGGACGGAACTCGGCCGAGTCGTACAGTGAGCACACCTAATGCAGATGATAATTAGCTGCTCTCTAATCCCAATTAGCCATGCAAGGAATCCATTCATATACCTACGTACTGATAAAATTCAATAGAGTATTCTGATAAAATACTCCTATAAGAGTTCCCAAATTCACATACCGATCAAAGCCTAGATAAAATTTGCGAGTAATTTGCGAGTAATTTGCGATCCAATTATTTTAAAAATTTCAATTTATTGTTCGAGTTTATAACATTTATTACATTACAGGTGCACTATCATCTAACTAGCTAACTTTCACATCAACTGGATATGGGAGGAAAAAGCTCAAAATCAGAGCCAAAGTCAAAGAGCAGCAGCATCAAGAAGGGGCTGCAAATAGACGAGCTGATGAGGGTGTGGAAGACAGGAGACCTGCTGGCCCTGAGAGAGGAGAATGGGACTGGATTCTATTTCGCGGTGCTCGCAATACCGCCGGAGGATTGCGGCGAGCCTGTGCCCCCACTGGCGATTTTCGGGACGGACCATCCGGTCAAGAAAGATACGCTAAAGAGACGCGCCGTGAATGTGAAGAGTGCGATTACTCTAATGTTCTTCCACGGGTTCACAGAGGTCAGATTTGTGAGACTAGGTCTAGATTCAGAAGATGTAAACTTTGAAAGGTCAGTTATAACAATCGAGTTATTTGAGTTTATATTATTATTGCTATAGGCTGTTGAACATTGCGGATGAGCTCAGGAAGGAAGGGTTCTCTCCAGAAGAACTAAAGCAAATAGACACACTCAACGAGAATAACGAAGTTGTGCTTTCCTTCATTTCAAACATTCTCACACTCGCCTCGATATACTCCAAGCTCCAGGTCCCCATGAAGCCGCTAGCCGAGTTAGTTGTGACTTCTCTCTTGGGAAGTCCGGGCCATCTGCTGAAACATTTGGGTATGAAAGGATTGCAGAAAGAACAGGTTATCTCAAAACCTAAATACATCCCTGGCCCTGTGTCTAACTCCAAACCCGCTCCTCTCTTCTCGCAACTCATTGACGGGATCATTTCCGATCACGTAGCCAAAGAGTGCCATGTACCCCTAGAGAGCATAGCGAACGATCTCAGAACTGGTGGGGTTTCTTGTTTATTTATTTAACAATTTCATGGATACTATAATATTGTATTTCGTAGGAGATTTGGTGCTGATGAGTGGTGTTACAAGCGGAGGGGCGCTCATAAAAATCTTTGAAAACGAACCATTTTCTCACGTGGCCGTGGTGGTCCGGTCGGCCTACACGCCCGAAATATTCATTTGGGAGAGCTCTACCAACCGCGCCAACCTGCCAGACCTCAAGACCGGCAAGGTGCAGCAGGGCGTGGAGATACTCCCCCTCAAACAGAAGATATACAGCGGTTGGTACGGGGCCGTAGCCGTTAGGAAAGTGGTCGGATTAGGCGAGGAAGAGCGGAGAGAGATAGAGCACAGCATGTACGAGTTTATGGGGAAAATGACCAATCGAGTATATGAGACTGATAAGGTAAGTGAGAGGGGTATTTGTGATATTATTGGTTTATATTTATTTTGGATAGATTCAATTGATTCTGTCCAGTTTGGATTTTATGGAAGGAAAGCTCGACTTGTTAACTAACACTGAAGAGGATCTCTCAACGCTATTTTGCTCAGAAGCAATAGCGGCGCTCTACCAAGAGGCCGGTCTCCTCTCGAAAGAGAGATTCTCCAACACATACTCTGTTCGCGATTTTCACAGCAGTTTTAAGCTGGAACTACAGAAAGGACGGCTGGAAAAAGAGATTTATCTGCAATTGAAACTTTGATGTGATTCTTAAGAGATTACCACCTCACACTCCCTGGCTCTAGGCTTACTTTATATCCCTAGTATAATTATAGTATATTATATTATATTTTCTTAATTACAATTAAGTTTGAATAACATTAATTATGATATTATACTACTATATAATAAAATATGCTAATTCATGGTTAATAATGGATTTAGTAACACTAGGGATTACCATGCAAGGGCCCCCCCAAAAAAAATATTCCGTGCACCTCATATTTTAATCTCCGTAAATCAGTAAAATATTGTTGTCTTAAATTTATTTAGTAATAATATTCAATGATATTTGAAAATCCTCTTCTCCCAAAATTTCCTCTCGCTCGCTACGCTCGCCTATGCAATCCATGTATACTTAGATTAACATTGTGTTATAATTACTGCATACTGACGCTTTTCATCCTAACGAGAACATACGATGTTCGCCCCCCGATATGCTTTTAGAATCGACCTGTTACCATACCTCCAGTCCATCTCGTTATGCTGCTTATAAGCCAGCGGCACCCCGCCCCACGGAATGTGCAGGGAGGGGAGAGAGTGCGTGCTGAGACTGGCAGTCTGGTCTCGGGAGAGAGAGTCGGAGTCCGAAATGGAGGGACTAGCTCGTAGGAATGTCTGAGAATTAGTATTCTTGTGCTCCCCCACACTTGCCATCTATTTAACTGCTTCATACACAATACAAGTAAGGTCTTACTAATGCAAGTTAAATTTGTTCAAAAATATGCTATATTAGAGTCCGGCTCTAAATTTAACTTTGTGTATAAAGAAAGTATTTCCCTTTGGAGGCACTACTAGTTACCCAACCACCAAATGTAGTGCCTCCAAAGGGAAATGCGTCGGCACAGGCTACAATTTTGGATTTTTATTTTATTTCTCCTTAGACGGTGCCCTAGCCAGAGCTTCCTATTTGATGGGCTGAAACTTGGCATGTAGGTGCGATGTGACCGTCTAATTTGCACCTGGGGTTACGATTTTTGATTAACAAATTTTGGACACTTTCTAACACCTTTCAAAATTTGTCTGAACTTAATTAAAAGCAAATTGAGACAGTGAGTGCCAACAAACTTTTTATTTCATTTGAAAAAGACACTTAACATAGTATGCTCTCCACAGTCAACATTTCCCTTGAAATTAGTCAAAAGCAAGTAATATCTTCAACAGTTAATATTCAATCACCTAGAGTCCACAAACGAGTACATACTACATACATTTACTGAAGCTACACACTGAGATAAAAAGCAATTGATGTGATAATTCATGGATAATTATATGTTCGAATGAGCGGATAAATGCAATATAATTAGTGTTGCGCCTACGAGCTTTGCTTTCGGAAGAAATTGATTTAAATATACAATACATTCGCATGAGTTACCTAAGTTATATTTCGTTATGGGAGAAAGGCATTTTCTTAATCAGCCTGTTGGATCGAGCCACCAGGGCAGGCCAGTTTGTGATCTCGTCCATTCTCGCGACTCTCACATCGAATACCTTCAAATAAGAGTTCCGCACATCAAACGATCCGATGACCCTGTACACTCGGTCCGCCTGCATGGACAGTAGGGGCGTATCCAGCTCCCAATAGACGCACTTAAGCTGTCCTGTGAGCTGCTTTGAGTGCGGACTGGTGAGGAGGAACACCTTGGCTGAGGACTGGCCGCTCTCCTCTCCCGAGAGACAGAAGGGGGCCGGCAGCTGGCAGCAGTTGGCGTATATCTCAAATATTATATTGAAGCTCTCAAGGAGCGGGACCCACCGGGATATCCCCTCGGGACTAACTGTTATAAGCTGCAGGCCCCGACTCAGCTGGTGGTCTCTGCTCTCTCGCGTCTCCGACTGTGCGGCGTTAGTGGGAGGGAGGGAGGTAGTTAGACGCATAGGAATGTTGGGATCGCTGTTCTCTTTGATTTGCTTATAACCGGAATAATGCACGGAGTTGTGTGGATAGCCAGAGGAGCAGGGGTTGCTACTGGGCTGAGGCGTAGCGCTGTACTGAGGAGCTATGCTGTGAGGAAGCATTGAAGGGACCGGGTATTGGGCGCTACTGGGCTGGTTATAAGCGAAGTAGTTCTGAGGCGGGAGCTGGTAGGGGGGTTCCTGCGGCGCTAAGTTATGCTGTGCGTAATATTCTGGCTGGTATGCCTCGGGACCAGGGACAACGTTTCCATAGCTGTACGCGGGATGCATAGCGGGATCGTTATTGAACCTCACTCGCTTCTGAGTGACCTGCTGCTCATAAGCATTGAATCCCAGTCGGACCACGGGGGGCTGCGGAATTGTGGGGGGCGGGGGGAAATGGTTGGGTAACATGTCGCTAGGTGGCAATAGGGTTTCTCTGATGCGTTTCCTACCCGGGCTCGCATACGCAGGTGCCGGCATCATGCCCAAGTTAGAACGGTTAGTGACATTCTTACCACCGTTGTACATCCTACAGTTTATTTAGTAATATAATCTAGTTTAGGTTAAAGCATTATATGCTAACGCAATAAAAGCAATAATTTATATGCTAACGCAATTAATTTAGTATCTTGTTGCAGTTTAAAGTTTAAACCCGTACCTGGTGCGCGGCAAACCTGGCACGTCCATTAATTGCAAATATAGATCTAGCCCATGTTAACAAATCAAAGAAAAGTTGAGGAAAAAACTGTTGATTGTGTAATTGCGTGTGTAGAATTGAGGAAAAAACTGTTCTGACCTAAAGGCTAACTAACTGTACTTCCTAGTTGATTTAATAGCTAACAAACAGCAGCATTACATAAAAAACTTGAAAAGTTATATTAAATAAGAAACGAACTGATCTTACAATTCTCGAAAATTCATTGGGAGAATATATCTTATTTAAAATATTTTGGTTACAAGTGATAAAATCAACCAAATTGAATCACAGCAGTCGCGATTAAACAAATCCGTAGACAATAGATTGTACATGAAAGTGAATTACTTTCTGCAATGGAGTTTTTTGGAATGGAGCAAATACTTTAGTCGAAATTTTGCATTTACTTTTGCTCGCCAATAAAGTTCAAAAGCATCATTTTTGATTTGTATGCGTTAACGCCCAATTTATATAGCCATCGTATAATATAAATATCTCAAGGTATAATTAGCAGTGCATAAATAAATTGCCTGTACATAAATGTGTGCTATTCTGAATAATGTAACAACAAATCAAATGAGTTAATAATAGTCCGGTGTCTGTACTTGAAATAACTGAAAACGTGGATCTTTGATATTTACAGTAATGAAGTTGATTATAGAATAACTAAGGCCAAATAAAATCTCGGATTAGCGTATTAAGAGTCTAAGGCTGAAACAGATCTTAATCTGAAAGATTTTAATATATATATATACACGTATATACTAATTGCGTATGTATATACAAGAATTTCAAAAAAGGTTTGCCGTATGCATTCAAACCGGGGCTCATTTTCTCCCGGCTAAACCTACAATATACGGGTGGTTATTAAGTTTCCCAGTAGGTAGTCGCTTTACTTGTTGCTTCTCTTTAATAGCTGATAATCTTGGAGAAATACTAACTTGCTCCAAATTTAATTTCAGGTCATGACTGCTGCACTTTGAATTAGTCAATTCAATGTTGTTATACACTCGTGAGTAGGAAAAATTAGAGTCAACTAAGTTAGAATTCTTCTTCCTAAGAACGAAGGACGTTCTTGTAAGAACTGCGTGTCCCGAATTTGGCTCGTTTTGAGAAATAACTTTACACGTGTGAAGTTCTTGGTTAGTTCTGCTGCTGTCAGTTCCCGTAGAGTTCTTAACTGTACATTTGACTTCCACTGAAGTGTTCGTGTCAAGCTGTACAATGTTTAATTTGTCCGGCTTGTGCAATGCGAGCAAATTAACCTTAGCCTGTTGGTAGAGAGGAGCTTTCGAGGAGCTGGTAGGGATGCACACGCTAACCTGGTTAATCAGAGAAGAAGCTTTTGAAACAATAGACTTAGGGATTTGCTGTTTTTGTCTCTGTTGAGAGAGTGATTTCAAGAAAGGGTGGCGCAGTATCTGCTCGAGGGTTGGTCTAGCTTCAGGCAGTAACGACAACATCTTCAAAATCAGATCTTCAGCATCTAATAGATAAAAACACTTTCAAACTAATTTAGAGAATATGGGAAGTCATAACTTATCAATCAAATTCGCTGACAGACAAAATATCATAATTAAAGAAATATCAGATAATAATCAGAAAAAATGATTCCTTCCATTGTTGGTAGATTACACGGGTTGAATAATAAAATAAAGTAACTTTATACGTGCGGTAACTTATGTAATCCGATTGCGTAAATGCAAGTAGAAAGGACAGAAGGAAAATTTACGTGGAGTTCAACGAGATTTTGAGGAAGATTGAAATATAATATGATTGAATAATTGTCAAATCAGTAATTTGCAGATGTGGAAAAACACAAATATTATTTGAACTCTACTTAAGTTGTTTTTAAAAGAAAGTGGTAATTATTTCATCAGCGGGGGAGTAATATAAAGTAATATTAAAGAATTAAATATTGATCTATTAAAGAACATTAAATAACAGTTAAAATCTCACCTTTGGAGCAAGAGTTCAAAAAGATGGGCTTAGCAAATGCAATATCACAATTGTTATCGAATGGTATGTCGCCTTGCAGCATATCAAACAATAGAATCCCCAGAGACCAGACAGTGGCTTGCTCGGCGTGGTAAGAGTGATTTGTGAGCCATTCAGGTGGAGAGTAAACACGAGTACCTATATTGGAGGAAATTATTATAAAGTTGTGGGTAAAGTGGGTGCGAATTAGTTTATAGACTAAGAAATACAAATGCAATATACTATGTATATTGAATTATGTGTGTGCGCGTGGGTAGTAAACTTAATTGTTTGATATATGAACTTTCATAATATATCAACCTAAAAGGAATAAAAGTTTACCTTCAAACGAAAGCAGAGGTTGATCTGTAAAGTAAGTTCCAGAGCCAAAATCGATGAGTTTAATCTCGCCAGAATCTAAATCGACGAGGATATTTTCATCCTTTACATCTCTGTGGAAAACACCGTTATCTTGGCAATACTGTAACGCGTGTATTAATTGGAAAAGTATTTCCTTACTCCGCTTTTCGTCTAGACACTTGTCTTGCGTTATTAAATCGAATAAATCGATGTGTCTCCCATTCGGTCTATCCATTACAATATAGAACATATCGTCCTCTTCGAAGGTTTCTCTCATTTTAATAATGTTTTTGTGATTCAACCTTTCAAGTAATACAACTTCCATTGGAAACGTTCCTGAATCAGTCTAAGATAGAGAAACAGATTTTCATTATATGCGTCAAAGTAAGATTACAATTTGCAATTATAACAACACCACGATAGTGTATTGACATAATAGGTGCAGATGGCTGATTTCTCAACAGATTTAGAAGATGTAAAATAAATTCCAATCTATAGCGATAATTATAATTACGTTAATACTTATTAACTGTCAGCTGATAAAATTGCTAAACCTGAAAACCAGCAATTTCCATATTTCAATAGCATAGCTCATACAACTGATCCATTATTCAGTGAATGGTTATTATCTAACTATTTAATTAGACTGTAGAGTAAAGATTAGCTAAACTTAATAAATACTTACCTTTTCCCAATGATGTACTGATGTCTTTGGAATTGCTTTGATGGCGATCTAGAAAAGTACATAGTCATTAAAAGTGGAAAAATATAATTTTATTAATTAACTTTTAATCCTCAAATTATGCGTTGCTTTGAATATGCAGCGGTAATTATTACAAACTAACGAGAATTATATAATATTATTTGAAAGTGATAGAGATTGATAATCATAAAAATCAAATGAAAGTACACTTTGTAACGAACGAACTTATGAAGCGAATAATTAAAGTTTAATTTATCAAATCTACACTAATTATAATTATAATTAGCAAACAATTGATTCGTGTAGTTGTAGTTTCAGAAACAGCAGCATTGGAGCATAAATGAAAATCAAATAAATCACTTTGTGAGCTGAGAGCTATACACCAGATGCAATATTATTTTCTCTGTTACGTAGATATATTAACTTTCTACCTATTATTCAAAAGTTTGTCATTATGTAGATTCTATGCAGAAACGTATAACCGTAACTAACATAAGAGTACAACATTGAATTTTCCTGCAAGATAACTTTTGTATTTATTATGCCCAAATTAGGGAATATTGCAGAGCCTGACATAATCTATTAATTAAATGGCTACAAAATTCTGAAAAGTTCCAGCCCAAATAATACAATGGGCTCTAATACGAACGATACATTTTGTGCAAAGGTTTTCCTAAAAACTGTAAAATTTGTTGTTACGGTGGACATATTGATTATGAAACTATAAATAAAATAAATATTAATTTGGTTATACAAGTCTGGAGGAACTTTGAAATTTTCAACAAGACCAGAGGTAGTTAATTAGTATCTATATTGTAGACAATGGTCTGCTCATTAAAATGGCACTGTGATCTCAGACCACTATGTGTATCGTTGACTCAATAATTCTGAAAACACTGGCGACTAAAGTTATAAAGTGATTTTCTAGTTTACAGTTCAGTTAAATATTACAAAAATTACCGTATGTAAGATTTTGAAGTTCACAAAACAGTTAGTTGCGCTGTTTTAGTAAATTAATATATCAACCATATATTAATTAGACGATTTAGAGAATTTGCTCAAGAGCTAATGAATAATTAACTTTAATACTACGTATAGGAAATCTCTGTAATCTCAATCTTTCAACAAGCTCGTGCCTTGGTTGTGGTAAATTTGTATAATTTATTCGTTAGATATAATTATAGCACCGTATAGGCAAGATAACTAGATAAATGGGCGGAAATATTATAAGTGGTAGAATGATGTAAATTTGCCAGAATTAATTTGCTCTATTTTATAGAGTCGTTATGAACTTTGGTTTTTATCAGAAGTATACATAAACAAGATATGTTCGGTTGTATACTAAATATTACACAATTACAGGTCTTTTTCATTTACAGTACAAACGAACCCTTTGCTATTATCGTAATTAAGCTATGAACCTTAAATCACAAAAGGTATTTTTGAGCTTCTAGTTGTAAACGAATTCAAGAAACCCAACTGATTGCATTGTAATTGGTTATAATGGTGACAGAATGAATCACTTTAAATCACGCGTGTAATTGAATAAAAGGCTTGAATATTTCAGGCCATTTATATCTCCATAGTATTATTCTACATCTACAAAGCCTTAAAATGGGAACATTTGTTTCTTGTGACCCTGAAAGAAAGGGAATAAATTCTACACTTAAATCACTTGTATAGTTATCTAAATGTCAATAATCTATTTAAATCCAATTATTTTATTAGTTATAACTTATAATCCAGTTGCATTTTTATAATTGAGTGACTTAGTTTGGTTAGTTTGGTAGCCACCATTTATCACCAATTCACCATACATGATATTCCCTAACCATTACACACAAATAAACTGTAGATTTATACTACTATTTATGGATATACTAGCCTTACTAGGTATAGTTAACATACCCAATGCTAACAGTTTAGCCATACATACTTCCTAACCATTACACACAAATAAACTGTAGATTTATACTACTATTTATGGATATATACTTGTTAGTTGACATACCCAATTATAATGTTAACAGTTTGATTTAATTGATGCTCAGCTAGAGTATTGTAGAACAAGATTTGCTGCCACTTAAACAGTGGAAACATAATTAATTAGAATTAAAACTGTTACTCACCTTTAATTCTGGATTAGAAATGTTTAAAGCTTCATAAACTGTCCCAAATCCTCCTTTACCAATTGCATTCCCAAGGACATATTTGTCGTTAAGCTGGGTACCGTTCAAGCTAGAAATAAACATTAAAATAAATATAACTCAACAAGGAATTATAATTCCTTTTAATATATAATACAACAGATAATATTTACCAGAATTCCTTGGGCCTTGACATCTCCGTGTAATAATCCAGTTAGTAAGTATAGTTGTATAGTATAATAATACTGAATATATTCAAGCTGTGTTTCTGTTAAGAATATCGATCGGCTATTCGTGTATATATAGTACTTAGCAACAGCTTAGGACTGGGGATCGTAGAAAGTATATTGATTATAGAGTCCCGGACAGTAATTTGTTCACGCTATAGAAATATTGTATAATCACAAGCTCGTGATTAGCTAATTAATAATGAGTGTCAAAAGGAGGGCCATAACTCTACCACATCATTATTATAACAAACAATATATTAATTAAATTCCTATATTATATTTCAAGCAAACAGGTTTAATATTAAATCTAGACAAGTCTGGTTAAGAAATATTATGTGTCCTAGCCAGGAACAGTGTTTATTATGAACAATAAAATAAATAGGATAGTTATAATTATAAAAATAAATAAATAAATAAATGCAGATATGTTACGCGACGCTAGAAGCGGTTGAGGGTCTGAAGGACAGTGAGGTGCTGGGGGGCGGGGCAGGGGTCTCTGGCTTATAATACACATACGCACCATCAGGCCCCTCCTCAGGCTCCTGGGTGTTCCACGCTCCGACCCGACTGGTGTGCTCACTCATCGCGTAGAGATCCATTGAGCGCATGGAGGAACTGTGTTTGTGTGGAAACTTGAAAATAGTGGGGGCCTGACTGATGCGGGTGGATTTGGACCCGAATGGATGGAAATATGCCCTGGCACGCGGGGTGTACACCAAATGCTTAGAGCACTGGGTGGGCATGAATAGGGAAGGGAGGGAAATGTCCTCAGAGATATCGTAGTACGATTGGAATTTATTTACAGGCGCTAATCTATGCAAGGTAGCCAGCTGCAACTCTATACCCCGACTGACTTGTGCTCGGATCTTGTCGCGTAAGTGAGTCTGTTTCTTAATCATGTACTCCGCAAACACTTCCAGTCTCTCCAGGAAGTTCCCTTGTACCATCTCCTCCCAGTTAGGCTTGGGGTAGGACACCACGATGGGCTTCTTACGCGAGGCGGGCGCATCTAAGTTGAATGCGCTCGTAAGAGGAGAGGTAGCCTTATCGAGCAGCTGAGGGAGCTTGTCTTGCAGCTGATAAGTCTGTTGGTTGATAGAGGCGCCCTGCGTGGATCTTGTAGTGTTGAGGTTCTCCAGGAGATCTTCTAATTTACTCTCATACATCTCTTGTTGTGTTTTAAGCTGTGAGGCTAACTCTAATAACTCGTTCTGAAAGTTGGAGTTGCTAGTTTTGAGAAAATCAAGTTGTTCCATCTTCTCTTCGCTAGCAGTAGCGGCCACTAAAAGCATGCATTAAATATCGGTTTAATTATAAGAACAGTATTAACAATGCCATACCCTGCTCTGCTTCTAGCTTGATACTGTTTAACTCTTGTTCATGTGAATCTCTCAGTTTACTTATTGCCTCCTCTCTCTGTGCGTCAGATTCTGACACAGATACATAAGCCATCTCGCTCAGGACAGCCTCCAGCGGGGCCGTCTCGGTGCCAGCTTCTAGCATAAAGTCCCGCTTCACATTCACCCAGCAGTGGGAGAGGGATATTGACGTAGGGGCGTGAAGAGACGATAAGTCTAGCGCCTTTAAGGGGTAGTCTCCCCAGCTGTTGAATAGGACCTGTCTCACCTCTGTGACACTCCGGTTAAGAGATCGGGTTGCTGGCGTTACAGAAGATTCCAAAGGGACAGTTTCAGCTCCTAGATACTCAGAGTAAGAATCATAACACCAGAGCTATTAGTAAACTACCGTGAATAATGGCATCTATTGATAATTCTGTGTCTGTAAAAACAATGTTAGATGATCCTTGTTGTTCGTTGGGGGTTGATTTAGTGTGCATACTCTGTAGAGGGAGGTGTAGCATCGAGTCCATCTCATTCTGAACAGACTCAGGGTGGATTGCAATGCTGAGAGATAGCGAACCAACAGAGTCATCTTCTTTTCTGTATCTGGAGAGAATAGGTTGATTAATGGCTCTTAATTAATTAAATTAATTAATTAACAAGATAAGCAATAACTACAAGTATAAGGTTAGACGAAATCCTATGACAATTAGCACTTTGTGCAGTGTGCAATTAATAAACAAAGAAATAATTAAAACAATTAGAAAAGTCTAATTATTTGGGAAACCATTTAAAGTTGCAAAAATTACAAATATTTGTACAACCTAATAGGAATGTCTTGCGTATAAAAGTATATTCAAAGCATGCGAGTACTAATGCACTGAGCGTGCAGAGTGCATTTCTGTAAAGGTAAGAAGACGTGTTTCTGCCAGGGGAGAATGGAATTTAATGAAATTTTTAAGCTTCTTTGGAATATGTGGAAATATTGTTGATTCAAGTTTATTGATAATTATTTTCTGTGCAACTAAAGTCTTCAATTTAGCGGGAGGGGCTAGCCAAGGAAATAGACAAAATAATTGTTTTAACTTCGAAAGAGCGAACGTGTTAATGAGATAGGAAAAAGTCGCTCCATGTATGTCAGTAAAAAACGGATAAGCATCGTTCTCAAGCAAGAGTATCATAATATGCTTTTGTTGCGTCATGTGCATAATCTTGTTACTATCGAGAGTAGGCGACAAGTGGTGACTGTGGTGTATATCGATTGATAGATGGAGAGGGGTCTTTAACTCATTTTCAGTCCGTATATTGGGGTCAGCTCCCTTCTTAAGCAACAGCTCTACTAGCATGATATTACTGTTAGACACAGCATGGTGCAGCGCTGTGTACCCGTCAATGTCTTGTCTATCGATATCTGAGACAGATACAGATAATATGTGTTGTACAAGGGGAACGTCGTTTTTCCGGCTGGCAGATAAGAGATCACCTGGTAGCTTAAATAGAGATTCCGAAGAATATCCTGCAGAGTTATGAGTCATGTCAACTATCTGATCAGGTATTTGGTAATAATTCATTACAACTATTGTTCTAATCTAATTAAATGATGTGCGTATTAATTAATACTATAACTAATCTGATTAATTAAGAGTATTGTTGCAAAATTATGTTTCCTTTGTGAATTCGTTGATTATAATAATCGTATCAAGTGGAACTAATACGATCCTTAAGCCATTGATACCGATAATAAATTAACACCAACAAGACTAAATAATGAATTTGTTCCTGTCAGCGATTGACGCATCAAGATTAGCTTTTCTACTAAAGGTATTCAGACTAATATTACGTTATGTATATTTAAATTAATTAATATAATTAAACCGAATCTTACTATTAATAATTAATTGGGGATTAATTTGTCGCAACATAAACGTATTTTACATAATTGGATTGGAGTAGGTATATACGGTATATACTATTAGCTTCAAATGACTGGGGATATATCACCTTTTTAGAGATTCATTTCTTCCTTCAGCTTCCATCTGTAGCCATTCCCCATGGGGCGTTGGGACTGAGAACATGCAGTACTGAGCCTCGGTTTGTTTCGTGAGAGTTTGAAGTGGGAACTCAATTGTATAGCAACTGTCGCCAACTGAAATATTCGAAACAAGAAATTTGTCATACCCGACTGGTCGCTTCATAGCTAGATAAGAGTAGCAGTAGCATGTCTGTTATATACATATATATGTGTACTCACCCACCACGAGATATCTTGTATAGTCTGGCTCATGTGTCCACGTTATGACGTCATGATACAAAGGAGTGACAATTTCTTGTACCGCCTCTTGGTCAAACTGAGCTATAGAAGAGACTGAACTGACCTCAGAATTGGTCGCTGCTGAGAGATTTGTCTATTTAATATTACGGAATACAAAATAACAAATTCATTATTGAATAGGGAATATTAAGGTAGGGAAAATAGAGTTACTGAAACTATAAAGAAATTTGATATTAATACTATGCAATACTGATAGGCTTGGCTATGAAGGATATTTGGAAATGTTTATAGGAGATTTAAGCAGATGGGATCAAGAATAAAACCAATTTTCTTGAGAGAATATTCAGAAAATAATAACTGATAATGGATTCGTTCAGTGTAGAGAAGAGAAATTCATTTAATACTTGCAATGCAAGCCAAACATGGTTAAGTAAAAATTCAACACTTAATGATCTGTTTAGAAAGGACAGTTACGAATATTTCACGTTAATATATTTTGTCGGGAGTTTGTTAAGCATAGTTTGTTTGTTTGCTATCATTACTACTTTATTGGTGCAGAAATCCTTACGCAAACACCCCGCGCACCTCGTTGTGTGTCGGGTCTGTTCAGATTTAATTGTGAGCACAGCGCACGTTATATTCTATCTGTTCCACTATCACACTGATACACTATTCAAAGAGAAGATAAGCGAAATCGAGTATACATGTCGGCCGTTTTCAGCCGCGATCGAGTTCGGAATGATCTCGGGCTACGCCTGGAACCTAATGTTCGGTGTAGATCTTCTGCTAGCTGTCAGGCGACCATTCAAACTCCACGGGTCATACATCAAGTACTACCATGCAACGGTATGGACGCTTAGTTTGTTAATAACAGCAATATTCATCTTTATACCATTGGAAGAGTGGCAGCCATATGGAATGTCAATATTCTTCCACTGCTGGGTCAATGTAGCTGTTCTCCCAAACTACATTATTATTTCGACGCTAATATACTTTCTGCCAACTTTTATAATCTTCTGCATTGGATGTGTTATAGGATTTCGTGTAGTTTACAGTTTGCGAAAAGTTTCGCTTTTCAGTCCATATTTCAAAGGACACATCGCGAAAATGAGTCTTGGCATGCTATGTGGCCTGGGGATCGATTGGCTAGTGATCCTAGCACTATGGATATCTAATATAACTGTCACTAGTATATCCGGCTTCCACTGTAGTGAAGGAATTCAGGTTGGGCTGACATATGTATATGCTATTATTCATTCAAACCGTGGCTGCATTGTGTTGCTGGCATGGGTTTACTCCCTTAGTGCTGGGAATCGGAATGAACGCAAGAAGAACGGCGCAGCAAGGAAAGCAGGCACTAAGAACAGATACAGAGGATCAGAGAGTAAGAGCCGGTCTTCCACTTCCAGCAACCAGGATAGGGTAAGCATGAACAGTGATGAGAGAAGCGCTCTTGTGAGAGATATCGAGAGCAGTGGGGACAGCGGGCTGGTAGAGTATATGTTCAATAGCGAGCTACGAAGGTATGCAGTTGTTTGCATTAACTACTCTATTCTGGACTCTGCAAAGACTGCTCAGTCACAAATAGCAGGCCTTAGTCAGGGGACCTTCCAAGCTCATGTAAGTTGTTCATAATGTGACATAGAGATTATTATACGTAATAACTTGTTTAGGTAACAATGAATGAAGTTATTCAAAAATCTTCCAGCATGGGAAGGAAAGCGAAGTATGAGGTTAGAACAATACAAATTCCGACCAACTTTATGTACCACAAATTTGAATTCATTAACTACTCACCTTTGGTGTTTAAAAACCTGAGAGATCTGAGAGGAATCGATGAAGGAGAATTCATGAAATCATTTCCGTTACAAGATAACGAAACCACTGCGATGATGGAGAAATTCACAGAAGGGAAGAGCGGAAGCTTTTTCTTCTTTTCGTATGACAAGAAATATATTGTGAAGACAATCAGTAATGTGGAGTTACACTTCATGAATGATAATCTACAAGCGTACTACAGTTACCTGAAGGATAACCCAGACTCCTTACTGACGAGATACTATGGTATGGTAAAGCTAAGGTTCACGAGTCAACAGGAGTTCATAATTGTAGTTGTGATGGAGAATGTGTTCTACCTTGAAGAGGGAATGGTGCTCGAGGAGAGATACGACCTGAAAGGGTCTGTCACAAACAGACAGACATTGAATCGAGGAATGAAAAGACCGAGGAATAAAACAATGAAAGATTTGGACATGGATAGCGCTTTCAAATTCAAAGAGATCACAATGAGAAACAAAATACTAACTCAGTTGGAAAAGGACACCGAATTTCTTCAAACTCAAGGTAAGTAATATAGTCTACAATGCATGGTTAAGAGATACTACAAATAATAATACAGTCGACTCAGCTTAATAGAGTCACCTCGGGTCCAGGTTACTTTGATCCGATTAAGCGAAGAAATCTATTAACCGAAAATATTTAAGCCACACTGTCATTCCGTCCTATAAATCCTGTGAAATTTTGATCCCATTAAGCGAAGTCGAGTCGACTGTATTGTAACACGTATTAACTAGGCGCGATGGATTACAGCTTGCTAGTTGGGGTTACAGCAGTGAGTGAAGATGGGAGCATCGTGTTCAGTACAAGTATGCAGAACAACGTGCATAGCGAGTCTGAAAAGGAAATATCGATTGCAGATACAAGTTTCCAATGGATAGATTACAGCCCTCAAAACCTGCACTGGTATAGAAACGGTACTAGAAGGGAGCACGCGCCCTCAAGTATGTCAAACCCCAACGGTCCAATAGTCAACCCCGTACAAAGTCTATTCAGCCAATTTAGGAGGGGATATTTTAAGGTGCCAGCAGAGAAGATTCTAAAGATTAAGCCCACAAACGTAGAGACACACGAAAAGGAGTCATGCTTCCTTTACATTGGTATAATTGATATGTTGCAGCCGTATAACATGGAGAAGAAATTGGAGAATACGTTTAAGACTAAGATACGCGGTTTGAAGGAAAATAAAATTTCAGCAGTTCATCCTTATCTCTACAGAGCAAGGTTTATGCACTTCGTTCGAGAATCGGTGTTTTTTTAATAATAAACACATTATTTAGTTAATTTACGCATTATTAAATTATTTGTATTTGTAAATAAATTAGTAAATGTTAAATTAAAATCTCATTTAATTGAAAACAAAATAAACTTAGTTACTTTAAAGAGGATCTTTTCAAAAGACTCAGACTTAAACAATAAAATAGTCCACGTGTATGGAGTCATTTTACATCAGGAAACCTAGTCAAAATGGGCTCTGTGACAACAGGCGAATTATAATGGAAATTAAATCGAAAATGAAAAAAAAAATGTAAAGTCAATGGAAATCTGAGTCAAACAGAAATTGAGTGAGGAAATTACAGAGCAAGTTGAATAAGAGAATTATAGTAATCGGATAATAATCGGATAAACGTCACAGAGCCCTATATTGTCACAGAGCCCTTTATTGTACATAGAGCCCTGTATTATACACAGAGCCCTTTATTGTACATAGAGCCCTTTATTATATACAGAGCCTTTTAGCTAACCCCCAATTTTAATTGTACCCGGAGTACTTTGTTGTACACAGAGCCCTTTGTTGTACACAGAGCCCTTTATTGTACACAGAGCCCTGTATTGTCACAGAGTCCTTTATTATATACAGAGCCTTTTAGCTAACCCCCAACTTTTAAGTGTACCCGGAGTACTTTGTTGTACACAGAGCCCTTTATTGTACACAGAGTCCTTTATTGTACATAGAGCCCTTTATTGTACACAGAGCCCTTTATTGTACACAGAGTCCTTTATTGTACATAGAGCCCTTTATTGTACACAGAACCCTTTATTGTACATAGAGCCCTTTATTGTACACAGAGACCTTTATTGTACATAGAGCCCTTTATTGTACATAGAGCCCTTTATTGTACATAGAGCCCTATATTGTACATAGAGCCCTTTATTGTACATAGGGCCCTTTATTATATACAGATCCCTTTATTGTACACAGAGACCTTTATTGTACATAGAGCCCTTTATTGTACATAGAGCCCTTTATTGTACATAGAGCCCTATATTGTACATAGAGCCCTATATTGTACATAGGGCCCTTTATTGTACACAGAGCCCTGTATTGTCACAGAGTCCTTTATTATATACAGAGCCTTTTAGCTAACCCCCAACTTTTAAGTGTACCCGGAGTACTTTGTTGTACACAGAGCCCTTTATTGTACACAGAGTCCTTTATTGTACATAGAGCCCTTTATTGTACACAGAGCCCTTTATTGTACACAGAGTCCTTTATTGTACATAGAGCCCTTTATTGTACACAGAACCCTTTATTGTACATAGAGCCCTTTATTGTACACAGAGACCTTTATTGTACATAGAGCCCTTTATTGTACATAGAGCCCTTTATTGTACATAGAGCCCTATATTGTACATAGAGCCCTTTATTGTACATAGGGCCCTTTATTGTACATAGAGCCCTATATTGTACATAGAGCCCTATATTGTACATAGGGCCCTTTATTGTACACAGAACCCTTTATTATATACAGATCCCTTTATTGTACACAGAGACCTTTATTGTACATAGAGCCCTTTATTGTACATAGAGCCCTTTATTGTACATAGAGCCCTATATTGTACATAGAGCCCTATATTGTACATAGGGCCCTTTATTGTACACAGAACCCTTTATTATATACAGATCCCTTTATTGTACACAGA
This sequence comes from Hexactinellida sp. DTS-2022, assembly GCA_028753945.1. NCBI lineage: Eukaryota > Metazoa > Porifera > Hexactinellida > Hexactinellida sp. DTS-2022. The sequence continues at coordinate 403,318 of JAPNXP010000012.1, read as the reverse complement.
GACCTTTATTGTACATAGAGCCCTTTATTGTACATAGAGCCCTTTATTGTACATAGAGCCCTATATTGTACATAGAGCCCTATATTGTACATAGGGCCCTTTATTGTACATAGAGCCCTTTATTACATACAGAGCATTTTAGCTAACCCCAGTTATTAATTGTACCTGGAGTACTTTGTTGTACATAGAGCCCTTTATTGTACATAGAGCCCTTTATTGTACACAGAACCCTTTATTATAAATAGAGCCCTTTATTGTACATAGAGCCCTTTATTGTACATAGAGCCCTTTATTGTACATAGAGCCCTTTATTGTACACAGAGCCCTTTATTGTACATAGAGCCCTTTATTGTACACAGAACCCTTTATTATAAATAGAGCCCTTTATTGTACATAGAGCCCTTTATTGTACACAGAACCCTTTATTATAAATAGAGCCCTTTATTGTACATAGAGCCCTTTATTGTACATAGAGCCCTTTATTGTACATAGAGCCCTTTATTGTACACAGAGCCCTTTATTGTACATAGAGCCCTTTATTGTACATAGAGCCCTTTATTGTACATAGAGCCCTTTATTGTACATAGAGCCCTATATTGTACACAGAACCCTTTATTATAAATAGAGCCCTTTATTGTACATAGAGCCCTTTATTGTACATAGAGCCCTTTATTGTACATAGAGCCCTTTATTGTACATAGAGCCCTTTATTGTACATAGAGCCCTATATTGTACATAGAGCCCTATATTGTACATAGGGCCCTTTATTACATACAGAGCCTTTTAGCTAACCCCAGTTATTAATTGTACCTGGAGTACTTTGTTGTACATAGAGCCCTTTATTGTACATAGAGCCCTTTATTGTACACAGAGCCCTTTATTGTACATAGAGCCCTATATTGTACACAGAGCCCTTTATTGTACATAGAGCCCTATATTGTACATAGGGCCCTTTATTGTACATAGAGCCCTTTATTGTACATAGAGCCCTATATTGTACATAGAGCCCTTTATTGTACATAGGGCCCTTTATTGTACATAGAGCCCTTTATTGTACATAGAGCCCTTTATTGTACATAGAGCCCTGTATTGTACATAGAGCCCTTTATTGTACATAGAGCCCTATATTGTACATAGAGCCCTATATTGTACACAGAGCCCTTTATTGTACATAGAGCCCTATATTGTACATAGGGCCCTTTATTGTACATAGAGCCCTTTATTGTACACAGAGCCCTTTATTGTACATAGAGCCCTTTATTGTACACAGAGCCCTTTATTGTACATAGAGCCCTATATTGTACATAGAGCCCTTTATTGTACATAGGGCCCTTTATTGTACATAGAGCCCTTTATTGTACATAGAGCCCTTTATTGTACATAGAGCCCTGTATTGTACATAGAGCCCTTTATTGTACATAGAGCCCTATATTGTACATAGAGCCCTATATTGTACACAGAGCCCTTTATTGTACATAGAGCCCTATATTGTACATAGGGCCCTTTATTGTACATAGAGCCCTTTATTGTACATAGAGCCCTATATTGTACATAGAGCCCTTTATTGTACATAGGGCCCTTTATTGTACATAGAGCCCTATATTGTACATAGAGCCCTATATTGTACATAGAGCCCTTTATTGTACATAGAGCCCTGTATTGTACATAGAGCCCTTTATTGTACATAGAGCCCTATATTGTACATAGAGCCCTTTATTGTACATAGGGCCCTATATTGTACATAGAGCCCTTTATTGTACATAGAGCCCTATATTGTACATAGGGCCCTTTATTGTACATAGAGCCCTTTATTACATACAGAGCCTTTTAGCTAACCCCAGTTATTAATTGTACCTGGAGTACTTTGTTGTACATAGAGCCCTTTATTGTACATAGAGCCCTTTATTGTACACAGAGCCCTTTATTGTACATAGAGCCCTATATTGTACACAGAGCCCTTTATTGTACATAGAGCCCTGTATTGTACATAGAGCCCTTTATTGTACATAGAGCCCTATATTGTACACAGAGCCCTTTATTGTACATAGAGCCCTGTATTGTACATAGAGCCCTTTATTGTACATAGGGCCCTATATTGTACATAGAGCCCTTTATTGTACATAGAGCCCTTTATTGTACATAGAGCCCTATATTGTACATAGGGCCCTATATTGTACACAGAGCCCTTTATTGTACATAGAGCCCTGTATTGTACATAGAGCCCTTTATTGTACATAGAGCCCTTTATTGTACACAGAGCCCTTTATTGTACATAGAGTACATAGAGCCCTGTATTGTACACAGAGCCCTTTATTGTACATAGAGCCCTATATTGTACACAGAGCCCTTTATTGTACATAGAGCCCTGTATTGTACATAGAGCCCTTTATTGTACATAGAGCCCTTTATTGTACACAGAGCCCTTTATTGTACATAGAGCCCTATATTGTACACAGAGCCCTTTATTGTACATAGAGCCCTGTATTGTACACAGAGCCCTTTATTGTACATAGAGCCCTATATTGTACACAGAGCCCTTTATTGTACATAGAGCCCTGTATTGTACATAGAGCCCTTTATTGTACATAGGGCCCTATATTGTACATAGAGCCCTTTATTGTACATGGAGCCCTATATTGTACATAGGGCCCTTTATTGTACATAGAGCCCTTTATTACATACAGAGCCTTTTAGCTAACCCCAGTTATTAATTGTACCTGGAGTACTTTGTTGTACATAGAGCCCTTTATTGTACATAGAGCCCTTTATTGTACACAGAGCCCTTTATTGTACATAGAGCCCTATATTGTACACAGAGCCCTTTATTGTACACAGAGCCCTGTATTGTACATAGAGCCCTATATTGTACACATAGCCATTTTTGTACACAGAGCCCTTTATTGTACATAGAGCCCTGTATTGTACATAGAGCCCTTTATTGTACACAGAGCCCTTTATTGTACACAGAGCCCTTTATTGTACATAGAGCCCTTTTTTGTACACAGAGCCCTTTTTTGTACACAGAGCCCTTTTTCTATGTAGAGCTATTTTTCTTTACTCTGGTCAAAAAAACAGTCATTCATTTGCTTTCATTTTCACTATTCTCAATTCCTTATTCATTATTTCCTAATTCAATTTTTCTGTTCGCTCTATTTAATTATTTTCTATTCAAATTGTATTGCGTCCACAGAGTCCATTCTGTCGTGGTTTAGAGTAGTAATAACTTGTTGTTTTCAGAATTTCAACCTTAGTTATCAATAAATTATTATAGTTAAGAAAAGTGGCTTTTCGAGATATCTAATTACAAGTGATGAAGTTAGGCTACTAATATATAATAGTGAAAAACTTTGAATTTGAATTAATAAGAATAGTCGTTAAACTTACAAATGGCAGATCTTGCTACGGAAAAGAACCAGTTAGGCACTGAAAACTCAAGCGATATTGATTCGATCCTGACACAACTGAGACAGCACATCGAAATGCGAAAACTTGAACTGGAGGAGTGTTTCAAATTTGTGATCGAAAAACTAGACAAGAAGAAGAATGACCTAATGGAGTCTCTAGACAGTATCCTCATTGACACAGAGGAGGAGATACGGAAAGTGCACGAGCAGCGATCCAAAGAAAAAATGAAAAGAACAGGTACGAATGTCAAAGTGACTGTAGGCCCCGAGCTGACTACAGGTGAACGAAAATCATTCGTAACCAGCCTCAGCTTAAATAAAACGAACCAGGAAGTAGATATTCCATTCGTGACGATTAAGAAAGAAGCGCTCGAGTTAGATTTCTTTTTAGAAAACTACTTTGAAATAAAAATGGCACCAAACCGATATGTGTATAAAAAACTCGCCAAATGGGAGAGCAGCGTTGAAGACCACCTCAACGACCTACTAGGCATAGCAGTGTGTGAATTCAATGGAGATATTTACGTGGCGGATAGCGGGAATAAGTGCGTACAAGTCTTCAATAAAAATGGTGAAAAAAAGAAGAAAATAAAAGATCTTAAAATGTCGTCTCCTCAATACATTTGCCTTAACGAGCAGTTTCTCTATGTAAGCTGCTGGGACAATAAAGCAATAATAAAGTTGGATAGGAAGAATGGGATTAGAATGCAGTACAAGCATCATTCAGATATAATATCAGGATTAACCGTTGATAAGTTTGAGGATTTATATGGATGTGTGTGGAAGGGCAATAGGATAGTCGTCTGGGATAAGGATTTAGTGGAGAAGTCAGAAATCAAATTGGACAACTTGTTCATAACCGAAAATACGCAAATTCGAGATCTCTGCTACTTCAATAAAGAATTCTATGTTCTTTTCAAAGATTCAATTTTTCTGATACAAATATTCAGCAAAAAAGGTGAACTTATAAGATGTCCCGTGAAAGAAGGAGAAATTACTCTGGCCAAATACATCACCACGGATCAGTACGGAAATATAATAGTCAATGACTGCGGAGATAATGAAAAGAAGATCAAGATATTCACGAACAAAGGAGAATTAGTCCACTCAATCAATGTGCCCAATGATACAGCGCTAATCAAGGGGAGGAAAGAAAATAATTTGAAAGGAATAGGTTTCGATGTATTGGAAGGAAACATATACGTTTGTGATATTGAGCGTCTCTACGCTTACTGAACAATCTAAGTATGTATTTGTGTTTAGTAACTTTTGTATGTAATACCTGGGACTTCTTTGATTGCTTAGACACCCTTTCTAGAATAGCCTCAATGTCCTCTCCTTGGGAAGCACGAGCTTTCTGTAGGACTACTTCAGGGTTAAAGTTAAATACCCCGTCCTTAATACTAGTCTTCAGAGGCTGTATTAAGAACTTCCATCTTCTGCCGTGCGTGTTGTGTGCCGCAGTAGCGCAGAATACCTTTTCCCAGTTGTCTATGAGTTGTTGTTTCTGTGCCAACTGCAACTCTCCAGTGGTCTTCTGGAGCTGTAGCAGAGACTGGTCGACTAACGCTTGTCTCTCTCTGACCTTAACTTCCAGCTGATCCATCACAATCTTGCGTTCAGTCAGGGGGAGAGAATATACCTTAACCTGATATGTACACTGCATTAATTCAGTAATAAGTTATTATAGGAGCACATTTATATACCATGCCAACTAGCTCTTCAATCGCACTCTTCATAGAAGTGTAGTTCTCTAAGAAGTTGGTTAACTCTCCGCCGGTTAATGTGCGTGTATCTTCGCTCCCTAGGCTCTGTATCTGAGAGTCCAGCTGGCTGAGGTCACTAGAGACACTGGCAGACAATCCTGTGAAGGCATCGCTAGCTTCTTGGTCAGTTAAGAATTCGCTTTCAAACACTTGAACTTCGATTTCTTTCAACACTAAACAAATTCAAATCCATTTTAATAACCAGTAAATTACCATATATAGTATATGCCGGATATAAGAACACCGGTTATAAGAACATTATATGCAGTTCCCGACGATGTTCTTATAACCGGCATCCACTGTACATAACTACACTAACCAGGCCTGATAGTCTCCCTTGGTGTATTATTAACAGTTTGGTTGGTAGAGTCTCCGGACTGAGAGGTGTCAAGCGGTTTCTGAGCTCTCCTCTTAGATTGCTTAGAAGTTTGCTTCATTTATTACAATCTATTAGAGTGCACATTTAATGTTAAAAATGTTGTTGATAGGTGTATTAACTAGCGAATATTGAAAGGGCTTTATTTGATTTACTATGTAATCACATAACAGAAACGCATGTACGTAACTACACAGCGATTCTGTTAGAATTTGAAGAATGCCACCCCGAGCCCGGTCAGAAGTGAGAGAACTATGGTCACGTACGCTGACTTGTAAAGAGTAGGCAGTGAAAAGCCGAAGCCTCGATCCCACGCGATATGCCGCACCCCGCCCCACACGAAATAACCAAAGGGAATACCCCAGGCTAGCTTGCCAGCTGTGAGCAGCGCGGGTGGAATCTGCAGGTCTCTGAGAGCTGTGAGGAGATTGTCAAAATTTGTATAGTCCATAAGGTATAGGTAGATACCAAAGGTGGACAGGGAACTGACAATGAATACTTCTGTGCACCTAAACGCTATGGACATGGTCCATGTAATCTGAGGTTTGTAGATTGTTACGTAAGGTGAGAGAGGGCGCTTTAGTCTCTTTTGTTTATCGAAAAACTCTTCTGCCAACACGGGGGTGTCCCCTGGCTCTGGACTGGACACACTGGTTCTAGTCTGCACATAATGCATAAGAGGAGCTATGCCCCGGTTGGATAGAGGGGAGTGGTGTGCTAGCAAATACCGGGCCTCCAACCGGAGGAAGAGCAGAAGTGACATTCCTAATAATCTAAACTTACTAATATAATTATACAGTGGATCTGTTATCAAAATACAGTAGATTCTGGCCAATAAGAACACAAGGGGACCATCGAAATTTGTTCGCATTATCTGGAAATTCGTAGCACCGTAGTGATTTGCATGCATTTGTATAGTCTAGGGGGATTTAACGAGAGGACACTTACAGTGTAAGTTGAGATCATGATGACAATATAATCAGTGAATTCAATACTACATACTAACTAATACGCAAGTCCACGACTAAAATATTTTCTATAATTCTATTTGTCCTATGAACTCGCTGACTAATTTCTCGCTAGGAGACAGTTAAGCGATGCTACATATGTCTGTCTGGCTGCTTCGGCTCCGGGGCTATCTTGATCATGTCGTCTATTCTCAGGATTGTTATCGCAGCCTCTGTTGCAAACTTCAAGCATTTCACTTTGGAAATGGTCGGTTCGAACACACCAAACTGTTTGCTATCTCTCACAGCTCCTAGAGGAATAATTAACATAATTGGGCACTGAATTGGCAAATTCCATTCTTAAAATATTTTCAGTTTACCTAACAAATATAAATTTAAATATATAATACTTTTGTAGTAGAAGCGAGGGCTTAAGTCCTATTAGTACAAAATGTGAAAATTGATACAATCGAGACAACAACGGAACAAAATGCCTGGAATTTACCTTTGTACAAGTCCAGGCCGAAGTACTTGAGGTGATCTTTGTCTGCGACAGACTGTGACATGTTGTGTAGAGCTCTTAGCCGGGCCACAAGGTCGGTGGAGTCCAGAGCTGCATTAACCGCTAGCGTCTTGGGGATCACAAGAAGAGATTTAGCGAACTCTGCGATAGCAATCTGTTCACGGGAGGATAGCGTAGTGGCGAAATTCTCTGAAAGAACAATAGATAAGTGAATTGTTTAGCCTATTAATTACCCTCTGGGATTCATACCTAGGTAGATAGAGAGAGCCGCCTCACAAGCACCACCGCCCGGACACACCTGATTGGACTCAATCACTCTACGCACCACACACAGAGCATCGTGAATGGATCTCTCCATCTCATCAATCATAAAGTCATTGGCGCCTCTCAGAATAATGCTAGCAGAGCTCTTTGCCTACAACACAGACAATATAACGATACTGTACAGTGTTTCATACAGGATTTGCATTCAAGGGGGGCAATCTGGGTTATGTAAATTCTCAAGGGGGGCACTCTGGGATATGTATGTTCTTCAGGGGGCATAAATTAAACTTCGCAGTGTAAGTGGTTTTACTAGGGAGGGCACCTACAACCCCCTGTATGAAACCCTGCAGTAGCTAGTAGCTACAATTCCCATTCTACCTGTGTGCCCTTAATTAGCAGCAGCTCGTCATCAGATATTCTCTCCTGCACAACTTCGTCCGCGTGTCCCAGCATGCCCACCTCGAAGCTCTCATCTCCCTCCATGTTGGCCAGTGTGGAGATGAGCTGTCCGCCGGTCATGCGGGCGATGCGCTTCAAGTCGTCTTTCTTGCATCTGCGAACTGCCATCGCTCCTAACACACAATTATCAGCACACATCTCAACTCAAGTATTGCATATAGTAAACCTGTTAATAATGGCCACCCAGGGACTGGTCAAAATGACCGTTATGTACATATGACCGCTATACACAGATTATAATAAGGGAAGTAAAGTGGGGACCTATTCTAAGTGCCGTTATAGTGAGAGGTTCTACTGTATTAAGAAGCCCACCTGCGTCCAGGAACGGCTTCATGCTGTGGTCATCTATCCCGGCAGTGGTTAGAATAACGTTAGCGCCGGCTGCGAGTATTTTATGGATTCGCTCCATAGTTATGTCAGTCTCCCTCTGACGAATAGCCGCTAGGTTTTCCGGGTTATCCACCAGTACCTATGTAAGGAGTGCTATTAACCGAGTGCTATTAAAACAAGTTATAAGGCGATTACTCACGCTAACTCCCAGATTCATTCTAGTCTTGTTTATGCCGAAGTCTAGCAGAGCTATTCTAGCCGGTTGTATGCGCTTGACCATCATTTGAGAGGCCACAGTGCAGTTAATAGCGTACCCATTAATTAGCATTGACTCTCTGCTGCTCTTCCCGTGCGCCTTAAGGACATTGATAGCTTTTATGGGACACTTAACCTCTCCTCTGGCAGTGGTGCGTTTTATGGAGAGACAGGCTTCCACCACCATGTTAGAGAAGTAGTCCGAATCGGGACCGATTATCTTTGAGGACATAGAAGTCTTGGCCACATTAAGCAGGCACTCTCTGCCTAGCTCATCGACCTTTATGGACAGATTGTCCTGTATGTACTTGACAGCCTCCTTGCAAGCCAGCTTATAGCCCGAGATAATACTGGTGGGATGGATCTTATACTTCACCAGCTCATTCGCGTTTTTTAGCAGCTCGGCAGCCACGAGAACTACTGACGTGGTCCCATCTCCAATCTCTTGGTCTTGTAAATCTGCTAGCTCACATAAAACCTGTAAACACAAACAATACATAACATAAATATGCAGACAGGCCTGCTTACAACTTTTTATTATGAACTAGCCCTATGGTCCAAATTCAACACCCTATATAAGGTTTGAATTAAGTTGAGTTCGCTTTTTATGAAGTCTCTCTATTATGAACTCAATTTTTGGCCCTTGAATGTACGTAATAAAAGAACCGTATTTATATTGGTACAATGAGGTTCTTGTATGTAGGTATGTGTATTTGTGTTACACTATACCTTTGCAGCCGGATGCTCTACCTCCAGCAGCTTGAGAATGGTGGCTCCGTCATTCGTTATAGTCACATCTCCGATGTCGTCAACTAACATCTTGTCTAGCCCTACCGGTCCGAGAGAGGATTTGACAATGTTAGCGATAGAGACAGCCGCCATCACATTCTGGGTGCGCACGTCCTCTCCAGTCTTGCGAACTCCCCCAACGGATAGTTTCACAGAAGTAGACATTATATACTATCGCTATTGGTAATCAGTAGATATCGGATGTAAGATCACCAGTATAAGAACATGCCGGATATAAGAACATTATATGCAGTTCCTGACGATGTTCTTATAACCGGCATCCACTGTATTATTATTAACAGAGCAGCGCTTTCATCGCAGGCAATTATAAAGTATTAGCAAGTAATATTATGTAATATTATATTCTGGAATATAGACTATCCTTGGGTGAAATGGCATATATTTGCATTGAATAGTATAAATTAGGCCAACTTAGTCATTCATTAGTATACTAGAGAATGGCTGATAATATAAGTGAATTTGATCTGCTACCAAGAGAAGGTACGGGCATTACAAAGCCAATATATTGTTTATATCTATAGAGACAATCAAAATAGGAATATTCGTATAATATTAATTGCTTTGTATTTATAGAAGAAAACGTGTTAAATGAAATCAAACAACTGAATCCCGAGTTCGTCCCTGTATACAAGAAAGTATTTGTGTCCTATTGTAAGCATGATGAAGCGGACCCCCAATGGATAAACCGAGTGTATCAATTCGTGTACTGTCTGCTAGCCCTGGGGATTGAAGTGAGTGTGGATTTCTTAGATCACAATGTGGGGAATTTAGCTTTTGGGATAGCAAATAAAATAGAGCTTTGCGACAAAGTAATCATGATAAACAGTCCAGAGTACTACAAACTTATCACACAGAAAGGGAACAAGGACGATAGAGAATCTAGAAGTGTGATATTCGAAGGACAGCTAATATATTCAGAAATATTCAACCGGAACGGGGTAAAGGTAATTCCAATTTTCCTAAACGAATACCAAAACATGATGGACATAATCCCGCCAGCTTTTAAACTAAACAGAAATTACATCTTGAATACGCCGCCAACTTGTCTGGACTTAGCAAATCACAGAGTCGATACTTTTACACAGTTAGCTTGTCGACTGATAGGACTGAACACAAGGGAATGGGAAGGTGAGTATTCTAGATTGTTCTATAAATCAGTTTATTAGAAAATGTAATATAGAAAGCGTAAAACTGAGTAAATGCAAGAGAATAGAGCTCTTACAGAAATCCTCACAGATAGACACAACTCCAGACCTAGACAGACCTCTAACTGACAAGAGTCCGGAGAAATTCTTCTCCGATCTGGTGCCGCTAGTTCTCCCGTTCTGGCAGTGTCTGGCATTAGAGCTGGGTGTAGATTTAAAAAAAGTCCACGAAACGTTCGATCAAGAAAGTGAAAAAGAAAAATGCTACCAGTTCCTATATCAATGGTGGAAGTAAGCACATTTTTATACTCTTATCTAGAACAGAATCTCTATTTGCTAATGATATAAATATATTTTCAATTTCCCTAGGAAGCAGCCTCAAGCAACGTTCAATGACCTAATTGGAGGCTTAAGGGGAGTGATAGGGGTAGACACCAGACAACTAATCATGGCGATTATGAAGTTTGCTCAGTCTCAACAAGAACAACAACAACAACAACAAGATGAAGATAAGATCAACATAAAAACAACTATTTGAAGTTAAATTTAATGACCAGAGTGTGCATGTTTGTATAAATAAAGATAACACAAACAGATAAATCAAAGTTGTGTAAAAAATTAAATATGATAACCTCACTTATTTCGGTGCGAGAGTGGCTAGATATATCCACACTGCGTATATGTCGCTGGGATAGGGATGCACGTAGCAGGCGAGTACGAACTCCACGCCCGGCTCCTGGCACGTGTGGATGCCGGTCGCGTACACCTGCTCCTCGATGGCTTTGAGAGGAGTGGGAGAGAGGGGGATCGGGAAACCGACAATGTGGTATGAAGTGAAGAGGGATTCGAAAGCTTGCTTCAACTCGGCTTCCGGGAGATCGGGATAAGACTCCTCGAACTTAACCAGCTGTTCGCTGAGCATCGAGCCTGCGTGTCTGTTCCAGTGAGTGAGCAGGCGACTGCGCCAGGACTCCACTCTGAACTGGAGTCTGTACTTTATAGTCTCCTGCAGCTTGAGCGCCTTGGCCAGGTCTGGAGGCGAGTAGAGGAGGTCAGAGGGCTGGAGGCTGTTCTGAGGAATCCCGTCTGAGACCACGCAAGTTCTCCACTTGCGACTGTTCCCGAAGTCAAACACAATCTCCGAAGGCTTTGTTGATGATTGGATATTAAAATGGATCGTCTTAGCAGAGACTACAGTGTAGATGTGCAGGAGCGGACAGTTTGGATCGAAAGGAGAGAACTTCTCCCCGACAGAAGGATTCCATAGCGAGAAAGTGCCAGTGGCCCTGTCTCTGCTGAGCACGTACGAAGTGGACCCCTCCGGGATTCCGAACCCGAGCACCAGCCACGCCTCCACACTCAGGAACAGAAAGTAGTTCAGCAGGAGAGTCGCATGCTCCTCTTCGTCGCCACACCTCAGTTTTAAGAATTCCTCTGCCGGTACCCAGACGTCAGAGAGCCCCTCGAGACACTGGCTGTCCGGGAGAAATGGGATCAGAGACACGAAGCGAGATAATCTCTCCAAGTGTCGAGGCGTACACAGCTCGTCTCTGGGCAGAAGCTCATCAGGAGGGTTAAGCGGTCTTATGTACCTGTAGTGGATTTATTAATAATTATATGATGTATCAATATAGTTACGTGATTTGTACCTGTTAACTAGAACCTGTCTCCCGTGTATATCACACACACTAACGGTGTAAGGTCTATCTGGAAAACTGATTTTGAGAGAATCCGTCTCATGCTTGAACCTCTCAATGAGTTTCTTATCATCTTTGTCGAGAGCTGTGGCGTATATAGATCTGTGCGGCTTGATGAGAGGGTCCAGAGTTATGAAGAGACTCAGTTGCATGTCTGTGTCTTCTGCCCTGCCGGCTCTCTCGTAGCCAAATAGCACCTTAGGAGCCTGCACCTGCAGAGTTAATCGGATCAGTGTACTCCTAATGGAAATGAGACAGTAGTATTCGGGTAATACAAGTTACATCTAGCATGAAATTTGAATGCCATTAGACGAACACAATTAACATTAAATGTTTCGCTTGAGGCTGAAAGCAATTTGGTAATACGTAGAGCAAAAGTGCTATTAGGGGAATTGCTATTAGGCGAACACCACTGTACCTTGAAAGTCCCATCTATCCTTGAGTTAACTAGTATAGTATGGAACGGCACTTGGAAAGATCCCATCCAGCTGTATTGCAGACGTTCCTTAATTATGTTAGCTCTCAGTCTCTCGTCCTCCAACGCATCCACCCGCATAACGTCAAACACGTTAAAGTAGAGCACGTCCGTACTGGCCAGGAGAGAATCAGCTGAGAACGAGAGGGAGGGAGTAGACCGCTTGTAAGGGATGATAAGCTCTTCGTTCCAGCAAGGGTTTACCCCTAGAGACTGCTTCGTTCTATAGGAATTATAATAAGCTGCATTGCAATGTAATGTAATCCAGTGTCACCTGTAAGTTGTTCCTTGGAATCTAACTTCAATGAATGGTTGTGTTTCATCAGGCGTATCCTCTTCACTATTCAGAACTTCCTCCTGTCTAATTTCACTCGATAGAAAACTAACGTGAGCACTACTGCTCTCTCTCCACTGACCAGTCACAGTGCGTCCGAACATGTGACGAGAATCCATGTTCCCTCTTCTCACTGCCTCTGCCACTCGAGAGGGGAAGTTATACCCCTGCAGCACGCGAATAACAAGACTCAGCTCCCGTATGTTAGCGTGTTTGGAGGGCACTGTTCTCCGCGGGACCCGCTTGGGCTGTAGGGGTCTCTTGGGAGAGAACAGCTGATGCACGTAATTCCGTAGGATGGTTATGTTGGGCACAGGGTCTTCTACCACCACCTCGTCCAGTGTGTACGCGGGTCCCTTCATCTGCGCCTCTCTGGAGATGTCGCGCTTTATCATCTGGTAGAAGGCCTCGGTCCCTGGGTGCCAGGGGATGAAGTCCTGGTCGGAGAAGTGACTGAAGCGCGCTAGGCTGGGCTCGAGACGGGCCGGACTGCCGGCTAGCAGAGTCAGCTCCTCGTCGAAACGAATTGATCTGGCCGGACTCAGCTCAAACCTAAGAGAGCACATAACCAATAATACAACAGTACAACCTAGTTAGTACAAACAGGGTTAATAAGAAACGCCGGTTAATACGAACACTATTTCAGCTTCAGTCCCCTTCAAAGCCATTAAATACAAATTAATTGGTTAATACAAATTCCGGATAAGGGGAACGTATTTTTACGGTCCCCTGGTGTTCGTACTAACGATGTTCTACTGTATTAAGCTAATTAAGCGGGATATTACTTTTGTTTCTCTTCAAAGTGCTTGAAGGCTGGATTCGCCACGAAGTCTCTCTGTGATATGAACGGACACACCAGGTCCATGCGCGTGAGTCTGAAGGTGCTGCCGCTGTCCTGGGCGGGCAGGGAGCGCAGCAGCTGCAGGAGAGGGATGTTCCGCGGGTCGTTTGGGTCCAGTCTAGATGACGTCAGAGTAGCTCTGATCTTATCCGGATCTGAACAAGTTATTTATGTATTTATAGACCAAGTTATCTTAACATTATTACCCATAGACCGTAGGGGCTTTTTGATCTGCATATTTTAGCTTAGCTTGTATTGGCTTTTATTGCTCAATATTTAATCTAATTTCCTATTTGCAGATATGTAACTCACCCAGAGACATTTTCGAAAGTTTCCCATACCCCCTCCACTCGTATTTCTGAGTGCTACCATCTGTATACTGTCCGTACAGCTGTGCACTGGAGTTGAGAACCCCAGTGGTGTAGGGGAGCAGGGGTCCATTTCGCGAGGGAACGCCCGCCCCCATCCCCAGTTTATCCTGCACTACTTTCTCATAAGTGAAGTCTAGCGGCTGCAGCAGGGGAGTGGCTACGTGCTTGTGAGCTGGGATATCTGTGGGCAGGGGACAGGGCACCTCTGCCATGAGGACAGGACTGAAAGAGGACTGGTACACCTCTAGCATCACAGAGTCTGGCTTGTGACGTAACTCAAGTTGGAAATTCTCCTACAATATACACACACATTAATGCAGAGATAAAGTATAAATAGACGCATTCGGTTCCACAGACTTGAAAATCAATAATGAAGTCTTGCTTCAGTTTCCTATGCTTGGTTTCACAGGCTGTCTCTCCGTTAATCCTAACACGAATAAAGTAGCTCAGCTTGTCCACTTCCCGTCGCCTGTGTACCTCCCTCTGCTCCTGTCCCTGTCCCGAGAGCGGCATGTTAAGGTAGAGCTCTGGAGTCAGGACGGGCTGGCCCGGGTGCCGCCTTGTTGCGAAGTATTCATCGGTCAGTTTCCGCCTTGCTGTCTCCTCCTCGAACTCGGGTAGGAGGGCGGGGGGAGGCGTGTCTGGGGGGATCGAGAGGACGGAGGCCTGACTGTCACTGAGGAGCTTATTTCTCTCCTCTTGGTCTCGTCTCCATTGGTCATACGCCACCTCGTAACTAGGAGGTATAATCGTAACTATAATGAACTCTTGGGACCTGTAAATTCCTTCGTTATATCCAAATATTCGTTATAAGATAAGCGGATATTATTTATAAGCGGATAATAATTATAAGCGGATAATAATTAATGCATTTAGAACTCTGGGGGAGAATTACCCATTTCGTTATAAGCTGTTATTTCGTAAAATCCGACTTCAATATAACGGGAGTTTACTGTGTGATGTTATAGGATATTTACTTTACACTGCTATCTACCTAATTCTCTCAGAGGAGAGATTCTCTTCATGTTCCTCCTTCAGTTCCAACAATTCTTCTTCCAATTCTGTCATAAAGTTAACTCTATCTTCCTCAATATCTACAATGTTACTCTTCCTTATCCTCAGTCTCGCGGCTGTACTCACATACCCCTGTTCTTGCCGCACCTGCTTCAACTGGCCCCACACCTACAGGCCAGGCGAACAAAGTTATACACGATTTACTACTGGGTATATGCCTTGAAACACGTGTTTATAACTTGCAAGAATCGTACCTTGAATATGCTCTTGAGCAACTGTTGCTCCTTCTCCAACTCGACGCTCCTCAGCTGTCTGAACTCACGTATGTCGAGCTTCAGCTGTCTTATGTCAGCTGATTTGTGTTCTACTTCTAAGCCTAACCAATATGACGTCTTATTACAGTGGACTCTCGTTAATAGGAACACCAAGAGACAGTCGAAATTATTTGTATATCCGGTATTCGTCTTAAGCGGAGTCACTTGCAGGTATTTGTATAAGCAAGGGGAATTAAACCTGTACTCCTTTAACCGATGTTTCACCATATAAGTGTTCATAATATTTCTTATAACCGACACGTTCTTATAACCGGCATAAATTATATAGGGTATATGGCAACCGTTTTCCAGTAGAATGTTCTTATATCCGGTGTTCTTATATCCGATATCTAAGTATTACCAGTTAGACTCTGCAGCACTAACTTCTGCATCTCTGCTCCGAGAGACCTGAGCTGTCTCCTTAGAGCCTGTGTGCGTCTGTAGTGCATCTCTGCCGCCTCTCTCTCCCTTAGCAAATTGTATTGCAGCTGCAGGGAGTACAGACAGCAGCACAGCTGGTGCTCGCGGCTAAACAGCCAGTGGTGAGTGAACCGCAGGCTGCTCAAGTACAGGCAGAGGTTAATGTTGTTTGAGACAACCGTAGTCTCGTTAGGCTTGTATAGAACTGAGTATCTGTCCAAGATAGGAATGGAGATAGGAGGCTTATATTGGATCAAGGCATTCGTAGGGGAAAATAACTCATCTCTATACTGGAATAAACCTATGTATTTATAGAATATATCGCGTTATATATTCATAGATAGTTCTAACCTTTCTTAGAAGAAGTCCGGAAATTCCCAATCAGACCCTTCAACTGTCCGTTCTCTCCGAACCAACTCCTTGCCCCCTCTCTGACCAGTCTGTGCTCCAGGGCTATCCATACTCTCCTGGGAGGCAAGAGGACTTCCGGGACATATATGCCCTCCTCTTCTGCGGCTCTTGTCTCCATTTCGGGATTTTGTTTCTCTTGTAAAGTGACCGGGTTATCTTCTACCGGAAATAATCCTTGTTTCGTGAAAATAGCAATTTTTCCCTGCTCAATCCTTTCAGCTTGAGGTCTAGGCCAATAGACAATTAATGCTACTACACTTGCACAATCCATTTGCCTATACCTGTAACTAGGCGGGCAGTATAACAAGATCTCCAATGCTTCCTGAGGGGGAATTAAAGGCGCACTCTCTAAGTCCTGTTCGAATCTCTCATCAATGGAGCCCTGTTCCTCTCTTATCGCACTAATCTCTGTACCCACACGGTCTGTCTAATAATATATTATAAAAATAGTTATTAAGCTGTGGCTGTTATACGCACTGTATCGAGCTCTTCAGTTGACTCTAGTGTGTGTCGAGAGAACACTCCGTCTAACCCATCTCCCTCACTACGCTGAGGGTCAATAGTTATGTCAGCGTGTTCATTCTGGAAAGACACCACAGGAGACCTGGAGATGGGTTCCTCAGTCGTGAGAGGAGGCAGTTTCCGAAGTGCTACACACAACATAATTCGTATTATACAAAGTACAGTCAGGTTCTTTTATTATGAACATTCAAGGGACCAAAAATTGTGTTCATAATAGAGAGAAAGCATAACAAGCGAACTCAACTTAATACAAACCTTATGTAAGTTGTTAAAATGGGACTATAGGGCTTGTTCATAATAAAAAATCTTCACATTAAGCAGACGAAATCTTGTTCATAATAAGCAGATCTGACTGTATATTAACTCAATCTACAAATATTTACGTTTTTGAATTACGCTCATCTCTATATCTTCCTTCCTGCCAGCAGCAGTCTCTCTGGACAGCGCTGCCAGCTGTTGGAACCTGTTCATCCCACTCGGCTCGCCCCTCTGTCCCTTCAGCACCCTCTCTGGCTCCACGGACACGCCCTCATCCAGGGACTCACTCGCTCTCTCCCGCATGGCCAGCAGTCTCTGCTTCAGACGCTCTTGCAGGTCCGATCCGACCTTTGATTCAGCTACAGTGTTATCAGTGGATTAGCTCATGCGTGACCTACGTTATAATAAGGCCTGTTCACTAGTGTTAAATTTTGGACCATGGATGTCGTTTAAGTCCATTGATTCTTTTAAGAATAAATGTTATAGCCAGAGATAATTAACCAAGTAGTAATCCAGAAGAAGTAAAATATTATTGGGCTTAATACCAAGCACTTTTGAAGTAAATGAATGTTGCAAAAGTACAATATATTAAAGAAAACATGAAAGTGAAGACAAGTTTTTATCAAATAAACATTTGAAGAACAATTACAACTAATTGGGTTTAACTTTCATTATTTTTCGAGAATTTTCGACATGAACCGACTGCAAAGGTTGCAAGGCATTAATATTTTTTGTTCTGGAATACTACTTGGTTATATATCTCAAACTTTAACATTTATTGTAAAAGAATCAATGGACTTAAACGACATCCATGGTCCAAAATTTAACACTAGTGAACAGGCCTTATTATAACGTAGGTCACGGCTCATGTAATGTATTAGCTTATACCCAAAGTTTATTTTGTTTGTCTGTTTGTCCAGAATTTATGGAAAACTTGATAAGAGCTTTGTTCCAAAAGTGACATGTTCAAGTGCTATTTCTATTTTGTACTTAACACAACCGATATTATTACTAATACGAAATGCTTATTAATTGCCTGAAACAAGTGAGGGCTTTGGCCCGAGTATAAGATGAGCAAGCACTTAGCACGGACGATTAACTTGCAATAATTAATTAATAAATTAAGAGATAACATTATTCGCTACTCACTACTCTTGTTCTGAGCAACCTCTTCAGGAGCTGTCTGTTCCGCCAGTTTCTTCTGCAGACTCTGTCTCCTCACAGCCAGTCTCTGTAGCAACGCATCTTCCGCATTGGAATTCTCCGACGCTGCTTTAACCTCCACACCTGGGTTCTGAGACTCGGCAGGGCTAATGTCCTCTATCACTCCTGGCCCCAGCAGGTGCGTTTCTGACATGCTACGGAGTGAAATCAGAACGTGTTAATTGACGTAAATACATATTGAATTGGTTACTCTATTAATAACAGTAACATAGTACTACAGTTAAATAAGTGGCAAGTGCGTTGTAATACGGAGAGATTACTCGGGAGGCAGCTCGTATTTAGCTATTCGTGTTCTCAAGTCTTTCAACTGTTCGTTCTTTGTTCCCAATATTTTCTTTAAATTCTGGAATTGAGAAGTCTCCTGCAGCTTCTTATCTAGCTCACTGTTCACAGTTTCCAATTCAGCTCTAAGTCTGAGTATCTCATGCTTGCTATCTACCAACTCCTTATTCTCAGTTGTGATCTGAGGTGTCACCGGTTTTATTGGTTTATCTACAACTTTAGGAGAATTGTCGCGTAGAATCGAAGCATTTTCTCTCTCCAGAGAAGAAAGCTTGTCCTTTGCAAACTCAAGTTCTCTCTTGTAAGCAGTCGACTCCTTAGCCATGGAGTTAAACCGAGATTCGAGAGTCTTAATCTTTATCCGAAGTGTATCGTTTTCTGACTTCACCTCTTGCAGTTCTTTCTCCAGTATTAAGGATACGCCTGGTTCGTTGAGAGGCGCCAGTTTAGGCTTAGGAGCGGGGGGAGGAGAGGTCAGCTTGACAGCACCTATAGTGTGCTGTAAATTGGGTTAGAAGTCTTGAGGATACAATGCAACAATGTTGCTTTCGTATACTATGTTGAATTTTGTTGAAAAATGTACATTGTAATGTTTCATGCAACAAAGTTGTATCTGGTATGTTGAGTTTTCATGTAAGTTTGCGCATTGAATTAAAACTATTATATTGCCATGAAAAACATGTTGCATAAATATGCAACATACTGCAAGCAACAGTCGTATATGGTGAGCATAACACACAATTAACAACCTGATAACACAAACTCTTTTTCTTCAAATTCCTTAATCCCGTCCAGTAGGGCTCTGTTTTCCAGCTCGGATATATCGGCCTGTAGCGTCAGGTGCCACTTCTCTGCCTGCTGGAACAGCTGTCTGAGCAACAGTGTGTTCGTGTGAGCGCTGTGCGTTAGCTCAGACTCCATGTCGCTGATAACCACACACTGCAGACCCTCAAGCATTTCCTTCACCTACAATCCCATATATGACTGTATATCTCGTTAGTATGAACACTGTTAATTAATACGAACATAAAGCCTTTCAATACAAATGATATTTTGATAATACGAGTTCCGGGTAAGGTGAACCCATTTTTGACGGTCCCCTAGATTTCGTACAAACGAGGTTCTGCTGCATGTGATTATGCAATAATGTATCTATAGCATAACACTTAATTAATTAAGATAGAACCAAACTCGTAAGTGAATTGAAACTGCTTATGAGGCATAAATTTGGTCTAGTCAGATATGCTATTTCTCTATCACATAGCATGTTCGTAATCAGTGTAATTTTGAATAAATCCTTGCACAATGCAACAAAAGAATTATCAACCATAATATTATAATGAATTTAGTGAATTAAAACACAGTGATTACAATTACAAATACCTCCATATCTGTAAAGGTGTTATCTTCCGCAAGGCGGCTCTCTATCAGGTCTTGGAAAGCACAGTCGATACCTTTCAACCGTTGCGCTCTCTGGTAGCGTGAAAACCGTAGGAAATTAACTATCTCTGAGGTATGCGTTTCATTCAAACCAAATTCCATTCTCTATTCAGTAAATACGTGAATGCAGATGGCTACAGTTGGTCAGGAATTGAATATCTAATTTACACATGAATACCAATGAACTCAGAAGAAATACATATACATGAACAGCAGTACGCAAAGAAGGCATTAGAAGTGTATATAAATGGTTATTAGAAGACTTAGTTTCTTTAGATTAATGTGAATCTGAACTGGATTTGTGTTTGTTGTTAACTCAGCAATTAGCGACATCGCCTTGTACAGCAGGGAGTGAAATTAAAATATCTAATGTATACTAGCCGTCCAATACGTACGTATATGGTAGAAGTATTTAAAATAAAATTGATTATCATTTTGAGCAGTTTAAATATAAAATAGGAATGTTATAACACAATTGCAATTAGAACTCGGGACTACGTTGAAAACAAACTCAATGCCATTATTTATTGAAGGCAGAGCTTCGTAAATTTAGCCTTTCAGTATAATAATAGCTCAACTTGAATGAATGTAAATTTACAAACATGTCATAATTTTCGATGAAAAATCATGAAGTTATGATGTGACCAACAATGAATGTTTCACACAACCATGTAATTTTGAAAGTCATGGATGTGCCTTGTTTTCATCATATCTATCTATATATTAAAAGCGGAATTCTTGTCTGTGTGTTTGTTTGTTTGTGTGTTTGTGTGTTTGTGTGTTTGTCCAGAATTGATTGAAAAGACTACGAGTCCCAGAAAGCTGAAAATTTATATCCTAGGGTAATTTTGTACTGCGACAACGATCTATTGGTTTTATGGGTTTATGACGTCACGTGGGAATTTATTATTATTATTATTATAATTATTGCTTTAAATTCATTGCACATATTCACATATAAAATTCACTCCACATATTGAGGTTTGGTGATTACCTGCTGGCTCCACCTGCATGTATAGTTTTGTTAGTTCTATTAGTGATTTATTAATAGCATACAGAAGTGCATAAGTTTAGATATTTAGATATGAATAAGTATTTTTATAAATTCCTATTTGAACTAGATAAATCTTTTCTCTATTCTGTTTTTACCTCACGGTGGGTAAGGCCGCGAAGCGGCCGTTATTTGTATTACATAGTGTCTACCACGAACGAACAAAGGTCGCGAAGCGGCCTTTGTGAGAGAGTGATCCGTCGCGAAGCGACCGAGACCGAAGGGCTCGTATTATTAATTCTCGATTGTTGTTTGTGTGTGTGTTTGTGTGTTCGTGAATTTGTTTGTCCGGATTGTATTAAAGTGATGGGGGAATAGAAACCGCATTTATATGAGATAGAAACTAACTTCCAAATGTTATAATAGGTAAACAAGTATGCTGAACACGAATTTCGCGTTTATAAATTTCTCATATTAATATTTGTTGTTGTTGTTTATACAAAATAGGTAAACAAATAAATGAAAATTTAAAATCAACCTAGAAGTTAGCTTTCAACGGGTATTATAGGTAAACAAGTATGCTGAACACGAATTTCGCGTTTATAAATTTCTCATATTAATATTTGTTGTTGTTGTTTACACAAAATAGGTACGTAAACAAATTAATGAAAATTCAAAATCAACCTAGAAGTTAGCTTTCAACGGGTATTATAGGTAAACTAGTATGCTGAACACGAATTTCGCATTTATAAATTTCGCATATTAATATTTGTTGTTGTTGTTTACACAAATAGGTAAACAAATTAATGAAAATTCAAAATCAACCTAGAAGTTAGCTTTCAACGGGTATTATAGGTAAACAAGTATGCTGAACACGAATTTCGCATATTAATATTTGTTGTTGTTGTTTACACAAAATAGGTCAACAAATTAATGAAAATTCAAAATCATAACGTCCCTTTCTACCATTTCCATGGTAGAAAGTGTGAGAACTAAGGCCGCACAGCGGCCGTTAACTTGAGGTGCGTAGCACAGATCTGTCGCAAAGCGACCGAGACCGAAAGGCTCGTTAATCATGAAATTATGATGAGGCCAACAATGAATGTTTCACACAACCATGTAATTCCTGAATGTCATGGCTGTATCAATTTTTATTCATATTAAACATCGTAAAAATTGTAAAATTTAATAAATTAATGCAAGTTCCATTGAATCATTTCATTCATGCGAAATAGTAATATAGATCATGGTTTTAGAATAATTATAGAATAATTATAGATTATTGGTTTACGTAGCTCACAAAAAATGCAAAAAACATGACAATATTTACAATTGAAAACTATATATAGCTTTCAATTCGTAAGCATTGTTAGTTGCTGTTAGGAGCAAGTTATAGCTAGCTATAACTTGCTGCTAACAGCAACTATCTTGCTGTCAAAATAGCGAATAAGCTCTGTAATTTAGCCTGTAAACAGTGTGGTAGAATAGGAACTTGGAAAGATTCAAATTGGATATTATAGGGGGGGGAAAAAGTCCGCTGTTTTTCAATTCTTATATGATCCTAATTTCCCATAATTTGATATACGTATTCTTGGATTTTTTGACGTGAACCCGAATATTTTGACCTGTAGAGTCCTGTTGTATGACGGTTTACTTACCATGACAGTTTACTTACCTCTATATTACTATAACCATTATTAACCATGGATACTTTCTATCCAAGACGGTTTGTTTTGACGGAAATGGACCCCCTACAGATTTGGACCGGGGGGTCAATTTCCGTCAAATATGTAAAATATAGATAGTGTTTGACGGATTTGGACCCCCCTTTAATAACATAGTAAATAACCTATTAGTTTACTAAAACTCAATTTTACTTATTGTAATCTTCATTAATTTCTCCAATTTTTGGAATTGCCTGTAATCAAGGGGCCTGAGTTTCACAGATATACAGGGCCGGATTAACCCATGGGCAACCGGGGCAACTGCCCCGGGGCCTCCACCACCAAAGGGCCTCCACCACCAAAGTTGTACTTCATTTTTCACTGGACAATTGTAGTGGAAGGCAGAGTGGATCATGGGTCAACATTGGTGACCCATGAGGCCATGACCCATCGCATTTGTGACCCATGACCCATTGAGTGACCCATTGACCCAACGTGTTATCCATTGACCTTTTTAAATATCTATTTTTAATATCCAAACATTATGTAACACAATATATGTATAATATATGATGCTTGTCAATCAATTAATTTTGGATGATTTCTAATACCAAAGACATACCCTGTAATGTTTCTGGGTAAATTTGATTCGTACTATAACTGGAATTCCAAATGGATCATGGGTCATGGGTCACAGAGCCGTGACCCATGAGTCCATGACCCATAACCCATGACCAGGGCCGGCGGAAGCTCGTGAGAGGTGGGGCGGCCTTGTATTATGATGATAATTGTGAGGATTGCAGAGTCAAAAAACACCCCCGCGAAATTTCAGAGTACCAAAAAAATCACAGAAAAAGTGGGGCGGCCCAGGCCGCCCCAACCGCCCCTCTTCCGCCGATCCTGCCCATGACCCATGGTCCACTCTGGTGGAAGGAGTTAGGAGCCTCCACTACACTGGTTGCCCCAGGGCCTCCACCTCTGTTAATCCGGCCCTGCAGATATACACAATTATTAACTTGAGTGCTCAGTATATCTTTGTTGTTAGTGTTGTTTTGACGGAAATGGACCCCCTACAGATTTGGACCCCCCTTTAACATGATAATCAAGTCATTATTATTGAGCCTTTACTTCCTCTTTGTTATCAATTTATCATACATGCTTACTTCCCAACTCTCTTGATATTACTTTTATTTGAACATTTCTGAAAATTTGTGTCATTTATCAATACACTAACAACAAAGATATATTGACCACTCAAGTTAATACTCGTGTATATCTGTGAAACTCAGGCCGCTTGATTACAGGCAATTCCAAAAATTGGAGAAATTAATGAAGATTACAATAAGTAAAATTGAGTTTTAGTAAACTCGTAGGTTATTTACTGAGCATCCTTATATGTAGACCGTCTAGAAATAGACGGTCTATAAAAGCCCATACAAATAAGCCAAAAATTTGTAGACCGTCTATAAATTCTGTAGACCACTTGCCCTGCTTTTTATGGGTAATACTAATGCATAGGGAATAAAACCTGGTCTATTTCTAGACGGTCTACATATAAGATATCTCTTATTTACTATGTTATTAAAAGGAGGGTCCAAATCCGTCAAAACAGTGTATTGATAAATGACACAAATTTATAGAAATGTTCAAATAGAGTACTAGTTGGGAAGTAAGCATGTATGATGACAAACAGGAAGTAAAGGCTCAATAACGATGACTTGATTATCAAGTTAAAGGGGGGTCCAAATCCGTCAAACACTATCTATATTTTACATATTTTACGGAAATGGACTCCCGGTCCAAATCTGTAGGGAATCCATTTCCGTCAAAACAGGTTTACTTACCGTCTTTCGGTCTTTGCAATGGCTTCACAGTTTATACTTCCTATTACACATCTACACTTATAAGGATCCACATCTCAAATTCCAATTTACTTTTTCATAATTTGACATTGCAACAACATAGCATTTAATAATTTCCATATTAGCATTAGATATTTTGGGCCAAAATGACATTTTCCAATTAGAATTTGAGATGAGTGACAACATACTGAAAACGATTCGGACAAGTGACGGTCCCACATTTTCGGACAAATGACAACATCAAAATTCGGACAAATGGAGCTTCCCCAAACCGTCATGGATAGAAAGTATCAATGGTTAATTATTGCTATAGTAATAGAGGTAAGTAAACCGTCATGGTAAGTAAACCGTCATACAACAGTCCTAATACTGCGAATTTGGGATAAAATATAAGCCATTACAGGATTTCAGACCCTCTGATTGTGCTAAATAACGGCGAAATTCGTAGGACGCAGGTCCAGGACTAATACGCTAGGAACACCAAGTATATGTAAATATCAGAAAGTGCCAAAAATATTCCAGGGGTAACATATGGTGCATCTTTAGACCCGTGATCATTAATTGAAAAATTTTGCCGCTAAAATACCTATTTCGACGATGGAAATCTTTTGCGTGCCCTAGCGATTAACGCGAATAAATTTTAGAAAAAATTCAGGATTATTAATCTCCTGATTAATTAAATACTATTTATTATGCCCAAATAGGCTTCCAATCTACTTGATAGACATGGTATATCCTTTCAACCTAGTTGCACATCTTAAAATATGTAGCTCGGAAGTTTGTCCATCCATTGTATAATTTTGCTAAATAGCAGGAAATTAAAAAGGCAATAAAAATTGGGGGTTATCGGGTGTCGAAAAAAAGACATTGCATCACCCTGGCTTAACAACTAAGAGCAAAATTAATATCTGTTAGACTACTTTATTATAGGAAATTAACGCGAATTTCTCCAAATCGCGTTAATTTCCTTCGCGATAATTTCATGGAGCGTTAATTTCCATGACCTGGCCTTAATTTCATGTATTTGAGAATGTTCAGCTCCAATTCGCGTTAATTTCATGGAGGGTTAATTTCATGGCGCGTTAATTTCCTATAATAAGGTATTTTAAAAGATAATAATCATTGGCAAGTATCTTTATTATTGTCATAATAAATAATTGAAAGTACAATTGCAAATAATTATCATTATATCATGTAGGGCTTTGAACAAGGTTTGAGTATCAGAAAACGCGAAAAATGCTGGTGTTGAGAACTAAAAAGGGTAACTTGGTTTCAACTGGAGATAAAACTCAACTCTGAAAGCTGTTTCATTTATAATTGCATGCTCTTCAGTTAGGGGTGAGAGTACAGGTACAGGGAATAATATATATACGCGGTGTAGATAAAAAGGGAATTGCGAATGTGAGCAGAATAAGAAGGTGAGATTAATATAGTTGTCGCAGGTGTTTTTGGTGTGGTTACAGAATGGCACAATCCTTCTGTTGCGTTGTAGGTGTAGGCAGAATGTGAGGGTTTTGTTTCCGCTCAATTTCATGTATCGCCGACTCGAAAACACTCAAAATATTGATATTTTCTTTTGCAGATGTTTCGAAGAAAGTAGCGTTCCAATCATCAGACAGCCCCTTTCCCTCGGAAGTTTGAACTGTGCGCTGCACCCCCTCCAGGTCCTGTTTGTTCCCAACAATCACAAGTGGGATGTCTTCGTCTCCCTTGTGTTCAACGATTTTCTGTCGAATAACGGGTAAGAGGTCGAAGGATTTGCGACTGTTTATGGAGTAAACGAGGATAAACCCGTGCACTAAAGAACAGCTCGACGGAAATATTGAGTAGTCGTCTTGCCCCGCTGTGTCGATGAAAGTGCATGAATATCGTACGCTGTCAATAGTGATGTCCTTGGAATAACGATCAGTAATTGTTGGATTGTATTCCGATTGAAAGAAGTTCAGGACAAATTGGACTGTCAAGCTACTTTTCCCAACGCTATTCATTCCCATAATGGCAACTTCTCTCAGTTTGATAGGCATGGTATATGTTATACAAGTATTGAATGTTTTGGCTATAATGTAATATAGAAGTAAAATTGATATGAAATATAAGAGCGTATCAATCCTTTATATACTTTACGAACATACATGGAATCCGAACAAACTAGCTAGTACCTAGATTTTTGATAAAACCGTCCCATCTGCGCTTGCTTATACTTATGTTTATGGAAATATCGGATGCTCACATATGCGAGGTTAGATAATTACTAACAGGAGTCAACTTTTTTTTTAAATAAAGAATATACGTACATATTTTATAGTCGTCATAGAAACAAAGATATGATAGTAAGTGCGTAGCAAATACGTAAGTATTAAGTCTATTGTTTAAAGAATAGATTACACTAACTTAATTAATTAAAATGTAAATTTGTGCATAATATAAGCAAACTCTAAATATTTGTAAAACCTAAAAAGTAGATACGTGTGTAAGAATGCTCTCTGATAACGGACTGAACAATTTATATACTTCTGAGGAAGCAACCTATCGTGTAGAAAGCATGCTAGACTAATGGTGAATTGCGTCACTGTAATACAGTCTAATTAGTCATAGATTAGTTGCATCGATGGCATAAAATTAGGTGGAAAATGTTTATCATCATAGTTAAATGCAAATTAATTAACATAATAATTAGTTATTAATTATAAATGATTACTCTCTTCATAAATATTATCTCCAATCACGCGTAAAATTACTCAGAAACCTGCTGAGTGGAAAATGTTTGCTTCCAAAAAGAAATTACAAGTTTGGAATGAGAAGAATGTGAAATATGAGGTACAGCGAGACAATGAAATGGGAAAGTAACTGTGTGTATTACTGTAGTATAGGAGTCATATCAAATTAAAGAGAAACCTTGGAATCATAGAAAATGCAAAGAAAGCTAATAATTACACGAAAACCAGAAGAATGTTGTCATTTCGAAGAGACAATCATATTGTTATTTTATGAATTCAGAAAACTTAAGTAAATGCGAAGTATTCTTGTCTTCTGACTATACAGCAGGGTAACTGATTTCATCTCTTGTACAATATGGCTTGAAGGTTTTACCAACATAAACTGTATTTCCTTATTAGGGTAGATGGCTTGACAAAATGAATACCTGAGGCTAAGCATAACGATTGCAAATTTTTCCTTTATAAAGTCATTCGGATTCACTAAAGACGTACTGAAATTTAAATAATTAGTTCTCATTCAAAGAAGTTGTACCTTGAAAGGAATAATAGACAACATAAATTGTGTAATGAGAGAACAGTTATGTTTGCTCTTTAACCTGATTAAAATTGAATCTAAAATAGTTCCTTTTGTGAATGGTAATCACAGGATAAATTATTGTATTTTAATAGAATCCACAAATTTAAATTGTCCAGAGATAAATACAGCAACCAGCATAGAATTAAGAAGATACATACACACTCTGATACCTCAATTATTGAGCTAAATCAAGTCCTCTTGAAGTTGATCTCTGTAACACTACCTTGTCCCTTTGTGTTTCAATTCGGGACTCGAGGTCTTCTAAAACCTTTGGTACATACCGAACAACAAGACGAATTGAACCTTTAGAAGATTTCATTATATTTACAACATGTTCATGTCTCTCTTGTTCAACATTTATTCCGTTGATAGACAGGATTTGATCGCCTCGTTTCAAATGTCCAAACCGATCACCCAAACCACCTAAAATTAGCATTTTTTAATTACAATCTAGCAACATGCATTTTGCCTGGAATAACTTAGAGTGTGTCGGTTTAACTGACCTGTTGATACCTTGGTGATCATAACAGGAGTTTGCAATTCTTTCCCACCCACAACACTGAATCCCAGTCCCTCGCTGCTGCTTGTTTGTAACGGCAGTTCCACAATACGCGGGTGCCCGTAGCCCTCGCTAGCACCAAATGCCGCCACCGTAGCCTTAGCGACAACATTAGCTTTAGCATCCACGTTAGCCTGGTTGTCCACAGAATTGTAAATACTCTCGTACACCTCACGTACAGTGTTTAAGAATGGGCTCTCTAAAACCTGAATAAATTATTCATAACAAATGCTAATAATTATCACAAGTTATGACACTACTACACCTAACTACAAACTAATTACTCAATACTAAAGAATGCGTATATAAAATCTACTTAGCAATAGATAATATTAAATCATATTTATTCATTTTGTATATAAAGCGCAATTTTAATCAACGTTTCTAAATATAATTATTACAAATATGGTTTGGAATGCGAGTGAGAGCAGTAGATTATATTTCAGGAATATTCATATACTAAGTTTTTGTCCCACCCATTTTCATGTCACAAAAAAGATATCTCAAGTTACCACTCGTGACTATTTGGAGGATATGATATCACAAGTATTAGTATACACTTCACCTTATAATAGCACAAATAAATTTAATATCTAGCACAATTGCATTTCCTCTCGTGACAGACATGAATGAATGCTGCGTGATAATATCCTATAATTAGCGTACCACTATACTATACTGAAATAGAACTGGGCGAGTCTCGAGTATCAACCATAAATTATACGTACTCAAGTTAAAAATTCAAATTAACAAGATTAAGGCTTAGTCGTTTTGTTATGTAATACATAACGGAAATAGCTCAGTGTATTATACAAGTCATCTGTAATTACGCTCCTAATCCTGGTCTGATCCAAATTTTATACGCCTAAATCACAAATTAATGTTACGGTATAAGGAGAGGATTCTAAATTTTCGCGCTCCTAAATTCAAATTTACCAAAAATTACACTCCTGGATAATTCCTTGAAATAGCTATTACCTCTTTCAGTTTCTGTAGCTTATCGTCAGGCGCTCTCTCCTTGCTCTGCATCTTGTTAATTAGCTCCACAGCACGTACTATGTCACTCTGTAGGTTACAGGCCTGGGAAGGGGGGACTGGGGGGAATGGCTGCTGCATGGCTGGTTGGAAACGTTGCATTGGGATATAATCTGGATTGATAGGAACATGGTGACCATTGAGTGGAATAACCTGTGGCATTGGATTGTGCTGCGCCATAGCTAATTCAAATCTAACTGAATAGCTAATAATACTTTGCTCTACAATATACACCAGGAGTAGAGGTAATTCTATAAACTCAAAAATCTAACTTTAATTTTCTTCTATAAACGGCCTCTAATAATTTCTAATCTAAGGCAAACACTAAACTCATTGAATATGACTGTTTTGAGAGTCTACTGTTGTGTCCTCTGTTTCCTTTTGGCACGGCATAGCGGTCCCCTCGGGTCGCATAGCAGGGAAGAGTAGGACCTCCTTTATATTAGACGAGTCTGTTAGGAACATCGCTAGTCTGTCTATTCCCAGTCCCCAGCCACCTGTGGGGGGCAGCCCGAACTCCAGAGCAGTTATGAAGTTATCATCAATCATCTAGCAAATTGTTTATTAAATAATTTAAGAAAACTCGATTGTTGTTTGCTTGTTTTTTGTTTGTTTGTTTGTCCAGATTATATTAAAGTGATGGGGGAATAGAAACCGCATTTACAATTGAGATAGAAACTGACTTCCAAGTGATAATTATTATAGGTAAACAAGTATGCTGATTGCGAATTTCGAATTTATAAATATCTATAATGGATCCATATAATGCCAAAGAGGCTATTCCTTACATATTATTAATAGAGTCTCAATGGGAGGGGTCCACATAATGTTTGGTATTTACGCCAGGGGAGGGGGTTCACGGTTGAAAAATTTGGGAATCGCTATCATAAACAAAAATAAATAATTTAATTGATTGCTTTGTGAGAATAAATTCGAGGAAGGCATTTAAGAGTGTAAAAATAAAAAAGCTAATTCCCTATTGAAATTGTATATATACTCAGAGTATGCCGCAGGTGTTCACATAAGTGGATACTATACAGAGAATAACATCTGCTATATACTATAGCAGATATCAACACCTGCAACAATAACACGAGAAGTATAAATACAGTCAAGTAGGGAAATTTAAGAGTAGATGCTCTTATTGGAGCGATAGTAACTCCTTAACATCCGATGCTCTTATTGGAGCGACAGTGGCTCTTATACGAGCATCAGATGTTCTTATTGGAGCGACAGTGGCACAGTAACACTGCTAAATAATGCTATGTCTTCAATACATTGTTTGTATAAGCCCAAGCTCATTGGATTATTTGCTACAAGTAGAAAGTATCGCAGATAGCTGGCATACCTGGGCTTCGTCGTCTCCAGCCTCTCTGTCCTTAGACTGCTGCTCGAACCTCTCCCTCTGCACTGCCGGGTCATTCAGCTCTGTGTACGCGTTAACGAGCTCTTTCTCGCACACGAATAGCTCGAAGCGCTCCGTAAGTCCGGGCCGGTCTCTATGCCACTTTGCTAATGGACTCATTATTTGCGGGTGATTAATGATGAATGAAGGATTGATGCACTTGGTCTCGAGAAGCTCTCCTACTAGCTTATCTATCAGCCGGCTTGTCGTACGCGGGATAGGGCATTCTATTCCTGAATTAGGAACATAGAGTATAACTAAGTGCTTAGAGCTAATGAGTTAACTCACTTTTCTGTTGGCACAGCTTATCAAAGAACTTGTTAGCTTCTTCTGTGTGTAACAACTCAGGCGAAGGGAGTTTCATTTGGAGAGCATGCTCCAGTTCTGATAGCATGTCCAGTCTCTTGAAGGGAGGCGTGAAGTCAATAACAACAGAGTCCTTCCCTTCCACAGGATGGTATTCTACCTTGTGTCCACCTATATTCATGGTACACCAGTACAATAATAATTCCACTCTCATATCTCATAAACAGACCTGTTAGCGAGAACACAAGTCCTGATAGCATGTCTTCTGTGATCTTCATGACGTCATTATAGTCAGCGTACGCCATGTAGAACTCACAGGTTGTGAACTCTGGATTGTGTGTTAGGTCAATGCCTTCATTCCTGAACTGCTTTCCTATCTCGAACACCCGCTCTATTCCTCCAACAATTAGCATCTTAAGGTATAACTCGGGAGCCACGCGCATGTACATGTCTCTCTTCAGCTCGTTATGGTGTGTAACGAAAGGTTTCGCACTCGCACCTCCGGGTATCAGATTCATCATTGGGGTCTCAACTTCCAGGAACCCCAAATCGCACAGAAATCCGCGTATGTACGAGATAATGTGGCCGCGAGTAATGAACTTGTTTTTGTTCATGGGACTCATGAGCAGGTCTAGGTAGCGCTGTCTGAACCTAATCTCCTTGTCTTTAAGTCCGTAGTGAGACGCGGGTATAACTCGTAGACAGGGTGTTAGGATTTGCATTGTTTTAGGGACCACACTGAGCTCTCCTGACTTGCTACGAGAGGGCATTCCTATTTAGCAATTCAAAGTTAAATTTAATGTTTAAAGCTATAAATTAAATGTTGTAAATACACTGCTATAAATTCGATGTTACTAACTGTTATTAATTACTTACCTACAAGCCCTACTATATCTCCTCTCTTCACGTTATTATGGAAATCTGTAAACTCTTCGTCTCCCTTCCAGAAGTTAGCATTAGCCAGCACTTGTAACTTGGCATTGTTAGACTGTATATCATAGAAGAATAGCTTTGTACCGCTAGACCGCTTGGCGTATATTCTCCCTGAGATGGAAACTTCTTGGTCTTCCAGTCTAATTCCAGACTTCAGATAATCGTACTTATCTATGAAGTCCTGGAATGAAATGCTAACATTGAATTTGTGTGGATAGACATTGACTCCTTTGTTCTTAAGTTCCAGTACCTAATTAATTAGGACAATTACCAGCTGTAACATACAATAACTAGAGAGATAACAAACTTACTCGTTGTTTACGGACTTGATAGAAAGCTGTTGGGTCTTCAATGTCTTCTGTCTCAGCTGCTCCTTTAGAGGGAACTGGTTTGTTATCGCCCCCTGACATACTCCTTGTACTGCAGACAGGAAAATGGCTCAGTATTGATTGGTATAAGAGCTTATTAATCCGATAGTTTTTCTGTAAATGAACCCGGTTTTGAAATGAACTGATAAATCTAATGAACATTAAAACCTATTTAAATTAACTAATCGGAATCTGACCAGCTGTGAAAATATATATGATATAGAAACTTTAATACATATTTGCACCAATTAATATAATGAATTTGATGTATGAAGTATATAATTACGTAGTGCACGGATTTATGAGTGCAGAGAGAGGAAGTACACAAGGCTGGGTGGTATCATATCCTGGTACCCAGGTACCTGTCGACAGAGGATACGCGCTGCTCGGCATTTTAAAGAGGTGTACTTCCAAATTAGATTTTTAACGCCCCACTCATGGAACGAATTCGCAGACTCGTATTCACAATCAGCTGCATATAGACCGCTATAGCACAACGTGTCCGGGTGTGCGCCGTTCTCCAGCAACAGCTCCACCGTCTGATGCCTCAGATCGTGATCAGCTGTGCTCTGAATGGTGGCGAGGAGGGGCGTGCGGCCTAACTGGTCCCTTGCGTCCACGTCGAAGTGAGAACATAGAAGTCTCAGACAATCTGTGTTGGGCCAGAGTTGTCCTACTAAACCTGAATTTATGTCAGATTTGTTTGTGTCCAAACAGCAGGCGATGTGTAGGACAGAACTTCCGCTTTTCTTAGAACTGTAGCCTAGACTCGCAATCCTATCGATCATCTTTCTAAGCCATGTCTTACAGTCCGGACCGTTGGCGTATAGCAGCAATACGAGCTCGTGTAGCCACACTGTAATCAGATCTTCATCACATCGATTTTGCCAAGATTCCTGCTTGGAAATGGTAGAAAAGTTTTTATAAAACATTTCTATCTGTGACGTAAGCCACTCAAAGAAGACGGTGGTCAACTCGCGCTTCTGGTCCCGATAAGCCATGCCCTGGCACTGCAGTATGAACACGGACTGTTCGATGTATCGCAGAGGGTTGCTGTCGGGCCGCAGGGCCGTGTAGGAGAGGAGAATGGATCTGTCCAGGAGGAGGAGACTGCGCTGGTACAGCTGTCTGTCCAGGTCTATAGCGGCTCTCAGACGCAGGAAGTATATCAGGTAGTGACTCGGACCAAGGATTCTCTCTCGGGCCAGAAGTGTGTAAATCCCAACTTTGGAGTCGTCAGGCAGAATCTCTAGCATCTCAGCTGTAGTTAAGGGTTCAGGGAAGTCGTTACCGTAGACCTCGGGGACATCAGCTCTGTTTAGCGCCAGCATGGATAAGGTCTTCCTCGGCAGCTTGTCTCTGACTTCAGCCGCTTTGAACCAATACTTAATCGCCGTGGAGAGACAGCTGGTGCCCCTGCCCTGAATAGCCTTGTCGTACTTGGAGCAGCCTAGCACTGTGTAGAGGTCCGCTCGGGCCTCGCAAGAGACGCAGTTGGGGAACGCGGTTAAGAGCGCGGACAGAGACTTCTCGTTTCCGTTAACCGCAGCCAGCATCAGCGCTGTGGCCCCCTGTTCGTCATTCAGAAGACTGGCGCCTAAAGTTAATTAAAAAATGTAATAACATTATTACGGTTCAATCGTTACATAACGCGAAAATTGATACTCCAATGGACGCTTTTTGATCATTTTGTAAACAAAAAGGACTATGGATCACACATTAGTTAACAATCACTAAATTTGCCCAAAGTTCAATTCAACCTACGATTAACTATATCCTACCTACACCTGTACTATACATACCTGCATGCATCAATATGACTGCTATATCTCTGTAGTCTCTCTCGCAGGCTATGTGCAGAGCTGTGAGGCCTTTGACGGCCTGTGTGTCCAGATCTGCTCTTATCTTAATCAGGTATTCCACAACGTAGAAATGGTCCATGCCGCATGCCACCAGCAGGGGGGTCTGTCCGTTCTCGTTGGGCGTGTTGAAGTTACCCCCGCACCCAACCAGATACTCCACAACCTGTACACAATATCACATATCTCACGTTATAATATAATGTACAGTAGTCGCATTTTGCACGAAATTAGCTTGCAAATAAGCGAACTTGTTATTAGAGGAACAGAATTATATTATATGCTCGCTTGGGGCCTCAAAATAACTTGCTAATTGAGCAAATTGCTATTAGGCTAATTAATTAAATATAAATAAGCTAGTAACCTCCAGATGTCCATCATAGCAAGCACCACGAATGGGTGTACTGTTCGTTTTAGTGGCCTTATCAACGTCGCACCCTACCGATAGGAGATACTTCACGACGGGCAGGTGGCCAGCGGTAGCTGCGGTCCACAGGACGGGCGCTTCCACAATCGGGTCCTCCTCCTCCGAGAAGAGAACCGTCCCCACACTCTCCTTGTCAAAGCTGTGCTCCTCGATGAGCAGCTTAACCAGACTCAGGTTCCCACTCTTGGAGGCTAGCACTAAGAGGTTGTTCTCCTTATCCTGTTGGGATAGCGATAGGAGTTTAGTGCCGAAATCTGGGTTTGTAAGAATGTTGCGCACATTCTCAAACTCTCCGTTCTCCGCTGCACTCAGCAAGATTTGATCAGAAAACTGAGACATTTAAACTTCTAGGAATCCTAAGTAATTATATCATATGTCCAATGCCGTACAATCATATTTAAAGCAATATTCAGGTAATTAATACGTCCCGATTATTGTGATTAATAATCAGATAAAATAATCTCCAACTTTCCATCTGAACGATTTGATTACCCAATCTGAATAATGGGTTTATTTGTATACACTAATTTCCCTTATAAGTGGCAGTAAATTGTCATTTTTTCAAAGGAACTATCAAATTAAATCGTATAACACAAGTTATTACACGAGTTATACCTGTTCGATAGATGACAGTTTGCTGTCATTATTTACGACAAAAGGTAAATATAATCCTGTAAAAATTTTTATTAGGCATACGGTAATTATTAATATTGCAACTTCCAATGAGCTAAACTCAACTGTTAAATTCATTAAATAGACACAGAGTTATTATCTGAAAACTGCTTACATTCCAATTTACCACCGATGTTACTAGACACATCACAAGCTCTATATATTATTAGCATACACGACCCTGTTGACAGCCAGGAAGAAAGCGTTGGGGTTCGATATGATATGGTACCCAACAGGTCCGATCTCACAATCCGCGCATAGAAGGTATTTCGTGGTGCCAATCGTCTTAGACAGACCTATGTTCTCGAAATGGAACATGTCCTTTATCTTCCAGAACTCCTTTACTCGCTCTACAGGGATCTCTTGCGTGGTCGCGTTGAGAGATTCCTTCTTGAGCAGGGGCGGGAGCTCGGCTTCCCTCTCCACAAACAGGCCTACATTCGGCTGTAGGATCTTACTCTTGCAGACCTGACACACGACCCATAGGGAGTTGGAGCGAGTAGTGCTGACCAGTTCTCTGCTGAAGTCCACCGTGTCTGACACTGTCTTGGAGTGAGACAGACACTGATCAGCTGTTACAGCCACGGGTTCTACGGAATCGGAAGCCTGGGTCTGCTCGCCCAGGGGACCAGAGCTCTCCTCCTGCTCCTGGGGAAGGAGATCAGCTGATCCGGAATTAACAGCTGAGTCGGGCGCGTCGTCTATCAGAATCTGCTCGGGAGACGGGAGCTCGTTGAGCAGACTGATTTCATCAGCTGGCGCAGATTCGTCTAGCAACAGGGAATGGAATTCTTTCGAGGAATTTATTTCTAAAATGGAGGCAGCGTTGCTGGAAGTAGGCACTACCGTAGCGTTATCTACTTGTGTCTCCATACTTTCTGACATGGCGAGATATTAGTTCTAGGTGAAAGTAAAATTATTCAACTATCCACGATTTAGTCTATATATTAACAAGAATTCCTTACTTAGGTAGCATAAATGACGTTGTTCTAGATACGTTGAGTAAATTAGTACTCAACTAACTTATGTACTCTGATTTGTAGTAGAGCAGATTTGTCTACAACAAAGCTATGAAATAATGTAAACTCCCTGGTTTGAAAAATCGTATTACGTAGAATTATGTTTGTTTGTAACAATTGATTGAAGAAAATTACAGGTTTAAAAATTGGCACGAGGGTATTAATTTAAAACAACTTTAAATATACATATAAGAAATATCATATTACCCCCAAGAGGCGGCAATTATATTCGAGTGCAGTCCCAGACTCCCAGTATGGGGGAAATTAGCAGCAAGCATTCAGATAGAAAATGAATTAGTATACAGATACTTGTAAAATGATGTTGTCAAACTGAAATTATGAAAAATCGTTTCAAATTTCAATTACTTTTCCTCAGTTTTATATACTCTCAACACTCCGAACACAATCGAGCTAACAAATAAGCTGTCTATGCTGGGAGTGCTTAGAGTGGCCTTCAGGAACTCTCTGACCCCTAGCACCTAATAAGGGTTTGCAGAGTCGCTTTGAGAGAGATTCCCTCAGGCCGAACGAGTTGGCTAACAAACCAGTCTCAAAAGATAGGTTTCTTAGCCGAATTCGAAGGAAGCAAAAAGATATTAGTCATTTGAGTTAGATAAATCTAACACAAATGCTTTCAAAATAGGGGAAGTTTTTGGAATTTATAGCAATCTGAGAAGTTACACATACTTACTGTGGATAATTAGTTGTAAATTGGTTCATGGTCTTGTAATTACTTAGGTAGCAAATCTTATAACCAACAACCTAGAAGAGTAATGCAATTTAATGTTCCTTGAAGATCGTTCCGTTTATCCATTGTTTGTACTACTCAATTATTGATAATTCTATGGATTCGAATGTATTTTATATTGCAACAATTAGGATCTGATATTTTCTCATGTCATACAGCCAAATCATGTTTGGAGCTAAGCGTGAGTTCCAACACTAAATTTCACAGACTGGTAAGCCATCAACTTTCTTATGCTGCTTATAATGTGGTTTATCCGTTATTACTGTTGGTTTTGTGACTAATTGAGTACTCTTTGACTGACATTTATTTTGTTCATAGTTGAGTTGTTGCTCCATGACTGTAACGGTCTCCTTTAGAGAACTGATTCTCCTCACTACCTCGCGCTCTTTGTCGGTGTTGCATATCAAAGTCTCATCTTCCGTAGATCTCCTCTTCCTATACCACAGCTCAAGATCCTCAGCTGTTTGGCCTTCATCGCTCTCATACTCATCATACTCTATTTCTTTACGGCTAGAGTCGTTATCTTCCCAATCACTGGCGTTGTATTCATAATCTGAACTGTCTTCATCGGAATAATCTTCGCCTTCATCATAACCGTAGTAATCTTCGCCATCATAACCAATGACTTCTTCATTCATTTCATCTAGGTCTCCATAGTCCTCGTAGGTATTTTCATACAGTGAATCCCCTTCTGTGTCAGTTTCGTAATAATACATATCATTATCAGTTTCGTACTCATCCCCATATTCGTATTCATTCCCCACTG
Organism: Hexactinellida sp. DTS-2022; assembly: GCA_028753945.1. NCBI lineage: Eukaryota > Metazoa > Porifera > Hexactinellida > Hexactinellida sp. DTS-2022. Next base: position 365,528 of record JAPNXP010000012.1, on the reverse strand, counting down.
GGTCTGAGTACTCTCTCCTTTCTCTCGCTAAACCTGTTACACTTTTTGTGTCAGCTGGTGGATCCTCTCTTATAGCTATGTCACCTGAACAGTTTGCGTTGGAAAAGACAAAGTGACTCAAAAATACAATGCAGAATAGGGGAGCTTTGAAGTTCATTTTGTATTTTATTTCAAACTCAATTTATTGCCATTTATGGGACTGTAAAACATATATCTTTCAGTCACAACTTTACTTAGTATCTTGCACAATTCAATTCGATTGGCCAATTTTCAATGCCCGTAATATAAAAGAATTGTTATTAGTGTAAAGGTTTTCTTTCCATTATAATCCGCCTTATCTAATCTAATCTCTAGCATTGTGTATCATTTTGAATGTTGTTTATGGCATTCATATAACTTTTTGTACGACTTGCTATTCAAACTCTTGCTATCACAAAAATATATGCTATTGATCACAAATGGTAAAGTGCTGCAAGCTACTTTCAAGCTTATTTTTCAGGATTTCTTGACCCATCACGTTTGTTTAGATAAATTCCTGCCATTACTAGCACTTGATTAATGGAAGTGGCAAAATACTAGGCATTGACAATCTATTATTCAAATCCACACTTTTACTTTATCTTAAGTAATCTAGCTAGTGTCAATGGTTTCAGCTCGCTTCCCACTTGATCCACTGCTTCCACTTAAAATTGGCATTGAGAGATCAACTGAAGCCTCCATAGAGTATTCTAATGCTTCTTATTGACGTACGAAACTGGTCTTATGCATAGTACACCTGGTGATCATGTCACTGTCTATTTGAGTATAAATATTGGAGGATTCTATTGGGTTAAACTTCGATGCTAAATCCCTCTAGCATTTCTCGTAAACAAATATACAATATATAAAATAGATTTGATAAATTGCTGTGATTGCATACTACGATATGATATCATATGCCCGATTGTTGTGCCTAGCATTTTTGCAAATAACACTTTGTTTCGCTGCAGGGGATTACAAGTACAAATACCTGTCTGGTCCTCCTGACCAATTTGACAGGTTTTATCCAGGCTATTTCCCAATTTCTTCTGATTTGTTGCTGTTGCCTATATCAACACTTTCCACTAATTCTTCAAGTGAATACATGCAATTCCCAGTTGACGATTGTAGCAAAATGTCCGTGAGTGTTTTAATGCCTATGGCAAAGTATGCAAAAAGAATTATGAAACGAGTAACAGTTTATTTGAAAACGCCGAATGGTGTTCCAGTCGTTTCTTTGTCTGTAGCACAGGAAATTGTTACGATAAGTGATAGTTTTAAGTTTCTCTGCAAGAGCTATGTTGTAACGAGTCCGAAAGTAGGGACATGGCAAGCCAAGCTCACATTCAGGAAGTCCTTTCTTTTCGGATTTCATTCGAGTGTTGAATCTTACCCTGTATTCGTGCTTGTTGGATTTGACGGAAGTCAGATAATTCTGGAATCAAGCGTTGACCAAGTTCAGAGATTTACTTTGACGAATAATCCGGTGTACATGAAGATTAACGTTTCAATGCCCGGGTATGAGCCTGAGACTCAACAAACTTCACAACTGACAATGCTCACGAGTAACCTTGAAGTTGTGCAGCCCGATGGTGTCAAGTACAGAGAGGAAATCAGTTTGGTAAGATTTCAGCTGTCAGAGAGTGGAAGGAAAGAGCTACAGTTCACAGGCGTGTTTGTGCCGCCAATCGGCGGAATTTATAGAGTCATCGTTAATGTGAGTGGCCAAACACAGGGCGGGATGGAATTCGCTCGTACACAATGGCATCTCGTAGGCGTTTCTTACAACAATTTGTTTTATAGTGAATATACTACGTTTACGTTGAGCGGGGGTTATTTCAAGGTTGAGATGTACATAAAATGGGAAGAAGGAATGGATCTAACTTACCGTATTTTCTCTGAAGTTTGGGGCATTGTCGATGAAGAATTGGTACCAATTTGTTGGGTTATTCACCTGTCAGACGTTGAACAAAACTCAACTGGTTCCTACTTTATACCAATCTATATTGAAGGTAGTTGGATTACAATGTTTTCAATTCCTCCAAATATTATTTTTCTGAAAAACCTCACAATTGAGGACGTCAATCTCTTCACAACTGTTCTCGAAATTAAAAGTCTGCAAGTTGACCTTGGAAATCCAAACTTACAAAATGTGCTTGACTATGTCAGGTCAGGGGAGTTTTATAAATGCAAGCAAAGCCAACGAAAATATTCCAAACAAAACCGAGTAACTTCACAAAATGTACAGCCAAATCTACTCCTCATACACGGATACTGTGCTAAAGAGAACCCTTTCACTGTAGATAATTTCACCAATTATATAGTATTCAAAGATTGGGGACAATCTCTGTCGAATGATCAATTTGCAAGACACATAATAGACTTTACGGAAGATAAAAATCTAACTGAGTTCAGTATTGTCGCCCATTCTCAGGGTGGCCTCGCATCAGTGCATCTCTATTCCTACTACCACAGCGGTCTAGACTCGTATTCAGTCAGTGGGAATGGAAGTGATAGGAAAATACAGACTGTGGGGTCTCCATACCAAGGTACACCTCTGGCTGGTCTGTTAGCAGACATCGGACATTTCTTTGGAATAATGTGTGGCTCTAATCTAGAGTTGACTTACGAAGGCGCTCAGGCTTGGCTCTCCAAGGTACCTCTGCATGTACAGAATGATGTACATTTCTACCGGACCTTTTATGGTAAACGGAAGAGGTATTGTAATTTTGGTACAAACGTGGTTTTGAAAGGTCCAAATGACGGGTTAGTTGAAGTTGGAAAGGCAAGGCTTCCATTCGGGAGAGGAGAGGGGGTATCGCCCGGAGAATGCCACTCTGTTAACATGCAATGGCCCTCGCAGTGTCACAATTCGAAACGAAACGCAGAAATGAATCGATACGCTGCCAGACCTTAACTTAACTGTTGCTCTACCTAGCAAGCTCCTCTATTTTGATATGTTTTCTTGCAACATTTCTGTTGTTTATACCTTTCAAACTATGCTTGTATAACAACCTATACATCTGCACTAAATGTTGAGTTTAATTTGGAAGACCACTTAATTCAATGAGCATGGGGTATTAGTTTACATTAACTGAGATTCCTTTACAGTTAGTCTGTTAGTGCCTAAATGGTTCGAAGCCATTTCTAAGCTTTCTAAGTTCCTTTCAATCTATCAGAACCTTGAGTTTTAATTATTTCTATCTCATCGATTACAAATGTGTCCAACTTATAAATGCTCTAAACAATAGGTTTATTTCACTTGTTGTACCCTAGGTTTTTATCTATTCAACATGTTAGTTTTCCATTTAGACCTTGTAAATGGCCCTTGTGTTGTAATATATCAACAATGCATTCCTCCCGTACTCGTTTGTTGCCAAAGTTTGATATCCCACACAACTGTGTGGCAAACTCTAAATATTATACACAACTTGTGTATCAAACTCTAAATATTTGTCAATAGCATTCCATTAGGGACTAGCTTTATAAAATAAATTAATATGGAGCAAAAGAAATTTTACTTAGACAAACCGATAACAAAAGTTGGGAAGAGTGATGTTAATTTGAGCACATTTGCCTTTCTCTTCTCTGAGATTGTCCAGTACAGTCACCAACGGGTCAACTCTGTACCAGAGTTACAAGATAAGCTCTCTGAGTTGGGCCAGCGAGTTGGCAGGTCAGTTATCGACCTAACTTTCCATAGGGAGAAGCACGGGAAGCGTGACACTAAAATTGTTAATATTCTGGTATTTATAAAATCTTCCCTCTGGAGAAACTTATTCGGGAAGGAAGCTGATGGGATCGAGAGAGCGGTGGACTTTGACAATACTTATTATTTAATCGAAAAGGAATCTTTAGTCAACAAATTTATATCTGTTCCGCCGGAAAAAGGCTCCTTTAATGCAGCCTACTTTTCAGCTGGTATAATAGAGGGGTTTCTAAGAGGGTCACTTTTCCCTGCAAAGGTTAGCGCACACATCCACAGAGGAGTGGCTTACAAAATAGAATTCGAAAGCAAAGTGATAGATCGTGAGCTTCAACTCGACTCTCTCAAATGAATCCGTGAATTCAAACGTCATTGAAATCTCACATTTCTAGTTATATTATCTTCCAGGATTTCCACGGCTTTTCATGAGGTGCTCGAGTAAAAATTATTAACTTTAATTTTGTTGAATGGTTGCAATAATATATTGGACAACTATTATTAGTTGTTTACGCTCTAATTCTATACAGTTTTAACATTTTTATCAAACACAATTTGGGTTCACATGATGATGTATTGCTTCGTTCTTAGACTTCTTGACAGCACACTATTCGTAATTTTCAATCAATCATTCAGTGTCCTAATTTGCAATAATATAAACGGCCTCTCTATTAACTGTCGTTTAATGAGAAATTGATTGAACAGCTAAAAATAAATTCTTCATTTGTAAAGATCTTTATACGCTATCTATTTATACCATTAGGGGCTGTATAAGCAGACCATCCATTTTGTATTACAAACTGATCAAAAAGCGTGACATAGGGAGTGGGTGTTAATTTTCTTGGAATTTTGCGTACGTAACCTTTGAAGGCCCTAATTTAAACTGGTAGTAAATATTTAAATATCGTGTACATTGTATGGCGAAACAATTTCCTCGGAACAACGAGGAGTTCTCTGATTTCTACGCTCGGGCCAATAGGACCCGCGATCTAATTGTTCAGAAGTTCGAGTCCCTGATTCTCGCATTGGTGTACAGGAAGGCCGAGCTGCTGCGGGAGGTGGAGCGCATCGAGGAGCTGCACCGCGAGGAGGAGCGGCTCCTGGAGAGAGAACTGGGGGAGGTGGAGAAGGGCAGGACCAGCAGCTGGGTGCATGTTGAACTTGAAGCGAGTGACGTCAGCAATCTTAATGTCCATAACAGTTCATTCGTTACAATGGGGAAAGTCACAGATCCACCGGATGAACATCAACAACATGTAGAGGCGCTTATCCAAGCCCAGACCGAGAAAACTTTGGTGTTTCGCTGGTTAGATAGCGAAATAATGCGGCGAATTAGCCAGCTGGGAGAGATAACATACTGCGCCCCACAGGCAGACGACCTTTCACCTTCCCCTGGCGCAATCACCGAAAACGACTACTACGCATCCATATCAATGCCAGTCATGGCGAATGGAAGGAATGGAGATGGCCCGCAAGAATTCCAAGAGCCCAGAGACGTTGCTATCGATCCAGCCACACGAAACGTCTTCATTGCAGACTCAGGCAATCACCGTGTACATGTCTACTCCGCTCAGTTCGATTTCAAGTACTACATCGGCCAGGAGGAGGGGCCCGGCAAGATGAGCCAGCCCTGGGGGCTCTGTATCCACAAAGACACGCTCTTCGTGACGCAGTGGTGGTCGCACTGTGTTAAGTCGTACAGCATCTCTAATGGAGAGGCGGCGAGGAAAATTGGCCATTTTGGGAGTGAACTTGGAGAGTTTTCATTTCCTCAAGGAATAGCGATTAATTCGAAATACAACTTGTTCGTGTGTGATAGCAAGAATAATCGAATACAAGTTTTCACGCCTGAGCTGGTTTTCATAAAACTTTTCGGTGAAACACAATTAGATTCGCCTCGCTGTGTGAGGATGTCACCGTTGAATGATGACGTAATTGTATTGGACCATGGTGATAAGTGCATTCACATATTTTCTGTGGAGGGTGACCTGAAGCTCAATGTTATATCTCAAGGGAAAGAGGCTCAAGTTTATGACCCATACTTCTTTGCAGTCGACCAGTGGCTTAATTTGACTATAAGCGATAGGCTGAACCACTGTCTCAAGGTGTTTGACTCTGAAGGCATTCTTATGCACCGAATTGGTAGTGAGGGATCCAACCTGGGAGAGTTCAAGTACTGCATGGGTTTGTGTTCTCGTAGAGAGAGCGGGTTTATCACCGCCTGTCTCAAGAACGAGGGCTGTATTCAGTTCTATTAGAATACAGTTTCGGATTTATGTACGTATTATACTATATTTCTTTTTCTCGATTATTACTTGTATATTCGTGTCTATTTGTAATTTCTACTTTTAGATGGATTGAGTGCTGTATATTATAAATTTATTTATTTGTTACTTATAACCATCAATTAATTAATCTCATTCGGTTACACAGTCTCTCTAGTGGGAATAATGTCGGATAAGCCCCGAACTGAGTCGGGTAAGGGAGGGCTGGGCACCAGCAAGAAGAGGGTCACGATCTCTTACGTCATCAGAGAGCCCGAGGAGCTGCAGAACAGGGCGGGCATTAACTGTCTGCAGTTTGATGACCAGAACCGCGTGTTGTACACCGGTGGGCGAGACTCTATCGTCCGCAGGTGGGACTGCCCCAGGGATAATGCCGCGAGCATCAAGTGCTCTCTGTGCATGGACGGACACTCGGACTGGGTAAACTCAATAATTTTATCGGAAGACAAGAGCTTTCTCATAAGCGGGGCCTCAGACACACTCATAAAGATCTGGAACCTAAGAGACGGATCGGTTATGCACAGCTTTCAATCCCACACTGATTACGTCACTGCCCTGGCCTATGCTAACAGTGTTAATAAATTCGCCTCTGCGGGTCTCGACCACGGAATCTGTATTTGGGACCTGGAGGAGATTCGGTCTCTCGCACAGCCCTCAATCAATGAACCCTGCAACAGGCTGTCCGGACAGAAGGACTCTATTTATAGCATTGCAGTCAACACGGACTGTAGTCTGCTCGTGAGCGGATCTACCGAGAAGATGCTGCGTGTGTGGGACCCCAGGGCGCAGGGTCCGGACCTGATGCAGCTGAGGGGACACTCGGACAATGTGCGGACGCTAGCGCTCTCAGATGACGGGGCCTGGTGCGTATCTGGGTCCTCAGACAAGACCCTGAAGCTCTGGTCCATTTCCCAGCAGAGATGCGTCCGCACCATTACAATGCCGGATAGCGTGTGGACAGTAAAGCAGCTAGGTGAGTTGTTTGAAAATATATCTATGGTTAGACTTTAGCTTTTATTGATTGACAGGTGACATCAGTCAAGTGCTAGCTGGCCTCAAGGATGGCTCCATCTATTGGGTGGATATAAAGTCACAGACAACTAAGCTGATCGTGCAAGAGAGCTCTCCCATCCTCAATTTCTGTATCGACCAAGAGGAGTCCCTGATATGGGTCGCCACCACAGACTCCACTGTTCACGCTTGGAAAATCGATCTCCTTGCGTTGGATGGACAGGAGAGCGCTATGGCCATGAGCTACGCAGCGCCTAAACAGCCTGCTAAGAGCATTCCCGGGACACCAAGGATTAAAGACTTCTCCATCTTGAAAGACAGGAGACATATATTGACCAAGGATTCTGCCGATCTCATCCAACTCTGGGATGTGATGTACGCGAAATTCGTTGATACTCTCGGCAAGGGTGAGCTGGAGAGTTACCGCGAAGAGGTGGAACGAAAAATGCTGAATAATATGATCCCCAATTGGTTCACAGTTCGAATAAAAACAGGACTCATAACGATATGCATCGACGAGGTGGGATGGAACACCGCTTGGATTCTGGCTTCTCAGACGAACCTGCCTGGGAAGGAGAACCCGGGGCTGAAGTTCAATCTCGGGTGTCTCGTGCTTAAGGGCGTGTTCGCCGACTTTATGAAGTTCCATGAGTTGGAGAGGGAGACGAAAGACGAAGATAAAGTGGAGAGTCTCGACAGCGGATTTCTGTCTGTCCCTGGGCACACGCCCATTCTCCTCACCGAATCAGATGACTCTGGCATTGTCATATATCGCCTGTTAGCTAAGCACTCTGGCGAAAAGGAGCACGTAGAGAGGCTAAAACAGCTGATGCCTCTCTGGGCACTCAACTACCTCCTACACAGCGACCTGCCTCAGCAGACTAAAATCAACTTCACCATAACTCCCCATAAGTCAATCGCTACGGACAAGACTGCCAGTCTGTTCAATCCTTCCGGTCCCACTCGCCTCAACGGCTGCGACACTGTTTCCATTAGAAAGATAATCGACTACACTTATGAGCAGATCCACAAGAACCTCCCTGAGGAGGAACAGGCCGTAGACCTTATGGAAGTCTTGTGTAACGGACAGGTTCTAAGTCTCGACTTAGATATGCGAAGTATCAAATACCAAATTTGGAAGAGCCCTACGGATATAAAACTTGAGTATCGGTATAAAGTAACACAGCCGGTTTGTGAGAAGAAGAGCACTGAACAAATTGAAAATAATGTAGACAGCAATCCGTAGTCCGATCTATTGACTGCTCTTAAAATAACCTTTGTGTTCAGTTGTACATACAAGTTCAATTAGAATCTAATATTATAAGTTTACGAGCCCTTCGGTCAACGCCCGTTTTGCCGCCTTTCCAATGCGAGTACTAGATGCTCTTAAAAAGCCACTGATGCTCGTATAGGAGCCACTGTCGCTCAAATACGAGCATCTATTCTGCTCTTAGATCTCACAACTTGACTGTATTTATACTTCTCGTGCTACTGTTGCAGGTGTTGTTATCTGTATAGTCTAGTTCCGCTTATGTGAACACCTGTGTCATAGTCAGAGTATATTTACAATTTACACTAGGGAATTAGTTTTTAATTTTAATATTTGTATTCCATTATTTAGTGATTGTGAATATAATTCTCAACATAGTGGACTATGGATGTTTCTCATTCTCAGATTGGTAGACGCGTGTTCAGAGATGAGATTGGCTTGAAGGTCCAGAAGCGGTTTCAAGATTTCCTGGAGGAATACCTAGACGACAATGGCGCTGTCAAGTACCTGTACGAAGCGAAAGAGCTCCTTCACGCGGAACGTAACACAATCCACGTTTCCTTTCTAGACGTAGAGAAGTACGACTCCACTCTGGCCGCTAGCATACAGCTACAGTACTTCCGTGTCTACCAGTACCTCTCGCAGGCGCTGTTAAATTTCGCGCATGACCGCGGGGGCGTGCCCAAGAACAAAGAAGTTCACGTGGCGTTCCTAGACGTGCCTGTGCGCAACAAGCTACGGGAGCTGACCATGAATAAGACCGGGAATCTGGTGCGAGTGAGTGGTCAAGTGGTGCGGACACATCCGGTCCACCCCGAGCTGGTGTCCGGTACTTTCCTGTGTCTCGCGTGCCAGGCAGAAGTTAGGGACATCCACCAACAGTTCAAGTACACACAGCCCAGCGTGTGCACCACCCCGCAGTGCGCTAACCGCAAGAGCTTCTCTCTCATTCTCGAGAAGAGCAAATTCGTAGATTTCCAGAAAGTCCGAGTGCAGGAGACACAGCAGGTTAGGCGGCCTTACTCTTTATTCTTTATTAGTGTCAAGTGTAGGGATGGGAAAATAATGATTTTTTTAATATAATCAAATCGGTTGATTTTAAAGGAGGGTAATAAGTATTTCAATCATAAAACTTGTCAAATATCAATTTATATAGACTAGTTTATATAATTTCTATTTTGTTAATTAAAATCAATGATTTATATTTCTCTAAAGAATTTAATTTATTCTCGCTGTGTAGGAGCTGCCGCGCGGCTGCATTCCGCGATCCATGGAGATAATCCTGCGGGGAGAGGCGGTGGAGCGGGCGCAGGCGGGGGACAAGTGCGACTTCACCGGAACTCTAATCGTGGTGCCGGACGTGGCGCAGCTGAACGCGCCGGGCGCGCAGGCAGAGGCGCTGAAGAAGGGGAGGGGGGGTCGGGACGGACACCAGCAGGAGGGCGTGGAGGGTCTCAAGTCCCTCGGCGTGAGAGACCTCACATACAGACTCGCATTCCTAGCGCACACTGTGTTGCCAAGCCAGACGCGATTTGGCGGCGGCATCGGAGAGCTGAGTCAGTGCCTGGCCAACCGAGACGGGGAGCTGACAGCTGAGATGCTGAAGAAACAAATGACAGGTGACAGGTGTGCTTATATTGTCCCGTGTGTGATTAGTTTATGTAGAATCTGAGTGGGAGAGGATCTACGAGATGTCACAGGACAGACATCTGTACCAGAGCCTAGTGGACTCGCTCTTCACGACTATCCATGGTAACGAGGAGGTTAAGCGGGGAGTCTTGTTGATGCTGTGTGGAGGCGTCCCTAAGCGCACCATGGAGGGCACCTCTCTCAGAGGAGACATCAACGTGTGCATCGTAGGAGACCCCAGCACTGCCAAGTCACAGTTCCTCAAGCAGGTACAGTGAACTCCCGTTATAACGGAGTCGGATATAACGAAATGGAAATTTTTCCCCAGAGAACTAAATGCATTAATTATTATCCGCTTATAACGAATACCCGCTTATATCGAAGGAATTTACAGGTCCAAAGCACTTCGTTATAACGAGAGTTGACTGTATAGCTAGCTATGCTTATAATGAAGTAGGACCATGCATGAGTGCTTATATAGGTTGAGCGCATCAGCCCGAGAGCTGTGTACACGTCCGGCAAGGCGAGCAGCGCCGCGGGTCTCACGGCCGCGGTGGTTAGAGACGAGGAGTCTAAGGAGACTGTCATAGAGGCGGGGGCGCTGATGCTGGCTGACAACGGCGTGTGCTGCATCGACGAGTTCGACAAGATGGAGCTGAGGGACCAGGTCGCCATTCACGAGGCCATGGAGCAGCAGACCATCTCCATCACAAAGGCGGGAGTTAAGGCGACGCTTAACGCCAGGACTTCTATCCTGGCCGCGGCTAACCCCATCGGGGGCAGGTACGAGAAGACCAAGTCCCTGCGACAGAACCTGTCCCTCTCTGCGCCCATCATGAGCAGGTAGGCTGTGTACAGGGTTGTGCGGTTTGTGACTGCTGCTTAGGTTCGATCTGTTCTTCGTGCTGGTAGACGAGTGCAACGAGGTGGCTGATTACGCGATAGCAAGGAGAATAGTGGACCTGCATTCAGGTGTCGACATATGCGCCAATCGTAAGTACTCGCTCGAGGAGATACAGAGATACATTCTGTTCGCGCGGCAGTTCAAGCCGAAACTTTCGCAGGAAGCGCAAGAACACGTGGTCCGCAAGTACAAGCACCTGAGACAGAGGGACTCTTCGGGCGTGAGTCAGTCCTCCTGGCGCATAACGGTCCGACAGCTGGAGAGCATGATCCGGCTGTCCGAGGCAATGGCCCGCATGTACTGTCTGGAGTTCGTAGCGGCCAAGCACGTGGAGGAGGCCTTCAAGCTGCTGAACAAGAGCATCCTCCGTGTGGAGACCCCGGACATAGACTTCACGGGGCAGGGAGAGGAGGGGCTGACCAACGGGGAGATCGAAATGGAGACAGAGGAGCCTCAGGTGGATGGAGAAACAGCTGACGCTAATGCTGAGAAGAAACTGACTGTATCCTACGAGGAGTACAAGCAGATAGCTAACCTGCTCGTGATACGACTGAGACAGGAGGAGGACAAGGAGGGGGAGCTCGGTCTGACGCGGTCCCAGGTGACTGACTGGTACCTGGGGGAGATCGAGGCAGACATAGAGTCCATCGAACAGCTGACTGAGAAGAAGAACCTGCTGGACCTGGTATTAACACGTCTTATCGGCGTGGATAAGATAATAATTCCTCTCTCGGAGATGGCAGAGGAGGGGGGGAGTGTGGACGAGGAGAAAGCTGTCCTTGTGGTGCATCCCAACTACATTATAGAGTGAGGTACTCTAGTGGGAATATCGTGTGTGTATGTTTGCAACCCAATCACTCTTGTAGCTGTTGTCTATCCTGCATTGATTATATGATTCAGTCAATTTGCATTTGTTGTTATTCTTATTGTTATTTGGTGTTTGGTTCACTAGCAAATGGCTTCTGGCGCTACCACTCATGGCCTCTCTCACGGCGAGGTTTCCCGCTACAGCAGACAGCTGATCCTGGACGAGTTCGGTCCCTCCTCCCAGGCCCGTCTCAAGCGCGGCTCCTGTCTCATTGTGGGCGTGGGGGGGCTCGGCTGTCCGGCTGCCACGTACCTAGCAGCAGCCGGTATCGGCAGGCTGGGGCTAGTCGACTACGACACCGTTTCTATCGACAACCTACACAGACAAGTGCTGCACTCGGAGAAGGGAGTAGGCCAGTTTAAAGCTGATTCTGCTAAGGAGGCCATATCACGGCTTAACTCAAACGTGACTGTTATCTGCTACAAGATTCTCCTCACTCGAGACACTGCACTGGCTATAGCAGAGGGATATGACGTCATTATCGACGCTACCGACAACGTGGCTACTCGCTATCTCCTGAATGACGTCAGTGTGCTGCTGCATAAGCCTCTGGTGTCAGGTAGCGCCCTGAGGTTCGAGGGTCAGCTCACTGTGTACCACCACGCGGGGGGGCCCTGCTACAGATGCGTGTTCCCAGCCCCGCCCCCGCCCGAGACAGTGACCAGCTGCTCGGAGGGAGGGGTGCTGGGGGTGGTGCCTGGGGTGATAGGCAGTCTGCAGGCCCTCGAGGCTGTTAAGATTATAACCGGTCTCGAGGTGTCTTACAGCGGTAAGCTGCTGCTGTATGACGGGCTGGCGGGTAGGTTCACTGTAGTGCAGTTGCGAGACCGGAGCAGGGACTGTAGGGTGTGTGGGGACAGGCCTGAGATAGCGGGGGCTCTGGTGGACTATGCTAAGTTCTGTGGGGCAGAACCTAACGACAAGTGCGTAGTCTTGTCAATACTAGCCCCAGAGGAGAGGGTATCTGTCGAGGCGTTACAAGTAATAGATCAAGACAAGTATCAAATTGTGGACTGTAGAAAGAAGGTTGAATTTGAGATCTGTCACTTGTTAAACTCGATTAATATTCCTATTGAAGAGCTGTCGAATACTGGTGAGCCTATCGAACTAATTAATGAGCGTGTGGTCGATTCTAAGAAGGATATTTATTTCTTATGTCATCATGGGAATGATTCACAAAGGGCAGTTAAATTTGTTAAGGATAGCACCTTGTTGACAGAATATAAATCTTCCCGCAAGTTTAAAGATATTATTGGAGGAATCAATGTTTGGTCTCAATTAATTGACCCATCAATTCCTCAGTACTGATATCACCGCTCAACTTAACCTCTAATTGAGCCCTTGAACTTAGATGTTAATGTTCATTCATTCACCCACGCAAAGCATTTGTTAATCGACACGAATCATTTTTACCAATCAATTTTAAATTTTGGAGCCAACGTTATTAATGAAATTGTATCTTTCCATCACCTGGGAGTATGTCACGCATTATCTGAGACTTTGGAATGGATCTAATCAAATCTTTTATTAAAACTTACCACATTATCTATGAGATAATCTTTCGTAAGTTGCCCCATTGTTATTCAAAGAATAATATGTATATTAACCCGAAGAAGCGATTCTCTTTCAAATAGACAATAATTTCTATTCTTGCATTTGACTGGAAATAACTAAAAACTATTATTTTGAATTATTCTCAACGGGCTATAAACTGAAGAACAAAACATAGTCAAGTGAGTTAGATTTAAATGAATTTATATATTGACTTACGAATTATTTGAATACTTTGTTGTTTATGTTTGAAACAAATATAACCTGATATAACACAAATAAACAACAAAATTTCTAAATCGGTTTAATATAAAGGTTTTCAATTAAATTCTAGGAAATCATTAGCAGCCAGTTATTTACATAATTACTTTATACCATTAAATCCATTGCTGATCTAATATAAATGCATTAATTATCAAATCTTCCTATTCTAATGTAAATTGACTGCTACACATCAATTCTGCTGGATTCATAAATACTGTTGCAACACATGTTGGTATCATTGTTATTTTTTGATACCTTTGTTAGATTTCTATTAATTGTGATCATAATTTTGTGTTGCATCAAAATCAGCATTTCTATAAATTTCACAGATGACCTACATTAGTTCATTTTCTATCAAAATTTTCAACCACTCTCTAACAGATTTGGTATTTATTTGACGTAAGTGCTATAATAGCTTCGATTTACATTGTATTTATCTGAGATATCAGTTTTTAGCAATAGATGATAAAATTTGGATTTCCTTACTTGTATGAACTTATTGACCTCACTCTCCTTTACTATTGTCTATTTGCCGATCGTTGGCTTCATCCGTTTTTATCTAAAACATCAGCATATCTCAGATCATTAACTTCTCGGTTGGGTTTCTACCGATCAATTCAGTATAAATTCAGTCCCATGTTAAATTTATGAATTATTAATTGCACTGTCTCCCGCTGTCTGAACGTATTTACTTTCTTCTCACATTTTTTGTGAACAGTTTATTGCACTTACTGATCCAGGTATGATTTTGTTTTTATATTTGTGGTATTTATGCAAAAAGTTCTCAAATGGAAATTCCCTCGGGGTAATAGACAAATCCCCTTGTATAAACACATCCTAATTACCATCTTTAATTACGTACATGAATTGCACTCAAGTACTTCAAAAAATATACTAGTTAAAAATTTAATGAATAATATATTTAAATTTTTAAAATAATTATATTGAAGATTACATATTATTTGAGGAGGGAAGGACCCTTGTTATATGCAAAGTGTTGCTTGTGTATTAGAGACGCTCTGTCTGCATTTTGTCTTTCAATCTCTCACAGAACACACGTAAGCGAAACTATAAACTAACATCATAAAGTCGTACACAGATCCATTTCCTCATTCCATGTCTTATCTTGATGTTAGTCCTGCCCAGGACTAAGATATCCATTTACATGGCCACTCCATCTCCTACACAGGTTGGGGTTAGTGATCATCATTTTAGGCAATGATCTAATTACGACGTATACAATTAAATTAGTTTTACTCGATGATACAGTCTATATTAATTCCAAGATTTCATTAATTAACTTGCCATTCCTTTCTTGTGACAGTTTATTTCCAATTTACTGTGCTTATGATTTGAGTTCTCATATACCAACTAATGGATTATGCCCACTCCTTACGATATTACATAACAGTGATATCGTTTGTTTCAATTTCTCTAACGAATGAAACACAACCTCTCTCTTCCCTTGCCTGTAACTGTAATATACGTACTAGTAATCTGATGAAAACTACATATAAAATATAATCACTTTAGATGTGCGTAATAGAACAACTCACTTCTTTTATTGCTGATATAGTAATTATTAAAATTACGAATATTTAGATCCCTCCCTCGCTCCTGAGTTTACGATCCTTATTCGTCGTTGAATTTAATTGTTAATTAATGCAAATTATAATTTGAATATAATCCAATTGATTGCACGAATTAAATTGAATTACCTGTCAAAGAATCACAACTAACCTGTACTACTCAATAACCTCTAACTTGATACGAATTAACACATTAACGTGTTCAATGTTAAATTGACCCTCAGGGTGTTGCAGTATGTATTTGAGCATCTGTATAGACCTTTAGATTAATCTCTTTTCTGAGAGAAATAGATAAAAACCGAACTGAATCCTTAAATTATAATGGAAATTGAGTGGTCCAAATTACACAACGATAAACCAGGTCAGCTCAGAGCCAATGAAACTGCCAGTGGTTTTAAGCGGATTCCCGGTAAATGCTTATAACAAAGATTCTAGGTATGGGACCCAAAAGAAACTTTATAGTTTATTGAACATAATAGGAATCAAACTTTCATGTCATCTAGGATTGTTCTTTCATTCACAATTAATTTGCAATTATTGATTTATATTCCTTCGAATCTCAACATTAAATTTCCGACAATACTTATCCATTATATCTTAATTAAGTAAATATTTGGAATTTATTAATAGCAATGAACACAATTGTATCTCCTAATTCGTCGTTTGTGTTTTGGAAGCCAATCTATTAAGCTATCAAAGCAGCTTGAATAAGAATTGTACTATGGCTTTTCTGTCTAGCTTTTGTTCTTTTTTCTAAAAGAGTCTAATCTCAAATATCTGTCAAATATGTGGCCGTACACAATAATCTGTTACTAATTGAGTTTATTGTAAATTTAGTCTTTTGCATGATTCTTAATTGTTTACAAAGTTGTACTTCTAGGAAAAATCATTGTATTTCCATTTTAGGTAATCAAGATGAATCGTTTACACTGGACCGTGTTCTCTACTTTGTTATTCGTACTATTCTCTATGACTAATGCTGTTGAAAATGACACTAACCAAAGCTCAGTTTGTGATTTTGTTGATGGAAGAATTTCCTCTTCGATTATCCACGAATTATTCCTGCTCTACGAACAAGCCAATGACAGCTGTCCCCACCCTCTAGTCAACACGGATACAGACTTGAATGCTGTGTTCCCAGGCTTGCCATGTGGTTATCAATGTAAACCCCCCGTTATTTCCGACCAGAATTTCATAATATTCAAATTATTCACGGGTATCCTAGGCCTGATCATTTGGATATTTTCCTTCATGACTCTGCTTACGATTATTATGAACTTCCCTATTCTGAATCGGTTTATCGCTCGACCAGTTATCTTCTTGGTGTTGTGTAACTTTGCTGTGTTTAGCACTTTTATAATTCAGCTTTTTGGATTGAGTGACCATGTGACCTGTAATCCAGACGGATCCCTTGCTCTAAACCAGCCGAGTAACCACATTGGCTGCAGCATCGGGTTTTGCATTATATACTACTTCAATATGGCCTCTATTTGCTGGATTCCCTGTCTTTGCCACGCTTGTTTCATAAAAGCTAAGAATATTAAAAAGACTTATTCCAAGCTCATGCATAAATGGGAGATATTTTACGAAGTGGTGTACCACGTTTTCAGCTGGAGTCTGCCTATGGTTCTCCTTGTCACTGTGCTAGTACGTAGAGGGGTCGCAGGCGATAACATGCTTGGGTTCTGCTATCTGCAGAGCTCAGAAGATTCGTTATATTTCTTCCGTATACCCACTCTCATTCTTGTATCTCTCTCTATTCCTCTGCTCGTATTCACTGTTATCAAGCTGTATACGATACAGGTATACCTGAAATCAATGATAAAAGCAGCGCAGAGCACGAAGAGCTGTCGCGAGCTGAGGAATTTCCTTATAAAAGTATCCATATTCATTATAATATCTCTTGTCCACTTGACTATCATTTCCATGTATGGGATTAACAACTATGATTCGACTGAGAGTTACCTAACTCGCCTAGCCAAGCACACCTGTTGTGAGTTGAACAGCCAGATCTCCGGAGATGAAGTCTGCAAGTTGACTTCGCTTGAGCTATTTGGCAATCCTCAGGCGCAGTTAGCCGTGGCGTACATATTCATACTGTCTCTGTTCCTACAGCACATCCTACTCACGTGCTGGATTTGGAGGTGGGAGTTCCTCATTCACTGGATCCTGTGTATCCGCGATCCCTTCGGTCGGGCCCGTGGGGGGCTATTCTTCAAGCAGCACTACAGTAAGTACGATCCCTCCTCCATCAACAGTTCTAAATTTAAAGGCGCGATCAATATCCAAGTGAGGGAGAATAACTTAGTTGCTTCTGCTGACAATCTACTTAAGAACTCGCCTGAAGCGGTTCACGTTTAAGTTTTGAGATTCCAATCATTTTAGCCATAATGTCTTCTGCGTAACTTATATATACCCCATTGCCTATCCTGGTTCTCATTATCTGTATTGTGTTTATTGTTAATAATTTATTAGTATACTAAATGACTTTGTTACCAATATATTTTTAGGATTATGGGATATGCATCGCACATTGTATTGGGCTGTTTGTTAATAATTAAAAGCTTTATGTATCGTTATAAGGGCCCATTGTCTCGATCGCTTCGCGAATGTTAACTCTACCTTTTTGATAAATACTCTATCTTGTTCTTAACTTAATTAACAACAACATAGGAAAATCCATATTTAGTATAGGTGTAATATAGATTATGCAAATTGGAACAGTATTTGTTTACTAGCTTAGTTACGTTGTAAATATTTTATGGCTAATGTACAATCAGATGATTAATATCTGAACTTGCGAGAGTGCAATGTCTTGTAATCTTACAGAGATCATCTGATTCACATCTGAAAATGAAAATTTTGCCTATAAGACATCCACAAACTGTTTAATTAGTGTAGATATATAATTAAATTACTTGGATCTGCAATTTATCCTAGGATGTACGCAGGGTATTATACAGGACTAGAATTCAACACTCCTAAGGTCACTAAAGTATGAATTTTGTACACCTAAAAGGTTTGTTTTGTATTACTCTATGCTATGGTGACTTTCGGCAGTTTTCGCGCTCCTAAACGCAAATATATCCCATGCATAAAACCCTGGATGTAAGTAGACAGTTATTTCTTACTCAATATATTTTAATAATGCTGTATTTAATTGTTAAATTTATTACAGAATATATTCCAAAACTTTGAATTACTAAATGTATCCTTTAAAGTACCATAATTGTCGAGTAAGATGTGACAGAGAGAGCTGTCATTGTGCTATGCGAAATCCCATAGCACGTAACCGCCATGTAGAGAGAAGTACTCATACAAAACTTGTGTCTGATCTTGATGTCCTGTCGATTGATTCGGTAGGTCATTAGTTTTATCCAGACGAAGAGAAGGGTTGAATATAGGCTAAATGGCAGAAAGAGAGATTGTCCAATTTCTCCAATTAAGTTAACTACTCTGCTTATTAAACTTAAACTTGTATTTTCAAACTGTGATTGTTTTAATTCCTTTTTCCTCCCATCTACTTTTCCAGAGTCCCAGTTGAAATCCCTTCTTTTAAGCGGACTTGTTCCCACTTGTGTTTCTCTCTCTATGTTCAGTTTATACACAATAGTTCCTATTTGAGAGTGCGCGATTTCATCAGGTTTGTTGTTCACAGTTTGAATCTGTTTCTCAATCTTCTCAGCCAGCTCATATTTTGCCAATGGTTCGGTCATCTTTAACGATATAAAATTAATGCAATAGACTATAGTCCTGAATCTCTACTATTTATAAGGTAAAACAATAGCCATACTAGTGAATAGTGTCTTATGTATAGAAAGCTGGCTTGCCATTATTCTATTGTTACCATGTTAATTACAATTAATAGAATGTCCTAATTCTACATAACAATTCAAGTGAAATATTAGCTTATTTGATCGAATGAATAGATTGTCAGTCAAATACAACAGCAACTATTTATGGTTTAATGACGTTAGGAGTTTATAATGCAGTTCTTTGTAATGATCTAGTATAGAAGTAATTTACTTTTTGATTGTCTAAGAAGTATCGAAGTTCAAATTAATAGATTTGTGATCGATGTATTTAAGTATTTTATTAATTATTAATATTGTCTAGCATTGGCTATTATTTTCAAGCTCTTAAAATTCATTCTAAACTCTGAGTAACCCGAGGGACAACTTTTTAGGATTCAATATATTGTAATTCTTTAAACTCTCCATGTGATTTAAGCAGTAGCTAACTTATGTTATTTCTTTGTTAACCTTGGAGGAATTCACTAGAAAACTTGTTATTACACACAATTATTTGGGGGAATTTATTCAAAAATTACCGCTACTTACAACACAATTGCAATTAATATTTAGAATATAAAATGTCTGATATCAAAGTGGTCCCATTGGGGGCGGGGCAGGACGTGGGGAGGAGCTGTATTCTGGTCACTATTCAGGGAAAAAACCTTATGTTGGACTGTGGGATACACATGGGTTATAACGACGAACGTAAGTTCCCAGACTTCACTTATATTGCACCGAAGGGCCCTTACACTGAACACATTGATTGTCTCATAATAAGCCACTTCCACCTGGACCATTGTGGTGCTCTGCCCTACTTCACAGAGGTGAAGGGGTATGACGGGCCCATCTACATGACACACCCAACCAAAGCCATTTGTCCCATTCTGCTGGAGGATTATGCTAAGATCTCAGAGAAGCGATACAATAAATCGCTTTTCGATTCGGAGAGTATTAAAAAGTGCATGGACAAGGTACATGTTTAAAATGAGTGTATTATGTATTGCAGAGATATTAATTATTGTATCCTAAGGTTACAACGATTGGACTCCATCAAACTATCCGTGTTGATGCAGATATCGAGATAAAGGCCTACTATGCAGGCCACGTGCTGGGAGCTGCCATGTTCCACATTCGTGTGGGTCCACAGTCTATTGTGTACACAGGAGACTACAACATGACTCCAGACAGGCATCTGGGTACTTATTGACTCATAACTTATAGCAGACAATAGTTATTAGCTAATTAATAGGAGCTGCTTGGATAGACAAGTGCCAGCCAGATCTCCTTATAACGGAGTCCACGTACGCTACCACGATAAGAGACAGTAAGCGCTGTAGAGAACGAGAGTTTCTGAAGAAGATACACGACACGGTTGAGAAAGGAGGAAAAGTGTTGATACCTGTGTTCGCTTTGGGGAGAGCACAGGAGCTGTGCATTCTGTTAGAGACTTTCTGGGAAAGAATGAACCTTCAAGTTAGTTACCCAGCTACAGTCGACTCTGCTTAATAGAGTCACCTCTGGACCAGGTTGCTTTGACCCGATTAAGCAGAGAAATCTACTAACCGAAAATATTTTAAGCCAATATATAATTCCGTCCTATAAATGCTGTGAAATTTTGACCCGATTAAGCAGTAAAATCTATTAACCGGTGGCTCTATTAAGCGGAGTCGACTATTGTTAAATATAAATTTAATATTAATTAATAGGCTCCTATATACTTTTCCGCGGGTATGACTGAAAAAGCTAACTTTTTCTATAAACTCTTCATTTCTTGGACGAATGAGAAGATAAAGAAGACCTATGACAGACGTAACATGTTCGAGTTTAAACACATCAAGTCACTTGACTGGTCCTATGTAGACCAGCCTGGCCCTATGGTTGTCTTCGCTACGCCCGGAATGTTGCATGCTGGCTCTTCCCTACAGGTGTGCTGATATATGTTATACTATGGATGCCGGTTATAAGCACATCGTCGGGAACTGCACTTGATGTGCTTATAACCGGTGTGCTTATATCCGACATCTACTGTATTACACATTATGTTGGGTTTTCTGTTCTATGCTAGATATTCAAACGATGGGCCGAAGACGAGAATAACATGGTGATTATCCCCGGGTACTGCGTACAGGGGACTGTGGGCAATAAGATCCTGTCTGGAAGTAAGGAGGTTGACATAGAGCACAAGCTAGTCAAGGTAATCCGGCTTAATACTACAGCTATACCGGTTGTTACTGTTTCTGTTAGGTTAAATTGGCTGTGGAATACCTTTCCTTCTCAGCGCACGCAGATGCTAAAGGCATAATGCAACTGATTCGGTTCATTGAGCCGAGGAACGTAATGCTTGTGCATGGGGAGGTTAAGAAGATGGAGTTCTTGAAGACTCAGATTAAAATACACTATAACATAGACAGCACCTATCCGCCTAACGGAAAGACGGAGTACATTGTCTGTCCTCCGAGACTCTCTATTGACTTGAGTCTGCACGTGTTGGCTAAGAACCTCGCTGAGAAGTCTGCCATGGCTGTTCAGTGCAAGAAGCCGTGTCTACAGAACGACATACCCGTGCAGGGAATCCTTGTGTGCAAGGAGAGCGGGAGCATGCAGCTCCTGGAGCAGAGTCAGGCCTGCATCGACTGTGGCATACAAGACCACGAGATGAAGTTCCAGCACGTGGTGACCTGCGAGATGGGACACGGCGTTGGCATAGACCAGTACACTGATGGTGTCTACAATATGGTCTGTCAGACCGTAGCCAAGTACATCCCTGTCAAGAGAGTCGGCAATACGATAGCGATTTGCTTCTCAACCATTTCCATAACACTCTATGAGAAAGAAACTCCTAAACGCATCCCGTCATGCTCCATAGAGATCTCGTGGTCTTTCAAAGATGACGAGATAGCCAATTGCCTGATCAGTCAGTTGAAGACAAATGAAGCTATTTTTATAAAGCCTGAACTTGAGGAGTATCCTAGTATAAAACCAGTGTCCAGCTATTCTACGTAGAACTGAACATTGGATATAATATTGATCCTATTTCTTATAGAGCTGCATTAGTTAACTGAATACTTATTTTAATTTAATTTAGATGAGTTTAACTCGCACAATTGATCAGCTTTTTGCTTCCCTACTCTCAGAAGATAGAAAAGCGATAAATCCTATAAAAACCAACCGCTTAGTTCTCTTGGAGACTCCCTACTGTATTTCTACTGATGCCTCCTTTTTGATACACCATCTAATCGCTTATAATTTGAAGATCAATACTCGAGTTGTTCTTGTATCGTTTCTAAATGGTTTTAAGCATTACAGTTCAATAGGCCTCAAGCTAGGTATCAACCTTACAACTTCTATCAAAGAAGGGACTTTAACCTTTATAGATTGCTTCTCTCAGAGCGATGGGGTTCTTGTGTCAAATTGCGATTCAAAAGATGTTTTATCTCACTTGTCAGCTCGCCTACAAGACTGTATTGCTCAACATAAAGTCAGCTGTCCACACGCACCACTCACTCTGCTCATAGACGACTATTCTACTCCGGTTATGCTGGGGCTGTCGCTCGTTAGAGCTCTGGATCTCGTATTCTCTACTCGCGCTTTGCTAGAGACTACATTGGATGTACAGTCGAGTGTGTGTGTCCACGTGTCCGCGCTTGGGGAGCTTGAGAGTCCGGAAATAAGACTCGTCAGACATCTAGCAGCGGAGAGTGACGTCATTCTGACAGTCGAAGGGCTAGCGTCTGGAGTGTGTAAGGAGGTACACGGGAAGCTGATCTCCAGACGCAGGTCTCATCACGCGATAGATTGGCATAGGGAGGAGTGCCATTATAAGTTGGAAGACCGGGGTGTTAAGTTATTCGCGATTGGCACTGCCTCAAGTGTATTGTAGATACTAACTGTAGTACAATTTATTCTGTCTATTCTAACTATTTTGTATTGATTAATATTAAGTTATTAGCATCCTTAGTCTACTGTTATGAGTTCAAGTAGTGAGATAAAGCGGAGTCTATCAACTCAGATTGAAGAGTCGATCAATGAGAACGCTCGCTCCCTCTTCAAGCGTTTTCAGAGCCCACTAATGACTCCCATACCCCCCAAGATACCGGACAGAGGAGGGACACAGGATGAAGATATCCCAAACCCGGAGATAAATGAGATCGACATTTCCGATGAGGACAACCCACTCAATGTCTCTGACATGCCAGGAGATGGGCTGAGGCTGAGAACTATAAAAGGCGGCGCGTCTAACTTAGATTCTGTTAACAGTGAAGAAGGTGATAAGATATTGAACAAAAATATAAATAAGAATGAATCAATTAAAGACACTGAAAAGCCAATTAAGAGTGCTCCTAAAGGAAAGGATAATGTGCTCAATTGCTTTGCTGAATACAAAGCTGAGAAAGAGGTTTGTTCGATTAATTCCCTAGAATTATTTTTTGCTAGGTTTTTATTTTTTGCTTGTTTGCTTAGGAAGTAGAGATGAGCCAAGAGTTCTTCGTTAACTCTATCAAAGAGCTGCTTACGGGGAAACTCGGATACGTGTCTCAGTCCATCTATGCAGACGCTAGGAGATACAAACAGGAGGAGTGGAAGGAGTACGAGAAAGCTCCCATTCTATCAAAGGTCAGTTCTAACTTACTCGCAATTAAATTGATTATTATATCTCTTTTAGGTGTTTAATCACCCCGGCATTACAATAAATACAGTAAAAGAATCTGTTATTCGGAACACACAGAAATACAGCATCAGATTCCTTTGGAGGTGGGTGCCTCATCGCGAACTCCAGTTCCTAATTCTTTTATACTTCTACTCGCTCATACTTCTACCGGATGTCCTATTCACAGTGGTACCAACTGTACTCTCGGTTTGTATCTTCCTAACCATGCTGGTATACTCACTGCAGATAATCAGTGCTAGACTAGACTTCTCAGAGTACCTTTCTATCATCGACTCTCTGGGAATTGTAGATGATATTTATAAGAATGTTATCGCGTCTGATTACTTGAAGAAAACAAGTGTTATTTATTACTTGAAGTTCTTTTCTTGTTGGTTTCTATTTCTGTTTATTTTCCCGCAAGTACAAACTCAAATTCCTTCCTTCTTCGTTCCACTTTCCCTCTTCTTCTTTGTCACTAGCATTTATCACGCGTTACAGGTGCGTGAGAAGGTTGTATATCTCTCTATACTCATTTGGTTTTTCGAGTTCTTTACTTGGTTAATCTTTATGCTAGTGGGTCCATTTACCTTGCTACTTATAGCAGGCACTGCTATCAAAATAGCGCACACAATTGTATTTGTTTACATGGCGTGGTGTTATAAATGGAAGGGATTTACTCTGCTGCTCTGTCCTCACTTCTTCATGGCAGTCTGGTGGAAAATGTTTGCTCTCTCAGTACTCAACATTCAGATCTCACAGCTCATTTACATCATTTTCGGGACTGTTATTCTCATTGCCTTTCTTCCCTTCCTAACTATTCTAATCGTGTTCCTACTCGCTATCTCCCCCTTGGCAGTTTGGTACTACTATGACCTCAATGCTGCGTTGCTGGTGTGGGGCGGGCTGCTCACTGCTGGCATAGGAGTACTGTTATTCGGTTGGTTTTATGATCGACTGTTGAAGCTAAATATTGTTCAGCTGACTTTCAAGAATGCCATGTGGTTGGGTTTCCTCTTATTTTCTGTCGTTTGTTTTATTTCTTATGCTTACTCTCAGTACCAGTTCAATCAAATGCCGGTAATCGCTTTTAAAGATTATTCCGAGTTCTGTAGCCCTAAAGGGGGCGACCAGAACTTCGCTAACTTTCAGCACAGATGTCTGCATCTAGTGGGCAGGAAGGTGCGAGTTGAGGGTATTGTGGATAACATTTACCTCGAGAGCAGAGAGAACAGTTTAGAGCGGGTAATTAATAAGATTCCCATCGGCCCTCTGGTGCAAGGCCTCACCTGTTTGCTCGGTAAGAAGATGAGCAACGCAGAAGACTGCGATTTAGATAAATACGGAGATCTCTGTCAGGTCGGCCACTGCTCCATGAGTCTAGGAGAGGAGTTCACGTATAGCATTGAACTGGGAGGCATTACTAGGACGTACTCTAATACAGCTAAGATATCAGCCGGGACTAAGTTTAAGGACGATCTGTTGAAGCTTAAGAAGTTTGATAAAATAGATATTTTGGGTCGTGTTGAAGAAGTTGGTGCTACTTCATCAAAAATAAAGTTGTTGAGTATTAAAACTGGTGATGGACGAGATGAACCCAGTGCTTCCTTATTGATAACTAACTACTTGAAGTCTGTGGTGTATTTCTTCTTGCTTTAACTTATTTTCTATAGCCAACAGGTAATTGTATATTGGATAATGGTTTGTGTGTTTGTTATTTCGTGCTAACGACATTAATATTGTGATGGTATATTTTGTTGAGTAGTTACCCCATATTTAATTACAGATTAATTAATTCCATTGTAACTTTGCTGTTGCTTTGGGTTCGTAATCTGATCTCACTTCTTGCAACTGGTTATTTAATTAACTTGCGTAGCTTCTTGATTGTATCTTTGTTATGGAGATATGCACACAGCCACGAATGATGTATTTAGTAGGCTGGAATAGTGTTTAGCTATACGAACCCTCTTTATATATAAAACTTTTATATTTTATATACCTTAGCTCCTGTAATTTTATATTAATTGCGATGAGTAACATTGCTCGCATTATTTATATTTTCCTAATCTTTGCTTTGTTTAATCATGTCTCCGGAGACTTCGTATACGTCACGTTTGAGGGAGTTAAGTTTGGAGAAAACGCCACGGTTGTTAGCAAGTCCGTATGTGGGCAATTCTCTTCTTTGAGTGGGGACATGGTTCCTCCTATGTCGATTGAGGTCATCTCGATTCCTTTCGCCGGTTGCAATCGGTATTCGAACCAGAAGATTAAATATATAAAGGACAACGCGCTTTTTATCCTACGAGGCAACTGTGCTTTTGACACTAAAATTATTCAAGCTGCGCGCGCGGAAGCCAAACTTCTGCTCGTGGCCTCTTCCAACCCTCTTCCCATAGTGAATCTTAACAGGACTATTGCAGATAATTATTCCACACCAATGTTCGTAGTCCCCAGGACATCCTTTGAGTTCGTTATTCAAACCGACTATTCTACAGTCTCCATCACTCCATTGGAGATTCCTACTCTCAACTTGAACAAAATAGTACTGTTGTTCATCGCATTGATTCCCTTGTTGATCGGTAGCTTTTTAGGGGGTAGTCAGCTTGAATTCCTCAAATACGGGCTGTTGCTACGCAAGGGGGAAGTCAGTCGAAACAATCTGGATGATTTTTGTCACGAAGAAGAAGAAAACAGTAAAGTATGTCTCTTGTTTTATGTAATAGTCCCGTTGGGAATTATGGTTGCATTCCTACTTGGTCTGTATTTCTTATACAATTACTTCGTATGGATCGCAATGGTTATTTTCTGTCTCAGCTCATATTATTCTATCTACTCCTTCTTTTCACCGTTTTTGGCCCAAATTCCTTTCCTCTCCTGTCGTATCCCAGCAAACAAGTTCCCTCTCTTTAGGCACAGACCAGATCCTAAGTTCTTCCTTCTCTTAGTAAGCAGTGTTATCCTACCCGTTTGTTGGTTAGCGTTTCGTCAGTCTGAATACGCGTGGATTCTGCAGGACATTCTCGGCGCTTTCCTAATTGTGTATCTACTTTCTACACTCCGCTTTAGAACAGCTGTTTCTTTCCTTATCCCACTGCTCTGCCTACTGGTATTCTATGACGTGTTTTTCGTGTTCATAACTCCATTCTTTACTCGGGATGGACGTAGCGTTATGGAGTATGTAGCATTCGGGCCAGATGGTGGCAGCTCCAATGCGATTCTTAATGCGAACCAGGAAGTTGTTATTCCGTCTGTTTTCGATGAAAGCGAGAGTATTCCTTTTCTGTTCTTAGTGCCGCACCTAACCGTATCCCCAGATGAGATTATGTGTCAATTTCCGCGCTTGTTCATCGCAGGATTGGGATTTGGCGACGTTGTACTGCCAGGCTTATTCCTCACTTACTGTCTCTACTATGACAATCTCAGAAAGCGAAAATTCAAGCTAACTTTTCTGATCTGCTTTATGAGTTATGTGCTCAGTTTGATACTCGCATTTCTAGTCAGTTATGCGACCAAATCAGGTCAGCCCGCCCTGCTCTACCTGGTGCCCTCCACGCTAACAGCTACTCTGCTGTTGACACTGGTTAGGAGAGATTTTAAAGACTTCTTGTTCGGAAGG
Organism: Hexactinellida sp. DTS-2022; assembly: GCA_028753945.1. NCBI lineage: Eukaryota > Metazoa > Porifera > Hexactinellida > Hexactinellida sp. DTS-2022. Next base: position 338,381 of record JAPNXP010000012.1, on the reverse strand, counting down.
GAAAGAAAGTCGAAACAATTTATTTTTGACGAAGGAGAATACTCCAGTGATGACACAATTTGATATAAATTGTAGCAATATTTATAAGCTGATTTGTACTATGTGTATATTTCGCATGTTTATTTCATAAGTTTGTTGATTATAATTATTATTAATAAATATATTTGCTAAATTTAATTTTTGTTCTGCAAATATTCCTAATTCAAATAAAGAGCTTGTTGTTGCACAATTAACCAGGGATAGCTATTAAGCTAGTTGCTCAGTGTAATGTGTGAGCCCGATGAAAGATCAGACTCTCAGGTTAATTTCCTATTGGATCAAGTGCAGCGACTGTCGAGTCTCCTCGGGCACTACCAGAGGGAAGCACAGCCTGACGGGCTTGCCGATCAGGCGCTACAAAGCGCAGAATCATTTCCGCTGCTGGAGAAGAGAAATGTCCTTGGTCCACTATTGGTTGAGTACGACCGGACGATTGAGGATCTGAAAAAGCATAATTTATTCTATCAAACTGAGTTGGAAGCTTTGGCTCAGAAAATCCAAAACCTCACAGATGAGAACAAGCGTCTCTACCTGGAGCTTGATAAGGCGCTTCGCTCTCAGATAAGCAACAACAACAACTTGGATGAAGGAGCTAATTCTGAAGAGACGATATCTAGCGAGCTAGTCGACAGCTTGAGACACCAGATCGCCGTGGTTACGCAGGAGAGAGATAGCTATCTCGACAAGTGGCAGCTGTCCCAGCACGCTTTGCTGAGACAACAGAAATGCTCACAGGAGCAGAGCACTGAGCTGCTCGAGCTAAACACCAGACACCTGACTACAAACGAGGAGTTCAATGTGCTAAAGAAGGATTTTATTGAATTACAGGATTATAGAGAGAACCTCGAGACGGAGACGGAGAGGTCGACTGGGTTTCTAAAAAGGAAAGTTCAAAAGATGGAGAACTTACAGAGCGAGTTTGATGAAGCAAAGTCACAACTGGGAATTCTGAAACTGAAGAACACACAGCTGGAGAAAATCATAGAACAGGTAATTAACTAACATTATTCACATACCGAGTTAATTAACTGTATAACTATTATTACTGTGTACTCATATGTTTATCAGTTACACTTTGGAATATTTCCCTGAACCTCTTCTTGAATATTCCCTCCTGCGTGAGATGAATAGCCACACTGGTCACCTCGGCCACCACTGCGTTGATGGCAGAGAGTCTGTCTGCACTGACTCTCTCCCTCAGCTCGGGAGGCACCTCCTTGCTCTCCTCTCCCGCGAACAGCATGCGTAGCTTCATCACGGCTAGTTCGTACTTGTCGAGGTTAATCCGCTGGAGTCTGTCCCTCGAAGCCTGCATGGACACGAATAGGAGCTTTTCTTTTTCCGGACAGTTCTCTTGTGTTAGTTTCATGCCGGTAGATAGAATGAAGCCATCCGGGCAGTCGAGCGAGCGATGTACGACTTCAATTAGAATCAGTGAAGGCAGTCCAATGTACAAGAAAGGCTCTTCGCATTGGAAATCATCCATAGTCAAGACGCTAAGTTGTAGACACTGGCTGGAAATTTCGTGCGCTCGGTCGAAAAATGAGTCCCAAATAACCTCAACTTGTATCACCTCAGAGGGTGTGAACACCACGTGATGGTGTATCCTAGGCGACCAGAAAGCCTTCGAGAATGTATTCATTATATCCGTGTTGGTAGCCGCACCGTCTTGCAGACTCTCAAAAAGGAAGTTTCGATCTTCTGGAAGCTCCTTTTGCTTTGGGACCACTTGAAAACCAGAATCTATGTCTTCTGTAATAACTTCTTTCATTGTAGGCTCTTGCACTTCAGCTTGTCCGTGTCCAGCGAGGTACGTGAGGTGCTCTGTTGTCTTCTTGGAGATGTCCCCGAACTGGTACTGCTCCTTCCCGGTGTAGAGCTGAGCACCGCCTTTAAGCGCACCCAGCGTCACCTTGGTGAGGTCTCCGAACTTATACGAGCCCACTGCTGACTTTAAGTACCAACTCATTATTGCTGTAATTAGCTAATCTGAAATTAACTTAAGCTTAAGCTAGAAATTATATGTTTGTAGATATTCTATATTAGCTAAAACCTATATGCATACTCAAATATGTAGCTAATTAATTATAAGGATTATGTTAACTTTATGCATAGTAGTTCATTGATGTCAAATGCTGTAATACATTTGGTTGTAGGCGAGTGAGAGAGTGCGGTCGCTGGAGAACGAGAAGGACAGCTACATTCAGAGCGACCTGGAGTCGGAGCAGGAGCGGTCCCGCATGAAGTCCCACATGCAGGAGAGGTCTCTGCTGCTCTCCGAACAGAAGAAGGAGATCCTAGCGCTGCAGGAGCAGAGGGGGTTGCTAGAACGGTCTCTCATGCTCAACAGTCGTAAGCTGTCGAGTCTCGAGGCTCGCGAGGAGGAGGCGGTGCGCCACGTTAAAGAGAGCATAGACATGGTGGAGGTAGCCATGATAGAGAAGGGCCAGGCGCAGATGCGCGCGGAGCAGGGCAGCTCAGAGGTGCAGAGACTGACTGATACACTCACGGAGCTGGTGGAGGCAGCGGGGGTGCGCACCAAGCAGGCAGTGGATGAAGTGAGACTCGAGTGCAACCAGAGCATATCCTCAATGGCTAAGGAGATTAGGAGCCTAGAGGACGAGCTGCAGGGGAAAGCTATGGAGCTGGAGAAGACTCTGAAGGATAAACAGAGCTACCAGAAGGAGTTAGACCGACTGAAGAGAGATCATCTCTCCCAGAACCTGGAGGCTATCAACCAGTTGCAGCAGCGACTCTCGAGTGTGGAGCTGGAGAGAGAGACTGCCATACTCAAGATGGAGGGAATATACTCCGACTATCTGCAAGTGAGAGAGCAGTTTGAACAGGAACAGAAGCAATCAAAAGCGGATAGACAGAACAACAAACAGCGCCAGGAGAGTCTGCACATCCAGATAGAGACACAGAAACAGGATCAGCTGAGACTGTACAGACAGACAGAGGAGATCAAGACTAGTCTGAAGGAGTCGCATCTCGACCTAGAGGCTTGCGAGCGGAAATGCACTCAGAAGCTGCAGTCGCTGAGTAGTCAGTTCAGTGCTAAGGAAGCGGATCTGCAGGCCAAGTTCGATGGAACTGAATCCTCGCATCGAGTTGCGACTAGTGAGCTCAGAAACTTGTTGTCTTCTCACCAGAGATTGGGCGCCAAATGGAGGGAAGAGACCAAGTCTCTGACTGAAAAGTTTGAAAACTCAACAAAGAAGTTGAAGGAGGAAGCTACTAAACATAAACGTAGCAATGAACAGTTGAAAGGAGAGCTCGTTCAGTGTAAGATCGAGCAACAAACGATAGAAAGCAAGTTGAAAAGCCTCATTTCTCAGAGAGACAACTTCCAGGCTCATGTTGACGAGTTGGAGGATAGAAATGATCAATATTCCCAACAGCTGACTCGGTATATGACCAAGGAGCGCCAATGGGAGCAAGAGCAGAAGATACTCAATAGCCACCTAACTCGGCTACAAATCCAGTCTTCTCATTCCAAACCTAAAAACAAAGGTTCTCGTGTCATGACTGCTCCCTCTGATAAGTTCAAACCCGCTACTGCGGATTTTCTCACCTCGGTCACGAACATCCCTCCTCCCTTCTTCTCGTCTAACTCCAGCCTCCCGAGAGGCCTACAGTCGCCTAACGTGCTGTCCGAGCCGTTCCTCCATCTGGACACTTATTCGAACGACGGGTCTACTCCGTCGAACCATACTAATTACTGAGGCATAGAAAGGGAACACGCATATCCATAGAACTCTTATATATTCTTATTCACTTACACCTTTCCACCATACGATAGTACAATAAATTTTTACTCTCGAACTCAATTATTATTTACGATTTACCTACGTATACTATTTAATTCTCTTATAGAAATGTCAATGGAGAATGAGCCAATTAGCCGTGATACTAGCAGCCGCAAGAGGAAGCGCTATGTGGACTATACACAGTCTAGCTCTAAGAAAAGGAGACTGGACAAGTTATCCACTGAGATGAGAGGCGTTCTTATTTCCTGCAATCCTGGGAGTGAATGGAAAGCCGTACGAGAAGCCTATGATCTCTGTAACGAGTTTTACAAAGAAGATTCTGTTATTGAAGACACACCTCGCTCCAATGATCTTTCTGAGCAATTGAAGACAGAATTAGATGGCCTAAAGTCTGGTCAAGATGTTAAGCAATTCAAATCGGTCGATTCAGGTGCTAAGGACCTTGTTTTTATAAAATTCAGTATTGATTTGTCTCCCAGGATATTAACTGAGAGGATTTTCAATTCATTTATTGAGAATCAAATCACCCGGACTAGATTTATCCTGAAATTCCTTCCAATTTCTCATATTTGCCACGCAGATATAATCAACATTAAGAAGACAATACCCCACGTGTTAAAGGATAATTCTGAATTATTTAATGGTAAACCCACCAAATACACCATTAGCTACAAATGTAGATATAATGACGTGATATGTAGAACAAGTGCTCTGGAAATGATCAAAATAGCTGTATCAGAGGAAAAGCTGAGCTTAATCCCTTCTTATTCAAGTCCAGAGTTGGTTATTTTAGTGCAGGTGATTGCATCGAAATGTTGCATTGGTATTGTCAGGAATTATGAACAATACGCGAAGTACAATATTAATGAGTTAAGTCAGAAAAATTCTAAAATTACAGATTCAGGATCAAAAGACCCACCACAATCTGTAGACAAGGGTTGTGTACCTGAAAGTTAAATGTTGTTTGAATTTTCTATTATTAGTCCTCTTAAATATATCTCATTTTGAATAGTTTGCATAGTAAGTCACTAGTAACAAGGAGTAAATGGTATTTGTTAGGTAAGTTTAATAACTTTTAATATCCACCAGTTTGCCTAGGTAAATAGACTTGATGGATTCAGGAAATGAGCCGAATACAACTGCGGCAAATGACCTACAGCAGATAGAACGCGTTTTTCTCAAACTTGCGTTAATACAGACAGATGAAGATTTACAGAAATTCATAGAGCGATTCTTAGCACCCCTTGTAATGACACTAAACTCATCTGATGAACAGGTTCACTCGAAACTGATTGAACTGTTCACCCATTTGAATAAGCGAGTGATCGATCGTCCCAATATCTCCATTCCTTTGTCCCAGCTGTTTGTTAGGTTCCAACAGGATAACCTTCCTATCAGAGTTATTAACTTTCTTTTGATATATATTCGCATGGGACTTTCAAGATCTACACCAGCTCAAAAGTCTGATATATTTCCTGCTATAGCTCAGAGCCTGAGAGGGAAAGCACCGAACATACAAGGCAATCTCCTCCAGTTCTTGGTGCCTATGCTGGCTAATGTACAGTTCATTGGTGTGTCTGATACAGGCTACACACAACTACCATTTGTTTGGGACTCATTTGAGGATATAAAGTCTCTCTTGATAGAATACCTGTACTATTATTTGCTACTCCCTTATAACATTGAGAGGTTTGGTACAAGCCTCCCTCCTGGCTTCTGTTCAAAAGCTATGAACTCTCTCAAAGCCAACAACAATATTCTTCCTATGGGGGACACATTGGAGCAGGTTAAGCTCTCAATTCTAGCGTTCCTAACCACAGAGTGTCTCAAGCAGCACTCGGACACTTTCCTCCTGCTGGTGGCAGCTAGCGGAGATCCGAGAGTTAGGGTTAAGGAGAAGGCAGAGGGTATCATCAAGAAGGTTCCACTGCCCGACTGTCTGGGCTCACCGGACGTTATCCGTGGTTTGTTTGCTCTCTTCTTGGGCGGGCCTACCTACTCACACTCGAGACCGAAAGGTACCAAGCGCGCTAAGCTAACTCCAGCTGAGGAAGAGGCCAAGCCAGCTGACTATCTGATCAGACTTAAGATATTCCCGTTTCTCAACAAATCTGATATCGCGCACGACGTGTTTCCCGAGTGCATTAAGATTATATTCGAGGCCCTCTTCGGGGAGGTTACGAACATGAGACTGAGGGAGTACTCTCTGCAGTTCGCGCACCAGCTCTGCGTTAAGACTACTGACAAGAAGATCGGGTATATGGCCCCTCTCCTGCAGAACGCGCTAGAGAAACTACTCACGCAGTCTGACGACATCAAACTGCTAATACCCGGCTATCAGTCCCTGGGCCTCTTGGCCAAACGGAGACCTCAAGCCTTCAAGGATAAAGTACAGTTCTTCAAATCTCTGTTTGAGTCCCTCATGGCCGCCGAGAGAGATCTGGGCCTGGCTATCTACGAGTGTATTTCTCTAATGACAGACGCGTTTAAATCAGGCAGTGAAGAGGTGCTGACCTCCCTTGAAGCTCTCTTCCCATCTCTGATGGACGCAGAGAGTTCCCTGGTTAGGCTAGCGACAGTCAGCTGTTGCCACCGGATATTCGCTCCCACTCACGTCCCGTCTCGCTACCTGATGCTGATAGCGGCTGGAGACGCCAGGGGTGACGTCAGAGATGAAGCTGTTAGGGGGCTGTCTCTGGAAGGGAAGAAACCTGATGCTCTGCCTGACTTCGAGTCTCTAGTCTCATTCCTGGTTGGTAAGTGTAAGAAGCGAGTTGGTTCCGCTGCTAAGTTCGACAGCAGTGTGGGAGAGCTCCCGTTTAAGCCTGCTGTGCTGGTTAAGATGCTACAGTTCCTTGATAAGCTAATACTTAAGCTTTCCGGGGCTTGTATAGAGGTGATAGGAAGGAGACAGCTACAGAAACAAAAGGAGTTCTTCTTAGCCAACAATAACGAAACTATGCTCAGTTACTTGAATCTGATTAAGTATGGCCTGAGGCCAGCAGCTGACACGGCCCTGAATGAGGTGAGTCTAAAATCTATGAAAAATATTCTCCACTGCGTACCGGAGTTAGCTAATACTGTGATTTACAAGAGTTTGGATCCCTTCATTAGCTCGGGACGAGATGGTACAAGGCAGCTAGCTGCCGAATTGACCGGGCTAATCATGCGAGAGAGCATGCCACAAACAGTCAATATAGTTATGAAGCTACTATTGGAGAGTGTTAATGATAACTCTAGACTGGAACAAGTTGATGGGTCCATTCACTGTCTAGGCTATATAATAGGATTCTGTAAGGAGGAGAATTTCCCTGAGTTGGATAAGGAGTGTGTGAACAGGGCTGTAGAATTAATGACGTCATCATTGAGACACGAGTCACTTATGATTGTGAGAACTTCCCTTGAGAGCCTAGCTATCGTATTAGCTCATCATCAGGAGGTGGATAAGGTTAATGTTAAACCCGTTGAACTGTTTGATATTGTTTCTGTCGTTCTTAAGTCCTCGAAAACTGATATTCCAAGTAAGGAGAGTGGATTCCTATTGCTAGGCGTGTTATCTGTTTGTCATAGAGACGAAGAGTTTCTGAAGAATGTTTGTGATTGTCTGATAAAACAGCACAGCCTTCAAGGAGCGGATTTGCATTTGGGAATAGGAGAGGCCCTTTCTTTCTGTGTAGTCGGGAATCGTTCCAAAGCCTTTCAACTCCTCCCATTTCTACACGACTCAGTTAGCTATTTGCAAACTGGCGATTCGTTGGATGTTTTGATTCTTCAGAATATTCTAAACCAGTTGTTTACAACTTTGAGTGATGAACATGTTGTTAAGAAGGGTTACTCAGTGCCTCTATGGCTGCTATCGCTTCTCCAGTTAGTTATTGTCCCATTCAATCTGTCTGTGGAAATGGAGAAGATCCACTCGTCTCTCCTAACAGTCCTCTTAAACACTTCTAATTCTGTTTCCCAAGAGGCTGCTTCTATCGGTTTGTACATAGTCTTTTCAGTTTCCAGTGAAGACACAAAGCTCAGCCAACTTGCAGCATTACAGAAGCATATGGGGACACAGTCTATTGATTATATAAAGAAAAAGAAGAAGAGTGACTCTAGTGCTACAGAGAATAAAGATGAAGACTCTAAGGAATCGGATGATCCTACTAACCTAGAGTTGTCTCTCCCCAAAGCAGCCTCTACTACCTACAAGGAAATATTCAATCTTTCCCGAACTCTCAAAGATCTATCTTTCACATACCCGCTTGTTAACCTGGGACATCTGTATACGCTATCTACACTCAAAAAAGGCAAAGTTCTGGAGTTAAATAGCACCAAAGATCGATGTATTGCTCACCTTGAATCGGAGCTTCCAAATATAATACCAAAGATATTCTCATTTCTCCATGATCCCCATATTGATCTGCAGAAGGTTATGACTAATATTTGGAACAATTTAGTACAAGAGGAAAGGAAAGTAATAGAGCAGTACTTCCGACCTATTCTCACAGAGTTGAAGGCTCTGCTTGGATTCAATTCTTGGTCAGTCCGTATGGGGAGCTGTCTCTGTCTGAAGGATATTCTCACCTCTCAGCCTTTTGACGCCTTTGTGGACGATCTCCCAGACCTTTGGAAACTGGTTCTCAGAAATCTAGACGACTTCAAGGAAGCAGTCCGCGTGGCTGCTGCCATCGCGTGTACCTCGCTCAGTAAAATCACAGTTAAGATTTGTACCTCTTCTAGCAACCGAGATTTGGCTGAGAAGAACATCGGCATCCTCCTGCCTCTCGTGTTGGACTATGCTGTTAACTCAGCTGTTAAAGAAGTGCAGTCCATTTGTCTGGCTACTCTTGTCTCGGTCACAAAATACGCGGGTCAGCTCGTGAAGCCAGTTATCCCGGAGCTAATAGTGACTCTACTGAACGCGCTATCTGACCTAGAGCCGAAAGAGCTCAGCAGACTCTCCCTTATGATTGAGCAGGACCAACTCACGCAGGAGAAAATGGAATCGATTCGTTTGGATTTGAGTCGTTCTTCTCCTATGATGGATACGATTAAAGCTTGCATTGAGTACGTAGACAGTGAGGTGTTGGAACAGCTGGCCCCTAAGCTGGTAGACCTGATTAAGAGCAGTATTGCACTTAACACTAAGGTCGGTTGTAGCAAAGTGGCCGTGTTTCTAGCTGTGCAGTGCAAACACGAATTGGCTCCTTATTCGCAGAAACTGATCAGCGCGTTCTTGTCTAAAATGAACGACAAGAGTCTATCTGTTAAGAAAGAGTTTGCTTCATGTATTTCCCAGCTTGCGAAGGTTGCCAAAGAATCCACATTTGAGAAGCTAGTTTTGAGAATTTCAAAGTTGTATTTCAGTGGAGATACTGACCACCAACTGAACGCGTGTCTCATTCTACAGTCTCTCTCGCAGAACTGTCCTGACAGCACTAACAACTTCAAATCTAATCTAATACCCATGGTATTCTTTGCTCTGCATGACAAGGTGATCTCTGAAGAAACTCCACAACAGGAGCGCAGTGCAAAGTCTGTGAATAACGCGCTTTGGGAAGAGATTTGGGAAAACTTAGCTCCGAATAAGGAGAGGGCTCTGATACTCTACTTTGATGAGCTGGTGGAGATTCTTCTGCAGCACCTTGACGCTCAGGTTTGGGAACGAAGAGAACAGGCACTCAAAGCAATTATTGATTTAGCAAAGAAGATAGGGAAAGAACTTTCTGTCACACATTCAGATGAGCTGCTTGCTGCACTCATAAAGTCTCTCCCAGGTCGCGTATGGGACGGTAAGATACAGGTGCCAATAGCTATCGAGCTGGTGTGTGTTAACTGCTCTGAGAAGATAAAAGCTAACGGGCTTAAGAAGTCTCCTCAGATCGAAGCGATTATAGAAATTCTGTTGAGAGAGGCAGCTCGCACAGGCACACTACAACCCGGGCTGATACAAGCGATTGCTAGTATTATCGAAGAGTACAAATCTGAAATGTATCCGGATTACTTCAAGCTATCTTACTCCATACTTGACAAACAGAACAAGGAAGAGACAGGTGAAGAAAAGGGAAGTTCCATGAAACAGGACGAACTGACGATTGTTATTTTTACTGGCTTTGCTAAGGTTTTTCCAAACTTTAATCAGAAAGGTTTTCTCCAAGAGTACTTTACTCTTGCAGGTCGGCTCTTGAATCAAAGCACTTGGAAAGTACACCTATCAGTGTTGGAGAGTGTAGGCAAGGTTTGTGAAAAGCTATCTCCAGAGGAGAATCCTGGTTTGTTTGTAGAATCTGTTAGTCTTTTATTGAAACCAGCCATCATCAGCTCTGGAAATAAGACGCATTCTAGAATTAGAGGAGCGAGTTTGAATGTCTTACTCAAGATATTGAATTTACTTGACACTTGTAAATTAATTGATAAAGTATTGACTTCTGAAATGAAGAATCTTCTTACCCAACAAACTCAAATGGTTCTAACCAGTGAACAACAGTCTCTACTGGGGCGAATTATGTTCTTTTTCGATAGAACATTAGAAGACATGGAAGGCAACGAAAACCTCAAGTAGACTACTTTTGGTTTTTCTTGAGCAAATAGTTTTATTTCTTTTTCTGGAATCTGAAATTTAGTGTTCATTATTTAGCAATAAATATTAAAGACAGTTACTTGCAGTAGTTAACCTAATGTAATTGATAGATTGATTGTTTATATTTATTTCTACAAACTTTAGAATGTCGCAAGCTAATATTTCATCTTCCCAGCTCGACTTCGAAGATTTCGATGATGATGAGCAATCCACCATGGATGCTCCCCATTTCCTTACTGGCACGTCCAGCAAGAAGAAGTTGCATTTCGCGAAAGAGCTCAAGTGTATGATGCATGGTTTTGGAGATGAGTCCATTCCTTACACCGAGTCTATTGAGCTGTTGGAAGATTTGGTGTTAGACTTTATTCGAGACCAAACACGGAAGGCTATGGAAGTCGGGCGTTCTGACAAAGTACATGTGGAAGATACAGTATTCCTTATTAGGAAAGATCCCAAGAAATTCACCCGGGTTAAAGAACTACTGACTATGAACGAGGAATTGAAGAAAGCTAGAAAGGCATTTGAAGAAGATAATTTCATAACTTAATTAATTAATTACTTATTATCTTAACTCTGATAACTCTCAATACAATACAGTAGACTCCGCTTAATAGAGTAACCTCGGGACCAGGTCGCTTTGACCCGATTAAGCAGTGCAATCTATTAACCGGTGGCTCTATTAAGCGGAGTCGACTGTAAATTACAATAGGATTATATTTGTATTTACTCGGTTCGTTTAATACACTCAGGTTTGTATTGTGAACAATTTCTGAATATTGTGGAAGTTTTTATTATTATGATCAAGCTCTATTGCCCCAATTTAACAACTTACGGTGAGTTCGCTTATTAATAAGTCTCTATTATAAACACAATTTTTGGTCCCTTGAATGTCCATAATACAAGAACCTGACTGACTGTATTAAATACCACAAGACTAAAGATATTGTCATATATTTCCAGCATAACTAATACTGTACATGATTAATTGCTCTCGAACTATAGGTGAGTATATACAAATACAAAGTAATTAAGTTATGATGTCCCTAAGATTAAAGCAGTTACAGTTCTGTGATTCCCCAAACTTTTTTGATGTCTGCAGCACGTGATCCACAATGTCTTTCTTTGAGAGAATTCCCTCTGCTTTCCCGCACTCCGTAACCAGCACTTGTCTGAGTCCGATTTTCTGGAACATTTTCACTACGTTGTGCATGGGAGAGCTGCGTGTAACTTGGAACTGAGCTTTGTCTAGTATTTTAGAGAAATCTAGAATCTGTCTGAACTGTTGTTGCTCTGCCCGTACCTCCACAAAGTGCACCAGAGTGTCGACTCTGATCTCTCTGCTCTCAGCCCAGGCCTCGTACAGCGCACTCTTAAGGTCCGACATAGTCACGTAGCCCAGCAGCAGTCTAGAGTCGTGTGTCAGCACCACAGGAAACCCCCAGTAGTTGTAGCGCTCGATCAGCTCTTGGATACAAATAACGGTAGATTCCGTGGCTGATATCCAAACCAGACTGCGATACCCTCCCCGTATATCCAGGATCTCTCCCACTGTATAGTTAGCGGAGTACTCCTCTTTATCGCTTAGGAAAGGGTACTTTCTGAGCTGAATATACTCCTCGTAAATGCTGTTCGTGCATAGACAGTCCCCGAGCCATTTCGCTATCATCACTACTTCCAATATAGGGATTATGTAGGTGAGTCCGCCAGTGAGCTCTATCATAACTACTGCTAAGGTAACCGTCATCCTGTTGACACCCGCGAGGAAAGCGGCCGCCCCGATAATAGAGTACAGCCCCGGGGTGACACACTGGTAGCCTGAATTCCTGGGACATATGAACTCCCCGAAGCTGTTGCCTTGAATACTTATGATCGTCTGCTCCACGAGAATGCCGACTATTCGACCTGTACACGCACCTATGTACATGGTGGGGATGAACAAGCCAGTGGGTATCTTGGATCCGAATGTGAGAATAGTCGTTATTAGTTTGAATAGAATAGCTAGGATGAGTAGGAAAATCGCGGAATATATATCTCCCGTCGCTACAGCGTCATGGTACGAGTCGGTTTCGTCTCGAGAGGAGGACCAGTTGTAAGCGCAGAGAAGGCTCGAATCCCCGATGTCGCATTTGGAAGTGAGCTCTTTGATCACTTCTGTAGACTCCGCTTTTGTGAACGGGTTAGGAAAGGCGATTAGCGAAGTGAGAAAAGCAAGAGTGAAGGTCTCCAGGATTGGGTATTTTGCAAACGCATATGTTGCCCTGTATCGCGTCCAAAATAAGTTGCATTTAATGAACATGGCTCCATAGCAAGCTCCCAATATGCCCAACAGCGAGAATGGTACCAGTTCAAACAGATTCCATTCTGAGTTGAAATTGACAAAGAAACTTGAGTGGTGAGATTCTGCTGGCGAAATGTAACGGACGGTAAATACCCCAGCCAGGGCAGCGGCTAGCGCCCTCCAAAGCGTCTTCATTGGGAAGTAGTAGCTCAGCTAAATAAATAGATATAATTAAATAACAGTCCCTATTGATAAGTTATGAACTCACCTCTTCAAAGCTGAACAGCACTCCCCCAATAGGCGCAATAAATGCCACTGCCACTCCCACAGCCACGGAAGCACTCAGCATTACTCTCTTCCTCGCTTCGTTATTTCTGAACCTCCGCGAGAGAAACGAGAGCGCATTTCCCACACAGCACGCGATGTGTACAGTCGGCCCCTCCATGCCTACACTCAGCCCCGCCCCCACACACAGCATCACTCCTATTGTCTTCACAACCAGGGTGGGTATTCCCAGGAACCCCTTGATGACGTAGCCAGATAGAATGGTCTTAATCTCTGGAATCCCGGACCCGTACGCGTAAGGCGCGATTACCTTAACGTACGTAGCTGCCAGCGTGGCGTAGCAAGCAGAGATGACGACATAAGCCAGACCGTTAAAGAGATAATTGAAAGCTCCCACTACATACCCATCTGCATAAAATCCGAATACTTCCCCCCACGTTAGGAACTCTTCACAGTCGCTGTCCACAGATGTCGTCACGCTCACCCAGCAACAATCCTTTTTGTTCAGGTACAAGTCGTAACTGCAGACACCCTGGCGAAATGAACTGAACCAGGATATCCCGGTGTGAATAAACACTGCTATTATTCCAGTGCAAACACCCATTAGGATTATGAGTGTCCATCCCCACCAATTCTCCAGGAACTCTAGCCCGCTAGCCTTCCACCCACTTCTCCCAATCTTCTCGAATTGCATCTCTTCATTAAACCGAACTTCGTCTTTGTTCCAATCGAATGTCTTAAAGTCTGAGTACGACACGGTGTTCGGAACAGATGCCTTGTAGTAGGGACCCATTAATTCGTGTCTGGGAGTGTGACTTCCGGATATGAGTGAGTCCAAAAAATCATGATGTGAATTCCATTGCACCCCTCCTGTTGGCTGAATACGACCTCGTGTCTCCATTTCTGTTTGGTAAGATTTTAAGTACTTTTTCGGATGTTTACTTTATATATTCAGCGTCAGTTCATTAGCATATTTCTGCACTTTCAAATGATTCCAAGGTTACATAGATTCCTTTAATTATAGCTCAACTACACCTTCAGTACACAAAGCGGCGGCTTCAATTCCCTATAAGTTTCCCAGTAAGGTCAGTCTCGTGTTTTGATCAGAGGGTATCCTGACCAGATCCCTTCATCTAATTTCCTTGAATGATCTTCCCTAAGTTTACCTGGTTTCAATTATATTATAAATATATTTTCCTTATATAAGCTGCGTATACTGATCACAGAATATGTGTGTGTTTGTTACACTAACAAATGTGCTTAAACTAAACTCGAAATTTTGAATCTGTATCATGGTGTTTCTCTCAACTGTACTAATTATAAAATTATTTCACTGGTTTGTGCTACATTTCTGAATCTTTGTTGCTTGTCGATTAGTACTCTTATGATGGCGATCTACCCATACAAAGTTGGTTGATTCCGGCTACTGAGCATATCTTAGCAAAATCCTAATTGAGCTTCATGTGCTAATTAATAATTAATTAATTAATTCTTGGTTAGTTATGGAACTCGAAAAGGTACCCTCTATCACTCGTGCTGATGCGATTTATCAAATCAAACATCTAAAAAGGAAAATAACTAACATATCGAAGCAAAATATAATGTTTGCGAATTATTTGAAACGCGTGGAACCTTCAGAATCTGTAGCCAACCGATCAATGGCTGTAAACAAGGTTAGCCTTGGCGAAAGCACCAAAATCGGTCGTAAAAAGTCGAAAACGGCTCGCATTTCCGTTGAAGTGCTTCAGCTAAGCGCGGAACAGAAATGCGATATCGCGACTAGCGAGCTAGAGGAGATCTACAAGCAGATAGACCTAATGAAGGAGGAGGCCGAGAGGAAGCTGGACGCACACCACGCGGCCATAGAAGAGACGGAGATTTCGCTGAGTGAGCTGAAGAAGAGCAGACACGAGTACGAGCGATTGATATCACAGGGAGCAGTTAGTAAACACACAGGTATTAGAGATAGCGTGCAATGAATCCGTAGGCTACTCGTTTGTATTCATGCACACTTGTACTTCCTCTAGGCAAGGTTATGGGGGAAAAGATCGCGAAATACTTTGAAGATAAAATCAAGAATCGGGATTCCTACATTGAAAAGCTTCGATTAAAGAACTCTGCGATGCGCGGCAGAATCCAGAAGGTCAGAGTGCAGCTGCGACAGAAGGAGGAGATGGGAGAGGTGCTGCACCAGGTGGACTTTGATCAGCTGCAAATAGAACACAAGCAAGACATGGAGCGGATAATGGAGCTGTACGAGGAACTGGTTAGGCACAAGCTAGCGGCCGGAAATGCTAACCAGGTGCTGAGCGCTTATAAGAAGAAGTTAGGCAGACTCACACAGGAATCTGATGAACTCAAGAATGAGATTAATCAGAGAAATGACATTCTGGATAAGTTGAATGCTGAGTTTGGTGTTGCGGAGAATGATAGAGAGGAAGCTAATGAGATTAATCTAACTCTCAAACGGAAGCTGAGCGACTTTAAAGTCCCCGAAGTGATGGAGTATGTGCAGCGGATAGCTAGCTTGGAGGAGCTGCAGCGTGTCGTTAGCAGCTGGGAGAGGAAGGTGGAGATTGCAGAGATGAATCTGAGAGCTAACCGTTCTCAGTGGAAGCGTTTGCTTACACAGACACAGCTCAAGAACCCCTGGAATGCTCTCAGCAGGTCCACCATGTAATATCACTGATTTAGTGAACACTTCTATCTATTGGCAACAAATCACTACATATAACATTACATGTAACGTATAATCACAATACGAATTATACTCTGCAATAATGCTAGCTAATAAGTTAGCATTTCCAGTGATTAATTAATTGCATTAACAACATACGTTAGCAATTTTAATTATATATTTTGTGTTTATAATGTGTGCTGAAGTTTCTGAAGAAAAGTTAAAGCCGTTATTGAAGGAGTTTGTACAGCTAGTCGCACATGCGTTTTATCCGCCGAAAGAATTCCTTTTTATAGATCTGTTGGTTAAAAATACAATCCTTAGTGAAGAAGAGCTTGGGAAGAGATTGCACGCCGAAGTTCGGCAGTTGAAAGCAGTGACTAACCAGTTCACGAGAGATAAACTTATTCGTACAAAATCAAAAGTAATTCCAAAGCCAGATGGAACAGGCAGGCCTCAGAAAATAGCGTACTACTACATTGACTATAAAATGTTCGTGAATGTAGTTAGATACAGGTTGTTTAAAATGGGAGAAAAGTTAGAGTTAGAAGAGAGACACAGCGAGCGTACGAATTATCTGTGCACTAGAACACACTGTGAACAGGCTTACACTGAACTTGACATCGACAAACTGTGGAACCCGACTGACAGGAATCTTCTCTGCGAGAGGTGCGGTGCTGTCGTGGAAGAGGAAGAGAAGAAGACTCAATCCAGTACAATTAGTAGCATAGCTAGAATGAATTTGCAACTTAAACCTATTTACGATCTCTTGAATCAATTCAAGGGATCTACTGTCCCGAATGACATGGTCGAGCCTAGCTTAGATCAAGACTATTTCCCAAACAAAGTTCCCGAGGGCAGTAAGGATGTAACAACTCAGTCCCTTGTTCCTACGAACAGTTCCTCGAAAAGCACGCGGGAATCTAAACACCATAAGAGATCTGAAATTCCAATTGGCCACTCCGGTTCACAAGGCGCTAGTCGAGAAGAAGCAAACGCTACCGAGGCGCTAGTGAGGGGAGAGAACATTCCCACTAATTCCTTCCAAGTTTCAAGCCAGCACAGCTCGGACGCGGAGTACAGTGACGACAACGCCCCCCTAGGGATGTACGTGCGCGGCAGATGGTGCACCCTGGAAGAGCTGAAGGATCTGGTTGCTCGCATGAGCACTCAGGAAAAGGAGGAGTACAGCGAGCTATGTAGACAGGCCTACGAGGAGTACTATGACTAGCTTAGGGGTTGTATTGAATCAGTTTTGCAGAATGAGAGTAATATTACTTCTGAACCTGGGATTATATGATATAGCAAATGTAGACTCATTTGTGCTTATAAATATACTTTGTATAATCTCAAATCTTCTATGAACCCTCTAGCACTTTAGTATGGCCACATTACTCTATAGTAAAATTTCAGGTCTTAAGGTGCCCGCGATTCCTGTGTTAATCGTTATTCCAGACCAGTCTAACTCTCTGTATGCCATTCAACAGAATCCTATCCAAGTGCAGACGATAGGAACAGCTGATGGCACCGCTATTGTGTCTTGTTGCGTTAGTCCGACTGGTAGGATTCTGGCGTTTGTCTCGCAAGCAAAGTTGCTGAGTGTTTATACTTACGGGGAAGAGGTAGGTTGGTTGCAAACTAATTCTATGCAAGTTCCATTCAAATCTACTCAGTCCATGTGTGTAACTAACTCTGAGAAGGATCTGTTGTTGGCTGACAGGTCGGGAGCTGTGTACGCGATATCTCTTCAGAATACAGGAGATCTCGCGTCGCTGCCTTCTATTCTAGGGCACTGTTCCATCCTAACTTCGGTCCGGACTAACGAGACGGATGAATACGTCATCACGACGGATAGCGAGGGTAAAATACGTGTCAGTCACTATCCCAATGCGTACAATATACATGCGTTCCTATTGTCGCATACTGAATTCGTTTCACACATTTCATTCCTGCCCGGATCTCCATACAAACTAGTGTCAGCATCTGGAGATGGCTCTCTCAAGCTATGGGACTTTGTGTCTTCTGTTCTCTGCTCGACTCTGTGTATCAGCAGTTCCCCTGTATGTCTAATTGACGTATCTGCTGAGGGTACACTAGTGACAGCTGTTGAGGGGAAATCTGATCTGTATTTTGTTGCCATTCAGGATAATACGTTGACTCTTATTCATGTGATAGAGCTGCAATCAAAGCCTTGCAGTGGATGCTTTGTTTGGGAAGACTTGTGTTTGATAGCTACGAGAGATAATTTCCGCGCTTTTCACCCCTCTACAGAGTCTAACTTCCGAGAGGTTAGCTCTGCAGATGACCCCTGTCTATCCTATCTCAACAGCAATACGGAATTGTGCCACTCCACCGGAAGCGGGGATAAATACTCCTTATTAAAGAAACGACCCGTCTCTCACGCTAACAAATATTTCGAAAACAAACAAGAATGGATTGCTGCAAAGAAACAAAAGTTAAAAGCATTGAATAAAACAGAATTAGATGACCAGGACTGATCTCCTTTTGATATTTGTTTGCTAAACGGGTATGAATGTTTATTTGTTGCACCAAATTATAAATAGCTTAGTTACTTTTATATGAATAAAACCATTTGGTATAACTTACAATATAGCATTCGAATTGGAATTGATGGCCTCCAATTCTGCTACAATAAATCCTGATATACTAAGGAGGACCAAAGGGAGTCTTGGAGCTTTGATAACCAAACCCGCTCTCACGGACAAACTGCTGAGTAAACCGCCTTTTCGGTTTCTACACGATATCCTGACAGAGATTCTGAGGAACACTGGGTTCCTACGCGGACTGTTCACGGACGAGGAAATGAACTCTGAAAATGTGAAAGACAAGGATAGGAAAGTATTGTTTCTCCAGAAAGTTATCGATGTTCTCATGTTCGCAACTGGCCAGAAACTTAAAGTTAAGCCCTCGCGAATAGTCGCGGGCGCAGAGGCCGAGAAGACGAACGAGATGCTGCAGCTGGTCGCGTACTGCGTGCAGAAGAAGATCGACAGCAGCGAGGCGGTGAGGAGGGTGCTCAGCGGAGAGAAGCCCTTCTCAGGACAGGACAGGGCCGAGGATAAAGCCAAGCCCGCCGGGAAAGAGAAAGAAAAAGAGGGCAAGGGCTCTGAAAGCGAGCTGGCGCCTGTGAGCAGTCGCGTTAAACTCCCGGAGAACGAGGACAGACAGAGGGGGGCCGAGGCGGACAGGAAGAGGAGGGGAGATAAAGTTAGGAAGGAGCGTAGGGACCCTTCTGAGGAGGATAGGGGTAAGAAAAGAGACCCTTCTGAAGAAGAGAGGGGTAAGAAAAGAGACCCTTCTGAAGAAGAGAGGGGTAAGAAAAGAGATCCCTCTGAGGAGGAGAGAGGTAAGAAACGAGAGGTGTCAGAGGAGAAGACGAGGGGAAGAGAGGTGTCTGAGGAGAGGCTGAAGCGGGGCACTTCGAGGGACGGACGGAGACCGCCCGCTCCGGAGCAGCCGGCTCCGCGGGACCCCAGCCCTCCTCCGGAGAGAGCGCTCCTGCCAGACGCCGCAGAGTCCTCTCCCCCTAACCCCAGACCGAGACCGGCCTCTGCGAAGCGGTCTCGCCGACACGAGCCGGAGTTCCTCCCCGAACCAGGGACGCTCCCGCCCAACAACAGCCACATCTCAATGGGCGAAGGAGATCCCGCCCCGCCCCCTGTCGCCCCTACAGACGCGGAGACCTCCTCGGATAACGAGCAGGACATGGAGGCTCCGCCCGCTATGATGTCACGACCCCCAATCCGCCCCAGCACGGCCCGACGGGCCCCGCCCAAGCGCAGGGATTCCTCGCTGGAGGGAACCGAGCGGATTCTCTCCGGGAAGAAGGAGGGCCCCAAGGTGTACCTGGACTCAGAGCTGGACCGGGAGGAGACGGAGGAGCAGTTCGTAGCGCCGGACACAGGGGAGGGTCTGGCGCTGGCGGCCGATAGAGAGCTGGAGGACGAGGAGGGACAGCAGGGGGCGCTCACCAAGAAACTGTTTGAGACAAAGAAACACCTGGAGGGGGACCTGGTGCAGGAGGGCGAGCAGGGGTTCGTGAATGAGGCTCAGAGACACAAGCAGAAGGAAGTGGCCCAGAAGGAAATCGGACAAATGCAGCAAGCCATCCAGGCCATCTGCCAGAACGTGTCTCCCCTCTCCAAGATAATAGACTTCATTCACGAAGACCTGGAGTCCATGCGCAACGAGCTTGAGAAGTGGCGGAAAGAGAGCTCTAAGCACTCGGCGGCTCTCCTGAAGGAAGAGACGGCTATAGAGGAGGGGCTGCTGCCATTCAGGGAACAGATGGAGACGCTAGACACACAAATGATAGAAGTGAGGGAGAACATCCGGACATCAAGGTACAACTACTATCAGAATGAAGATAGAATCAAGAAACTAATTGAAGGGATTTCATTTGCTTCTCAGCAGTAACAATATGCTATATAGCAACCCGACTGATACTTAACTGGTTCCCCTAGCTATTATGGATTTCCTAATATAGGATTGATTACCTTTGCTAGAGCTCTTTAACTAATGCTGCATATCAACTATAAAATTTACAATTGTATTATAATCCAAGCGCCATAAGTATCGTATTATTATTATGGAATTAACTGCACTGCCAACCAAAGGCCCGGAAAACGACCGTTATATGCAAATTTATTTACTTTACAACATATTTCTATACTATTTCTTATAATACTTGTACAGTAGTGCTTTTATGAGGGACATACTAAGCTTCTTAATTACTAATTATTTAAGCAACTGTTTTTTCTCGCTCATGAGTTAGGATAGTAATTGCAATTTAATGGAGTTTGTTATCTCAAGTTTTTCACTCAATTTTCCTGAAAGGAACCAAAAACATTTCACGAATCTTATTCTACTTCAATTTGTCTCCACTCTTGTTCTAGCGGTCTTTTCTTTCTATCCTATTCCTTATGGTCGCTATTCCAAAACTAAGTTAAAGTTGAATGGAAGAATTTCATGGGTTATAATGGAGTTCCCATCATTGCTAACCCCTCTATACATGATATGGACTTATAATAACAGTGCTGATTCTCTTACCTTTTTCAGCACAAAGATATTTTTCTTAATTCCCTTTTTGCTGCATTATTTCCACAGAGCTATTATTTACCCGTTCTACTTAAGATACAGTAATTTTCCGCTAATCACATTGTTACCAGGCATTTGCTACACTTTGTTTAACGGCTACCTACAGTCTGCCTATATTCTTAATCTCCCTAACTTACCGATGTCTAGTTCTGCGGCATTTCGCAGTTTGTTTGGTATTATCTTATTCGCGGCAGGAATGGCTATTAATTTGCACTCGGATTATTATCTGATTGAACTGTCTAAAAACAAGAAGTTTAAGGGGCAGTACTTTATACCGAGAGGAGCTCTGTTTGAGTACATTTCTTGTCCGAATTTCTTTGGCGAGACTCTTGAATGGTTCGGTTTCGCGATTTACACTTGGACACTTTGTGGTTGGGGGTTTTTCTTTCTAACTTTCTTCACAATAATTCCTCGCGGTTATCACCACCACATGTATTACCAAAAACATTTTGAAAATTATCCTCCCCGAAGGAGGGCTGTTATACCTTTCGTTTTGTAGTTTTTTTAGTTAATTAACGAAAAAATATACTCTATTTGTTATATCCTATATACTTTCATTTATACTCGTAAGTTATAATGTATTGAAATATTTTGTATTCTTTTAGTGGATTTATTGCGTATACTGACAAACATAATAAATAGGATTTAGTGACAGAGGACAAGAAAATCAAGTACTTATATTTTAGCATTTTAATTAAATTTATAAAAGCTCAGTTAGAATGACAACAGAAGAGGAGAAAGTTCCCACAACAGTAACAATTGACAACGAAGAAAAAACTATGGAGAAAGAAAATGAATCACCTTCACGTCCAAAGAATGAAGCCAAGAATCAGGGAAATGCAACAAGTAAGCTTCTTTAAATGTTTGCATATTCTCAACAGTTAATTTATGTAATTAACTTTAGAATATCCACTACAATCCATCCTGCTTTTCCTGTTGGTTTTCCAGAACAGCTCAGTGATCCTCGCGACTCGCTACTCCAGAGTTGTGAGTGGGGATCTCTACTTCACGACAACTGCTGTATTTCTGACTGAGATGCTAAAGCTATTTATTTCCTCTTCAGTTATGTTCTATCAGACTGGCTCTGTTGCTGGCGTTGAGATTATTGAGATTTTTACTCTTCATTACGTTGATACTCTCAAAATGTCGATTCCAGCCATCTTGTATGTATTTCAGAACAATCTTCTCTACATAGCAGCCTCTAATCTAGATGCCGCCGTGTTCCAGGTCAGTGACATTGTTTGTTACAATATTTCATATTCGCCTTGAGACAAATCCCTTGTAGAACTTGATAACTTTTAGCTGTAAAAGTTTCAAACGGAGACTTTGGGCTTCTACATTTTTAGCAGAATTAACGCAGACTTGGCTTCAAAATAGGAATAGGGATACACTATAGTAGGCTATCTTATTTATTTTAAGTTTTCGCTTGCTTTGCCTTCCAAATCTGTGAATATTCGCAGTTATCTTGTGCAAAGCTAGTCGCAGTATAAATTCAAACGGACACATATATTTGTCAATTAGTTATTTACATTAATTAATTTAAGTATTATCGATTATTGTACAGTTCATTTAGACACAAACAATTGTTAATTAATTAACTAATGATTTAAACTAATTTACTAATGATGTTTAATTATTATCAACAAGTATATATCTAGCATGTCTGTCTATAGACATATATAGGTTACGTTTGTACTGCAATCATACTACTCAGTATTTCGGTGGCTCGACAGGTGATCTCTGGTTTCGTAATCAAAATAAGTTGTAACTTTATCCTTGCGGTTTACCATATACCAAGTACTTTCTGTAATGTACACTTTTGTGCTATAGTCCTTTTTGAAAGTTGGCCATGATTACTTACATTATATGTATAGACTACTTATATAAGTTTTGTAATTGTTATCAATGATTTTTTTTCAATTCTCTATTTTATTGATTTATATTGCTTTCGCATAGATAAACACAACTCATTTAATTAATACGATCTAGATTATAGTTATTCCAAATGTCTATGTTGAGTATAGAAGAGTGCATCAAGGATTCTCCTCAATTCCGAACCAAGCTCCATGCACATGTCCAGGTTGTCCTTGAATTTGAGCAGCTTCTCTCTGGGTTCATTCGCTCCATCGATGAACTTAGTCGAGCGGGTAATTCATATGCGGATGCATTGGGGCATTTTTCATCGATTTTGAAGAGTTTCAGTATTCATTTTGACCGCGGCATTGTGAAGGACGCATTTCTTGTTTTCCATGATGTAGTGAAAAAAGTCCAAACTAACTTTAATATTCTACAAGACCAAGTTAAAGGAAGTTTCCTTCCAGAGCTGACCAAGTTCTCACAAAACGAAGTTTGTAAAGTTAAGGATAGCAGGAAGATATTCGATCGTTCCAGCGACCATTTAATATCTGCTGTGCACAAATCCGTTAACTCGAGCAGACATAAGCCAATCGAAGCGGAGGAAGCTGGGAGAAACCTGGAAACGTCTAGAACCAAGTTTAGCCATCAATCTGTAGAGCTTGCATTCCAAATTAACCTTCTTGCTGCCAAGAAGCAACCCTTCATGCTGGAGCACGTAATCTCACACCTCGAAAGTCAATGCTACTTCTATAAAGTGGCTAATGGCTTGCTGCAAGATTTCAGACCCAATCTCTCGAAATATTCATTGGATATGGAACCGATACAGGAGAGCATGATAGAGAATCTCAAGAAAATGAATAATAGGAAAGATGTGGTGAACACGTTCCTTGAGATGGAGAGACAGTCACAAGATTTCCAAGTCGATCCTCGAAACCCCAGATTCGAGGGATATCTTTTCAAAAAGAAAAGTAAATCTGCGTTCAAGCAGTGGAACCGTCGCTACTTCACGTGTGGAGATTTCCGTCTCTGTTACCTCAAAGACACACGCAAGGAGATCGTAGTCCAAGACTTGAAGCTGTGCACAGTTAAACTGCTCGAAGAGCTGGACAGACGGTACTGCTTTGAAGTTGTCACGCCCACCAAGACGCTGACTCTCCAGGCTGAGACCGAGCGGGAGCGCAGTCGCTGGTGCGAGATACTCCAGGCCTGTTTCATGAGCAATCTCAACTCCCCGACTGACAAGAATAGTAACACGCCCGAAACTGCTTTCCATATTGTCCGTTCTAAGTACCAAGGCCAGAGCCAGTTCACCGAGAATCTGAGGGCTCTGCCCGGGAACGAGATTTGCGCGGACTGCTGCCACAAAGAAGCCACTTGGTCATCTGTTAACCTGGGCGTAATCCTCTGCATAGAGTGCTCTGGCATACACCGTAGTCTCGGCGTGAGGGTCAGTAAGGTCAGGTCTCTCCTGCTGGATCAATGGGAGCCCGAGTCTCAGAAGCTAATGATGCTCCTCGGAAATGCGCTCATTAATTCAATATACGAAGCGTACGTTCCTCTCGGCTGGGTTAAGCCGCTGCCCTCTGCCTCGAGGAAAGAGAGAATTCGTTGGATATCCGCCAAATACAAATACCATTACTTTGTAGGTCCGAATTTGAGGAGCATTGTCGACGTTGAAATGGAACAAGTCGATATAGTGCGTTCCCACTCAACTGAGATTCTGGACGTAGACACTGACTCAGCCAGTCTGGCCAGCTTCAGCGTGGGCGGCAATATCAAGAAGAAACGGAGTCCCTTTAGACTCCCATTCATGCACAACAAGCCCCGACAGGAGGGGGAGGGCCTCGCCTTGAAACAGAGACCCAAATCCTTTCTCGTGCAGGCGCACCCTCTAACTGCCTCTCTGAGAGAGTTCAGAGAACCGATGGGCTCTCTACAGAAACGGACCACTCTGGCTGCTCACTCAGCTTTCCGTCGCAGCTACAACTACACACCAGGAATATGCATGACTCTCCCGCCGCCTAAACCACCCCGCATCTCTAACAGACATTCCTTGTCTGAGAGAGGCAACTATGGTGCTCAGGTTAAATTAAAGGCGATGAAGTTATCCTCTTTGAACATTCCCTCTGATCACGATTCTTCTTCCAGCTCCTCGAGTGGGACCTCACAGAATCAGCTGTTGGATGCTGACAAGTTCGCTGAGTGCCCCCCTATCCCTCCCCCTCCTTTCGGCTCGGAAGAGATGGTGTGCATGCCCATAGTTCGGATACAGCGGAATGAGTCTATCGCCACCACCAAGCCCAAGTCTTATTTCCAGAACGAACAGGCCCCTGACTATGACCTGTACATGTATGCTCAGCTGGGCGACGTTCCCATGATGGCAAAGGCTCTGGCAGAGGGCGCACGGATAGAGTACCAGAACCCGAGAGGGCTAGGGGCCACCTCTTTGATACGAAGCACCATATATGGTAATCTCATGGCCAGTGAGTTCTTAATGCAGAACGGTGCGAATATTGACACGAAAGATTGGAACGACCAAACTGCACTTCATCACGCTAGCAAAATGGGCAAAACCGGACACGTGTGTCTCTTCCTGAAGCGAGGGGCTAACAAGGAGGTTCTAGACAGTCGCGGGAAAACCTCTTTAGCGCTTGCGTTGGAGCAGCCACACGCAGACATCGTGACCCTGCTGAGACTGTCTCAACTGAATGACAACATGCGTGGCGAACAGGAATTCGAGGATATCATGGGAGACACGGTCTCGGTTGTGTTCGACGATTTCAGTAATATAGCTGTTAAAGAGCCCGAGCGTCTTCAGCGGAATTATATGGCTCCGGTGCCTGATGAAAATAGCGACTGATGTGCTGATCGCATTTCTTTATACTACTTCTATCCTGGAATTATTTTGTTATTAGACTTATTCGTATGGGCCGAGTAGTTAGATAACTCTTTTAATTATGATAAGTTTAAATATTGTGAGTGTTTTATTGACTGTAATTACATTATTATGTAAATATGCATGTTCTCAATTTATATACATTCTTATAACGTCATACATAGTTCTTTATATTTATGAGGATAGATAACTATTTGTTCGGCTGAGTAATTATAAGTATGCTTGTTTAGGTGCTGTCCCAGTTAAAGCTGTTGACAACAGCTCTCTTCTCAGTGGTTATTCTACGGAGAGAGCTCAACTGGTTCAAATGGTTGTCTCTATTTATTCTATTCATTGGTATATCTCTCGTACAGTATGACAGTTTCCAACAGACTTACTCCAGTAATTGGGTTGATGAATCTACACACAATCCCGTCATTGGGTTTCTCGCGGTTTTAGGCGCTACTTCTCTGTCCGGATTTGTCGGTGTGTATGTTGAGAAGCAACTGAAGGGAGTCACTGCATCTCTCTGGGTTAAAAACATCCAATTAAGTTTTTTCGGTGTAATCGTAGCTTCTATGTACATTGCTTTGAAAGATGGTTATATTGTTATCGACAAAGGATTCTTTTTCGGGTATACTCCTATAGTATACGCTGTCATTATTATACAAGCTGCAGGCGGTATATTAGTGGCTGCTGTCATAAAGTACGCAGATAATATTATTAAAGGTTTCGCAACTTCAATCGCACTGATTGTGTCATTCATCGCTTCTATTTTCATATTTTCTATTACACCTTCATTCTACTTTATTGCAGGTTTAGTTTCTGTGGGTATTGCTACTTATATGTATTCAAAACCGAGCTAAATACCTGTTAGCTTTTATTTTATTTGAGATGTTTTATCCACTATCTTAGATAATATGTACATTGATAGTTAGTGCTGTACATAATAATATGATTGCTTTGTATATATTATTACCATTATCATAGGACATTCTCTTTTGGGTAATTGATAGACATATATAGTATCTTCTGGTAACTAAACAATAGATGGGTAAATGTTTTAGATTACTGATGCAATCATTGTACAAACAAATTGATCAGATACAAAGTCTGAAACTTGAAAGTCGTTTCAAACATGCATCTCACACTGCTATTTACTCGCGGACAGCGGAGCACCAGTTCGGGAAATACCCGAAATACGCCCACCTCCTGATTCAGCTTAGATTTGACGGCACATTTGGGTTCACAGGTGGTCTAGTGGATGCTGGAGAAACTCCTCTCGTCGCTGTCAACAGAGAATCCTTAGAAGAACTCGGTATGCCGCCCGGCAGCATAAATGTGACCCAGGAAGATTATCTCATCACATACTATGCTGACGAGCTGAACATGTGCTTGCATTTCTACGCGAAAGAAGTAGGAATGGAAACAATTGTAGAAATAGAGAGCAAATGTATAAAAAGCAAAGATTATGGGAATGAGGTGCTCGGTTTGATGCGAGTTCCTTTGTATATACTGCCCAATGGCCTTGGACTCCCTGCTTTTCTAGGCTGTCAGTTCATAGGCAGTTCTAGGATATCCTTACTGTACATGTTGAGGGAGAGACATATTTTACCGGAGGAAGAGCTCAGTAAAGCGATTGAACTCTCAAAGAATATAAAAACAGTTGTATCTGCTGACGATATCGATATCTAGTTCATTATAGAATTGTTAACAACGACATATTTGTATTTAAAATTCCCTACAAAATCATCCCATTCTGACGTTGCAAATATACTACCGTATATATTGCAAATTAATACTAGTCATATAATATTACTCGGAGGTTGGGAAATTCTAGAATATTCCAAAGGTAGTCTTGGAACAAACTAGATATTCAACATCCTAATTACACATTTCATCATATTATTCAGTGTAATATACTGCATTTCATATCTATAAATACTCATAATAGAGTTTTTTCTAATACAATTTCTTATAATTTATATTTCTTGAACTTAACTGATTTATATTCGATAGTATGGCACAAAACCCTTATGGCCATGTATCCGGGGGACCTCCTCCTCAGCCACACAGACACAATCCCCACGCGCCACCTGTGCACGGCCAGTTCTATCCACCAAACCATTTATACGCGCCAGGGCAAGCAGCCCCTAATCCAGCTCAATTCGGTAATAACCCAGGCCTCGACCCATTCAATCCCCCTCCCCCAATAATGTATTCTAACTACCAACGCCCTCAGATGCCGCCAGCCCATCACCAGGGGAGAGACAGTAGAGTCAGTAGTCCCAGGCCGCAGGGACAAGTGAATGGGAACCCCAGACACGGAGACCCTAATAGGCGGTTCGGGGATAGACAGGATAGCGGGGCTCAAGAGGGAGGCCGGAGAGGAGGGAAAGGTGGGAAGGAATTCAAACCTTTTTGGAAAGACAAACAACTCAAGGATCATAAGGAACATCTGGAGTACATCGGGCATTGTAGGAAATGGATGCGAGACGATGACAGGAGTATTATTGTAAAGAGGATACGCGAAGCTCCTGAGCCTTTGGAATCATTGCTGAACTGCCAACATTTGGAGTCTCTGGTTATTTCCCAGCTGTTAGAGGTGTTGACTTGCGATAATCTGATTAAGCCTGTAGCCTATGAGAAACAGACTGCACTCAATATCTTCGCAAAGGTTATAGACAGCGAACTTATAAAATCTGTCTATAACATTAACATTTATATCTCGGATATTTATGATACTTTTGAAGAGACAATGCCACAGCATAACAGGGACAAAGATTTCGTGAGATTGGGGAATATTTTCAAACTCTTGGACCAGCTGTTCAGTTCCCAGCAGAGCGAGGTTGATATACTCTGGCCTCTAATTCGCATCCTATTCGAAAAAAAGAACGTTAGATTCGTTACACGAATTCCAGATGATTTAGATGATGATATAACTCAGCTATACAACCGGTGTAAAGAAATGCGTGATCGCAAAACTGAGAATAAGAAGAAGAAAGCTCAGCATGTTCAGTTTGAGAATGATCAGGCCACAGACTACGGTTGTCACTATACAGAAATGGAAATCCTTCCCTCCAAGAAAGAAATAACGGATCCAGATCACGCGAAACTGCGGCACCTGTTGAAAACCGGTAGATACCCGAGTGCTGACATGTATCTTGATATTCACTTCAAACTACTGAGAGAGGACATGATCCGTCCGTTGAGACAGGGCATCCAGAATTTCCTAAAAGACCAGAAGGAGAATGTTCGAAAAGAATTGTTCATGTATGAGCATGTGAAGATAGTCGATATGGATTGTGACCAGAAACAAGGCTTGCTGTATCGGATTTCTTTCAGCGTTTGTAACGTTAGAGATCCCTCCAAGATCAGATGGGATCGCGTGCAGCGACTTAAGTTCGGGACTCTCCTGTGTGTTCTCACTTACGGGGCTGATGGCAAGCCCTCCTTCGACAGACCCCTGTGGGCAGTTGTGGCACACAGGGACGAGAAAGAACTGACTGATAAGCGTCAGATTTCGATCAAATTCAATCAGGGCTTCCAACCGAATTTTGAGTTTAATGAGGACTACTTTGTGGTTGAGTCCCGACAGGTGTACTACGAGGCCTATTTCCACACACTCTCTGTTATCCAGCACATGACTCCGGAAACTATTCCTCTGAAGGAAATCATACTTGGGCACTCTCTGGCTTGTAAATATCCAAGTTACATAAATCCAGACTCTTTATACCAGTTTGTGGATCTTTTTCCTGACTTTCCTTGTATACCCGTTTTAGGTCGTTGGCCAAATGAAACTACGCTCCTTGACGATAGTCAATTCAAAGCTCTGAGGCTAATACTCACGAAGGAAGTAGCGCTGATACAAGGTCCCCCTGGAACCGGTAAAACGTATGTAGGCGCCCATGCGTTACAGGTAATGCTCGCTACTAGACAAGCGCTTATTAAGTCAGTTCCAAAGGTAATGCAGGTCATAGATGAAGATCTAAATTTCATGAACATCATGAACGAACTTGTTGCAAAAAGAATAGACATAGATCGCTCCTTGTTTCGCAGTCTATGTCAATATCCTATCCTAATAATAACCTACACTAACCACGCTCTGGACCAGTTCCTAGAGTATATTCTGAACTACGAGGAGAATATTATACGAATCGGGACTCGCATCGACAGAGAGGAAATAAATGCGAAAACATTGCCGAAAGTCGCAAAGAGGTTTTTTGACGAGAAAACTAATGTTCCCCACCAAATACGGCAGCTGCGGTATAGTACATTTGATATTCAGAAAGAGTTGAAGAGCAAACAGGGATTAATCAAAGACCTCTCTAAAAAGTTGGGGAGTAACACTCTCACCAAAGAGGACTTTGCCAACCACTTGAATGAGAGTCAGTTCAATTCATTGTTTGAAGGTACAGGTAATGAAGATGGATTTGAGACAGTTAATACGAATAAGAAGTCGATAGTTGAGATATGGTTGAATCAACATGCGCCCAAACACCACCGTGCTACTCCGCAAGGCGCTACCAAAGATAGCCACCCTCCGGTGGTGAGTAGAAAAGATAGAAAGAAGAACAAAAATAGAGGGAATCCTGTGCGTACTAGCAATAGGTTCGATATCCTAGACGGCGATGGGGATTCTGGAGAGGATGACTTGGAATTGAATACACACGAGAAGCAAGCTGAGATACTAAATGAACTAGACCTCATGCCAACACATCAATCTCCTCTAGCTGCTAATCCCCCTATCCCACAACAGAGAATCACCAATCCTTTCGATCCTGATTTTCATAGACAGTCTCTAGGTGAGTTTAATAACTTTAACAATTTCAACCAACCAACCCTAACCAATATGAGACTCCCACCTACTACACAGCAGCCTGCAAGAAACCTAACTAATTTCAACGAATTTCCACCATATAACTACTCCACTCAACCCTCAGTAGACTCGAGAGCTCACTCCCCTGTATCTGTGATCTCTTCAGCTATGGACAGCATAGATATTACCTCAATGCCTTCTCTTAACGTTAACGAGCAGAACACTCCATTCGACTTGGAGTCTGAAGACAACTTCTTACACCGTGACAGCGATGATGATGATGCGGTTGATGCGGTTGATGCGCCATTCCAAGAGTTTTATCAAAACTTAGACGGAGACCTTACTTTAGAGGAAGCGAAATCTATCTATTACGTGGATACAAGCGGTGCTTCCATTCTCCCTGAGAATATCCTACAGCACAACAACCTATGGGACCTCACGCATGAGCAGAGGAGAGTCCTGCATGACTATCTGCTCGAGCAGAAGAAACAGGAGTACAACCTAGTCTTATCTGGCATCAGTACTGACTATACACGGATACTCAAAGACCTGCAGCAGAAGCAGAGACAGCTTGACGTGTTCGTGCTTAGACAGGCTGCTATTGTCGGCATGACAACAACTGGGGCGGCTAGGAATTCAGAGCTTCTAGCCGAGCTCCATCCCAGAATCATTTTTGTAGAAGAAGCCGCTGAGGTCCTGGAAGCCCACATCTTGGCCTGTTTGTCCCAACACGTGGAACACCTGATCCTTATAGGAGATCATCAACAGTTACGTCCCAGTAACGCAGTGCACGAACTTTCCAAGAAGTATAATCTCGAAATCTCACTTTTTGAGAGGCTCATTAACACGGGTGTGGAACATGTTACGCTTAACATTCAGCATAGGATGAGGCCTGAAATATCCGCACTGATTAAACCGATTTATCCTAAGCTGGAGGATTTCGCAGATGTACACAACTACCCACCAGTCAAGGGGGTAAGCCGAAATATATATTTCATCGACCATCACCAATATGAGGACAACCTACAGGAAGACAGCACCAGCCGGACTAATAAACACGAAGCGATGTTTGTAGCTGAATTTACGCGTTACCTCATGAAGCAGGGATATGATGGGAAAGACCTAACTATTCTTACATTTTACATGGGACAGAAATTCAAGATTCTAGACTGCCTCAGGAAAGTAGGGATTGTAGGCGCTCAAGGAGTTCGCTGCACAACTGTCGATAAGTACCAGGGCGAAGAGAATACCATTATAATATTCTCCGTTGTACGCAGCAATATTGAGAACAACATTGGATACTGTCGAGTTGATAACCGAGTCTGCGTGGCTCTCTCTAGGGCGAAACATGGATTTTACATTATCGGAAATTCGCAATGTTTGATCAATGCTAGGAGTGACACTAATTTGTGGAAAAAGGTTTTGGATGCTTTCAAAGATAACCGGGGCCCGTCTTTACCCTTATCTTGCCAGAACCATCCTCAAACCATCACAGGCGTTTCTAAGCACAGCGATTTCCACAACGTAAGAAACGGGGGCTGCGACCTTCCTTGCGATAAGCGACTGGAATGCGGACACCAATGCCCGCAGCAATGTCACCCAGACGGACACGATGACGTCAAATGCCAGAAGGACTGTGTTCGTATCCACGAGCCCTGCAAACACCCTTGTGTTGACAAGAACGGACGCTTACAGAAGTGCTATCAGCCCTGTGACGGCTGTCAGTACCCTCTGGAGAAGGAGTTGGAAGTTTGTCTCCACAAACAGACACTTGCTTGTTCGCAGAGACCGGAGCACAGCTTGTGTAGACGTCCGTGTCAGCTGTTTCTGCCTTGCAACCACCCGTGTCCCTCTATGTGTGGAGAAGACTGTAAGGATGCTGCCTGCAAAGAGAAGATACAAGTCAAGCTGTACTGCGGACACAACCATACAGTCTGCTGCTTCGAATCCACTAGTCTCCTGACGATCAGGTGTGAGGCCAAGTGTGACCATGAGTTAGAGTGCGGAGACCCCTGTCCAGGGACCTGTCATCAGTGCATGCAAGGAAAGAAACACGTGCCTTGTCATAGGAAATGTGGCAATTTATTGATCTGTGGACATCCATGTCAGGACAGGTGCCACAGACCGAGGGTGTGTCCCCCGTGCAAGAAGGAGTGTATCAATAAGTGTCGCCACACGCGCTGTGGATTCCCTTGCGGAGAGCGGTGCGTGTCTTGCGTTGAGGTTTGTGAATGGGAGTGTATGCATTTCAGGTGTACCAAAACGTGCTATGAGCCCTGCAATAGAGAGAGGTGTAACTATGATTGCAATAAGAGACTAAAGTGTGGACATAGGTGCATGGGACTGTGCGGGGAAAATTGTCCAAACATATGTAAGATATGTAATCCTCGAAATGAGAACTTTGAAACCTTCTTCGGATATGAGGACGAAGAAGACGCGCGTTTCTTGGTGCTAGAGGATTGTCTCCATATTTTCGAGGTGAGTGGGTTCGACCAATGGATGGATGTTCAGAAAGGTGGAAGAGAGAATACCGGGAAAATACAACTCCCCTTTTGTCCCAAATGCAAGGAGCCTATTCGTAAGAATCTACGTTATGGTATTATTGTCAAGCAAGGGTTGATCGACGTTGAAACAGTGAAAGTTAAAATCATTAACGAAATGAGGAAAAATCTCACTCAAACTTGTTATGCGATTTTGAACAAAATTCAAACTAACTGCCCACAACTCAACCCTGCTCAATCAGAAATGATACAGGGTATATTAAAATGCGTTTCCTTAGTAACCACTTGTGACCATAGGAAGCTATACATTGTATTCGATCTCTTGAAAATATACGCGGACCTATATGAAGCTCCCGAGGTATACTGGAAATCCTGTCACGCACATCGCGCCTTCCTGAGTAGCAGCGATAAGATCGAAAAGCTGTTGGATAATAAGAGCCGAACATCAGACAGATTCGTTTTGAATGACCTCGAGACTCTATCGCGGAGATGTGTTCTGAGCAGTTTGTTCTCGTCAATAGAGCCGGTCGTCACTGACACGTCGGATCGGATCCAAATAAGTTCTCTGCGCAAGCGCTTCTTGAACAGCACTCTGCAGGATCCCTCGCGGAGCATTTCTCTGATTCGCGACTGTGAGCTGTTCCTGGCTAACGTGACGGCCAAGTACAGTTTCCAGCCGCTGAGCCAGCAGGAGCGCATCCAGATAGCGCACGCAGTGGACGTGAATAGGAGCGGATGGTACAGGTGTGAAAACGGACACATATACGGGATCGGGGACTGTGGTGGCGCTGTCGAGGCGTCTACGTGCAACGAGTGCGGGGCTAGAATCGGGGGCTCGGGACACCGCGTGCAGGATAATAACACCTACGCCGGTACAGATATGGGAGGGAATACAGTGCCTTCGTGGCCTGGACAACCTGGGTTCTTTTGACCTTGTGTCCATCTACATTGTTGTCTCCTCAAAGGTGATTATAATATGTCTGTGTTATATTGATTTTGTGGTTTAGGCACATACCTAGAGACTAGAGTAATAATTTATAGTTAGGTTCTTCATTAGTCTAAGTTGTTTGCTATTTCTTACTAGGTTTGTATATGTTTCATAGGCGAGTATATTAGATACTAATAATCCCTTCTTTCATACTAATCTTATTTGTGTATTTTTAGACTATTTATTTATTAAACACGTATGTGCCTAATTTGTATTTTGACCAAACAACAACAACAACAACAACAACAACAACAACAACAGGGGTATATGGTCTCTGGAAACTGTATGGTATAACTAGCCATTCCATTGACTATATAATAGCACTAATTATTAGTTTTATAATTCCACCACCATTATATATGCCATTCATGCTTACCACATTCCTATGTATCTTAACAGTGTATGTACATGTCTTCGCAGCTTGGATAATAGTGGCTATGTTAATAATATATTAATTAATTTCACCATTGTTTCACGAAGGTAGGCTCATAGTTATGAAGAGGTTTCACTTATATTTTATTCAAATGAAGTTTTATTTGAATTTGGTTATTTAGATATTCAAAATTAAATATAGATATCATTAAACTGCTTAGGTGAATACGATATTGAATTATTAACTAGTTATACAGTTTCAATTGAGGAGCATTAGATAGCGTAGATGGCTGAAGAAAGTGAACGATTCATTCTATCCAAGGATCAGTGCGATTTCCTAGCTGAGTCCTTCCACAAGTTCGATCCTGACGAGAATGGTGTTATCGCTCTTGAGGATCTGTCTAGACTAACGCAGGAGATAATGGGTAACGAGATAAGGA
Source organism: Hexactinellida sp. DTS-2022 (assembly GCA_028753945.1). Taxonomy (NCBI): domain Eukaryota; kingdom Metazoa; phylum Porifera; class Hexactinellida; species Hexactinellida sp. DTS-2022. The sequence goes on along the minus strand of JAPNXP010000012.1, from coordinate 303,794 downwards.
GCACGGAGCAACAGGCTCTCCGACTCAAGGGGGAGGGCTGCGCCACTGATGGGTACATAACATTCGGGGATTTCACTAAAATAATGAGAGAGCACATGGCGTCCACTACTCGATGGGGCGGACTCAAAAGCAATCTACATGTTAGTTTCTACACGCGGTATTTCAGTGTTAGTTTACTACTACAGTGGATGCCCGTTATAAGCACATCTTCGGGAACTGTACTTATAATGTGCTTATAACCGGCATGTTCTTATAACCGACATAAATTATATAGGATATATGGCAACCTTTCTTATATCCGATATGTTCTTATAACCAGTGTGCTTATATCCGACATCTACTGTATTTATGTTTGACTTGTGTTTAGGCTTTTGTGGGGTTTGATAGTATCCAAGACCAGCTGAGGGAGAAAGCGCTTAAGAGGGGATTTGAGTTTAACTTGATGGTGGTAGGGGAGAGCGGGTTGGGCAAGAGTACCATGATAAACACACTGTTCCGCGGGAAAGTGAGTCGTCAGAGCTGCACCGCCCATCCAGAGCCCCCGCCGCCCACCGTCAAGATTAACTCGGTCTGCCACGTGATTGAGGAGAAGGCAGTGCACCTGAAGCTTTCTATAACGGACACCCCAGGGTTTGGGGACCAGATCAACAACCTCAAGAGCTGGGATCCGATCCTGGAGTACGTAAATAAGCAGTTTGAAACATATCTGAATGAGGAAGTGAGTTTTGTAACTTATTTTTAATATTTCTTATATTATGTATGACGTATTGTTTAGGTTAGCATCAACCGCAAGAAATATATTCCTGACACGCGCATCCACTGCTGTCTCTACTTCATTCCCCCGACCGGCCACTGCCTTAGACTCCTGGACATAGAGTTTATGAAGAAGCTCGACAAACATGTGAATATCGTGCCTGTCATTGCTAAGAGTGATACCCTTACGATTGAAGAGAGACACGCGTTTAAACAGCGGATCAGAGACGACATCGAGCACCACAAGATTAGGATCTACCCCTCGGGTTACGAGACGGACGAAGAGGACGAGAAAGCTGCCAATGACGTCATTGACAAGTTCCTGCCTTTTGCAGTCATTGGGAGTGACCAACTCCATCAGGTATTCACAGACGTATACCGTAGATACCGGTTATAAGAACATTATATTGGAAAACGGTTTCCATATACCCTGTATAATTTATGCCGGTTATAAGAACACTATATGCAGTTACCGACGATGTTCTTATATCCGGTATCCACTGGTTACTTATTTACAGTTTTATTATTGTTATATTGTGTTAGGTTAACGGTAAGAAGATCTTAGCTCGCAAAACAAAATGGGGAGTGATAGAGGTTGAGAACCAAGCTCACTGCGAGTTCGTTAATCTGCGCAATATGCTGATTAGAACTAGAATGTTGGATCTGAAAGAAACCACTGATAAAGTACATTATGAGAACTTTAGGCGCCAGAGGCTGCACGGTCCTAGGGATTTGCTAGGTAAGTTAATTGATTCAGGTGACAGTTGTACTCTAGTGAGACTTCGTTCGTGTTGCTCAGGTTCTTAGTAGAAGAAATCGTTTAGCACTTTTTATATAAACAAGGTATTCTAAGCGTTTTTAACTCGCTTTATTGTCGAACTCAACTCTCTGCTAAGAAAACTGATTTGTCATTTTCCGTAATATAAGGTTATTTTTCTTCATAAATGATCAAGCACTTTCTATGCCGATTATTCTATATATTTTATGTTTCTATAGATGCTCTGAACTCCACAGATTAATCCCCTACTTCCCTACAGTTTGAGTTAGTACTTACTTGTGTAAATATTATGAACTTATTTCTACTCGCTAGGGCTAGATATCAAACCAATTTGTATCTACTCGGACTTATAGGTACTATTTATATATATGTATCATTGTACGTACTGCTCCTATTTCTGTATATGTTAGTGGATACTGGTTGTTGCTTTGATTATTCTAGATTAATTATTAACTTTTGATAACTTTTGATCTATTTGGGTTGATGATCAACGCGCTTGTCTTAGAAATACGTACATATCCCTGTACTTTTAAATTTTAATTAAGACGAGTCTCAGTCGCTTACAATTATAATATAAACAAACTATCTTACATTTTCATTTAGGGATCATTAAATTCCAAATTGAAATCAATTTACCCATTATACTAGCATAGTAGCATTTTCCTTGAATGCATTTCGTTAATTACATGACCTCAAATTTTATGTGCCGTAGACAGCATCTGTTTTAATTGCCAAATCATGCTATAGTATACAAATTATATTTGTAATCAAGCAATTATTGAGCCAACATTATATTCGGCAAAAATAGCTTTTATTGCAATTAGTTTTTATCGGCAAAAACCGTTTTTATCGAAATTAGTGAATTTACTGGAATTAAATTCTGTCTAAACTTGATGGCGTTATTTTTTGGCACAGAGGAGAAAAGTATATTTATTAACGGAGCCAATTTGCTTGCTTCTTACATTGAATCTGATTCCGATTCGACTGAATACGCTTCTCTCGAGTCGCCTTCTATTGACTACCAGGACACAGAACCTTATAAGCTTCCAGCTCACCTCCTACTGGTCCCCCCTATACACATACTCCCTACGCCACTGAGCATATTGAATTTAGAACGACAAACCGACCAATGTATAGCCTCTAGTCCCAGTGTGCGCCCCCCTCACCTATGCCTGAGTAGGAACGGAGAGTATTTCTTGCGTTGTGTGCAAGCTACACGCTGTAGTCTTGTTACGATTAGTAGCAGAGGAATCTCCCTGCTTCTGGAGTCGCCCCCTCCCACGCTACACAGCGTTCTGACTTCCCTCATAGCGAAAGCCGAGAATATTGCTCTCAACACACTAGGCAACTTCCAACAGTTATGCACAGAAAATGTAAACCCGATTAGGGGCAGGAGACGGCCTGTCTCTGCTGAACTTGAAAGTGAATGGTGTAAAATTTCGCAATCTGTAAATCAGCTCAGCAAGAGATTTGATGAAGTAGATAAACTTTTTGATGAAGACGGTTGGAAACAAGAATGAATATTAAATTTGCACCAATTTAAAACTGGTATATATCGACATGTAGTATTATTGAATGTATTTAGAAGATATTTTAAGGTGACAATGTATTTTCCATAAGAAATTAGACATTTTGAAGTTTTACATTTAGAAGTACAATAATAATAATTGATTCAGGTAAATTCACATTTTAAGACGCCATCTGTTTGAAGGTCGGGTATAGATTTAGAAGGTGCAGTATGCATACCAAAGCCATTACGTCATCACTAGATCTATGCAGAGTTAGTTTCTTCACGAGAGACCTATAGGAATGTATCATCGCTTCCTTAGTGAAATAGTGCAGCCATTCGTCGCTCTCTTCAGATCTCTCTAGAAATGATAGTTTGAAAATCGGCCACTCGAGTTTGTTTTGAGCTGTGGTTAGCTCTGAGTATCGTCTGGATAGGGCTTGTAGTAGGTTCCCTAGTCCGAACGGTTGGAGTTTCATCACTACAGACATCCTGTCAAGAACAGACAGTTCCTTGGGAAGCGTGTATCCCAGAACTTGAAGGATATTAGGTAGCTCGCGTATTACCTGTAACGAATCAACCCACCCTACCAGGTTTATTTGACCCTGTAAGTGGTCTAGAAGATTCAGTTTGGATAAATTATGCTCTAGTACTACTTTATCAAACTTGATACCGTTGTGAGCTATGAAGAATACTTGGCTATCTTTATACATGTTTCGCTTCCATTCAATGAATTTATCAATTGCATCTTTTAGTGTTATAGCTTCTACCTTGCCAGTCTGTGAGCCTTCTGGGGTTTTCACATAATAATGTCCGTCTTTGTACTCTTTGTAGAATTTTTGAAGGAGTTGAGTTCGCTTTAGATTTTGATGAAACACGATCGGGTCAATGGGTTGCGTGTAGAAACTAACCACATTCATAGGGTGAGCTAGTTTCTCTAAGGGAGCGAATCCAATTTGTAGAATCTGTGGGATGACCGAAGCTCCTCCGATTTTTGTGTTTGCTATGAGTCCGTCTGTTTCCAGGTCAAAGACAATGAATCCATATGGTGTCTGCACTGGTGGGCAACGGGTTGCCATTAGTTGCTCTAGAATATTTAGCTGAACGTAAGAAAGGGACATCATCCACATTTGATTTTATACAAAAATGAGGGTGTTTTACATCACCGCCAATTATATTGCTTATTATCAACAACTTTATAAGGATAGTTCAATCGTAGTTTTAATGTTGTATTGTTATTGCAAGTTTGTTGTCTTGTTGTGTTTTTACACATGCCCTGAATTAACTTGATTAAAATTAATTAATTATTAACTAGTGACACGCCCAAGTGCAAACAATCTTGCAATGTTTATATTTTATTAAATTGTCTGGCCATTGAAACTTTATACAACTCATGATTATTTTTTAATTTCAATATGTGTATGATTATTCCACTTCAATACGTATATGATAGCTTTCAAAACAAAGCTATTGCACACAACTGATTGCCCCATAGTTGAGATTTGAAGTGATGCTTTCAGAAATAGTATTTTACTGAATTCTTATTTACGAACACTTCTTTGTTTTGGTACTTTCATAATGTGACATTTTACTATATAAATAAGGTGGCTGAGTAGTTAATTAATTAATTAAATACAATCAATGGCTACAAAACTACTTTACCAGAGAAGGAAGTTTAATAAAAAATTGTCAATCGTTCGCCTTGAACTTTCGAAAACAATACGAAAAGTTTCGGTACGAAGAATTCAGTTAAAAATGAACAGTCCCTTTGCAGTAGAAGACTCAGGTGCTAATAACTTCATAGAACAACTCCAAAAGTTTGAATGCATATATATCAACAACCCATCAAACCCAAGCCATTTCATATTTCCAGACGGAGTACCCTTATACCGCCGTGTTAACGAACTGAGTGTCTGTCAGTACTCAGGTCCAGTAGCACTGAATAGTACTGAGTACTATAAGAGGTCTGTGAGGTTAGCTAGGGCCAATCTCGTTAGTGTGATGAGCGGAGCCATGGGCATGTTGGAAGAGAATGTTCCTCGCACAACTAGAGGCCGTCTTAGGAAGATAGCCTCCACAGCAGAAAGAGTGGCATCCGGGACTCTAGGGGACTTCGATAAGCTCTGTAGCAACAGTGTGTTGGTAGATGGAATGTATAGCAGCGAAGAGGTTGGGAACGAATGGGAGAGAATACAACTAATGTTAACTGATATTTATTTTCAGTTCGACAGCATCGAGCTGCAGTCACAAAACGGTTGGAAATAATTAATAAAATCTTCTGTTTCACTTTGTATCTAATACTATTTGTGGTTATAAACTTAATTAGAATTTATCAATACAATCGTACTACAGTTTTCACTTTGTTATACGTAATACTATTTGTATTAGAAAGTCGAGACGGAGTGTTTCACTTGTACTCTTACAAACACATATTTCTACGCATTAGATAGTTAATTGTATATACGTAATACTATTTGTCGTTATAAATTTCATTATAATTTATTAATACAATCGTACTACAGTTTGTTTCACTTTGTATATAATACTATTTGGTTATAAATTAAAGAAATTACTTATATAGAGCTGAGCTTTGTAGAGTTCAGTTTTTCACTATGTGTATTCATGCACTGAGAAAGGTCAGTTTTTTTCCAGAGTTTGAAATTGACCTTTAGAAAGTAAGCCTGGGCTTTTAGTATGGGAAAAAATCTGAACTCTACAAAGCTCAGCTCTATATAAGGATTCCCTAAATTAAATTAGAATTTATACACAGTTTCTTTTGAGTAATAATGCCTCTCTACAAGACAATAACCGCAGGAGAGCAGTACCTGGTGAGCGAGAAGGGCTCTGGCCGTTCTTACATAGTAGAAGGCCCGAATGAGATGAATACTTACAGGAAGGTATTCACTAGACTCACCGCCACGGCTGCCTCTGAGAGACAGTACATCTACATTGAGGAGCTCAGTGGGGAAGTGAAGCACGTCCCTGGTCCATCTCTTATATTTCTCAACCCAGTTGTGCACCGGCGAGTTGAGTGTCGAGACGGACTAGCTCTCGACGCGAGCTCTGCTGTGGTTGTGTATAAACAGGTGTCTGAGTCGGGTGAGGTGCAGCAGAGAGTTGTGTACGGCCCCACTCTCTTCATTCCAACAGCTGACGAGTGGCTGCACAACTTCTCTTGGCACGGCCCGCTTCAGGACAACAAAACAGCTTACATGCCCGATGCCAACAAGTTTACTGTATGTTGTACCCATAATACAATTATACAGTGTTGTTCGCCTAGCAATATTGCTATATTTGCAAGTTATTTTTAGTCCCCAAGCGAGCATTTAATGTCAATTTTAATAGCGAGTTCGCAAATTAGCAAGCAAATTTCGTTCAAAATGCGACTTGCTTACCACTAATATTAATTTACTGCTTCATTAGGTGCTGAAGATTATTCCTGATCAGATGTACTACAATGTTAACGATGCGCGTACGAAAGATGACGCGCTAATCCGTATAAAGCTTATGATATTCTTTGAGCTGAGAGAGGCTAATGTGATGCTGAAGCAAACAGCTGATCCGATCGCTGACATCATAAATGCTGTGTCTTCCGACACAATAACTTTCCTATCTAAAGTGACGTATGAGGAATTCGTGGATGCCGCAAATGCCTTGAATAACCTGGATAGTTATCCCAATCTCGTTTCCCGCACGAAACGAATGGGTTTTCTGATCAGTAAGGTTATTTACCGCGGATTTAAAGCTGACGACAAGCTGCAGAACATCCACGACCAGGCTGTGAGTAACCGCAATAACCTGAGGCTGAGGCTGGAGGAGGTGGTTAATTCGCAGAAACAGGAAGAGTCGCAGCTAATGGCTGAGAAACAGAAACTCGAGTTGGAGAAGAAAGTGGAAGTGGAGCAGATGAAAAACGCGTTTTTGATTAAAAAGAAAGATATTGCGCTTAAGCTCGAACTCGAGAAGAGATCTCTCTCAGAACAATTCAAACAGGAAAAGGAGATACACGAGTCTCACATCACCAACGATTGGGCCAAGTACGAGCAGAAACTCGCGCACTACAAGCTGCTGAAATCTCTAGGTGTAGATCTAACTGAGTATCTGCTGAGAGAGAATCCTAAGCCAGGTAAGGTGATTAAGTACATCTCCGATAGAACTGATTCTATCCACATACACCATGGGACAGACCCTGCTAAGCATTAGCTGCTTGTCCAGACACTAAGTTCGTTTCTGTATTTATACTAGGCCACACAGTTCTCAGATTAATTTGTTTTAGCTGATCAGTTTGTATATTTATTTTTATGCTATGTTGAGTGAAGATATGAATATATCAGATAAGTGAGAACACCCTGGGTTATTTAACTGGGTTATTCAAGCAGTTATTAGTCAATAGAGACAGCAGATAATGGCCGATTGGAGAGAGAGAGAGAGATTCTACAGCGAGTCAGACGCGCCTGCTTATCGGGCCCGAGGGGGAGGGGGGCGGAGACCGAGACCAAACCGCGATAGAAGGAATGCAGATAATGTCCCTAGACCCAATGGCGACAGGATATTCGCAGATAATGTATCCAGACCTATTCGCGAGAGAGTACTTTTGGATTATATCCCCAGGCCTAACCGCGCCAGAGAATATGCAGAGGAATTCCCCGGACATAGCAGAGACAGAAGAACTGCTATGCCTAACCCTGACAGACCGTATGCAGATGATCATATCCCCAGACCTAACCGCAATAGGGGATATGCAGATAATCTCCCGACCCATAAGTATGACAAACTTGACAGAGGATATACAAATAGTCCCCCTGGACATATAAGTGAAAGAGTATATAAAGAGAATCCTCCCAGAGCAAACTCTGATAGGGGATACACAGATAATTCCCACGGCCATAATTACGACAGAGAATATACAGATAATTACCCTGGGCATAGAACTGACAGAGAATATACAGATAATTACCCTGGGCATAGAACTGACAGAGAATACAGAGAGAATGCCCCCAGGGCTCCACGCGAAAGGAGAACCGCAGATAGTGCCCCCCGAGCGGAGTGCGACGAGTACCTAACGAAGTGCGAAGAGCTGTCGAGAGAGAGAGACCCTAGCGCACTTATAGACTTTATGACTGAGACGGAAGATGAGTTGGATAGAATAATTGACTCGCAGAGACTGCCTATTTCCGATATCCGCTCGCTTGTGTGGACACTAACACATCCACACTTCACTAAAGTGACTCCGCAGACTCTCCATAAGATCAATGCTATTTTAGCTAAAATACCAGACACGGCATTCATTACTTCCAAATACAACTTATACAAATTTATAGAAAGAACCTTCAGCGACATGACAGAGCGAATAAGCTACCAGGACCTGAGTATTTGTGTGGCTTCTCTGAATAAGACAGTTGCGCTTCTTAGAACACTTCTGCTGAAGTTCCAGTCGGAGCACCAGAGTCTATACAACTGTATCGTCCTCTTAAACGAGGAAATTAAGGGCTACGATTACGAATTGGGCCCGCATGAGAACGAATCGATAGTACAGTTGCACGCTTTGCTAACTAAGGTGTCTTGTCCGAGAGAGAAGTCTGACACAGACCAACAGGTAGATCTCATGGATAGCGAAGACGAGGAGAAAGATTATGGGGATCCGTTCAGAAGCATTCCAATCTACCCTAGTTACCACGAGATTAAGGCGGACAGCAATGTGACTCTCAGACAGCTGGTACGAGAAGGAGAGTACACAGACATGGAAACATATCTCGATATTCACTTCAAACTGCTAAGAGAAGACATGGTATACCCACTAAAGATAGCCATTAGAAACCTGTTGGAGTTGGATATTAACTTTGGGACTCAACTCTATACTTACGACAATGTTAAGTTGGAATGCATTAGCACGCACCACCAACAGGGGATGATTTATAAAATATCATTCAATCCTTACGGTATCCAGGATAGGGAGAAATACGACTGGAAACAATCTACGAGACTCAAGTTCGGTGCCCTGGTCTGTATATCTCAGAAAAATGAGAGAGGCTATCCCACCTTTGAGAACCCACTGTGGGCAGTAGTCACACAGAGCGACGAGAAAGACATAAAGTCAGGTGTCATATCCATTAAGTTCAAAAACGGGTTTGAGCGTCACTTTAAGTTTGACACTGATTACTTCATGATAGAGTCAAGAGAGGTGTATTTTGAAGCCTACTGCCATATCCTATCTTGCTTGCAGGCTATCGATTCAGAGAAAATGCCGTTTGCACCGATTCTACTCGGCCATGCTAATGACTGTGATCCTCCCAACTACATCGATGATCAAACAATGCTGGACTTTGGCGACCTGATAGAAGGAGATTCTGAGAGAGTTAAAGTTCTCTGCGACTGGCCGCCGCCTGTGAGGCTGAATGACAGTCAGTACGAAGCCTTGAAGCTGGCTTTCACAAAGAAAGTGGCCCTCATACAGGGTCCCCCCGGAACTGGGAAAACTCTTGTGGGATTTGAAATCGCAAAAATGTTGCTCCGAACTAGAAAACGAGAATTAAACGCTCGTCATTTCGATAAATTATTGGACGAGAGTATCTGCAAACACCCGATATTTACAATAACACAGTCCAACCATGCTCTGGACCAGTTCCTAGAAATGATAATGGGGGTAGAGGATAATATTGTCCGGATAGGGGGAAGGAGCGAAAGCGAACTTGTAAAAACCAAAACACTGTTTGAGATTAAAAAGCAATATTTTGATAAGAATGCTTCCAAATGCCCCGACAAGATAAAAAAGTTAAAGAGAGAATATTGGGAAGTTAAGAGGGAGTTAGAGGAAAGAACGAAACTCATAGAAGGATATTCAAAAGACCTTAAGATTCTAACAAATACGAACAAACTTACTTTAAACCAATTGAAGCGTATATCATCGGAGCAGCACTACAAGAGCCTCCTTCGGGACAGACCGAGTAGCATCACAGAAGTAGACAACATTGTAGATCTGTGGCTTAATTGCAAGGCACAGAAGAAAGAAAACAAACCGAATAACATTCCACTTAAAGAGAACCCCTTCGCTATTATCGCATCACTCGATCTTACAGTCCCAGATGACCACACCATTGACGACAAGTACAAGACACTGGAGAGACGAATCGAATACCTGGACCTGAAGCCTAAAATTGATTCTGCAAACAAAGACATCGAGCCTGTACAGGCCACTGCTCACATTTCCGTACGGCGCAAGTTCGGTCTGTACGACAATGAAGAGCTGGAAGAGTGGTACGACATTGAACCAGACTTTGAGGATTTGTATTTGGAGCCTGAGTATGAAACTAGAAACGAATATCTGGGCGAGCAGGATAAGGAAACTCTCTTCGAGGCAGTCAAGAACTTCAAAGAAGCGTTAGAAACAGTTGAGTTAGATACAACGATCCCAGAGAGTATACTTAAGGCTACCAATGTTTGGGAGCTAAGTCAAGAAGACCGAGAGGTCCTATTCAAGTACTGGGTCGAACTTATAGTCAATACAACAGGCCTTGTAATGAAGAGCTGTGCTGAGGAGTACCTAGCTCGTACAAAGGATTTAGAAGCCATTAGCAACGGGGTGGACCTCTACTATTTAGAGTCAGCTGCTGTGATTGGCATGACAACCACAGGGGCTGCTAAGAATTCAAAACTATTAAGTCAACTCAAACCTAGAGTCATCATCGTGGAGGAGGCAGCCGAAGTGCTCGAGGCTCACATATTGACCAGTCTTTGTAGCAGTGTGGAGCACCTAATTATGATCGGAGACCATCAACAGCTAAGGCCTAGCAATGCTGTTTTTAGTCTAGCTAAGATGTACAACCTGAATCTCTCACTCTTCGAGAGATTGGTTATTAACGGAGTACAGCACGTAACGCTTAACTGCCAGCATAGAATGCGACCAGAAATATCAAAAGTTATGAAAATAATATACCCAGTCCTGACTGACCATGATAAAGTGAAAGAATACCCTTCTGTCCGTGGGGTAACGAAAAACACATTTTTCATCTCACACGACCATCTCGAGGATGATCTAATACAGGACACCACGAGTAGGTCTAATACACACGAAGCTAAGATGGTTGTACAACTGACTCTGTACCTGCTGAAACAGGGGTACGAACAGTCTGAAATAACATTATTGACTTTCTATAATGGACAGAAGCACTTGCTGAATACGTTGCTTGAAGATAAGATTCAGAATCATGATATAAGGGTCACTTCAGTTGACAAGTTCCAGGGGGAAGAAAACAGGATTGTGATCCTCTCAGTGGTGCGAGGCAACGAGAGGGATTATATCGGCCATTGCGCGGTAGATAACCGAGTTTGTGTTGCGTTTTCAAGAGCAAGGGAAGGGTTCTTCGTTATCGGTAACGAGCAGCGTCTCCGTATCGCAGGAAGGAATACTGCTTCCAAACTTTGGAATAAGATCCTTAGTTGCTTTAAAGACAGCGATTCAATCGGGACTGCGCTCCCCTTGTGCTGCCCAACGCATACCGAGAGGATAACTAAAGTTTCAAATATTGAGGATTTTGAGGCCATTAAGCATGGAGGGTGTGGCTTAAAGTGCGAATTCACTCTCCCCTGCAGCCATATGTGTCCGCACTTATGCCACCCCGGCTCCCACGAGGAGGTTATATGCGCAATTAACTGCAAGAACTCTCTCTCTTGCGGCCACCCCTGTCCCGGGAAATGTGGCGTGGACTGCGCGACTATATTCTGTACTGTCGTTCTAGAGATAAATGCTCCGTGCGGACATCCCATAAGAATAGCCTGTGGACTGATTGGGGAGGAGAGTCTCGATTACACGTGTGGTTATAAATGCACCTCGGTTCTGCTATGTGGACATCCCTGTATGGGAACTTGTGGCATGTGTTCTGCGGAATTACACAATGCCTGTCCACAGAAATGCCCGCGCGCCTTAATTTGTGGCCACCCGTGCGGACACAAATGCCACTTTCCTGCTGAGTGTCCTCCTTGTGTCCGGCCATGCTCTCGCGCTTGTGTGCACTCCAACTGTACACTGCTGTGTGGAGAGATCTGCATGGGTTGTGACTTTGAAGTTGATATAAAGTGTCAGCATTACTCTGCAGAAGGCAGCGAGCCTCCCACGTGTGAGAATAAGTGTAGTCTGAAGCTAAAGTGCGGACATCCCTGCTTGGGACTGTGTGCAGAAACTTGTCCTTCTATTTGCCGCGTCTGCAGTCCTGATCATGAGAGTTTCAAAGTGTTTTTCGGAGAAGAAGAAGACGAAAATGCAAAGTTTATAATTCTTCCAGATTGCGGGCATATTTTCGAAGTGAGCGGCCTTGATGATAGTTTCAAAACTTTGACTGAAGGGTCCATCACTTCTTTACCACGTTGTCCCAGTTGTAAGCTCCCAGTTTCAACGAGTTTAAGGTACCATAACATGGTCTTAGCAGTTGGATCAAACATTGATTGTATTAAGGAAACGATGTTTGTAGAAACGCAAGAAATATTAGTTAGAAAATGCTCTGCGCTTAATTCGTTGCTTACAGTGAGAGCTTCCAATGCGATCTCAGATGAGATCTCGGGTATGCTGCCAGCTCTGAAGAGAATGCTACAGGGCGCTAATTACATAAGACTGTACCCTATGAGCGAGCTGTTGAACATAGTAACCAATCTGTACAATGAGTTCCCAGCTGTGCTGTGGGCCAGCTGTTCTCCGCTCGTACACTTCTTCCGCTGCGAAGCTTTCAAATACTTTCTAGAGAGTAGAACTTGTTTCACTCTGGAGGAAGATTCCACGAGTATAACTTATCTCAAACGGCTGTATAGACAGTGTCCTCTGTACGCAATGTTTCAGTTGACAGTTCCAAAAAACTTAACTGGAAAGGACTTAGATTTATACTCTGAGTTAGAAACCAAATTTAGGACACTGGACGGTACCACCTGTTCGGAGAACGAACTCAATTCTACGCTCGGGATATGTGAGATATTCCTGTACAAACTTAGAGGGAAATATAAGCAGAATATCCCAGTCTGCCACTACGATCCACACTTTAGAAGGAAAATAGCAGATACCTCCACTGAGTGGAATAAATGCAAGAAAGGTCATTTTTACGAAACAATTCAAGCTTCAAGTTCAGCCATGTGTCCCTATTGTAACAGTATAAACAGTGAAAGTATTTAGAATTAGTTAGCATTGTATGTTGTGCCTTTAGAAGGCACAATGTTTATTTATAGAGCTTGACTAGTTGATAGTGTTTTGTGAACTCGCTAATTCGGTCTGTAAACGCCTTAGTTGAGAGTTCTTGTATGCTGCTATAAATGTTTTGCACACGATGTTTGCTACTACAACTTAGGGGAAAATCCCTTGGGGTAATCAATACATTAGCTTTAGTATAAATAATAAACAAACTATGTAGATAATAGTATTCTAACTGTAGCGGTATGGAACATAACATTGCTCTTAACGTGATTAAAACTACGATCCTTCTCGCTTATTCCCCGTTTGGGTTAATACTATGCATCGCTCGATTCTTCCTGGCTATTCAGACCTGCGTGGTGCTCAGCATCCTCCCGGAGGAGTTCATTCTCTCGCGCCTGATCCGAGCCGTCACCTCAGTGCTCCTGGGCATGTACGTGAAGCGGGAGAACTTCGAGTGTCGGCAGGTTAACACGCGCGTGTTCGTAGCGTATAGAGACACGCACTTGGCTCACATCGCCTCGCGTATCGCGCTCCCGGTCTTGATCTTGCACACGAAGCAGCTGGTGATGGGCTGGCTGTTCGGCCAGGTCACGTGCACCGGCACCACAACTCTCCGGTATGAGGGAGAGAAGATCCTCAACAAGAGAATCGAGGTGCGGCCTCTACTGAGCATTGCTGCGAGTAATAACAGCTTTCGGTTAGATGAATGGTCCTTCTTTCTACACCAGCCAATACACCCTATATCCATTATATCGCACAACCCCATTCTCCCTTCATACGTCAGCCTCCCGTCCTCCAGTTTCTTCGATCTCCTGTTCCTATTCTTCTTCCCGCTCACGGTTATCACAGTGCGCATGTACCCTAGCATGCGTCGCGAGCAGCAGGAGATGACGCAGGAATTCCGGCGGAGAGTGGAGGAGTATCTCCAGGAGGCTGTGCACAACCCCACCGACCCAGTGCTCGTCCAGAGGAGACCCAGCCAGGTGCGGCAGATCTTGCGACAGGCGACACTCCCATCCAGCAAGGACGAGAGAGACCAGGTGCTAGCAGAGCGCAAGCAAGGCCTTATGACAGCCAACCTACGGAAATTCAGAGATAAATACGGTGATGGTGACATCTCTTGGTAAATACGCAACGTACAGTGCAACTACTGTTGTAGATTAATGCAGATATGCTTTGATAATTGTTTTGATCAGATAAGGTGTAGGCTGAATAAGTTGAAAATGTTTAATATTATCAACTTGGATTTAATAAAGAATGCTAAATTAACGAGATTTGTGAATTGATTCCTTTACTGTTTGGGTAGTAGGCTATGTCGCTGCTGACGCTCCCGCTTATCTTCATCAACCTGGGCGGAGAGATGCTCTACATCCTGGACCAGAGGCTGAGCGCCCAGCAGCTGCCCGCGGAGAAGACGCAGCGCATCCTCAGGGACATCATAGGACAGCTGCTTAGCAACAAGTTCGAGCAGGAGTTATTCGCTCCCCAACCTGTCTACAAGAAGAGAGGAATGAAGTGTGTGTTTGAGAGACTGGCTCACGCCTCGATAATGAAACTGAATGCCTCTAGCATGGGGAAGCTCTACGACCTTATGGTGATGGCCTTCAAATACCAGGTGCCTAACTCATGACAGTCAATATTCTACATTGCTCAATTGAACTTACAATTATGTCAAATTTAGTTGTTGCATTGCCGTCATCCCCGAGACATTCTCCTGGTGACTTTGAACCACCTCGACGCCATGGACACCTGGTGTGCGGGCAGCAGAGAACACGAGGAACTGCTGCAGTCCACTAAGCTTAAGATCCTACTAACCTACGGCAACCTGAGCGCTTCTGAGCTGCAAGAGGTGAGACTGAGCTTGCTTACCTTCTTACAGGACATTCACATCAGAGTCAGCATATTCCTGCGGGACCACGTGCAGCTCTCCAGCGGGAGGTTCATCCTGCTGTCCGAGGGAGAGATAGTGCCCCCATTCGAGGTCCCTGGCGTCGTGAGGACGCTCAAGCAGGGCAGAGAAGTGGCTCGGTCCACATTCCACATTCCTGGGAAGTATACTCTTGCCAAGGTAGGCAATCAATTATTTGTAATAAGATTGTTAAGTCTCTGTATTTAGAACACTGGTTCTGTTGCAGTTACAGGCGACAGAAGGATTTCGTATGGGATTAATATGTACGCCACAGCTCGCGCCCTGAAGACAGAAACCCCGCTAACTCGGTCTGTACTGGTTACTCAGGAGCAGTGCGCCACCCTGCCTCCTTACAGACAGACTAACACAACTGGTGGGGATAAGACCGGTGTCCCAAAAGAAGGAGAACAAGCTGCTAAAGAGGAATTGAACGCGCTGGCTAGACTTATCGGGATCAGGAGTGAAGGAAGCGGAACTGATACTTTCAGGCTAACTTTATTCGATGATTTTGGAGAAGATACTTTCTTTAATACCGCAACCGGGAATATCCCAATGAATGAGACGGGGATTGATCTGAAAATAAAGCCGGTGAAGAAAGATGAGTCACACCTCAATCAAATAATGCGTGATTTCACACTCTCAGATGCGCTGCCTTCTGACAGCTGTCGAGATTCCGAAGACTTATTGCAATTGATGGACGCGACAATGTGATGAGTGAATGCCTATAATGTATTCTATTTTCATTATTTGACCATGTTTACATATTTTATTACATAACTAACACGATGCTATGTAAAGATTCCTTAGGAAATGGTCTGGGAATTGACCTGCAAGTATCTGTTTGGATTCGATTAATTAGCAAACTGGAGTTGTGTCTCACTTTGGTTATTCGAGATCCTTGTTTAGTTTGTTGTTTGTAAATATAATATTTTTAGAATTTAAAAACTATTATTATTGAGTAGATACAACTTAGCTTCTTAGCAACAAGATGGGACACAGAAACGTATGGAATTCGCATATTAAGAAATATGGTCCAGGTTCCCGAAAGTGCCGTATTTGCGGTAATCGACATGGCTTGATAAGGAAGTATGGCTTGAATGTGTGTCGACAATGCTTCAAGGAGAATGCAGATAACATTGGTTTCCAGAAATTTAGATAATAACCTTTCTTAGAATAATTCTTTAGAGATTTAGTAGTAGTATTGTTTAGAGTAAAATATGTTAATTACCAATATTGGGTGCTATAGAATCAGCTGAAAACTTGAAGTCTATCTATGTATGAACCAGTTAGAGCATTCTTGTATTCTAAATCATCTGATTATTCCTCATATAGAATTCCTGTGATACTTTCCATGCTGAGTATCTAGCGCAGATTCGTACCTTACTAGCTTACTACCGCCATATTCAGTTTAATTTCTAGCTAAACTCTTTGTTAAAGTGGTAGCTATTAAATTAATTGAATTTCTGGTTACGGTTCAGTTCATTCTAGTGATTCTCCTTTTGTTGCAAAAATTCGATTGTACAAATATGTTCTTACTGGCTTCCTACTCATTAGCATAGTTGTGGTATCCATTCTCGAAGATATAAAGAGATTTACGGCTTGTATAGACAACATATTTAAGTATATTTACGAGCTAACATCTCAAAACAATTCATTAGGTTTGGGACATATGGAATGGACTCAGTTATATAATTCTTCTAACAAAATATTTAACATTCAAATTAACTTAATGTACCAATTATTTCTAACGAATTTTGGGCCGTGTCTCCTGTATCGCTAACACCAGAATTTGGGCCCAGTTAGTAGCTCCTTCAATACAATTAGCACAGTATACTGAGATAAGTGATTGTGAGCAGTTATGTCTTTATGAGGCCCTAACGATACCATCGACACATGAAATATAACAATAGAATAGTACTGTTTCTGATGGATGTTAGGTTCAGTTGCAAAAGGCTAAATATTTGTATTGTGCTTACAATGCAATCTGTAATTAGTTTGCAGTGCTATGACGTCAGATGGAGCTGATAAGCTGCAATCCAGTGTCCACCAAGCTATCTCTGAGGAGGGAGCAAAGTCTAGGACGATTCGCGTGTTCTTCAGCAGTCCGTTCGGGGGAATGGAGGGCGAGAGGGAGACCCTCACCAGGAAATACTTTCCAGAGATCGCCTCTTACTGCCAGACATACGGCTACGACTTTATACCGATAGACTTGCGCTGGGGCATCACGAAGGAGGCTGCTGACAACGCCATGGTAATGTGGCTGTGTCTGAAGGAGATAGACAATTCCGACTTGTTTGTTGGGTTCTATGGAAGGCGCTACGGCTGGCACGACGCGAGCGGTAAGGACGAACTTTTGAATCAGAACTTTGAGAAAGCTAAGAACGACTATCCGTGGATAATGCAGTACCGCGCGCGGAGCGTCACTGAGCTGGAAATGAGACACGGACACCTGAACAGTCTGGGAGCAATCCCCTCCTGCTTCTTCTTCAGGAACGAAGCCTTCGACACTCAGAAAGTCAAAGATCTAGAGGCCGCCGGCCAGAAGGGAGAGATCCGTAAATACAAACCAGAGAGCGACAGTGCTAACGACCTGCGGCACCAGCTGATCCGAGAGGTCAGACACAAGAGCTCGCGACAACACCTCATCAGCATGAAGGACTACGAGACCCCAGAGGACGGGGCCACCAAGATACACGCTGCGCTCATGATGCACCTCAAGGCCAAGCTACCCAACACTGTGCAGCCGGCCAGCACCTTCAAGGATATATTCCTGCAGCGACATGTGGGGTTCTACGCTAGCAAGCTGATGAAGCCTTTCATAGGCGGAGAGGATCTGTTCTCGCTGCTGACTGGGCACGTGACGGGAGAGACGGCGCAGAAATCCCAGTCCAGTGTGGAGGACAGCATCACCTCTGCTTCGTACAACTCCAGCGAATCCAGCGCCGGATCCTACGAAGAGGGGCAGAGACCGATGGTGCTGATTAGCGGGCCGGGGGGAGGGAAGTCCTCTGTCATCTGTCACTGGCTGAAGGGTTTCATTCGCGAGCACAGAGACACGATCCTCTTCTACCACTTCGTGGGGTCATCAGCCGGCAGCACTAACATTAGAATAATCCTAATGCGCATGGTGATGGAGCTGTACGAGGGTCTGGAGATTCGCGGACAGACGGACGGACTGGAGTCCCCCCCCGACCCGGAGAAGCTGGCCACCAAGCCTCTTAAGGACATCACCAAGGAGCTGAGTCTCGTGCTGAAGCAGATAGCCGCCAGCAACCGGTCCGCTCTCCTCGTGCTGGACAGTCTGCATGCGCTTCCGCAGGGACGACAGGGCCGCCCCCTGGCCTGGCTACCCAAGTACTTCCCGAAGGGCGTGAGCGTAATCGTGTCCATCTCCTCCAAGAGTGTTAGGATTCGCAGGGAGCTCATCGGGAAGCGGAAGTGGCATCCGCTGGAGGTTAAGTCCCTGGACAACGAGTGCCAGGAGGAGATCATAAGCCAGGTGCTGACTCCGCGTGGCAAGGCGCTCTCGCCCTACCAGATGGAGATAATACTCAGCAACAAGCAGTGCAGCAACCCGCTGTACCTCAACATAGTGCTGGAGGAGATGGTCATGTTCGGGGACTTCTTCAAGCTGGACGCACACATGCAGGACTGTCTCGAGGCGGTTAACACAAAGGAGCTGTTCACTAAAGTTATACGGCGCTTGTCAAACGACGCACAGCTGATCCTAAAGCGCGATGATGTGTTGAAACAGGTCCTGGTTGGAATCCATGTGAGTCACGAGGGTCTCTCTGAAAAGGAGATCCGACACAAACTCAAACTGGACCAGAGGGAGTGGTCACACATATTCTTCTCACTCGAGAAGTACCTGATAGCCAATGGTGTTATTCTCCACTTCGCGTATTCAGATCTGAACGAGGCCATTGAAGAACTGTACCTGCCTCAACCCGAGGACTTCTCTTACGCGGCTAAGGACCTAGCAGACTCTTTCCTAGAGATGTTACAGCCCGTTATAGAGCCCACTGCTGACACGCCGATTGATAAGGCCAGGGTTAACAGGATATCCTCCGAGCTGCCTTTTCTCCTGTCCAAGTCTCTGACTATTCCCGGACAGAGAGACAAGCTAATTAGCATCCTCTCTAACATATACGTGTTCAACAGTCTGTACACGCCCAGCACCAAATACGACCTGATCGGGTACTGGAACGAACTGGGACTCAGTTTGGAGAGCAAGGGTAGGACAATGTCTGATGCGTACAGGGAATCGCTGGAGAAATTCAAGAGTACGAATAAAGCCACCAGCGGTTACTCTATTGTAGAGATATGCGATGATTTAGCGAGTTTCCTTATCGACTCTGGGTTCTACCAGTTTTCTGAAGAGTTCTATATCCAAGCTAAGGAAATACAGGAAGAGATATGCAAGGATGATCCGGCACCGAACGAAACCCTAGCCGATATTCTCAACAAGCTAGGGAACTTCTACGTGGACACCGAGCAGTTTGAGAAAGCATTCGAGACACAGATGAGAGCTCTTAGCCTCAGAGAGGAGCTGGCTAACAGAGCCCCTGATAAGGAGTCCCGAGACAAGTACATATCCGGCATGGCCATGTGTTATAACGGCATTGCCATTCTGTGTATGCGACAGAAAGATTATGATAAAGCAGTGCAGAACTTCGAAACTACACTCACATACCACAAACAGGCCTTAGGGGAAGTCCACCAGTTGGTAGCCGACACGTACAACAACATAGGCACCTGCTACTACACACACGAGGAGTATACAGAGGCCATTAGCGCATTCAATGACGCACTCAAGGTGTACAGCCAGGTGTATAGCGACTCTCTACCGCCCGACATAGGCGGCGTGATGACTAACCTAGCCATGTGCTACCGGTACCAGAACGACTTCGCTCAAGCGGAGACTCTGTACAAGGAGGCGCTGAGGATCCGCGAGGCGGCTCTGGGCAGAGACCATCCGGACATTGGACAGACACTGATGGCAATAGGCCTGTTCGAGATACAGCGGGGGAATTACGTCATAGCGGAGGAGCACTTCCGACGCGCTTTGGAGATGTTTGAAGCTGCGTACGGAAAGTCGCACCTGCTGGTGGCTCAGGGCTGCGACAACCTCTCCAAGTGTCTCATCCACTCCCACAAGACTGCCGAGGCCCTCACGTGGTTTCTCTCTTCTCTGGGCATCTATAAGAAACGCAACGTGCTATCCCGAGCTTCTATCAGCCTCATGGACACATTTGTTGAGTATTACCAAACCAAGGTCGATATAACCGGTGCGTATTTACTGCTGCTCGACTGCATACGTCACGAGCATAGACGGGACGACCACTACGCCTCGATTGAGACTCTGCACAAACAGATCGGAGAGAAGGGACCCCCTAGAGACCCGGAGTCTACTCTAGACAAGGGACTGGCACTGTTCCCTAACAGCGAAGTTCTGTTGATAGCTAAGCTAGACATCTGTATACTCAATAGAGAGGTGACGCTTATAAAGGACTTATTGGAATCAACAAAATCCTCGTCTAAGGCTTACTTCCTCGCTTTCAACAAGTTCGTACAGTCCCACATGCTGCAAGAAGGCCTATGCATTCTGGAGCAGCTGTTCCTATGCGAGCGCCTGGCTGACTCTAAGGTCGAGGCTCTTAAAGAGCTCTGCATCGGGTACCATAAGCTGCAGGAGTTCGATAAAACGCGGGAATACCTCGAGTTACTTTGCCGGTTAGACCCTGAGAACTATCTAGCCAAATACAATTTAGGAAGATTGGGATTGCTCCCCGCTCACCAAGATCATGGTAGAGCCACTGCGTTCATTGAAGTGGCAATGAAAATGGCAACGCAGGCCAATGACAGAGATTCAGCGGTAAAGTTTCAAGTTGATTTGGAAAATCTGAGTGCTCTAACTAATTAAATTATTTCTAATTATAGCTTCATTACTCATTGTTAGGCTGTATGTAAAATATTTTGTTAGCAGGATTGTATTAAGGATTGTATTAATTAACGGGCAGTATGTAACTTTGTTTGTTCATTATTTATAGGTTGAGAGCATGTTCCACATTCCTAGGCGCTACTGTCTATCGAGCAGCTGGAAATTATTGAATCGCTTTGCCAGCTCCACTCCAAACGAAATAGCCACACGCGACAACCTTTCTATCGGCAAACACACTAGAGTTATTTGCCAGGGATTCACAGGCAAGCAGGGCACCATTCACTGCCAGGCTTGCATCGCGTATGGGACTAATATAGTGGGCGGAGTCAGCCCCAACAAGGCTGGACAGATACACCTCGGCCTCCCCGTGTTCGAGTCCGTCCGGAAAGCGATGCGGAGTGTGGAACCGGATGCCACTGTCATT
Organism: Hexactinellida sp. DTS-2022; assembly: GCA_028753945.1. NCBI lineage: Eukaryota > Metazoa > Porifera > Hexactinellida > Hexactinellida sp. DTS-2022. The sequence continues at coordinate 282,311 of JAPNXP010000012.1, read as the reverse complement.
TTTGTCCCGCCTAAATTCGCGGGTGCCGCAATCCTAGAGTCGATGGAGGAAGAAATTCCGCTCATCATCTGTGTGACGGAGGGAGTGCCTCAGCAGGACATGGTGCGCATCAACCGAGCTCTCTCCCTGCAGACCAAAACCAGACTCATCGGTATGTGAATACTCCTTGTGGGAATACTCTATATTAGTCTATAACCATCGGGTGGGGCAACAAATAATTAACATTTTGCTACGAATTTTCTGTGGATACTATTCTTTCCAGAAATGCAATAAAACGAATGAATAGTGGACTCTTATAAATGTGATGACACCTAACATATTGTATTTATAGGCCCTAACTCGCCTGGCATAATCAAGCCGGAGCACTGCAAGATCGGAATAATGCCGGGACACATCCACCGGGCCGGCAGCATTGGCATCGTGAGTCGGTCGGGCACCCTCGCGTACGAGGCCGTCTGGCAGACGAGTGGCGCCGGTCTGGGCCAGTCCATGGTTATTGGCGTAGGCGGCGATCCGTTCAACGGCACGAGCTTCATAGACTGTCTCGACTGGTTCCTACGGGACCCTGAGACTAAGGGAATCGTCATGATAGGAGAGATAGGAGGGTCCGCGGAGGAAAACGCGGCTGAATTTCTCAAGAAGCACAACTCCGGTCCCAACAGGAAGCCGGTGGTCGGCTTTATAGCCGGACTAACCGCCCCTCCCGGGAGGAGAATGGGACACGCGGGGGCGGTTATTTCCGGCGGGAAGGGAGGCGCAGTGACGAAGATAAAGACTCTGGAGGACGCTGGGGTTGTCGTGGCCTCGTCTCCAGCCAGTATTGGTACTCAAATAAAATCACTTGTGACCTAAACACGATTCATTGATGTACATAGTATGTCATTAGCTTGATAGGTTTCATTGTGTACTTTACTGGTATTTCTTGATTATGTAATTAAGAATTGTTCGAATGTACCCGTTCTAATTATACAATATGCTACATGTATCACACGATTAAATATACTATGTATAATTATATGTTTAATTGTTCCCGTTTTTTGGTTGTTCGCCTGGACTTGAGATACCTTCTATTTCAGAGAAGTTCTGTCTCAGTTCTGACATTTGTTTGACGAACTTTCTATCTACCTTTTCTTGCTCTATAATCAGCCACGCTTGAAACTTATCCCATTCCTCAACAAGCGCATTCTTCTCAACAGAAAGGTCCATTTGGAATGATTCATTCTCGCTTACGATCTCCTCTGTCTTTTGTAAGGCTGTTTGTAATTTCTCGTTAAAACTTGGTAGATTATCTTTGGCTAAGTTCACAATGTTTGGAAACACTTGGTTGTTGATTGCAGAGATCATCTCAACACTTTCATTCATCTTCGTTATCTCTCTGTCTCCTCTCTTGGTCTCAAACTCGAATAACATGTGTTTAGATTCTGCGTTTATTGCCGACTGATTGTCGAAAAGCCGCGAGTAAACGGTTCCAATATCTTTGGAAATATCGTTAGCTATTACTGCCATTTCTTACTTCGCTATCTAGTGGAGTTAGTCTATAGATTGTGTAGAACTGGCTTACTGAATTGGGTTGCTTTTAATATTGCCTACAGACCCGAATATAACATAGAGAAGATAGAGAGTAGTGTGTTGTAAGAGTTCTGTTATTACAATGCCAACAAGCATGCTGTTTCTGGTCAGTAGAAATGCCGAGTCATGCGATTTGAAGCTTTACATATTAGCTTAGGCAATGATGGTGATATAATTAGATATATGTAAACACTAAAACTATCTTACAGGTAAGAATTGGATACGCATCAAAGCTTACATCCGATTTTATTTCTAGGAGTCTACATTATTCCTAACTCATGTGCGCGTAACAGTAACAATTGCTGGATACAGATTAAAAATGAGAAAACTAGGACAAGAATAATTGTCGTATATAATTGGATAAAAATAGCGATAAGTTGATCTCATTACGTAGTGTAGTAAATATTTACACGTATAAGGATGGTACAAGCAAGCGAGCAAGTAGTCACAACATATATATACGTATACTCTGGGTTGCACCTCAGTTACTCCAGTTCTCTATTCCACCCAAATGCAGCAGAGGAGATCTAACCCAAGTATGATTCTACTGCTCTGTCTAATTATCGGAACTGGTGAGAATTATCTTCTAATGTTTGACTCTTCGAGTTTTATTCTTTTGTATTTCAGGTTTTTCGAATGCGCAGTATCTTTCGGCTATTTATATAACGCCTGCGAGAACTACAGTTGAAGCGGGTGCCAGCCACACCCTGGAGTGCGTGCTGACAGGAGACCAAGACGCCCCTCTCTTCTCTTGGTTCTTAGAGGGCCAGGCTATCGACAACACGGACTCTCGGTTCCTAATATCCTCTGGAGAGCTGGAAATACAGGCCTTCTCTCCTGGTCTAGAAGGCGCGTACAGGTGCACTGCTGAGAATAGTGTCGGGAAGATCGTGAGCTTCTCTTTGAGTCTAAAACAAGCTTGTAAGTGTAAACTGTAACATGTAGAATTTCCGAATGAAATATTTATTATTTTATTACAGATTTCAGTGTGGACAGGAGCAGTCTCCCCGGCTCTATTCCCATCGTCTCCCCCAACTCCTCTTTCTCGCTCAGCTGTCCGCTCTACGCCGTCAGCTCGCACCCGCCCCCCTCCGTCAGCTGGTGGTACGAGTCTGGACAGATACAGGACCACTACCCACTGGTGGTCTCGCTGGATTACGAACTGGTGTTCAGCTTGATTAGACAGTCCGACACCGGAATATACGCGTGTCGGACAAGCAACTCATTTCTGAATGTTTCTGAGGAGTTTGATGTCGCAGCTGTTACAATGCCGAATGATCAAAGTAAGATACGAACAATTATGGTTTATCATCAGTTGCTTTTAGCGTTCTATTTTTGCGTTTATTTCTTCAATTTTGCAACATAACCAGGGTTGCCGGGTATGGGAATTCCCATGGGGAATCCCATGGGAATCTACATATTGGAATTCCCATGGGGATCCCCACAGAAATCCTGTGAATGGGAATGGGAATGGAAATTCCCCTCCCACGGCAACCCTACATAACTTCTTAGCAACTTGCCTTGTTTTGAAGTTTGGTGAAGAGTTAGCTAGCAACTAGTTTCAATGGAATGTATTGTCGCATATTTACATTCTTAGACTAGCTATAAATGACTTGACTTTTCTACTTACGTAATTAACTTGTTTTCTAGCTAACAACGAATTTTCCGTTGAGAATTTCTTTGTTTATTTCTGATTGGAATTCCAGTTAAATATTTTAATCCTTTCAAGTAAGTAACATTATTGTTTACATGCCTCTTCAACGTTTTAATCACTAGGCGATTTGGATACTGTTTCTATTCTTGTAACCAAATCTATTAAAAGAATTCTCATTGTCATAACTGTTTAGTGTAGACAAAGGATTTATGGTGATTATTGAATTTGTATTCTAGCAATCAGCAAGGTGAGGAGGTTCTACATTTCGCCCTCTAACAGAACAGCTGCTTTAGGAGATGACGTATCTTTTCAATGCATCATCACAGGAAGGTGCTGCTCGCTTATTTATTTATTTCTAATTTGATACAAATTATTTATTTGTTTCATTTCCAGTTCTTCCAGTCAACCTGCTCTTTGGAAGTTTGGTGATACGAGCCTGTTTGAATCTGACAGGATATCATTAACTCAGAATAGCGGAATACTCACCATAAGGAATGTAACACTATCAGACATGGGATCGTATTCTTGCATTGACGCTGATGACCAGCAAGATTCGCGACCTTTCACACTCACTGTCATCAGTATGTTATTAGTAGCATAACTTAGTTAACTAATCCACGGTCTCAATATATAATTCCATTACCCAGTGCCTCCTGCTGTGATCAGCAACCAGTCTCTCTCCCAGTCCCCTGTCCAGGGCTCTACGCTCTCTCTCTCCTGCGAGAGCGTCGGCACCGCCCCTCTGTTGTACAGCTGGTTATATAACGGGAGTCCTCTGGGTACCTCCTCTTGGGAAATAGAGCTGAGCTCTGTCTCCACCGCAGATACCGGATTGTACCAATGCTATGTGGAGAACTCAGCTGGAAGAGACATGAGAGTGTTCACACTCAATGTAAAGGGTGAGAGGAACACTTCTAATATTATTTTTTCATGTTATTGATTGGTTTAATTGTAGGCTTTCAGCCTCAGCTGACCTTCTTACAGAGAGACATATTGGCATTTGAAGGCAGTGCCTTCTCATTTGGCTTCGTAGCTCACGGAGCCCCAGCCCCTATATACACGTATTCACACAATAACCACACCTTACAGTCAACAGGTATACTAACATAACTAGAGTACACTAGCTATATTAGTTGGTATCATCCTTTCTATTGTCAGATTATTCGATGCTAAACGAGAGTCACTACTCAGTCGCGGCTGCTAACAGCTCTCACTCCGGTCTGTACACTTGTACCATCTCTAACACGGCCGGGTTTATAGAGTATTCATTCAGTATACTGGTTGTTGGTAAGTCTGTACGATAGTTTAACAAGGAGATAGTATTATTATATCCCATAGAACCTACACAGCCCTACAGCCCTATGGCAGCTGCACTGACAGCTCTGCTCGGCAGCTCAGTTAGCATAGCCTGTAGAGCCACTGCAGATGCTAACTACGCCACTCTAACTCTAAGCTACAGGTGGGAGCAAGACGGGACAGCTGTGTCTGTGTCAGCTGATCGGTTTAGGATAACTGGGAGCTTTGGAGATCTTGAGATCTCTCAGGTACAGGCTTCTGATGCGGGCAGCTACGCGTGTATTGCTATAACAGCTGACTCCGCTCTGACGTATGAATCTCAGCTGGAGACTCTCATAGGCCACACAGACATTCGTATTGCAAGTAAGAATTATAAAATATACTATACTATGTTATGTGTATGTGTTATTTATTGTATTGAATTAGCTGTCCCTGACCCGCCAGTAGCTGTTGGAGCTGTCCTAACCGCAGAATCCAGCTTAGAGGTCAGTTGGTCCCCTCCTCTTAACAGCGGGGGAGTGGCTGTGAGCAGATACCTCGCAGAGTACAAGACTGACAGATCTGTGGGATGGAGAGACGCTGGAGAGAGTGCCCTCCTTGCGCTTAATGTTACCTACTGCCCAAGCTTAGAGTATGTGTTCCGCGTGTCAGCAGTTAATGCTGTCGGTAGCAGTGAGCCCAGTTTAGCTTCAGTTCCAATTCAAGTTCCAGCAGAAGGTATGTTTCTGTTGTAATTGTAACTGTATAAAGTAGTTAGCTTATTGTTTCTCCTTATCCATAGTCCCTAGCGTATCTCCTGCTAACTTGAGCATCAGCTCGATCCCAACTCCCACACACATCTCTCTAGCATGGCAGGTACTACTCAATTCTAATTTCTTGAGTTTGTATTTACAGTGAACTCCCGTTATAACGAATTTGGATATAACGAAATACCCGCTTATAACGAAATTGATATTTCCCCCAAAGCACTAAATGCATTAATTATTCCCCAGTTATAACGAATCCAGGGATGTAATGAAGGAATTTACAGGTCCCAAGCACTTCGTTATAACGAGAGTTGACTGTATGAATTCTGTTTAGATTCCTGATTCTAACACACTGTGTAGCGGCCTCAATGGAAACCTATTAGACCATTCCATTCAGTACGTGTCTACCTCGCCACTGGTTACACCGGACATTCTGACAGGCTCTAGCCAGCTGAATTACACCCTGACTGGTCTGGCACAATCCACCTACTATACGATAAGGGTAGCTTTCATAAACAGTGTGGGAATTGGGGAGTTTTCTGATCATGTCTCGGCTATGACTTTTTACGATTCCCCATTTAATCCCCCGACTGGCTTTGAAGTGGAATCGTATGGCAGAGGCAGAATAGCAGTGTATTTCACAGCGCCACTCGATGACGCTATTATAACCGGATACAAGGTTCGATTCTCTCCTAATTGTACCTTAGTTGTTCTGTGTAATACTCGTTAGTTAGGTGAGATGTCAGCCAGAGATTGGAGATGTGCTTAGCGAATTCCTATCGCACGATCGCGCATCTACCCTGACAGTTATATCCAATGGCGTGGTTGATGGGGAAATATACAGCTGTAGTGTCGTAGCATATAATGCCATTGGAGACGGTCCTTCGACTGAAATTAAAACCGTCATTGCTTCAGAGCGTCAAGGTAAGTCTTCGCCAGATTAATCAGAGTTCTTTATTCATGACTTTAGTCTAATTAGATGAAATAAAGCTGTTCTTATCTGTTGAGGCTTCTCTGTATTCTATTCTACGAATTACAGTCCATAATTACGAGATCTTAGAGATAATGCTGAATTCATTTTCTTCTCTTTAGTTCCAAACATTCCAAATGACCTGTATATTCTCTCGAACGGTTCTCACGGAGCTACCTTCTCATGGACAGCCCCTAATCACACCACGGATTTCCTCCTAGCACTAGAGTACCGATACTCCCTCACGCCGCACGTCCTGAGAGAGAGCGCGTTTGAGGTAGCGTCTCCGCTCGCCACTCTCGCGATCTCCAGCTTAGACGCGGGGGTTACCTACAGTGTTAAATTCGCAGGGATAAACACAGATGGAATCGGGTTCAACCTGACCAGTATATTTGATCTCCCTGCAGGTATTTAACCTCATTTCCTAATAACACTCTTATATTGTTATAATCCTACTTATTATCTAGGTAGGCCACGTTCTCCTATCCTCATTCTGTCCGAGGCATCGAGTGGAGATAACGCTACACTCACCTGGAGCATTTCGCACAATGGCGGCAGTGAAATCACGAGTATTATTGTCCAGAGGAAAATACGAGGTATTCTATCACCAGTATATTAGTTTCATATAAATTGGTATACTAGTATACTACCTTTACACATTTATTTCCATAAATAGATTCCACCTGGTTCACGGTAGCTACAATTTATGAGTACAATACAACCTCCTATGGGCTTAGCATCGCCGATAAAGGCTTCCAATTTCGAATTGTAATTCACAATTATTTCGGCAGCGCATCCAGTACACCTGTGCTATGTAAGTTCTTTAAATGTTTTTTTGATTAGTTGTTATATCTAGAATGGTATGATTGCAATTCTATAAGTCTGTTGCAATAAGTCAGCTGATAATTCGATACGAGACCCACCTGCATCCAATCTTCCGAATACACAACCGATTGGGTTTCTGTTTAGATATGTAGACAATTGGATCTATACTCTCCGTGTGCTCGCAACGGATATAAAATCACATGCAGGTTGTAATGAATCATCACCTGCTGCTGGTCAAGCATTAATTCAACGTAAATTGCAATGCACTACATTTCCTGTTGTGATTTCTTTTAATTCTAATTCATCATTGTTTCACCGAATAGATTGTTTGATTAATTTCATCTCTTGTTAATCAATTTCCTTAATTGTCAATTTGATTTGCTTGTTCTCAGATGAAAATTGGCACAGTAAATCAATCTATTTAGAATTGGACTAGGTATTTGCTTATGGTGCTATGATTTAGAAGTCACATTGACAATCAAACTTGCAATCAATTAGCTTTATCCATTCAACAATACTTTTGTTTGTATTCTCTGTTGAGCTAGGGCCATATGGTACAGATTAACATTCCATATACCTTATGATGTTACCATGTGTTCACCAATTAGGGACTCTAATGACTATCATGCGGCCTCGAAATAGTCAGCTTACAGCAGCTCTAATAACATTCGATAATAACTAAGTATCTCAGCTGAACTAATTGAAATACCAGCGAGAGATTACCTACATTTCATAAGGAAAACTACCTTAATTCGGTAACATAAAGTAGTTTAGAATCTCTAATAATTGGTTTATGGATTCTTGGATGGTACTGGTTATCTCGTAGCGGTGGTTTAGTTTATAAATATTTTACAAAATCTCATAATTTATTTACTTCTTTAGTCGCGTCTGTTATTGCCAGAGACGTTTCTCCTCTAATTCTGATTGTTATCGCAGTGTCACTCACTACAGTATTAGCTCTTACCTGCATATTTCTCATTTGTTTGTTTGTTCACTTCTCATACTGGAGACAGCATAGGAAATCCCGATTTCTCGGTCAGTATATCTATAATTTGTGTAAATATATATTTACAAATATTACTATTTTATCTCACTAGTTGTTAGAGGAAGCACTGAACAATCTGCTGAAGAAGAATCAAGAATATTTAGAAATCTCAACAATGCATCAATCGATGAGTAAGTAATTATAATATTATAATCTTATTATCTACACTTATGATATTCCCAATCAGCAGAGCATTACATAATATAATAGTGACTCAATTATCCGTTTGTCTGTGAGTGACATCAGTAGTACATCTCTCTATCTACCCAGCCACCTGGGAACTTTCTCATTAGCCACTTTCTAGCTTCGTCGTAGCAAAATATCGCTATAGTAAAAGTGAATGGGAGTGTGAGCCATTCCAAACGCAGGGGGTACATTTTAAGAACATTGTTTATAACTGGAGTGTAAGTGAGGAGAAGCGCGAGCACAGTTTCGAACACCAGACCTGCGATCATCCAATAGTTAATCCCTCTCTGCGTGAATACGCTGTTCCTACGGGTTTTGCATATTATAAGGTCTGCCCATTGTGTGACCACTATTGAGACAAAGAACCCTGTGTTACTCGTATACTCCAGTTGCTTGCGAGCTGTGTACGACCACTCCACGCCATAGGAATCCTCCAGATTGTTGATGTCTCGGTTGTCCCAGCTGTCACTAATCCCAAATAGGAACAGCGGGAAGAAGCCGTTTACTCCCATAATTATAAAATAAGTAAGGAAGCCTGCTGCAGCCTGTAGCATGCCGATTTGAGCGTAACACATTGTAATCAGACGATTGTTAACGAGACGGTCTTTCTTGGGGTTCCTAGGACTCCTCTGCATAATCTCGGACTCAGGTGACTCGTATGCGAGGGAAATCGCAGGCAGGAGGTCAGTCCCGAGGTCAATGCATAGGATGTGTATGGTGTCTAGTGGCCGGGGTATTTTGAATAGGATGAATAGAAGGAAGGGAGTTATTTCCGGAATGTTAGACGTTAGGGTGTAAGCAATCGACTTTTTCAGATTGTCAAAGATTAACCTGCCTTCCATTACGCCTGTGACGATGGAACTAAAGTTGTCGTCCATTAGAATCATATCTGCTGCCTGCTTCGACACGTCCGCGCCTGAAATTCCCATAGCGATTCCGATGTTTGCTTGCTTCAGAGCTGGCGAGTCGTTCACCCCGTCCCCTGTCACTGCTACGATCTTCCCTTGTCTCTGATACGCCTCCACGATTATCAGTTTCTGTTGGGGACTTGTTCTTGAAAAGACAACCTCACTGTAATTGTTCAATATGAAGTCTAATTCACCAGGTTGTAAGCCAGCTAGTATACTCCCGTGTATAACAATTGACTTCATACCTTCTAACTCTTTTGAAGTTTCAAACATTGAGATACCTTTCTCTGCTGCCACCTCATCTGCCGTTGGTCCGTCTGTCGTTATAATGTTAACCATTCTCGCTATGGATCTTGCAGTAGCTGGGTGATCTCCTGTCACCATTACAACGTTAATGCCCGCTTCTCGACACGTGTCCACTGCCTCCCTCACGCCCTCTCGCGGCGGATCGACTAGCCCGAACATTCCCACGAAACAGAACCCGTCGAGTGGGAAGTTAGGCTCCTCTGTGTCGAAGTTAAAGTCTCCAGGAAAGTCTTCTTCTGGCAGCACTGTGAAGCAGAACCCAAGCACTCGCTCTCCTTTGCTAGCTAAATCGAGAGAGCTGTTCTCGAACTCATTTCTGAATTCGTCTTCTCTGCCAACCATTGATTCTATTTTCCCATTCAACATAATGCTGGTACACTTGGTGAATACTACCTCTGGCGCTCCTTTCATTACTAACAGGTAGTTGTTGTCATCTGGCTGTCTGTGTATCGATATTTGGAATTTGTTCTTAGAATTAAATGGAACCTCTGCCACTTTTGGATACCTTTCCCGATACTCGAGGCTCCCTCCAACTTCCAACTCGAATGCTTTCAGTATCGCCGCCTCTGAGGCATCTCCATTCACATATTTCCACTGTAAAATTGGTAGAATATTTTCTTTATTTTCTTTCACAAAAGTGACTTTATTGCAGAGACACGCGACTCGAAACAACCACTCCCAAGTCCCTGTTTTCCTCGCCTCGTCGACAGGCATGGTTTGCATCGCCATTGGGTAGGATGTGCACTGGTATACATTCCTGTCGTAACACAAATGCAAACAAGTCATTTTATTCTGAGTTAGCGTCCCTGTCTTGTCAGAACAAATGGTTGACGTGCTGCCTAATGTTTCCACTGCTTCCAGATGCTTGACTAAGCAGTTTTCTTTCTTCATCTTTGTCGCTGTCAGAGACAGGCATACTGTGACAGTAGCCAGTAGCCCTTCTGGTACATTAGCAACTATGATTCCGACGAGAAATACGAAAGCTTCGAGAATGTGTTCTAGAACTCTGTCTAGTTTGTACTCCCAAGGTAGTTCAATGACGAAGGATACTAAGTAGAGAACTATCGACTCTTCTTTCGGTGTGAATACCAGAATAACGAAACATAGAACACCGAGGAAAACAGCTACAGCTGATATTATCTTTATAAAGTGGTGAATTTCGCGAGCGATCGGTGTCACGCGTTGTTCAATATTCCCAGTTAACGACGCAATCCGTCCCATCATTGTATAATCTCCAGTGCGTACAACGATTCCTTTGCACTGCCCTTCGACTGCAAATGTGGAGAAGAACGCGAGATTCGTGGCTTCTAGCGGCTCTACAGACTGATTATGTGCGCTTCTCATCAAGGGCTCGGATTCCCCAGTAAGCGCACTGTTGTCTACCTTGAATCTATCCACGTGCACCAGCCGGATGTCAGCTGGTATCCGGTCCCCAGCGTTAACTTGCACTAAGTCTCCTAGCACCAACTTCCTAGGGTCGACCTCCTGAGCTACTCCACTTCTGATGACTGTTGCGTTCTGAGGAATTAGTTTGAGAAAACCTTTCATTATAAATGCGCTCTTGGCTTCTTGATAGTACGAAAAGCAACTTGTTACGATTACCACTAATAGTAGGATGATACTCAAGTATAAATTGTTTTCCTGTCGATGGTAATCTCCTGATTTCGCTGTTGTTATTGCAAAAAGCAACATACACATCGCACTCGCGATTAGTAGGAGAGATGAGAAGCCACTGAACATATGTTTCGCGAATTTTAACACCTCGGGAGTGCTCTTTGGTGGACTCAGGCAGTTCATGCCATCTTTTAACAATTTGGCTTCGCTTTCTTCTAGCGTGAGGCCCCTTATATGATCGGTAGAGTATTTGTTTTCCAGATCCTCAATGGTCATCAGGTGTTCATCGAATTTAACTTCTGATTTTAGTTCTCGCATTTGTTCTTCGTTTTTTCTCCACCAGATGATCTTATTAAGTATTTTATTGGTTCTTGATAGTTGTCGTTTGTTTGTTTTCGCGACACTAATTAAATCAACTGACACGTAATGAGGAATCCTAGTTTGGGAAGGATCCAATATTACTTTTGAAGAGTATGCGCCTCTCCGTCTCGTCTCGGGTGAGTTGGTTGACTCAATGTCTCCCTCTCTCTCACGAAGTTCCATAAATCCACTATTCCCCAAACTTGACATTACAATAACTTATAGTTATTACATTATTCTGAAATGTTTTATATCTTACCTATAACTAACTAGTGTTCGTAACCAATCAATTTTCATAGAATTAATTAACATAAATATTTCATTGTACTGTAAAATCTTTTTGCATTTTCCACAGCAAGAAAACAGAGTTATTTCCCGCTCAACAATCAGAAACTTCTTCTGACTGTACAGACAGACCTCCCTCCTACCATTCCAATTACCCATCAAAGGATTCCAAAACTTCCACCAAGTCTAACAGCTCGTCTCGACGCAAGGTTGAGCTCACGGAACAGAAGAGACAGGGGCCCGTCAAGAAGGGAGTTCTCTCTCAGCCAGGCAAGATACAATCAGCAAAGTTGCCTCATAAAAAAGTTGTGTTTTCAGAGCAGCGTGGTCAGTCCTCAATAGACTCAGATTCCACTGAGCCTAGTCAGGTTTCCTGGACTAACACATTCAACCGACAGCTCAGAGAATCTCCCACTCCAATCAACTTAGAAGAATTCACCCCTACACTCCCCTCGAGAATTCATGTCGAAAAGCAACCCCATCCACTTAATCTAACCACCAACTCGTTCTCCAACATATTCCCAGGGAGGAATTCAGACTTATGGGATTTTAAGTATGAGCAAAGCGAAGCCCCGGCACATCTTATCTCTCATAAGAAGAGCAAATCCGACGAGCTATCTGACCACTACAGCACTGTACAGGACCTCCTACCTACCCAACATCCAGCTTTAAAGAAGTTCAAAGGCTCGTCTGGCAAACTGAATCCCGATGTTCTCAACAAAGCCAAGGCTAGATCTAAATCTCCGATGTCGTTTCTTACTCAGAAACTCTCTCCAATGAAACTGAAAGAATCCGAGACCCCTAATCCCAAGGCAAACGTGCCCCCTCTTCCTGACTTCCCAAATCCCGCATTCGACGAGAGCGCTCTCTCAAACACAGTTTTTTCATTCGACCAGTTATCCTCCCGTATCCCCTCCCCCACAGGATTTGAGCATCAGCACACAGATAGCACTCAGAGCCAGCAAGCCAGCTCACTATCTTCCAATTGTTAGGTACCCCATACTACTCCCTTAGTCATTATAGGATATAACTAGCACTGCTATATAGGGATACACAACAATTTGAATTTTTATTATTTCAATTTTCTATGATACGATACTTTTCATATGATTTACTATATCGACTTCATTAAACTTATCTGAGGTAATATTGATACTAACTCAGTACAGTATCGTCGTTCATTTTACGTATTGTGTTTATTATATAGTATTGGTGTTTAGTTGAGGGAGTTTTACTAATTAACCTGTATGATCCAGCGTAGTTCACGGATCCAGTTTCAATAAGATCACCATCTCCACAAAGTTACGAATATAGATTAATAACATTTAGTAATATTAGACAAAATAATTTACTTCAAAAGAAATGCATGTACTTTACTCGGAGATCTTCATAGCAGTATCGATTTAACTTGAAGAGTATTAATTGTCACAAGAGGATGCTCTTACAATGGGTGTATTTCTAACTGTGTGCACTAGAGGGATGATCTCTGCTTTCATAATTAGAATTAACTAAGTAGGTTAGCAGTAATTACTCATGTCTCTGAAGGATAAGACACGAGAGAGAGATGAAGAGAACACCAGCGTTACATCAGGCAAGAAAAGAAAATCTGCAGAAAATGGAGGCGACAAAGACAAAGAACCAAAGACTGATAGCTCGTATCTTCTCACAAATGTGCCTGGGACAAGCAGCCCTTCTTCCTCTAATGATTTGCTGACTGAAGCTTTTGCTAATTCTTTCAACTTACTACAAGAACCAATCTTAGAGCCAGTATTAGACCCAATAATAGACGGGCCTCACAGCCCCATCCCCCCTGACACGTGGGACATGTACCCCCCGCACCACCCACGGGACCTGGACCATGAGCAGGAGCCTCTCATGCTACAAATGCAGGACAGTTTCCAATCGATCCTATCCGATTTCGGCGTGATGTCATCCCAGCGCCCCGACCCGCTCGTGAGACCGCCGATGTACGACAGAAGCAAGCTGCTCCCGCCTCCCTCATTCGAGAGTACAGCTGATCCCACTATATTCCACACGCGCGAAAAGTTCAGTATTCACATGGACGCGCCTCCCTCCGTGATAAAGCAGAAAAACGACAACACCATTACCTACCTGAACAAGGGACAGTGCTACACCATGAACCTCTCAAACCCCTCTCTGCAGTGCTGCGATAGAGTGCGCTCTGTTATCTATATTGTATTTAAAGTGACGGACCAATCCAGTGAAGACGGTTTATGGGAGTATTGGCACACTTGTCAAGCTAATCCGAATCAACGAGCTTTTGATATCGACAGGAAGGCATCGCATAATATTGAAGATATTGAAGATTTCGCATTGAACGCATCTGCTTTTGTATGGAATCCGTTATTCGGCGGGAAAGCTGCTCTGAGATTCAACTGTCTCAGCACTGAATTCTCGTCCCAGAAAGGTGTGAAGGGAATTCCGCTTTTTATCCTAATCGATACTTATGAAATTCTTAATTCATTTCCGCTAGAACCTTGCCATCGCCATTACTGTAAGATTCAAATATTTCGCGATAAGGGAGCGGAGAGGAAGAACTTGTTAGACTCTAAAAACATTGAAAAGAAACTACAGAAAATGTTGAATAACTCGGACAATTATTGTAATATTGAGATTAAGGAGATATTATTCTCAACCCCGAGTCAAGTAACGCAGCTGATCACTACTACTCCTTTCGGCTGCAAGCCCTGTATATACCGGCCCGCCCCCATGTACAGGTACACAGAGAGTCCGTCTCTAATCTCACACTTCAAGGACAGGGAGACCAAAAGAACTTCCTCGCACACCCTAGCTCAGACAGAGGACAGCATGGACACACTGGAAGTGGCTGCTCCTGCTAAAAAGGTGGCACACAACAGGCCTGTGACCATCTACGTGAAGGATAGCAGTGAGAAGATCTATAACGCGATTGTTCTTGATGTTAAACTTACGGAGGAGCTGAAGAAACGCATGGTAGATGTATACGGAGAAAAGTATGGGATGAGCATTGATACCATAACGGGATGCTTTCGAAAGACGAAAAAGGGATTAATCGTGAATCTAGAGAAGCGATTAATTGAACTCATGAATGAAGAAGATGATTTTAGCATCAGCATTGAATCAGATGATCAGGGAAATTTTGATATTTTCTTCCACTATTAATGGTGTCAGCAGAGGAGACATCTCTTCAAGCCTGCTACATTAACTTGTGGATTTGTTTGCTACTTATGACTTGTCAAGGATATCAATGTATCTCTTAGACTTGTGCATTGAATAGAATGAGATCATATTATATATTTCTGGACTCATTTACGCTATCCGGTTTTGGATCGTTCTAAACTTGATAAGCTTGATTATTGTCCGCATTAATTATAGAAGCCACTCTGTATTGAGTGAATCTCTTACCTAGAATTGCAATCTATAAATAAGCTAAGTTATATTTAGAACGTTCTATTTCTTAATTTAACTAAAAATATATTAACACAAATTTAGAGCTGTTGTAAGTTATTTTTCTGCACGATCATTATTTTAGTCTTCACAAAATAGAATTACACGAAATACAATAGCATTTATATTATGTTAAGGTATTCCTGTATTGCTATTTGGGCAAATATGGTGAATCTCAGAATTGCATAATTTACTACTAGGAATACTCTAGATGATGTAGAGATTGACTTCTATGATTTTTTTTTTCTTAATTTTCAGTAAATGATGGTGTTTTTTAATAAAATATGACGTAATCTCCCAAATATGAAAAATTTTCAAAATTGTTGAATCTTTTTGAAATTTTCAACATATTATTAGAAGACTATTTCTTCACAGTAATAGTCTTTATTTTAATTATTTTGCAGAAGAAACGATCCTATTACGTCATTTCTAAATTCGAAATTTTTTCCAAAAAGACACTTTGGGCAGAAAAATCTAAAAAATTCAATTTTTATCCTAGAAAGTCAAACCTTTTTTTAAAATGCTCAGTATATGTAGGCGCATGTTTTCAATCGCGGTTGTAAGGGCATTATAATACAAAAAAATTGAATTAGTAAACTTTTAATGCAAAAATGTGGGGTTTTTTTGACCAATTTCACAAAAATGACAATAACATAGAGTAGATGAAAGAAAAAGCACATTTAGGTCTGATTGAAAACATTGAGTATTGACTCAGGTATAATTTATAATTGACATGTTTCGGGCTAAAAACTAAAATATAAATTTTATGTAATTCCTTGGCTAGTATGGATTAGGCCTATATTGACATTGTCTAGTTCATAACTAAGGATATATACATAGTAGAACTCTAATATTTTCAGGGATATCTTAGATATATTAGTACTATCCAAAAAAGCAATAAAAACATTAGGTCGTCGGGTGTCAAAATATCAGTACAGAGTACCCTTAAGTCGCATACTGGAATTAATTTACCAAACAAGGTCTATTATCCATATACTATCCGTTAGACTTGTTTGTTATGTAGGTAATAGTTACTATTCAAATATAGTAATATCCTACTTGTAATTGGAAACTAACGTTCATAATCTTAATCTCTATTGATTTCAGATTACATAGTTAATTGCAAACTATTACAAGCAATTTTTTACTACATAAACCATGTGAAATATGGCTAGACAACGTTTGTTATTGTGTACAAGTTAGAACATTCCCCTTTGATTTGTACAATTTACTTATTTATTTTAGTTAAAAAGGCTTTAATTAACTGTAGCTATATGATTATCTCATACCATGTGGCTTCATTCAATAATGATGGTTTAATGCGATTTCAATTTAATTCGCTTCCAAATGGACAATTAGCCTGAGAACCTTTTAGGGTTGTTGTTCTAGCTTAGATAGGCTCTAATAGTAGGAGTAGGTATAAAAGGATGTTGAACTGGCTCTGTAAAGTGCATAGACATTTCACAGACGTCCACAACACTCCTAACCCCAATTTATATTCCAAAGCTAAATAAACTTCGTAATTACAGATGGCAACACTCCGTAAGAAGCTTGTAATCGTTGGTGACGGTGCCTGCGGCAAAACCTGTCTCCTGATAGTATTCTCCAAAGACCAATTTCCAGAGGTATACGTGCCCACTGTTTTCGAGAACTACGTAGCTGATATAACAGTCGATAATAAATGCGTTGAGCTGGCCTTGTGGGACACAGCTGGACAAGAGGATTACGATCGACTGAGACCACTATCATATCCAGGTTAGAATTATCAATTATTTTCATGTTTTGCTATCTATTATTTGCATTGTAACTTGATAGAGTTTTATATTTCTCTCTATAGATACTGATGTAATACTAATGTGCTTCTCAATTGACAGTCCCGACTCACTAGAAAACATCCCAGAAAAGTGGACACCAGAGGTCAAACACTTCTGTCCCACCGTACCCATTATCCTGGTAGGGAATAAGAAGGATCTCAGGTATGACGAACACACGAGACGCGAGTTATCTGCCATGAAACAGGACCCAGTGAAACTAGAGGATGGTAGAACGATGGCCGACAAGATTGGAGCCTACGCTTACATGGAGTGCTCAGCCAAATCAAAGGAGGGAGTTCGGGAGGTGTTCGAAACCGCAACCAGAGCAGCACTACAGACCAAGAAGAAAACTAAATTTTTCCATTGTGCATTACTCTAAAAAGCAAGGAACGTTGAAAAACAGGATTTTATGCTTATCTAATTCAATGTGATTATTGTGTCGTTTATAAACACTGCTTAGAACCTATCTGTGTTTTGAGCTGGTATCCTACCGGCTAATAGTATTACCTAATCTGTACTATCTTATTTCAACTTCTCAGTGTTTCCAATTAAACTGTAGACCTGTAAATAAATAACTTTTAATCAATCTATAGTAGGGACAACCTGCGGCTTGAGCAATCCTAATTTCGTTGAACTTCCTTTCGCACTAATAACTTAGATAGCCAACTCTCATAACGAAGTGCTTGGGACCTGTAAATTCCTTGGTTATATCCGAATATTCGTTATAAGCGGATAATAACTAATGCATTTTATGCTCTGGGGGGGAAATATCCATTTCATTATACCCAACTTTGTTATAACGGGAGTTCACTGTACTTTTTACATAATACTACATACTGCATGGCCGTTGGAGATAAAATCTCTTACAACATATTATAAGTAATTACAGCATTCTACATCCTTAACTTTGAGTTGTGGCTTGCAATATTTCATAAATTTAATATTTGGCTGTCAGACCGTAAAGGTTGGAGATCCCTGATCTATAGGAAGGAAAACCCTTGCGAATAATGATTAATTGCTAACCGATTTATATTTCAATACACAGTTATCGTATTGTGTTGTCCTGAATTAATTGGGAAGACAATTCGGCTTAGACAGCTAAATTTTGTATATACTGTAAGTGTAGCTTGTCATAACAAGGGTAAATTGGTTTCTAAGCGATTAACAACTTATCGACACATTTTAACTCCTCTTGGAATTGTATCTGGTTATTTTAAAATGAGAGTAGTATATAGTATGACTCTCTTAATTCTGCATTCCTAACATACCTGTTCTAATAGTAAACAAAATTGTTTACATGTAGGAATTAGGAATTCGCTAGTGGAAGAGAAATTGTTGTTGCTTTCTTCCGAACTATTTCCGTTATAAAAGCAAGGCTTCTAATTTGTTGACGTACACAAGATAGTTTGTGAGAAAATAGTTACAACACTTGTTTTACGCGTTTTGCTTGCACATAAATGGGTTTTTAATATTCCTTAAAATTAACTACGAAACAGTTGGATTATCTTGCTGAAAATTCTAGTCATAATTATTATCTGTAGGATTTTAGGATTCATCACATGGTAGATTACAATGAGTCATTTGGGGGTGTATACTATTTGGAGCATGATTCTATGCAAATCATGATTGTACTATTACAGCAAAATTATTGAACTAAGTAGCTGTATTGAATTTCTTATGCTTGACTCCCCCTTGAAATCATCTGTTTAAAATCTACTATTAGAATTGCACAAGAGTCCTAAATTTAAACTTGTATCAGTTTAGTTAAGGGAGTACACTTATAATCTGTGGGGCGGAGATGCTGTGAGAATATGCCCCTTATTAACATTAGTCCAGCAAAGATAGGACTGTGCCTGGAACAGGACTTACTTTCCTGAAAATATATGAGATCGATCCTAAATTACGTAAATCACAAGCTTATTGTGATTATATTATGTCGAATTAACTTGAATGAGCTAGAAAAATTTTTTACTACTAGAAAACTGCGAGGCACTTACACCAACCAAGCCTTCATGCCTTTCACATGGTGCATCTAGTGAGGGGTACAATCAGTATATCTACTGAGATTGGTTCTGTTCGTCATGTAGTGAAGCAAAAATATATCTGATTAAATTTTATCCAATTTAAATTCGGAAACTTTCTATAAATTATAATCTCACAAAGGTTGCTAGCTGTTTTTTGCAAAAATACAATTTATGGATTCCTTGTATAATTGCAATTAATGTTGAGATAGTATTTTTTCTATAGTACAAGGCCTGCTAAAAACCTCTTTATCGCCAAATATTTCCAAATAAGTATATATCTGATTCAAATTGATCAACATATTACACAATATGATTCAAGCTCCTTCACAGGTGGTGTTAATTAATAAAATCCTTTCCCCGATAGCTAATTTCCAAGAGATATCGCTCTTCCTCATAATCGATTGAATAACGAAAGCTTTCATATTTAGTCACACGCCTTATGTTACTAAACTTAATCTTTGTTTGAATAATCGAAAATAACCGGCGAATATCGGATGTCTCTTGGCAGGATCTGCATTATTCTAACAAGTTACGTGAACAAAGCTATATTTTCTACTATCATATAGCGTGGGTGCATGTAATTCTGCCCAGCAGCTTAACATTATCTTAACATAATTATATAAATTATTATTAATTATATATATATATATACATGGGCGCCGAAACTCTCAAACGCTAGGGGGGGTGTGACGTAATATTCAAATGTGAAAGTTCAAAAAACAATGCTTATGGGGATAAATCAATGTTTGATGGGCATAATTGTAAAGATATATACATCATCCACTGATATTTGTACAAACTCGTTATGGAATGAATAATTTTCCATTTTTTTCCCCTGAATTCTCCTCGGCCAGGGGGGGTGACACCCTCCCTGACCCCCCCCCCCCTTTCGGCGCCTATATATATATATATATATATATTGCTAAGGAGTCTAATGCGGAAACGGATATTTTCTTTAATTAAAATAGTTTGCAGATTAGTAATATTTTGCAGAATTTAATTAGGATAATGGAGTGAGCATTTTAAGGTCAGTGGTTTTTGAGTGTGGATGAATTATCAGAAACTTTTTATAAAAATGACGACAGCATATATGATCCCTATGTACCTCATTTTATGGGATTATTCAAGGGTAGCGGAAACTAAACGAGTTCACCTGAGATTATGTATAGGTTGGTAAGTATAATTTCATAGCACCAAATTATACCACGTTTAGCTTTTTAAATGCAGATAGCAAAAGGGTATAAGATAAAATTTAGTTATAAATTTCTGAGTTTAATCCCATATAGAATAGACCAGGGCTTCTATTCATATTAGAGTTCTAATTTTAATTAAGATCCATCTCAAAAACAATTTCAACACAATGGATAAATGGCACAGTTATGTACCAAGACTACTTACTTTGGGAAACATTAATTGTGACATTTTTATGATGACTCATACTCATAGCCCATAGGCCCTATCAGTCCCTATCGCGAGTCTACGCTCCCTATTTCCGTGCTAAAACATTCAAGATTACTTTTCCAACGGCCAAATTATTCATTATAACTAAATTCCGGTTCCAAGTGAATCCTGTTCGCCCGAACAATATTCCCTAGGGAATATTGTACATCCCGATTATTTCCTCAGGCTCCTGACTCAGTTTATAAATCTAGGTACGTAGTTCACTATAGTTCTACTAAAGTCCTCAGGGGCATGAGAGGGAAAATTGCCCTGGGGCGGTCTAGAGGGATCCCGACTCCAGTATTATCCTTGGGTCTGTTATATAGCAAATACATCAAGGAATGCCCTGCATGTGATTTGACGGCCCTACTAATCCCAGTTAAATTCTGTCGAGGGACTAGGACTAGGGAATACTCGGGGGGTTAGGATGAATACGTTATCTCTTACAAATTACAATGGATAAGTGAACTTCTAGTATATTTGCAATAAGAAATTTAGCGAAGCTAAACTGTAAAGTTGCACAATGCAATGTCGCCTCGTAAGCTTTGCTCAATACTGATTGGTTATTATAAGCTTCCAGTTTGAGTACTAGCTCTCCTATATAAAAGACTATTGTACATAATATTATTAGATAACTGCTATACAACACCTTCATATCTTTCAAATCTATCAATTATCATGTCTGGACGTGGAAAAAGTGGTAAAACAAAGACAAAGAGCAAGAGCCGCTCCGCCCGAGCAGGACTACAGTTCCCAGTCGGCAGAGTCCATCGCCTGTTGAGGAGAGGACACTACTCGCCGAGAGTTGGTGGCGGTGCGCCCGTCTACCTGGCTGCTGTTCTGGAATATCTGGGCGCCGAGATCCTAGAGTTGGCAGGAAACGCCGCCCGTGACAACAAGAAGACGCGGATCAACCCGAGGCATCTACAACTGGCCATCCGCAATGACGAGGAGCTGAACAAACTGCTCGCGGGAGTAACCATCGCCCAAGGAGGAGTAATGCCCAACATCCAGGCTGTTCTTCTGCCCAAGAAGTCCAGCTCTAAGAAGCCATCCAGCCAGAGTGTCGAATACTAGACAGACTCGCAAAGCAACCCGGCTTTTTTCAAAGCCAACCTTCACCAAGGCTAATTATTTCATTCAATTTGTTTGTTTGTATTCAGCTGAATAATAACTCTTGCCAACTGATTCTATCTTATTTGATAAGGTTCTGTAAACACGGGGATAATTATAAAGCGAGGTTTATTACTGAACCTATAATTAGCTAATGGACTAATGGCATACTCGCCATCCACTCAGCTACTCGCAGTTATCACTTACACTTCTGACAAACCAATCTCCCAAACTGACTGCTACCTAACTCGAGCTGAGATCTCTGACCACAGACTAGCTACGCACATGTACTCTCCACAGACAAACGCCCCTCCTCTCCCTGCCTCCCCCTCAGACTCCGATAGCGAGGGGGCAGAGAGCTGTCTCGTCAGTGACGACATTGAGCTCGTTATATCACAGGGGGTAAAGCGATATGAACGCTTCTTCGAACAGAATAAGGATCTGTATATCGATGAACAATGCCGCAGCGAGTTGGAGGAGATGAAGAGTCTCGGGCTGCCTACCATCCTGTTGAGGAGTCCCTTTGAAGAACCGATCTCTGATGGGGAAGGTCAGAGAGGTAAAAAGGTCAAAAAAACAAGAAAATATGAACACGCTAAATGTAATGAATCGGATGAGGAGGTACCTTTGGTCGGTCGAGAGGAAATTCAGCTGGAAATCGATCCCGAGTTGGTGCTTGAAGCTCCTATGCCAGGACCGTGGGTACCAATTGTAGTCGGTAAAGCTCTATCGATCTCGGGGAGTGAGGGATCAGGAAGTGAGAGCGAAACTGCCGCACTGACTGACGGGGAAATGGAGGAATATTCAGGGTTCAATTTGGTAGATAACAACAGCCCAATTGAGAATGTAATTCCAGAAATGGCGATTATAAACAACACAGATTCTTCACATGTAACTGAGGATAATCCTGACTTACAGGTTGTGCTTACTCCTGAAATCACTGAGCAAGAGAACACATCTAATAATGTTGATGAGATTGAACAGGCTGAGAACCTCCAGGCAATCATATGCTCAGAGCAGCCTCCTATTTCCAATACAATTATTTCAGCTAAAGACGACATCGATACAGACACACCTCTAACTGAGCTGGCTGATCTCAAACTGGAGAGCGAATGGAGTTTGTACTGGGACAACATATTCCCTCTCGTTCTTCCAGAGGAGTGGAACAAGTCACACCCTCTCATCCCCTTGTCTACTGTGTACCAGTGTACTAAGTGGCCCGTACTCGCTCAGTTCTCAGTAGAGACGGATCTCCCTCAGGCGGAGAGTGACGTCACATCGCTCTGGAACGAATTCTACTCTTCCCTCTACTGGGCATACTATCAGAGGTACACGCAGTACTCACAGCTGGGGTACGAGTTCGACCTAGGGTCAGCCTCCAGAGAGCAGACAGCCCCCATCCAATCAGCTGATCCTGTCACGACTGAGACACCACAAACTCCTACAGCTACAGAGCAATACACTCTGGGAATAACCGAACCCTGTGGACCTGAGATCAGAAACGAAGATGAAGAAATTACAAGGATTGAACTGCCTGTTACGAAGGATAGAAAGCGTAATATGTTAACTGATAAGTCTAGCGAAGCTGCAGGCGTTTGCAAACGGTTCAACTTCTCCTTCAATAATTATGTGTCTGGAGAGCCAACCTCGTTAGTTCCCATCAAAACAAGAAGTGTTCTTAGTAAGAACAAGCAAAAAAATATCAAAAAGCGCAATACAAAACAAAAGTACCACTCTAACACAGGCAACAAGCCTGCTATAGTCAGGATTGATGGCAGTGCGATAGTGGATAGTTGTAAGGACTTTATAAGCAGCATACCAGCAGAGAGTAGAGAGGAGAATAAACCAATCGAACATCCAGTGATAGCAGTGATAGAAGAAACGAATGGAAATATGATGGCCCAAAAATTAGATATCAAGTCTGGTGAAAAGGTTGGCGAAGATATTATCACCCCAGATCCTGTTATATTAAAGGAAGTCATAACTGAGTCTTCTCTTTCGCAAGAATTGGTCCTTGATCGTAACATCAAGTCAACCTGGAGACACACTCTCCTGAATACCCCTGAAGCCCTGCCTGCCCGTCTGACCAAGTACTGGGCCCAGAGATACAGACTCTTCTCGCTGTTCGACAGTGGCATCCAGATGGACGAGGAGAGCTGGTGGTCAGTGACGCCTGAGAAAATAGCGGAACACATCGCGGAACGTTGTCGCTGTGACGTCATAGTTGACGCGTTCTGTGGCGTTGGTAGCAACAGCATTCAGTTCGCTAAAACCTGCGAACGAGTAATCGCGATAGACATAGACCCGATTAAAGTTAAATTCGCTAAAAACAACGCGAAAATCTACAATGTATCCGATCAGATAGAGTTTATAGTGGGGGACTTCTTCCAAATAATGCCGTCGCTGAAAGCAGTGGACGTGGTGTTCCTATCTCCTTCCTGGGGGGGACCCGAGTACCTCAACGCCGCGCTTTTCGACCTGTCTTACATTCCTATGGGCGGCTACGAAATATTCGAGCTCGCACGTACAGCTACACCCAACATAGCCTACTACATTCCTAGAAACGTGAACGTGGATCAGATGGTGAAGCTAGGAGGGCCGGGTTCTAATGTTGAGATAGAACAGCACTTTCTGAATGGAAAGCTTAAAACTATGACTGGCTACTACGGTGAGTTAGCTGGTGACCCGGACTTCGTCATCAAGTGATTTAGCATTTTTATTATTTGTAGAGTCACTTGCTGCATGACCTATTTAGTTAATAAATACCATTTTAATACGACAGTGCCAATCCAAAGTATTATTATTATTTATGTAGCGGATATAAGTATAGTAATGTTTTCCCTGATATCTGCATCCGTTGTTACGCTTTCTCGAATCCGTTCCCCTCTTTTCCTCGCGACTTTTCGCAACATATCCACCCCAAGTCGACCGGCTTTTGCGAGTAAAAAAGCAAAAGCAGCCGCCCCTGCTCCAGTGGAGGCACCCACGATGGAATCTTACAGGCTGGACCCCTACCCCGAGACGGACCTCCTTACAGTCTGCTACGGACTCAACTACCTGGCAGAGGGGGAGCAGGTCAAACTCAAAGAGCCCTCTGAGTACCCAGATTGGCTCTGGACACTGCTCGACCCGATTCCACAGGACCCGTCTAATCTAACGTACGCGCGTAGACTGAGGAAGGCATCCAATAGGACTAAACAGAGAGAGATAGTATACAATAAGCAATGGCGTGGTTGGAAGAAATACTATCCTACTGAAGAGGATTAGCTTACCTGTTTAGTAGCGTATTTTAATGTCATTTCAATTGGATACGTGTATTAAACACTTTAATCTAATTCGGACCACAGCTCTCAATTAGACTATGTCCATGAGATCAGCTTACCTAGGCTAACTCCAGTGTTCTTAGAATATTACACCACATGCATAGTCTTTGTTCGAATGCTATTTATGCTGAAACGTACAAATGGTTGCTGTTTTTATTAAATACATATAAAATTCACTCAGAACTTCTCATTTAGAATGAAGTTGGTAAGTCTCCATCAATAATTCCACATAAAGTACTGTCTCCAAGTGTTTATTTATGAGTTAATTAACACACTTATTGTATTCTCTAGCTTGTGATACCAATCATCTTGTTGCTAGCATTATCAAATGGTACGTTAATGTTTTATATTTATTGGATTGTATCTAATTAGATTATATTAATATTATCCGTTCTGTTTAGTTATCGGGAAAGAACCAATGCCTTTTGGCTCCAATCAAGCTGGAACGCTGAACACCAACGCGAATAGCGATATGAGTAGTCTCGAAACGGAAATGCAAAAGTTAGAGAGCGAGCTCGAAGAGGTCGAATCTGAAATCAAGGTCATGGAGAACACAAATAACAACAACAATAATAACAATAATAATAACAATAATCCAATGATGGGCCTCCCAAATACCGAGCTTAACATATTTCCATCTGACAGCCAAGATTCACAAACTAGTTTCAACAATGATAACAATAATCAGTTAAAGTCTAATTTGGAACTGGGTCTGTTTCCAGACACTATTAGCGTCGACCATGTGATTAATCACGTTACGAAACACTACCAGCGGAACAAGTTCATAATTTGGATTATTTTAGGAGTAGCAGCATTCCTTGCCCTCATCGCCTGTCCCAGTTGGGTGGCATGCTGTGTCGGGTACTATTGCTTTAGGAGGCGTCAAAAAGCGCGATTACAAGAGAAGTTTAGTTACGATGCTACTAGCGATTCAGACGAAGAGTCAGGCAAACCCAGTTCTGATTCTCTGGTCAGAAAGCTCACTATGATCTCTCAGAAGAGAAGACACACTCAGCAACGAAAAGGAGCTTATGAACCTCTGAAACCAGCTGAGGATAGTTAGGACATTTGTGTGCATGTGTGTGGGTGATTTTAAACCAGGACTATAGTATATGTATATTCTTTTTCTATTAGTTAATTACAGTGTTGAGTATACAATGTGATCATTATTGTTACCACGCAGAGAAGATACAACAACCAAGTCAGACACTTAAAATTAAAAACTAAAGCATTAGAACCATCACTATATCATGAAATAATTACTAAGTTACTTAAATATGCAAAAATTTATTGATTCTAATTGAGACCATCTTATAATTGGAAAATAATTATGGTGCCATATGCCAATGTCAGTAAATTGTTTCCTCCAATAACATCCTTAAGGGATAAATAGCTGCTGAAATGTGAATATCAGCAAATAGATTTATTATAATTCAGTTGAAAAGTGATTATGGATCATGAGAGGTGAGCTTTTGTTTTTTGTTACAATATGTTTTTATATTTTTCCTTTTGTTGGATTTAACTTCGGGTTTTTGTTTCTTGACTACAGCACTCTTCTTACTGGCTCCCTTCGTGCTTTCTGTTGTCTTTATAATCTTTCTTTTGGTGCCTGGAATTTCTATATCTTGGTTTGTGCTACTGGGAAGTTCATAGTAGATCTCTTCAAATTCGTATTTATTTATATCTTGGTCGTCATTTGAGTTTTCTACAAAAAATATTTCTTCAAATTCGCCATCACTAGCTGAGCTAAGCTCACAACTCTCAGTAATACACTCATTGAATATCTGATCAGAACCTTCAAAGTTAGCAAGGTTGTCTCTGATAATTTCCTCCAATTCTTGATTCGGAAGTTTGTCTTTGCTAAGATTGTCGATTGTGGTGAAAACGCGGAGTGCCTTTTCAGGATTTGACTTGAATTTTTCTCGTATCATGTCAATAAATGATTTTGCTTTTAGAAATGCTCTTCTCTGATCCTCTTTCTGTTGAGTAGGAGTTTTGAGGAATTTTAGGAATAGGAACAGGAGAGCTGGATGGTACTTCAAGACGATGGTTAATTGGTCAACTAGTCTGTTTAAGTTCCCATCTGCGTTGTCTTCAATTGTTTTTATTAGTTCGTAATAAGTATCTTCGTCTTTCCTCAGAGCTGTAGTCACGAAGCACCAAAGCCCAGATGCCAAGCGACGGTAGAAAGTATTTCTGTCGAGAGCGCTCGTCTGATATTTGTCGATGTCGAATATAATATTCATAATGGCGAGTCTGTGGCATTGTGATAAGTTCTTCCCAATTGACTCGCAATCGAGTAGCATCCTGTTGACAAAGGAGGGGGATAGTTCGATCGTATTTTTAATTGCTTTTGAGCTTCTTTTTGGCTGAGGTTTGACATCATTCTTGGCCTGATCCAAGCACTGCTGTGCCCACTGCGGGATTGTATTAGGATGGCTCTCTTCTAATTCCTTCCAAGGAATCTTGAGCTCGTTGGTCTGCTTCCAATGCTTAACTACGTTCGTTTCGTAACGACTGGAACAGAGATTTCTGATCCTTGAAATGATCTGTTTGGGCGTTTTGGTAGGCAGGACGTATTTGCATATTTTCATGAGTCCGTCCAACAACCCGAAGACGGAGAGTCCGAAAGCTAGCAAGCAATCTTCCGCGAGAATAAATTTTCTTCCTTTCTGCTCATCTTCCCGAGATCTTTTCAGCGGCATCAGCTGTTGATGAGGCAGCAGCTTAGGGAAGCTCCAGAAAATAGTGTAGTTTTGCATTAGATTTATAGCAGAGCTAGGAATTAACTTGGCCTTCTTGTGCTGCCATTCTATCAGCGGAGGCGAGTATATCAACTGCATTCCATCCTCCAACCCTGGTATCGGGGCTATGTGAGCTTCAGTAGAAATATTGACATAGAAGTCTTGGATGAGTCGACTGGTGTAAGTGTTAACGTCTTGCAGCTGTGGATCGTTGAGACTTAACGTATAAGTCTGGAATAATATCTGGATGTGTTGTTGGAGCTGTATCTGGAGTCGGCTCATGCATTCTTGATAGGAAACCTAAAATAATTATTATAACAATATTGTTTTACAAGAGACAAATGTCTTAAATCCATGGTTTAAATGTCTCCTTAGTATGAGGGTGGCTTGTTGTAATCGGTCCCCACTTACATACCATATTAATTGATCTAGCTATATAATTATAAGTAGGTATATGGCAGAGATCGAGAGCAAAAAGGAGGAATTACACCTTGAAGAGATAAAACAGTTAGTTTGCTGCCTCAATTGCCATAATGAACCAGGCACAAAACTGCTAGCATGCTACCACGCGCTTTGTAACACATGTATAAAACTATTCCAACTTAAGAACTCCATTCAGTGTCCAGTGTGTCTTAATACTACACTAATCCCAGATAAGGGAATATCAATGCTGGAACACAATTCGCTAGGAGAGGACCTCTACCAAATCACGAAATGCGAAGCAGACTTTAATGTGAATAAGGTGGTCTGTACGACTTGTGTCGCGACACCTGCAGACCTGGCAGAGCATTACTGCCAGCAGTGCAAGAAGTATTTCTGCTCAGCTGACTTCCAAACGCACGAGCTACAGTTGCAGTCAGAAGAGAACAGCAACAACGAGCACAATGTTATTTCGCGAGGAGACATGCTCTCTGCGTCCTACTGCGAAGACAAACAGGACTCAATCAAGCAGAGTATTGGGCAGATGCAGAGCCGAGCCAACACCATGAGTCAGCTGATGCAAGAGATCGAGTTCCAAAAGGGAAACGTAGAAAGAGAGGAGCAAAAACTGATGAGTGAAATTCGCGACAAGTACCAAGAGCTTAGGGAGAAGATCAACCAACGCGAAAAGTACCTGTTAGACATTCTCAACAACCATTACGACCTTAGACGCAAAGAACTGGAGAGGAGCTCGCAAAATGTCGCGCAAATTCTCCTCAAATTGTATCACAATATAAATTTCGCGAGCAAGACAGTTGAAATATCAACTGGAGAGATTCTAGCCAGAATTAACGGGAAACTCAAAGAGCAAATTCGCTGCACGCTGGACTCTGTAAGCTCAGATGAATTTATTCTAACCGAAGCTGAGCCGCTGGTGTTCAAGGTAGATGATGACGTCATGAACGAGCTAATTAACTTCGGCTCAATCGGTATAAATAGGAATTATTTTACAATCGACCAACCGACAATGTTATTCGCTAAGCAAGGCAAACACGTGGCAGCTGGATTAGCTGTGGACGATGAAAATGGGATGTTAGTCGTGGATCAGGGAAACAAGAGCATTGAGGTATTCTCCAATGAAGGGGGGTACGTTCGGTCTTGGGGCAAGGAGGGCAAGAACGATGGGGAGTTTCAGAAGCCGCATGCGATCTGCTGTAGATCTAACCGTGTGTTAGTTACAGATCTGGTCAAGTGTAATGTACAAGTTTTCTCTCTTAGTGGTAAATATATCTCAAAATTCGGTTCAAAGGATACACTAAAGTGTCCCATTGGCTTAGATATGTGGAAAGACGGATATGTGTTTGTGGTGGATCAGGTCAAGAAGTGGGTTGTGGTGTATACGCCGGAGTTTAACTTCGGCTGGCTTTTGGGCGAAGGAAAACTAACTAAGCCGGTTGACCTCAAAGTAGCTCAATGGGCTGAGGTGTTTTTCGTGCTAGATGAAGGCATCAAGGGAGTGTTAGCGTTTAGTCGGGACGGCGAGGTGATCCGTAGATTCGATGGCGAAACGCTGCTCCTGAAAGAGCCATTTTCCCTGGCCCTGGACTCGATAGGACACGTGCTTGTGAGCGACCTCCAGGAGAAGGAGCTTAGGGTGTTCAATTGGGCGGGGAGGCGTAGCGAGGGGATCTGTCCCTCCTTCGGGACAACCAAAGGTATCGCTGTGGATAAGAAGGGAAGGGTAGTGATGGCTGAGGATCATGAAGATAAACTGCAGATTCTTATCTTCTAATAGATTATTCGTTTTGGATATTTTTTACTGAATTTCCCTTTGTATTATATTGCATGATAGTTTTGTACGTATATATTTTTTAGTTTTGCATGTTATTTATTGTCATTCCAATTACTACGTGAGATATATATTGTAAGGTACCTTTTGTTCTGGAGTTAGCTCCACTCCACTCTCCAGCACTTCAAACGTTAATTTGTTATCACTCTCGCTTCCCAGCTCTGTTCTGTAGTTGTACTCGTTTTCAGATCCGCACCCCTCGCTGGCATCAGGTAGGCCCCCCCATGGCCCCGCCTCCTCCACCAGGCTATTCACCAGCTCTAATATTTCCCTCTGACTAACTCTAACCTACGAATTAATACATAAGTCTCCGTAATAATAATAATATTAAAACACAGGCCTCTCACTTGGAAATCGTATCTGTACTCCTCTTTCTTCTCCATCAGGTTAATCTCTCTGTCGATGTCTTGTAGAAAGTTATAGTCCGCATCGTCCGAGTCGCTCCCACTTCTCTCGGAGCTCTCCGCTTGACAAATGGACGCCAGCCACTGTCTCCACGCGTCGCTGTCTCCGCCGTTAGATATCTCCTCCGGGGACTCCGGGGCCACGTCGGGGGCGACCAGACACGCCTCCAGCTCCAGGAGAGACTTCTGTCTCAGGTTGTCTCGGGAGCGGGTCGAGTAGCTCTTTATCTCCTCTGCACTACTAACGGTGAGGACTGTAGGCTCGTTGCTACTGCACGGAGTGTACATGTCCTTGGGAACAGAAATGAGACTGTCTATGTCGCTGAATGCCGGCTCTGGGCTGGACAGGGAGGAAGGGGTACTGACGTCATCTTGAGGTTCATTGCAGTCTCTAAGGTCCTCGTGCTTAGTTATGTCTATGGAGGGATTGTACTCCTCGTCGGACGAAGTGTCCTGCTCTGAAAAGCTGATGTCCAGCAGAGCTGTGCCCTCCCCGTAGCTATATCGGGGGTCAGTTAGTCCCTTCCTCCTCGAGCGAGTCAGTTTGGATCCGGGCTTGCTGCCAGAAGAATTCATAGATTCACCAGCGATATCTCCTGCCAGCTGCTGCGCGAATATAATCAGACTCTCGTTTGTGAGCAGCTGCTTGATTATGCTACGCACGTTACGTAGAGACAGCTGGTGCTTGGACGCGTATTTGACTAGCGACTGTGAGAGCTTCTCGATCTCCTCGTTACTGGGCGGCACTTCGTCTTCTGAGTCTATTCCCTGGACGGGTGACGCCCCGACTGGTATAACCGTGTATTGATCTGAATTTGTAGCCTCATCAGCCATCTTAATTAAGACACCGTATTTTAATTGGGATTATGTATAATTCTACAGTTAAGCTAGATAACTTATAATGCCGAGTAAGACACGAATAAAACATGGCAGGAGTGTAAAGAGAAAGAAATGGCCCAAAGGGCATTCTAGCGAATCTAACCCGACAACACGGAAATTCCGAAATGAAGCCAAGAAGGGGTTGTCTCTCCCAGGTGGCGATAATTCCGCGAAGTCCTCAATCGCTGATTTCCAAATTACAGACGAACTCGGTAACAGTGAAGAAGACATGTTGAATGATTTGGAGAATCTGACTTTGTCTGGCGTAACAAACCTCAGCACATTCTCCCAGTGCACTAATGCCAGCTTCACGAGCCTGGGGAACCTGTGGGGCTCTAGAATGGAGTCCCATCAGGATATATGCGCAGTGCTCGCAGCAGTCACTGACGTCATCAAGTCCAGCGGCGGTAACGAGTCTGATACAGATTACTTCGCTGCGCTTAGCTCTGCATTGGAGTCAGCTGATGACATCGCCACTGCTACCTCCGTAGCGTTTCTTCTTAGCGTTATTATAGCTAAAGTGCCCGACGCAGTTCTCCAGGCGCAGTACGCACACCTCACCAAGTTGATATCAGCTAGGTTGGATGAGTTTGAGGGAAATGATAACGGCACGTCTCTCCAGCGCTCTCTCCTGTCCTGTCTGTCGACTCTCCTCTCCAGACAGCCTCTCGCCACTTGGCAGGAAACTTTCACTCAAAATATGTTCTATCGCATCCTACAACAAACTATTTCCAGCAAACCAAAGGTGAGAAGAATCGCACATCAAGGTCTGTCCATAATAACTCGGAGCGCTCTGGTTTCTGGGACTCTGGGAGGGGAGCCGATCGTATCCCATCCTATTTGGAAGATTTCTACACAGTTCTTCCAAGATGTGTTTCTGAAGCATTCTAGGAAAGATCAAATAAAAAACGTATTCCATGTCCTCAATCTGTTAAAGTTTATTCTCCATCTCTTCCCATCTCAGCAAAATAGAATTCTGTGTGAGTTTATTCTCAAATGCGCCACTTCTAAGAGCCACCATCTCCACTCCCTTTCCCTTAGAATTTCGCAAACATTTTTTATGCAAACACCGCACATAGCTTGTCTGTCTAGCCAACTCAACTCTCAGATTGTACATACTCTATGTCAAACACACCCTAAGCCTCATGAGACAGATTTTATAGAGCCATGGCTCGGAGCAGTGCAATCCGGATTAACTCACCTGTCGACTGTCAATGCTACTGAGACGCATTCTCTTTGCTCATCCCTCTTCGGGATTTGCTTTGAGTATTTACGTCTCTGCCACTCGGCTATTATATTCAGCTGCATTGTCAACGCTCTACAGGTTGTAATAGAAAAGTGTTTCATAGAGCATAGAGACGCGTTGAAACGTGCGCTCTCGGATAGCTCTTCATTCCTGGTTGAAATCCTAGATGCGATCCGAGCTGTGCTGCTCGCGCGTAACTGCGACTCCCTCTCTCATATTTTGAAAGTACAGACAGCATTTTTCAGAGTCTTTGATAGAGAGTCTAGCCAGTTGATTCAACAGAATATAAAGTTCCTAGCGAATAATGTTAAGAACTGGCCCGAAATGGCTACACACTCTTCGCACCTAGAACTCGCTCTAGCAGCCGCGGTAGAGATAATAGGCGTCAAGAGCTTCATTGAGTGTCTGCCTCTCCAACTAACTGTGGAGGATGCAGATTTGACAAACAGCTGGGTATTACCTTTTCTAAAGAATTGCCTAATGAATGAGGAAATCACACTTTTCAAGGAACTATTTATCCCAATGGCAACAGAATTGCGGCAGAATGCGACACAGTTAGCTCAGGTTGGTGACGAAATAAATGCGAAAATATGTGAGACCCTTGAGAGCCAAGTTTGGGATTTGTTACCGCCTGTATTTAAAACCGCGGTTAAAGTGGAACAAGGCTTTCCACTGGTCGCGCGGCTCCTAGGAACTCTGCTGCAAGAACGCGTCGATCTGAGGAACAACATAGCCACTGCTTTGAGACAGCTGATCGAACATCACATTGATAATAGCCAAGCGATTGAGTGTGTTAAAAAGTATTCCAAAAACTATTTACCAATCCTCTTCAACCTGTACATTGAAACAGAATCAAAACAACACAATCGAGCTATTATAATTGGGTGTCTGAGTAGCTTCGTTAAGATATCATCAAGTGAGATTATTGAGAGTTACTTTAACAAGATCGGGACCATGCTGAACTCAGATGAAACGGAGGCGGCGACTAAACCAGCTCTCTTGGATCTGGGCGCTACAATGCTGCCGTATATCAACAGCTCACAGCTGGGATTAACTCTCAAGCAGACAGGACACTATCTGACCACTGACAGCCATTCTCTGCAAAAGAAAGGGTATTTGGCTCTGGAGCGTATGTTAAACCTGAGCGATGATGATCAAGTTAAATTCTTGAAAAGTAACTTGAAAAGCATAAAATGGCTGATTGTAAACTCTGCTTCCAAAATGAACCCAACAAGCAAGAAACATCGTCTCAAGTGTATATTTTCAGTCCTACACTTGTTAGAGTGCAGCGACAGTAAATTCATAACTTCAATTCTGCCCGAAGTTATTCTAAGCATGAAAGAGATTAACGCAGAAGTTAGGAATGTTTCGTACAACATATTGCTACTGATCGGTAAGTGTGCGATGGAAAAGGGACAAGACAAACGTGCAATGTTAGAGGCATTTATAACAAAGATTTCAGCGGGACTAGCTGGGTCTGAACACATGCAATCTTGCACTGTCCTGAGTCTAGGGAAACTTGTACACGAATTCAAATTCGTTTTAACTGACGAGTTTGTTGGTAAATTGTTAGAAGCAGTTTACCCTTTCTCTGAATCCAATTCAAAACAGATAGTGAAGTACTGTCTATATTTTGTGAATGTAATCGTATCAGTGATGAGCATCGGATTCGTTATGGAACACATCAAGACTTTGGTAGCCCGTATGTTCAAGTGGAACAAAAATGCAAATAGCCATTTTCTATTGAAAGTTAAGGTCATTATCGAGAAAATGTTGAGGAAAGTTGGCTTTGAAAGTTTGAGTGAAGTGTTTCCAAATTCACACAAGAATCTTCTTAGAAACGTAAGAAAGTCTGCTGACAAGAGGAAGCGACTGCGAGACTCGAAGAGAGAGAGACGGGCCGAAGAATCGATTGAAGACTCTCTCACTGTAACCAGCAGTAGAGGGCTTATTCCCGCGGTTTTTGACGAGCTGATGCGGTCAGATGAAGAGGATGATGAGGACAAAACATCGAGAAAAACAAAAAGTGATAAAAGCAAAGGAAAACAGATCAAATCAAAGATGTGGATACAGGAAGAGGCAACTGGAGATCCAATTGACTTCTTGGATCCTCAATCTTCTGATAGGATTCTAACCTCAAATCCCAGAAAGAAAGATAAAAAGCAGAAGGAGTCAGTTTTAGAAGGAACATTCAGTTTCAATGAAGAAGGAAAGCTTATTGTTATGAGTGAGAAAGGAGGAAGTATGGAACTAGATTCTTCCTCAGAGACAGAGAGCATACAAACCGAAGAACAATCGACAATAACCGCAGGAGTTAGGTCGATTTCCAGCAAACGTTCTATGAAGAAATCTAAATTCCATAAGCCTCTAGCAGATGGTAGGGAGTACAAGTCTAAAAAGGCCGGAGGAGACATGAAGCGGAAAAACAAACCAGATCCATACGCCTACATTCCTCTCAACAAAGGCCAGCTCAGGATCAAGCGGAAGCAAAAGAAACTGCAGGGAACTCTCAAAGCCATTCTCAGCAAGGCTAAGGGGTCTACTCACGGAAGGAAAATTAGACATTTTAGAAATAGCAAAGCAACATAATTACATTGGCCATTAGGGGTTGAGTATTAGAGTAATATTAACATTATGTTGTTACACTATAGAGATTAAATATACATATGTGATACTCTAATTAATCAATATAGGGGGGGAATAACCTGAATTAGAACAAACAAATATAATATAAACTGATTTCCTTGCTAATAACCTTCATCGGAGAAAGAAATGTTCTTATATTTAGAATATGAGTCCTGGAGTAATGCTACAGTCTTTTGGTGATCAGCTTTACCAAACCCTACAGAGTAACCATACACTAGAATAATCTTATTTCCTGGGTCGTGTTTGATCCTTCCTCCTCCCAAGCATTTACAGTTATACCCCGCGGTTTCTAACGCCTTCTCTACCACATTAAATATATCTGCATGATAGTCTGCCCACTTGTATCCTCTCACAATCAACCTAGATTCCCGATTTGATTCGTTTGTAATTTCAATAAGAATATACTTGAAAGTACCTTTATCATCAATATCAACATTAGGTACAGTAGGGGACATGCTAGCAGCCATTGCTAATAATATAACGATGAAAATATCAATTCCCATTTATATTTACTAATAACTCGATATATACAAATATTAACCAAAGAATAATGTTACAAACTTAACGTCGCTCCACAATAAATTTGAAGTTCGCTGTGTTATTCCCTGTATACTTCTCCTTTAGAATCTCGGAATGAGACACAAATGAAGACATACCTGTAGCGTAGTTTTTCAGTTCTTTTGGCTTCTGGAAGCTCGATGGGAAGTGGCGTAGCAAATGGTCTGTCACTTCGTGGGTCATAACATAGTTTTCACAATTGTTGTATTGGTTAATTAGGATAATCGTAGCTTTATATCTGAAAGGCCAATCTAACAGATCGTCCGAATTCCCTTTCAAAATACAAATGAAAACCCCCACAAAGCCTTTATCCTCACAGTCCCATTGTATGTACCCCTGGCACTTATAGAGACCTACGTAGAAGGGATCGGTCTCAGACTTTTCTGCATTATTTATTTTACTTTTAACGCCAGTTAATATAATTTCTAAAAACCCCTTTGTGTTATTAATGATAGAGATTGCTTTGTCTAAATTCGATTTTAGTTTTGAATTCTCCTGTTCTAATTTCGCAATTCTAATCGTTTGTTCATTTTGGGATTTTTTAACAGCTGACATTGTAAGTTTGAAGTGTGTGTGTATCTGCTCCTTCTCATGGATGTCCATCATCTTCCGCTTAATCTTCACGTCGCACCCGTACTCCAGGTACGGACAGTCTAGTTCTTGTAGGGGACACTCCTCCGCCAAATGCGAGTAAACACTTTTCCGTTTCAGGTGCCTATTTCCCTTATCCCCTGTACAATAATTAGGACAGGGAACTAGAAAGTATTCACAGATATTTAAATGTACTTTCATGTCGGTTAATTTGACAGAAGTAGTGCAGAAATCACAGTTAACTCTTCTCATTTTACAGTCGTTTTTCTGGTGCATTTCCAGTTTGCCTCTTTCAACTAGGGTAACTTTCCCTATTCCCCAAAGTCCCACAGACACACACCCATTCGGACACCTGACAGGGAAGAACGAGCACGAATTCAGGTGTTGCACTAC
Source organism: Hexactinellida sp. DTS-2022 (assembly GCA_028753945.1). Taxonomy (NCBI): domain Eukaryota; kingdom Metazoa; phylum Porifera; class Hexactinellida; species Hexactinellida sp. DTS-2022. The sequence goes on along the minus strand of JAPNXP010000012.1, from coordinate 245,656 downwards.
AGTTGTTATCAGATCCACCCATCTGCAGCCTTTTAAGTGGAAAGGACACTTAACCTAAATAACATTTTGTTAATTGATTATAATAAAACAAGATTGATTACTCACATGTTTTTGATTGATAATAAACCTCTGCATTTGTGCTACGACAACGTCTCCAATTCTACTGGAGTCGATACACGCAGAGCACTTTAGCTCCCCGGAAGTTAGCACCAAGGAGGCATCTCTCAACAGCCCTCTGCAAGCTATGCAAGTTAAAAATGTTCTCTCAGTCCCACCCTCCATTTTAGTTGCTAACAACTCCACTTTCCACCCCCCGAACTTCCCATCCATTCGTTTAACATAGAGTAAGGCGTCAATCAAATCACGATCCTCTATTTCTCCCCGATCCATTCTTAACTGTATAATTTGGCGAATACAATTAACCTAGTGAGTTTGTAGAACGAAGTACATGCAGACAGAGCACCTATTTTGTAATCTATACTTGTGGACTTATTCCTCAAAACATGCCCTTTTTTGGTCATATCATTGTAATCACTACTATTTATGTCCCCAAAGCAGATTATACTATTCAGGCTGCTCCAGTACATTTGCATGACACATGAATTTATACTTTATGGTACTTATTGATTTCAAAAGCACAAAGTAAAGAGCACCTGTGTAAACTCCTTAGCCCTCCTCGTGACATGAGTTGTGAGAGATTTAACTTAGCAACAATATTCGTAGTTATTTATTGAAGTGATAAAATATACATGTAACATGGATACTCGCAAATAAATAATCTCAGAACTATGGCAATAATATTAGTAAACAGTGTAAGATATCGAAAATAATCTAAATACGTAGTTCAATCCACAACAAGTATTCCTAATAACCTTCATTTGAATAGGTAATGCTGGTATACTCCGGATATGTTTTCTTTAACAAAGACACTGTAATTGTATGATCCGCTCTGCCATAACAAACCGAATAACCGTAAACAAATATTTTATTTTTCTCTGGAGTATGCTGAATCCTTCCTCCTCCCACACACTCACAAATGTAGTTTGTTTGTTTCAGAACTTTGTCAAGCTCATCAATCATGGCTGCATGGAATGAAGCCCAACTATACCCTCGCACTATATACCTATATTTCTTGGTTGACTTATCCTTGAGTTTAATAAGAACGTATTTAAATCTACCTTCGCTATCAATATCAACGGTTGGAAAGATGGGTTGATGGGTACTGGAGGTGGCCATGAAATATGATAATCTGAAGCTATTAATTAGAGTTGTGTCATTTTAAAGACTTTATACGCATCAGATTTACTATAAATAGAGCGGGGTTAAATATGCCTTTGTGTGAGTAACAATTAATTCGAATCTATTTATAAGACAATTCATTTGAATTACGTGTTTTATGAGCGGAAATTCTTTAAATCTACTCCCCCCTTCCTTACAGGGGGTAGATTTTGGTTTTGAAAAGCATCAAATTACCAATTCATACGACCAGTTTATTATTGACTCCGCTTCTGGATTTATCTACATACTCGATGACGTATCATGCAATGCGAAAAAATTTAGTGTTAAAGTTTTCGGCCAAGATTTGAAATATCAAAGTTCATTCGAAATACCCGAAAATCTGCATTCAATGACTCAGGACAAAGGTTATGCTTGCTTCGGCGTCAACACAGAATTTATTTACTTTTTAAACCGCACTACACTTAGCATTATTTCCAAAACTAACTTTCAAACTATAACCAGATCAGCTGTGAACTCTCCTAACGACCCATGGAACAGAATATTGGTGGGCGAGCACGACAATATCTGTCTGTTTAGAACAAAGCATGTGCCTTGCAAATCTCAGAGGCTTGAAATGTGTGTTTTAACTGACTTTAAATACTCGATTAAAAGACGTTTTGATCCAGAAAACTGCAAGCTAAACCTAGTATCGATGACATATAACAGTGTACTTCTGTTGCAAGAATACTTCACCCAGCATAGAACTAATTTATTAGAAATTTCATACGACGGTGTCAATATACAATCAACGAATTTAGGTGATACCGACGAGATCTTAGCATTTAGTGTTGGCCCCTTATACATCATCCTGCTTACAGCAGACTCGTTTATAAATGTATACACACGGGGAGGAAAAGTCAAGAATACATTCTGTTTAGAGTTGTCACAGACAGAAGATATTGATAAAGTTGTTTACAGTATTAACTTTGATGAAAATACCAACGCACTTTTTGTGTACAGTCCCTTTTATCTCTTTCACATGTTCATCAAATTCCAACTAACTATAAAGGAACAACATTGATATACATATACATATTATACACTATATTGTAGTTTAGAATTTCTATAATAATTCAAATAAACCCAAACTGTTTGTTCAAATAATCTCCTATTAGTTTTGGGTTCCCTTTCACGTAAGGTTTGAGATTAGAAAAATCTATATTGATTAAAGTGTCCTTGAGGTGAGTGCATGTAGTGTAGAACAAGTAGCCTTCTTTAGCTAGGTGCTGAGCTAGCTCCAGCTGATGGTTGCCCATTAACAGCTCATTAACTACCACTAACAGCGGCCGCTTAGCATTTAGAGTCTCAAATATGCTTCCAGCTCCCGCGTGGCTTATAACAAAATCTGCATGTTTAATATCATAAGCAATTGAATCCTTTAGAGTATAATACTCCAGTACAATCCCACTCTTTCTATCCGCGACCTTAGGAACATACTCTCCCTTACCGATCTGCATCAGGAGTCTCGTGTACTTGCTGTGCTCTAGCACTGATAGCACCTCGGGCTGTGATATTGTTTCAATCAGCAAATCGAATTTAGTTGTGCCAACTGTAACGAACACGCTGGATTCTGACATTCTAATTACCTTATTAAATAATATATTATGTTAGTATACTATCCCTTCAAATATGTACTACAATAACTGCAATATTAGTAGCAGATAGTTAGTATTAATAAATTTATTTACAACTCTATTGATGCTAGAAAGATAATTTACAAGCTCCTGTTTCCAATTTATCCATGCATTCTTTGAGTGATGTTTTATTTGTATTTTTATTGATGCTATCACCGAACTTTGTTTGCTGAGGTTTGGTAGCCTTTATGGCTGTGTAGGCCTCGGATAATACTTTTCTTAACTCGGTAGGTTCTTCTAGCACCTCTGTTTCTAAGTGAATTCTTTCCAAAACTTCCACTATTAAATTAGACTGACATTCTAGGTTTTTATCATCGAATTCCAGTGCTTTTGCTGTCCATCTGTATCCCTCTAACTTTGCATTATTATTCATGAGAGTATAACCGAGCTGAAATCCTATTTTCTTTGCTTCGGAATCCTTTCTTTCCATGGCAGACTGAAACGCTTCCCTATAACCCATGTTATAATACTGCTCGTCTCTCTGTAATTGACTCTGTTGTACAATCTCCAAGTCTTCAGTCATAACTAATGTAAATAACTATGTTAACAGATCTAATAAAATATAGTTTAGTTACATATACTTTTTGAAATTTACAATTTAAAATCCAATTTAGGTTTAAAAAGGGTTGAATTGTTAATACAAAATATACAAATTTCAAGTTAAAAAGTGTTATTTTTCTCTGTATAACACTTTACGTTATAATCCAGCAGTGAAGTTATTAGCTCTGATCGCTGAATCGCGTAGGAAGAGGAGTATCGGGTATGTTTGCAGGTGAGACAACTTAGAATTGGCTTGGCAAATAGAATACCGTAGAGTAACAGTATAGTAGTATTGGAAATGAAAATTGCTATGTTCTGCAACACATGGATTAATTCGTATACGAACAAAGCTGTTTCAGGATGAGCAAATATCATATGTGGGTTGCTGCTGCCGATTCCGTAATAGTACTTTAGAAAACAAGGAAAATTTATAATAATATTAAATAGACCTTCTGTAGGAAACCAACAAATGATGGAGATAATGTAAAAGAACAAGGCTACTAGAGTGAATCTTGAGGTCAGTGTGAAATATTTGATGTCTCTAAATGCTTTGGCAGACAAAATGCTGTTTGGGTAGTCTCGATTTAATTCGAAATGCCTCATTATGATGCACTTCCTCAGAGTGACAGTCGCTTTGACAAGCAAACCAAATTCAATAAAAAGGGCAACAATGAAAACGATGTATTGAAATGGCAGTGTTCTATCAAGTATTCCTAAGAGTGTGGTTATCATTACTTCGAGTGCCAAAATTGGTAACGTCATTTTGAAGTTTGTTATCTGTTTACGCTCAATATATACGTTAGTCAGAACATGGCAGAGACTTCGAATTAGAAAGAAGAAAGCTAGTAAGGAACTGATCAGAATACATAAGACAAGTCTCCAAAACAAACGCTTACTCACAGCTGTATTTAGCTCCTCTCCCACACACCCATTATACAAATAATAGTAATTAGTATCGGTATGATTGTAGTTATTAATGACAGCTGTATAGAGGGAACTAATCAGATTAGGAATCACAATTCCTAAACTTATTAGGAGCTCAAAAATGCAGATGACCAACATCAAGATGTATTTTACTTTTGCGATTTTAAACTTTCTAGTGTGTTCTTTAGAGAATTCTGGACTCGCTTTTAACAGTTCTCTATACTTTTTTTTCTCCTTATACAAGTGACGGGACAGATGCACGATTAGTACAGGAGAGGGAATTCCGAAAAGAACTGCAGTAAAGAAGAGATTGAATATGTCAATTATAGCCACTGTTTCCAAGAAAATAATCATGGTTTTTATTTGATGGAGAGTATTGTTTCTAGGAATAAGTTGTATGATCTTTATATAATAGAACTTGTGTCATAACTTTAGTGTCTACAAAGCTTGCATATTGGCACTAATGCATAATGAGCCACAGCTACAGCCTATAATGCATTTAATGTTATGCAGTATCCATTTGAATATGGTTAACATAAGCTTAGTTTCTTTTTTTGGGGAAATAGGTTTTAAACAATTAATAAATTGCTTTATAAAGCAAATTCCTAACAAAGTAAATTTTTATATTCCATAAAATTTGGCCTAATTTACAATATGTATGATTTACATTGATTACCAACTGTCTGGTAAAGTTCCTCGGGAAGGTCACTTGCTGAATAATCTTAAATATCTTGGATATAGAAATAATATTATAATTAGGGCCAGAGTGTATGTAATCTATCCCTTCTTTTTAAATAAATTAAATAATATATCAATTCCAATTCATCCCTTTTGATGTAATGTTTAATGAGAGATGTGAGGAGTATAAAAGAAAAAGATCACTCACACATTTCTATGTATTCGTTCAAATTTCAAAGATGGCTCTCCTAAACTCAACAAATTCTGAAATGGATATGAGATACAATGAACTAGATGGTATAATACACGTGCTATCCGAAATAACACAGATAATTAACTACATTAACATTCTACCAATGGGGGTTATGGGTCCCATTTTGTCTGTTTCCTTATTCCTCTATACAATCAGGGCAATCATCAAACTGAAAAGAAGATATAGAGCAGAAAAAATCCTGTTTCATGCAAGCAACTGCAGAGAAGAGGAGCTCAAAATGAGAGAGCTAAACTACAAGGTCAACAAGAGGAAGTATACTTTAATGTTACTCGTCTCACTAACAGAATTAGCTTGTTTATTCAGTCCCCTCGCTCCTTTCGTGATTACTCTCCTCTCTAACACGAACACATACCAGTTTGTTGAAGATAAATTAATTAAATGTGGAGGCACTTTAGCATTGAATTTAATGACTCAGCATATATCAGCTAGAATCTACATTGGAATCGCTAGGGCTCTACTATTCGTACTTCTCTCCTTACTAAGACTACTAGCCACTTATCTCACTAATGTCTACAGGGAAAGAATGAAATACACTAAATTCAGAAAACATTTTGCCTGGATGTTTATTCTAACGATCTTAATGGTTTATTTTGACATACTAAAGTACACTTTTCTTCCCAACCTCTTCATCACCTTTCTAATATTGTTAATTGAGTACGTCCTGTTATGGAGAAGTTTGAAAGATCTTCGTTGGGCAACGAAATGGAAATCGATGGACTTAGAACGAGATCACCCAAATGAAGTGAAAACAAAGAGCTTCAAGATGGCTTCCAGGGTCTACAGAACATTTTCCCACCTCTTATCTGTTGGTGTTTTCAGCATAACAATGTCTCTACTGATTATGACTAATGTCTTGCCAATGTTCGGCTTTCTAACAAATGTTAACTGCTATCTACACGCCATATACCCAATAGGATCTACATTAGTAATCAATTTCAATTTGACTGTTGATAAATCAGTTTTGGAACTTATAACGCAAATATTATACCTTATGCTAAACCTATTCGTTACACTCGCGACTTTATCAACTATCTATCCAATCTCGTTATATTTCGCACTCCTAGTTTTAAATGATTTCGTTTTCTGGTTGCAAAGAAGGAACAAAGAGTATCCCGTAACGAGGCCGGAGCTAATAACTAGCTTATTGGAGTGGCATAGGAAATACTATGTGTATAAGCAAGTTTAACTTTGTGTCACTGTGAATACGATTGTGTCCCTAATTGAATATGTATGTAACTGGGGATTTGTTAATTTAATTGATTAAATAATTTGTCAATGTCACCACAAATTGTTTTGCTCATCTTCTTCTTCTTTTCTGAATTATCTTGGGGCTCTACTCTCCTCCTTTTAGCAGAGGGATCCGTCTCTTCCATTCTGTGTTTCAGCCCTGGTTTTGTTTGGAATTTCAACCATTCTGATTTTCTCCGTTTGTAAAGGTCGAGGTTACAATTTTTTACCACAAACTTTCCATAAAAATCTGATTTTAACACTGACTCTTCTCGAGATAAGTCATTTATGTATCTTTCCTTCCATCCCTGGTCTAGCTGTCTCCAGATACAGTCAAATACTCTACTCCCGTACTTGGAACACACCAAATCAACAAGTCGCTCTTCTAACATTGAGTACAATCTATTTTTATATTTCTGACTGATAGTTTCACTTGATACGAATTTATCTAACACATGACTCCCGTTAGCGTCTGAAGATATCTTTAGAATTCCCTCAATCGAGCTAGAAAGCAAACTCTTAGCGAATGACTTAGTCTTATCGTATGAAAATAGGGTTTGTGCTATGAGAGACCCATGCAAATGGAAGTTGTCTTGAGGTAAGAACACTATGCTATCCTTAAATATATTATTTTCTGCTTTCTCAAATGGAACCATTAGTAAGAGGAGTGGAATAAACAATTTTGGGCTCTGCTGGCATTGAAAAGTTTCTAAGAGAATATTTTTAATGAACTTTTGTTGAGTTGGGTATTCGAGCCCTGATTTAACAATCTGGTGGACTACACCATAATTTCCTAAACCAAGAATTTCTTCAATAAGTTTGGCAGAGTTCAGCTCTTGGAGAATTTCAACAAAATGTTCCTCAGTGTGACTATTCGCGATTAAAGTCTGGATTGCATAGTTCGCATGTTTATCGGTTGCATAAGTAAATATGGAGCCCTGAAAGTTCTGAGTGAATAGCTGAGTGTATTGCCTTTCATGAGCTGTCGAGATGAGAGCTTGAATCACGTAGCTGCCTCTCTCATGGTCGATAATCTGGTGAAAGGGAGAAATGGATTTAATTACTTTTCTATTAAACTTCCTAGAAAAGTCAGGATGACTTAATTTGAATATTTCAATAACAGAGATAATCGCCGGAGATGCATAGGTATCAGTGACAGCTTCCAGGAGACGTGGAGAAGATTTAAATTGATTTAAAATAGACTCTGGTAAATTAGAAAATTCCTGTGGCGGTGTGTAAACTCTGTACTCAGGTTTCTTCGCTGGACCAGTATATTCCTGTACTACCCCACATACAGTCTGCACTAAAGCCCGTAGTATGTGGCTTCCATAGGAATCGAATGCTAAATCAATGCAATGCTCGATACAACAAGGCGCGAACTCTGAACCAAAGTATCCGACAAGTCTGGATACTTCTAAGCAACCCTCTTTGTACAGACAGTTTGCTATTTTATTGAAGATACTCTGAAGTGCATGACTTCCAGATTTGTGGTTTGCAATCATAAGAATGCTATCTTTGTTCACGTTCTGGATTAGAGTTAAAATATTATCCTGCGTGCACCAATCAGTAACGAAGTTCTCCAGCACTCGACTCGCTGAGAGATTTAATGACACAGTAACAATGTTATCAGTTGTGACTTGCTGAATGAAATTTTCTATCAAATTGCCTCGGTTTGATGGCTCGATATCTTCAGGATTGGTAAGAACAAAACTCATTCGTTCGTAATAGGCAATGCTAGTCTCGCTCAAGTTTTGGGTTTTTGTATCTCTGCGTTGCATTGCTGCCTCAGACATATAACTGTATTAAACTATTAATATAATCGCTTTAACATATCTATCTATATATTAAATACTAGATTGTTGTTTGTTTGTTTGTCCAGATTATATTAAAGTGATGGGGGTATTGGGGGACTATTATAGATTCAAATTTGTTATAGATTACTTTGCCCTCTTCAAATTCTAAATATCCCATAGCATCAATGCTCTCATTGCAGCGACAATGGCTCCAATAAGAACATCAGATGCTATCAGAAAGACTCGTAACAACTTAATTTATATTTTTTGGGATAAGGGCAATTATACAAAATAAAGAGTATTAGAGAATCGAGTAGTTATAATAAATTAACTGATTAAAGCTGTAGGACTTGTATTTGGTCTTCAGAGCGTTCACACACTGTTATCAGCTGACGACCTTTTATAGCAACGCCAGTGGGAAATTGGAATTCTCCTAAATAATCTCCTTTCTCACCAATCTGATATTTATACCTACCATTCTCGTCAAATACTTGAATGCAATTTTTTTCACAGTCGCTAATGTAAATTTTCCCTTTCTTATCTATATCGAAGGCGTATGGCTCCCAAATCCGCCCCCCAAATCCTGACTTAATCATCTGGTACATGTACACGCCTTCTGTGGTGAAAACCTTAACGCACTTATCTCCCTCGTCTAGCACGAACAGATCTTCGTATCTGACTTTAACGTCAATCGGCTGGTCTAGGACTACATGCTGTATAATGAATTGGAAAATTAGCCTTTTGGAGAACACTTGAATGCGGTTGTTCAACCTATCACACACATACACATGGCAGAACTCGTCCACATCGAGACCGTATGGCTGGTCAAACTCCGCCTCTCCATCTCCATACCCCCCCACTCTCTTCACGTAGGTTCCGTCTAGTTTATACGCGTACACAGCATTGCAGTCAAACTGTGTTACATACACTCTATTGTGAGAGGACGAGATGCAAATACCGATAGGCTTCTTCATCCTGCCGGGGCCGGGGCTGCTTCCAAAATGGAAGGAATAGTCCATGTCGGAGTCGAATACTTGCACGCGGTTATTCTTCATATCTACTATGTAATAGCAGTCTTCAAGAGAGTAGTCATTAATCGCGACCCCGCGCGGCTTTCTAAGCTCTCCTGTCTCTGTGCCCCAATCCCCTGTCGTTAGTTCGGTGGAAACATTCTTAAACCATACGCGCTTTGTTGAATTAGAATATGCCATTAGAGGAATTGAATTTTTTTAAAAATGATTAAAACCAATATTTATATATAAAAATCCCCACAATATGATATAAATTTATTCATAATACAAATCATTAAGTTAATCAAGTAGTGCAACTAAAGGAGTCAGTAGACATGACTCTAATTCAAATACTGTTGTCTTCCCACCAAATTTGATCATATCATATAATATTATACTAAGTAAATGTTATCATTACATTTCCCCAAAAATACATTTAGATTTACACATGCTGGAGAACCTACTGTTAGTTACACACCTAAGAGCTCAGTTAATATCAGACGTACCTAATTACATTTGAGAGAAACTCATGGACTCATCAATAATCAGATCCATCAGGGTTTGTGCAATATTCTTTGGTGCGTGTTTAGCTTCATCAATGAAAGTCAGTAGCTTTTTGATCCCTATGTGCATCTTTCTGATATGTTCCTTCTCGGCTTGTGTACTAACACTCTCTATGACAGAACGAGGAATATCGCGAGCTTCTAGCACACAGCAAAGTTCTCTTCTGTTGGTTATGGCTGGCAAATGACATAGTTTTGTGAAGACTTTTGTTATTCCCATACTCATTAGGGCCTCTTGTTCTGATGTTGTGCCGATTATAAGCAGCTTGTGTCTCCTCGGAGGAAATCGTTTTATTAGAACCATCAGTGTTTGAAGGGAACTATTCGCGAATCGAGGCCCGACACATACGTAGTCAATCAGCCGCTCTATGTCGTCAACAACAACACAGCTCAGCTCTGATTTGTACGCGTCATCAAACACCTTTTTGATGGCTTGACACTTCGCGCCCTCCGAGTACCCGATCATGTTCTCCGGAGAGAGAATGCGGATGAAAGGAAACAGCGAGCCGAGAGCCTTAGAGACAGCCAGCGCAGTCTTCCCTGAACCGTCCGGGCCGTGAACTAGAATGCTAGCAAGCGGAGTGTCTGGTGAATGTTTGATGAGATTTATCAAACTATCAATTTCTTGTTGACACCTTTCAAACCCTGCGCCCCATGGTATTATCCCCTGGAGAAAGTAGTGATCAAGTTCCTCCTTCTTATACCCATAAGCTGGCCTGATGTCATGCTCTAGTGCATGGGCGAAGTCATCCTTGGTTACAATTAGTTCAGATAATGCATTTGATTTTAGTCTGACCGATTCTTTTATTTCGATCTGTCTGTTCATTGCTGTTGACTGTGCAGTGCGCACGAGCCCTTCTAGCTCGGCGCCAGAGAAGTTCTTGGTGATGTGCGCTATCTCCGGTAGATCTACGTCACTGGCCAGCAGCTTGTTGCTCACCATTTTGCAAGTGTGGATTTCGAGAATCTCCATGCGACCTTCTTCATTCGGCAGTCCTATTTCCATGTGCACCTCCAGCCTCCCAGGCCTCAGCAGAGCTTCGTCGAGTAAGTCCATTCTATTCGTCATTCCGATTACCAGCACGTTATTTATCTGTTCTACGCCGTCGAGTTTGGACAGGAGCTGGTTGACAACTGAGTCGTTGACACCAGTTCCTCCCGTCACTGTTCCTCTCTGCTTGCAAATAGCGTCTATCTCGTCGAATATGATCATGTGGAGGTTGCTCTTGGCCCCCTTGGACTTCTGCTCTCTCTCTGCGTCCTCGAACAGTCTCCGAACCGCGGCTTCGGACTCCCCTACGTACTTGTTGAGGATCTCAGGCCCGCTCACCAATTTGGGTGTTGTGGTGTTTAGCATTTTCCCGATCTGTCTCGCCATTAGCGTCTTGCCAGTGCCCGGGGGTCCGTGTAGCAAGATTCCCTTCACATGTTTCAGTCCCAGTTTTTCAATCATTTCGTGAGGGAAGATACGTGATGAAAATGCGCGTCTAAATATATCAGAGAATTCCTTAGAGAGACCGCCGATCCCGAGTGAGTTGAAGTCCCACTCAGGATTAATAAGCGGCCGCGCGGACTCAGAGCACACCAGGTCACCGGTCAGCTTCAGATGCGCGTCGTCTGAAGAGGTAAAAGTAACTTTAGTCGCGTTTGTGATCGGCGCATATTCCATTCTCTGCCCGTCTCGAGATCCGATACTAACAACTGTCCCCATGAGGATCTTATGCTTATCTTGGTGTCCAGGGGTTATCACCAGCTTCTGTCTCTCGCTCACCAACAGATATGGAGCAGACTTCATAGTTAAATTATCGCGGATAGTAACTGTGTCGTACTGAGGCTGTTTCTTATCGACTTTTTCGCGGTATGCAAGGCTTATCACAACAATGTGTGCAGAGAACTGGTGAGGGTTTATTTCAACTGGCGATATGACAACGATATCTCCCTCCCTACCGACTATGTCACGGTACAGTTTGCTCATACCGATCGAATTGGCAGTCATCTCCTCATCATGCACCAGAGAGTAATACCAAACGGAACGTCCCTTCGATATTCGTACGTATTTAGCACCAACGAAAGTTTCTGTATCAACTAATACGGAGTTTTTCACTGCAAGTTCGCTCTTAGGCAAACTTGCAACCCTCACTTCGCGCTCTTCAGTCATAATTCTAATAATTTGATAATATTAATTAAAGCAATACAATAAAGCTTTATACAAATCTGTAAATGGATGTAATCAAAATTACGCATTTTCTAAAACATCATGCAATACAATATTCAACTTATCTAATCAGTGTATTTCATAAAGTGCATAGGCGAATGAGTGGTTGGACATTGATAATTCTTTGAAAATGAGAGCAGATTGAATTCATTCAGAAATGGACCGGTATGTACCTAGTTATCGGAGCTTTGAGCAAATATTTACTTTTGAATGATGTATATAAGCAAGCTATTGAATTGGTTATTTAAAAATTATAAAAATGAAAAGGGATTTTGATGCAGCATTTGGGAATGAGCTCACGATGGAGATTCCAAACATGTCAATTCAGGATTTGGTTGCTAACCAGGACTGCAATATAATAGGCCTTGTCATCGGCAAAACTCAAATTAGAAGTTTTCAAGACAAGAAGAATCCAGAAACGTCGCGTTGGAAGCTACAATTCACGATCAGAGACTCTCCGACTGACCTGATTAACGGGACTGCCTGGGGCTCCGAGGAGTACGTAACTAAGCTCTCCGGTCTCTTCCAGATGAGCGACACGGTAGAACTCATCTGTTGCCACGTGCAGCTGAAGCCACCTAATACCGACGAGAAATGGTGTCCCGCGACCCCTTCCCAATACTCCGTAAGCATGAATGAACCCATCTCGACCGTACGGCAATACAGAGGGAACGGGTACATAGAGATGGCAGCACTGACCAGCCTGCCGCTGCAGGTTACGGGGCAGATATCGAACATTGCGGAGCTAATGGCACTGGGACAAAGTGCTAGCGGACAGTCTGTTAACTTCCTGGCAGCTGTCAAACAAGTCAAACAGCCCGTCTGCTTCGTAACGCGGGACGGACGAAGTGTCCAGCGCTGCGAAGTGAAACTGTTCGACCACACAACTGACGAGTTCGAGTTGACTCTCTGGGACAGCGAGTTCATATCTCTAGCAAAGAACTGGGTTTCGAGAGAGAACATCCTATCTGTGATTAGCGCTAAGCTCGTGTACAGCACGTACAAGAATAAAGTGACCGCCAAGTGCGATGCCACTACACTCATCGTGACGAACCCTAGCAGTGAGGAAGCACACAACCTGTACAGACACGCCCAGACGGCCAGTATCAGTATCGAGGCGGAAGAGGAGTTCGGGAAAAAGAGCTTTGAGCCGGAGAGGATGAGTGTGTATGATTTTATGGAATCCAAAGCGGATCGCAATAATTTCAACGCAGAGATATTCTGTTGCATAACAGAGATTAATCTCGGAGAGAATATTAGGACTAAACCAGTGAACACTCGCTGTGGCGAATGCAAGACACGACTAACTTCGTTCACGTGTAACAATAGCTACTGCGTATCCTATATGAAACTAGGCATCGAACCGGAATTGACATTTGATGTGTTTGTTAACTTGACAGACCACACTGGCTCTCTCAACAACATAAAGCTCTCACAGAAATGCTGCAAGGATATTCTCAGCTATGAACCTAAGGACGTAGAGAAAATGGACGCTAAACAACTGAACAACTTGAAGAAGAGCTTGGTCTTAGAACGAGTTCGTGTGAGCATAATGTACAAACCTATGCAGCAGGAAAAAGAGCGAAATACTTGTTTGGTGATAGCTTGCACGCCAGTTGACCTGAACGACATTCTAACAAACGGAAAGTTTAACTGACCAGAATGCAGCGATTCCTAAGTGTTTATTAATGTGGATATAACATGTAAATAATAATAATTTAAGTGCCGATTATGTATATAATGCTTGTATACTAGCTTCATTTATTGAATTTGATAGAGTTGCTACTTTCTGTTTCAAGCCACATTAGTAAGAAATTATCGAATATCGTAATGAGCAGGTTACAAGTTTCAGTACCAAAATATACCATCATTATATTAATAAGGAATTGCTATAATTACTTTTGTAGCATAACATTGCAGTCAGCTGAACATAATTACTTAACCTGCTCTGCTGAGGTATATTTCGAATACACGTGAATAATAACAAAGGTCAGACCGCAAGCCACCATGTACTCGAGAGCGAGACTAGTTATTCCTTTGTATAAACTGAAATATCCTTCCCTGGAAAGGAGAGAAGCGAATACAGATGAGGAATTAGAGGCAAAGGAATCCAAACCTATGGGGGTACCCTTTGTGACGTCATTTATAACCAGATCGACCCCGTGCAGACATGCACGTACTAAAATAGTTTCGAGAGGGTAGGTGATAATATCCGCGAGTGCGGAAATGAAGAGATGTCGGAGAAAGTAATTGAGAGCCACAGCAGCTTCGGATCTGCTAGTGCCGATCTCAAGCAGAGGCATCTTCTTGTTCAGCAAGGAGTATACCACATTGTGAGCCAGCTTCCATCCGAATAGCGGCAGGAGGATGCGGAGCGAGTAGCTCGAGTAGGAGAGCGGCTCTCTGGTGACCTGCTCCAGCAGCTCCGAGAAGTGCAGTCGTATGGACTCTATCTCCGCTATGTGTGCTAGCGTGGCTCGGAATAGCGGCGCGCTCATAACCGTAACCACAGGCACCGTGTAGGCGCTGAGCAGGGAGTAGAGCATGCGGTTAACTCTGGGGTTCTGAAGCAAGTGCGATAGGAGCAGCTTCTTCACTATGACGTCACCCAAGTTAGTCAATAGCCAGAATATACCTCGAGTTATAGAGCCTCGGAAGTTAGAGAACTGCCATGACTCATTGGCTGTGTATTTGTAAATCTGATTAACTACTTGGAAGGGAGCGGAAAGGGAGAAGTGGGGCACGCCCCTGGACAGTTGGCACTGCAGTCTGTATCTGTAGAACGGGTGCCCTATAAGCCTGTGACACGTGCTATACACAATTTGACAGTAATCAGTAGTCCACTGATTCGTCATTTTATTGTGCTATACTAAGTGGAAATATTAAAGATAACTACACTCGGATACTCTCTGACAGGTTTTATAAACGCGCATAAATTTGAGTGATTTATGCTAGTAAATTTAGTGATTTATTAAGGACAAAATTAATCGTCCCAAATTATGATTACATACCTTTTGCAAGAGTCATTAATTAACGTAATACGTACGTATATTGACGAACTATTATTGCATAATAGAATGCAATCACTTTCTATTCTAAGAATTAATTGAGGAAGAACACGTAAAGTCATTTACCAAGTATAATTAAAATTAATTTGGTGCTTGTAATAAATAAAAGTGCCACATAAATCGATAATCATTAATATTTATAAGATTAATTGAGCTCTAATTACGATAGTAATTATTTCATGCATAGTTCGAGGTAGTTGGTATCGCGAAAAACGCAATATAAACATCACATACCGCAGCGCATACACAAATAGCACGTACATATTAGGATATTTACATTAAAGTTATAGAGTCTAGTATATGTGTTAGTAGTGGTATCTCTGGTTCGGGTTTGGGATGTGAGAGGGCTGTTTTAAGCTTTCTTCGTCGTAGTGGTATCCGTCGGGGCCCCTGTTGGAGCGGGAGGAGTGCGTGGGTCTCGGAGGAACAGTTTTTCTCGCCGAGGTCTTAGGGGGGAGGGGGCTGGTTGACCGGTGTATCTGGGGCCCGGGCGTGTAGCGCGGGGTCTGCAGGCGGGGGGTGGGCAGCGAGGTGTAGGTGGCAGTGCCGGTCGAGCTCTGGGCGCGAGGCACGTTGGACACCTGGGGCCGGTTCTGTACAGGACGTATGGGCGGGGGGACTGGACGGGGGATCCCATTGGAGATCCTGCTTTGAGAGGAATTGGAGGCGAATTTAGAAACGCTGCTCGGCCTGTTGATATTAGGAGTACTGCTCTGGGGAATTAATTGCTTCTTTATGCGGTTCGATTGTGGAATTCCTACGGCCCTATCTTTGTTGCCAGTGCTGGGTGGTGTCGCATACTCCGTGCCGTACTGCTGACTCTGCTGTGGGTGCCTGGGAGGGAGCGTGGCCTGGACAGGCAACGGAGACCTGCTCATGTTCGGACTCGTGATCTTGGGGGACTGCGGGCCCTGCTTCGCGCGCCCTCCCTCGCTCCCACTGCTCGCCGCGGAGCCGCTCCTCAGCTGGTAGACCGGGTACTTCTGACCCGTGGGGGACATAACCTGCTGAGTGGGGACGGGAGTGGGAGCCACACTCTGATCCTCAAAACGCTGAATTTTGCTGGAAAGCAATCTCAGTTCGTTCCTCAGCTGTAAGACTAGCTCTTCCATATTCGGTTCGTCTTCGACAGGCGCTTCTCCATAATCGAATTCATTGTTGTGGTAGGACACCTGCGCGGCGGCGGTTCTCGGCCTGTAGCTAATGTCGTTATAGAGAGAGGCTATGCCGCTGTCCAGACTCTGCACGGGGGAGGTGTCGTGGTTAGACACGTACGCGTGGTTCCTGTTGGCAGGCGTGACGGAGCCGGTGTGAGGAGCGGCGTATATGTTCCTAGGGACGGGCTGTTGTCTGTGAACGGGTCTGGGGGCCGAGTGGTGTAGGACTGCGTAGTGGTGAGGAGACGCGAGTTCAGACTGAGGATGTCTGCCCATTATCTCTGCTGCGTTGACAGTAGTCTCGTAAGGAATGTCGTCATCGTATTCTACCTCCATTGGAGGGGAAGTGGGAGAGACGATCTCCTGACGGGGATGCGACACATAGTTCCTGTAACAACACTATAAACTTATTGCCTATACCTGTATGTTATTATAAGACAAGACATACCTATGATTTGTGCTTTTATTTCTGTTGAAATTCGCCTTTACGGATGGCTGTCGAGAGGACGCGTGTCTCTCCTCCTCTTGGTACGCCTCCGTCTCCGGGTCCTGCTGCGGGGGGCTGGGCCCGTAGTTCGGGGTGGAGACCTTGCGGGAGGATAGCACCGTGTCGTAGGGAGAGGCGTCTCTCGCGGATTGGAAGGAGCGGAATAATAGTTTCCCGTCTGTAGGGTTAGCTGTGGAGATTTTGTACTTTGAATACGGGTTCGGAGATTTGCGGTTATTGACAGCTGGCACTTCGTAATTAGGAGCAGTCTGCGGCATAGTAAGCCGCTTGTGCTGCTCCTGATTCCTACTTTTCTGCCGCATTGCCACTTCCGGCGGATGCGGGGACAAAGACTTCTCAACCTGGGCGTAGGACCCGAGAGCCGACTTAGAGGCTGGCTGCTGCTGGAAGTAAGGAGATTTGGCGCGCATCTCCTCCACTGGCTGTGGGTTCCCTTCTTGCCGCTGATTTATAAAGTTGTCGAAATCCGAATCACTGTCACTGTGGTTGCTGCTAACAGAGCCGATGAGGTTAAGAGACAAAGGAGACAGCGTATTGGGGCGGGAATCTTCCAGCTGATTATAATCAGCTGGATAATTATCGTCGTAAGTTGGCTCTGATTTGTAACTGTCTCTGATCTGTACCAGAGATGGCTTAGCATACGTCTGAGTATCTTCTGTGTAATAATGTTCTTCGAATGAGACTTGAATGCTGGGATCTGTTTGACTATTTAAAGTAAATAGTTAAAAGGTAAAATTAAATCGATTCATTAATTAGGAATGTCTAAGGATTACCTGTATGATCGAGAAGATTTATTAGGTGCATTAGTTCCTTTGAAAGGATTGTCTGCTAATGTTTTACTTCTTGTTCTATTCCTGAATAAGGCAGTGGGCTTCCCATAGTCTGTGTCGGCTGTATGAGCATCGTACTCTTCAGAGTTCTCTCTACTGTAATCAAACGCCAAAGGATACGATGCGGAGAGACCAGTCTTATACTCCTGTTGCGGAGTGTCCTCATCGTCCCCTCGATCCGAACTGAGGTCTCTGGTATAGCCTGAGTCGGTACCTTGCTTGTACTCAGTGTAGGGGTTTGCAGCCGCTTCCGGAGCTTCGAGGTCGTTGAAATCTCTCAAATCTATTTGAGACTCCGTCTCATTGAGAGTAGGCATTGGAGCCCCGAACCTTTTCATGGATGGGTAGGGGACTGAATCGTTATCATCCACATCTTCGTAAGGTTCTATGTCACAGAACTCTTCGTTCGTTAAAGTATTTTGATTCTTGTCAGAAGCCTGCGACTCCTCATTAGCTGATTTTCGGTTTTGTTGTTCGTTGTATTTAACCTCGAAACGATCTGAATCCATTTTGTTGGAGACATCGGCCAATACGAGTGTCATGTCGGCATAGTTAACTTCCAAATCCTTCTTCTTACTTGAGTCTTTCGAGTTTTTATCACGCGCACTTTTTAACGAGCCCTCCAGTTTGGAAATCTGGCCTCTTAATTGCACATCTGATTTTGACATTATTCTTTGAAATCAATTGAGTTTCTAAATACAAAACTGTAGTAACTTGAATTTAATATGAATACTTTCTTGGTTCTATTGGGTATATATACTAGGCAAGTGGCTGTATTGTACAAATGCAACTATTGCGTATATCAATTGTCTAGTGATTCAGATTAACAATTAGTGGAAGTGTATTAGTATAAACGTATCTTAGTTGTCTATTGATTACTCGACTGTATTTGTAAATAAACAACTTTAACTTTTTTTCTAAAAAATAATTCGATTTACTGGTTCATTATTCTGCATGCTAAATCGACAATAGTACTGTACATAGAATTATAGAAGGGTTAAGTTGGGGAAATGTTAATATTTTTTAATTTAAATTAAGATGATGAGTACTCGTGAAAAAAATAATTGTATTTTTAGCTGAAACATTTCATTAGCACTACATTACGCTGAGAGGGCTCACGCGTATACTACACTCAAAATGAGGAAGATACAGATAAGAACTACTGTTAGTCAGGTTACCTAAATAATGACTAAATAATGACTACATAGTGGTTATCTGTTGAAGGTAGTTAGTATATCAAGGCAAAAATTATATGCCCATCATATCTCATTGCTAATTTAGTGGCATAATTCAAATTCTTCTATTGTTGACGTAACAACGCTAATTTGATAATATATCCGTAAACTGATTAATACCCATACTAACTAATGATTTGATGGCAACTATATTACATCATTCATGTTTTATAATAGAATGACACGGCTCGCCGTTTGGGTCACTATTTCCATAGTCTGCATGAGCTTGTGGGGAATATTAGTCACCAAAAGCATTCCTCTACTCACGCCACGCCCCAAATACGACGAGATTATACTCTACATGCCTATCTACCTGCTGGTCGCTTTCGGTTGCCACACACTATTCACATTGGGATATCGAGTAGCATCATTCAATGACTGTAACGAAGCAGCTGAAAGTTTGAAGAAGGAAATAACCAAAGCTCGCAAAGATCTCAAATCAAAAGGTCTCCAGTTCTGATGGAAAGTAATCTTAACGAAGACTTGTCGGTTAATTAATTAATTAATTAGAAGATTACACATTCAGGCTTATTGTTAGATTATATAATTAGATTTTAATTAGAAAATTGTTACAAAAATTTAGACAGATGTTTGTTGATTATTTAAACGTGTCACAGGAAATTTACGCATGATAAGACAATACAGGAGGATATATCAGTGCAGTGTTTCTCTATGAGAAGCTTATAAGTTGTATTAAATTGGTATTTGTATGGTGATTTGAAGCCTGGGCTGGGTTTATGATTCTATACTACAGAGGTAAAGTTCTTTGTTGTTGGGGTAGAAATACATTTTCGGAGCATTGCATCAAAGGTAGATTTACCTAGCACGCCCTCAGAGCTTCGTGAACACAAAATTACAGTAATAAGAAGGGAAAATAAGTACATATTATCCTTGGATTGAAATACATATGTAGTAGTAGTTTAAATAACTGTATATTGATATTAATCAACAACAATTAAATTAGTTTGGGTTTTTAAAGTATAACAATTAGATTATTAGAAGGTTTAATATATTAACTTACTTGGGTTGACTTTGTTGTATATTTGAACTCTCTGTTCCAGTTTATTCACTGCTCATTCTCCTCTAGACAAGGGATCTATTTCCAATTTAAATACAGATCTCTTTATATACCCAACCCGCTAGTTCATTAGCAATCAAGTTGTAATTGTATTAACCTTACAACAAACACATAATGATTAAGCTCTGAACTTCCATTTAATGATTAAGCTCTGAACTTCCATTTAACTCTATCAGTATGTTTACTATTATCTGAACCGCAGACGAATAATTAGAGTGTTGTTGTTTATTAATTCATTTACTGGGTGATACATTCGGATTTATTAATTAAGAGATTAGGTTGTCATTTTACTTTCCTATCCACGCTTATATTTGCTACTCCTTTCGGAGATAACTCTTTATCGGATTGTTGAGTGGGTTTAGCTGTGCTTTTCTCTCCGCCAGGATGCGCTAGCGAATGGCTCTGGTTTTGATGGACTTCTTTCTTCTTAATCGGTTTCGTAGTAGCCAGGTCGCTCCATATGGAGAGGTAGTCGCTGTAAGATACGTGCTGAATTCGTGCCGCTGCTGGCACAGGAGATTCAATTGGTTTCGCATACAGAGGGGCCTGGGGAGCGGGGGTGGGGGTGGGGGTCTCCTCCTGGTTGTAAGGAGCTATCCCAGCTGATATCTTGATGCTGGCCACCACGCAGTCCTGCGCTATCTGCCTATACGTGCTGGGCGTGTCTGTGTGGCAGGAAGCCGCCTCTCGGTTGAAGAGACAGCCGGGGTCCAGGTACGGCTCCGACAGCTGCTGCTGCAGGGAGAGCACTATGTCCAGAATAGTGTTGCACTCCCTCCAGTGCTCTGGGAGCGCGAGAGGGAGGCTGACTAGCCCGCTGGTGGGGTCTATGTTGGGGTGATAGGGGATGGTTAGGAAGCGGATCTCAGGGGGGAAGGTGTTGTAATTAGGCGGGAATTGTACAAGAATACGGTACTCCCCTCCTGACCAAATTGTGTCTTCTAGAGCAGGGAATATCACGCGCCATTTGAAGTAATTTTCGTTGCTAATGTGAGCTGAGATTCCCTCGTATCGGTCCGAGTTAGCAATCTCAAAATCTCTCTTGAGCAGAAGGAGAGACCTAGAGTGCATCTCTATCAGACGGTACATACGATGTCATTAGTACGGTAGCATATTTCAATGATATTAAGGTTAGGGGTAAAGTTTAAGTGTAATCTTGAGGCTCATCTTACACAAATTGAGATCTAAGTTATGTCTCACTAGTTGTTAGAAAGATATATTATTTATCTTTCTACTGGGAGGAACAAACTCTAACCTCCAGTGTGCATTTGGTAAATCTACACCTTGTGTTTAAAATATATTGATTACGGGTCCAGTTAGTAGAAACAAAGCAATTATTATTAATGCTATAAGAATAATACAGAGTCTGCGTATAAAACAATCCAGTTCTTTGTATTTACAGGTATAAACGAGAAACATACGTTACAGCTCGAAATGGGAAAAGTACACAGAGCTGCTAAACGCAATCTTTACAGAATATTACACATCCTTTTCTTCCTAGCTGGCTTACACTTCTTTGCTTTACATTCGTTCTCGCGATAGCTCCTAGCGTGAATGGTATACGGATAATGATGGGACAATTCCATTTAGTTAATTATAAATTTTGTAGTAGTTATCATAATTTAACTCACTTGATTAGTCGTACAATTTCATGAAAAGCTCTATCAACATTAACGTTGTGTTTTGCTGAGGCTTCCAAATATTTAATCTGTGAAAGATAAATAATTAGTACAAGTTAGGCAATACAACCAACATGCTTATTTATAATTTAATTATAACAGTCAATATAATGTAATTAGTTGTATATCATAATCACACAAATAACTTACTCCCAATTTTGCTGCAAGGGTGTCTCCCTCAAAAGAAGACACAACTCTCTGACTCGATAAGTCTCCTTTGTTTCCAACCAATATCTTAGGAAGATTATCTCTATCAGAAAGAGTAAATGAAATCTCATATATTTGCATTGTATTATCATTATAGATTGCACGAACTTAGCTTTCACTCTGTTGATATGATTGTTGAGTTTCTCAATCTCCTGGAATCTAATTATATTAGTTATCAAACGCACACACAATTAAATAACCGGTATAACCTTCTAAAAGTAGCATATATCGATGGTTAATCGCATACTTTACACAATAGAACATAAGGTAACACGTATAGTAGTTATTTCGGGAATATATAAGCTCCTTACGATTGTCTGTCGATAATAGAGTACACTAGCAAGAACCCCTCTCCATACTGGAAGAACTGTTCACGCATCGCACTAAACTCCTAGCAATCAGAAATACAAATAGCACACATGTTATACGTTGTAGAATGCTTACTATAAAAAAACTATTGTTACTTTTAACTTAGACAAACAGTGTGCGTGTGTATAAGTTCATATAAAGAGCTGAGGAACGGTGTAACCTGGCATCAATAATATAATCAACAAACAACTTGTGTAAGTATGAACTCACCTCTTGTCCAGCTGTGTCGAGAACTATAGGATAATTCAATAATTACAAGTTTAATAGTTATAGCGTATAACTTACTGTCGAGCATAACAACTTGATCGTCAATAGCACACTGCCGTCTGAAAGTGTCCTCGATTGTTGGATCATAATCCTCAATAAATTCCGACTGTACGAACTGTAGCGTAAGCGCAGACTTCCCAACCGCGCCGCTGCCTACCACAACCAGCTTAAATTCAGAGAACTCCTTATGAGTCATTTCGATACTTCTGTAATTGATTATTTACTAATAATTAGTATATATATATGGGAGGAAAAGCTGTTTGCCTATTAACGTGTAGTGTGTTAAGGAATGCGAGTAATTACAGTTAGGATATTAGTCTGACTGACTAATATCCTAAATACTGAGTCTATCTTGATATGATGGCTAATTAGAGTCAAAATATTTATTGATAAGAACTTGATGCCATTGTCATTATACTTGGCAGCAAGGGAGATTGTAAGATACGTATAATGCATAATAGTGTGACTCGATCTGTTACAACATTTATATGTAGAAGGGTTGAAAACAGCTGATAGTATTGCATTTTGTCATCGGATACAACTGAAGTCTTAATGTATTTAATTCAGAGTAATACAATCGATGTGTTATGTATAAAACAAGATCACATGACAACAAACAAAATATTTATGATACAAACGAGTTAAAAATGTGTGAAAAACATAAAGTTTGGGTACAAATTTGAAGTAACTACATAGGAAAGGGTCCATCTTTAAACCCAAAAACATAAGAAGTTTACCATGGATATTGAAAGGAATTTTAAGCTGTATTTTTCTTGTTGATAAGATTGGTATGTCCCTGCCGAGAGAGATATTTATCCAAGAAACTTTTCCTCTTGTAAGGGTCGTTCGTGAATGTGTCTTGTTTGGTGAGTAACACCGAAGCTGACATGGGTCTCATCTGGTACAGATTTTGCATCTCACTCGATTGCTTGTAGAAAGAAGCTCGCTTCAATTCGGGCGTCCCGACCGGAGAAAGCAAGGCAGCAGTCTCTAGCAGACCAGAGCTGCTCTTATTCTTCTGTATTCGCTCTAGGTAACTGTCGAGGAACTCCTGTCGCCTGGTGGGGCAATGGAATAAGTTAGTTTCGTAAGGCTTGCTCCTCACTAGCTCTGTTGACGCACTCAAGTCGTCACTCGTGGAGCTGACAGGAATCTTCTCTTGGCTGATTATCGTCAGGAATGACCGCGGTAAGGTTTGAGAATGCGGTAGGGTTTGAGATTGGTTGGGTGTAACTTTATCAGCGGAAGCGGGGCGGTCTGATGTTGGTGAACCATCGGAGGAAGGTTTATCAAAATGTTTGACAAGCGATGAGACTCTCGGGTTAGAACTGCTCATGATTTCAAAAGGTGAGTTCTCAGGAAATACACGAATTCTTTGTTTGAAATTTCTATCTTCGATGGTACGCTCCCTTTTGGGTGTCATAGGCTTGATATTGAGTGGCTTTATGGACTGTTCAATGGCCAGACTGTCATTCTCACTGCTTACTCTATTCTCCTTGAACACTGCGGAATTTATAAAGTTCTGTCTCTTCGGCCCGCTCGCCTTGCTCGAGATGGGAAAGAATCCCTCCAGGATGTGCCTCTCTTGCTCGCTGAATTCCTTATTCGAGATATTCAGCTCCACCTGCGACGCGGGCTCCGTGGATCTGCGAGTGTGGTTAGACCTGTGCGCCGAGTTCTGCTGCGCTTCTAGAATGTTCTTCCACTCCAGCTTGGGCGAGCCGGGGGTGGGAGTGGTGCTCTCCCCGCTGCTCTGGCTGTCCGCGGAAGAACTGCGGTTCCGCAGTTGGTTCCCGAGTCCCGGCATCGAGTAGAGCGGCCGCGCGGGCCTGTAGTTGATGCCCGGGCGCCAGGGCTTGCCGCTATTGGAGGAGCCTCCCTCCTCAAAGGCCGAGTCGGTGCTAGCAATGCTGGAAGAATCGCTCTCGCTTAGAAGAGAGTCATGTAGCGACTCCTTCTTCCAGACAGGCGATTTTCTGAACTCTTTCCAGCTCGCGGCAGATGGGTCTATGGGGGAGATAAGCAAGTGGGACTTGTGGCTCGGAGAGGTGGGCAGGGACTGAGATTGGTTCATCCAGCGTTTGTTGAAGTGCCCGAGAGGAGAACTGTTGCGAGCGTCGATAGTGCTGCACCTGTTTTTAGGATCCAAAGAAACTTGTTTGTGCATGTTGAATGAAGTCTTGCTAACTGGGATAGAAATGTTATTCGATTCAGAGTCGTTGTTATCTTTACGACGCAGACGAATTGTTATTTTCGTTTTCTCACTTTTCACCACATCTCCATTTGAATTCATGAGAGCACTCCTAATACACTAGCCAGATTCTGAATTATAAATGATATCATAGTAGTATCTATTTATACTAAACTAGCACCTATTACCACATTGGTCTGTCAATTTCAGTTATAAATGTAAACAACACCAAAATCAAACGATCACTTCATGATTCAATAAATACTAATTATGTCATTATATGCTCGATAGGGTGTTATTTATATTAGGAAGAAACAAACTCAAATCAAAAACAGATATTTACCTAACTCAATGTGGATAAGAATACATACTAATTTCCTATATCTGACACTGGGACTACTAAGTTAAATCCAGAAATTCCATCAGTCATCTGAGCCTCCCTCATCCTCCACTATAGAATACCTCGCTGTTACAAACTATCAAGTTGCATTTTTCTAATACCTAACAAGTTTATAACGAGTTAGATATTATCCATGGTGTCCAGCCCCAGTTCCATAACGGACTCCTCGGCTCTTGCAGTTAGCGCCTCGGCCCGTATGTAGTCGGGCTCCACGGCTGTCCAGGGGAATAGCAGAGGGTTAGCCAGGGCGGATATCGCGGGCAGGAGGAAGGGATCGAACGGGAAGAAGGAGAGAAGGTAGTTGTCGTTAGCTTCCGCGAGAGCGCTGAGGGTTTGAGGGAGGTAGAGCCGCTTGTTCTGCTCTATGAGGGTGTAGCAGAACAGGAGCTGGTAGTGCTTGCAGATGCCAGCGAACATATCTGTAATCGTAGACAGGCACACCTTGAGGGGGTTCAGTTTCGAGAAAATAATATTCTGAAGAGTGAGAGAGTTCAGGAACTCAATTCCCTCAGGGAGGCCGAACAATAGTTTGTGTCTGAATACGAATATGTAGAGGAGAGCCTGCGCCAGGGAGTAGAATGTCCCGTGAGCCATGACGTCAGGACAGGAGGAGAGAACAGCTGTTCTCTCGATGTACTTGTGTAGCCACGCAGACATTGTGCGCATCGTGTCCATTATAATCTGAGAGGTGAGGAATTTCGCGCGTGCGATGTAGCTGGCCATGTAGCAGCAGGCGGACTCTCGCACGACAGTGGGTGACTCTAGACTGGTCACGTGAGTCCAGAGAGAGTCTATGAGCGATATGCTCAGATCCAGGTCCAGACTGGACAGGTAGAGAATTATAGACTGGATGTGGGAGGCGCCGTGAGTCGGCAGGATCGCGTGTGTGAAAGCTGACAGATAAGTCGGGAATATTCTCCTGACCCGCGACTTGGCGAGTTTAACCGCCCCTCCCTGTCTCTGTCGGAACACGCTCCCCTTGATGTTGTTGATGATGAGGGCAGTCAGCTGATCCACCTTGATAGCGTACTGGTGCGTCTTGTGCAGCACTGGATCCAGGTCTACGCAATCGTGCAGTGAGTCTAAATCCTGTGAGATCTCCTCCAGCTCCTTGCGGGGAATCTCGGCGTCCATTTTAACCAGGCTGTTGGTGACTATCTGTACTATCTCTTGCTCGAGCGGGGGGTACGTGTTGGCCACGTGTAGCAGGCTACGGACTAGGGATTCGTGCATGTAGGCAGACTTAGCTTTGTAGGGGTACTCGGATTCTAACACCTCTACGAAGAGACAGGGACTTGTTGGTACCAGTGTGAATATCGTATCCAGCGCGGTGTATGAATTTTCGCGAATGCTCTTGAGAGAGGGAGATGGGTCGGCTTCAAAATATGTAAACATTCTAATTACCATAACGATGCATATGCGTATAGAGTGTATCTGGTGTGTAATCAGCTGTGCGATGAACTCTATGAACCTCTCGCTAGTCTCGTCGCACTTCTCCCCCCACGGCAGGTCTAACAGCGCCTGTATGAGAGCGGTGGATTGGGGCGTGAGTAGGGACACCTGCTCCAGGGCTGTGGAAATGAATGAACCGAACTTATCTCGGTTCGTTTTAGAGCTGGAGATGACTGCGACCAGTTGCTCGTAGAGCTTTCTACGGCCCGAGGCCTTGTTTGTAAGGGCCTGGGAAAATTGTATATCTTCAGGGCGATCTTGGGATAATTCGTTTTGTTCCATCACTTGTTAATACCATGTGAATTATGAGAATATTTGACCCTCTTAGAGGATCAGTAAAGTTGCATCAAATAACGCTAATTGTTGTTCATATTTCAGTTATTGATATTTTAAATGTTTAACTGCGTCGTCCGATAGGCAGGTAAGATAAAACAATAACTTTTTAATTAATCAATTATCTTAACAAAATTAATTAATATTACACCCAAATTTCACACAGTATCTACAGCTATACAGACTGAAAGTAACTAATCTAAAACACAAACTGACGAGCTAGCTTATAAGACAGTAGAGTCCATCTTCAGGTACTGGCCTCCGGCTGCCAGCTCTCTCTGCTTCTTGTCCTCCAGACGCACCTGGTGCAGCACAAGGGACGAGAATACGGCTTGTATCAGCTCAGTCATGGCAGACAGGATCATAAGGAAAAGCACGATTACTATCGATACAAGAGCGCAGTATTGAGAGTCTGGGAAAGTTGTCGGCTTTGCGGTTGTTGTCGGGATGGGTGTTGTGGTTATTCGCGCTGTTTGCAAGTTGTATGAGATTAGGTTCAAAGTGCGAATGCAGAACACGACGATAGCAACACGGATTAGCATGAGCAGCAGATTGAATGTGGCGTGTAATCCCAATATAATCATAGATGCAACCCTGTACCTGCCACACTTTATTTTAGTGGACAGGAGCAGCCCGATAATACCGAACGCACAGAGTCCAAGGATAATAGCAACATTGGTAAGCGGAAACGCGATGAATATTGGATTTTTCGCGAGTAGTTGTGTGCTCAAATTCACAGATGGCGCGAAGTGTAGCAACAGAGCTATTATTGGGATGTGTACAATAGCGTAGAATATGTAAATAATGTTCCAGCAAATGGAGAAGAAGCGGTATCGCTGTATCGGCGTGTGTCCCATTATTAGAAAGAAAGATTTGTGTTATTAATTAATGCAAATTACATATTTATACTTTCTAGGCCTAAGCCTGTAAGTTTAGGAGATACATTTACTTTGCAATGTCTAATGCCGATTCAGATATGAGCAGTCTACAGAACACAGGCTCATATTACACTCAACTCGTGCCTACATAGGGCGGGTCAGTACGGTAAATTGTCTACGTATTGGAACTAATGAGTCGTAATAGGCAAGGCACCACTACAAAGTGTCCAATTTTTATATTCAAAACTGTCCTTACTGTGTTTACATTCCAGCCTACGTTACCTGGAGGTTGGAATTGGAAAGGTTCTAGAAACATATATTGTAAGTTGTAACTGTAAAACTTCTAAATAAATAAATACAAATAAACATAAAAAATTCTTCGCAGTTACTTCAATACTTTAAATCGGATTTTCAAGTCTTCCTCCGGTTTGGTAACAATCACTGCGATCCTTTTAACCTCTGTCGACAACGATTCTAACTCGAACGTATCTAGAATCCTGCTTAGAACTACCAACTGTTCGTTCATGGCGAATTTCTGTCCAATACAGTTCCTATGCCCTGCTGAGAATGGAATAAAAGCAAACGGATGTCCCCCTGGTAACTCACAGTCGAAACGCAGAGGATTGAATTCATACGGGTTTTTCCATACATGAGGATTCCGGTGGAGACCTCCAAGTGAAAGAATTAAGCTAGTCCCCTTTGGTATGAGATATCCGTTAATGTGTATATCTTCTGTTGGTCTCCTGAAGATGCTGTTAACAGGCATGTAGATTCTCATCGATTCTTTGATGCACATTGATAGGAAGCTCAGCTTTGACAGATCTTCGTATATAATCCTGTCAGACTCGCGGTTTTTGAGGACGGACCTCACTTCTTCCCTACACATAGTCTGGTATTCGGGGTGTAACCCTAACAGGTGTAGCGTCCAAGAAATGGCTGATGCTGTTGTATCATGACCTCGGAAAAGAAAGGTAGTCATTTCCTCCACGATCCCCTCATCCGTCAACTCCTTGCCTGAAGTGTCCCTAGACGTTAGGAGAATGTCAATAAAATCCTTGTAAGGCTTATTTTCGAGGACCTTTGGGCATTCAATTAGAAATCTTCTCCGAGATTCCACAACTTGCAAAGAACTTTCTTTCGCTATTTTGCAATTTTTTCTCCAAGCAGCGCCGTGTGGAGAAAGATAAAAAATGGGTTTGATTGCGTAGGGTAGGAATGTCACCTGTTTGAATAACAATTCTGTATTGGATTTGACCGCAGATACGTACTCATCATCCCTGCCCTCGATCTGGCACCCGCTCTCAAAGGAGCAGACGCACTGTAGCATGACATCCAGGGTCAGGAGAGTCACATTCTCGAATATGGGTATTACGTCATTACCCTTATCTATTTTCAATTTACATTTTCGTAAGAAGACTTCGACAATATTGTTGTATACAGAAACATACGGTTTTAGAATGCCGTAATGAAAACCAGACGTGAGCATTCTTCTCCGAGTTAGCCACTTATCAAAATTCGAAATCAGCAGCCCCTCCCCTAGAAAAGGTTTAACAAAGCCATACATATAATCGTCCTTTGGTAGCTCTGTCGGCTTCATGCACAGCAGTTCGCCTATCTCCTCCGGATATTGGAAAAAAATAAAGTTAGTAAACGGACCAATACGCAGTAATAATATTTTCTTATCTGGGTTTTCCAATACATAGTTGTCCATATTCCTGATTCCTGCTTCTTTAGGCCCGTATCTATCGAAAGATCCCCATAGCGGGTGCAGGGTGGGGCCAGGTATCTTGTGAATAATCTTTAAGAATTTCCAGTGTGAGTAAATACGGGGGAAGCATGCAACGCATATCGCAATTAGACACAATAACACGACAGTAATTCCAATTTGGAAAGTCTGATTAGACACATAGTCGAAGTCCATTTTGGATAAAATACTTTGAAATTATTAGAATACTAGTATAAATCTATGCTGAAAGTTTAGTTAGAATATTATAGTTGCAAGATATAAATAAATTTTAATTAGTGTCCTATGTTTAGAAGTGATTACAAATCTCGAAAATACTAGACTCATTTGCAGACAGAAATACAATCAATATTAGTAATAGCGATGACTGGTCACCAATCTGTTTTGCTGGATGCGATAAGGCGACTCATCCTAATCAACGACGATGAAGATAGAAGAGACGAGAAAGTAAAACTTGAGAGACAATTGAGGGAGACCGACATAGAGCTTCAATCGAGGGTGCAGGAAAACTTTGATAAGTTACGTTCTGTTTTGGAGACTTTCAACAGTGTTGATGAGAAAGTTCGAGTTTCACAGGTGAAGGTAGAGACCTTGCGAAACAACATTAGGGACTGTAAAATACTTCTCCGCTGCAAGAGAGATGACCTCCAGCGACTGTGGAAGGAACAGATGGAACAGAAGAAGATTATTGAACTTCTGGAAGAAGTTGAGCATGTCAAGGCCGTCCCGGACAAACTAGATTCTCTCTGTCGAAGCAAGCACTTCAAAACGGCAGCTGAGAGTGTGGTTCAGTCCATAGTAATCTTGGAAGAGAAGCTGGACGGCGTGGAGGCTCTGAAAGAGCTCAGACACGAAATTGGGGTTCGCAAGGAAAACCTAAAACTACAGCTGATCGACGAGTTGCACGGCTGTATCTACTTCAAGGCCCCGCAGGCCTTCTCGGAAGACGAGTCCCAGAAGCTGGACAAGTTCAGCACCCTCCCCTCTGCCCTGTCCCCTCTAAGGCAGCATTCCATAAAGACCCACGCTCGCTCCAGGTCCCAGACCGCCATTGCGCTCGAGCAGCAGATGGCCTCTGCCAACGCGCCTCCAAAATCAGCAGAGGAGGAGTGCAGGGAGGCGACAGAAGACTTGGCTAATCCGAACCCCGAGGCGGACCTGCCCAACTACATAGCCATTCTCGTAGAAGCGCTGTACATCCTAGACGCGATCCCGACAGCGCTGGAGGCTCTGAAGACGCGAATGCTGGGAGAGATGAAGCTCATCATCCAGAGGAGCAGCACTGAGGTTAGGGAGAAGGCGGAGCGGAGTGGGGAGCTGTCTCCGGACCAGAACCAGCCTAGCCTACTCAAGATGCTCCTGGACACTGCGTTCCAGAAGTACAAATCGGTTGCCCGGGCACACCAGATCGTGCTGAAACGGTTTTCTTATCTTGAGAAGAGAACTGGCATTGACAACCTGTATCTGTACAGCATTGTGAGTGTTTGGAACGACATACAGCGCGTCATCATGAGGATGCTGCAAGACTACCTTGACACCACCACGGGTCGGGACAGCTCGTCTCTCCCGTCTCTCGATGTCGAGTCTCGGGACATCAACAGCTTCTTCGCCACCAAGAAAAAGGAGGCGCCACAGAAGAAACAAAGCCTGTTCCGCCTGGACCATTCTTCCCATTCCATCAGTATTACGTCGTACATGCGCGAGAGCAAAGGAGTGATGCCCTCCTTACTGGAAGGGATGGTGGATGACAGCACCATGGGGCACCAGCCCACCTATCTCCAGGAGCACCTCTGCACGCCTCAGTTCCGGAACATAACTGTAGTGTACCAGCCGCTGAAGAAGATATGCGGACACATCGAGCTGGAGGGAATGCGAGCGGAGACGAAACAGGAGCGGAGCAGCGAGCTGAGTCAGTTCCTGTCTACTTTCGTAGAGCAGGAGTTCCTCGTTAAAATACAGAACGAAATTATGAAGAAGGTCGATTCGCTGACAAGCGAGTCGCAGCGCGTAGTCAAAGACGAACAGAGCGGGGGTATGCACAAGGAGCGGCGCTCCAACAAGCCGCTGCTGAAGAGCTGTGTGGGCATAGAGCACGCGCTCTCCGAGCTGAGATTCCTGATCTCAGACCTCCCGAGCTACACCCCGGAACTCCTCGACATAGCGCACCAGGCCCTGGCGACCTACGCCAAGGCCTCCCACCAATTCTTCCAAGACCTGACTCACGTGGCAGGCGACGGGGGCAATGGAGACACACCCAATGTGTCATACAGCCACACCTGGGCCGTCAAGAACGACGAGATTCGGAACCACATACTGAAACTGCCCATGTGGTCTTCTCTGCATAACGTCCCCAATCCCCATTCCAGCGCAGACCAAACAACTCTAGAGCAAGAGTCTTGGATTATTCTGGACCAGATCGGTTTCTCCGAAGTGAAGAGGACCTCTATCATAACTTCGGTGGCTAACATAAGGAACCTGGGGCTGCTGCACGAGAGCATGGAGTGGTTTTCTATGAAGATGAAGTCCCTGCTCGCAGACATAAGTCAGATTCAGACTTCCAGCGAGCTCCGTAGGCTGCACGAGGTTAACGGCTGTCTCTCCAAGCTCTCGGACCACATTCTCCTCACCCTGCACCTGGAGGTGCGAATGCACTGCATGCACTACCTGCCTCCGGCCGTAATGCGCGCAGGCACTGCCAACGAAGAGGACGCGGCTTTCGAAGACATCGGGATTAAGGAGTTCAACCGGGACCTGTGTTCCCTGGAGGAACAGCTGGCGCTACAGTTGTCCGACATGAAGCTGCGCTTCCTCTTCGAGGGAATCGGACACCTGATGGCTACCGTGCTGATCAGCACCGGGAGGCGGCTGCAGAGAGTGGACGCCTCCTGCATAACCAGGATATCCGTTATCGTGTTCCTGCTGCAGCAGAACCTGACTAACATCACCATGTCGCGGGAGGCGGAGCTGGACCACGCCAGACAGTTCTACGAGCTGATGCGCTCCACGCCTCTAGCCTTGCTCACGTTCGCTACTGAGCAGGAGTATAACTTCACTAATGCGGAGTACGAACAGGCACTGGCCATGATCTGCAAGAACCCGGACTGCAGAGGGGAGTTCGAAGAGGTGAGAGAAAAGCTCAGGGAACATTTCGATGCTAACCGAGATAAGTAACTATAATGCAAATCGTTAGTGTGTGTGTAAGATGTGAATAATTCGTAGTTTATTAATAACTCTGGGAGGGTATTGATGTTATGCTACGTAGTATAGTAAATGCTAAAACCTATTTTAGGATTATTTATTGTCCGTGTTATTTACACCAATGTATTCTCATGTAGATTTGATGAGAAAAACCAAATCGTATATAAACATTGGTTTCGCCAATTAAACCCACACACCAATGTTGGGTCATGGAAGGTGGTGCGGGCGTTTAATCATATTAGTTAGTCGGTAGTTGGCTACATCATACCAGTAATTAAACAGTGTACTTTAGTCTGTAACAAATCGATTACGCCACTTTCAACTGACACAGTATGTTGCTGGTATAAATACATGTGTCAGTTGTATAATTTTATTCAGTGCAATACTTACTATGATTAAAATACTTCAAACATTTATAATTAAAGACAGCAAGATGTCTGGAAGAACTTATCTAGATATCGACCACAAAAAGACTTTCAAACAACGCTCACTTAGCTTAGAAGACGTGTTTGAGTTCACGAATGGAGATAGAATTAATAATCCGAGAAACGATAATCCGAAGAGCAATGTGCCTCAGATGAAGGTATCTGACGATGCGGTGCTGGTGAATTCCAATCGTCCTCTCCTGTCGTGCACTAGTGACGATTTTGATATTTCTTCAGACACGGACAAAGAGACTACTAATGAGGTTAATTGAGTTAATTAAGCTGCATTTATGTTACTTATTAAAGTTATTATGAATTTATTTACAGCTCTCCATGCCCACGTCACGAGCTATACCTGACAAGTCTCCACTCAGCCTGAACGAGAAACGAATGTTGCCCTCCCCAATTGCTAGACACAAACGTTCAACTGTAGAAGGGAACGCGTTGCCCTCCAACATTCCTATGCGAGAGGGAGAGAAGCTGCACTTCTGTACAGAGGACCTCTCTGTCGTGTACCTGGACCCGTTCGGGAATCCGGTTACTGGCTACCTCTACATAACGGACTACAAGGTGTACTTCAAGGGGAGTGAGGGAGAGCAGGCCACTACCATACAGGTACCTTGCAATACCTGTAGTTTGTAGTCTATTTGATAAACGGGATGTGTGTAGATTCCGCTTGGGTGTGTGAGCCACGTGGAGAAGGTAGGGGGCAAGCGGTCTCGAGGGGAGAACGCCTACGGTCTGGATATTCTCTGCAAGGACTTCAGAAATGTGAGCCTCGCGATTAAGCTCACCGATAAGTACAGTCGCAACGACATCGCAGACACGATTTGTAGACTGGCCTTCGTGCTGAACACCCCCGGTGGGCAGTTCTTCGCGTTCAGATACAAACCCACCTACCCGGGGTTCTACGAGAGCGGATGGGACCTGGAGGACATCCGCAAGGACTACGAGAGACTCAACGTGGAGAGCGGGCGGTGGCGGTTCACAGAAGTGAGTCATGAGTGCTGTATAACGAATTCGTAATATTATAACTGTAACTGAATAGGCGAACAACAAATACCAACTCTGCGAGACGTACTCCAAGACGCTGGTGGTGCCCGCTAGCGTGAGTGACGAGGATCTGAGGCTGATAGCCGCCTTCCGCAGCCGGAGTCGCATCCCTGTCCTCTCCTGGATAAAGAGCAACGGGGCTTGTCTCTGCAGGTGCAGCCAGCCCTTGGTGAGTCTACAACTTATAAGCTGTTAGACACACTATTATTGCTGTTTGTACTCTATAGCCGGGGCGACTGAACAGAAGGAACCGAGACGACGAGCAGTACCTGCAGAGCATAATGCAGACCAACCCTCAGAGACACATGATATACGTGTTCGACGCCAGACCCAAGGTTAACGCGCAGGCTAACGCGATGTTAGGCGGCGGATACGAACAGGACGACAACTACCAGAACATGCAGTACAGATTCCTAGACATACCCAACATACACGTGATGCGTGAGAGCCAGCGTAAGCTGTTCGACCTGTGCTTCAACGGAGTGGATAATCCCAACTGGTACACTAAGCTGGAGGAGACGCGCTGGCTGGAATACATCCGCTTAATACTAGAGTCTACTAACAAGGTTGTGCAGGCCATTGACAGGTTAGCAGTGTGTTATACTAACGCAGTGCTGTGTTGATAATGCGTATAGATTCGATGCTACTGTGTTGGTGCACTGCTCGGACGGGTGGGACCGCACGGCTCAGCTGACATCTCTGGCACAGCTCCAGCTGGATCCGTACTATAGGACACTGGAGGGGTTCGAGGTCCTGATACAGAAGGAGTGGCTCAGCTTTGGACACAAGTTTATCGACAGAATCGGACACGGGAGAAAGAACCACCAGGACGAACAGAGGTCTCCTG
Organism: Hexactinellida sp. DTS-2022; assembly: GCA_028753945.1. Classification (NCBI taxonomy): domain Eukaryota; kingdom Metazoa; phylum Porifera; class Hexactinellida; species Hexactinellida sp. DTS-2022. The sequence continues at coordinate 210,601 of JAPNXP010000012.1, read as the reverse complement.
TCTTCCTGCAGTTCATAGACTGTGTCTGGCAGGTAGTCTCTTAACAACAGTTCCTATGTAGAGCTGATCAGCTGATTTATAATGCAATCCTTTAGATAATCATGCAATTCCCGTTCGACTTTGAGTTCAACGAGAAGTTTCTATTAACAATTCTCCAGCACCTATACAGCTGTTTGTACGGTACTTTCCTGTATAACTCTGAGAGAGAGCGCACGCTCTCCCCAGTGGTTAACTTCACTGAGTCTCTATGGACCTATATCAACTGCCAGAAGAACGTATACACTAATGTGCTATACCAACCACAGCTGGCACAAAGAGTGCTATACCCAGTGGCTAGCATCAGAAAACTCGAGCTCTGGACAAACTATTATATTCAGTGGAACCCTCGCATGAAGCCACAAGAGGCAGAGGTGGAGAGGTGTAAAGAGTTAGAGGAAATAATTAAAGTTTTGAAGAAGAAATGCTCTCAGTTGGAAGATGAACTGAAGAAGAGGAAAGCTCTGGAAGAAGTCTGAGTGTTTGTGTTTTTAACTTTCTATCACCGAGCTCAAGGGTATTAATTGATTTATATTATTTGTATTTTATGTGAAGATTTAATATTTTATTTAATTGCATTGTGTACGTAATTATTTATGTATTAAAGCCTTATACTCATTCGGTTCCACTATACTAGATTCCTTATAAATATCAAATTTGTACACAAATAAAGTATTTGTTTGTAAACAAGGTGTTTGGCACAATTTTTTTGTTGTACTTCCAGTTCTTTTTAGAATGAACTTTCACAATGCTTTCAGGCATAGAATTTGGATCTATGTTTGCATGGCAGATATCTTCGTGCCAAATAAGGTTCTTCAATTCCTACTTGAATCATTCCGCGAAATATTTCAATTAAATTTCCATATTTTGATACAAGTACATACACCAACTTTTCTGGTTCTTTATTGGTAAAATAATTAACTAATTAGGGCAAACATATCTAAAACATTACTGTCGGATTTTAGAGGATTTTAATTCCGGCGAACTTCGTTCTTATTAGAAATATATTATTTCTACTTGTGTCTAATATTGCCACCAGGAAAACAAAGTAATCGTAACAACTTTATTAGATAAGTTTACAAGCCCTTTTAGGGTATGCTTCCTATTGATATATTTAATTTCCCGATATAAGTTTGTGACAAAGAACTGATTACAGTATTACGTAAGTTTTAAGGAAAGATTGGAACTTTTGACAACACAATTACTCGCAATGCTTTAACAGAAGCAAGTCATGATATAATATTCTTGTAAATTTATCAAAAACTAGATATAATATTACTTAACTTTAGCTCGAATGATTCGTGCTAATCAGTTTGTCTGTAATATTTCTAAGGAAATAGCAATACTCCTGTCAGCATGTCTGCTAAAAACAAAAACGCGTTTAAAACGATGGCACCAAAGAGTAAAAATCACAAAATAACAGGAAACCGTTACTTTAACGCGGACAAATCAATTAACATAAAGACACAACACAGAACAGGTAGACCAACGAGGAGAATACACAAGAGCCCCAAGCAGCCCGACAAGGAGGTAGACAGGTACCAGTCGCATCTGCCAGAGGAGCCGGGGTATGTTCGTTTGCAATCGAAAGAGAGCGAAGACACAGCGCGAGTGGGAAAGTCCACAACTCTACGACTCACGCAGGAAGATATCCTGAAGCAATCTGATCTCGCCAGTGCTAGCAAAAGATTCGAACTGAAACTACCTAAACTCGGGCCCTACTTCATTAACTACTCGCGCTCAGGTCGCTACCTCCTACTGGGGGGCGGCAGGGGACACATAGCCTCGGTTGATTGGATGTCGAAGAAGCTGACTTGCGAGTTCCAACTGAGAGAGACCGTACGAGCTGTGCAGTACTTGCACAATGAGACTATGTTTGCAGTGGCGCAGAAAAAGTAAGTGAGCTACTGTCGGTTAATTAATTAATAATTATAACTTATAATAACTTTGTATTAATCTAAACTATCGAATGGTTTTCCTTTCAGATGCCCTCTCCCATGAGGAGAGTGTAGATCAATATTAGGTCCAATCGGGACAATTCCCCTCGGATTATTATCTTTCCGGTACTTCCAATAAATATCCTTTAAATGCTCCATATTAACAGTACTCTCGACCCCTGGTAACTGGTATATCTCTCTCATGTATCCAGATAAGTGTTCGTAATCTCGCAACTGTTTCATATTACAGTGGAACAGTGTGTAGTAGATAGCGTCGAACCGTACGAGGCTGGGAAACAGCCGTAGATCAGCCTCTGTCAGCGCTTCGCCACAAATGTAGCGCTGTCGAGACAGGATCTCTTCTGCTTTATCCAGCGCCTCGAATACTCGCTTTGTGGTTTTCTCATAAGTAGTCTGTTTGCTAGCAGCCCCCACCATGTACACGCCAATGTTTATATTTCTGTTCACCCACTCATTCACAGCGTCTATCGCGCTTTTAAGGTTTCGCGGATAGAATTCGCGATTTGGATAATCTGCATATTCATTGAATGTTGAGTCTAGGATCCGCATTATTTCTTCACTTTCGTTGTTAATAATTCGGTTTGAATTTATATCGAACAACACTGGCACAGTCGCGTTTCCCTTGTACTTGCTGTCCGACAGTTTATATACCCCCATCAGTGTCTTCATGGAATTCAGTTTGTCAGGAGACCCTTCGGTAAGGTTATCTGAGAATATATATCTGTTGTCCTTATCCACCCAAAGAGCGGAAGCTGAAATGACATTATTTAGCCCTTTAAGAGCTCTGACAAGCAAAACTCTATGAGCGAAGGGACAGGCATAGGACATGTAGAGATGGTAGCGATTGGGAGTAACCACAAATTTCTTTCCTCCTTCACAGGATAGCTTTTCTCTAAAACTAGATTTATTCCTAGTTTGCGTGAGGATAATCCTTCTAAGAGACATTCCTGTAAACTAATTAGAGCTAATTAGATCTCTAATAAGTTTAGTGGAAAGAAAACTGTTAATTCTGGATACTAAGTACTACGTGTGTTTGTTATATGAAGCAATTGGTTAGATTAGTGGACGATTTTCTTCTAGTTTTGAATTGTAATTACTAATTAAAATATATGGCATGTAACTAGGAGCTTATCTCAGAAAAGAGATAAATATAGACACTACTTTATTGGAAGAATTCAGTGTTTTACCTGACTTATAACTTATAAGTATACTTCTTATTACGTCCAAATAATTTGTAATTATAGCCTAGAATAGCTTGAAAACTGACTGAAATTATAAGAAGTCATGTAGTGTCAAATTGTAGTGAGAAATTGTAATTGATAGAACATTAACATATAATTAATTAGGAATCGTATCGAATCGAGATACACATACCCGCACTGCTCTAACCTATAGAATTGACCTAACAATAATATCACTCGCAGTACAGTATACTACAGTATGTACTCACATCATTTAGGATGGAATTTCTTATTCTCCTTTGCCATGTCCACTAGCATTGGGGCTGGTTCGAATTGCCCCCCGTAGGTCTCCCTGAATGCCAGCATTTTGTTTAGAAACTTACCTGCCCCGAATGTGTCTATGAATCTGAAAGGGCCCCCGTGGAAGGGAGGAAACCCGAGACCGAAAATAGCCCCCAGGTCTCCGTCGGTGGGGGATCTGAGTATCTCCTCTTGCAGCGTGAAGATGGCCTCGTTAATGAACCTGGCTGCCACTCGCCACTGCACCTCCTCCTTATCAATGCTGCCTTTCGTCTCCCTGCTGAACTGCTTCAGAATTGCCTCGGCCCCTTCGTTGATCTTCTTATCCTTCTCCTTATCAGAGTACACGTACACCCCCTTGCCAGACTTCCTGCCCAGGTACCCTGCCTTAACCAGTGCCTCCAGCAGCCCCACGTCTGCCCCTCCGATCCGGGGCCCGAATCTCTCCAGCATGTCCTTAGACACGTGGTACGCCACGTCCAGACCAACCTCGTCTGCCAGCGTCGCCATGCCGACAGGCCAGCCGAACGACTTGGTGTAGCTGTCGAGCTCTTGCGGCTTGAGTCCCTCTTGGAACAAGCTGAGACACTCGGCCAGCATAGGTGCCAGAATCCGCGTGGTGTAGAACCCCGGCCCGTCCCCCACCACGATGACTGTCTTGCCCTGTCTCAGCCCAACGTCCACTGCCATAGAGGCAGCCTCCTTCGAAGTCTTCTTGGTGGTTATTATTTCCAGGAGTGGCATTTTGTCGACAGGACTGAAGTAATGCATTCCAACTACGTTCTGCGGTCGGCTGCTGACTGCCGCTATCTCGGTGATAGGCAGAGCCGAGGTGTTGCTGGCGAATATGCAGTCAGCTGATGAGTTGGCTTCGCACTCCTTGAGCACAGCGTGTTTGAGATTTATATCTTCAAACACGGCTTCTATTATCATGTCCATTCCATTGAACTGTGCGTAGTCTGTCTGTGTGGTTAGGTTGGACATGATCCGGTCCCTCTGGAAGGTAGATATTGACCGCCTCTTGGCTCGCTGGTCCATCCCCTTATAGATCTGTTGATAGCCGCGGGTTATCCCTTGGGTGTTGGTGTCCTTCAGGATAACATTCATTCCTTTGTCAATACTGACCTGGGCAATACCTGCCCCCATTAAACCAGCGCCTAAAACCGCGATATTTTTCGCAGGTTTCTTCGGATTTCCGAAACGGTTCTTTTTACTCTCGGTTTGAGCGAAGAATATGCTTTTGAGAGCCTTGGAGTGTGACGTCATGCCTAGGGTCGCGAACCCGTCTGCCTCTGCGTCGTATCCCTCCACGCCTCCCTTCTCGAGCCCCACTCGCGTCACCTCCAGGATCTTAAGGGGGGCGGGGTACACCCCCTGTGTCTGCTTCATCACCATCTTCCTGCCTTGCTCTAGCGCAAAGTTTCTACCGTACTTGGTGTGGGTGATTGCGTTGAACATAATTCCTTTCAGGTTGGTCCATGGCTTCGTTCTCTCCGGGAGCTTCTGCTTCCCAGAGGCTAGGTTCTTAGCAGTCTCTATCGCCACTTTCTCCAGATACGCGATGTTGTTCTGAGTCGCGTCCGTCACGCCGGCTCCTATGGGCTGTACCAAGAGGTCTACAAGACCGATTCGCTTAGCTTTATCCGCTCTCAGCTATAAACACACAAATAGGATACGAACTGTATGTGTGTATGCGCGTGCCTTACCTGTTTCCCAGTCAGGAGCAGTGGGAGCGCCTCCTGCAGTCCGATCAGTCTGGGCAGTCGCTGTGTGCCCCCCGCCCCCGGTAGCAGTCCCAGCATCACTTCCGGGAGCCCCAGCTTGGTCTTGGACTCGTTCATAGCGACTCTATAGTGGCAGCCCAGAGCCACCTCCAGCCCGCCCCCCAGACAGGAGCCGCTAATGGCGGCTACCACTGGCTTCGGACTGCTCTCCATCGATTGAATCATAATCTGCCCACCCTGCGAAATCTCTTTCATTTCCTCATGGCTGCCCGCTTGGTCCAGCCAGGCTATGTCTGCTCCTGCTATGAAGGTGCCTGGCTTCGAGCTGATAAGAACCGCGGAGGTGACGTCATCCCGTCTCAGCCCCTCCTCCATAACCGCCACGAGTTCCCCACTGAACTCTGGGGAGAGCGTGTTCACCTTGCTCCCCTGTGTGTCCATCCGCACCACCAGCACCCCGCCCTCCACCACCTCGCTGTGCACGTGTTTGTTTCTCTGCGCAGAGAGAAGCGGCGGGGCTGTACTTACGGCGCGGTAGGGAGCTCTTAGCGAGCCCACGAGCCTGCCCCGGCCCCCCGCGAGTGCGAATCTCAGACACAGCATGTATCACACCTGTAGGCTATACGACTATACGGCTATATACGTATAAGGACGGGAGTTAGAACGCTATCCTTTAGATACCTGTACATCTACGACAAGCAAGGCATAGAGCTGCACTGTCTAAGGACACACCACGATGTGTGCGCGCTAGACTTCCTACCCTACCACTTCCTGCTAGTCTCTGTCAACAAGAAGGGATTCCTACAGTACACAGATACCTCCACGGGAGACCCTGTAGCCAACTTCTGTACGCGGCTAGGCCGCACTCACTGCCTCACGCACAACCCAAACAACGGAATTGTCCACGTGGGGCACTCTAACGGAACTGTAACTCTCTGGAGCCCTAAGACCCCCGAGCCATTGGTTAAAATGCTGTGCCATCGAGGCCCTGTCAAGTCCATGGTTATAGACACCAACGGAGATTACATGGTGACAGGGGGCGTTGATTCTAAGGTACGAATTTGGGACGTGAGAACCTACAAATGCTTAGGGGAGATAAAGAACTACGCCCCGGCTACTACGATGTGTTTGAGTCAGAGGAATATCCTGGCGCTGGGATCTGGCAGGAGGGTGAGCATAGCTTTCTCGTATCAATTGTTAGAACTGTTTACATCTTGGATCTCTAGGTAACGACATATCACGAGCCATTCTCTAAAGAGACTTGCACGCCATTTCTGAAGCATTACTGCGATGACGCAATAGCCTCCGTCGGGTTCTGTCCCTACGAGGACGTTCTAGGGATCGGACATGGCGCGGGGCTGTCTAGCATTCTTATTCCGGGGTCAGCTGAGCCCAACATCGACTCTCTGGAGGCTAATCCCTACCAGACTAAGCCGCAGCGACAGGAACACGAGGTGAAAATGCTGCTGGAAAAGATACAGCCGGAGCTGATCTCTCTGAGCGCTGACAGCATCAAGAGTCTGGCGGACATGACTGGAGAGGAGCTGACTGCGCTGAAACAGAAGGAAGAAGAGGCGAGTAAAACCGCGAAGAGGGATGATTTCCGCAAGCGAGGGAAATCTGGTGCTATCAAACAGATGAACACAATGGAGAAGAGAGCTAAAAAGCAAGCGCTGTCTTTCCAGAAACAGAAAGAAGCCAGGAGAAATGCGATTGCTAAGAAGAGACAGATTCTAGAGGGGAACTATTCGGTCTTAGACAGGTTCAAGTAGATTGATATTTTATTAATATAGTCTTAGGTCGACCGATCCTTCAACCAGTTGTTAGTAGAAATAGTAATTAATAAAACTCCCAACGAACTGATATTAGTTGTAGAGGCAAACAGATCATTTGTGAATAGCTAATGGCGGTTAAACTGACTGGGGAGTATCTACTGAGGGTCCGTAACGCAACGCAAGTGGTGCAGGTGTGCAGGGACAGACAGCTGATGCTACGGGGCCCTGAGATGAAGAACCTAGCCGTGGTAGATAGAACTGAAAACAGCGGGGTTTCTATTGTGGTAGAAAGCTCCGGGCTGATAGCCGATATCTGCATGGACATTGATGCTGATGAAAAGTACTCGGGTGTTACTTTTCGCAGAGAAATAGACGCGACAGGTAAGTGTGTGGTTCCCGGATTGGTGGATGCGCATACCCACCCCGTCTGGGCGGGAGACAGAGTGCACGAGTTCGCCATGAAGCTGGCCGGGGCTTCGTACCTGGATGTCCACAAGCAGGGAGGAGGCATACACTACACGGTGGAGAGGACACACGCTGCCACTAAGGAACAGCTGCTGGCTCTGCTTATGGAGAGACTCGATAGGATGCTGCGCCACGGTACCACTCTGTTGGAGGCGAAGAGCGGATATGGGCTCGACACGGAAAACGAGATAAAGATGCTGGAAGTGATAGAAAGCGCGAAATCAGCACAACCAATAGAAATATCCTCTACGTACTGTGGAGCCCACGCGATTCCGAAAACAAAGTCACTGCAAGAGGCAAGCGATGACATCATTCAGAATCAGCTACCCGCTTTACGAGAGCTCATCACCAGGGGAGACCTGAGGGTGGATAATATAGATGTGTTCTGCGAGGAGGGAGTGTTCGACATTACAGAAACAAGAAAGATATTAACAGCTGGGGTGCAAATGGGATTAAATATAAACTTCCATGGAGATGAGCTCCACCCGACCAATTCTGCGGAATTAGCCGCAGAACTAAAATCGTGTGCAGTGAGCCACTTAGAAGAGATATCTCCCCAAGGAATACAGGACATATCTAAGTCCTCTACGGTTGCTATCCTACTGCCTACGACAGCTTATATCTTACGACTCAAGCGACCGCCAGCAAGACGCATGATCGAAGAGGGTGTGGCCATTGCTCTAGGCAGTGATTTCAATCCTAACGCCTACTGTATGTCTATGCCAATGGTAATGCATTTATCTTGCGTCCTGCTAAACCTGAGTATGGAGGAGGCACTGGTCGCTAGCACAATCAATGCGGCTGCTGCCCTCAAGAGGAGCGATAGACAGGGCAGTCTGGAGGTGGGGAAGAGAGCAGATTTGCTCGTGTTAGAAGCGCCGAGATGGGAACACTTGGTGTATCAGTTTGGGGAAACTGATAGAGTTATTGAGCTCGTTATTATCGGCGGAAATGTAGTGTTTGAATCGAATAACAAGAACAGACACCAATACTAATAATACACCAATTATATTATCTATCCCCGTGTGTTTATACGAATAGCATGGCGCATAATAATAAATAATTTATTTATAATAAATAAATAAGGTGCTATGGAAAATTAGTGATATTAGTAGTGAGCTTTTGTTTGAGAATGGTGAGAATTCTGCGGTAATTTCTTTGCCGGTATTGGCGCTTGATCTTGTAGAAGAGTGGTTAGCATACTCGAGGCGTCAGAAACCGCGATTTGACATTTCAACAGCTGTTGCCATCCTTTCTCGTCGCTCTCTCCAGACTCCAGTTTCGCGGCTGTGGATAGGAATTTCGCACATCCGGAAACGACTGCCATAGCTATTCCCAGGATTTTGAGTTGGACTTTATGAGCTTCGGCGCTCAGCTGAGCAGGCTGCCCCAGCAGCACGTCTCCTCCCTCCAGTAAGTAGTCAACGCAGGTGTCAAGTGCCGCGAGCAGCGGTCTGCTGAATAGGATGCAGAGGTGCCCGTCTCTCTCAGTGGAGAGCGACTTGAGTGTGGTTAGGAACGAGGCGGAACATCCCTGTACGCATTGCGCCAACAGCCCCAGCTGCTCGCGCTTAGCCGAGGGCACCCGCTCGTGCTCTGCAGCGCGGGAGCACGCTCTCACGAACACTGAGACGCTCTCAGCTACAGTTCGGCTTATGGTTGCGGCTATCGCTCCTCGGGCTTCCTCACTGCCCGTGTCTACTACGGACAGTTGACGGATACACCTGTTAATGAGGAACCTAGCCTTGCTGAGGCGATACATGTCTATGACACCTATCACTGCTGGCTTGCTTTGTGGCAAACTGACTCCCGCGTGATAGGCCGCGTGCGCTGACTGCTCAGTGAGAGAAACAGCTGAGTAGGTCAGCTGATCTACGATCCTAATTTGTTCCTGTTTGTTAAACGACCCCGTGGCCTGTGTGGCTCTGAGGAAATCCAGTACAACTTGAATGCTAATGAGTAGACTCTTGCTGTTAGCTATAACACCGTCCATACATTTGGGAAACGAGCTGTGAGCAGATGCCACGGGCCCGAGAACCTGTGCCCTCTTGCCCCCTCTCAGGAGGAGCAGCTCTGCGGTCAGCTGGATCTCTAGCGCGCTCTCTTCGTAACGACTCATGTCTCTACCGGAGACCTGCTTATGACTAGTTAGCAACTGAACTTGAAGACATAATGCTACTTATTATGTGTCTAACTATTAATCTATTCGTATAAATTAGCAATGAGCGAGTTGAACACAGAAAGTGTTAGCACAGTTGTTGAGGAGAAAACGGATCCTACCCTCAGCAACAGCAAAGACGAGATAGAACCTACCCCTAAGCCACACGATCTATTGGGACGTGATTACGTTAGGTCAATTCTAAACAAGAAAATGGTTATCCTGACAAAGGACAGTAGGGTGCTGAGAGGAAGGTTTCACTGCACGGATAATCAGCTGAACATAATCCTACAGGGGTGTGACGAGTTCCAGAGTGTCGCGCAGTTAGGGGAAAGCGAGTCCAAGAAGAAACGACACCACTCTCTCCTTATTGTCCCAGAGAGATACATAGATAAAATTCTTTTAGTTAAAGGGTAGAGTTCAGGATTTAATAAGAAAGTAACAAATATTTTTATATTTACACCTAGATCTTATAACTTTAAATTAAATTTAAAACTATGAAGTTTTAGCCTATTCCTAAGCTAAATGGCTGACTCTCTCACTACACCAACAGCCAGCATAAACACTCCCTCAGACACGTTATACCATTCAGTTAGCTCAAGTGTATCTGACTACGAGTTCGCCTCTTGGACAGATAAGCTCTCCAGCCATGATATATTCCATTCCCTCAAACACTCAATCCTGCCCACAGCAGATCCCTCGCATAGCTCACCCCCTGTCATCAACTTGGTCGCTTCTTGCAAAGGAATTCTCTTGTTATGGTTTCCATCGAAACGCGAGATTAACACTGTCTCAATAGTGACAATAGATATACTGTCTCCTCCCAATTGGCCCGTTATCCGTCTCTCTCCAGAGCCACAGACCCAAATACTAAACCTAATTCTCTCCCCAGATGGCTCGTTCTGTCTGCTCGTCTCACACGATTCAGCGTTCCTACTTAGCTTGCCAAAGTTTATATACGACGCCCGTACTTACTCGCACCACCTCTCTAAACCGCTCTCGACAACTATAAACTGCAACCAGATACAAGTAAGCGGAAACAACCCGCGACGTAGCAAGGTGGGAATCAAGGAAGTTCGCTTTTCCCCAGTTGAGCTCTCTGCGCAGCTAATCTTTGTGCTTTGCTCGGACGGATATTTGCGGCTTTTCTCGCCTTCGAACACACTAGAGCCGCTCAGCATGTACAACTTGAATCCTGATCCAAACGCTATCCTCTCTACCACACTCTCTCTCACTCGCGCTATGGGCGATGAGCCTGTATCGTTCGACTTCACAGCCCCCAGACCTGGACAGGTGACAGGGGGCCAGTGGCTGTCCCTCTATCTCCTACTGGGCAACGGAGATGTGCACTTGGTATCTATGGACCTAAGCCAGTTTGACATGGGCAGGGGAGACGGCATTCTGTACTCAGAAGCATTGCCAATACACCCGGCACCCCCAGAAACATACGACGACGAACCCTGCAAGATAGTCTGCTTGCGCACCGCAGTGCCTAGCTTTATAATCGCCACAGCTCCCGGTAAGCTGTACCACTGTGTGCACCTCTCCACTCCGGGGCCAGGCCCCGCCCCCGAGCCCGCCGACACCAGGCCGCCTGACGACATGGTAGTGCTGTTGGAAGTGGTGGACTTAAACCCAGAAGAGGGTGACACTAGTTCCGTGAGTATCTTCTCACACCCCCCACACATAATAACAGATCCTAACTCGGCCTACAGATACATCCTGCACTGCGAGAACGGCGTGTACAGCGTGTCGCTACCCTCGCTAGAGCTGATGAACGCCTATTGCAAACAAGACGAGCTAGGCTACGACCTGTCCCTGCTGTCTCAGGACCACTCAACCAGCCAAACCGAAGTGGAGCTGATGCTGCGCACCGAGTCGAACCAGCTGTATGGACTCACGCTCGTGTCTCTGGCTACCCTAGGGCCCCCGGTGCTATTCTTCACATTCAAAGACGGGAGCTCAATTTCCAAGCACTTACCGCCGATCAACAGGATATCCGCCATTCCTCTGGCGGCACACTCTTCCTTAGCTCCATCCAGCGTCGCTCCGAAAGTGCAGCTCACAGATTCTATAAGGCAGACTCTAAAGTCTACCAAATCTCTGCCGATATTGAAGTACCAGCCCCATGATGATATCACTCAAGAGGAGCTGTACAGTTTGCTGATCAATAGCACCGACATTCTGAGGCAGCAGGTGAAACTCTCTCAGTACAAAGCACTGGATGAGATTCTAGTCAAATCACAGTCTCTGCTGGACAGCAAGCAAACTGTGGAAGATGGTATTGCCAAAACGCGAAGAGAAATTGAATCTCTAAAAGCGAATTCAAACGAGATTCAGCAAAAGATCACAAGAGCACACACTAAATACGCTTCTAATTTGAACCGCATTCATCAAGCGTTACAACAGATTCTACAGCTAAACCCGACTTTGTCCAAAGAAGAGAAAAAGTATCAAGAAACCCTGAGAGAGCTCGAGAACAAGATCCCTCTCCTCAACCAGAGAATCGCACAAATGAGATTGAAGCTGGATAATCCACCTTTTATCGGCGTCCCTAAACGCAAGGGTCCCCTTCAGGGGATGGGCAAGACTCAGTACGATCAGATAGAATCTAAGATGATTACATTCAGTCAGTCTTACAAGGAACTCAAGGGTAAAGTGGATAGACTTAACATAGCGATTAACACAATTTCTTAGAGGTAGATACAAAATAGATTGTTGTTAGCTCATGTACTTGTAGTAGATATGATTACAAAGTTAATACTCCTTTATGTGTCTGTTTACCTATACATTAGTATGTTGATTAAAGTGAAATTAGAATAATTGTATGTAGTATAAGAGGGATAATATTACACAACGTATAGTGTACAGCCATGTCGGCGCTCCCTGCCCACTGTAGTTATGTGGGAGGTTAGAAGCATTCCTGCTAGCAGATAATATACCCAATGCATCTATACGTGGATCGGTCTGGATAAAATTAATTGATTAGACAATATAAGAGTGTAATTGAGAAAACTAGAAACAACACCCACACTAAAATATACGAACATATCCTAGAGACAAAAATATACACTAACAAAAATATTAAGTCCATAAGTTGATTTTGTAGTAGACAAAAATCAAGACAGACATGAGAGCAAATCTATAGTAAAGTTTCACAAATAGAGTGATAATTGGTCCTAGATTTGCAAAACAATTATATTGTTGTGTTTGCTGTTAGGAACCAATTGTGTATCTAATCTAGTAGCGTTACTGCTGTGAGTAACTTGTTGAACTTGCTCAGATGCTCACAATCACATTAATTAAGTTATGAGCAGGAAAGATAGGGAGTTCACCTGAGTTTCTACTATTCTAATTATAAGTTCAGTAAGTGGGCGTTTTTCTATTTTCTTACATAACGTAGTGGGCGCTGGTAACTTTTGAAAGCAGCAAGCCCTCAGTCCCAGCTCTCATCGTCGCCAGCAGTCGGAGGAACCGAGCCCGTGAAACCGGTGTTGATTGGGTCGCCGAAAGATTGACCCCCGGATCCACCTGACCGATTTCCGTAATCTCGTCCCCCTCCCCCTGAGCCTCTCTCCCTGCGGTCCGTTCCCCCGAAGCTGCCCCCGGCCCCTCCGTACCCGGTGCCGATGGCGCCCTCTGCGATCTCCTCCAGGAACACGGGCACGTCTTGCTCTGCGTCTGACAGCACCTTGACCAGACTCCTGGCAATAGCCTGGTCTTTAGAAGTATCGAAAAATGAAGTTGCGAGTCCCAAGTGTCCGATTCGCCCGGTTCTGCCGATCCTGTGCACGTACTCAGATATGTCGCTGGGCATATCGAAGTTGACAACGTGGTTGACTTTCGGAATGTCTAATCCTCTTGCAGCGACAGAGGTAGCGACTAGGACTGGAGTTTGGCCAGTTTTGAACGCGGATAAGGCCTCCTCGCGTTCTCTCTGCAACCTCGCACCGTGGATGCTCGTAGTTGGGAAAGATTCTTGTGATAGGTAGGTCGCGAGGAAATCAGCTTGTCGTTTTGTTTCCACGAACACCAACACTTTATCTGTGGGTTTACCGCGTAAAATTTCAGCCAACTTTTCCCTTTTATCCAAGGCAGCAACTTCTACGATCTTCTGGATAATGTCATTAGCAGCGCCTCCCACTTTCCCGACGGTAAGGAAGAGGTAATCGTGTAGGAAGTCAGCAGCCAGCCTCTGGATTTCCTCCGGGAATGTTGCTGAGAACATGAGAGTCTGACGCTGGTCCTTTCCACACATGTCGAATTCGTGTACAATCTTCTTGACGTCAGGAATGAAGCCCATATCGAGCATTCGATCAGCTTCGTCTAGCACGAGGAATTTCACTTGATCTAGCCGGACTTTTCCGCGACTCATGAAGTCGATCAGACGACCAGGGGTGCCGACTAGAATGTTGCATCCGCGCTCTACGTTTCGGAGCTGATAGGAAACGGAAGTTCCACCGTAGGCAACGACTGGCTCGATTATTGTAGTGTGGGAAAACTTCCTGGCTTCGTGATATATCTGAAGCGCAAGTTCCCTGGTAGGGGCGATGATAAGCGCGGAGGGATGCGCAGTGCCAGGGTCTACGCTCGAGCTTTGATAGAGACTCTTGCTTATCATGAGTGAAAGAATGGGCAGGAGGAACGCAGCAGTCTTACCAGAACCGGTTTGTGCACAACCCATTAAATCCCTACCGGCTAGTACCACAGGGATCCCGTACTTCTGCACTGGCGTAGGTTCGTTGTATCCAGCCTTGACCACATTTAGCGATATCGTCTCCGAAAGACGAGCCTCTACGAACGAAGTGATGTGAGTAATAGGTTCGCGACCAGTTAGCTGAACAGGAATGTTGTCATAGCGGTTAAAGTTGATACCTTTGGTGATTTTCACGAATATTTCAGATTCATTGTCGGACGGAGCTGGCGGTATATACGGCTCAGGTCGCGGGCCTTCATCCCCAAACCTCTCACTTCTTCCTCCGTAACTGGAATCCTGTCCCTCCTCGTCTCTGCCCCCATAGCCGCCGCCACCGCCTCTGCCGCCCCCGGAAAAGCCTCCGCGACCGCGGCCTCTATCGTCAGACGAGCTATTCACGAACGACCGGCTCACAACGAAACCATCAGAGTCGCCACCGCCGCCGCCGCCGCCGCCGCCCTCACTCCTGTTTCCGAACCCGCGACTAGATCCTCCGAACCCCCCTCCGCCTCCACCGTCGCCGCCCCTCCCCCTGTTAGATCTGAACCCACCGCGACCGCTGTCTCCGTTATCGTCGTCTCCCTGATCTCGGCCGCCCCGCCCGCCCCGGAATCCTCCTCTCCCTCGAAACCCGCCTCTATCTCCGTCCCTGTCCCGGTCTCTGTTTCCGAAACCGCCGCCGCCGCCGCCGCCGTCTCCGTCACGGCTCCTCCCGCCGAATCCGCCCTCACCGCGGTCCCTATCTCTACCGCCGAACCCGCCTCCGTCACGGTCTCTGCCTCCGCGATTCCCGCCGCCAAATCCTCCCCTTTCATTTGAATCGTCATCGCTTCTGCCGAAACCCCTGCCTCCCCCAGAACTTTCGTCCCTTCTTCCGAACCCTCTTCCTCCGCCGCCCCCGGAATCACCATCTCCCCTTGAAAACCCTCTCCCGCCCCCGCCCCCGGAATCACCATCTCCCCTTGAAAACCCTCTCCCGCCCCCGCCACCAGAATTACCGTCTCCCCTCGAAAACCCTCTCCCACCCCCGCCGCCGCCCGAGTCATCGTCCCTACGGCCCCCGTAGCTCCTGCCTCCTCCACCCCTGCCCCTTCCAGAGTCGTCATCCCTGCGTCCCCCGAAACCGCGATTTCCAAAGCCGCGGCCACCGCGGCCGCCATCGTCATCTTGACGATCGCGATTCCCATTGAATCCTCCTCTGTTGCCTCCACCCCCGCCCCCGCCCCCGCTTCCGAATCCACCGGAGCCGGAGCGTCCTTCTCCAAAGCTTGAAGAACTCGGCGCCGCTGTGGCTGTGGCTGTGGCTGTGCCGCCGCCGCCGCCGCCGCCGCCGCCGCCTTTAGGCTCATCTTCCCAGTCTTCACTCATGCTTGATTTTGTGTAATAATTTGGTAAGTTTTGAGAACTCCGTAGTCAAACAAATAACTATAGCTAAAACGAGATAAAATGTGTTGAGATATTTATCACTTACAAAAATATATCATCAATTCAAGTTAGTTCAGGACTGTTACCAAGCATATATAGTGAGTATATATGGTTGAATTACATATAAGCTTCTATTTATATGAATCAGCAATGAATTTAGCAACCTCTAAAGTACAGTAATTTCCCTTTGGCAAGCATCATGTTGCATTTCAGAGCAATACTGCATCACAAATGGCTCCAAAACAGCAACTATTTTAATTAAATACATACGTAAATTCACAAATATTTGAAAGAAAGATTAATCATCAAAAATCTAGCATTTTATATACGTAAGTCTATTATGAACTGAATAAATAAATAATCCATAAAATAGCAACAAACTATCCATAAATTCTGCTAGCAACTAAAGCAAATCATCCACAATGAGCCTAGAAGGAATCCGACATAACTAAATAGGGACTGTATCTTCATCCACAAATGAGCCCAGCATCCCACTAGAAGTGCTGCAGCCGGCAGAACTCAAGCTAGACTCCACATTGATACTAGCTACAATGTTATTATCCACTTCCATGGAATAGCGCTTGGAGCGGATGCTGCCAAGTTTCTCAGTCAAATCAACGTCAAGTCCAACCGCTTTGGTGAATTTTGCATTCATGTCTGAAATCATAACTACCTTGCCCTCAACTTTTTGCATTTCGCCCCATGCTTGCATCACGAAAACGTCATTAACAGAAATGCAGCAAATAATTTCAAAACCTCGCGCTACCCATTTCTCATGATCCTTGACAAACTCGGGCAGGTGCGTGTTAGAACAGGTGGGTGTAAATGCACCGGGTAAGCCGAACAGGATACCTCTCTTTCCCTGGAATAATTCTGTTATTTTAACCTTGGTAGTGGGAGATATAGCGACCTCAATTTCTGGTAGCTTATCACCCACCTGAATTTCTACCATCCCACCAGAAGCCATTATTATTTACAATCTAGGGATTAGCAATCTCACAAGGTAAAGCCGTTTTTGTGCGACACTAACGTGGCAGTAATTATATACCATCGGTTTAAGTAACTTAGTGCATTTGGGATACAATTAACCGTAGTGAATATGTTGCAGTGTAAAGCCGTGCCTGGTGTCACACAAATGCACCTGGCACGGCTTTACACTGCAACATATGCACTATAGTTAATGCACTAATGTATTTGCTTGCATATACTAATAATAGAAGTGTATACTGTACATTCAAGCCTTAAACCACAATAATGGCTACAATGCAGTAATATGTAATTAGGTTGAATAATTATAATATACACATCTATTAGATAATAATATGAATAAATCACCAAGTATAACAGGTTATTACAAAGCTTGTTCGGAGGTGGGTACCACCTCCTCAGCAGGAGGCTTAGGGTCGGAGGGAGCAGGGGGAGGTGAGTCTATCGTAGGGGCGCGTTCTATGGTGGGAGAGTCAGTTATATCGACTGGGGGCCCGTTATACGCGTACTCAAGAGATCGACAGATTACAAGCATGTCTTTCTCTATTATGCTAGCCCAGTTAGGGAGGTCTCCTAGCTCCTTCAGAGACGCGTTGAATCCCTCCACTGTGTTTATCCACTGAGAGGCTTGCTTTAAGAATACCGTAGACTGGTTGTGTATATCTTTAACCAATAGGTTTATCTTCTTCTGGTTCTCGTAGGCTTCCTCCACGCCGCTATTGAGTGCGTCTACGAACCCCGAGCTGACTTCCTGCGCGCTACGAATGGCCTGCTTCCGCTTGTGCTCTTGTTCTAAGCGACGCTCGTGCTGATCATGTTGGTGAGCTTTGTATATTTCTGATAGCATTCTAGTTAGCTAATCGATTACACTTATTCGTGTTACACGTGATAATACCATTTCTATTTATAGACATCAGTAATATTAGACAAGTGATTAATCATGTGAGTAAGTAGAACTATGTGCTATAGAGTCAAGTGATCGGCTTACACGCGTACTAAGGTCAGGGGGGCGCGGCCACTAGACCAGCGGGACCTTTGCCGAGAGCGTGTCCCGCTACCTTGCTCTCCAGGGGCTTGAAGCCTAGCTCCTCGGTGGGAACCTCGAATGCCTTCAGTTTAGCCTCGTAGGTCCGCATCAGGTCGTTATGCGCCTTGCAGACCCGGTCCAGTTCGTACTGCAGGTCTCGGATAGCCGTGTTCTTGCTGTCGAGGATGTCCTCCAGCTTCCGCGTGACAGCTGTGAGCGCGTTAGGATCCAGGTTAGAGGCAGACAGGACCTCGTTAAGCTGCGCCTCCTTCATCTCGAGGGTCTCGGCTAGGGACATGAGCTTCTTCTCCAGCAACAGGTTCTTAAGCCCGTTCTTCTGCTGCACCTCCTGGATGGTGTGGGTGAACTTCTGGTAGAGACCGTCTCTCTCTGTGTTAGCCTAACGAGTGGCGTATAGGAATGTAGAATGATAGAATAAACAGAGCACTTGCCTTGTTGTATCTCTGCCCCAGCACTTCGTGCTCCCAGTTCAAACTCTTCAGCTCCTTGTCCTGGGCCTTGAGTCGCACCTTACAGTGGTTGAGAGATATCTTATCCTTCTCATAGTTCTGTAGCTTCTTCTTCAGCTCGGCTACGTCCTCTCTGGCTCTCTGCAGCGGATCCAGGAGCCGCTGGTTCTCCGATAACTTCTCTCTCAGCTCCTTCTCCAGACGCTCCTCTTTCTTCTTCATATCTTCAACCTAAGAGCCACGGGTAATAAGAGCTCTGATATAAGCTGTTGGTATTAACCTTCTCCTTGAGTGTAGTGATCAGACACAGGTTGTTGTGTGTAATGTCGTTGTAGTAGTTTTTAATATCAGAGAACTGCTTCTCGTGGTTGACCATCAGCTTTTTAATCTGTTCGTTCTTCCTCTCCTCCACCTCGTGCACCTCGTTCTTCCTCCGCAGCTCCAGCTCCTCTCGCAGACGCCACATCTTGGTCTCGTACTTGCTCTGGATCTCGTCCACGTCCTGTTCGTACTCCTTGCGGAGCTTCGTCACGGACTCGTCCTGTTCTCGCTTCAGGTTACGGATAACCTACAACAGATAGATGTGCTCAGCCCATAATAACACTATAGCTATACCGTACCTCTTCGTGGGACAGCTCCCCCTCCCTAGTCTGCGTTTTGAGATTCCAGATGTGTTCCTGCAGCTTGTTCTCCTCCAGCTTCTGCTCCCCCATCTGAGCCTTCAGCGCCGCGGTGCCGTCCCCCTTAAGCTCGGTGACGTTGTTCTGGTGCTGGTAGAGGAGGTGCTTAACTTTCTGCTTGTACACCTTTATCTCCACTCGGTGTCTCTCCTCTCCCTCCTCCACCTGTCTCTCCTTCACTCGGATATCTGATTGGGTGTCCTACCAAAACAGTCAATACTGCTCACTAATGATACTAACTAGCATACCTCAAGATGTTGCTTAGAAATATCCCAGAAGGTATTTATCTTGTCCCTCTCGAGCTGTATCAAGTTCCGCTCCTCCCTCTCTCGGTCCACCTCCTCTCGGAGCTTCTCGATGTAGTCGAGCAGCTGTTCCGGACTCATCTGGTCAGCTGGGAGCCCGTCCACCATAACGGGCTTCTTTTCCTTCTTTTCCTTCCCTTCTTTCTTCTTCGGCTTCTTAGGAGGCATGCTAGATCACTGGTTACTTATAGTTACACTGTTTGCTCACATTAGTATTGACACAATAAATTAATATTCAAATAATCTACAATCTCGAACAAAGCTGCTACTATTGGGTATAACTACAGATCAATGTATCCACCCCGCTTCGTGCCCCCCCTCCATCTGTGGCTCCAGGAACCCTCTGAACTCCTCCCCGTCCGCCAGCCACCGGACCCCGTACCCCTCCACCGTGCGGGCCTCCAGCACACCGGTGTCGTGCACCATAAAGTGGATATTCATCCAGGCCGCGTTGTCCAGGATCTTGGTGAGAATCTTGAGTGCAGATTCGTTCTTCTGCTCCTCGGACCCAGTGCACGTGCCCCACCAGGAGGCGCTCTGGTCCCGGTGTCCGTGTTTCGCGAAGGCTCGCGCTCCCACGCTTAGCTTAGAGCCCTGGGAATGCAGCGCGGTAAAAGTAGCCACTATGACCTCTCTCGGGGGCGGGACCCGGAGCTTGCTGCCCACGGTCTCTCGGAACCCCATCAGGTCCAGGACCCCCCTCAGCTCGATCTGAGTTATGAAGTTAGACATTTCTTTCACCTTCGTTTGGTCTGGCCACTGGGCCCAGTTATCAGGGAACTTCTTCAGTACCTACAGTACAGCCAGGAATACAAACAGTACTCACTTGTAAGCAAACAGTTAACTACCTCCCATCCCTGGTCCAGTCTGAGGATTCGCCGCTGCTTCTGCTCCGACTCGTTGAGCAGATACATCTCGGGGAGATGCAGCGCCGGACACAGCTCGGCACTGTCTCTGTCCATCCACACCAGGAGGCAGCGCGCGAATCTTAGCACCATGGGAGAGCTGGGGTATCCCTTCAGGACTGACCAGTTGTCAGTTTGAACCAACTCAGCAGTCAGGTCAATGTCCCTCGATATCTCATCTTCCCCACACAGAGTGGAGATTCCAGCTTTGTTAATGATGCCCCCATACGCAGGCTTCGTAAGCTCTAAGAAACTCTGTTTCACGAAGAAAGGAAGATCTCGAAAGTGAGCTGCGGTTATCCGCAAAGTTAGAGGAAAGCCACCTTCTGCCATGCGTACTCGCTAGTAACGTCTAAGGTATTTAGAAATGTTATACCAGTTATAATATCCCATCAAACAAACAGAGTATCAAACATCATTATTCTCATCAACAGTCAGCTAAACAATCTAATTCTCAACCGAATGCTAGTAGGCCACAGTTCCCTGTGCGATCTCCGTAGAGAATGACAGCTGCAGGTCTGACAGCTTCTGCTTCAGCACGTTTATGCCGGAGAGGACGATCGTCTCAGGACGGAGGGACCCGACTGTTTCTACGTTGAAGAAGAACTTATTCGGTTTGGACGCGAAGTCGTACGGAGCCTGCACGTCCTTCTCTCCTATCTCGGAGTGCTCGCTCTTGGGCCACTCCTCGGGTATCGGGAAGGTGGTGTGTCTGAGCGCGTTGTCGGGATCGTACTCGAACGAGACCACTGAGGGCCCCCACTTCGCGTGCTCCTTGCCGAACCCCTTTTTAGCCACGGCCTGCAGTTTGAGTTCCTGGCCCTTGCGCAGCTTTACGATAAGTATGTCTTCTTCCTCGCTGTACTCCGAACTCTCCACGTCCTTCCCAGGAGTTGTAGTGGGCACCACCTACGGACAGCTATAATAGCAAGCTATTTAATCAGCAGAACAGCTATAATAGCAAGTTCTCTATTCAGAAGAATAGCTATAATAGCAAGTTATCTATTCAGAAGAATAGCTATAATAGCAAGTTATCTATTCAGAAGAATAGCTATAATAGCAAGTTATCTATTCAGCGGAATAGCTATAATATCAAATTATCTTTCAAGCGGAATAGCTACCTTCATGTTGTGGGACCTGAGGTCCCTGGTGGTGATCTGTCTGGTGGCAGCCCCCTTGTCGTCCCTGTCTTCTTGGAAGCGGACGTCCAGCTCGAACTCGATTGCGCATTTCTCGCAGAACTCCTCGCAGGGACAGTTCCGCGAGTACTCCAGCTTCTCGACTACGTCATCGCTCCTGAGCGGGATCATGCCCAGTCTGTGGGCGATAAACTCGTCGTGCAGGACGGTGGAGTTGTTTATGATCCGCACCCAGTCGATGGCTATGGTCGGGACTTCTGAAATGAACACGCGACGGAGTCCGTTGGCCATAGCGAGGTCAGTGTCCTCAATTACGAATTTGACACTCTCGCTGGTCACTTCAAGCACTCGCACAATTGGTTTATTAGCGTAGGGCATTTCTATGTACAACTTCCAAGTAACCACTATTCTTCCCAACTAGAATGAAAGAGAAATAGTAATTACATTTTGAGTGCATTGTTTGTGGATTTGTAACTACTGAGCCTAATTATCCCTAAGGACATGGGACTATGGATAGTGCTAGTTAGTTCGAAGTGGAATACTACTCTCACTCAAAAACTAAAGTGAGAATCTCTGCATATAATAGTACAATCAATTGCTTAGAAATTTGTAAGGTATGAGCAAAGTTAGATCAGTTGATATAAGACCTTTAGTGTACGTAATGTGGCAGAGGCAGCTAGACGAAGGAGCAAGACTAGAGTGATCTACTCCATGTTAGAAGGGATACAGTTAGAATAGCAGGAGTCCCTACTAAATGAGGCCCTTTCTTTTTTTGTAGTCTGAAAGGTTTAGGTTTTTTCTAGGCAGATTACCTTGGTTAGTATCCGGTGTGGTTATGAGGGTCATGGGAGGGAGCGAGCTCCCCAGGCCGGTTGGGATGTCGATAGGAATCTCGAAATCGTGTGCAGATGACAGGTCGAGGCTCCCAGCGTTGGGCGTTTTCATTAAACTGTCATTTCCATTCAACTCAGGAGTGCTGTCCAAGGGACTACCTATTGGATCAGATTTGAAGCCCGATGTGGGAACTGGAGTTTGCATCAACCCGGGGGATTTCTGCGGAGTAGAATCTCCTTCCAAGGAAACGTTGTGAATAAGCGCGATTGGAGCGAGTTTTGGAGCGCATTTCCTCCTCGTGAAAGGGTCGTCCTCTTTTCCTGCTGCCATTTCTTTTCTGATTGTTTCTTCTCTCTAATTAGAGAGAACTTTAATGTATCCCCCTATGTATATAATATACTACTTTACCTCTAGGTTATGCATTCTGTTCCTCTCGTTGATAAATGAAATCCTGGTCAGTTCTCTATTTCTATTCTTCTCCAACACTTCTGCTCTCTCGTTTATCTCCTGCAGCCGTTCATTCAAATGATGGACTTCATCAAAGTTCTCTTCAAACTCGGCTATATCTTTCGCGGCACTTAATCGCGCTTTCGCCATTGCGTAGTTAGTCGGTGCTTTCCGGAACCTTTCTTTCTCTTTCACAATCAATCCAATCTCCTCGTTATTCAGAATTATCCCCTTTGCTTCTTCAATCATTTTAGATCTCTTCCGAATGTCCAGTTTGGTAGGCAGTCTCAAGCCCGCATAACTCACAGCTGATCGCCACTTGTCGAATTCAGACTTTGTTATATCTGCGTTTGAAACGAATTGCATCCTGAATACTCTCTCCTAAATGTTTACTCAATTCAAGCATTCGTTTATATAACTTTATTCTATATAAATGTATACCTGTGACCCGTGTTTTAGCCTCAATGCCTTGTTGGTAGGATTGTTTATTATATTGTATACTTTAGGTGTTTCTACGATCTCAGTCACCTCCGCTACCCGGTATATGCTCTTTCCTTCGTTAGCCCCGATTCCAATTCTAACGTAGGTTCCAAGAACAACATCGTTAAAGTACGGCATGTGCACCCAGGAGTCCAGACGGAACCGGGACATCCTGATCTTGTTGATCTCCTCCACAGAAGAGATAGGGAGGCGGTGTAGAGACCGCTTTAGCCCGTAAACCAGCTCTTCGTCTCCACTCCATGACCCAGGTTTAAACCTATCCCGGAATTCGTCTTCGGAATCGCTTCCGTATACTCCTTCGACCTAAACAGAGATGTGAATAATACTAGCACTATATAAGCTGATAGAACTGGGTACCGTATATTGTCGTTTCTTTTTAGGAGACTCCTTCTGGACAGAGTCAGGTTCCTCGTTAGTGACCTCGCTCTCCTGCTTCTCTCTCTGCAGCAACCTGTTCTGCTTGAGTTGGTCGATAGCTTCAGATCTCCTCGTGTCCGTCTGCTTCCGCTTACGATCAGATCTCCTGCTGTACTCATTCAGCAGCTCCTTCTCTTCGTTCTGTCGCTTCTTCTCACTCCGTTCCCTCGCTTTCTCCGGCCGTTCTCTCTCCTCCTTTTCTCGGCGATCCTTCTTCATTTGTTTAGACATTTTCTTGCGCATCTGCAGTCGCTCCCGGTTCTCCAGCCGTCTGTAGATCTCCTGCTCCCGCTCCGCCTCCGTCATTTCCTCCAGCAGGGCCCTGTCCTCGGGGCCCCCCTTCAGGTCGCTGTCCAGCCCGTCGCTGAACTCGTCAGCCTCTGACGTAGACTCCTCAGGGGACACGGAAGCGGACTCAGAGGACTGGACCAGGGAGTCGGAATCGGACTCTCCATTCACACTAGCAGACTTATCCTCTCCGGACTCCCAGCTGTCTCCAGGGCTGTTCGAGGAATTCCTTTCCGCCCTCTCTGTCTCGTGGCTAGCGCCCCCTGCCGGCGCTACCTTCTTCTTCTGCTTGGCACTGGCGCCTCCGTCCACGGTCCAGTCCAGATCGCTGCCGTCTGTGGACGAGTCCGAGGTAGCAGGCTTGGGGCGCTTGTTTATTTCAACGTCAGAGTCGTCTTCATCCTCGGAGCTGGAGTTTAGCACCTGATTGCGCCGTTTCGACATATACGAATATAAGTTAGGTGCAAGCTAGTTTACAGTTGAACAGCTGATAATCAGGTTATTAGCTATCTGCATACAATGTATAATAAACAGTGGGTAGACCACATGGTTATTCAATTAATTGTTTCTAGAAATGAAAATATCGAATGCCTTCAAATGATCACAAACCACAAACGTTTAACTTTGAAATTTTCTGGCGAAATGCCAGAGCTGCCATGCCTTACTGGGGAAAATTAAAAGATAAGTGAGAATCGATTCACAAAACAGATTGCCTTATAAATCTAGTAATTGCTATTTGGAACTGAATGTTTTTCGCTGGAAAACTTATTGGCTCTAAGGTAAGCTTCGTTGACAGACAGTTTGAGGTGCGAACCCTTCACTTCCTTCAGTTTAGAATCGTCCCTGTTGTCCTCGCCGAGGGGCAGGAGCTTGGAGGGAGGTAGCCACTGCCTGGATCGAGTGATTATCAAAAGTAATTTATGAACTAGTATCTACGAATGTGGATTAAGAGCAGTACTTACCATGTCCTCTTCGAGTCAAAGAAGTTCACTAACAAGAAGTCTGGCTTGGCGGACTTGTCATCTAACACTTCTTTCTTCGGTACAGGAATGAACTGGTCTCGTGACTTGTTTGTTTGCTTAGCTAGTTTAGGATCAACGACCTAAGAAAAATGGAACTATGAATGAAATGATTGGAAATGACAGAAAAGTAAACTTACGATTGCAGGATAAGAAGGGTAGCCAGCGCATTTAGCCCATACCAAGTCTAAGTGGTGGAAATCCCAAATCTCTACGTTATTCTCAATCTCTTCAGGCCTTGACGCCACGGTAGTAACCTCGTTCTTGATTGCTGGATCTTGAAATGTCAGCATCTGTTTCTCAGGAATCGCCTGCAGATGGTCCTCCTTGTACCTCTGTCGCGTAACTCTATGCGGAATAGGATCAGATTCCTCCGTGGGGGACTGTTGTTGTGAAGTCACCTCTTCGCTTAGGCTAGTAGAGGGAGGTGTTCGGTCAGAGAAAAATGAGTCTGGATTTAATCGCACTTTCTGCGTGACGAGCAGGTGAGGGTCCGGGTGGAAGAAGAGCGGGGGGAGATCCATGGTCTGGGACATGCTACGCGTGCGCGGACGGGCATCGGTGAAGTCTTTGGTAGCTTCACTCGAGTTCTGCGAGGGCGTGAGAACTTCCGGCGTGTTGGGAGGGATCGAATCCTGGTCTGCTTCGGAACTGTGCTCGGAATTGAGCTGCTTCCTCGCGGACTTCTTCCTCTTCTCGTGAGAGAGGCGGTAGTAGTAGGCGTGTCGCTTCTTCTTCTTGCTCGAGTTACTTTTTATAGAACCTGACAGCATGTTTAAGCTATTTTAAGGGAGCATTATGATAGAGGAATTATGGTGTACCTTTGTCACTAGAAATGTTAGTAACGTTAGTTTCCTGGGAAGAAGGGAGCTGTTCTGAAACGGACTCCTGTTTGTCCTCATCCTGTCTGACGCGCTTCGTTACTGGGGACTTGGGCTTGGGAGAATGGGGCGTGGCGTGCTCCTCGCTATTCTGTCTCGCACTATATAGTTAAATAAATGGTTTGTAGCTTTTGAAACGGATTGGGAAATGGTTATGGACTTACCACGAGAGAGCAGCTCTCCTGCAAGGTGTCATTCTCAAACTGGATTTTATATCCGAAGGGGGAGTGTCAACCTCTGTCCACTTACGTTTCTTTTTCGCAGAAATTTCTGCTTTTCCTGGCTCTGTGGCGACAGAATCGGATTCTAGAAATGCGCGATTATAAAATAAGTTGCAAATGCTTGGATCATCTGGAGAGTGTACCTGATAACTTGTGTTCCAATATAACATTAGTCAGGCCATGTTGGTTGACTAAATTCACAATCTGCTCTTTGAGGCTTCTCACGAGAACCTTTCTTGTAGCTGCTATATCAGATAAAGGGAGAGAAGTAATTCGAAATCCTTTATATATTAACAGTAGATAATTCATTAATTCACAATTCCATTTAAATTAACCTCGCTACACAAACGATCGCTAACCAAAGTAATCAGATTAACAAGCTGATGCTAGTGTATCGGATCACAAATACCTGAGGAGAGGATGGCTCGTGTCTCGTCCAGCTTATCTTGGAGCAGTCGCACCTGGTCATCTGGCGAGAGTTGTAAATATTCATCAGCGGGTTTACCATCTAAAGTGGAAAAGTATAATTAATTGTTGGCAGATCAGGCATGACCGTACCATCCTCCTAGTTGCATTTAACTAATAAGGTATATGGATTTCAATAAAGAAGTTGCATATCAATTCTATGTAAATATACTTTTTCGGTGAGAAGGACTTTTTCTAAGAAATCCTGTTTTGGAATCAACATTAATTTCTTTTGACTTTTTGTCAAGCCAACTGAAAAGCATGTCAGTCAACTTCTCCATTCGGTTAGCAGCTCGCGTGTAAACAGATTCCTCAGAGTTGTAAGACTTCGCATTCGCCCAAATTCTATGGATATCCTTTGTGAACAATTCCACGTCTGTGTATTCGAAGTTCTCCAAATTCTTTTTTACAATAGATATGTCGATTGGTTCTTTCACAACTTGGCCGTAATCTGGCACCTATAGCATTGGATCATTAAGGCCCCAAGAAGAGAGAACAACTAATATCTACAAGTACATACGTCCTGTGTGTTTACTGGTTGGGTGAATATCTTCGCGACATCTCTCTCTATCAACATTTCAAGAACGAGCGACATGAGTCTGTGGAGAGGGGCCAGCTGTACCTCAACAGATTGGTAGAGGACTCTAGCCTAAGATATACTCCATTAAATATGTAACCCAACCAATATTAATAGCGGGTGAATAGAGCCATAAGGAGACCGATTGAGGGTAAGGTTGTCTATGATGATTACAGTTATCCCTGTCTTACTATACCGTGGGGAAAACTCTAACTGAGACATACAGGCGGTGTATTACCTTCTCTCTCTTCACCTTTTCCCTTTTATAAGTTAGTTGGACTAACATGCGCACTTTCTCTAAGTCTGTCCTTACCCGTCTGAGGAGAACGTATTTCTCTTTCAATTCTGTCAATTCTTCGATACTCAGGTCCTACAACACAAACATATAAGTATAAGACATCAATACAACTAATGTGTGTTATAAGACATCAATACACTAATGTGTGTTCCCACCTGATGACTAAGTTTCTGCTGCGTGCTCGTCGCCAGCCTTCTGATGAGAGGGACTCCGTTCCGCATGTGTCTCTTCAACACCCAGTAATGCTTCATTTTAGCCACAATATCTTCCTTGTCCGGCAGCTCCACTTTCTGTACAATGTCTAGGAACCTAATTGGACGTATAAATAGCACAATCGATTAGTTAGCCGTAAAAGGAATATACATACTTGGCATCTGGCACTTTTGGCACGCTAATGGTGGGGAGAGGGAGAGGGATGTTTTGTTGTTTCTTTGGTCTACCGACACCTCTTGGTTCATCTTTCTTTTTCTGTCCTGACCCTTGCTTACCATCTTTCGCTTCGCTTACTTTCCTCGGGGTCTTCTTTCTCCCTCTCTTCTGAATCCCGTCGGGTCCGTGGTTGACGCAATAAGCCAGTTTCCTCAGGGTGCCCCCTACCTCATCAAGTGCCTCTATGCGCATGTACAGACTGCTATCCTGGGCACAGCTCACGTGGAAAGCCAGGTAGCAGTTCTGTCTGCTGCACTGAATGCAGGGTCCCTTCTGGCCACAGACGTAGCACAGCAGCTTCCATCGGGCGGGGGGTATGTTCTTAAGACCGTCGATGGGCTCTAAGAAGACTGGGTTTGCAAACTGGACTTCTGGAATCCAGAGAGCGCAGATAACGTGCGACCAGCGGCCATCATCCGTCTGCTTGAAGGCACCAGACTTGTTGGGACAGAGCACACAGTCCACTCCACACGAGGGAGAGAGCTGGCAGCGTCTACCTAGACAGAGTCATGATTAATTGAATTCAGAATAGGGTACAATTTGATGGGCTTAATGTAAAGAATTGGAGAAGAGCCTTAGCCAACCTACAAAGCCATTGGCCTTCTGGGATGTAAGGAACTCCGTAGCACTCTTGGTGCACTGGAATGTTGCACATGTCACAGAACAGAATCATGTTCGTATTCTGAGCTTCTCCATCGCTACAGATCGAGCAGACTGCGTTCTCGTCTATATTGTTAAGAGGGTCGAAGCTGTTTTGAGTCGGAACTTTCCCATCTGCAGAAGTCTCGAACACACAGAACTATAACAAGATACGGTTAATTAACATAAATAAATCAACACTGCACTTTCTACCTTCTCAAAACTATCCATAACAAGCTCGAATATATCGAATGAGACGGATGGCAGTTCCTCCGCTTGCCGCTTGTCATTAATCAGTGACAGCCAGGCAATATCCTCCTCATCCATTTCGTACTCAATGAAGAGAGCCATGTCTTCCGGTGTCTTCTCGATGTACTGAATGTAGTTAAGAGGCATCGTAACGCCCTGTCGTATGTGGTCCCGCTCTGCCACAGACCGGAAGCTAGCCTCGGGAGGCGGGCCCTTCTCGGGGGAGTACTGGCCGCGAAGAGCCTTGGGAGAGTTCTTAGCGGGCGATGTTTCTTTGGGAGGACAAATCTTACTTTTTTTAGGACTTAAATTTTGTGGGTGAGGGGAAGGCGGGACATCGGTTACCTCGAAAAATATCATTTTTTCGAAGGAAAGTCTGTATAATTCATCTTCAATTTCCACTTCTGCGAATTTCTGTCCCTCGGCGCTGCTCTTGGTCCGCCGCCTGCCTCTGGCCATCTTCTTCCTGTTCTCCAGAATAGCCGCTTCGGAATGGGTGTTATTTCTCAAATGGTACATAACGCCCGAGTAACTGAAATAAATCTTGAGGCAGAGGGGACAGCGATAAGGCGGCCCCGGCTGCTCACGGAAAGACCGCGATATCTCACTGATCTGGTCCCTCAACGGAATGAAGAATGGCCCCGAGATTGACCCCTTTGGCTCCTGGCATTTTGGTCTTCTGCCTCTTTTAAGTTTAACCTTTGTCTCGCCTGTCCCAGTTGGTGTGTTAAAATAGTTTCCTGAGATGTCAAGACAAGAGGTATTAGCAGACGCCTGGCACAGGGTACCGCCATTGTGGTCTGATAGGCCACTCAAATCCTCCCTATCTAGTTCTACGCTATTCTTAATGCACTTTGGGATTGCAGTGTTGTCTAGGCTATAAGGGGGAATCTCTGAGCTGACAGAGGACGCGTCATTGGCCTCTGCGGAGAAGGAGTTACACGGGCCGATAGAATTAACTGACATTCTAAATAGGCTAGAACTTAGGAAATCCATTAAACAGCAGCGTTTTCATTAGGATTGTAAATTAAAGGATACAAATCCATGCCAGAAATTGTCAAATGTGACAGCAAAGGTTCAGAATTGATGACATATACTGTATAAGATTTTATTAGTCAAAATTAAATTCATTTTTGTTCCCCCTCGCTGCAAGTTTGTTGATAGGAATATTTAATGAGCAGACAAAATATTATAATACTTTATCTTACACAATAAATAAATAAACAAATAAATAAATAAATAATGAAATAATAGAGGTACAAATGATGGATAAACGAGCCATATATGTAGATTGAAGTGAACGGATCGTATAATCTCTTTAATGCATTTTAATGTCAACAGTGCAGTGTGTACAGTGTCTCTCATTATAGGTTAGTTTCTTTGTAAAGGTCAAATAGAGAATCGGACTGAGATCCAACGTTGCTGTTGCCAAAGAGCACATCAGAACTCTCAGATAGTCTATCTCTCCGGGTAGCGGTGATTTGGTTAATTTCGCCATTAATATTGCTAGGGGAAAACGTTTCATTTTCAGGCGGCCGCTGGGTGCCAGTGGAGTAGGAGGTCGGTTCTTCGAGGGAAATGGAGAGGAGCTTATTGACGAGGGGAGGAATGAGAGTCAAAGGAAACAACATTATACAAGATGTAGATATGTACTGGGAAATTATAGCAGTGATGTGGGAGTAGTAGCCGAGTGAGTCTTCAATCCAGCATTCAGGACGGGCATTTGAAATTGTCCATGGTTGCATTTCATAAAACACGGACATAAGGATCATGGCGATGATAGTAAAATTTCCAAAGATCGTCAACAAAATAACCAAAAATGATTGGAAAAAGAGGAAACAGGAACGACAAGAAGCGCTATAAGAACAGCGAGTGCGGACATTGAGGATTAAAACTAACCAGGCGTAACAGAAGAAACCTAAATACCCAAAGGCAACGTGGATCAGATGTATACAATTAACGGTTGAGTTGATGTAAGCAGTAGTTAGATTTGTATTGTTTGTGAAGTACAAGGAATGGACCACTGGCATCCCTGTAAATGGAAATGAGGCAGTTCCGATCATCCCAAGCATTGAAATAATTCCACACATAAAACTAACTTTGTTAATACAGACATACTTCCCGATATCACCTTCTGGGATGTCCCACTTGAGACGCAACTTCATATCCAAATAGTGTATGAATATCGACAGGGCGTATAGCACTCCGGCTATTGTGATAAAGTAAGTGAACAGACTACGGCTGAGGAAGTTATCGGCTAAGTTGCTTAAGAATACGACAGGGCAATTGAGCAACTGCAGACCATAAGAGGCACCGAACAGACCCCCAAATGCGGCTAGCGCGAATAAAAAACCAAAAGCAATGGGTACCCATAGATGAGATAAAGTGAAAAGTTTATCGTCTCTAGCAGAAGAAAGCATCTTTAAGAAATGAAAAGGAATTTATTGTTCAAGTTATACAGAACTTATTTATAGTACAAGCAACTCAAGCTGAAATAATACAATTCCAGATCGTGGTTGGAGATCGCAACTCACTAAGCGACATATCCAATTTGCATATTCATTTCTCAAAAGCTAGTGTGGTACCAAAGGTAATTAGTATATACGCGCAGGTACGGAGTAGATATCATAAGTAGAATAAATTAAACTGAATCGTCATTATATACCTGGACATATGGAGGCAGCATTTGAAATTAAATTGGTTTTAATTACAAATATAATTATGAGATTTATGTAAATTCAACCATAAATATTATTAGTGTATAACGAAAGCAATTAGTGAATAATTAATTCAAAATAAACATCTAAATGTACAAGTAATAAGCACAATATAATTTACAATACTATACGGCCTAACCTTAAACGTGCCCATAGAGCTGTTACTGTCTGAGTAGGGTTGTGACATTGATATTACCATCTGCGGAGCCAGTGATGCAAGAGCAGCAGTTTTGAGACCCGCACCAGTCGACACAGGTGACCACTGCGTCGTGTCCGCCAATAGACAGCACGTGCTCTACGGGAGCGGAGCGTACAATGTTATACACATGGGCACGCGGATTTCCACACGTCAAAACATGCTCACTGTCGCTATCAAACGCGAACAGTTTGCCAACCGCCATGTCAGCCGGCTTCTGTGTCCCCTTGCCCATGACCAAGTGTGGGATGCAGGCGTCCACCTCTACGGGAATGTCCTGCAGTCGTTGTCCCATGTTGTGTATCGACCACTGAGTGAACTTGCCATCACTGCCCATGGAGTACATCGAATTCTCATCATTGGAGAACAATAAGTTGTTCACCTATAAGAAGTGATAATAAACGGATAAACGATTTATAAGTTGTCTACTTATATTAGAAAATGAAAATGCTTACTTCGCCTGAGTGTGCATGCCATCCCATTATGCATCCCTGGTTGGACAGGTCGTACAGCCTCACCATCCCGTCTACACCGCCTGTAAGCAGCAGGTTGCCGTTGTGGTTAAATGACGTAGTTGTTATCGAAAACGGACGAGGTTGCACCTCAATGCGAGAAGCCATTTTTAGCGTTTTCCAGTCCCAAATAGTGAGGGTGCCGAGACGGTGCTGGTCGACTAAAGAGATGGTGGACTTGATTGAGTTGCGCTTGGGACCAAACGCTATCTCACTGCATCTAGTGACTGTTTCTGAACAGGCGAGTACAAACGAGTTGTTAATCGGATGGCAGGCAATCGATAGGACCCGGGGGTAGTGCTCATTTAGCTCCAGCTCATGTTGGAGTTTTCTGTTTGTAATAGAGTACAGCTGAACTTTAGCTAAATAAATATTCGTATAAAATGTATGCGTATACGGTATACCTAAGTATATGGCCTTCTGGACTTACAATGATTCCCACCAACAAAAAGTGACTTCGCATACTTGCTTTCCCATTCCAAGGATAGCACCTGGAAGCTGCTGCAGTTAACCCTGTAGACCTCATGTATTCGCTCTCCAAACTCCCACACCCTCAGGCCCCCCTTCGAGTCAGCTGAGGCCACAGACAAGCCCCCTGGTGCCACCTTACAGTGCGTGAGAGGAGACCCGTGTCCTGTGTACTGCTCGCGAGAGAGGAACAGGAAAGGAGCCTCGTCCAGCTGGTCGCAGTTGTAGAAGGTAATCAAGTTCTTATCAGTATTCATTGTGTATTTACGAGTGAGAGTTGAATCTAAGGAAATAAACAAAATAGTACAGAACATATCTGGGATCCATTTAGCAATGTAAGCTAAGCTCACCTAAATCTGTTGGGAGAGTAGGAACTGGACTTCCAATAGATTCTTCTGCCTGGGGAGAGGTCGGCTGATCGAATAAAGTATCGGGAGAGATGGGAGATAGGAGATCTCCATTTTCATCCGCCACATCGGGAACTACGTAGGAAGACGCTGTGACAGCTTGGTAATACTTGTTATGTGAGAATCTACAAATATAGCACTGTCTCAATCAGGATTCCATCGCTAGTGAGTAGGAAGCTTACTTGGGAGGCAGAGAGTGTTGGACGGGGTTGTCTCTCGGCTCTGAGCCCATCGACAGAGGTCTGCTGGGAGATTCAACTTTGAGACGGGTGAGAGGGTCGGAGGTGTTCTCTATCGCACTCCCAACTGGCTGGGGTTGTGGGGGTTTGGTGACAACTAAAAACTTTAGCTGTTTCTTGAGCTGCTCTAACTGTTTATCTTTGTCAGTGGATTGGGTTTTGAGTTTCTGAATCTGTTCTTCTATGGAGCGCCTCTCGGAGTTGGCTTGGGACAACTGCTGCACCAGGAGATCATTATCCTTCAATATGCGTCTGTGTACAAACAGGACATTATCACAATGCGAGATAACTAATTAGTTATTCCTTACTTACTTGCTCTTTGAGAGTTCTTCCTCGAATCTCAGTAGGATAGGTTTCGGCATGTAGGAGAGAATAGTGCTGATGAAATTGTGTAAGGACACCATCACCTTCTCGAGGTAAGCCTTGCCGAAGTAACGGCCGAATTTGGGATGCTCCTGTATGCCCTTTATATAGGGAACTGCGAACCAGTCCTTCCACTCTGGCAGCTGATGCAGGTCTGAAGCTAGCATCTCAAAGAACTCGTTTACCTACAAATATAGGAAGCTAAACTCGCGGAATAATTAAAGGTGAAGTTAGCTAGTACCTTAACTTACTCGCTCTTTCTTTCCCTCTCTGATAGCAGAGGTCAGGTAGAGTCGTAGGACTCCTGTCTCGATCTTCCGCATCACTTCCAAGTGGTCCCTTTCCAGGCGACTGAAGAACTGCTTGTCCAGGTAGCTCCAGTAATCCCGCAGCCCGCTTAGGTCGTGGGTGTCAATCAGGTTCTGAATTTCTCGAATTATCTTGGCGGGTTGTAGGAACTTGTCTCTGCTGTTCTTCTGGTCGCTCTCCAGAGCCTTAAGTGTTGCAGTGTATCCGCGGAAATATAAATAATCCTTGATCAGATCCTCCACGTATTCGCTCGCGCAAAACGCGTCTGATATTTGCTCACCAGTTGTCATTTTGGCAAAAACTAAACAATCCTAAGTACCAGTTAGGAATTAAAACATAATATAGAAGAGATGGCATAGGGCAACCTGAAGCCAACGAGATTAACCACAACACACTAATGCACTGATTCTATCATAGAATGCACCTAATTTAATGCAGCTGAATCTGTTCAATAGAATGAGCATAGTCCAGGGAGTATCTACTCTACTGTAACTGATACTCGAATTGCTGAAACAAATTATTCAGTGTTGGCTAATGGAATAGTTAATTGTCCGATCGAGGCTTTCATTGGCAAAGTATACAATACAACAATAATAAAGAGTAAAATCGATCTGTTTCAGGAGATAGTTATTGACTTGAAATATGAAATACTGCACTAGCTGCGACTAATCACATGAAATAAATTTTTGAAGTGAGATTGCTCAAATTATTGCAAGGATGAAAATTATTAATCTGAAATGTATAAACTACATTTGTTTGTAATTTTCGTTCGTTGATAAGTCAAAAATCAATTTTATTACAACATTCCTTTTGTGTTTAATTTCATCTAACGAGAACCAATTCTCCAGTTTCACAGGAAATGAGAAATCGTGAAGAGAATCCGTGAAGAAGCTTTCTGCATATTGCATCACGAAGAGGCCGCAGTCGGAGCTATTCGGCTGCATGGGGAGTCTGGGATGATGGCCAACCACTGTGCTATTCGTACAGGTATACGGACCTCGTGACTTGAACCGAGCGTCCCATTCCGCCTGCAGGTAGAACCTGAGGTTGGTTATGACGTCATTCCGTTTGATGGCTAACGAGTCGAATATTAGGATGCATGCCAGTTTCTCGACAGTCTTCTTCCTTCGGAGGCTCCTACTGGTCCCCGATAGCTCCAAGTCAATGGCTTCGTCCTCTTGCAGGATAACAAGGTCTCTTCCGGCCAGACTGGGATAGCAAATGATAGCGAGCAGCCAATGGGCGTGGTCATGGATTGGAATTAGAATAAAATCTTTCTCAAAGAGATCAACATTCTTTGTCCATTTAGAAACGAGACTATGCTTTTCCTGCATATTTTGAGAATCTAGTTTTGAATGTAAGTTGTTCGTAAGTTTGGTGTAAAAGAAAGTGTTGAAAATGTGCACCTGATCTCTCTGAGTAGGTGATAGGATTTGGTGGTATATATAGAGCAGATAGAACTCTATTATAATGTCGTTTAGGAACATCTCGGGCTGCAAACAGCTGACAGTACCTTTGTCTATTGTGATCCTGCGAGAATGTCCTACCGCGGGGTAGGTGAGCAGCTTATCAGTTTCGCTCTCAATCAGCTGATTGAACTCCTGGATAACTTCTGGGGGCTTGCGATTGCCCCGTTTTAGTTCGCAATACGAGTGTTCCTTGTCCCTACCCGCCAGTACTTCCTCTGTGTACTCAGGGCTGTCCGAAGAGCTAAGCGTTATATTTGCTGAACTGTTCTTTGAATTAGACTTAGATTCAACTTTTTGAGGATCTTCTCCTCCTGTTTCTGAAGTAGAGTCCATTCGGGAGTTATCATTTTCAATCAGGCCAATAGGAAAATCAAACATCCTTTTGAGTGAATTGTGTGTCTCGAAGAGGTTGTAGCTTCTATTATCAAACACAATTGTAATGAAACTATTCTGGAGTTGATTGTTGCCGTAGCTCAAGTAATACCCGGGAGTCAGGTTGAGGTTATGCGAGAGTTGGTTACAGGCGTCTTCTTTGGGTTTTATGCGGAGATAGCCATAGCGTCTTCGCTTGTGCAACTCCACAAACTCTATGTTTCCTGTTTCTATATTCAAGAGCTGTTCTAAGGTATCTCCACAAATCTGCATCTTTATATGCAGTTTAAAAGATTCCCTATCAACTTCAAGTAAGTCCAGAGGCGTGCACTTAAGAGACCCAAAGTGTATGAATTTTATTTCCATTTTTAACTGCTCAGTGACTTCATTTGTCTGGTGCATGTAGTCCCCGAAGGAGATAGGAGGAGGGTCTGTATCGTCATCGTAACGGAGCTGGAAATCCGGATCAGGTTCGTAGTCCGCAGCAGGAGCGGAGGGGATAGCCTCAGAGTTGTTAGAGGAGTCAGGTTCCATGGAATCGGACATGTTAGAGTCTTCACAGTCGATCAAGTCGATTGTCTCCATTTTTTCAATCTTTCTCCTGATTTTTACTACTCTAGTCTCTCTGTGTATTGCCCTGCGAGGAGAAGGCTCACTGTTCGAGCCGCTAAAAGCCGAGAATCTGTTCCTAGGGGGGATTAGAGTGGACTCCGGTGGAATATTGGAAGGGACTTTGAGAATTGCCAATGGATTTAACCTAGAACCATTGGACTTGGATGTGTCAGCTGCAATTCTACGATAAGTCTTGGGACTCTTAGTTTTATTGTAGAAGGTAAGGGGAGTAATCGCTTTATCGTTTGTGCTTTTGAATGGGGAGTTTGTCTCAAGAAATTTTATACTCTTAAAGTGTTTCTGGGTAGCGAATTTGTTAATAATGGGTTTATCTGAAGTAAAATTGAAAGGGTCTACATCATTATCATCGTTGTCATCGTCATCGGAATAACTGACCAGCTGATGGTCTTCCTTTCTACGACGACATCCCCGTTCAGGATTTGTACGGGGCTCCTCGTGAGGTCTCAACTTCTTTAGCCCAGGCAGAGAGGATTTATGGAACAGTTTTAGCTTCAGGTTCTGCGTTGAATTGCTGGAACCTTTCGGATCAGCTGGATACACTTCAGCATAAAGCTCTGTAAAAAAGTCTCCATTCTTATCTTTCGGATTTACAAATCGGATAGAACGGGTTCTGGCCTCTGACTCTATATCATTTTGCGTCGAAACGTCGTCTTTGGCTTTTGCTCTGCTACGAGACATAATAGGGTTGTCTAAAGTGAGAATAAACAACAAAATAACAGTGAATTGTTATCGTACAAAGGTACATGTTATTTGTAAGAGTGGTCAAGTGACAAATGCTATAAAATGTAAAATAAGTAGGATAGGTAGCGCAGTCAAGTATTGGCCCGTTCTTTCTCCGGGCCCTGGTATACCTGCTCTAGCATCTCGCACAACTGGAGTCGTTCTCGTAACAAGTTATTCTGTCGAGTCATCAAATTCTTGATTTTAATCGTATCTTCTTTCCGCTTTTCTTTGAGAACTTTCAATTCATTCGTTAGCCTCTCTATCTCTCTCCTCTCCTCGATCGATCTTTGTATAAACTCGGCATTGTCTTCGCTACACTGTTTGTGCACAATCTCTAGGTGCAGCAAGGAGCCCTTCGTCTCTTCCAATTCCCTGTTGAGAGATAGAGTCTGTCTCTCCAACTTGTCCTGTATTCTCTTCAGCTCGTTCTGACCGCCAGACACAACCTGAGCTTCTCTCTCCCGGGTTTCAACAAGTGCGGCTTTTAACACCTCGTTGCTGTCTCTCAATTTGTGAATCTCTTCAATCAGTTTCCTACACCTTAGACTGTGAGTTTCTCCCAGCTTCATTAGCTGAGTGCGCGTGTTACCTTTCAGAGTCTCCATCTCGTATTTCAGAGTGCGTACTTGATTCTTGAACTTGTTGCGCTCTGTTTCAGCCTCGAGGCTGTGTTCTCTCAGCTTGGCGCTCTCCTCTCTCGTTGCCAACAAATATGCTCTCTGCTGCTCCACTTCCTGTCTCGCTCTAGCTAGCTCCTGAGCGGCTCGACACTCAGAGCCCTCTTGCTCCAGTCGCACACTCTCCACCATCCCAGACAGGTTCTGCTTCTCAGCCTCCAGCACCCCCACGCGGCTACGCAGCTCGTGCGCACTCTGCATACTCTTAGACTCCGCCTCAAACATGTCAGACTGAGCGGACTTCAGTTTCCGCTCCAACACCTGCTTGCTCTGACTCAGAGAGCTCATTTCGCCATCTCTCAGCTTAGCATCCGAGACAGCCTGAGTCAGTCTAGCTTCCAACTCTCTGTACTTATGCAGTGACTCGCGCCTCGCTCCCTCTAACTCGACTTCGTGTTGCTCTCTGGCAGAGCTAAGAAGGGACTCCTGTAGCTTGCTCTGGTTCTCTAATTCTCTCTCCAGCTCTATCGCCCTAAGCAGCAGTCGGTCCTTCTCCTCCAGGGCTGCAGCAGAAGTGTCCACGCTCTGTTTGACCTGAGCGACAGCCTCCCTCTCCCTCTCCCGCACACACCGCAGCGTGTCTCTGAGAGCTGTCAGCAGCCGCATGCACTCCTCACGCTCAGCTGTCAATTTCCGCAGGAGCGTTTCTCTCTCGGTTTCTTTCTGCTGCGAGGGGAGTGGGTATATGGCCTCCGAAGAGTGGCAGACCACGCAGAGAGAGGGCTGCTGCACTCGCGTCAGCAGAGACTCGTGCACTGTCTCCTCGACTGCCAGTTTGCTCTTCAGATAAGAGTTCTCTTCTTTCAGCAGGCCCAGCTCAGCTGTTAGACTTCCTAATCGAATAAAATAGTAATACAGAATAATACAGCACATACCGAGTATATTACCTTGTGGTGCCTTCTCTACATAGGCCTGAGTAGCCAGATCCTCCCGGATAGGGACTGTTGCTTTGGAAGGAACCTCTCTCTCCTGCTGTGGCATCTGTTGGTCTGTTTCAGACCTGTCGGTCAGGAGGTGGTGCAGCTGAGTATTCTCTTCAGCCAGCTGGCCGGCCCGGGACTGCAGGTCCGAGAGCGCGCTGGACAAGTAGTCTATGTGGTCATCGATTCTGTGCTGCGAGAGACGGGGGTGCGAGAATACAGAGCTCTGCTCGCTAATAAAGTGGTCTGGTCGCACTCTCTGTTCGGACATATGGCAGCTAATACATAATTATGCAGTAATTACAATAGATACAATGAAGTGACAAACTAAAGGTAACCTTAAGTGAATCTACACGTGCAGTGTTCCCTTCAGAACTAGCGTAGCACTCCCGGACAGCCCCACTCTATTGTTGTCCAACACCTTAACTCTTACGTCTCCGCCTCTCGCCGAGCACTGCCGAGCAGAAAACTCGCTCTTGCCTAGCTCTGGGCGCCAGTAGGCAGCGAGCACTGTGTGGGCGGAGCCAGTGACCGGGTCCTCAGAAATGCCATTCCAGGGCGAGAAGTAGCGCGAGATAAAGTCGTACCCTCCGCTGCCTCTTTGGGTCAGAATAACGCCTCTCACTGCGCCCTTGTGCTCCAGGAGACTCGGGATATCAAACGTCAGGGACTCAAGCGGGAAGTCGTCAGGTAGTCTTATCAATAACTTCCCTGTTTGCGGAGAGAACTTGTGCTCGATTTGAGGCAACAGATCCCCGAGAACAACTCTAAGGATACTCGACACGTCTTCTTTCGTGTCCTCCAAACTGGCCAGAGGAAAGTCCATAGAGACAGAGCCTTCGGGGGTCATGTGAGTTTTCAAAGTGCCGCATTTGGCAGAGAATGAGATTTCCTTATTACAGTTACGGCACTGCGTGAAGAGAATGTACGCAGACGCTAGGGTGGCGTGTCCGCACATGGACACTTCACACGTGGGAGTGAACCATTGGAGGTTGAACAGAGAAGCAGTTCCAAACAGCTGCTCAGAACTGAGCTCCTGTATGAAGGCTGTTTCTGAATGGTTCATCTCAGCAGCGATTCTCTGCTTATTCTCTTCAGTTAGACTAGTGCTGTACGGGACGAGACAGACCGCAGCGGGGTTCCCACTGAAGGGAGTCTCACTGAAAGAATCGACCACAAATATCGCCAACTCCTTTGCATTTCCAGCTCCGTCCATTACAGCCATTCACCGCTAGTTATTAGAACCGAAATTGTATCTGGATTGCGATAAAGATCACCCAATGTGAGTATACGTATAACAATATTTATGATTATATTATTATTAGTATAAAGTACACCATAACAAATTAAAATACCTTTAAAATAAATGAATACAGCATACCCATCAAGTTGCATTCCCGTTCACAGCTCCATAGGACTCGTCGTTCTCATCAGAAGTGGTGTACGGCTGTTCATACGAGTACGCAGCCTCGTCCTCGGATATGTCGTCCGTTATTTCCTCCTCGATCAGGTTCATATCTCCACAGTCAACCACTGTGTCTATCACTGTGTCTTCGAACGCAGGCGTGTCTGCTAGGAGCTCTCCCTCCTGCAGAGACGTGTCCTTAGAGTCCTCGAGGTTCCCGCTGACTACGGTCTCAGATAAGAGGTTGGAGGGGCTGTGGGGCAGAAGGATCTTCTGTTCTAGCTCTGAGAGCTTCTCGCTGTAGTCAGCCAACAGCTCCATTCCGTGTTGACGCAGGACATCAGCACATCTCGTGTTGGCGTGTTCGGCCCCGTAGTAACTTACGGAGTTATTCACAAGTAGATCGATGCGCGATAGGAACTCGTCCCTCGACCTGTAGCTACACTTCTTACAGCTCTGATAGATCTGTATCAGGAATACCGGCTCTCTCACCAGGTCCGTGTACCCGTGTGCCTCCTCCTTGATGAGCGGGTAGATGAAGTGAGCAGCGCCGGGCAGCATGCTCACCTCCCTCGTTATCTCTCGGAATATCAGCGACAGAGACAAAAGCGGGTCCTTACCAATTATTGGATATATCTCCAACTCCAGCTCTCTAATGCGAGAGGATTTGGAAGCCAAACACTCCTTGAAAGTCTTAACAATGTTCCCAGCTACCTTTGTAAGTTCGTGGTCGGGCCCGTTGAATCTGGTGGAATTCAGTAACAGGAGAGATACGTGCTCTAGGAAATCCTCTTGACACTTGTACATGTTATTAGATATGTTTTCCTTTATTGTCTTTAGGTCCATCGGGGATTTAACGTACACTCTATATTCTGGGTACAACTTGGAAGAGACTGGATCCATGAATTCCTGCACACCAGCTAGCACCTCTACTTCCTTGAAGGCCTCCTCCAGAATGGTACAGAAGGACAAGAGAGGGGTCGAGCGGCGTCTCTTTACTTTATCAGGAGCCTTGGGGTACTCGAAGCTAGCTCTGCTCTTGGGCCCTCTCTTGCGCTGCTTCCCGCCCAGGGGGCTATAGGAAATGCTCTGCGAAAGCGGAGTTTTTATTTTCGGGAACCTAAGCTTGAGAGCGTCCCTTGAAACTTTAGTTGCATTCTCCACCCAGGCTTTACTGAATACCATTTTAACCCCCTCGGTCCTAACGAGGCCATCCTCCTTCCCCATAGACTCTGCCACCAGTTTATCCTGCTCCTCTTCTGTCATCGCCACTTGTACGCGGGGCCTCTTGTGCATCCCGCCCCGCCCACTGCCCGACTTCCGCTCGTAGAGGGGACAGGACCGGTTGCTTCGCAGGTGACCGATTTCCCCGCAAGCGGAGCACTTCTTGGTTGTAGTCTTACTCGGACTGAGTATTCCCTTCGTTAGCGCGCTGACCCCAGTGCGGTAGGGCCTCTTGAAGTGCTTGTGAGCGTCAATGGTGGGGTGTCGAGGCTGGACTCTCTCCTTGCCGTCCGTGCTCTTGAGTCGGCGCAGCTGCTGCATCAGCTTCCTCTTCTGCCGCTTCATGTCCTCCTTGTCCTTCTCCACCTGCAGCTGGGCTCTCAGACTGTTGCCTTTCTCTTTATTTATCTTCACATAGGCGTCGATAACCGCGGCGTTCTTAACTATCTCCTGTCTCACGAACTCTTTCCCATCCTTTCTGTAGGTCCGCTTTATCAAGAGTCTCCGTCCCACCACGGACTGGTTGCTGCCTACGGACTCCTCGTCCGAGTCTAGAGCGGGGGTCCTGTCC
Organism: Hexactinellida sp. DTS-2022; assembly: GCA_028753945.1. NCBI lineage: Eukaryota > Metazoa > Porifera > Hexactinellida > Hexactinellida sp. DTS-2022. The sequence continues at coordinate 168,900 of JAPNXP010000012.1, read as the reverse complement.
GAAATAAAGGAGGTTTTCCTCCGATGGTCGGTCTGTCGAGAGGAAGAGGAAGAGGTCCTAGCTGAGAAAGCAGAGATACCAGATTCCTTGCTGTTGGAAGAGAGAGGCTTGGGAACAGTTAGAGACGAAGAGTCGGACATGATGTTCTCCAGATCTCTCGCGAGCTCCATTTCTGTCTCGGAGCCGCTGGACGAGTCTTCATCAGTGCTAATCACCTCTTGAGAAGCGAGGATCTTATTCTGGATGTCGAATATTCTCTGGCAATCCTTGCGATATTTATCTTGTTGCTCGCTTTGTGTAACCTTAACACCTCTCGCGAATTTAGTGACACCTCCCCCGTCTCCCTGAATAACCGCACTGTTAGAGAGCTCAATCAGTTTCTTTATGCACTTCCACCGCCCCATCTCCTTAAGGGCCGAGTCTGGAATGTTGAACTTGTTCTTCAAAACAGATCGAGCTTCGTTAACTCTCAGTTTCCGGAGATCTGCGTCTGTCCCTCGGATGTTAGCCCGGGGACGGTCTCCCAGGGAGGGAGACAGCCCCGCTGGGGCCATAGGGGTCAGGGGAGTTTGTGCGGATGCTCTCTTCGGCATTTTCATGTAAGCGAATCCCTGATTACACCCGGTCGGGTCTGCAATCCCGTTTACGTTAAGTGTGTATTTACCCTGCATGGCCGCGAGGTAGTGCTTGGTGGTACGCCAAGGCGCGGTCATGATCTCATCCTCGATCTTGGCTACGTCATCGTCTGAGTCCTCGTCCTCCGCCTCGCTGCTGATGGCAGTGCCCGTGTAGCCCGCGTCCCGGAGCCGCTGCTCGCCGGCCTGCATGCTGTAGTAGGTGCAGAGCTGCTCGGGGGAGATTATGAGGCAGAGCTCCTCCTCCGTGGGCAGACGGAAGTCCCGCTTCAGAACCCAGTACGAGAAGTCGGGCCCGGCTTTGACCAGGTCCGAACATTGGCGGAGAGTTTTGCGAACGAAATTCTCAGAGAGATGCTGGAAAGTGTTATTTACAGCTTCCATTTTAACTCGTTTCGGTTCTTCGTCGTTCGCTAAGAACATCCTGTAGAGTCTAACGAGAAACAAGTCCTTCATAATGTTACCAGCTTGTCTTGAGTTAGGGTGCGGCACCTCGACCTTCGGATTTTGTTGTCCGATACAAAGCACAGCTGAAACCTTGCGTATAAAGATGCCGTCGCGGGTTCTTATGAGCAGAAAGTCGGTGTCCGGCATGCTGTGTAGATACACCGGAGACGTGAACAGCTTGTTGTCAATGGTGGAGATGCGAGTCCCTGGAGCTAGCTTCCCGAGCAGGAAGGGGGGCTGCTTAGCCGGATACGTGTCTCCGTAAGGGAATGGTGTCTGGTGTACAGGCTCACTCCCCTTTGGGGCCTTCCTGTAATAAGTGATCACACGAGATGCCATGCCTACCATGGAAATTAACGGGGGATGTTCTTCGCAATACTCGCCCAGAACGAGATGTCCGTCTTTAGCAGACAAGTCCTCAAACGATCTCATAAAGAACACGTCACCGCCCCCACTGGCATCTCTCTCCCTCTGTCTATCTCTCTGCTTCTCATCCGCGTAGCGGACTAAGTTAGAGATAGAAATGAACTCTGGTTCGGTACGCTTTCGCACGGAAGTAATTTGAGGACGATGCAGTCTCCGCTTCTCGTACGGAGTCAGCTGAGCGGGGAAGAGAGCAGTGCAGAGTTGGTTGGCCGGGATGGAGTGCTCGATCTTAGTTCCGTAGCCGAGAGCGTCTCCCTGCGCTCTCTCGCGCCCGCTCTCCACCAGGCAATAGTAATCGTCGTTAGAGATATTAAACGGGTCGGTCGTGGGGTCTAACATGTCGTCATTCACATTGTGTCCTTCTGGGATGTGTTTCTTCTTGACTTGCGACTTTGAGTCGTAGAACTTAGAAAAGAAGTGGTCAAAGGCAAGATCAGAGTCGAGAGGATCGAGAACCATGGGGAGGGGCTTGGGGGGGTTGAACGAGGAAATGTCCCAAATGATATCATCGATCCATGCACCGCTAACTAGACGCTCATTCTCAGGAGGAAATATCGAGTTTGTGAGCTGAGAAGTTTGTGTGTCGGGTTTAGAAGAGTTGGTATACGAGTCTGTAAATTCAGTAGGCACTTTCGGCTCTGTATACCACTTCCCATCTCTAACTTTAGACACTTTATCCAACTGCTTTTCAGGGTTAATGATGACGTCATTCTCCCAATCATTCTGAGTTATCATCAAGAAGGCGTGTGGGTTTAGTTTGTGTCTATTCCTGTCAAGTTCTGCTGGCTCTGGTGAGGGAGGCTTCCCCTCATCCTCGCTTACAACGCGGCTTGTGCCATCTCGCTTCGATGGGTCAGGCTTTGCTTCCTTTTGTATAAAGTTGTATTGGTATGTCTCGGGCGCTTCCAGGGGGACACCCGACTGGTCAAAGAGGAGCTTAGCGGGTCCAACTCTCCACTCTGGAAAATATCTGTCTTTCCTACCCAGTTTATCTGTTCCTTTCTTTCCGGAAGAGAAGTGCGAGTTGGGGTCCGCATTCTGTATCTCTCTGCACTTCTCGTCTGACCAGGTGCGGAGGAACTCGACCTCGTCGTCAGGCAGGTAGGCAGGGGGAGGTTCTGTCGTGGTAGCGAAGGTGTGTTGATGGAATTTGTGCTTTTTCTTGAGTTTGGGCTTCCTCGCGCTCTCCCACACATCTGCTATGGAAGCCGGAATGTTGACAGCGAACAGACTCTGGAACCTCAGCACTCCGTCCGGTCGGTAGGCCGGGAAGTGAATAGCCGCCTCCGCCTGGTTCTTCTTCTGCAGCAGCTTGCTCTCTTCCAGTTTCGCCTTTACTACCTCCGGATCGATATCCTCGGGAAGCTCCTCCTTGTTACTTCTAGCCACGTCCAGGTTAATCACATTGTCTTCGGAGTCTTCCGGTACCCCCATTGACTTGCACGCGTCAGAGAGAGGCTCCACTTCTTCTCTGTCAGACGAGACATCTTCTGAGTGGTCTGCTGCTACGATTGATGGCAGAGCCTCCGGTAGGGATTGTGGCATGGACCCGGTGATAACGGTATCCTCCATAGGGGCATCGTAGTCGTCATCACTCTCATAACTCATGGATTGGCTAATGAACTGTATTCAGTTCAACAACAATCTATTTTCAAAACTCGATTATTGATACTTGTGTGCCTGTTTGTTAGACTGTTAGTGCGGGTACTATCATAATTTGACTAAGTTTACTTCAATTTTTTAGTATTTTATACATTTCAAACTAGGCTATGAAATTACTCATATTATTCAAATAAAGAAATCTTCCGAGGTAATATGCGAATTAAACTTCTTGCCCTTACCTTTGGGGTCTTTTTGTCCTTTGCACTTTTTGTTAAAGTGTTGATGACGTTTCTCTTTCATCAATTCCTTTCTAACTTTCCATTTTGCTTGCATTTTTATATCCACGATACTGAGTACAGAGTTCGCTTCTGATTGAGTGTCTGTGGAGTCAATCTTTTCACCAGAGACGCAGTCCTCAATTAACTTTGGTTCTCCCACACGGGTACCTAGATTATCTAAGTCCGTCAGTTCCTCTCCCCTCTCTGCGACAAGGAGACAAGACAGGCCCTCGCTGATAGCAACAGTCTCTCCCTCTAGAGACTCAGCACTCAGCTCTCCTTCGGGTGACCGTATCAGTCCTGCCCCGTTATCAGGAATATCCTCGTCAATAGAATGATCATCACTTCGGATGGAATCAAGATCGTTTTCTGGCTGTACCCTGAGACACTCCACGAGCGCCTCGTCATTAAACTCGCCCTCTAATTCCTTAATTGCCTTCGCTTCCCCCATCTTAATGCTGTCTACTGGTATCTCCTCTGTATCGATTCCGAACCTCCTGCGGAAGAACTCCCTAACGCAGTTCAGGTCTCTCCTCAGATATGACCTGGCCATAGGATGAGTGGAGGGGACCATCTGGGGGAGGTCGATAAGAGTGACTGTACCTTTGTCGTCCACTAGGAGATTGAACTCGTTGAAGTCTCCGTGCACGTACCCAGCTGCTGCCAACTGGGCTATGACGTGGATGAGGCTGTCGAAGAGAGATACGGGGTCAGCCACCTCCTTCACGTGGTTCAGAGGGAACGCGGGAATCAAGCCCATTACGACACAGTGTCTATTGTGGTCGATGGGCTTAGGGACCTCAATTCCATTCTTGTAGATTTCCTGAAGGAAGCAATACTCCCTAAAAGCAGCGATTCGAGAGAGATAGAGCCATGAGACATGGTGGTACCCGGATAGGTAGTCACGCTTTGTGACCATGTTCCTACTGCTAGTCCGACCCAATCGGTGTATCTTCAAACACAGCTGTTCTCCTTCTTCATTCGCGACAACGTACACATCTGATTCCTTCCCTCTGCCTATTTGGTTGCCGACAGAAGCTATGGTGCCCCTCAAGGATAGCGCTCGGAGAGCAAGGTAGTCATAGCCGAGACAGGTCAGTCTGTAGCCCTCCACTTTACAGTGCTTTTTGTGCTGAAATGCAATGAGCTTGTCCTGTGAGAGACTCCTGAGGATCTTGAATATCTGTCCCTGCGGAATCTGAGCTATCCCGGAAACGAGAGAAAGAGGGACCAACTCATGATTTCGCATTCCGACCTCCAGGGAGTGCAACACGCGAAAATCCTCTTTCGAGAGAAATCGTAGTAGTGATACGTTGAAACGCGGCATCTATTCACACCATACACACAGTACAATATAGTGAATTATTTAAGTACCTAAACCTGGAGATTACACCCTTATGCTTATAGGAAAGGAAATACTATTACAAATATTATTTAAACTATAATTATCATAATCTAAGGGTACTACAATATCTAGTAACAGTTCTCCTACATAGAAGTAATGATGAGGCAATAATCTACAAGCCAGCTAAGCGCTTAAAGTAGGTAGTGATTACAATGATTGACAAGCCTGATTAAGTACAGGGTCTCTGTAGAAAGTGAGACTACCTAGGGGCCAAACAAGTTTGATTAGTTAAGCTAGACCGAATCCTTCAGGGCACTCTTGCGTGGCATACAGCAGCGCAGTTCGCAGGTCCTCGTAGCAGCTGTAGGCAGGGAGATCCAGCTGGTTGAAACTGGGGAAGAGGTCTCATGACACCATTCAGGTTTAATTTAATAATGTTGTTATAACTGTTTAACTTACCAAGTATGCGCTGATGGCAGTCGCATGTCTGAGCGCTCGTCCTTGTGGATCTGGAACTTCTGACTCCCGTTCATCCCTTCCAGGAAGGCAAACCCCCGCAGAGGCACTTTAGAGGTCCCAGTCACGAATTGGAGAAATTTAGCCCGGTCCGCCTGGTCGAAGGAACGGAGAGCTCTCCAGAACCATTGTATCTAACAAATAGAAAACTAGCTAATCCTACGCTCGATGGTGGGATCCTCGTATCTTTCATTATTTTTTCACATGTAACTAAACTATATAAAAAGTTCTTACGATCTACTTAATAAATTCTAGGGAAACAAACAAAATACAATGTGTTTTCATATAAAAGATACTCTGTTATAACACAACTGATTCTACGTACCTGGATAGAGTTCTCGTTGTACTTGTAGTACTCAGTGTTAGCCTTCAGGTCGTCAATATCTATGTTAGGCAGGCCTGATATCAATAGCTCGAGCTCCTGCTCGTTGAAAATGGATATCAGCTTCTTGGGAATAATTTCGTAGAAACCTTCCAGGAAGCTCTTGATTTGTTGGTGTATGGCGCCTGTCATTTTCATCTGACAGACTAGACGCACATAATCTTTCTTATTCTGCTCAGTGACTGGCAGGTCTCGTCCGTTCTTAACCAAGTCTTTGATCTCCATTTTGCCAAACTCGTCAATCTACAAAGCAATTTAATAAACTCGAATCGAGCATTTAACCTCTCTAACCAAAAGAAAACTCTTTCTACGAACAAAAGCAATATATAGTCCATAAAATATTTCTAATTAACAAACTAGGGACAGATTAACCATTCAATAATTAACAAACTAACTATCGGTAGAAAGATTTAGTTCTCAAACACAAAGCTACGCGTTGTAAGGCACTTGTCTAGGCGGGTCTAGTAGGTTAAGCAGCACGGGAGTATTGTGCGTGCTCGCGAAATGCTTCATGTACTGCATAGCCAGGAATACAGCCAGCGATCTCTGGTCCTGCTGGGACAGGTTTTCTCCAATGGTGCAGGGAGGGACCAGAGGGTTGGTATTAGAAAACTCGTTGATGATGTCAACCATTCTACCGCGGTTGACGCGCGACTCGAGATTGACACGCTCTCCATCCGACACGTGGAGCCAGCGCAGAACGTCGTCACAGCAATCCTTAACGCTGAACAGATTTGGGTATCTGGTCTTGAGCAGAGCCATGAGCAGGTCGTTCCCACGGTTGGTGCCGGCCCTGTTGTTCAAGTCGGTAGTGATGATGTCATCCTTGGTGCGGCGTATCAGGGTGACGGGGCCCGGGTACTGAGAGAGGTACACGTGTGGCTTGAGGTTGAAGTGGTTGTTGAGAACCTCAAGGACTGAAAACCTAAGGATGTTCGGCATCTTAGAGTCCGCGAGAGGGACAATGTCGTCGAAAGACGCATCGAGAATCAGAGCTTTTATTTTCGGAAACGAAGCAGCCGCGTAGGCAGCGGTGTAGCCGCCTATGGACCAGCCATAGAGCATTATCGACTCCAGAGGGTACTTGAGCTCCTCCACTGCGTACTGGACCACTGCGGTGACTGCTTCTTGGTCCAGACGAGGGTACGGCATGCCCGAGCTATGTTGGAAGCCAGGATGGTTCCACCCCAGCACTGAGTAGCCGCGGCCTATGAAATGGTGCGTAGACGCGCTCTCCATGTAGCCGGCATTTCCCTCGCAGCAGATGACGAGAGTATCTGCGTACATGGTGTCGTTAAGCTTAACATAGATGGTGTCTACGGAGTGTCCGGAGTTGCACTTGATCTTACCCCTCAGGCCCCCGTGCTGGGCTATCAGCTTGTGTCGCCCCTGCGCACAGTCGATACTCACTATTGAGTTAACAATGGCGAGGGACCCCGGGTACACTGCGGCTCTGGCGAGGGAGTGAGCCAACAGGTAATGCCACACGTCCAGGATAATACCGTACATCAAGGCGTACCTAATGATGGGATACTTCTGGGTGGGAGGAGGAATGGGATTTTTTGGAATTATATAAGACCGTGATTGGTGAAATGCATGAGGAATTGAATGGATATCGAAATCATATTTTTTCAGAGATTTGTAACTTCGAGTGTGAGCTTCTGCACCGTCTTTCTTGAGAATTCTTAAAAAATCCTGGTAATCAGGGTTTATAGCACGTCCCAACGCCCGTGTGAGGTAGAGAGGGCTCAGTACAATTACAGAGAGTGTAATCAGCTTAGCGCTTGATTGCAAAGTTGACAGAGAAAACAAATCCGTACTCTGTCTGTATATATTGTACAAGATAATAGGGGATAAGTAATACGCCATGTTAAAGGCGAAGAATCCAGCTTTCAGAATGAAGTTAGGGATAGATTCGACGAAGTTCGGTGAGTAAGTAACGTAGCCAGCAGTCCTGTACATGTAGTGCAAATTAGGACCCAAAAGAGACTCAATAAATCCCATAGTGCTGCTAATCGGTTGATAGAAATGAGGTAAAACAGTGTCTTCGAGAACAAATTCGTAATTATCTTATTAACAAACTAACGAGGGCTAACTTATTATTATTTAATTATAAGACAACTGCTTACCTCGGTGCAGAATGTGAGCTCACACCCGATCTCATTGAGATCATGCTCCATGAGGTAGACCATGCTCTTGTAGAATCCATAGTCCTCGGACTCCAGGTCTGTGTACTGCACCGGCTTACTCAGAATGTGTTTGTAGAAAGAACGGCCAAAGTAGCAATCAAGAAGTTTATTGTCGTAAATAGCTTTAGCTATCAACCGACCCACAAACTTAAAATAATCCAAATGCTCCCTATTAACGTACGAACAGCTGTTGGGAACGTACGTGACCTTGTCCCCAGGGGTGGTTGTGAATAGGGCGTAGTCAGGGTTGAATATCTCCCGAGACACAATCAGGTACCACTCTCTGAGCAGCCCCCCAGCGTCCTGGCCATCTTCGTCTTTGAAAATGACGTAGAGTTTGTTCCTCATCTCCTCCGGGGTTTTCCGACTGAGCTGTCTGAAGGAATCCTCAAAGACGGTCTTCCTATTAATCTGCATAATCATGTCTTCTCTCCTCGAGTGGGGACTCGTCGACTCCAGCTCTTGCCGGAAGTACTCGCGCTTCACATCGAAGTCCAGGAGTCTGGTGTGGTTGATGAGAATTGAGAAAGTGCCAGAGCTGAGGGGCGTGGTTGTCTGACGAAGAATCTGGTTCAACACCACGCGATGACATTCTACAATACAAATACGGATAAGAATATCTGGTATAAGTTATGCCAGTTGTGAGTTGGATTTCAACACACAAACCTGCAAACTTGAGGAACTTGGCCATATCAGGATCGTCCTTCTGAGACTGGCTCGAGATGCTGCGACTGGGGCTGGCCGGTGGCTGGATAGAATCTGGCAGGTCCGACAGAGAGGCGAGAGAGCCTTCTCGGTCGTAGCGAGACAGGGCAACGTCAGTGTCCTCCGAATCTTCCAGAGTCTAGGTGGAGATAAACAAGTAAACAACCACATGTAATGTTAAGGGGGTTACTGGATCATATCTCACCTGGCTTTCTTTTTCCCCTGCGTGCACTATGAAGAAGCACTCCACCATATTCTGCATAACGAGCACTGCGTGGTCGTGACAGGTCATGGCCAGTTCCTCGAGACAGTCCTCCAGCAGCGCCCACAGACTCGTCAGGTTCAGCACTAGACTCAGGCGCTCGCTGTCTCGCTTCTTTATCGAGGGAGTCAGAAAAGTTGGGTCCTAAGCCGAGGTAAGTCAATAGAGGTAATAAATAGAACAATAAATAAAGTGGAATAAGAATATAAAATAAGGCAATGTGTGAACTGACTCCAGGGTCCCTCTTCCCTCTGGAGCTACTGGGCACTCCTCTCTCCTCCTGCCTCCTCAGCATGTTCTGACGAATCGCCTCGGTTCTCTGGCTCAGGGCCACGTCGTCAAATGAATCTGGGTCGTCGTTGAGGACCTGCATGTACTCTTGGATTTCCTCGGACACCTGGTCGCTGCGCTGAGTCAGCTCCTGCACGTGTGTGCTCATCTCGCTACGCAAGCGGTCTCTGAACTCGCTGTGCTGGGGGTGCATCTCGAAGGAGTGCTCCCAGTCAAGGAGGGGCTCGTCTCCCAAGGCGATAATCTGAATCTCCCCCCTCAGCTTCTGTATGATCTTGAGCATCCTCAGGAGCAGAGATACGTTGGAGGACTTCGACAGGAAGGGAGACATGGAAGGCAGGTGGAGGTCAGGGCGGTAAGATTTGAATACTTTCTGTTGTTCTGAAGTGTAGAAAGAGAGCGGATTCTTGTTAGCTTTCAGCTTAGCTTCTTCGGAGCTAATCGGATTAGCCGTGTTGTAGGCTAACAGCTCATCCTTCAGTTGCACCATTTCTTCCTGCAGCTCTCTGCCAATCTCCTTACAACTGCCGATGAGTGTGGAGTAGATGTGCTTCATAATGTTACGGTGGTATTTGGCCAGCTTGATTACCAAGTTGTTGACATTGTTCAGACTCTGTTCATCACAGGTCTTACAGCTGAGTAAGCCAATAATCAAGTTGACCTCTTCATTGCTGAATAGCATTTCTTGAGGTTCCTCTTTCGGCTTAACTTCCTCCTTCTTCTCTGGCGGCAGGGGCGGCAGGGGAGGCAGGGGGGCTATGGGGTCCGAAGCAGTGCTGGGAGGTAGACTCGGAGCGTCCGGATTCAGGTTGGGAATCTGCACATTGAGAAAGTCGGCGGGAGCAGTAATAGGTTTGGGAATAGTGGATGACTGTTTCAAGTTTTGGCATATGTTTGAGAGAAGTTTGATAAACTTGTCTAGAAGCACTTGATTCGTGCGAATGTTATCGCACTTGAGTAGGTTAATTATCATATGCACGAGAGGCGGGCCACTGGAGGCCTCATCCAGGTTAGGCAGCATGAGGTGCGTCTTGTTGCTAGCCTTGCCTTTGGAATTGACGTGTGAGTTCTCAAGCTTTATGAGACACTCCCAGAACTTAGAATGCATCAACAGAGCAGAGTTGGTTGGCTCTAGAAAGTGCTTGCTCATCTGAATCGTCTCTCTTCTATTCGGGTTAGCGATCGACATCATGTTTGTTATCGAGAACAGCTGTAGAAAGGCGTCCAGAATGTTGTTGGTGAGGGTGTTCTGAGCTTGAGGGTGTAGGTAGAGCTGCGCCGGCTTGGCTCCCTTCCCAGAAGGCGCCTCGAGCTGCACAATGTTCTGCTGTCCAGTGCCGCAGCTCTGGACTATGCTCATCCAGGAGGAGGACTTCTTTTTCGGCTGGGGAGTTATGGAAATGCAGTCTATGGTTTTGTGCTGATCCTCGGACATGGGTTCCTCCTTCACAGTGTACTGGCCCGAGCTGGACTGATCTATCTTAATAACAATCGGAGGCACAGTTTGCACAGCACAGTCAGGAATAGAAATTTGATTGATATCCGCGAGGAAGTAAGTTAGAATTGAGAGAATCCAGCTCTTGGTTTCTTTGTGCTCGCAGAGAAGACGGATCAACTGGTTGTACTTGACACGCTGTATCTTAGGATTATCCAGAAAGAGAACGCTCAGCAGACAGATCAGCGCCTCGAAGTCCAGAGGCGGTTTGTTGGTTGGGTCGTTGTTGAAGAGCGAGAGACCAACCATCATTCTCCGTCTGTTCATCGCGTACGGAGGGATTACATTGTGAGCCTCAAACCTCCTCAGATAGAAGGTGGGGGAGGGGATAGACAGCAGATCGTAGTGCGGATGCATGGAAGGGTCGGTCAGCATGTGTCTGCTCTCCAGCAATTGTGCGTAGTCGCGGTGTCTCGGCCGCAGTCGGTGAGTGGCCTCCTCCTGCACATCGGAGGGGAGGTTCCCGAAGGTCTCCTCGTCCATCTCATTGAGCACGGTCTGTCTCAGGGCACGCGGGAGCGTGTTCAGGAAGGAGCAGGGGTCGTCTGATGTGATCAGGTTCTGTCGCTGCTGCTCGATGCGTCTCTGGGAGATTATCTATAAGAATATAATATAAATAGAGAGACACATAAATAACAAGAAGTACGTACTTCGTCTTGAATATCGGCTGGCATCTCTGCTAGCACCTCGGTCGATATCTCCCCGTGCACATGGTCCAGTTCGTGTCTCTGTCTGCCGCGGGCGTTGGGAGCCGCGGGGTTGCCTCCTCTCTGGAGCACGTTGCGCAGCTCCTGCTCCTCCTGCAGAATCTCAACACGCAGCGTTTCTGGTATCGCAGCTAGGAAGTCAGGGTCTATCGAGAATATATATTAAACTGTATCCATACACTAACTAGTTACAGAGTATAAACATACCTATGCTTCTTAGGAGGGTAGGCCCGGTAGTTAGAGGGGGAGGGGGGGCAGTGGCCGCGGCTTCCCCCTCTGTCTGAGAGCTCGCAGCGGGGTCAGCTTCTGAGTTCGTGGGTGCGTCCTGGGAGGGATCAGCTGCTGGCGCGATAGGATCAAAGGCTTCCTGGTTAGGAGCGATGGGAGCAAATATCGAACTGGAAGAGGGCTGTGGCACAAATGGAACTGGTGCGTTAGTAATTATGCTCTGAAAGGGAATGGGGAGGAGTAGATTGGGGGGCATATTGGTGTCAGGAGGGACGTGCAATGTGTCCCCTGCTGGGCCCTCTCGGGGGCGGTCCAGTGCTGTGACTGTGGGAGGAGCTGTCAGCTGGGCAGTGGACGTGTCCTGAATGGGAATAGTCAAGGTAGAGGGGGCAGCAGTCGAGGCGACAGGAATGGGGACCAGAGGGTTGGGAGGAGGAGGGTCTCCTGCCACAGCTGAGAAGAAGGTGTAGAGAGGGTGGTTAGAGTCGATCTGTTGCAGGGTCTGTCTGGCGGAGCGCTGGGAGCCATCGAACTGGTTGAAGAGCAGAGGAGCGTCAGTTGGTAGTTGAATGTTTAGGGAGGAACACGTGCTCAGTTCCGCAGAGGGTTCCGATATGGGAAGGAAGGGAGGCGGCTCTGAGGGGGAGGGAGCGCTCGCGTTGGTAGATGGGAGTGTCTCCGGCAGGGGGAGAGGAGGGGGCGATGTAGCAGAGGGCAGAGCGGATGGATATGCGTGTTCCTCTTTCTTATGTAGTGACCAGCCCTTCTTGACGGCCTCGATCCTCTTAGATGAGAGTTCGTAGGCCTCTTTCTCCTTCAGCTTTTCCTTCTCATTCTCCTCGCGCAGATAGGCCGCGATCTGCTCCTGTGCCTTCTTAATGCTTTGGAAGTTGTGGCAGCTTCCGAGCATCCCGTCTTCCTGGAATATCCTAAGGTTGCACATGGGTATGAAGCTCTCGTCCTCGTTGTCCTGCGACTCGAGGCTCTGCTCCTTCTGCAGCAGGGGGTCCTCCTCGAACACCAGCTGGTCCTGTTCCAGCACCAGACGTCTCCACTGGCCCGGGAGGGGGCGCACCCCGGGGTCCGGGAGCACCGAGCTCCGGTTGGAGGAGACCAGTTGCAGCACGCTCTGCGGGTCTGAGACGCGGAGCGAGTAGGAGGACTGGGGGCTCTGCTGCTGGGGGGGCTGGGGCTGGGCGGGCCGGCTGGTTTGACGGTTGAGCAGAGGGTGGGGCGGGATGCGCGTGGTGTTGTTAGGCCGTTGCATACCCGGGAATAAGTTGTCCCTGAATATATTCCTGTTGAAGGAGTAGTGGTGTCTCAGAATTGGGATGAAATCATCTACAGGCATCAATAAATAAAGCACAGCACAGTTTTAATGTAACAACTGCAACAGACCCTGCATGTTGAGCTCATCCAGGTCTGCGGGGGACTCATAGTCCATGGTGTGTCCCATTATGGTGACCACCTCGCTCATCTCCTCTGTCTCAGCCTCGCTGTCCTGCGACACGTCGGACTCTATCTCCACGTCATCGGGGATCTCGTCCTGATCGTCGTTGGAGCTGCTGGAGCCCAGCAACACGTCGGACGGGGGATGGTCATCTGAGACAGAGTATAAATAGGAGAGATCGCTAGAGTGAGGAGCAACGTACCTTCATTGTCTAGCTCATCCGTTACGGGATTGTCGGGATCCTCTGTCAGATCGTGAGGAGACGTGACGTTGAGGTCTATCGAGGTATCGTCGTCAACAGAGGAGTGGTGCGAGTCGTCGAGGTTCTGCGAGGACAGGTTGATCACCACTCTGACGTCATTGGACTCCAAATGCTCGCCTACCACAGTCTCGTCCAATCCATCGTAATTGTCCAACTCCTCTCCCGCTGAATTACAGTTGTCAGGACCTTCTCTGAGCTCCTCCGTGTCATCCATGGTCTCGTCGCTCTCGCTATCGCCCGTGCGGTCCGAGGAGCTGGACCGGCTGTCGGAATCGTCGTGCTGGTCATCAGCAGTCGCAGTCAAGTAGAGATCTATAATAGATGGTTAGAGCGGGAGGGAGGGGTGTGTGTACAGTCGTACCTTCGTTCTCCTGGTCATCAACCTTGTTCATACTGCTTAGCTCTATCATCATATCACTGTAGGTAGGGTCCTGGATTGTTTGTTCATTCAGAGTAACATCCGCTGACGCTAGCACAATACGTTAATAGTGACCTCATCTTGTGGGAAGTAACTTACTGTTATTGGCTGTTTCCCCCGCGTCTAAGGGGTTGCTGCTTGTCGCCTGGTCCGTTGTAGAAACCGGAGGCTCTGTCTCGGCAGTAGCTCCCGCGGAAGTTGGCTGGTCCTCTCTCTAAACGCGAAATAAATGAATATTGTTTATAAAACTCTATATTATTATAATACAAACCGAGGTGTCTGCAGTCGATTTGCTAGCTTTCTTGGCTTGATTCTGATGGCCAGGCGTTTTGTAAAGCAGTCCTGTTAATGCGTCTATCGTTTTAATAATAAAATTAGCTGTTTCCGGGAGCTCGGAGCTATTCAGATCCAGGCTGTGGAATATCTTGGCGATGTCAGAAGAGAAATTCCTCTTCACCATCAGCTTTGCTATGTTGAGCACGTACTCCTTCCCTGGCACCACCAGAAAGGTGTGTATCAGGCCCAGGAGCGCTCTGAGCTTGACATGCTTCAGCTGGCACTCCGGCAGCTGCGACACACGCAGTATCGCCTGCTTCATCTCGGTGATTAACAGGACCTGGACCTCTGGAAAGTTAGCCGTCACAAGGCCCCCGATCGTTCGGAGGAACGACTTTGCCACTTTTGACTCATGAATCAGATTATCCAATATATAAGTAAGAGCAGTTGTTTCCTATAATAGCAACAATAATATCACAAACAATAACATCAATAACAACAACAGTACCCCGTTATGCGGCAGCTTCTCCTGACAGATAAATATGGCACACATGGGGAAGCTGGTGACCAGCTCTGCTAGCAGCCGGAGGATCCCGGACTTGCTGATTATCGCCTGCTCGCTGGGATTGACCTTAGCGATGGACAGGGGAGTAGGAAGGGGAAACGAGTGCGTTTGTATTTCCGACAACTCATCAATATCCATATCCTCGTCTACGATGTCCATCATCATGTTGTGCAACTGGAAAGACCTGCTGATACAGAATAGGTTGCACAGTGTAAGTATAAATAGGAGTAAGCCTGTACCTGAGATCACTTCTTATGCCGGCCGTGCAGGCGGTCAAACGGTGGAACCTGTTCCTGGGGAAGCGTAGCATGTTGGCGCTCCTGGAGAGCAGGGGGTCCAGTGCGAGGGAGGTTCCCGGGAGAAGAGAGGAGGCGGAAGAACTGGAGTCAGACTGGTCATTCCTGAGCAACAGCAGCTCCAGCAGATCTCTAATAAACGCCTCTTGACTCTCGTTGTCTAGCGAGGTGCAGGGCTTCTTGCGGGGGAGCAGTTTCACAAAGTCCTGCTTCCTAGAGTCAGGCGCGAAGTGCTGCTGATGGTCCGACTCGTCCAGCTTGAATATCTCCCTGGCTATCTCCATGAAGATATCCGGATGCTTGTTGTAGATGGGGCCGATGGAGCGGAAGAGAGAGTCCAGGTCCTTGGTGTTCTTGCCCCGCCGCCCCATTCTATAGGGCATCGAGTTCATGGCAGGAGATGGGTAGTGGTGAGATATACGAATAGCGCTCTCCATCATGTAGCGCAGCGCGTTCTCCGATTCGAACAAGTGTCTGATTAGGACGGACGTGAGAGCTTGGAAGCCGGAGAATAGCATGTCCTTCTTGAGGTTGAACAGGTGGATGTAGCCCTTGCATTCCCCGAATATGAGAGCTATGCGGTAATCCCTGGTGAGTCTAATCGAGAGCTGCAGCACTGAGTGCAGCAGGGAGGTGTTCTTCACAAACTGAAGGATAGAACCACAGCACCTGTCAAATGCAACAAACATAAATAACTGCCGAAGAGGTATGTAGGAATGATGTTTACATACGTAATGAGTCTAACTTTCTGGTCAAAACTCAGCCCGAGAGCTTTAGCTAGTTCTTTCGTTTGATCTCCTTCTATAAGGAATAATACAAGCAATAGGGAGTATCTCAGCTGCAAAAGAATCTGCTATACTAGATATCACTTACGAGATTCAGGAACATCTTTGGACACGACTTCTGTCTCGCTGTCAGGCGATTTAGGCGCGGGAGCATCCTCCTTCGGAGCATCGGGTATCTTGGAATATCGAACTGGACGAGGCTGTCCATGGGGATCAACTCCTTTCTGAATAAAAAGAAAGAAATAAGAAAAATGGAAAAACTTCGCTGTTCATGATCAAATAAAATTTAGCAAACGCAGAAAAATAAGTTTTTGAGATCTTTGTTGAAGAGAATGAGTTTTCCTGAAAAGAAGCAAAAAGGAACGCACTGAGCAGGATTCGAACCTGCGCGGGCAGAGCCCATTGGATTTCGAGTCCAACTCCTTAACCTCTCGGACATCAGTGCTTAAACTATTTAACGAGACTGAACAGCCTACAAGTTTTGATACAAAACGTTTGTTCATTAATAGTTTCATATTTGTTGCGAATAATACCCATTAAATAAGTAATAACCAATGCAACTAATTAGAAAAGACTAAAGACAAGAAATTGTAACTCTATCCTTCAGTAGGCAATACAACTCAACGAAGCGATAATATGGTTTATACAAACATAGAATTACATAGGGTATTAGGAATACGATACCCAAGGAGTCTTACCATTGTCATAGTTTCGAAGTTGATGATATATCTGTTGTTTTTCTCGAGAGGTACCCTATATGAATACAGTAAATTTCTGTGTAGAATAGCACAATAAAGGGGACTCACGTAACAGTGGGAGCTCCCTCAGAGAAGGCTTTGTTGATGGCTTTACTGTTTGGAATTAGGAACTTAGTCCAGGTCCCGGAGTTTAACCAGGACCAGGCTAAACACTCCTTGGGCCTGGGTTCCTTGTGGATAATTATCTGAGAGTGCTTCTCTAGAAGGTCAATGAAGAGGATCAGTGGTGAGAGCCATCTAGAACAAATAGCAGTATTATTATTACTGTAAATACATTTATATAGTTTGCATTAGAATTACTCTATCGTTATAGTTGAATCGTTTTCTAACTGTTGTACAGCTAAGCCCAGAAGGTTAATGCAGTGTTCCTGTATGGGAGAGCCAGCGGTGCATCTGAGTGTATTGTTCGTGAGGTGCTACATGTAACAAGGAGTAACAGAGAACTCAATAGGATAATAATAACGTAATATACCTCAAATAGGAATATGAGCAATAAGACCAGAGAGTAGAGGTGTTGGTAAATAGGGATAACATTAGGTGACTCCTGCAGCAAAAGAGCTGTATCATGAAACTCCTTGAAAATGAGATGCAGAGAAGGCTCGATGTAACTGGGGCCCCAGGTTTCTGTTATCACAGTGAACAAGGGGACTATGCGGTGTACGGCCTGTGGCATCTTCTTCAGGAGATGAGCAGAGCAAGATATGACGTCATCGATAAACTCTGGGTCATCTCGTAAGCTGAGGAGCTTGGGTGGAGGTACCTCTTGCTGTTCCTCCTTTGAAAGAAAGTTAGATATAATACGTATCATAATTCAAGTACAATTTAGTTCTAGTAAATGTATTACAATCTGTTGTTTGTCTAAGGAAAGTGCAATTGCCTTTGCCATTTGATCCTCCTCTGTCAATCCGTCCATAACTTCCTAAAATAGAGTTGTTAAGAGAATGCTACTTGACTGACACTCAATGGTTAAAGCGGGCATTACCTCTACTGGGTGGTTCATTATCCAGTCCAGCGCTTGTGCTATGTTATTGTTGCAAGACTCCAGAGCCTTTGTAGCCTGCTGAGTGGTGAATCCCATCTCAGTCAGCTACAAATGTTACAATAAAAAGGTATATTTAATATAAAGGCAAGTCCTGTACTTTCTCCAGGTGCAGAGGGTTGGGAGCGAACACTTGCTCTACAGCCTGCGACTGAGCCGGGGTCTTCTTGCTCAGCTGATCCAACTTGTCCTTGAGGACGCTCTCCCCCTGAATGAAGCCGCAGAGCAGCGTGAGGTGCGGCTCCAGCAGCCCCAGACTCCCGGTGCACTTGAGGTTGTTCAGCAGCTTCCAGGAGGCTTTCAGAGGCTCGATGAATACCTACAAACGGGCATTTAACAAGCGGTGTTATTACAAATGAAGTGACCAGTGTATCACCTGCTGGGCATTGATTAGGAAGATAACTGGCTCGAATTGGTAGGGCTTCATCGGGTGGTTCTGGCCATCAGAGGACGCAGGCTTGAAGGGGAGTATTATGTTCTGAGAGTGGAGAACGAGGTTAATATTCAACAGCTTCTCTACGAAGTTCAGCCAGGCGCTTAGCCATTTGTCGCATGAAACTACAGAATTATCAGTAATAGGATGTGTTTGAGGCGACTGACTATCTAGCTACTTACTGGATGGAAATGTGAGCATGTTCGAATCCTGACAGGGGAGTGTGATCGTGTTGAAGGACAGTTCGTATAGCCTAGTGAGTGGATTAAAGTAGACTGTTCAGAAAGGGAATATAATTATACTTACTGAACCAGAACATGGAGACCCCCAGCCTTCTCGAACTCAGACAGCATCAAGAAGTAGGGGTGCTTCCTCTCGTCAAACAGAAAGTTGGAGGATGAGATTATAAGGCAGGATCTCACCAAGTGAAGGATGCTAAACGAATGATAAAGTTAAATACTACAATTAGTTATTCGTACCCCGATCACTCACTCTCTTCCATACTTAGTGTCTGGGAAGTTAGGTTGCCACAAGAGCTTATCCTTCAGTATTTCTACAAGCACCCGGACCATCTCAAGACAGTTCTCGTGGAGAAATACCTTCGCATTTCTATTCATCTTGTTCCTAATACCGGGGATGTTGCATGAGAACCTAACCAAGTGCGTGAACAGATCTGTCAGGTTGCTGCCGAGGTGCCTAATGACGTGGAAGCAAGGCTTGAGTTTCTTGATTACGCTGGAAGGAGGCTTCCTATCTCCCACAGGCTCGCTGCTCGCATCTGAATAATACAAGGTGTAACTCAGCTGTAAATTAACAATAGTTAATAAGTATAATAATAGGCACCGGTGTTAGAGGAGTTGGTTGGCAGGGGCAGAGAAGAGTCGTCCGGTATCAGCCGCTCTCGCTCCTTGGCGGGACAGGTGGCTGGTATGAGGGAGGGGGGAGTGACGGGCTCGTTGAGCAGGAGCGCGCTCTCCCAGAACAGAGAGTTGTGTAGGAAGGAGAGCTGCTTCAGTATGAGCTTAGAATTATCATCTTTTATCCAAACACTCAAATACTTAATAATCCTAGCCTCATTCTAAGAACAGAAACGAATAAACAAAAGTTATATAATTATAAGAAGCTCGTACATTAGTTTTGTGTATGTTAGCCAGTAGCGAGATGAAGTGCTGGGTCATACACATCCGGTGCAGGAGAGAGTGAGTGGAGGGAGACTCGTCCGTCTGGGAGCAGGACATGAGGACGGATTTGAGACCGATAGAAGAGGTCTCGTAGAGAGGCGATAGCGTGTCCAACAGCTGAGAGAGGTGCTGTGATAGAATCAGTTCTAGCACCTCTTGAGGGTTCTTCATAATTTCCTAAAGAGAGTTAGGGCACTTAAATAAGTTCGTATGTTAAGACAAGTGCACTCACAATGATTTGCTTGATGGAGGTTAGAATGACGGTTAGCACTTGCGAGTTAGAGAAGTCGAGTGGGAGGTTTGGGAGACATAGAATCTTGAGTAACAGAGATATGCCCCCTCTCTGCTGGAACTCATTTAGATGATCCTCATTGTAAGATTTTGTTGCAACGATGTGCGAGATGAAACGCACCTAGAAAATATACTCTATCAATGATGGTCTTATCATTAATAATGTGCTAAGTGCTAATGGTACTCACCACGTTCAGTATGTAGTCTATCAGGGGAACCTGTCTGGACCTCTCCAAGGATTGGTTACTAAAGAAATAACCGCAATAAATTCATTCTACTCTTATACTTGCTCCCTATCGTATAAACCTTGGGTCGATCTTGGGTTTCTCGAGAGTCACATTCTCAGAGAAGGTGGGACTGTTGTCCTCAGCTCCATCTTCAGGATAGGACGTGACGTCATCGTCTAGAGCGTC
The DNA here is from genome assembly GCA_028753945.1 of Hexactinellida sp. DTS-2022. Classification (NCBI taxonomy): domain Eukaryota; kingdom Metazoa; phylum Porifera; class Hexactinellida; species Hexactinellida sp. DTS-2022. The sequence goes on along the minus strand of JAPNXP010000012.1, from coordinate 149,225 downwards.
TCCCTTGAACGGAACAATGATCCAATCAGGATCGGTCCCGTAGTCCAGGATTCGCTCGAGCAGCTTTATCAGAGAGTCGAACACGTGGCTCCGGAGGGTGGGCTGGTGCCGGATCAGCTGGTCCATAGAGGAGCCCAGAACTGAGGGAGTAGCATCAAAGCCTTAGAGGGAATATATAATAAACTAAGGAGGGTGATAATATTTCAAATTGAACCTGTGGTCATGTTGTTATCCACGTTCTTTCTCTTCCGCATAGCGCCCAGGTACTCGGGGCTGATGAGGATTGAGAATAGCCTGTCGAAGGGCTGGGACAGCAGGAAGTAGTTGAGCCCTCTCTCGTTGAGACAGAGAGCACTCAGCATGTTGGGCAGAGCCGTCAGGATGTCAACAGTGGGAGGGATCTGGAGAAACAGCTTATTACAGACCCTAAATACAATACACAAATCACAGGTGTGCACTGAATACTGGGAGGGTGGTTTCTATGTCGAATGATTCGGTTGCAAAGGAAAACATTGCTCGAGATTTGGAGAACACAAAGGAGATTATCCACAACAGAAAATGTATGGACTTCAAAGGTAGGTCTCGAGATTCATGCTCAGATCAACTCGAACACAAAGTTATTCTCAGAAGCAAGGACCAGCTCCGATAGAGGCCCTAACGCATGTGTCGATCTGTTCGACATAGCACTACCCGGAGTGCTGCCAGTGCTGAATAGGAAGTGCGTGGAGCACGGCCTGCTGACTGCATTAGCAACAGAGTGTGCCATAAACCCAGTTTCTTCCTTCGACAGGAAGCATTACTTCTATCCAGACCTCCCGGCCGGATTCCAGATAACGCAGCAACGAGTGCCGCTGGCACAGGATGGAAAGATAACAGTAACAATGCAAGCAGACAAAAGCGAGCGTCGAGGTAGCTTTGAGGTCAGAATAAGCAGGGTCCATCTCGAGCAGGACAGCGCTAAAATAGTGGTTGGGAGCTCCAACGAGACTCTGCTCGACTACAACAGAGCTGGGGTGGGGCTAATGGAGATCGTAACGGCCCCGGATATGTGCAATGGACAGGAAGCAGCGGCCTGCGTTAAAGAGATATTGCTATTGCTGAAAACTCTAAATGTCTGTGACTGCAGAATGGAAGATGGGTCTTTCAGGGTTGACGCTAATGTGTCTGTGCATAAGAACGGAAAACCAGCGCCGAGAGTGGAGATCAAGAATATCTCCGGCACGAGCTTCATCAACAAAGCGGTTTCCTATGAGATAAAGCGACAGAGAGGAGTGTACGAGACGGGAGGGGAGGTAGAAGAGGAGACGCGTATGTTCGATAACATACGGGCAGTCACGTACCCCACGAGAGAGAAGGGGAGGGGGGCCGACTATAGGTTCATACCGGAACCCGATTTGCCTAGCATCTGGGTTATAGACAGCGAGTTAGATAGCTTCCATACTGTTAGCAGCGAGCAGATAGGCAACTGCATCGACCTTGCTGCAGTGAGGAAAGGAATGGTAGAACTACCAAGAGACAAGAGACTGAGAATTGGACAAACTTACGGACTGAGAGCAGACGAGACAGAAAATCTTATTACAAAGGATGGACTGTTGGAATACTTCGAGAAAACTACATGTTTAGAGCCTAGAATTGATCCCAAACTGATCTACCAAAGTATGACACTTATCGTTGGTGTCTTGGCTCGGGATAAACTCAGCCTGGAGGACTCTACAGTAACGCCAGAGCTGCTGCACCGTGTGATGAGACTGTGCTACTGCGAGAAGAGGGTAACCAAGGCGACTGCCGATATTATGCTGGATGCTATTCTGAACGGAGACAGCCGGGGACCTGTTAACATGGTAGAAGAAGACGGTCTGCAAATGATAACTGACGCACAGGAGATACGAACCATCATCAATAAAGTGATGGGGGAGAATCCTAGCATTGTTGATAAGTTGGGCGGAAACAGAGAGAGACTAGAAAGCATCGTGATGGGTAAGGTGATAAAGAAGAGCATGTGGCGAGCGGACCCCAGATCGGTTCAATACGCAGTGACTAAGTACTTCAGCTAATTATTAGAAAGTTAGTTAATGAGTGTGTGTATGATTGTGTGACTTACAGACTTGAGTAGGAGGGAGTTTAGAACTACCCCCGGCAGGCCTGTCATCTGGAGCGGAGTCAGGTGCGACGGTTCATTGAGAATGTAATTGGTAACAATCTCAGTTGCTATAGGAAGACAGTGTAAGCGTAGTGTGCAGGCTAATGCGGTGCTAATTACCTGGTAGATATAGAGTGGGTCCGTAGTACTCCACATTACTTATGATGTGCTTGAGGTGGGGCAGGAGCGGAGACTCACAAACTAAAGAGAGAGTTAAGAGCTCTGTATAATCAGCTGCTTAGGCTAGACTTACGATTTCGGAGTGTCTCAGGGAAGTACAGATCGGACGCGGCTTTCTTGAAGAAGTTAAGAAGAGACTTTATGAGTGCAGATCTCTGAGGGAGACACTGCAGGTTCGATTGTCTCATTTCTAGCAAAAGCTGTTGCAGCTCCTCTGAAGATACGGTGCACTGGGGCTCCTCCAGCTCCATGGGTTCAACTCTGGTCTCCTCTTTGGCCTCCTCTTTGGTATCCTCGCTGTCATTATTCGCTGCGTCCGCACTTGTACTGGGTTCCTCTGTGCCCTCCGACTCCTTGGGAACAACAGCTGGCAACTCGTGAGGCGCGTCGCGTCTACAGATCTTCATCTCCATCTGTGGTCAGAAATAAACACAAGAGTATCAGTGAGTACCCGTACTAACCTCTAGTCTCTCAAAAAGCATGTCGCAAATAGACTTGGCCTGAGTCGGCTGGATATCCAGTGTAGAGAGGAGGTCTATAACTCGAACTGCCCGTGTCACCAACTAAGTGCGAGTATATAAGCACAGGAGTTAAATAAACAGTATGTTAATACTTACTGAGACGTTAAGAGGGTTGTCTGTTTTCCAGGAAATTACTTGAATTAGGAACTCGATATGCCCGCTGGCGATGAGGGCAGTAGCACCTAGAGCATAGAGATAGTCATGTACCGAAGGAATGTAAATGAACCAAATGAACCAAATCAGTATCCTACTTGGCTCATTGATCGCCATGTGGTAGAGGAATGAGAATAGGGTAGTGATGAAGGACTGAGAGTACAACAGGATATTCATTTCTAGAGAGAATAAACAGTGATTGAATAAACTAAATATACTTTCAGCTGAGAAACTCACCAATCATGGACTTGATTATTTTCCTCACTAGAGAGGCCAGGAACCCGTAATAATTCTGGCAGTCCAGAGCGGAAATAATCTTGTTTATAATGCTGTTCCTAAATAGACAACAAATATTAGATAAAATCTATAAAGCTTATAGTTATAGATACCTTTCCTCTCGTTCTTGCTGTAAGAGAGCTGTGAGATTCCGAAAAGAAGAAGCTTTTAGTTTCTAAACAAGATAGAGTGTACAAGAGTCTAAATATAGGAATTTAATAAAAACCCGTTCGTACCATAATGACATCATCGTCAGAATCAATTTCCAAAAGTTCTACCAACTCTTCTATGAGGCCTTGATCTACTGAGCTCTGTATGAAGTCGGGTACGAATGAAGAGTATACTAGAGGGGGTACATATAAATTGAAATTCATTAGAGTATACTAATATATGCGCGTGTTCTTACTGAGGATCGATTTGGCCATGAGCTGAGCCTCTATGCACTGACATCTCAAATCAAAGTTTGGGAAATGCATTGCTCTCTGAATTCTGTAAAGTAAGTGAGACTAAAAGGAAAATAAATAATAGTAAGATATACGAGTGGTTAACCTGACTGCAATAAATACCTGTTTCTGTCGAGATATCTTGACTGTTTTAAGAACATGTTGCAATATTTGCTGAGGATTCTCTGAATACTAAGTATTGAGATAATGTAGAAACACAAAAGTTACAATAAACTAATTTACATACGTTATACAAGTTGTCCAGTTGTATTGTTTGGTTGCCATCCACCAACTAAAACACATACAGAAATATAAGATAATTCAAATTCTAAATAAATTACTTACCTCTTCATCAGAGGGAGCTAGTGGGGCGAATTCAAAATGTACAGAAGTAGCAGAAGCTGGAAAATGCTATAAAAATAACAAAAATAAGATGTGCTACAAAGTACACAGGATGAGACCTACTTGTATATCTGATACTGTTGATAATTTGCAGAGACCAAACCCACTCTCCTTTCCCCCCATGGACTCTGCCAGGTGCACGAGTCTGTTGTTAAGAGCATTCCTCTGGGAGGAGGGCAGTCGGCTTATGTAGTGACACCGCTTGCTAACACACACAATAATACTGTATGCAAATAGGAATGTTTTTGTTCTTACCTGAATACAAAAATAACGTTTAGGGAGGCTAGTACTACATCCAGGTCGTTGCTTGTGAGCAGAGCAATCAAATGCTACAAACACAGTTTTATAATCCAATTGAATGGCTATCAAACGCAGTAGCGGCAGTATAAGACAAACCTCCATCGAGTAGTAAATATGTCTCGCATTCGCGTTCTCGATTAGGAGAGCTGTGAATGAGAGTATCTGCAGAACTAACTCCCGCTTCTATATTAGAATACACAGCTTGAATACGAGACAAACTAATATAATTAACAGTAATGAGGATATTGACCTCAGGGTCGGCTATGTCCGGCACGAGGAATATGTTCTCCGGCTCGTAGAGCGGGTTCTCTAAGGGGAGCTGTGTGCAGTCAGCCAGGATCTGGTCGAACCTGTTCAGCACGTCGATCCAATGGTACAACTCGCTCTACAGAATAATAAGTAATAACCTAGCATGTTATAGTGTGTCAGTTGTACCTTTCCGAAGTTCCACGTGAAAGTGTGTTTGAGTCCTGACAGCAGAGTTTCCTCGGAACATGATTTGAAGAGATGGATTACGTCTCTGCAGGCCTGAGGCTGGAGAGATACAATAGAATTAGCGTTATTACTCTATACAAATGGAAGTAACGTACCAAATCATTGACGTTTCTCTTTAGCTTAATCTTGTCAATTTTCATGACTCGCAACCCATAAAATAATAAGACAGATGTCCTCGTTTAAAACCTAATTATGCTAACACTAAACTGAAGAGAAATAATTAGCTGCTGGGTCAACTTACAGCCCATAACTAATATCGATATTTACCATTGTTCTATCACAAATACAAACTAGCTGCAAACACAATGTCTCGTTTAATCTTAAGAGTCCCATCGGTGAACTTCTGCTCCAACTCTTCATTGCCAATCGCTTTAGCAGCCTGAGCCATCTCTCTCAGCAGTTCTTCCAATCGCCTCATGCAACGAATTATGCTCCCTTCGAACACTGACGTCATTTTACAGATGTCTCCGAAGTGAGAGCCTTTGGCCCACAAGTACACCACGTCCATGAGGTGTGGCTTGAAGGAGTTTACGTACTCCTGTTCGTCCACAGTCATCTTAGCCTCCACGGAGACAGAGCCTATGCGTCTGGCGCACTGCTGCATCAGCTTGAGAGGCCCGGAGAGGTTGTCCGCCACTTGCACCTGCTCGTCACACTTCTCCTGGAACACGAAGCAGGACAGGATGGCCACGCACTGCTCGGGCGTCAGGGAGTTGAAGGCGCCGTTGAATATCATCTCTGTCAGCAGCAGCTCGTCTCCGCTGCTGATCTCGCAGGCCACTCGCCCCTTCATCTCGATGACGTCATTGGCACTGGCATACCCCAGGCGTCTCAGCACGCGCTTCCGTCGCTTCAGCTCGTCCATCTGTTGCACTGACTCGGCCTGCTTCAGGTCCTTACGGATCTACGGGAACAGCTAAATTAGGATAATAAGCGGGGTTAACGAGTACCTGCTTGGCCTCTGTCTGGAGCCTCTCTTTCTCCTTGAACATGGCGTAGAGAGCCTCCAGCTCGGGGGACCCGTGCAGCTGGTGCGCCAGCAGCCGCCCCTCCAGCAGCTTCCGCTTCTTCTCCAGCTCCGCGAAGCTGTCCTCGCGTATCTTCATGTCCAGGATGGGGTCCAGTCTGGGGAACTCCCCGTCGAACCGCTTCTCCACCTCGTCCATGGCGCGCTCCACCTGCCGCCTGGCGTCCGCAGACCGGATGTCGGCGGGCAGGTACAGACGGACAGCGGAGATGTCCGAGACGGTCTCCAGCAGCACGGGCACCACCTGCAGCTCCTTGGGCTCCCCGGGCTTAGCGGGCTCGGGCGGGACCTGGGGGGCCTTCTTAACCGACTCGGTTGTGCAGTTCAGCAGTACCTCCACCACGTACACTACACTCTCCTCGCCTTTCGACTTGTTCCGAGCCGCGAGAGGGTTGTTCTTCTTGTGGAAGTTTATCACCGCGCCCCAACCAAAGTCGGCCTCTCCGTTGGTGACCTTGACCATCCGACCCGGCTGGAAGAAAGGCACACAGTAGCGAGGTTTTATAATGAACTTCTGGCCCTCCACTTTCAACCTAAATCAATAGCATAAGACCATGGGTTGAGCAGTTTACGAACTAACCTGTCAACTTGCTGCTTAATTTTGTAATAAGAACTGATCTGATCCTCGTTACGAATACAAATACACGCTTTCTTCGCGTCTAAATCTTGGAGACGACTCTCTAGCTCTGGAATGCCACAGTTGTTCTGAAATTGATGGAAACTCCTCTCCAGGATGTACTCGGGGTTTATGCCGTCTACCCTCAGCAGGTTCAGCACCATGTTGTACGTCTGGTGGAACGCAGAGTTGAGGGGGTGCGGGTCTCCCTGAAGCAAGCTACGGCCTGAAAGCACAATAAATACCTCATAGAACAAGACAATATACCGAGTGTAGTTACTAGTTACCTATTGCAGCGTCCATGTGCTCGTCCACCATTAGCATTACGATTCCCCTGTCGTCCAGGCCGCGCCTGCCGGCCCGGCCAGACATCTGGATGTACTCGCCGCTGTTCAGCCACCGGAAGTGCTCCCCGTCGAACTTCCGGGCCCTCGCGAACACGACTGTCCTGGCCGGCATGTTGAGACCCAGCGAGAATGTCTCCGTGGCGAACAGGACCTTCAGGAGCCCCTCTCCGAACAGAATTTCTATAATCTCCTTCAGGATTGGCAGGAGACCGGAGTGGTGAATGCCCACGCCCCGCTTCAAGAGAGGGAGCACGTTCTCGATCTGCGGAAGGGACTTATCTTCCTCGGTTAGCACAGCAATGGCGTTATGAAACACGTCCTGCACCAGTCGCTTCTCGTCGGAAGTGTTGAAGTCCATCTTGGAGAGCTGGAGGGCGTAGGCCTCGCACTCTCTGCGACTGAAGCTGAACACGATCACGGGCTGTAGGTTCTTCTCCATGATCTTCTCAAGGATCTTGCTCACCGAACTGCTGCCCTTAAAGCCCGATTGCTTCTTCCCTTTCCCTTTGTTCTCCGTATTCTCCGTCAGGATGGACATGGCCTTCTGGAAGTTTGCCTCCAGGAAGTCTCCGTTCTCATTCACCACGAGATACAGGCCCTCTCCTCCGCACGGGAATATGTAGTGCTGCAGCGGCACGGGTCGCTGGTCCGTGTACACCACGTGGACCGGCTGCTTGTGCAGCAGGGCAACCCACTCTGCGAACTGTCTCGCGTTGGGAATGGTCGCAGAGAGGAACACATAGTGGACGTTGTCGGGCAAGAGGATGATGGTCTCCTCCCACACCACCCCGCGGTCTTTGTCACGCATGTAGTGGATCTCGTCAAATATTACCCACCCGACCTCTCGCATTACCTCAGACCCGCGATATAGCATATTTCTCAAGATCTCCGTTGTCATAACGAGCACTGAGGCGCTCGGGTTTATAGTGACGTCACCGGTCATTAATCCTACGTCACGGAATATATCCAGCATCTCCCTGTACTTCTGGTTGCTGAGCGCCTTTATAGGCGTCGTGTATATGACCCTCTGCTTGTCGCGCAGACTCAGAGCAATCGCGTACTCAGCAACAGCTGTTTTACCAGCTGACGTGTGCGCGCTGACCAGAACGGAGTGGTTACCCTCGAGGCAGTTTATGGCCTCCTGCTGGAAGGGGTCCAGTTTAAAGGGGAACTCTCTGAGCGGGGGCTCGGTCGACGGGACGAGGGGTGTGTACTCGATCTCCTGGGGGACTGCCACCTCGTGCACACAGCCGGAGTGTCCCGTGTCTATCTGCAGCAAGCTCGCGCGGGGGAACTTGAAAGAGAGGCCGCAGGGCTCCTCAGTCTCCCGATCCTCTCCCGCGACAGACAGCTTTCGGGAGTCAGTCTCCGCGGCGGGAGGAGAGCCCTCGGCAGGGGCTGGCTGGGAGACATCCAATGATGTGCTCTACGGACGGAGAAATATAATGATAAGACATAGGGAATATAACTATTGTAATTGTCAGAATTTGCTTGCTAATATTCAGAGATTCAAGCATAACTTGATATGACAATAGAGTTATACAAGTATGGAAGGTTCTAGAATAGCACGGCTTTATTATAAACTTCAATGTTATAATCATTGTCTAACCAGATGAATTATACAATAGATCTCGCTAGCACAGTATAGCTAACTAGGAGCTATCCGTGCCAACTAACGAGAGTCCGTAGTATACTCTGGTTCGTACCATGCTTTCTTGCTCATCGTTTGAGAGAGCACTAACTGATTGAGATGTAGTTGCCAGATCACTGACTGTGTCAGAAGTGTTACGTCGCTTCCTCTTAACTTCCGGGGCAAGATCAGGGGGGACTAGGACCTCATGGGAGGTATTAACGGACCTCTGTTTTACACCCCCTCTGCCCCTCTTCCCCAAGCCCCTCCCCCTTTTGCCCGCGCCTCTCCCTGTCTGGGGACTGGATGTTCTCTTGAACTCAGAAAAGAGATCAGGACTAAAGGCGTCTGCCATTCCCTAAGATACATTATATTTATAATTAATTCCCTCATAACTCAGTGAATAGTGTAAGAATGCAAATATATATTAATTAAGGTTTACACAAACAAAGATAAATGTGTCTCAAAGCAATGTCAAATTAACAATACAACTAAATGCAAGTCCCATGTCCAGATTACATCCATACAGCCCACAAGGTCTGTCCTCCTACACCTGTCAGGTTTCGCAGGAAAACGTCAAACATGGATTGTGTGCATGTAAGAGACATGAGCAATACGTGAAGGGTGGTTGGTTTCTATTTACTCTCAACAAAGTTGAGAGAGTTGGAGAATATTCAGAAACGCGACTTGCCATCAGGGCCGTCTGCGATGAATTCATGACCCAGACCGTTGCCGCATTTCCCGCACGACACCTTGTAAGCCGTTTGGGTCTCCATGTGCTTTGATAAGCTGTCGGCGTGCACAGTTGACGTGAAGGCGGGCCAGGGGGATGAGTGCTGGAATTTGGATTGGCTGTTGAACAACTCGTAGTTGCATTTGGAGCAGGTGTAGACACCTGTCTTAAAATGGTCCTTGTAGACCTCACTACTGTATCCGCAGAATGCCATTCTCGGATTGAGACTATTCCTCAAAAGCAAAGTTCTAGTGAGCCGAATAATTTTAACAAATTTTCTAGAAATAAATTAACACGCTGGGTCAATGGAAGGACAGGATTATATACAGCTCCAGAGCCTATTGAATAACCAATAAATGATACAGAAACAGCAAGTCGCCACAAATGAGCAAAATGCTAATGCTAATTGAAATGGATACTCGCTCTGTTATTAGAGATAGCCAGCAACCGTTCTGATATAAAGGAATGCATGGAGTAATTTTGTAATTTATAATAAACAAGCTTAACAGTCCTTAGAAAATCAAATATACAGATAGCTCGATTAAAACAAATAAGGAATTTGTATAAACAATGGTCAGGTCTTCTTATCTCACTTGTACTTATAATATTCTGCCGTTTTATCTGCCTCATCTCTCCCCAACCTTATTACATCATCCGGGGACAATGTAGAGAAATCGAAATATCTTGTATGGCAGTATGCGCGACTGTGGAAGCATTCTAGGCTGGACAGACTAGCCTTCAACTGAGAAGCAGTGGGATCAGGTGGCTTAGCTGGCAGAGCACTTGTGATGTCTCTACCTAGTGTTGAAACTGCTGTCTGAGGGATGCCAATGCTCTCATTAGGGAGTGCGAGACTGGGGCTGGAATAGTATACGCAAGAATCAGTTATCGCAGAGTTTACAGGGAGATAGGAGGAGTCATTGGGATTCTCCTGATTACCGATTTTCCTCTCAACTGGCTGCAGATGCATACCCATTATCTCCTGCGAGCACTGCTCCACGAAGCTAAGCGCGTTGTAGGAACCCTCGAAACAGCTGGAAGCCTCCGCGTCAACGCTACTTACGAAGCTCGAGCAGAGAGATAGCGAGCTCTTATCCGGGATGTCATCTCCCGGCAGCTCGGACAACTCGCTTATGTACTCCTCTAGCATATTGCTAGTGTCAGGCACCTCCTTATCAACCGAAGTGTCACTTGTCATGTCTATGCCAATCAAAAGCTCGTCCAAATCAAAGCTGAACTCACATATCTCCTCGATCCCACCGGAATCATTGGTGGGAGTCATGCTCCTATCCGGCCTCATGGCAAGTTCTGATCTGTCATTCCACTCATTAACCTCGCACATTCTATATTAGAACTTCCGATCAAACGTAACACAAGGACAGTTAAATTAATACAAGTTATAATTGCTCTGAAACAAATGCAAAATAACAAATAATTTAACAAATACATAATTTGGTGGGACATAATGATTCACATGAGACATGTTTACCATACTAAAATATAAATCAGTAGCACGAAGTAGAAAAGTTATTTGAACTTATTATACTACAGGAATATACAGCCGAAACAGGGGATTGGAACAAGTAACGCTACACGCTCGCACTGAGAGGACCGCCCTCTTCAAATTCGTACATATCCAGGTTGGTTTGTAACTTTGTTGTGATCTTCTGGTAGAATATTATCTGCTCCTTGAGGAAATCCTGCATCATGTTTCGAAAGTCGATAGTTCTCTGTTTCTGGAAGTGTAGGATTTCTGCCTGTAGCGCAGAGGAGACAGTAATGGTACGATTAGTGACGTCAAGAACGTCGGAAGCGCCGATCTTGGATTCGTCTTTGAGCTTCTCGCTCTCCCTCACCTTGGCGACAGCTCCCTTGTGGATGTGCACCAGGTCTGGGAAGGTGGACAGGATGCTCAGGTACTCCTTAATGTTCTCCGCTAGCGGCACCAGGTCCTTGGGCGGCTGCAGCATGTAGTCCTCTCCTATGTCGTTAAGAGTGCTGGCTGTGTTGTCGAGCGCACGCGTCAGAGGCTCCGAGTAGGGCTGGTCAACCTTTTGGAATGTTTTAGCAAGGGCCTGGAGATTCCCAGCGAACCTTTGGTATTCGCGTCGAAATGGCCCTTCGAACTTTCGTTTCCTGTCATCCAGACGGTCTCGCAGATGCTGAAGATCTTCTTCGAAATTGCTCGCAAACTTACCGAAACATTCCACCTCATAATCGGCTTGCATGAGCTCCATGGTCTGTATGTCGTGGTCGATTGAGAGGAAGAAAGCGGGGCCTACGAACTCGTCCTTCTCGGCTGCTCTCTTTCCGTTCTTCCACTCGATCGTGTCATCCTCTGACACCTTCATGAAGTGCATGAACACGTCGCTAGAGCCCAGAACCGGGTGTCTGGCGATGCGGTTGGTCCAGACTTCGAGTTGGTCTCTCCTCTTCTCAACGAAGTCGTCGTTGAAGCGGCCAGTGAGCTGCTTGTCGGGAAGCGGCGGGACACTCAGACACGTGAACTTCTCCACCAGGCGCTCGTGCAGCCAGTCGTAGTGCTTGTAGCGACGGATCACTGAGTGGTTTGAGTTGCTGGGCGTGACCGCGTAGGCGATGAAAGTCTTCATTCCGTGGAACTTTGACTTCTTCTCGGGGTCAGTTACACTCACGGAAAACGGGTTCGTTGGATCCTCCCAAACGGGGCCATATTTGCTCTGCGTTATGCGAACAACCTTAGAAGATTTGGCAAACTTTGCAGTGTTGGTGGTTCCCAGGATGTAGGCCTCTCCGCCTGTCCGCACGAAGCTACTGAACCTGTTCATGGACTTCTTGAGAGGCTTGTTCTTCAGCTCGGTGGAGCGGGACCCCTCGAAGCTGCCGTCCTCTCCGGAGACCTGCAGGTACGAGGGCGCCCCCTGCCCGTTGTCAACGGACTGGTTGCGCTTGTTCTGCGGCGCATTGGGGTAGCCGCCTTGTCCGCCCTGGGAGTTGTTGTCCCAGTCGTCGTCCCACTCTTCGTTATAGCTCTGGTTCTGGTTCTGGGTCTGGGGAGGGGCCGTGGGGGGAGGAGGGGAGTTAAAAACCAGGCTAGGCGGCGGTTCCATCATCTTTATGTACGAGATAGGAACGATGCCTCTTATTCCGTTCGCGAGCTCAGCCTCCATCCACCCATCCCCGACGTCGTGCTGGACTATCTTCACTTCCTCTCCCGCGTTCACGTGCAGCTCCCCCCCGCCCTCTTCTCCCTCGAAATCGTACAAAACGTGACCTTTGCTCATTGCACTCTCTGGATACTAACTCGATCGAAGTTTGGAAACAATGAAACCTAAAATTATGTGGCAATTAGTCTCTTATACCCCGATTGAGAATGCCTATTAGACTAGAGAAGATCCTAATTTAATTTTCACACAAATTACCCAGACTAAACTCCAAACTCGAAGAACCCATATTTACCTATAAACTACATTTTATAGTTGGGATAGATAGAATGCTATGCAATTGCAACATAGAGTAGAATAGAGCAACTAGTGAATATGAGATTCCAAACTACAGTATATAGAGATCCATTTCTCCTCAACAGATGGTAATGAATGGAGTATGTACATGTACTACAACTGAGACACAATAAGTTTCCAATCAGAGAATCCTTTGCTGCTCAGATACATTCTAGAACTTTATCGGAAACCAGTTCTATCCCTTGAGCATAAGAGTGCTCAGGATATACTCCATTAGCTAAGTACTATGTTAGCTAACCAATGCCTGCACCCCTAATATGACACAGGTAAGAGAGTGCCACTATATACAATCTACAGTTTTAAATATACTGTGATGAGCATATATGACATGCCATTGAATGATGGCACTGTCACATTTTGCTTTGACACGAGTTATAACAATAAATTGAAGAAAATGCTATATAAATCAAGAATTAAGAAAGGATTCTTACGGGAATCTTAAGACTGAGGTCATCGCTTAATTAATTGAACCTTCAAGCCAAACAAACAATAAACCTAAAAGCCATTTACAAGAATAAATCCCGAAATTAATTAAATGATCTGAAAGTTTTAATATAGTTAAATCAATCCAAAATTGTCAATCCTAGGTTAGCAGCATAAAGCTAGTGTACGCACCTAATTGATTGGATTAATAAGAATCTATCTCGGATTACGTGTCTGGAATATTCAACTGACAAAGTAAGAAAAGTAATTAATAAACAATTGGTAAATATTAGCATTTCTAGAGGTATGGTGATTCGAGGTTTCTAAGAAGAAGTGTTTTCTTTCGACTTCTGCTTGGCCAGTCCCCCTGTTGCATGGACCCCTTTAAGTTGCATTTCTTTCAAGTAATCGTCGTACGAGCCATGTAGCAGGATCTCTTCGTTAACTCCGAACTCTTCGGTGGGGTCTTTCGACGGACTTATCTCTACTGACTCCTGTGAGCTGGCCGTCTCCTTGCGGGTATCCGCCGCCTCGGGGCCCCGCTCCTGGGGGAGGGAGGAGGAGGAGTGCGTCTGGGACCGATTCGCGTGGCTGCGGCGCTCCTTGCGCAGCTTGGACTCGGAGTACTTCCTGGAGCCCGAGTAGCGCCGGTGCTTGCTGGAGCTGGAGTGTCTGCTCTTGGCGGAGCGACCCGAGTTGCTGCGGTGGTAGCTGCGGGGCTCCTTGTCTCCGCGCAGCGAGTGTCTCAGGTCGTGCTGCGACTTCTTGGAGGAGCTGTCTGAGGCCATTCTGCGCCGCTTCGAGGAGGGGGAGGGGGAGCGGTCTTTGGGGGACTTTGTCTTTGACATGGCCGCGGCCTCCTTGAAATAGTTCATAGCAGCAGCAGCCATCGCCTTCCTCTGTTGCTGCGTCTCTGCGTTCCACATGGCCAGCTTGTTGGCCTGCTGCGCGTGCGAGAAGGCCTGCATGGACTGGGCCATGGCCGCGTAGCTCTGCAGCTGCTGGTGCATGTACGGATAGGAGCCGTAGGAGGCGGGCGGACGTACCCCCTGCGCCACCAACAGCTGGTGCTGCTGCGCCTGCGCCAGGTAGTTTTGCAGCTGCACCGAGTGCGGCGTGGAGGTGGCGGGCTGCATGTAGGGGTAGGGGAAGGTCGGGTAGTGCATGTGACTGGTGGGGGCAGAGAAGGGAGCGGCTGAGGAGGGAGCAGCTGTGGTGGCAGGGGCGGGGGCAGCGGGCTGTGGGGCCGAGGGAGGGGAGGAGGCAGTGTCGGGGAGTGTCGAGTTAGACGGCTTTGTGGGTGACGAAGAAATGGGTGGGGTATCGGGACGTTCAAACCAAATGCGGCAGAGTTTTTCGCCGATAGCTGGAGGAAGCTCTTGGCCGTCTCGACTTATCTTAACCGGTTTGTGGTCGTTCCAAGGATTTGACACGTCCTGACATTTTGAGAACTCAAGGTCATCCTTACAAACCCATTGCAACCGAAATATGCCGCCCAAGGAGTTAGCGTTAATGCCGTGTGGCAGGTGCCACTGAATGGTGGGACCGCTTCGCTTGACGTCAGAGGCGAGCCGCGCGAAACCTTGGAACCTGCCGCTCTCCCTAACAGAAAACAATAAGATAATATTCTTATGCTGGCGGTAGGACTGGCTGAGTTTCTTCTCGTTTGGCAGAGGTGTGGACCATGCGTACTTCTCCTTGGCGATACGAATATTCTCATGATTATTACTTTTCATAATAAAATACTTAGCATCCACAAACAACTTATCAGAAAACGGCAAATCTTTTGGGTGTGAGCTTGACTCGTGCGAACGGGAGTGGCGAGATCTAACATGTTTGCTTTTAGCCTTTGGGTCTTCGAAATCATCCATGGTATCCTTGAAGGAACTGTCTGATATATCCGAGGTGGCGTCTTCACTCATTTTGATAATGCGAGTTAGGTTAGAGTTTGAACTCTTTGGCTCGAGTTGCTTGGCGACAGGCTCGTTCGGAGCGGGACTTAGTGGCTCGTTGAACTCAAAGGGTTTCTCTCTTGATCGCGACTGGTAGCGCCCATGGGAAGCGGCCCCTCCCCCGATAACCAGGATGCTCTGTCCTATCATTTCGTTCTTACCATCCGATTCGTCTAGCTCCCTCCCCTCTTCCTTCTGGAAGTACTTCTCCTTGTCCTCCGCCTCTCCGAACTCGTCCCCCGAGGAGATGGGAGACATCTGCTCGCGCATGCCTCGCGACTCTTCGCACTTGCCTTGCTCCTTCTCCTCCTCTCCCCCGGACACGCCCCCCACAGACGGCTGGAAACTCAGTTTCCACAACTCGTCCTCTCCGCCCTCAATATCGTCCCAGTTTTCAATGTCTGATATTTCGTCGAAGTTCTCAGCGCCCCCTCGCATGGCCTCCTTGCGGCCGTCCCTCCCGAACCCCGAGCTGGCCCTGGAGCTGTTCAGAGACTCGCTCACGTTTAGAGTGAGAGCCTCCTCGGAGGTGTCCAGGCCCGCGAGTGGCTCGGACGCCTGTCCCGGAGAGGCCTCTCCGTTGTGCTCAGTGGACAGAGCGGGGGGCGGGGGGGTGGAGTCTATTAGCTCGCTGGACAGCAGCTGTGAGTCCGTCAGCTGCTGCAGCTGGGAACAGTTGTCAGTCGCGAAGAGAGAGTCAGTACTCTCGTTCAGGGGCATGTCTGAGTCCTGCATCTGTTGCTCTCCCGTGCCGGCCTCCTCAGGGGTCTCCGTCCCGAGCGGCTTCTCTACCTCTGACTCCATATTCGTCTCTTCGGCTGCCGTGTCGTTGCCCTTGTCCGGATCCGATCTAGCCTCCTCGCCGGGCGGGGTGGGGGAGGGTGCCTTCTCCGGAGCGTTTGTGTCCATCGGACAGTCCCCCTCCTCCGGGCCCGCGGTCTCTTCCTTCTCGGCGGAGACTCTGTGCATGACGTCATAGCAGGGCCTGGCTGCGTGCTGAGAAGACTCCGAAGCGATTATAATGTTCGTGAGGTCGGTCCTGTACTCGTCGTCCTCAGGGGGGGAGGCGGAGCCCTCTCCCGCCTCCGAGCGTCCCGGGCTGTCCGACTCCTGCGGCCCCCCCGCCCCCTCTGTCGGGTCTCCCAGACACGCGAGGGCTGTCTCCTCATGAATGCTCTCTGTCATTGCTTGCTGCGAATAACAAGTTAGAATGTACTAAAGATAATGCTAACATAATAATAAGATATAAGTACCCCATTCAGTGCTCCTCATTTCCAGATAACAAGTACAGTGGTGTTCGCCTAATAACAAGTTATTTTTATCCCAAGCGGGGATGTATACTAACTTCTATGTAACAAGCAAATTCCGTGCAAAATGAGACTTGCTAATTACGATTGCCACTTTTAATTTATAGATGAAGGAATTACGAATATTTACAATTTATAGTTTATCTGAAAGGAACATTTAAAACGGGGTGAGCACAAGTGCATATGTGGTCTCATTGAGTTGCTTCTGCTCCTTCCACTGATCAGCTGGCTAGCAGTTGCATCTCGCCTCCTCGCCGCCCCCCTGGTCATACACCCAGAAGTCTGACTTCTGTACCTGCGTGAGTGCGCTCTCCCGCATGTAGTAGTTGCAGGATATGTACATCCAGTCCGTGTCCGTGGTGGCGCTGACGTGGTTGAGGTACGAGTAGGAGGAGGAGACCAGGAACGTGAGTATCACCATGTGCGTGTAATCCTCTCCGTAGCAGTTGTTGCGCACCTTTATCATATCCGTGCCTCGGAAAGTTAAGTTGAATACTGTGTCGACCAGTTTGTGCTCGAATGAGCCGACTGAGAAGGGCTGCTCCCTGTAGGTGCCCACTATAATGTTGTAGTGGAACACAGTTATGTTCAGGTTGAGCACACTGATCGCGAAGAAATTAGAGTTGTTGACATACACACTGGCATTAAGAGACATGTTCATGAGTCGACTGGTGACCACAAAGCTGTCGTTCGAAGAGCTGGCGACCGCGTTGAATGTGGAGGCCGCCACGGCTCGGGGGTACATGAAGAACAAGAGCGCCCCTCCCGTGAACAGCGTCAGGGCCAGCAGCCCAACAGCCGCTGTGATATACGGCCAGACGGGCCGGGGCTTAAGACGGTTATCCTTGTAAGGAATTAATGCTACGAGCTCCTGCTCCATGCCTTTAGGCAGTCGCCCCGTGCCCTTACATGAAGGGCACACCAAAGGGAAGTTTGAGTTCGGTTTCGAAATGAGACCCTGTCCGTTAAGGTGCTTGGCCTGTCTAGTGTTGATAGAGGGTACCCCTGTGTCTAACATACTAGTGCCATTGTAGTCGAATAGGTTCTGATGCGTTCCCAAGTTAGCGGACATTCGCCAGCTTTTTTATATTTACACTAAATAAACAATAATATGCGTATATGATAGTGATTATTCGATAGGAATATTTAACTTAATTTATTTGCAGTTAATTGAATTCGTACAGTAGTGAGTGGTCATAATAACTAATAATTTCTCTATGAAAGATACCTATTGATGCCACTAGCATATGTATTATTATTGCATTAACAGCTGCAGCCATAGAGAAGGGGACACACGGTAAACACGAGACGCAGGTCGCAGATGAGCTCAATAGAACTCTCTCTCTAATTGAAGGGTCAAATTAACAAATAGAAAGCATAATACTATATATACATTCACACAGTACATATAGTAATGTACGAAATTTGAGCCAATTTCTGGAAAGCCAGTGAAGAGAGAGATAGAAACCTCTTGATGTTAGTCAACGAAGAACACGTTGGTGAATTGCTCGTTAGTTATCTTCCGGATTTCTTCGTGGACATTCATCAAGGTGGCGTTTTTGTAATAGAGAACCACAAAGAATTCCCTCTGGTCTGAGCGGCGCCCGACTACCCAGGTATCGTCTCGCGTTCGGATGAATATTTCTCCGTCTTTCGAGCGTTCGAAGTCATCGTGCATGTCAGCCAGAAGCCGCATTAGTTCGGCGCTGGCTTGGAACTCGTAGGGGTAGCCCACTGCGTGGAGCGTGCTCTTGACGGCTAGGTTCATGTTGTTGGAGTAGAGGTACTTGTACTGGGGGTCCGGGGCGGAGTGGGTGCTGTTCTCGTTCAGCTCCTGCGCGAGCCCCGCCAGCTCCGCGGACAGACACTGGTCCAGCTGTTCGTAGAACTTGAACCCGGGTGCCTCCTCGCTCTGCAGGAACAGACACAGCGTAATGTTGTACGCGTGGTACACCACGAAGTGGAAGGTGGTCAGAGTGTCGCCCACCTTGATGTACACCTTCTCTGTGGAGATCTGCTGCTCGGGGTCCCCCATGTCGTTTGGCCCGATGACGTAGCCGCTTTGCATATTGCCCCTGATGCTGGTGCTAGTGCTCCTGGCGAGCACGCTCCCCCACAGACTGCTGGGCTTTAGTCTGCCCAGCGCCTTTGGCTTGAGGGAGGAAGAGTCGTCGAAACAGGCAGGAATGAGAAAGTCCGTTAGGTACCTGTAGACAATACGCATGTACTTCTGTTCGAGACTGCACCACACCATTCTGTCGCTGTAGCAGAACACAGTGTACTTTATGATCGGGAAAGCAGACTCGATGCAGGTTACGAAGCTGTGCACCCGAAGGAACGGATTCTTGCCGAGGGGCAGGAAGACGATGCCCTGGAACACGTTGAGGAGAGACAAGTTGGAGACAGAAATGCTAGACCAGAACTTGGGGTAGAAAGTGGACAGACTTTCTTTCAAACCCTCTGGACCCGATTGTGTAAAAATATCAGTAAATGATCGGTTGAAAAAAGTGAAAAATGTGTAGGATTGTTTGGCGATTGCGTCTAAAACGGAGTCCTGTACGGAGTCCTCCATGTAGAACGGATTTCCCGGGTCCGGCGGGTTGGCCAGGGAGGGGATGGACACGGTTAATATCATAAAGAAGTTAGGCTCGGGGTGGTATATCACCTGTCGACACTTCTTCGTGTGAATAAAACGACATTCGCAATTTGAGAACGTGGAAGAGAACTGGATGATAGCCTCGACTAAACCGATTTGCTTAATTTGTCCATCAAGCTCCCGCTGGGTAATCCCATTGGTTGCAGCGAGCGGGGGCGTTTGCTGCTGCTTCTTATTAAGAATAGATTGGTTGGACAAACCATAGAAGTACATTATCTTCTCGTGCTCCGATCCTTCCTTCAAGCCAAGCTCTGTGTTGTAGATACAAAAGTTCATTAATTCAGCAGGACTCTCCTCCATTATCTGTTGCAGTATTGGCAGTTAATAGAATTAATAGGTGTGTCGACCAGCACGTAGGTGGTCATGAAATATTCTTAACAACACGCTACAAGAATCTCATATACGTACAGTTAAGTTAAATATAAAGAAACTTACTTGGAATAAATAGCAAGATTCTTGCTCCATATAAGTAGCTCATATCTACCACAAATAACACTGATCCTCTGATAACAATCCACAATGATTCCACATTATAACAATAAAGTAAATAATAATTAGAATACGAGGCTTTAGAAGGGAACAATGGACACATGCAAAGCTAGAGTACCTCAATTATCCTTTTTGCTACCGCCGGTATCTAGCTCCCTCTGTAGGACCTGAGCCTCGTCTGCCACGCGGTCAAACTCCCGAGCCACGCCTTCCGCCTGGCTCTTCATGGCCACCAGTTCGGTCTCCCTGTGCTGCAGCTGGAGGCGCTGTGCTTCCAGCTGGCCCTCCGTCTGTCTGAGAGCAGTCTTGAGCCGGGTGACCTCCTGGGCGGTGTCCGGCGCGAGGGTCTGATCGGCTTGGAAGCGCGCCGCGTTCTGCGCCTGCTTCTGCAGCGTGGAGAGGTTGCCCTCCAGCTGGGCTTGCGTGGACAGCAGCAGGATGTAGCGACGGATCACGAGAGCCAGCAGGATCGCGAAGCCGGATATGTACAGGTTCCGCTGCGACCGAAACAGCTTTGAGTTTAACATCGCTTCGCTACCGGGAACGCTTGTGACTAAATTTTCCTTTTCGCTCATCGCTCGAAACATGGTCATCAAGGAATCAACGCACATGATGGACAAGTAAATGAATATGGACCCAAAGGTGAAATTACGCCAAGAATCAAAGAGGTAGAAGAGACGTATTTTGAAGATCCAATACCAGCTCTTGGCGCTAAGCAAGGGGAGAGTTAGCATGATTAGCACGAGCACCTCGCAGTACAGAAATCCTGCAGTCAGGGTCCACTGGATACTCATGAGCCTATGCAATATCTAACGTTAGACAATTGAGAGTATTCAGAAGAAGTCAGCCATTTGATGGAACTAAAGGAACTTATTATATAAAATATTTGATAAATTAATCGGAAATGTAACAATTATATACATTCAAAAAGCGAGTAAAAAAGCGTCTAGAAATTACAGAAATAAGAAAATAACAACTTGGTATGTGAGAACTGAGGTTAGGACACATCTTGTATGGGGTCTAGCACGTCGTACATGGCGTCTGGGTCGCTTTGTTCGCACGTGAGGGGGTCAGGGGGGAGGGGAGGGGTGCATATGAACGAGGCAGTGCCCGAGTCCTGCTCGTTGGTGTTCTCCTGAATGCAGGCGCAGGAGGTGCTGGCGTCGCGCTTCCGCAGCTGCACCTGCGGCGCGCCGGTCTCCCAGCGGCTCTCGCGGCGCCTCTGTCCGCGCGGACAGGTCTGCACGGACGCATCCCGCTGCGACTTGGGGGGCGCGCTGGGAAAGAGCGGGTCGAGAGAGTGACGCATGTGGGGGTTCTGGAAAGGAAATGAGTTCTCGCGCTTGATTAACCGCTTGGGAGAGGGTTCCGCAGAAAACACGCCGTCCCCCTCCATCCCCGAGGCCTGCGAGTGGCGGAATCTGGGCAGGGTGTGCAGCTTGAGCTCCATGGGGTCCAGATAGGGGGCGGGCTCTCCCATGTCGATTGAGATGCGCGAGAGGTCCGGGAAGGACTGGTTGGCAGGCGCGCTGCTGAGCTGGTCAGAGCGGGAGCGCGAGTGCCGAGGGGAATTACGAGCTCCGAATGAAGGGAACATTCCTGCGAAGGACACCTTGTCTATCCGGCTTGCACCGGGGGAAGGGGGCAGGGGGCGGTGGAGGTACTTCCCACTGGAAGTCGTCTTAGCTCTCCTGCGAAACGTGTCGTCCTTATTCTCGGGCAGCTGCTCGCACGGCTCTACTGGGGGATTGCAGAGAATGGAGTTGAAGAGATTGACGTCATGGTCGGTCGGCGACTGGAGGATGTTGTCGTTAGAGCGAGACTGGCAGTCAACAGTAATCTGGGCCTTGCCGCCCCAGCTCATAGTTTTGCGTAGTTTTTTGGAACCGAAGAGCTTGGTTTTCGCCTTGGACATTGTCGGACTGTCCATCATAAGGGAGTGGTGCTCGTCTGACTCCTTGCGGGGGGGCAAGGGGGGAGGGGAGAACAGCGGGCTCAAACTGGGACTAGGCGCCATTTGGGTGTCCACACATGCGTAGTGTGAGTAGTCGCCTTTCGAGTAAGTGGGTGTGAGGTCCGGGTGCGACTTGATAGAGGTGAAAAGGTACTCCTGGTAGGACTTAGAGCTCTCTGCGGCCTCGGAGCAGGTGAGTCTCCGGTAGGTCTTGTCCTCTGGAGTCAGCGAGTACTTCCCCCCCGCCTCCTTCAACTTGAGCTCCAGGATGTGCAGACAGAAGAGCCGCTTCAGCTCTCCCTCCTGGATGTTGGCGGCCAGGAAGGACTGAGAGGAGGACTTGAGCTGCTGCCAGAACTCGTCCCAGGTCCAGCTGGACTCGCCCACCAGGCGGAGGAGGTACTCGCGGAACTCGCCGATCTGTCGGGAGAACAGCTGTTGCTTCGCTTGTCGGTGCTGCAGCCAGGTGAGCACCTGCAGGATCGGTTTAATTCGCAAGCAGCGCTGAGCTATCGTCACGAACGCGTCGCTTATGTTATGCATTTCCACAGTGGACACCTCAAGAACTGGGGCCTGGTTCTTCAGCTTGTTCCGCACTATATGGCGCGCCTCGATCAGCTGTTTCTCACTCGCCAAGTCGCACTTGGAGAGTACAAAAATCAGCTTTTTACTTGCTTGTTTTGCAAGATTTGCGAAACACTTGAGGAACTGAATTTGCCGAGCCATCCTATCATCCTCCGCTGTAGGATCAATCAGACATACGAACCCGTTAATTCCCTCCTCGGCGAACTCCTGGCTGGGGTAGAGCACGTTCTCTCGGCTGGCAATCTTGCCGTCGCTCTTAAATATCCCCTTACCAATACGCGAGTACATGGACACCTGTTCTGGGAAAATACACAACTTGCCAGGAGATGGGAGCGAGGTTAGGGCCGCCTGCTTGGCGAAACTAGCGGAGCCAGTGGGGTACGCAGTGTCTTGCTCTGCTCGCCACATTATGGTCTGCTCTACGAGCCGAATAACTGTCTCGGTTCCATCCGGTAATCGCAGGGGGATGGACCCCCAGTATAAGAAGTGGTTTTTGTTAATGTAGCCACCCTCCCACTCTGTCTCCGACCACCGCTTCCTTACCCGAACCTGTCTACCATAAATGAACTGCTGACACAGGCTGGACTTACCCGCCCCCTCCTCCCCAGGGGAGTCGCAGGGAAAGCTCACTACGGACACTCTTAATTTCATGCTCGTCGACAGATTTTATTTTTAGGGAATGCTAGTAACTCTATAAATAGGGCAATGTATATACAATGCTATATTCCTAGTGCAGGAAATAAGCATCTCAAATTTCTTGAGATATTTAGAGCAATCTGTTCTGGCAGTACACATACCCTATTGAGGGGCTGGACACAACCATATACAATGAACTATTAAATACTAGGAAGCCCTTGTATTCAGTGGCATGCCATAGGCCAGCACGTGACTCAATAAGCATATTTGTACCAAACAACTGACACACTCCAAGTTATTTCTTGGAAAAATTCAGAGGAAATGGGTGACAGAGTTGGGTTATAAGTTTGTCTAGGCTTCAGGTAAAGGAAATAACTCCTGCAATAAAAAACCCAAATCAGATCTAAAATTTATAGAAATAGTTTAACTTAATTAATGAAGCATGTCTCTAAAATAATGCATTATAAATATTTAAATTAGGTCATAAATGTATTATGTAAGTGCAAATTCTTGTGAAATCAAATCACATTCAAATAACAACTCTCTGTCCATAGGGAGACTTCTTCACGCGATCGTCCTCGGGTTAAAAGACTAGAGCTCTAAATAGATATAAAATACTGCTAAACTCTCAGAAGGTTAAATTAAAACAAGTGACACCTTATTTGTTGTTGAGTTCTTCAGCGATGGAAGGAATCAGCTGGCACAGTGACGTCAGCATGAGTGTCAGCTCCGTCTGTGAGAGGCCCGTTATATCTCGGGGTAGTGAGTCTTCCATTTCTTGGATTAAGCTGACGGAAGAGACAGACTCTGTTTGAATGCCTGTACACACGAGCTCTGGCGCGGTGTCTATTTCCTCCAGCGGATATTCCTGCACACTGACTGCCACGCAATCTGGCTCAGTAGCATTAACGAACTCCACTTCTGGTAGCTCCGCCACTTCGACTGGAGCCTCGGCATCTTGCTCCCGCTCCACTGTGTCTTCCTCTAGCTCTGTTCCGTCCGACCGGGTGAGGGGGAAGAACAGCGGGTGGCTCTCTTGTCGCGTCAGGTCTCCAGTGATGCCGAACTGAGTGACTTGGTACTTAGAGAAGGCAGTGCGCAGCGTGAGCATCTTGGGGGGCTGGATGGGCAGGTTCTCTGCCTCCCTCTCGGTAAGCTTTGCCAAGTCCCCAATCGTCTCTATCTTCTTGGCCTTGAGCAGGCCCGCTATTCCTCTGGACACAAACTGGGAGGCGAGGAAGGCGATCAGCTTGTCCACTGGCTCGCTGCACTCCACTAAGGATTTGCAGATGGGATCGTCCGGGGACCCCGTAGAGCCCAGGCGAGTTCCCCTTCGCGTGCCTATGGAAGTGGTGGCGCTGGTGAGTTTGCTGGCGGAGCTATGTCGCTGCGAGCGCAGCTTCTTGGTTCGGGGAGATATGCTTATGGCGTGGGTCTCGTGGATTGGATTGGCAAAGGAGACTTTCTTGAAACTGGGGGAGGGAGAAAAGGTAGACTGCTTCTTTAAGATGCTCTGCTTGGGCGTGTTGGCCTGGTTCGAGGAGGGCCCTGAGGTTGGGTCAGGTGAGATGTCCTTGAGGAGTTCTGAGGTGCTTTGGTCGGGAGGGATCGAGTCAGAAGACACATTGTTTTCTAGCTCAGTCTCAACAAATTCGTCCGGAATCTCCATTGGCTCACTGCACTCAATTAGAGTCTGTTCTGATTCAACTGGAGTAGATTCCTCGCTTGCAAGGATACGCTCGTTGAACGCTAAAATTGACTCAGCTTCAGTTTGCGTCTGTGGCGGGATCTCCATAGCTGAGAACGGGGGCGTCACTGACTGGCTGACAGATGAAGAAGTGACGGACATCAAGCTCCCAGTCCCTTCTGAGTCAACTGCCTCCTCAGCTGACGTTGTGTCAGCAAGATGCATGGCCTGCATCTCGTCCGGGGATATTATATCGGAGAGAGGAATGTTCTTAATGAATTCGTCAACAGAGTCCAGCTCAGCTTTCTCTAGCCTGTTCAGATCAATGCTTGGCTGCTGGCAGAACGCCGCAGTGTGTTCGTGCACCGGCTGAGGGTCCAGCCCCAGGATCTCGACGTCGGGGGAGTTCCGGGGGAGGGACACGGTCTCCAGGTCGTATATTTCCTCCGGAATCTTCCCGTCTAAAGGGAACTGCAGTCTCCGACTCACGGACTGGTGCGTGGGGCTAGACTTGGGGAGCTCCTCCAGCTTAATCGGAGTTAGCTCGAGCTTGAAGAAGGCCTTCTTCTCTTTATCGTTAGGGCTATGTTGCCAATTGGCCTTCGACTTGGATTTATCTGTCTCGCTGATTTTTATAAATTTAGTCTGCTTGAGTTTGGTCTTCTGGTCGCTATAGAAATGGGATGGGGACCTAGAAAACCGACAGGCGCCAGAGGCTTCCAGGGCAGCGCCGGTCAGCCTGGGAGAGGTCTCTGTAATGGTAGCAGAGTTAAATATCGGGTCCTCATCGAACACGGTTATTGGGGCTTCTGACACGGAGAGAGGATCCTCCTCACAGGGCGACGAGCCAGCTTCGGGCCTCGTGTCTAGCGTAGAATCATTGCTGGAGACAAATTCTGTGATTTTATGATAATGCTGGTTGTTGTTCGGGAGAGGAGACGGCTCGTTGAGACTTGGTTTAAACTTCTTGCTAGCAGGCGAGGTGACGGAGCTGTCTCTCTCTTCCAACTTCTTCTTCGCCGTCTTGCCAGTAGCGGATAGCTGCTCCATGATCTCTCTCACAGGCTGAGAGGCCAATGCTCTCTTTAACGAATCGGGGAAGTTAATATCCTCAACGCAGGTCGCAAATGTTTTCGTGTAAAAATCGCAGGCACTGGAGAGAATTGACGTGCCGCTAGAGTGAAAGATTGGAAGCAGAATGGGGCAAAGGATAAGCAGGAATTCTGTGTTGTAAGGAACCTCGAAGTTAGCTAGAATTGCGGCTTTTATCACCTCCCAGAGCCTGGCCAGAAGCCCGGCTACGCTGAAGATAGATTGGGGCGAGTCGGCAGTCGCAGGAGAGGCAGTCTCTATGTAGAGACCGATAGGACGCGACAAGTATGTGCACGCATTCTGGATCAGTATCGGATCGGTCAGGTGTGAAAACAGATATATGGTGGTCGTTAATAGATTAGTAACTGGCGAGGAATCTGCCAGTTGCTCCATAGCGGTAGCATGCCCATCTGTATCATTATTAGCGAGTTCTGGCGGTAGGGTAGAGTGTGCGAAGTTCAAAAGTTTCGACAGTGCAGATACGCAGAATGTGATATTCCCAAGTTTATCATACAAGTCTAGAGAGGGGGAATCGATTGAGCAGAGCACTCTTGTCGCGGAGTACACGAGAGAGTAGCTGAGATTGAGACGGGACACGAGCTCGTCCAGGAGCAGAGTCAGAAAGCGTGCGTAGTCAGGTATTTGCAGCAGAGACTCGTTGATAGAGTCTATGTGCTGAGAGAGGGTATTGATAAACTGGTTCCTTTCGTTGATGGAGATTAGCTCAAGGACCCTATTGAAGAGCTTCTTCCAAACGTCAGAGCTCTCTCTGACAACAGAATTGGAGCAAGGAGCTCTCTTGATACGCGTGAACACGAACGAGAGAGTGTAGCAACAGGCCGAGAAGTCAGGAGTGTTTCCTGTGATAGCATAAGCAGAAGATTGCATGGCCAGAAGCAGTCCCTATAAACGTGTTAACAAATCAAGACTAGAAGAATATAATACAAGAAAGTAAGGAAATACAACTCACCCGCGCTGTAAGCTGCCACCCCCTCCATAGATTGGTAGGGTCGTTGTTAGAGGTGTCTAGCTTGGTGAGGAAGTGTTGGAAATCGCTCAAACCGATTGTCCGCAAATTTCGACAGGACAAGAGAGTTTGGTACGAGTTATAGAAAGATTCAGGGAGGGTGTCTTCACACGACAGCACGTGGGGGTGCAATAGAATCTCAATTAGGAGGTGGGCAATGGTGCAATCGCTTGATTCATCCATTGGAACGGAAACTTGTCTATGAAAGGAGTTATGGATAGACGCTACCAAGCTAACAATAACGTGTACACTGTGTCTCTTTGCTAAAGCGGTCTGACAGACAGCCAACAGGGAGTAGAACAGCTGATCATTAGCCTGGTGCGATGACGTAATGATGTCTAGAATTCTGCTGAAGCACTCCGCTACAATGGGGCCGTCTGTCGGGTCGAACAAGTGAATCGAGAGTCCGATCAGAGCCAGCAGGACTCTGTGGTTCTCTCTCACCCAGTCGTCCCTCGCGGCCAGGTAGCTGGCGTTAGTTGAGAACTGGCAGAGGTCTGCGCTGATCTCGTTAAAGACCGCGTAGCGAGCCAGGTGTGTGGAGGAACCCTCGGTTTGAACCAACGCGGCCAGGGACTGTATGCCCTGCAGACAGAGCTGCGCCCGCCAGTCGTAGAGGGTCTCGGGGTCAGAGAGAGCTTTCTTGGGGAGGTGCTGAGTGCTGGTGGGCCCGGAGAGGAGATTCAGAAAGTTAATGTTGCTATCAAGAAAGGAAGCATTCCAAGACCTCTCTACAAGGTTAATATTATCGTCGATGAAGGAATTAAAATGTGTTTTAAACCCCTCATTAAATTTCTTTATCGCGGTGATCTTAGGGTCCAGACCGATGCAGAAGAAGAAGTAGGGGGTGCACACGGTGCTGGCATGGTCCTGCATCTCGGGGGTGAGGGACACCATCAGCTGAGACCAGGTTTTCGCGCGCTCCACGTCAACCGGTGCATAACGATACTCCTGCTTGACAGCGCACGAGAGGAGAGGCACGTTAAACAGTCGGAGCTTCTTGACCAGATAGGTGGGATGGAGGGAAAAGGTTTTGATTAGAATGCTCCAAGAAGCGTAGGCACACAACTGGACCTCCTGGCGCGTATTCTTAAAACAGAACTCGATCAGCTTCAGGAGTCGATTGATGAGTTCGTGGTTGGTTTTCGGAATATAATTGCCAATAGAATGGATCAGCTGTTGCCATATCTTCATGGCCAGTAACTCTTCCCTTTCAGGCTCTCCCAGCATGCTTTCTAATCGCGGTAGAATTCGCATCTCTATCAAGTTTGTAAGCAGGCTGTGTGCTTCCTCATTCGTTTGGTCCGACCAAGCTTTGATCGCCTCGATATGCTGTACAACAACACTTAGAGATTTCTGCTGGGAAATAACGTTGGTGGAGCCGAGGAGCGGGAAGCAGATCTTGACAAGGTACTTGATATTCGAAGCAAATGTTTGGATTGGAACCGTCCATGAATTAGGTTCGTGCGCCGTATCTGGTGACAATGTTCTTGAAAGCTGCACAAGGGTCAGGAATAGGTGCGAGGCAGACACCTTCAACACTTCGTCACGAGCAGTCAGATCGGACTGGATGTTCTGGACGGCCTGGCCTGTCAGGAAGAAGTCGGAAGGCACCTCATTACTCACAAAAGTATTTATTATTTCAGAGGCGCTATCGTACAAGTCAGGTTTGTTGTGGCTCTTGGCATTTGAGCTCGCGATTTTCTCACAAATTTCAATCAAACTCAGTTCCATATTCATAAACTAAAATGTTGAAATCATTCATATTACAAAGGTTATATAGTATCCTATTGGCTTACAATTGATTTGACTACTGTTAGATTGACTACAAATCTACCTACTGTATATTGTATTGGTAAATAAATAGACGTCACTCATGATGCGAACCTGATCAGTCAGGGCTCTTACTATCTGCACAATTTCCAGGTAACGTAGGGTTTAATAGTTTCCTCTATGAGTTCAGAGTCTGATTAGAATTTGTGACCACATGAATCCTACGATTAGGTCAGGTAATTATGAGGCAACGATCTGTTAGAGTGGTAATTAAGTTGCATCGGATGATGAAGGCAACTTGTGTGTACACAAATATACACCTACTGGCTACTGCACAATGCGCAAATATCTGACGAAGCCAAGAAGATAGATATTTTGGAATCAGGTCAGTATCGTTTACACATCAGATAATTAAGAATACAGAGCACAACAAATAATGATGCTAGTGTGATAATAACCCGACTTCACTAACACAGCACAGTGCAAAGTATTAAGAATGAAGCAACTGGTGGCACATTGGATGACAACACATGTTTATGTCAGAAGTATGACAGCGAGGTTAAGCATTAATTGTGACGCAAGAGTAGACTACATTCAGTGAAAGGAATGCAGTGGATTAAGGTTTAATATTTGGTGTACAGATTATAATAAGTTAAACCAGTGGTTGAGGAATTAAACAGAATCCTAACCACTGCTTAGAGAAGAACTTTTGTCAGGTATACCGTCATATTTCTGATTATAACTAATAGGTTGATTACTGGAATGTTTTTTTGTCAATTAAGGAGATAGCTAGAGAAATGATGACTGCATTAGTCAAAGATGAAATGTACATTATTGTTAGGTTATTAATTATGAGCACGCGTATGCTACCATTTGTCACTACCCCATTAAATAAGGACTGAATTAAAATTACCAATTATCATTGCTTAGCATTATACAGCACCTCTTATAAAATATTCATCTCCCAACATGGTAGTCACAACTCCGCACTAGCCTCTATATATAGTTCTAGTAAGTCATATTTAATGCCTGATAATCCAAATTACTGAGAGAGCACAGCTTATGTAGAAGTGATGCTACTAGACCGTCTCTCCCCTCCCTCTCTCTCTAAGACCGCGCCCTTTAAGAGGGTGCTAAAAGGTCCGGTGGGGGGTCTGGGAGAACATGGGCGGGTGCGCGGACGGGTGGGCTAGCTGCTGCAGGGGCGCGAAGTGGGGAGCCGGAGGTAGCTGTAAGGGATACTGTTGGTGTGATGGTGGTGCCATAGGAATAAGGTTGGTGGGGTTCGAGGGCGTGGGGAAGTAGAAGGAGGGGGCCGCGGGCATCCCGGTGGTGGCACTGGAGGACATGAAGCTGGCAGGCGGCAGGGCCGTCTGAGGGAAGAAGTAGAACTGCGGATAGGAGAGGGTGTTCATGTAGGTGGGGTGGGTAGGGGTAGTAGGGGCGAAGGTAGAGTTTATGGCAGAGGTCTCCTTGCCCCAGGAGCAGCGGATAATAATGCCAGCCATGTCAAATGCGTTCATTGATACGATAGCATTGGTCGCCTCCTGGTGGGTGTTGAAGCGAATGAAAGCGTAGCCCTTGTCAATGAACGTTCTCACTTCCTGAATCTTTCCGTAGGGAGAGAAGTGCAACTTGAGAGAGTCTTCCGAGCCGATGAACGAATTCAGATTCCCCACGTACACGGTGGTGTTGCTAGGGGAGGCTTGGCATGCCACCTCCTCGTGAGAGATGGACCTCCCGTTGAGGGAATCTTTTGTGATCGGGCCCTTCCGTACCGCCCAGTTAGTACGGATCACCTTGTCGCCTAGCGAGCGCCCGTGCATGTGCTTGATTGCGTTCTCTGCGTCATCTTTATCAAAGTAGGAGATGAAACCGAATCCTCTCGATTTCCCGGTCGCAGGGTCACAGACCACCTTTATGTTCGAAATGTTCCCGAACTTCCTGAACGCGATGCGAATGTCTTCCTCCATCAGGTCTTGGGACAGATCCCCCACGAAGATATGGAAGTGCTGACTGGTGTCCACCTTCTTGCCCCCGGTGGCACTAGTGGCCCAATTGACTCGGATCGTCTTCTCCTCCATGACCCGGTTGTTCATCGCTATTATGGCTTTCTGTGCGTCGCGCCGCTCGACGAAATCAATGAAGCAGTATGGGTCGCCACGGCTGTTCGCATCGTGAAGAAGTTTGCACTTCCGAATGACGCCGTATCGCTGGAACAGGTCCAGGATCATGCTCTCGGTAATGGAGAAGGGGAGGTTCCCAACATACAGCACTGAGTGCTGGGAATCCCCGACATCATGGATCGGACTTGAATTTATCATAGTGTGGTCCTGTTGAGACATTAGCGAATATCCCTAATCGAAAGTAACAAGGATCGGATGAACAAGTTGCGCGTTTTATAATAATTGCTAAAAATGCTGTGGTGTCCTTATGGGCGCTTGGCTCCAGATTCCAATTATATTCTGTTCATAAGTGAGTGCAATTACCTATTAGAAATACAAACAAGCTATATTTCATAAATGTATTGAATTAGATAGGAAGCGTAGAGGGCGCTTGAATATATCAATGAAGGTTATCAATGAACGACTAAAGTTGATATACACTGAACCACAACTATTCAACATAATTGCAACATCCTCTATGCATAATTAGTGTATATTACGTATTATTGGCACAGCTGTTGTGATTTAAATAAATCACTAAACAAAATGTTATAAGCAATTTAATATAATTGACCGCCCATGGAGATACGAGTATGAATAATTAATGAGATTCCTTATATAGATGCTCTTTACAAGCCTGCATAACTAAGTTAATTTGTATACCGTCTATAAAGTTTGCAGACCAAAGCCCTCCCGTCTATGTCTATGGGTAATACTATATATGTCAATAAAACCTGGTCTAGAAATAGCAGGGTCTAAATATTAGTTATTTGACTTATTTCATATTAAATGGATAATGTAAATGTTGAACTTTTGTACATAATAAATTTCTATCTGATTTGCTTCGACAAAGGCTCGTTTGCTACCACAAGAGAATTTATTGGGCTTTAAAAGCTGCTAGTTAAATTGCATAAAGGTCATATGCAATCTGCAGATAAAAAGAGTTCTTACCGAGACAAAAACTTGTACATGCGGCGATAGTGCTTTGAAGAGGAGACTATATAGTGTGTAAGACACCACAATGTTTGAGGGCACTAAGTATATTAGTATCGATTGATCAAATGAAACAATAAAAGACAAAATATTTTGTAATTAGTTCTAATCCAAAACTCGTATAATAAATTCATTAGATGACAGCTAAATAAGTAAATATCGATTTCTATCAAAGTAAGAGTCCATGATGTTTCAGAATATTATCGAATTGGATAAGTTCAAATGTCGCATTTGACTTGGCGAAAACTTCCTCCTCGGTCTTCTGGAATCTGTCGTTTCGCTGTATCTTTATTTTCGAGCTAAATTCTTCTGGGTACTCTTGGTAAAGGAAGAGATAGACAAACCTAATTACCAAACAGAGGTCTTCGGAATTATTTCTTGTTTTGTATTTGTCGTAAAAAGAAAAAGAGCTCAAAATACTTTGCGTTATATCTGAAATGCAAACTAGATGGACTGTACTAAGGGGCAAGCGATGCAAGTGAATGCGGTTAGTCAGGAATGACAAAAGTTTCAATTTCAAATCTAGCATGACCCGATCTGGTCTTTTGTCTCCTATAAAATGTATGCATCTCCCAAAGAGCTTGTTGTCTTGGAATAACGGCACGAAGTAGGGGGTTAGGGGGACAGAGGAATAGAACCTCACCAGCGCGGTGAGAACGCTACAATCGAGATTTTCAAGTGTAAGTTCGAATAGGACATACAACTGGTCGTCTCTGAGAATATTCTTCAAACATTCCGGTCCGTTACCGGGGTTATACATATTGAGGTTTGAGAACAAGTTAAGACAAGCGACGACAATTTCCAGATTCATCTGTGGGTGGAGTAGGACAATGGTCACCTGGTTGATGAGGCTCTGAGCAATCCCTTGGTACACATTTGGGTCTATCAGCTGACAATGTTGAAAGAGAGCAGATTTGTCCTGCAAACTGTCTCTCTTGTTGTAAAGGGGTACCGTTGGGAACTTGGCTTTCTCGCTATATTTAATCCCAACCAGGATAGGGGAAGTCTGGCCTAATAAGCTGGAGTCGTCAGTATAATTTGGAGAGTTTGCATTATCCGAGTTTTCTTCTAGAAATATCAACTCCCTTGCTTCAGGTACAACCTGAACAATCTGGGAAATGCTGGAAACAATAGACAGAACCTGTTTCAACATCTTAGGGGTGAATAGGTACTTTGTATTGTTGTCACAGCAGTTGAGTAGCGTCATCAGCCCGTAGCTTCCCACTGTGTTCAGCTGCGAGTAGAGCGCGAGCTGCTCTGTGCTGTGGGAGAACGGGCAGTTGTAGGCCTCAACTTGGCTCCTTGCAATCAGTTCACATAGAGTAGAAGTAGCCTGCTGGAACAGCTGCCCAATTATAGATAACTTTCTGAATTTTGGTAAATTATTGAGCTCCTCCAATGTAATATCTCTCAATTCGCATTCGGAGCGAGAGAGCACAGTGTGAGGCGTCAGGCCCTCTCGCAGTTTGCTGAGTATGTTTTCCACACTCATGTGAGATCGGGTTGCACTGATGTCGTCATCGATGAGGTAGGAGAGAGCGTCTGCATGGATACTCGTTTCAGGATGGCACTCAGAGGTGTCGCTCAACAATGGCAGTCTGAAATGTCGAACGGGGGCAGTGCTGTCGAACTGTTTCCTACGTGGACACTGTTTCTGCTTCGGTATCGACTGCAGAAGTTCTATGTCTATGTGCGGACTCAGACTGAGGAGCGGCGCACTCTCCTCCTTCCTCCCCATCTCCCGCAGCCTCTGCACGCAGGAGACACACACCGCGGCGCTGCAGGCGCTGCAGAGGGGACGCAGGGCCGAGTGGGACTCAGCCCACTGCTCAACCTCAACCATGGACTCGTAACTGATAATGTCGCCCTCTGATGGGGCGGGGCTAGGGGTGAAGCGACCGCGTTTGGCCTCTGGTCGGTCTGACATTGCCCTGACTCGCCTCAGTATAATAAATTAGATTAGGTACCTTATTTACCCTAGGCGATCATTATTTTTGCTGTGAACTACTATTTGCAATCTGAGCAAATTCGATATTACATGGCTTTAATCTATTCATCATGAGTTGTGTGGTGTTGTATGATAATTTATTCCCCGGAAGCGAATATTCGAGTAAAGGTATTTATATATAATAATATAATTAAATAGGATACAATAAACGATCTCAACTAATATTTGTACACCTAACCTAACTCGAGATTCTATGAGTAGATGCTCAGCAAACAGCACAACAAGTAAATCCATTTCAAAACCTATCTATGCTAAAGAGGGTGGACATAGGATGTGGTACATAAAAATAAACTAATTATACATACTACTTATACGCAGAGCAGCCTAAAGAATTAGGGTACTGGCACAGTTAAGGAGTGCTGGTACGATGGGCAGAAGCCCCAGCCTCGCTCTTGAAGTTTTTGTGTATCTTCTCCCAGGACTCGCGGATAGAGTTGTTCAGGAGGAACTGAGAGCGACTGAAGTTCAGGAAAATGGCTTTGAAGTCAACCTTCCTCTGAGCTTGATAGTTCTTATAATTGATAAGAAATTCATCAGTGAACTCCAAAACAGCCTTCTCCTTGTCGTCCATATCTGTCTTCGCATCTTCCATCTGCGTTACGGACAGCTTCTGTCGCTCCTCCGCCTTGGGAACGTTCTTGCCAGCAGTCCTGGCTTCGTCCAGCTGTTTGTCGGCTTTCTCTTTCGCAAACGTCTTGCTCTTGTAGGTATCGACTGACTTCTCGAACGCCACGGCCATTGAGTACTGCCGCTTGACGGCTGACTTGACAGCTTCCGAGTAGGCTATGTACTCCTTGGAGGGTCCCACCAGTTTGTACTCCTCGTCTTCTTCCACCTTGAGCATCGCGTCTTGAAACGTGTCTATCATCCCTGAGGCGAACTGGAACATCTCGCTCTGTGCAGAGTCCACGTC
The DNA here is from genome assembly GCA_028753945.1 of Hexactinellida sp. DTS-2022. Lineage (NCBI taxonomy): Eukaryota > Metazoa > Porifera > Hexactinellida > Hexactinellida sp. DTS-2022. The sequence goes on along the minus strand of JAPNXP010000012.1, from coordinate 114,802 downwards.
GGCCCAGTTCTGCAGGATTCCCCCGAAGTCGCCGGTGCTCTGGAAAGTGGCCTGGCGGGTGGACTTGAGCTTCTCGTAGGACTTCAGCAGGGCGGTTAGGAACTCCTGCGACTTGGTAGCGAAGGTGGATATCTCGGCCATCTCTGGGAGGGGAGTGGAAGGGGCCCGCGCGAAAAATGTAGAGCCGTGAGCTTTCGAGAGATTAGTAGCAGTCACAAAATCCGGCTGCACCTCATCTCTCCACTTCTCAACGAAAAGAAATCGTTCGAACCAAATGTCTTTGGAGAGTTTATTGAGCCTGTGAATGCGCGTAAGGAATATCTCCAGGAAGGACAGCCTCTGCGATAGAAACTCTGAGTTGTCGGAAGAGAACATTTTGTTCATAATGTAGTTGGTAGACGCCTTGTCCGGGAGGGGCGGGATGATGAAGGAGGGGTACTTCACGATCAGGTAATTCCGGAGCAGCTCGAAGTCGGAGTACCGTCGCATTATGGTGATTAGAATATCGTTTCCTTCGGGCTCAGTCTGCGTCTCGGGAGGGATGGTCATGCCTGGGTTCAAGTGAGCTCTGGAGGTGACCTTGAAAGCCACAAAGTCTTTTCGCTTTTCGAACTCGGCTATCTTGATATCCAGTAGGTTGATTGTGCCCTGAGGCTCCTGGGGAGCATCGGCGGGATCAATCTCTCTCCGCGGAGGAGGGATCTTGCTCTTGACCTCTCCGTCCTCGTGCGGGCTGGGCATGTTGTTAGCGGCAGAGACAGGGGGGACAGGGGGGACAGGAGAGACAGGAGACTGCTCGGGAATGATGTCTTCGTGTGGATGCGTCTCACTTGTAACTTCGGGACTTAGTTTATCTTCTGTGTCGAGTGCGGGGGTGATGTCAGGGTCCTGGGGAGGGCTGGAGGGTACCAGTTGGTCTGTTATGGGCTCAGCAGGGGGCTCAGGGGCAGAGGGGACTTTCTCCTTCACTTCTGGCTCACCAAATAGGTCGTCTGCTGTCAGTTCATCAGACATTTTACTCTGTTAACCTAGCAATAGAAATAACTATAATTGTCTTAGGAACTGCACTAATGTCAAGTTTCTTGTTATGCCTACTCTTAGCCAGTTATCAATGAAATTGTATCCTTGGGAAAAGTATGTCAGTCCTTTGTTTGTCACATTTCCTGCAAAATAGCTATGTAAAATGGAATTGTTTGTTCATGTGCATGCATCAACAAATTGCCTTATTCCAAAAGTTGATTTAATATCTGGTATTTATGGTGTGACCTTACGCATTGCCGTAATAACAGGAAGGTAAAAGGACAAATCCAAAGTAAATATATATCCTATAATGCTTTTGAAAAAGAGAAAACATAACGCTGTATGAATGCATATTATAAGTGAATATTCTAGAGTCTATGTGCTGCAAATAAGGGAGGCAATTATAGGGTTGAATATATGTATCTCAGCAAATAAATGCTTTCTCTTGACCACCTTAAAACACCCCCTCAACTCGTAATCCTTGAGAGCAAATCTTTACTCTTAGTGTCATATTTAAACTTGTGCAATAGTTTTAATGAATCATGCCAGTGTAGAATACCTCTGTAATGCTACGCTTTTTCTAAACGTCCATTATTTATACATGATTTTACCATAATTACAGAAAATTACAACAAAATAATCCAGGACAATAAAAAAATTTACTAGTTAGAAGCTGTAGGTTGCAGAATTGTTGAAGAGAGATATTTCACTAAGTTCTGGTCGGGAAATCTAGTTTTGAACTTGGTTGCTGGGTTCGAATTTATTTTGTTGAGAATATCTGTCAACTGTTCCGATTCAAAAATGGCCAGCAGTACTTCCTGGCTGGTGCTTGGAGATCTGATTGAGTGGAAGTCCACATGCACGTGGGCAATCTCACGGACACACCTCTCTGCTTCTTCAAAAGAAACTTTCAATTCGAATATTTCGAGGATTCGCATGCTGGCGGGGGTAGGCAGCAAGCCATCTTTATCTCCGGGCTGCGGATGCGCGTCGGCGCCGGATCGGGGAGGGATGTAAATACTGCCGCTTTGCTTGTGCGGCATCGGTTGATTGCCCTGCGGGTGAACCCTGTGACGCGATTTCTCACCCGAGTTACGAGAGCTTGGGTGGCGGTTCGATTTGGATCGACTGATTTCTTGGTTGAATAAGAGCTCTGCCGATTTAGAGTGTTTGAGATTCTTAAAATTATGATTATTCGCTTGGAATTCCTGTATGCTCTGATTGGCGACAGCTAGATGGTTTTGCATCAGGGAATGCTGCAGCATCTGCCCGTGGGCGTGGGGGAGGAATTGCTGGCCGTTGGCCATAGAGGCAGTGGGGCTCATATTGGCAATGACGCTCCGGACCGGGAGCGGGGGGGTGAGCAGGGGGTAGCCTGAATCGGGTAGGGACATGCTAGCCGTCGCGGGGGTGGGGTGGGGGAGGACAAGCCTCGAGTCTTGATTCTGATACTGTTGCTGATACGGGAGAAATGCTATATTGTTCTGCATGTACACCCCCTGTCCCTGCGCGCTGCTGGGAGCGGGGTAGGGGGAGTACCCGGGGTACACGTCTCCCGCGGGAGAGACGTGCTTAGCGGAGGAGTGCAGGTACATATGCTCCTCTCCATGCAGCCCCATCATCTCTAGGCTGCCAGTCAGCTGCTGCAGGGAGTGGGAGGGAGGCTGGGGCTTCAGCTTGAGGACTCCAGGCCCTGACTGCTCCCACTGCACCCCGGGGTAGGCTGGTGCCATCTGGCTGGCATAGCCCGGCATGTACAGGTAGGCGTCCTCTTTGGGGGGTTCGCAAGGAGCGACCTGGTAGCCGATGACGTCAGAGGAGGGCTGCATTGCTTGAAAAGCGGGGTTAGAAGTTCTCTGGAGTAGAGAGGAGCTCGCAGGCTGCAAGCCTACCATTGGGAAGCTAGCAGGGTACTGTAAGGGGGGGTTGACAGCAGCTGTTGGGTTGATGGGCAATTGCAGTGTGGGTTGTGGTGCGTTGGTCATGTGTGGACCAGGGATGAAAGTAGCGGTTTCCGGACGCTGAGACTGAGGCAGGAAGTGCTGGCTACTAATGGGGATTGAAGTCTGCGTGGGGAGAATGGGGAGACTGGGGTGGAGAGGGAGGCTGCTGTGAGTGGTGGGGGGAGGGTGACGATGGACAGGGTACATTTGAATGTTGCCCTCATTCTGTGGGGGATAGAAGGAGCCGAGTTGTAGGTAGGGTAGGTTAGAAGGGACAAACAACTGGGAAGGAAAATGTGTTTGGTGAGAGGGTTGATTCGGGAATGAGGTTTTCCCACGACTGTGTCTGTTATTGTTGTTGTTGTCGTATCTACGGCGATTGCTATTGCTAGCAGTGTTACCATTGTGAGGCTTATTGTTGCTAGAACTAAGGATAATATCGGTTTCCTCCTTGTTGGGTCTAGAGAGAGGTGTGACGACAGGGACAGGAATGGGGATAGGGACAGGGACAGGGATGGCGGCAGGAGCGGGGGTGGGATCAGCTGACGGAGGCTCCTGGGACACATGTGCGTCAGTGGAATTGGGCAGAATGGTAGAGTTCTCGACAGGAGCCAGATTATCCTCGGGCTTGAGAGACAGCAGCTCCCCGTCCTCTCCCTCGAATATGCGAGCTCGCACCATCGCGTAGGTCTCCTCCCGCTGCTTGATGGACTTGGTCTCCGAGTCGCTGGAGGGAGGGGAGGGGGCCCGGATTATCTGAGGGGTGGGGCGGATCGGCGGGTCCGTGTGGTACTTCCTCCTCAGAATAACGACCGGTTCCTTGTCGCTCCCATCCCCCTCTTGAGGAGCAGGGATCAGATCGCAAAAACGCGTCTCCGGCATACGAGATTTCGCGATTTTGGTCACATTCACGCCCGAACCCTCGTCATCCAGCGTGTGGTGCAGCCCGAAGTAGGTAGCCATCCTGTGGATGAGCATCCGGTGGTACGAAGTGACATGTTGGTAGTGCAGGGTGTGGGGACTGTCCTGGATAAGAGAGATGAACTGGTCCTCGAGTTGCAACAGGTACATGCGGTCCTTGCTCTCTCGCAGTTGCTCAAGAAAGAACTCGTGCAAGTTGACTGTTGGGTCCGTGTCGTCAACAATATCCTCGGTCCGAACGGGGCCGTTGACCTCAACCCCGTTGGGCACACCGGGATCTTCGTAGGACTCGATTGCTTCTAATAGCCTAGATGCGTCTCGCGGCTGCTGAGGGGGATTACCCGGAGCAAGGAATAGAGGCAGGTGGTTGATTGCATTTGAAGACGCGTTCTGTTTGAGGGAAGAGGGATTACGAGATTCGTTCGCTGTACTGATTTCTAGGTTGAAATCGGACATAGCCAGTCGGTCAGTTTTGCTGAATTTTCAGCGGATTGTGACACAAAGTGAAAGCTTATATATATTGATAGGGTAAGTGCAAAGTTGTTTGTTTCAGACGATACTGAAAGTTCAAGTGCACAATGCTGAATAGCAAATGCCTTTGGTTGATTAGAAATTCTGTAATCAATAATAGATACAATTCTCTAATTGTTCTCACTTATATTTATGAATTCAAGCAAGCAGTTCACGAGTAGATATATACTATGTACTGGCACCAGTGATTATACTGAACTTCTAATGATACGAAATAGGCAACTAATTTGCCAGCAAAGGCAGACAATGGAATAATCTAATTAGTGCACTCTGAAGTTTCTATAATTTTATAATTTCATGAAATGGGGAAGGTGTCAACAGACTGCCAGTTGGAAACTAATCTCTAAATTGTCATTTGTTTCATATTTATTCTCTAAGGAATATTATAATCTATCTTACTTTCTCAAATCCGAGATCACAAGTCTATATTATTTCAATTTATTTGTATAATTTCTAGTCACACATGGCATCTAACTCGGACCCATTTCCTCCTCCGTCTCTAATCTCAGAACTCCTCGCCTCCACGCAGGCCCTGCTAGGGTTCGAGGAGGCAGGTGGAGTACAGTTCCATGTGAAGCCTTTCTCGGAGAAAGGAGCAGTTATCTTATTGCCAAGAAACAGAAAAATACTTGAAGAAAAATTACTACACCTCTTGCCCTCGCCTGATAATATAAGCGCGTTGGATTGCGAGGTCTTCAACTTTAGTGAGAAATTCCGCGGCGAGTTGGTAACAGTTCTGAACCAAAAGTTACCTCAGATGTACGTCCGTCATTACGACCTTGTATACAGCAATAAAGTGTGTGCTCTCATAGCACACCTACAAATAAATGAACTTGTTGGCTCCTGTGTGGAACAACTGGCTCACTTCGAAGTAAACAATCAAATTGGGACAAAGGATAAACAGATAGTTTTAATAAACTTTAGTTGTTGTGAAGAAGCAATAACGAAACATGTATTATTGTCGTCACTAAAGAAATCTCCAATTACCGCGACACCCGAATCAAGAGTTATAGAGCCTACAAGCACGGCCCCTACTCTAGAAGGGTTTCATAACAGGTCACTAGGAGTGGCGCTGAGGAATTTAATTAGAGTAACTGCGAGTTCTGTGACATTGGTAGATAGTTTTGAGTGGAAACTGAAGTTAGATACGATCAGGGAACAGACAGAGGTAATCTATCAGAAATGTGAAAATTCAGGACTACTAGTTGGTGAGGGAAATGTGTCCAAAATTGTATTTGGAAAGGTGAATGAGCAATTGGAATGCACTCTGAAGAAACATCCAAAACAAGATTTGAGAGAAGTTCTGATTATGACAGGTGACGGGTTTTCAAAGGAGATACTATTAGCAAGTTTGATTGTCTCAATTCATAGAATTAACAATTTGCACGAGTCGGAGAGAATAATACTATTTTTAAGACAGAACCTGAGAGAGCTCGTGTTCAGGTCTCTCCATCTTCTGTACCGTTTAGGTTACTTAAAGAGCCGCATTGACGTATTGACACATTCTAACTGCGATAGTACTAATTCAGACTTCACAGCTGATATGAATTTGAGACGAGATTATTTGCACAAGGTGTTAGTAGAAAGATTAGAGGGAGACAGTCTGGTAGACAACAGAGATTTAGCTTCAAAAGCGGAAGAACTGTGCGAGAACACAACTAAGTTCGAGCTCCTATCCCTGTCAGGTAGCCACACTATAAGACTCGTTACCAGCGACAGAGTAGGTTCTCACTACAGTATGTTCCTACTGTACAACTTTGCAAGGATAACACAGATACTTAATAAGTTCAAACATTTGACTGCCACTGGTGTTTACGGACACCTCCCTGAAGTTAATAACATAGATTTCAACCTTTTAGAGCTACCAACAGAATGGTCACTATTAATCAAATACGTTCTAATATTTCCAGACTTCCTGAGAGAGCATTCGGCTGCCCCCCAGCTCAATTCCATATCCAGTATCTGTAGGTTTCTGATCTCCTTGTCCCAAGATTTCTCTACCTATTACAGCAAAACTAAGATCCTATTGCAGTCCGGAGCTCACCTCTACCCCAGGGTATACGCTAGAGTCCATTTGGTGGCCTCTCTGCGACGAGTTATGGATATCTGCTTCAGAATATTGGAAATAAGACCACCACATCAGCTATAGCTTCTCAGTAAATTGATTTGTAAGCGATATTAATTATAATACTTTGGAGAATCAAATATGCTTACTTTTGTGTCTCAAATTGGTTGATGTACTCAGTCTATAAATATATTTTAAGAACAACTCTAATCTATATATTTCTATATTATTTGTAGATTTCAATGGTGGATAACGATCCGATTTATCCTGAACTGGGCCAGGAGAATATGCCCACAGAAATAGAGTCTTTTTGCATGAGCTGTTTCGAGCAGGGCCTCACCAAGATACTCCTCACTAATATCCCTCTATTCCGTGACGTAATCATTATGTCATTCTACTGCGACCTCTGTGGCTTCTCTAACAACGAGATAATGGCAGGGACTCCGGTGGAAGTAACTGGGAATAAATTCGTGGTTACAGTTAAACAAAGTAAGGATTTGAACAGGCAGGTAGTTAGGTCGGAGAAGAGTACGTTTGGAATTCCTGAGATCGAGTTCGAGGCACCTCCCATAGGATCAAAGGGCGTATTGTCTACCATAGAAGGACTCCTTGTGAGGTCACACGAAGAGTTAACCGGCCATGCTTCTTCTCTCCCAGTCGACACTGTCGAGGCACAGGAGTACAAACAGAATTTCGAACTATTCCTGGACAAGTTGCAAGACTGCATCAGCTTGAAGCGGGAGTTCACGTTTGTAGTGGACGACCCTTCCGGGAACAGCTTCGTGGAGCAGCTGAATGCCCCCCTGGCAGACCCGGGGATAGTGGCGAGCACCTACATGCGGACTCCGGAGCAGAACAAGCTGCTGTTGGTAGAGAACGCGGGGGAAGAACTGGACACCCTTGATGACGACACAGAGGAGACACAGGAACCGATAGAAAACGCAGAATCGGAAGAATCACAGGAACCGATAGAAAAGCCCGAATCACAAGAAATTGAGAAAGATGAAATCTTTAGCTTCACGACCGGATGTCCCAGCTGTTCCAGAGATTGCGAAACAAATATGAAGACCGTCTCAATTCCGTACTTTAAAGAGGTGTTGCTAATGGCCACGAGCTGTGACCTCTGTGGCTACCGATCGAATGAGGTAAAACCGGCTAAAGGGATCTCCGATAAAGGGGTACGCTACGAACTAAAGATAACCTCAGAAGCCGACTTGTCGCGGGACATTCTGAAGACGCACGACGCGATAATCAGCATTCAAGAGCTGGAGATAAGTATGGGGGCCTCCACGCTAGGGGGTAAGTTCACAACTATCGAGGGACTAATTTCAAACGTCCGAGACCAGTTGGTGAATCTCAATCCCTTCACGGACAGCAGTACAAGCACCGTCGCCAAGCTGAAGGAGCTAACCGACAAGCTGGAGCAGGTGCGGAGCGGAGAGCTGTTCGTGACGCTGGTGATGGACGACCCTAGCGGCAACAGCTACATACAGAACTTCTACGCGCCGGAGCCCGACCCAGAGATGATAGTGGAGCACTACGAGAGGAGCAAGGAGCAGAACGAGGAGCTGGGACTCAGCGACATGAAGACGGAGAACTATAGGGACGATGATAGCTCATAGGTCTAGATAACATCTTAGCTATATTTAGAGTGTTATTCCACATGTAGATGGATTGTATTACCTCTTAGAGTAGAAACAATAACACAATAGATATTATTTGAGAAATAAATATATGAAGTAACAATAAGTCAATAAATAATTAAAATAAGTGGTTGTAGGCAAAAGTAAAAAGTAGCCTTCCTATCTAAAATACGAAAATCTAGTCAAAGTATATAAAATGTTAGATTCGCATGCAGACCCTAAGTTACATGCGCCTATGGCCTCCCCTAGTGAGGGTGGAGGAGGGATTGCTACGAGACTGCCCACTGGACCCGGTCCCATAGCCCGAGCTGCTCCCTTGCACAGGTCGGTGGCTCCTGGACTGGGGCTGTCCCCCAATAGGCACCTGCTGCTGAGGACGGTGCTTCGCTACCTGAGGCATTCCCACGGGCACAGGTCGTTGCTGTCTAGGCATAGTCATCTGGGGGCCGGGAGGTCCGTAGGAATAGGGGCCTGGAGGGGGCATATGCATCTGTGGCGGGACCATGGCCATTGCAGGGACGCCCATCGGCATCCCTGGGGGAGGCATGCTCATGGGCGGAGGGTGGTAGGCTGGCTGGTGCTTGGGCATGGGTCCCCCGGAGCGAGTAGACTCAGACACGTTTGTAGTCCGCGTGGAAGTAGAGCCGCCGGAACGCGAGGAGGGAGCGGAGCGCTTGGTGGCCATGCCGCCCCCGGCTTTAGGGAGGGGGGGCGAGTAGTCCGCGCCCTTCGACTGCGGCTTGTTGATGCTGGAGAGCATGAGGGAGATGTAGGAGGTGAGCAGGTCGTCCATCTTGTAGCCCAGCTTGGTCTCGCACAGCAGCTTGCTGCCTCGCACCAGATTGCCAATCGTCATGTGGAAGTAGGTGTTCCCGCTGCTCCAGTTGCTGATCTTCGTGAACGGGTAAGTGGCCAGAATGTCCTTGGAGTTCGGATCGATCAAGTTGACTCCGAACTTGTTGATCGCTATCAGCACATACTCGGGGAGCTTCGGCTCTGTGGTCTGTTTGACTTCAAAGAAAGCAGAACCGAAAGTCGGCCATTTCGAGATGATTCTAAGGAACGCAACTTTGGCATCGTCTCGGTTCCTGGGAGTTTTCTGGTGCAGAGACACGATCTCTCTCTTCCACTCGTCGGGAGAGATGGAGGGGAGGAGATCCACTGGCACGAACTGGTCTAGGATCTTTGGGAACTGAGAGAACCCCTTCTGGTCGTCTCCGAACTTGACCCTGTAGTTGAGAGCGGCGAGCTGGATGGCCTCGTCCAGGGAGCACTTGTGGTACCCTCTGAGCAGCTTGGGCAGCTCCTGGTGGTAGTAGAAGATCGAGTCTGCCTTGATGTCCTTCCCGATATTCACGTTAGTCCACAGCTTCTTCATAAAGAATACCTGAGGAGAGCAGCACGTAAACACATCTACTCGTAGTGAGCTCTAAGCTAAGATATACCTGGTAGCTAACACTGGCTCCTATGGTCTCCTTGCCAGGACGCGCCTTCCTGAGCCACTCGCTGAGGTGTCGCACGAAGTCGAAGAAGAAGTCTCCCTCTGGAACGCTTATTACTTTCTCGGTTATCTTGACAAACAGACTGAAACCTTCCGCAGATTTTAGGGTCAGTTTGTCAGCGATAATCTGACAGAAGTCCTTGGCTCTGGTCCCCGAATCGACCTCAAACGCGTGGGTGCTCTCGTCTGGGAAGAACACCTTGTGAAATATCTGCGTAGTTTTGTTCTGGATAGCGTCCAGCTCCACGATGTGCGGCGGATACTTCCTAGCTCCTGCACGCATTGTCTTCTGCAGTCGCTTCACGCAGTCTGCTGCGAAGTTATTTCGCTTCACATTGGTCTGTAGGAACAGGTTGATGTCCTTCCCCAGGGCGTGGCTATAGAGTGTATCGTATAATATCCCAGCGATTGCTAATAGGGAGACGGTAATACCTGCAGCCAAAGCAGCCAGTAGCCAGCCAGAGCAGCTCCCAGCCCTTCTCCATGCTGACTCTGGTCTTGTTGTGCGTCAGCTGCTTTATGAGCTGACAGTAGACCTCGTCGCGGAGAGACTCGTGCTGGATGGGCGGCTCGAATATCTGGTCGGTCAGCTCGGTGCTGAGACGCAGTCTCTTGCTGGGATAGTCCCCTGTGTACTTCAGTATGGACAGGAACGCGCTGAGCGCCTTCTGCTTAACCTCATCGGACGCGTGCTCTAGCTTCTTGAGGAGCGGGGCCTTGATCGGGTCTCTCTGGTAGCTCCAGGGCTGTCCCTCCTTCCGCTTGAGAGCTCCTATCGCATATGTAAGAGAGTACGTAGTTAGTGTTAAGAGTAGAGGTACCTTTGGCCAGGGCCTTGGAGAGAGTGCGCTTCGGGGGCGGGAGGAAGTGGTCCAGGGCGTATGACTCCAGCGTGTAGGGCGGCACCGACATGTCATCAGTCGCTTCGCTCTTCCCGTAGTCCAGCGCGCTGTAAGTGGTCGCGAGGATCCGCTCCGTCTCCTCGGAGCTGCGCGTGGCGAACAGCATGATCACCTCGTGGCTCGGCTTCGTGATGGTAGGCAGGATGTACACACACTCGGCGGGGAAGTCTCCCTTGGCGCTGGTCTTCTCGCTCTGTCCGAAGCACCACCCCGAGTTCATGACGTCCTCGCCCTGCTCGTTGTCGCCCAGATGGATGAGGTCCCCCTTGCGGAAGCTGAGGAAGGAGGAGCCCTCTCCAGGCGCGTCGTAGTCCATCATAGCGATGACGTACTTGGAGCTACAGGCAGCATAAACTCCACACACAAGCGCTAGCGAACTCACCGCTTCCGGAGTCCGTCCAGGAAGTACTTGACCAGCTCGCAGATGTCGTCTGCACTGGCAGAGGTGAATGTGTACTCCTCGCTCTTGATGGTGCCCAGGGAGAAGCTGTTGGGGCCCTGGCTGCCCGGGCTCTTGTTGGCCGCCACGTTTGTGATCTCAGGGAAGGAGCACTCCAGCAGCACGTGCTCCTGGTCGTCTACGATGTACACGCCGGTCCAGTTAACCGCGATTATGACGTCATTCCTGGGCAGGGCGGGTCCGGAGAATCTGTACGCCTCGAAAAAGCGCGAGAAGAGGAGGGGCCATTTGAACTTTGCGAATAGAACGACGTCCTCTTTCACGCGGTTCTTGTCAGCCCCCTCGTTGGTGTAGTAGGCCTTCTTGTGATAGCTCTGCAAGGCGGAGATCCACTTCTCCAGGGTCCCGTGTCCCGTGAGGCACGTGTCCGGGATGTACGAGTTTATCGCCTGCGTCAGTCTCTCACTTCCCATCTACATAATACACAGCACCATTAACACATAGCACAGTAGCCTCTAGCAGCTAGCAGCACCTACCGAAACTCCGTGGTCCACGTAGAACTGCTGAGAGGCGATGGCGGCCAAGTCTTCGTTCTTCTCGCAGCGGTACTCTCCGAACTTAATCCCGCGCACCACCTGCTGGTAGATCAGGTTGGTGGCGATGAGGTCGTCGGAGGGCTGGTGCCAGGGCGAGAATATCTCCTTCCGGAAGAAGAGTCTCCAGGGGGCGTTCCGCTCCTGCGCGCCCTGCTCCTTCGCGTACTGCTCGCACTGGGAAATGGCGTCCATCACGTGGTCCCCTCCGGACCCCAGCGAGGAGACCTTGTCGAAAAGCGCGATGTAGAGGGAGAACCCGAACTGGTCCTTGAGTCCGATCTTCTCCCCCAGCTGAGTGCAGAGCTCCCTCGCGGTAGTGGCAGAGTCGGCCAGCAGAGTCTTGGTGGTCCCGTCCATAAAGGTTATCGGCAGCATGAGGGGCTTCTTGCTCTTGGTAGCCTGTAGCTCCAGCCAGGAGGGGGGCTGGCTCCTAGAGCCGTTGAGGACCGTTCTGTTGAGTCTCTCTCTGCAGTAGGGCGCGTACCCAGGGGGCCCGTCCTTGATGAACCCCTTGAGGTACTTTATGAACTTGTCCGAGGGCGTGAAGCAGCCCACGCACAGAGACAGGAGGATCCATCCGCGCGCGTGGGAGGTCTTGTTTGGGTTCTGCGTGAGCTGCTTGCAGATCTGGCAGTAGACCTCGTCCCGCATCTCCGGACGCAGGATCCCGTGTCCGATTATGAAGTGCAGCTTCTCCAGGTTACTGGTGCCCCTCGTGAGCACAGATATGGCCACCTCCTCCTCGCTCATGGTGTTGGCATTCGTGGATAAGAGATCGGGTGGCAGCTTGGTCTTGCGCTTGAGAGTCATGCTGACGAGCCTCTTGCGGAGCGAGTCCTTCTTCTTCTCGGAGGCAGGCATCGGGGGCAGCGTCACCTCCTCGCCCTCAAAGTCCTCCAACCTATTACATTAGTTTAATCGTGGCACTAGCAAACCTAATATAATAAATTAATAATACTAAGAGATAACTAACTTGGGAGGTTTCGATTTCCTGCCGAAAGTGTCGTATATCTTCTTGACGACTGAGCCCTTCCTGTCGGCCCCCTCGAGGTGCGGGGGCTCCGGGAGGTCCCCCATGAACCTGAGGATCATTATGAACACGGCGATGGCTCTGTGTCTGTCCTGCGGGTTCTTCATGTTCAGGAGGGACTGCTTGAGGGGACGTCTTGTGTGGGAGACGGTAACCTGTCCCTGGGATTAGAATTAGTGTTAGCAACCATGGATAAACTGGGAGAAAAATAGAATAATACTTGGAAATAAGTTGTAGCGAATTTGGCAAACTTGAACTCTGTGAGGTCTTCGTCTGCGTCAGCCAGCTCGTCCGGCATGAAAGCAGTGGCCTCGTACGGGAGGTCTCCATCTGCGCCTTGGCTCTGAGCAAGGTAGGGGTGCAGCTCGTCGTCCGACAGTCCGAACAGTTCCCGCATCGTCTCCGTGTCGTCAATCCTCTCCTTGCCCATCCCCACTCCGCTCATGAGCAGCTCGCGCTTCCTCTCGGCGTCCATGAACATGCGCTCCTGGTCCTCCAGCGTCTCCTGCTCCAGCTCCAGCAGCCGCTCTTGGTACATCCTAACAACGATATGTCATCCATGGTTACATGTGGCTAAAACGAGGGATAGCTTTTATAGTTATTTATACCTGGCCATGGCAGCGTCCTCTTCCGATCCAAATTCCATCAGCTGTTTCAGTTCCTCGGCTTCAATCGCCCTCAGTTTCTCCGGACTCATGATGTGCTCTATCTCCTGCTGCCGGTTCTTGGAGTCCCCCTTGGTGCTCAGCAGCTTGCGCACTCTCATCTGCAAGTGATTTACAAGCCGCAGCTGCTCTCGCGCGAATTTTCTCACCATGAACCCTCTGCACCTAGCCTGGAGCAGCACGATTCTCCTGCGGCCCTCAATGTACCTGATCCGGATTCCCTTAGCTCTCACTAAGACCACGAGCAGACTAAACCCGCGCTTCATAATCAGGTACCGCTTCCGCTGCTGCTTGGCGCGGGTATTCTTCTGGCAGTTGATGGCGGCCCGCTTGAGCCGCTTGAAGTAGTGCCTCCTCAGCCAACCCCGGACGGCCTTCTGCAGCACGATGACGTAGGAGCTGATCATGCCCTCCCGCATCTCCTCGATGCGGTGGTCGTCTGGATCCTTCAGGAACAGCTTGTTCCTCCCGATCTACAGAGGGGATCCAACTAGCTGCTAACATAAATAACAGCGGGCTTACCTGCCAGTCCGCTTTGGGCATCAGTCGCTCCATGATCCGCTTGGAGGCCGTCTTGAAGTCGGACGTGGGACTGAAGCCAGGGATGAGCATCGCGTAGCGCTTCACGAACTCTCTGAAGTCGTGTCTGATCGGATAGCCGGCCTGTCTGATGCGGATGGTCTCCATCATGCCGGAGTAGCGCAGCTGCCGCACACACAGAGACCGGTCGAAGTCCATAGCGGCCTTGAACTCGTTGGGCTTTATGCAGCGCACAAAGAAGGGGTGGCACTTCCCCAGCGCCTTCATGAGAGACTCCAGAGAGTACTTGAACTGCAGTCCGAGGGTCGGGGTCTTCTTCCGGGTCTCAGTGCTGCCGGAGACCTTGTCGTGCTGGAAGAGAGACGTGAGGAACTTGAAGGTGGAGTTCTGCATCACCAGGGTTCGGAGGTCGGGGCTGAAAGTGTCTCGGTTCTTCTCCAGGAAGCCGGTCACTTCGTAGTACACATCTCCGGCGAAGTGGCGGATGCCGAACTGCTTGCCCACGCTGCTCTTGGGCTCTATGTAGTGGGAGTGCTTGCTGTGCTGCTGGTTGAACTTCTGCAGCAAGGTCTCGTCCGTGCCCTTAGGGAACCTGCTCTCCTCGTCAATAAGCGCGATTATGTTGAGCGGTTTCTCCGAGAGGAGATTCAGAATCTCCTGGTTGTCAGTGAACACAATGTTCTCCCAATTGATTCCCTCGCGCGAGTACTCGGCCTGCTCCAGCTTGAAGATGTGCTGCACGAAGAACTGCTGCAGGTTCTCGTTGGCGTAGTTGATGCAGACCTGCTCGAAGCTGTTCAGACCGAAAGTCTCGAATCCGAATATGTCGAGTACCCCGATGGAGTGTCTGGTGCCAGACCGCCGCTTCTCGTCGGGCGGTCGGTATATGGCCTTGTTGATGTGATCTATCATGCCTATGAAGTTGCGGCCGTACACACCCTTAGCGAACGCGTCTCTGTAGTCGCAGGCCTGAGTCGCGGAGAGGGGCGTGATGATGACCTCTCCTTTCGCGAGGGTGGACTTCTCGGTGAGTCCCTTGATTAGTCCGGACTCGGGCACCTGGAGAGAGGTCGGTCACATGTACAGGGACAACAGAGGACAACAGGGGGCAATAGGGGAGGGACAACTCACCTCCAAGAGAGCTGCGGCATTCCTGAGCGCGTCTTTGTTCCTGACCGTGCTGACTGGCATGTTCCCTCTCTCCGACTCGATGAATGTGATATTTCCGAGGTTGAGCACAGCCGCGACTATCTTGAACACATTCCAGATATGCTCGTTATCGAAATTCAGCACCTGCATGCCGCCCCTGATGAGCGCGAACTCATCCTTCTCGTCTATGCCTTCGCAGGTGTAGCAGTTGCCCTTGCTTATGTAGTTGAACTCCCTCGGGTTCCCTGCCCGCAGAATAAGTTATAACCAGCCTATCTATGCATACAGACACCCACCTGATAAGAGCAGCTGGTCCAGATCCTTCTTGCTCAGGCCCGCCAGGAGTCGGTAGAATATGTGGTAGTTCCGCTCCCCCGCGGCCTGGTGCACGATGCGGGATTTCTCCAGCAGGTACTGCTCAATCTTGGCTCCCTCGATGACCCCCGCGGGCGTGAAGTGGATGTCGATGTACTTACCGAATCTGCTGCTGTTGTCGTTGCGCAGGGTCTTGGCATTCCCGAACGCCTCCATCACAGGATTGCTAGAACAGGACACGAGTAATGTTATGAGGGGGTGCGCGTGACGTCACTCACCTGTCCAGGATCTGCTGCTCTATCCAGGAGTGCTGGCCCGACTGAGCGGCCAGGAACTGGAGAATCAGCTTCGTAGACTCCGTCTTGCCCGCTCCGCTCTCCCCGCTGATTATGATGCACTGGTCGCGAAACTCTCTGCGCATGAAGTAGTAGGCGTTGTCTGCAATCGCGAATATGTGCGGGGGCTCCTCGCCTATCTTCTTATCCTACAGGGACTCATAACACTAGCCGGGTCTGTATTGTTTGTCAGAGTACCTGGTACATCTTGATGTGCATCTGATCGTAGATAGGGAGCAGCTGGTAAGGGTTGAGGGCCACGAGGATGCTGCCAGTGTAGGTGTACATCTTGTCGCTTGCGTAGCGCTGGAAGAGATTCCGCAATATCCCAGCCTCGTGGAGGTCTCCCAGCTGTATCATGTCCTCCACCGTGTCCACACTGGACGCGTGCATCAGTTTCAGGTGCTTGCTGTTCACGTCCACCCACAAGATCTCCTTGTCGTCCGTGAACAGTTTGTACTGCTTATTCTCTATGGTCTCGACCTTAGCGCCGATATGGACCCCGAACTCGTCCGATGGGTCCGCCAGGTACCAGACGTAGTCGCCTCTCGTTATCATAGGCATGTCTAGCCGTCAGCGAGTGCTCGTTTTATCAGAGATTATATGAGCTAAGCGGTACGGGATTAATTAATAGTTGCCAAGTTAGCTAAGCGTGGAACTAATGGGAGAGGTGTCAATCATGTGGCTGTTATTGTCTATAACGGATACCAAGGTTCACGCAGTTATTTCCTGTGAAGCAATACTGCAAATCTGCAATAGTTTTGAATTACAGTCAGACAGATAATCTTACTATTATTCAGCAATTAGTGTGTGATTGAATTGGGCAATTACCACAGACGTGCTCTACACGTATTCGTAATAAATGATTATTTGTGCGACAAGAGATAATAGGAATGCTAAAATAGGGAGATTTGTGAGTTATTTCGCGATGGATTCAATAAAGGTGGCGAGCGTTATGTCCATCTCAGAGAGACCGCTGCAGGTGTGAGTGGCCAGTGTGACCTGCAGCTTGTTGTAGACATTGAACCACTCGGGATGGTGGTCTAGCCCTTCCGCCTTGAGCGCCACGCGAGACATGACACCAAACGCGTGGTTGAAATCAGCGAAAACAAACTCTTTGTAAATAGCGTCTCTCGTTTCCAGAACCTTCCATCCCGCCGCTAGCAGCGGTTGGAGCAGCTCCTCCCTCCTCGCGCCCTCGAGCCTGTCTCTGCTGGGCTTAGAAGCCATGCTAGCTAGGATAACAACCAGAGAACAATGGAACACATGTAATGCTGCTTACAGCATATCGAGCTATATAAACCTGGATATGAGCCAGTGGAGCTTGTGGTTGTTAGTATATCGGTTAATTAGCTAATAGGCAGTTAGTTAAACTAATAGATTGCAGTAATGTCAGAAGAGAAGTGGGAAGTTGTGGAGGAGAGAGAGACCAGCTGTGAGGCGGTAGCGAGGAAGCGGAAGCGGGGACCCAGGAAGAGGTAGGTAGTTCGATGTGAATAAATAGTATAATTACTTGCCGTTGTATAGGGTGCCCCCTAAGATCCCCAACCTCGACCTCAACTCGGGACAGCACAGGTACGTTACAGTGAACAGCTCCACAGTACTAATCACGGAGTACAAGGAGAAGCAGACGGAGTCTGGGGACTCCGACTAGCGCACGCGTCTGCAGTAGTTACGTTTCAATGGACTCAATAATAATTAGTGCATTAAATATAATTTCCTATAAATGAATATACTACATACCAATTACTTGTCTATAAAATAACATCCATAGACAGCAAACGTGACGGCTCAAGCCTCGAAGCAGAGCGTGCGGGACTGAATAGCGTTGTACACCATAGTGTTGTTGATTGGTACGTACTGCTTCGTGATAAGCTTGATGCACTCCTGGGCCGCTAGCCCCCCCAGGAAAGCGGACACGGTGTGTATCTCGCATCCGCTGTAGCGACACATTTCTATGGCATAGGCCTCTTTGATCTTCTTCCCCGCCAGCCCCCACTCGGCCATCAGCTCCTCCACGCACAGCATCAGCTGAGGGACGTCGGTGGAGACAGGGTAGCGCGCGCACTTGCCGTTGAATCTCTCCGCGGCGCGCAGCATCACGTACCATATGACGTCAGAGTCCTCGTCGTCAAGCGAGACGTCGAGGTAGTCTCTGTTGAAGCGCAGAGCTGATAGCTCGGCTTCCAGCGGCTTCATGCGAATCAGATTCAGGAAGAAAGCGTTTTTGCAAAACAGAAGGGCTTCCTCTTCCTCGATAAAATCAGCAGACATCCCGAGTGAGCTACAAATCTCGTTTGCATACTTGTAAACTATTTGTGCGTCTATTCTCGCCTTTTCCCTGTACAGTTTCTGTATGTCGATGTACTGCTTGGAGCTGCTGGTCATGTCGGGGATGGAGCCGCGGAGAGGGAGGTCTCCGTTCCCGTCAGAAGATATGAATCTAAAGAGAAGTCTGTTCCTAACACAGTTATATACATACATATATAGTTATACATAGCATCAAGTATGTGGTCAACATTTTATCTGAGTTGCTTAGCAACAACTGTACTATAATCATGCAAAGCCTATTTCGCAAATGATAAATACAAACACTTGACAGGATTCACTAGAATGGCTCAGAGACAAGCGGGCAAGACAATCAGTTTCAGGGACGAGCTATCTGCCCTGTGTGCCGAAACGACAGCAGGAAACTTTGGAGGCTACAAAACCGAACTTTTGATAAACGAGCTAATTCCGTCTGTGAGGGAATTCTTCTTCTGCCACAGATGCAATCACATTCTCAGAGAGGCTGTCTCCTCGGGAGACAAGCTGGCGTGCTTGGCTTGCTCCCCGAGTGGGGCGGGAGGGACGGGATCAGGGAGGAAGAGAGAGAGACTGCAACAAGATGCCAGGAAGCGGGTAGGGCAGCTGCAGGCGCGCTGTCCGTATAAGGAGAGGGGGTGTGAGTGGGAGGGAGAGCTAGGAGGGATTACGGTCCATATTGGGAAATGCCCTCACGTGACAGTAACCTGCGAGCTAGGATGTCAGAGAAGGTTCGTTAGAAGAGAAATAGCCAACCACTACATAGAATGCAAACACAGGATCGAATCCTGTAAGTTCTGTAGAAAGAAATACAAAGCGTTGGAAGAGAATAATCACTTTTCAAACTGTCTGCGCTATCCAGTGAAATGCACTCAAGGCTGTGGCAAAGAACTGGCGAGAGAGGCATTATTGGCGCATCAGATTAGCGAGTGTTCTCAAACGATAGTCAAATGTCCGTACAGGAAGCAGGGATGCGATGCAAAAGAAGCGAAAAGGTGCGAAATGGATTCTCACGTTAGACAGGGAAGAGAGAAACACGAAACACTGATGAGAGGAAATGTTGAATTTTTGGATAAGGAATTGAAAAAGTTAAGAGAAGTCGTTGAGAGAAGGTCAACAGATATTGATTTGCTCATTTCAGCAGGTAACGAAAACACTGCAACGTTCTTACAAGAGATAAAAGTGCTACACCAGACAGACGTCACAATTAGAAGAGAGATAAATAACCAGAATAATAGATTAGATTTAGTAGCAAATTTCAACAAAAGACTGGTTGAGAATGAAACGAAAGTACGGCAGTTGAGGTCTAGGCAAGAAAATAGCGAAATGTTTATCAAGAATATACAACTCGATATAAATAGGTGGGGCTGTGTTGGATGCTTAATCAAGCAAGGAGAGAGACACACACAGGAGCTGGAATGTAACGAGAGAGAAATCAGAAAAATGAGAGTTATCTTGTACGTCTTATGCTGCTTCGCAGTACTATTGATTGCTATTGTAGGGAAGTGGAGCTTAGCCTAGGCTATGGAGTTATATCCCAATAAGTAGAGTAACTATAGGATAAGATATTAGCTGTCAGTTTGTGAATGAATAACTAACCTCTTCAACGCAGCGGTGAGTACCCAGAAGGGCGTAGAGCTAGCAGTCAGCTGGTCACACAGGGGGTCATTCAATATGGTCTGGATGTTGCTGGGAATCCTAGTCTCAGTCAGGGCTGTGTTCAGACTCTTCATGGCCTCCTCAAAGTTGTCCTCCATCTCGGGGCCCCCGGTTTCCGGGTTAATCCTGATTCCCTTTCGGATGAGCTCCTTCAGCTCTTTCTTCTCCTTGTACTTGGACGGGTACCTCCCCTCGTTCTGTGCGCTCCACTCCCGCAGGTATTTATAGATGAGCACTAGAAACGGCACGTGTTCGTGCCCCGTCTTGTCCAGCTTTCCCAGCTCCACGGCATCCACGTGTGTCCTGAGCTCCAGGAAGGGCTTGTCGAACCTCAGGTCCTCCAGCGCGTTGTCCGGCTTGGACTCCACGACGCAGTGCTCGGGGGTGGCCACTCGGATAGAGCCGATCAGCCCACAGGACCTGACCAGCACCAGCGGGACCCGGTGGCTCCAGAGCAAACGGGAGAGGGGAAGCGACACCGCCTCCGGAAGCTGGCTAGCTATGACAACAGAGAACTGCCGGAAGAATTCAGGCTGCTCTCTGATGAGCAGGCTGACTTCGGTCGAGACAGACTCGCCCGTCACTTGCTCGTTCATTTCCAACAGCAGCTCTTTCACACGCTCCGCTCGGGACTGTCCTAGCGACTCTTGGTCAAGAAAAAAGTTCTGACCCAAGTCCCTCCCCACAACTTTATTAGAATCAACGACGGTAATCCTCCCGACCCCCGGCAGCACCAGGTTCTTCAGGGTCTCCGCCCCGACCGCAGAGGCGGTTATGAGACACACGTGTGCGGCCTCGAGAGCAGCCTGTCCCTTGTCGCCCCACAGTCTCAGCTGTCGATCGTAGCGCGTGGACTTGCTTATAGGCTTTGGGACTGTTTCCTCCGACATACTAGTGCTTACCAAGCTGCTGCAGTAGTCAGTGGGATTTTGGGAAACTCAGTTATCGACAAATTTATTATTTCAGGTGATAGGGAATTAACCAATTACGTAGTATGATTTCCCTAAATGCTAACGTTTGATGAGGAATATATAGTTGTTGACCAAATTATAAGAAAACGTATGAAAATATTGCTTACTTTAGCCAAAGCACTCGTGTCCAGTAAATACCTCATTCAATTGTATCACAATTATGGAGTAAATTAAATTAATAATTAAACTTCGCCAAAAGTTCTGATCTACACAGCCATGTAATTAAAAGTTCACTGAGTTGTCAAATTCAATTTGTAAAACAGATTGTCTCTTACACAATCAAAATATACACACTCGATAAACCTAAAGTGAACCGTATACGACTGAGTCAGCAGTCAAAATCTTCCATGGATCTGCTGTGTCCCTTGCTGGTGGAGACGCCCAGGTTGTTCTTCCTCTGAGCGGTGCTCTCGCTGCTCTCGTCCCACTCGTTGTGGAGGCTGGACCGAGAGGAGGTGTTGCTCAGGGAGTCAGGAATCTCCAGCTGTGGCAGGTTCAAGTTGTCGCGCTTCTTATATTCGTTCAGTTCTCGCTCTATCCTTTCTAGCTTGCTGTCGTTGGCAGAGTAGGCGTGATCCATGTCGTCTTCGTAGGAGTTGAGGGACAGCTGGCTCCCGGTCTGGGATACGGATAAGGTCTTCCGTAATTTGTGGAGCTCTTGGTGCGCGTCGAGAAGCCCACTCCTCAACTTAGTGTTCTCATTTCGTGTTTTCCTTAAATCGAGAGTGAGTTGTTCGATATTGTTTGCCTTCTCTGCAAGATGGATCTTGAGCGTAACTAAACTGTGAATCAGGTCTTGAATGGAATCGTTTTCTACGTCAATTTCTTCCTTCACTCTGCTGGGAGAGTTCCCTTTACTTGTGGACTGCTTACGGAGCTTAGCCAGCTCGCTCCGCAGCTTTATCGTCTCCTCTGCTTCCTTTGCTCTCATCAGCTGTTTGTCTATCAGCTGAGCCGAGAAGCTCCCGTTCTCCTTCTCGAGCTGCAGCACGCGCTCGCTCAGAGCCTTGTTCTCGCTCTTGAAGTGTATGATCTCCCTGCGCTCCTGCAGCTCGCGCTCCTTCCTACGGATGTATTCCTTCTCCCATCGCTTCATCTTGCGCTTGTCCACCTCTATACTCGTTGCTCGCTTGATTAGCGCGTCCGCATCGGAGCCGAACTTCGCCCCCAGCTCGTTGGTGAAGAAGTGCTGGATGCCTTCCATCTCGAGCTCCATAAGGTCTACCTGGGCCAAGCCGATGAGCGCCAGCGCTACCTGGAATATAATATTGAGGCCCTCTAAGAGGTATATGTCCATTATTCTGAAGACAGTGCTGAGCGGCAGCATGGTGGAAAAGATAGTTAGGAACCAGGTGGACGCGTACAGCGAGCAGGAGAAACCTTGGTGCTTGAGATGGTAGTACAGATGTGGGTGTGTCTCCTCGATCAGCTTGTCCAGCTGGTGGTTGCAGATGGAGAGGAGACTCATGGAAGGCTTGTACATGTCTCGGATTCTATTTTCCTGCAGGATATGTATGAACACGCAGAACGCTTCCTCCTCAGGCATTATCATCAGCAGCAGGCCCGCCACGAACCCCAGCCCCTGGCAGTAGCCGACCTCCTTGTCGTACACGGCATAAGCGTGCATCAGATTCCGCAGACTCTCGATGCCCTCGCTGTCCGGGGACTGGAACATTCCGTGGGCGGGGAAGGTGCGGGTGCTGTCTCGAATTATTTGTTTCTCGAACGGCGTCTCCGAGTTGATGAGCGCGGGGTAGCTCTCAGTGAGGACCTTGGTGTCTGCCTGGACCAGATTCTTCCACACGACCGGGCGCAGCAGGCCAGGGATTCCCCTCCGGACGAGAGGCTCCAGTCCGGACCGGCCCTTGCGCTTCGCGTAGATAGCGTCCCAATTACGGAGGAGGACATTCCAGGTGCCCCATAGGTCCTCCTCGCTCTGAGCCTCGAGCTCTACAGCAGAAGGGATGCTGACATTGCTAACGGACTTCTTGGAAGAGGCATGCTTGTGTTTGGAAGATTCCTCTTGGTCAGAAGAGCTCCTGGCGCGGGTCTCGCGAGCATCGCTACCCTTCGACGCCGCCGGTACTTCTTGTGGCTGCGAGGGATCAAGGGAATTGGACAAACTGAGTTTGTTTTTGAGAAGATGGACAGTACCGTTAGACATACTAAGCATTTCAAATATTAGCTTTTGGATAATTAGACTGCGAGTGCTGCACACTAAACCTATTTACTTATAAAATCTGCTATATTTATACAGCCCAGATCGCATCAAGCAACAAATTAAACGAACAATGCAAGATACCCTCTCTCACGAACTTGGGATGATATAATACAGATTTTATATCCGTTATATTGTTCGGTCTATTTTGGGAACTCAGCTATAAATACTAATTACTTACAGTCGAGCGTCACCAATTAATTGCTTGTAAGGACTGTAAACAGTACAGTTTTGCAAATGTCAGTTAACAAACGCGACACATTTAATTTCAGACTTCAGTGGTACTTGTACGAAGGACCAATAATTATCCGGACCCCTCCCCGAACTTGAATAGTTGCAATTATTAGTAAAGTCATTACTATATCTCATTGATTTCTTTAGTTTAGTGTATTGACTATTGAGACATTTGGCAACATTTAGTTTGATGCTATTAATGTCATAATAATTATAATACAAAAAGTAAAATGCAGCTTGCTAAAATCTCGTAAAGTTACAAACCTCAACTTATACAAACAAACTCGGACACATTAGTTAAAACCGAGCAGTGCATCTTCAAATCGTCGAATAATGGTCGGTACACAATGTCGGTCATAAGCAGTTGAGCTTTTGAGCTGAGTGCTTCGAATCTACGTTCTGAATCGAAGTTAAGAAATGCGTCCACTCTCGTTCTCACCAAGTAACCAGCCTCAATAGAGGAGTTAATACTAAGCTGGTTGTTCAGGGGATTGTCAAACTTTCCAATCGCCCCGTTAAGCTGATTATCCGATCTCTCAATCGTGAATAAGATTGGTTCATCAGTGCGTGTAGCAGTAAGGTACGTGTCAAGCAATCCACTTTCCTCCCAGAGCACTGCAAGAACTCGCCCCCGCATCTCGCTAATTAGCGGCCAACCCGAGTCATTAACTGCTGCAATAAGGCTGGAGTAGTCACCGCGCAGCAACTGAGGAGTGACCAACTTCCCTCCAATCGCTTGTATGATCTCCTGCTCCAGAGCAGACATGTGCTTAAACTCAACCTGGTTTCCTCGGTATATGTAGGCATCTTCGTATCTCTTGTTTTTAAACTCGAACAAGAGGAAAATGGGGAAATGCCATGGGTTAGCCTCAGACCACAATTCTACTTCTCGCAAGCATTCGCTAAGACAGTAGCACGTGGTCAGCTGGTCGAACATTTGCACGTGGTACACCATCAACGCGTCATCGCGAGCATGAATGTCCAGCTCGAACACTCGATACCCTTGTTCCAGCTGGTCCCTAAGACTGGGGTGAGTGTAGCGCCACTCCCGGACGAACACACACATGTACGAGGCCCAAGAGGTAGCACTGAAAAACGAGTTCATTATATGGTAGCTATTGTGCAAGCCTATGGTCCTGGCCTGGTTAAGTCTATAACCGAAGCCGCTTATGTTTGAATAATTGTTTGCGGAGAGAGGATTCGAAATATTAGTTGTGTTTGTATACATATCAGGGGGGACGAAATAGCTTCGACAGGTTGGTGTGGATCCCCCCTGTCCGTCGAGGTAGAACACCAACAGGATTACACCGTGGTACGTAACAAACGCAAGCAGGACAACTGCGAATATGCAGAATGTACAACAACAGACGCAAATACAGCATGTAATACGGGGCCTGTTCCTTCTATTCCTCGCTTCCTTCATTTACAAACAACTCATTAGATTGTTTCTAATCAGTTTGTTATAACTGCGTAAAGCGTAATCGCGTGCGTAAAGCAAAATTAAATACCTCGGATAATCTTCCATATACGAAGTGTTATTTGTTTACATAAACAAACCATTAAACACATACAAATTATAAGTTTCACAACTCAAAAGACAACTTTGGGCAATTCATCAGAATATTATTCCTATATTTAACAGAGTGCGATAAAAGATTATTATTTCAGTATTTACAAAGAGAGTTAGAACTACAAACACGATACATACATCATGTCATCAGCTATCCTCGCCCTACCAATCTGCATCCGCGTCTTCATAAGAGGAGTCGGACTGGTCAGAATCTTGTATGAACTTGCTTCGCTGCTCCACTCGCTTCCTCAACACTGCTAGGACGTTGTTGTCATTATCGACTGGAGTGGGGGGCGCCCGGTCTGGCGTGACAGACCTAAGCTGGTTCGGCTTAAACTTCTGTATGCTGTCGATGAGACCGTTTCTGGTGCTATTCGTGTTCCTATTGGGGAGGGTCAAGTACTTAGACTTGGATGAGGGGTTGCCGTTAGGCGTAGTCTCGGCAGAGAAAGCAGACGGGATGTTGGGGGGAGGCGCCGGTATGTTGTATTTGCCGAATTTAACGGGCTTGGCAGCGGGAGCGGAGTTAGGAATAGGAGAGGGCTTAGAAGGAGGAGATTTGCTGACAGGATCTGAGAACTTGCCTGACTCGCGCGGGGAATATTGTCGGTTGCTCACTTTAATAGGCTTTAACTGAACTGGAAACGGGTTGGATTGGTTGGGCTGGTTGGAGGGAGATGGGGAAGAATTTGCAGGGAGAATGTCATAGGGAGACTCTTTGCGCTGTGGGATATTTGCTTGCTTGTTCTTAGGCTTTGGGGGAAATTCTGAGTGATTGTGATGGTTTGGTGCTGTTCTGTTTAAATCTTTCCTTTGTGAGTCCGAGTGTCCGCGTTCGGGGACGTTGATAGCTGTGAAGAGATCCGACTTTTCGGGGGAGGCCGTCTTCCTCTCGGGCCGATGGCCTGTTATGTTGGACTGAGATCTCTGTCTTAGGGGCCCGCGTGTACAGAGATCCGTTGAAGAAACGGAGTTCGTAGGCATCTTTGCCGTGCATTCTTGTTTTGAGTTCAGAAAAGAATCTTTGGAAGTGATTGGATGCTTCCAACTCGTAACACACGTCTCGGTGTTATAGAAGTAGTACTTCTTCTGTGTAGTCGAGTAGACCTCTTGCCAGGGGAGCGGGAGGCTGTCTGTCTGGGGAGTGGGGGAGATGTTGGAAGGATTGCAATTTTGCATCTTGAAAGATTTGCTTTTTTTCAATGCTTGGGTCTCCCCTCTGGTGGCTAGATTAGCATTTACAGGATTTGATGTGGGAGGGGAAGGAGGAGCTTTGAGAGAGAGCTTGGGATCGGTTCGAGGAAGCGGGGGCGGAGGGGAATTGTCACAGTTGTTGTTTTGGTTGTGTGTAATAGGAGTCATAGGAGATACTTGAGGAGACAGAATTAGCGGAGTCGCTACAAGGTTCTTCACTTTGTCTGGATAAGAAGGCACTAGCTGATGAGCGATCGACGGCTTTATTGAGTTGGGATTATGATTCTTGCTACGTATATCTGGCTTGCTCGGTTTCTGCTTGATGCTTGATTGAGGAGGCTTGATGCTTGATTGAGGAGGCTTGATGCTTGGTTGAGGAGGCTCATCGGGAGGAGGGATTTCCGGGAGGGGCCGGGAGATTAATTCGGGATGTTTCGAAGAGGATTCTGTGGAGTGTAGACTATTTTGGGATTCTCTTGAAGGAAGGTGGTGCTTTGGGTCCACTTGAGGAGGGACAGAGTGGTGCTTTGGGTCCACTTGAGGAGGTACAGAGTGGTGCTTTGGGTCCACTGGAGGAGGGACAGAGTGGTGCTTTGGGTCCACTGGATGAGGAGGGGAAAAGTGGGAATTTTCATCCCCTGGAAGAGGAGGGAGGGGTCTGTTACCCGGGTCTCCCTTAGATGCATCAGAAACAGGGTCTGTAATACAGAATAAAAGCAGTATAAATAACATTGAAGTGGTTATAAAATAGCAGTTCTCATTAGAATGGAACTGCCATTAAACAGAGACAACTTACATGGCCTTGTCGGAACTGGTTCGTGCGGCTTATCATCAACCTTGAAAAATAGAGAATAAAAATCTGTAAATAAACTGAGCATTATACCTACATGCTAGCATGAATAGGCAGCTTAAGTAGTGCAAGTACGACTATGGAGATCTCATTGGTCAATATAAGGCCGGCACAGAGATGGGTGGAGATGGAATTAGCTCACCTTTTGCTTGCCTAGAATTGGGTTCAGGAGGTATACCACTCCTTCCGAGGTCTTCTTCAAAGGATGATCGGTGTAGTAGCTGAAGAGCTGATGAAGGTTTTCAAAGCTCTTAGAAGCGATCTTATAATAACCCTCTTGTGGACAGAAATTGATTTTAAAATGACGCAGTTGATGACAGAACCTACAAATTAGCCATGAAACAAGTGCAATATATCTATATATTCTCTGCTTACGTCACAGCGAGGGATAGCTGTCCGTCTCCGGTGGAACTCTCCCGCGTCAGGTACCAACCGTCGATCTTCAAGTACTCCTGAGTGAAGTTCTTCAGCTACAAAGGGACAGCTTAAAAGGATGTATTTATACATTTAATTACTGATCTCTCAGTTACTCACAGATGTTCTGTTGATGAACGGATGGAACCCTCTTAGAACTCTGTCAGTTGAATCGGGAGCTTTTATGAATACCTCCATCCCAGAAGTGTCTCCTGCCATTGTATCGGACTTGAGTGCCAACTCATAGTACCTCAATTGGGGCGTAACCTTGCTGATGTCGCGGTAGCCCCACCTCTTGAGGACGGGATCCAGAGCTTTCTTCAGAGAAATGTCCATGTTAGTTCTGACCACCTCTCTCCTGGAGGAGCTGCTCACCACCATGTTGAAATCTGTAGAAGGAATTACACTCGATAAATGGGTGGACTTTATTATAACAACAAATCACAAAGCATAAATAACTAACAATCGTTTTTTCCATTCGCTTGAGACATTGCTCTTATGAGTATGTTGAGTGGAGATTGAGTAGCTAGCTATCAGAGTAAGAGCCAACAAACAGATATATAAATGTTTCTGAATCAATTCAATAAGCTTAGGGCTTACACTAAATACTATGTGCGATAACATTGAAATAATCTCTCTCTGGATTCACAATTCCATGCTGACCGCTACTGTATGTACAGCCAGTAGTTATTATGTCTCGAGGCGCACTGAGTGACTTCATAACAATATTAAGCATACCTTAATAGTCATTGTCCTTAGTTATGACTCAAAATTATTACATTTATGCACTTTTATTATGTAAGAAATATTATCTGTCTCTTTCAGTTCAAACGGATAAATTAGAATGTTACGTTCTATTAAATTGTATTATTATTTATTGTGGATATACCGGGATATAATAAAGGTAAATTACCCAATTAATCATTAATGATTTGGAAATAATTAATAAATATATAGTCAATAAGAATTTTCAAACAACAATTCAAAACACTCAAAACATTAGTAATAAAATCAGGGCTGAGTTAGTCCTTCCACTGTGGCTAGAGCAAACAAGAAGTTGCTCATTGTAGCTGTGAACTTTCTCTGTTTCAAAATCTCGAAAGAGATCACTCCAACACTCCCATCCTCTTGAACGGCTAAGCTCTTAAGATTTGACAACAGTTCCTTTGTCTTCAGGTTAATCTCCTTGATGGCCTGTTGGTCTGACTTGTCAGGGTCGTTGGCTACCTCCAGCATTAGCTTCGCTATCTCTTTGTGAGCCTTGCTCAGACTGAACGTGCTCTTGGCGTGTTCTGCTATGCTTATAGTGGAGGAGGAGATGTTAACGAACAAGTCGTACAGGTCCACGCGGTTCTCAACAGCCGGGTCCAGAAACCCAGCCACGTATGCCGGCTGCTTCTGCAGAGCTGCCAGCTCCTGCTCCACCAGGTCCACGTACGGGAAGAGGATGCCCCAGTTCTGCCTGTGCAGCGCCAGCAGCGGGAGCGTGCGCGTGAAGGCCAGCAGCGGCTCCAGCTGGGAGGAGTAGACCACCACGCGGCACTTCAATAGGAGGGCGTTATACAGCAAGATGGACTCTATTCCGAACTGCAGAATAAGTGGCTTTAGCGGACATGCTATGAAGGCTCTCCTCGGGTCATAGGAACTAAGTTTCAGAATCCCAGCCTCGCTACCCGCCACTTCCATGCTCTTCTTGGCAATCAGACTCAGATAGGACTTCAATACAGCAACTACGCTGTTGGTAGAAAGGAATGTTTGCAAGAGAGCCTGCAGGATGTCATTATATTTCTCAGGATGGAAATCTTTGCATATCAACCCGAAACATATGTCAGTAACATAGACGGAGTACTCCTCGCTATCGAACTTGCTGGCCAGCAAGTAGTACCAAAACCCCTCGCCATGTCCGAACACGTATGGCAGTGCATACTGGTTGGACTCGGTCAGGTGGTTGGGGGGACACTTCCTTACCAACAGCTCTTTGATGGGAGTGTCCATCATAGGATAGACCCATGTGAACTCAAGCAACTGCTTCTTGTCCCTCTCAATGAGCCCGATGGCAACCAGCTGAGACATTGGTCCCTACACGAGCACTATAATTATCCCCATTCAATCAGTGATGAATAACACAATATAAATATACTTAGGGGGGTGGAGTACACGAGAGAATATTTCAATAAAATCTATATTTAACTAAGAATGAATTAATTACATAATACAGAGTATCTGTTTAACAGTAGGCTTGTAGAGAAATTGGAGGACATCTAGGTCTGCTACTATCAAGAGTTGACTCTCCTATCTTGCATTTTGTTTCTGAGATTCTTTTGGTTTCTTACTCGTCGAAGTTTTCTTCTTTTTGTCCTCCTTCTTTTTCTTGCTGCTCTCGCTGCTGTTGCTCTTAGTGCCGGGGTCTCCGTCCGTGGCTACGGATGGAATGCGAGGCTCCGGGTCGGGCTCTGTGTGCTGAGTGGCGTTGTAGGCGTCCACAGGTTCTATGGGAATATGCGCCTCTGTGGCCGGGGGGGCGACAGGGAGGTCGGGGAGAGAGGGGAGGGTGTCGGTGGACTGAATGTAGGACAGGAAGAGCACAGTGACGAGCAGACAGATGAAAAGGATGACTATCTGCGCCCAGACGGACACCTCCTCCTTGGGCGCCGTGTCTCGACCCGGGCTGGACTTGGGTCTCGGTTTAACTTTCTCTTTGTGCATGGGCTGTATCTTGGGAGGGGGCTTGGCGCGTTCCTCTCGGGGCGGAGAGACGGACTTCTGCTCCGTGTCGATGCGCTTGAGTTGTATCGAGGGCAGCAAGCTCTCGGTAGTGACGTCCTTATGCGCGGGGGCCGACTTCTTCTGACCTTTGCTGTTCAAATAAATGGGATTGGAGTTCTCTTGCAAGTTGGGATGAGATCTGCAATATAGACATATAAACAACAATAATATTATTTATGGCTATGTTACTTTTGAATGAAATCTGGTTCAAACGTCACCGCTTCCACGTCGCTGCCGGAGGACCCTGAGATGACGTCATCTTCTGGGTCGGGTTCCGGCATCCTGGCCGGCAGAGACCGGATGGTTGGGCCCATGGAGCGTCTCTGCATCCTCGGGGGCGGGGGCGGGGGGCCCTCCACCATTTTATCCGCGAGTTTCTTTTGGTATACTTTCCGCGTGCTGCCAGATATGGGGCCGCAGTCGAAGTTGTATCTCTTGAGCTGCTGGAATAGCTCCTCGTCCGTGTACGTCACGACCTCCCTCATGAAGTGCTCGCGGTTGTAAATGGGGCCGCCTAGAGAGCGCCGCTTGTAAGCCTAGAGGGATAAACGAATAATTAGTGACACTTAACAGTTTTTAAACATGAATGCTGTACCTTTCTCTTAGCCTCTGCGTCTCTTTTTCCGTCGTCATCTGATGACAGGTCGACGTATCTCTGAGACATCGATAACTGCTATATAGAGCAATAGTTGTGAATGTAATGAATTGGTTAATTAGTTTGCAATAAATTAGTGCCCTATGTGACAACAAATTATCAGCCACACTGAATAAGCAGGTATAAATTATAAAACTGGGTTTCTATCTAGGGATGATAGGAATGCTAATCTACACAACAATTTGGTTTGAGAATGAAATATGATATTCGTACAAGTAATTGCAATGTATGCAGCATTGTTACAAATTTCTTGCTTTGGAATTTCAACAAATGTTTAGAACCCACTGAGAGTGGCAAGAAAACTTGGCAGTTCTTTCGAATGAAATGGTGATATTTGTCTTCAGTCCAACAATGCAATATATGAATCCTAACGAGTGGCGTTAGATTCAAAATGGCTAATTAACATTTCTTAATTTAAGTTACTTATATGTTCACAAGTATGCACTCTTTACAAGGTTACACTGTATATTAGTGCAGTAGATTTAGGCCATCATCGCATCATGTTCGGTTTAAGAAATGGCAGGCAGAAGAGCAGCGTGGACTCCTACAGAAATCAGTATTTACAAGAAATAAACCCGAGCGCGAGCGAGTTGGAGATCGAGCTAGTGCCCGAGGTGAGCATTCTCAACGTGGCAGACCACGTCGTTGTGGAGATTACAAGTCCAATTCTCTGCATCGCTCCTTTCTGGAAGCGAACTAGCTACGTGCACGGCATCCTATTGGAGAACGACCCCACGAGCGACATGTTCCTCAAGGTGGCACTGTACGAACGCAAGGGGAGGAGGGAGAAGTGCTCTATAATCGATATACTCAAGTTCACCTCCAACCACAACCTGTACAGAGTTCTGTACGACGAGAGAGCGAACCTTAAGTCCCCGGATGACGTCATAAACATAGCCAGCTACATAGCAGACAACCCCAGCCACCTAGAGTACCACAAGTTCTCCAGCTCGGAGGACTTTGCGGTTTTCTGCAAGATAGAGTGGGCCCGCTCGGCCAGGCTGGACCCGGGCACCGGGGTGGAGGGGGACCCGCAGGGGTTCTTCTGGGACGAGGACGATGATCCCATTCTAGAGGCAGACAGGTCGCCTCTCCTCTGCCAACATGAACTCTGACCCCACTGGTGGAATCTTATAGGCAGTGATGTACAGTATATTGTATTAAAGTTATTGCGGAGCATTTTAACGGTTGATACCAATTCTTCTAAAAGTAATTAGTGACTAACAAATATCAAATTAAACACACTTGTCAATAAACAACAACAACTAAACAATAATAATACAAATTGTTCTATAATCGTATAGGGTGTGAGCCCACTCAATTGAAGGTGACATTTTCCTGCGGCAGGTGCCCGGTGTCCCCTAGGCCCCGTAGCGAGACGCGCCCGTTGGGTCGGATGGTTATGAAGGTCAGACTGCAGTTGCCGACACTCATTCTCAGCCAGGCCTCCGGGGGCAGCTGCAGGGCCCGACACACGAAGTACCGAATAACGTTTGCGTGGCACACGAGCACCTCGGTGGAGGTCTCCTTCTGCTCGGGGGCGGCTCGGTGGAAGTACTTCCGGAAGGCAGCCTCGGTCCTGGCCCCGTCCTGGAAGAACTGCCGGTCCGTGGGCTTCCAGTGCCGCAGGGACGGGTCGGGTCTGTGGGGCGCGCCCTCCCGCAGCATGTCGCAGCTCTGAATTGGGATGTCGGGCGAGATCTGCGAAATTATCTTCGCGGTTTCTGTCGCTCGCGTCATGGAGGAGTAGACTAGCTTCTCGATGCTGACGCCCATCTCCTTGAGGCGGAGTCCGGTCTGTCTGGCCTGCGTCTTTCCCAGCTCCGTGAGCGTCTTGTGCACGTCCTCGCTGCCCGTCATGTCGTACTGGCCGTGTCGGATCAGAATCAGGTGACGCGTGGCGGTCGGCTTCTCCACTTTCTCGCTCTTCTTGTCGAATGCGTCAGCGCCACTCGAGTCCGGGGGCCCGCTCTCCTTGGGGTCTCTGTCGGGCCCCACCGGCTCCCGTCTGTCCCAGTTGTCGTCCCAGGAGCTGTACTTGGAATAGAAAGAGGAGTTTATAATCGAGCAGTCGTCTCCGGTGCCGATCCCATTGGAACAGAGAACAGCTGTTTGGCCGAACAGTTTTCTGATCGACATACCATCTCCAATTGGTTTATCTCTTATTGAGTAGGCATAACATACAACAGAAGGCGTAACTACGGACACTGCAGCCGCAAACACACGGCGATACATTGTGATGACTTCACAAAGGATCTATGTTGAAATAATGGTTGAATTAACCGTTTTCTGTTAGTAAGAGGAGGCAAGGAAGGAAATGTTCAAATGTTCAAATAATAATAATTGAGTGAAGCTTGCAGTGCTAGAATTAATAATTACAAAATAATATCAATACCACTTAAGAACTGTGTAGATGTAAAAATATTCCTTACAAACCGAAATCTTCATTACATGACACAGTTAACGAATTGGTAGATTACAGACTCATCTCTTATCGTATGTATAAGGGGGGGGGGGGTCATTGGTCGTCTTCCTCTCCGACTAGAGCTTGTCTCAGGTACTGCATGAACAGCTCGTTGGCCTCCCCGGGCCCCGACTTCTGGGAGAGCGCGAGACTTAGGAAGCCGTGGGGGAGGTTCTGGGAAATTGTAAGGTGGACAGGGTGACCCATCGCCTTCAGCTTTTTAGCAAACTCTACGGAGTCGTCGAGGAGGGGATCAAGAGCGCTGGCGTATATGTAGATAGGAGGCATGCCTTGGAACATCTCAGGGGGCGCTAGGTAGGGGGACAGGAACGGGTCGGCCTTGAGGTCTGAGTCCTTAGCGGGAGGATTGAACAGGTGCTCAATAGCGCTGCCAGGGGCGCCCTCTCTGAGAGTGGACACGACCTGCTTGCACTTGTTGCAGAGCAGGTCTTCCAGCTTGTTGAGCTCATCCTCCGAGCCCGAGTCCTCGTCGCAGGAGTGGTAGCTCTGCTGCTCCGACTGCTCGATCAGGGCCAGCGCCCGCTCGTCCTCAGAGCCCGAGGAGATGTAGTCGGACGAGTCCGTGGTCCCGGCCGCGGCCTCCTGCTTCTTCGTGGCGCTGTAGGGCTTCGCCAGCTCGTTGACCAGCTGCGCCACTGAGTAGTAGCGTGTATCGGGGCATTCGAGGATTGTGGCTGATTTTGGGACTAGCACGTCAGCAGAGACGAAAGAGTGAAAAGAAGCAGACCTGCTCTTGGGGGGCGGGGGCCTAGGAGGGGGGGCCTTCGACTTTACGTCGCTCTTGAAGTCGGTGGTGAAACTGCCGGTAAGAGTGTCGCAGGAAGAAATGCTAACCACATCGGGGATATCTTGAAAACAGTGCAGGTCGAGCTCGCTGCCCGATATGTCGTACAGGTCGAATGACTTCATGGAGGAGGTGTCCGGGGGAGGGGGCAGGATCGCGCCGTCGCTCTGGGACCGGTCTATACCGGGGTGGGGCGCGGGGGGCTTGGGGACAGGCTTGGGGGCGAGGGAGTGGGAGCTCTCGAAGAGGAAGCAGTTTGAGTCCAGCTGCAGCTCCTCCCGGAAGCGGGAGATCTGGCAGAGGATCTCCTGCCTCCGGGCCGTGTCCAGCTTAGCGATGCGGTTGGTCTCTCCCGTGTAGGCGCAGAGACAGCTGATGAGGATCCCGAAGGGCAGCACGGGGTCCAGCACGCTGAGCATGCGGGACGGACTCGGGACCACCTCGATGTAGGTAGCGGGGTAGGCCACGCAGATGGAGTCCGGGGGGCGAATGCCTAGGCTGACCAACTTCAGACTCGTGACCAGCGAGATGTTCCCCCCCGCGGAGTCCCCCGCTATTATGATGCGCTCCCCAGTGGTGCCCAGCTTGTGCAGGTTCGCGAGAGCCCAGGTGTACGCGAACACGCCCTCCTCCATGGCCCGGGGGTAGTGCGCCTCCGGGGCCAGCGTGTAGTCCACAGACAGAATGGGCACGTTCAGGTGCTCGGACCAGGAGCGGAGGTACAGCTCGTGGGACTTGGGCGACTGCGCGACGAAGCCCCCGCCGTGGAAATGTATAATCAGGCCGGAGGCCTTGGCGTACTGGTTGGGCTTACGCGAGAGGAGATTGGAGGTGCGCTCCTGGCCCTCTCTCCAGAGGTACGAGATGAGGCGAGCCCGCAGCGGCTCGTAGCCCATCCCCTTGTAGGGCGGGGTCACCACAACCCGGTTTCCCTTTGGCCCCACATACTCCACAGGCTTGGCTGGCATAGAAATCTCCTCGGAGAGGGCCGCGGGGTGCCCCAGCACGCCCATCAACTCCCGCACACTGAGACTCTCCGTCATGGACCAGAAGTTCTTGGTGAAATTGATGTCCGACTCGATCGAAATCTTTGCTACCTTCTTGGCTCTGACTTCGGGGTCTCCCAGCATGTACTGGCCCCCGTACACCATGGTGGAAGCGGCCTGCTGGATAATGTTCTCAGTGGTCGAGTTCTGGCAGTCGTGATACGTGGCCATGACGACGACAAGCATGTTCAGCAATGGCCGGAGCATGTTGGAGTACTGCAGACCCATGTGTCTCCCGTAGAAGCTCTCGATGGGCAGCACCATTATGTTGTCTATGAAGTTCTCCGGGAGCTTGTCCTTGTCTGCGAGGAGGCAGTCTTCCGGAGAGTAGGCCTTCAGCTCCAGCGCCTGCTCCACCAGCAGAACCTTTGATAGGAGCAGCTTGTACACGGTGGTCAGGTTCCGGTAGTGCTTGTTGCAGTTGTAGCTGCGGCCGCCCCTGGCGCGCGCGAAATCTTGCAGGTCCTTCAGACAGGCGTTGAGACAGCGCTCCGACGAGTGCACCAGAGTGCGGTACCCGTTGCCGATGACGGGCTCGTTGTTTTCGTCGATAAAGTCGTAGTTGGGCGCCATTAGGAACAGCTCGTCGACCAGCTGTTTGAGCAGGTCCGCGACCACGCGCAGGTGCTGCAGAATGGAGTGGAACTTGCCGTCGGTGTCGCTCCTGAGGGAGCTGTACAGCTTCGTGGCCACGTCCAGGTGGCTCACGATCTGCGCGTAATCCTTGCAGTAGGAGTCTTGACTGAAGCCTATCGGGCCGGAGCAGCGCTCGTTCAGCGCGCCGAGCTCGTGCTTCCAGATGGAGGGCGCGTGGTTCTTCATGTCGCGCAGACTGACCTGCTTGAAGAGGTCCACGAACGAGCTGGAGGAGTTGCCGCTGTTAGCGGAGATGAGAGGGGCGGGGGTGGAGCGTCTGTGGCTGGAGCGACCGGCCAGAGACCGAGATCTCAATCGGGGAGTTTGTGTTGCCATTTCAATGTTATGTTCTAATTCCAAGTATGTACTATTAGTATCCACTCAACAAACGAGTTTATATATACTAGTGCTATAACCGCAACACAAGCTATATTTGCTCTCCGGCCTATACAATGCTAGGAATTCAGGCTAACGGCTTCAGATATGAAATCATACCAACCATTTCAGGCTATAATCTTAATTTGTTGTGCATGTGTTCTCCTGTTTAGGAATGGAAGTCGATTCCACAAAATGAAACCAGCACTGACCTCTGTTGGTATGATGAAACGGTTATGGAGTCATCAAACCTCAAGTGCAAATCACATTACGAAACCTTTCTTTATACAACCTAATATGAGCTCATTGTCCACATGGCGGACCAATAAACTCGCAAATTAACATTGCGACAAATAAATGATTTGCACACCCAATTATTTAATAAAATTATACTAAAATTAGAATATCAAACTAATCAATACAATATGACTTACATAATATGAATGAAGTGTATACAACTTGTGACTGCAGAGCATATAATCTATCAGAGATAACTGTGTTCAGTTAGGTCTGTGGCGCCTCCTTCTCAAAGGAGGAGATGACGTCACCCTCGTCATTGATGAGCTCCACCTGTCCGGCGGTTAGGTTCCAGGCGGTCTCCTTCTTCCACACAAAGTTAGTGGGCGGATCGTGTATCGACTCGGGGCAGTTGGCCCACACCCGCATGACGGCCCCCGCGGCAATGCGGTGGCGCTGGTGGAACTTGAACACCTGCTCGGAGTCCCCAGCCACATTCCTGATCCGGTGGTTAGCCAGGGAGAGCACGCACTCGCTGGGATTGGAGATCTCCACAAACTTGCCTGTGGCTTCTACGTGGCTGATAGCGAAGGAGGGCCTGACCTCGCTGCTGAGGGGCGTAGAGGGGGCGTCTGTCGAGGCGTCCCGCTCCCCCTCCCCCTCCTGACACCTGTGCTCGAACCTGACACTGAGTCTCCGCTCCTCCTCGTTGAGCAGACGGTTGTAGGTCTCTATCTCCAGGTCCAGGCCGTTCCGCAGCTCCAGCAGCCCGCGCAGCTCCTCGATCTGCCGCAGGTAGCTCTGCTCTACGTCGCTGCCAGTCTCCTCCAGCTCCCGCCGCTTGGCCTCGTGGGTCGCCGTGTCCAGCTGCATGGCCTCCTTCTGCTGCTCCAGACGCGCACTCAGCAGCTGCATCCTCTCGCGGATGCTCGTCTCCTGCCGGTCGCAGCAGCTCTGCAGGTGCGTCAGGCGTCTGCGCTCCTTGTCCACCCCCTCGACCCGCTCCTGCAGCAGATCCACGTCCTGCTCCAGGGACTGCTTCTTCTCGCTGAAGTGCAGCTCCACGTCCTCGCGGTACAGCACCAGGTCCTGCTCGGTGCGGGCCGACAGCTCCGCTATCGCCAGCTCCATGCGCCGCTGGATGTCCGTCTGCAGGTCGGCCTCGCTCTTGCCGAAGTGAGCGACCAGTTCGCTCTTGAGCAGCTCCTCGTGCTGCGTCTCCGACTGGATCAGCTTGCGGGTGAAGTCCGCGTCCTCCTTCTGGGTTTGGAGCTTGTTCTGAGTGTCGATGCGCGTCAGCTTGACTTCGTCTATCTGACTGCACTTGGCCTCGATGGCCGCTTCTAGCTTCCGCCGCCTGCGCTCCAACTCTTCCCTCTCGTTCTGCGCCTCCGTCTTCTCCTGCTCGGCCCGCTCGGCCTCCGCGTCCACCTGTCTCAGCTTGCTCTCGGTCTCGGCGTTCTCGAGTCTCAGACGCGCGATGTTCAGCTTGGCTCTCTCGATCTGCGTCTTGAGACTGAGGCTCTGCAGCTGGTACTGGGACTTCTCCTTGGCAGTCTCGTCCAGAGTGTTGCGGGCCCCCACCAGGTTCTGAGCGAAGTTGCTCTTGATGCCCTCGATGTCGCTGTCTCGGTTGCGGATGAGCTCCTCCAGCCTCGGTTCGAGGTCTTCTTGCTCCGAAGAGCTCTTCACCTTCTCGATGTAATCCTGCAGACGGCAGTTGAGAGCTTGGATCAAATCTCTCTCATTAGCGCGGGGAAATCTGTAGAAACTCATTTCTTCTTCCGTCATGTTGACTCCTGAGGTAATACAAATAAGTGGTAGTATAGAATACAAATTATGGATTTGGTGTGGTTATCTACCGTTTTATTAGATAATAATAAATTAATCCTCGCTTCATCAGATCCATTATGGAATGTTGTTATACAATACATATATTGTTTCAAAAGTGCCACTAAGAATGTAGTATGGCTTATAAGATTCTATTGTGTGGTTTTGTATTACATTGCTTGAGTTTCAGTAAGTTTCCAAAGCAACACTAATGAATGAAGGAATGTGTTAAAGCAAATACCGTAGCTAGCATATTATACGTTATATAATAATTCCATACGTGATGCTGGTTGCTCGGTAATGTTAATTTTCCAATTCTTCCAAAAACAAACAATAAACAATAATAATATCGAAATCACATTAGAAACTGAGTGTAATGTAATAATCAAATTATAAAACCAATAAAATTCATACCATGCGAGAAATAAACAACAAGGAAATCCAACAATTTTAGCAAAAAAGAATTTCGTTAATTCGCATTCTCCTTCAAAGCACATCTCCTAATCCTGACGTAGACACAGGCGGACACCCATACAAATATCCAGAAGGGAATGAAGAATGTTATTGTCCCGTGTAAGAAGTGGTTAACTTCAGGCATCGTGAATGTATATGAGTGCTAATAAAAAATATAAATAAGTAAATAAATAAATTGCAAGTGTTGATTGCTACAATTTATTAAACCAAAAACAGTTGCACAAAAATTTCTAAAATATCAATACAATGCAAGTCACACGATCTAATACATCAAGGATCTAGTAAAAATATCTGTAATTGGTAGTTTACTCTTTCGCAGATGGTGACAATGCAATCATCCACCAAGGCAACGCCTCTGGGCTGCAGGAATTGTCCCTCTTCCTCCCCTGCAAACCCGAAACTGCAGAGAAACAGCCCTCTAGGAGAGAACACCTTGATGCAATGATTCGCGAAATCTGATAGCACGAAGTTGCCCTTATAGTCTATATCGAAGAAGTATGGGTGTTTAATTTGATACCATTCAGGGCCACATGCTACTACTTCATCTATGTAAGCACCTCCGTTACTGAAAATGCTGATACACAACTTTCTTTGGTCCAAAATAAACACAGTGTCATTGATAACCTTGATGTCGGTTGGTTTTGTAACTTTGTTAGTTAAAACAGTTAGATAGTGTAGATCTTCATTGAAGACTTGGATTCTATCATTTCCAAAGTCACACACGTATATTTTGCACAGGCTGTCTGTAGTTATGCCGCAGGGCTGGATGAACCGCCCAGGCCCGTGGCCTAGATATCCAACTTTTCGGACGAATTCTCCTTCCAGTGTATAACAGTGTACAGAGTTTTTGTCACAAACAGTTACGAATAGCAGACCGAGTTGCTCCATAATACAGATCCCTTTGGGGCCCTGCATCTCCTTATGGGTGAAGCCGAAAATAAATTTCCCCGTGTCGCTAAAAACCTGAATTCGTTGATTCCCTCGGTCTGCGACATATATTCTATTCGATTTCCTGTCGATCGCCACTCCCCTGGGGCTCTGCAATTGGGAGTTCAGGGTCCCATACGGACACACAGAGTAGGCAGGGAGAGTTACAGACTCATACATTTCAATTAGCCCCTTTGGTTTGTTCTTAACTAGTCCATCAGAATGAGCAGCTGGTCTCTCAGGGGGAACTGGGGACCAATCATGAGCACTGCTTGTATATTCTGAATCTTGTGTATTATAATTTGAATGGGTATTTGGTGTACTATTGTCTCGCAAATTCATTGCAGCAAAGCCGGACATTCCCGAGACAGATTCATCTGTCGTGTCGAGTGGGGGGGACGAGACAGCTGCACTCGTTCTCAAGTTAGAGTCTTGTCGACTGCTCCGATCGGGGGGGAGCGGAGACGGCGTATTGATCTTCTCAATTACAATTAGCTTACAAGAGGGGGGAAAGTCCTCTACCTTATTCTCCCATTGGACAAGTATTTGTTTGGATAGATCCTCATTGTCTGTCTCATTCCCGTATTCGCTCTCTATCGTAAGCAGCTCTCGGAGCAGTTTGGATTGCAGAGTCCTGAGTTGTTCTATTAGGTCGGATATTCTAGCAGTTATGGAATCCCTGATGTCAGCAACATGTCTCGTAAACTCAACATCGCACACATTAGTGGACATTATATTCTAAGTTGGAATATTATTAACCATTTAAATTACTGGTAATACACGTTAATCAAACAAATAGTAGTTAACAATTGAATAATAAATTCAACTTCTCTCATAGAATCCCACTCTGCAATTAATATACTGCTCTGTTAATGCTGGAGACACATATTGTAGTCGATACACAGGCAGGTCACAGAACTAAGCTGAGTCAATCTGAGCTCTACAGAAGGGACAAGTCCCCTTCTGGAGAATCTGGAGATCGAAGTCGTCCGAGTGGAAGAGCTGGAAGCAGGAGGGACAAGAGGTTATGGGGAGGTCCGGCATGAGGGACTTGTAGAACTGACTCCTCAGGGGGGGCGGCCATTGCTTGATGAACACTTCCGGGGGAGTGAGGGAGCGCAACACCTCTCTGTCCACAACGAGAGGGCAGTACTCTGGAGAGGTGTGATCTACCGCGAGGAGCCGCTCCATGAAGAGGTCCTTAGAATTCCCCGCCTCGCTGTCGTCCAGCACCAGGGTCTGGGCGTCCCTCTCGGAGAACTCTCTCTGCGGGCCGGAGTCCGCATCCGCGCTGCTCGCCTCCATCTCGATCAGAGCCGTCGCCTCCGCGTCACTAATGTCCGGATCCAGGGCGAACTCCACCAGCGGTAGCACCTCGAAGGACACGAAGCTGTATATGAACGGGTGCTTGCAGTTGATGCACTGGTTGCCTTGCTTGTTCAGCAGCGGGTTGGTTATATTGCAGCGGTAGCAGACCGGCATCAGGTCCTCTCTGTCGTGGAAGGGCTTGCAGCGAATAGTTAGGCAACCGAAGTCTATTATCTCCTGGAACCTCCTCGGCACCACCAGCCCTTGCAGCTCCTCGAACGCGTGTCTGGAGAGTTTGTACGCCTCCACGGCCTTCCCCTGTCTGGCCAGCGTGTACATAATGTTAGCCTTAGAGATCCCGGGAGAGTCCGCCTCTGGCGCAGGCCCCCCCAGCGCGTGCGCGAGGTAGCGGGCGATGTTGAACAGGGTCTCCGGCATCAGGCTGGTGAAGGGCTGCACGGTGAAGGTGTGCACGAAGTGGTACGCGTGGTACAGCTCCGAGAGCCGGATGGAGCGCCGGAACTCGGCCGCTATCCCCGGGCCCAGCTGCTCGCGCGCCTCCTCGGGCTCCTGCGAGTACCGGTCCAGCACCGACCGGCTCACCAGCCACAGGTAGTAGCTCGCGTCGTCGAACCGCTTCTCTTCCACCGCGTTCTCCGTCAGCTGACGCAGGACCTCGGTGGCCTCGCTCTGACGCCCGGCCTTATTGAAGGCTTCCTGCGCCTCGTCGAAGCGGTCGTGCTCCGCCAGCCAGGTGGCGTACGGCAGGTACACCTCGTCCTTGAGCTCCGAGTGGCTCTCTGCCAGCGGGAGCGCCTCCTCCCACTGCTGGCTGTCCACGAACAGTCTGACGAGGCTGCGCGTGTGTCCCAGCTTGTTGAGCACCTCCACTGCCAGCAC
This sequence comes from Hexactinellida sp. DTS-2022, assembly GCA_028753945.1. Taxonomy (NCBI): domain Eukaryota; kingdom Metazoa; phylum Porifera; class Hexactinellida; species Hexactinellida sp. DTS-2022. The sequence goes on along the minus strand of JAPNXP010000012.1, from coordinate 73,409 downwards.
GAACTGCTGCATCTGTCGCAGCACCTCGGCTATGCGCTGCAGCACTGACTCGAAGGAGGCCTTGTCCAGCTTGCGGCCCAGCTCGGCCAGCTTGTCGGCCCAGCCGTGCTTCGCCATCAGGTCGATAGCGCGCTCGTACTCCCCGGCGGCGGTGTAGATGTCGCAGGCGGTCTTCGGATCGTTAATGGTCTCGCACCAGTCAGCTTGTTTCTCGATCAGCTGCTTCACGTGCTCCGCGTCGCTCTCAGCCAAGAACTCTTTCGCGAAATCGAACTGCCGCAAGTCCGTGAACAGGTCCATGGCCTTCCCCGGGTGTCCGCTCTTCTTATACAGCTTGGCTGCCTCCTGGAAGTTCTTCTGGTACGCGTTGATGTCCCCCAGGAAGAGACTGTTGTTGCGCTCTCCGCGGGAAATCCGCTCCTCGATGGACCCCAGCAGCTCCAGGTAGTGCAGGTCCCTCACGCGGATGAAGGACTTCCTCGCGACTTCAAAGTCGAGAGCGGTGAGGGAGGTCTGCGCCAGATTCCTCCAGTCGGACTCCGTGACTCCCAGCGTGGCGATCTGGTATGCGGCCTTAAAGTCCCTCTTGTCCAGGTACTGGTGCATGGAGGAGGAGAGGGGCACCTCGATAGTCTGGACCGAGAACAGCTTGAGGGCGTACACCTTGGTGCCTGTGAACCCTACCACGAACCCCTGTCCTTTCTGCTTGTTGGAGGGAAAGGAGCCTGTCTTGATGTAGACCCACCCCGTGCCCGAGTAGCAGAGCAGGTCTGGGTGGTGCGAGTTCCAGGCCACGCTGGTCGCGTCCGGGTCCTGGGAGAGCAGCTCGCCGGTGGCGGTCTGGTACACGGAGCAGGTGTTGCTCTCGTCCACCACGGCCAGCTTGTTCTGGTCCAGGTTAAGGTCCACGCAGCGTACGGGCGAGTGGTGCGTCAGCAGCTGCACTGGGAACGGCGAGTTCACGAACAGCTTCAAAACCTGTCCATTCTTCAGCCCAACCAAGAGTCCCTCCCTGCCGGACGGCCCCCCTATAACCTTGATGTACCGGACCACAGAGTCCAGCTGCCAGTGCCGCACTTGCTCCCCTGCGAATCCCACCAGATGCAGACGGTCCTCCTGACAGAGCACCACGTGCTGGGAGCAGATCACCAGCAGGCTGCAGTCGAACTTCTTCAGGATCCGATCCTTCACTTTGTAGTCCATGTCGCTGCTCGGGTCCTCTCCCACGAGCTCGTACACGATCAGCTGTTCGGCCAGCACCACCGCCAGCCTCTGCTTGTATATCGCGACTCTCCTCACCATATCGCGACACTTTATCTTCACAACCTGGTCGGTGATTAGGTGCTGCACCACCACGTCTGTGAGGTTCTCCCTGTAAGCATAGCGGTCTCTGTACAGCCCGTGCACCATGCTGATGCTCACGGAGTAGAAGGCAATCGTCCCGTCGTTAGTGCCAACAACCGCGTTCAGCTGCTCGGGGTGGCCGGCTGCTGACCACACCCACGAGTCCTCGCTCGTGATGGAGGTCAGCTTTATGCCCTCCCGCGAGCAGAGCGTGAGCTCCTTGTTAGAGCCCGACACGAGGATGAACTCTCCGTGGGAGAAGTAGGAGAGGGTGCAGGGGTCGAACCCCAGGTTCCTGTCCTTCCCGATCTGGCGTCCGTTCAGCTGGTAGAAGGAGAGCCTCTGTCCCCAGTCCCCCACAGTCAGGATCCCGTACTGGTCCCCGTAGGAGGGGCTCCAGGAGAGACACCACACCGGGTGTCCCCCGGGCCTCTGGATGCTCACCTTCTCGTCCCCGCTGCGCTGTCTCACCGACACCACGCCCGAGTAGAGCCCGATGGCCAGGTACTGTCCGTCGTGCGTCCACGCGCAGCAAGTGGCGCGAGCGGGCAGCTTGCTCTTGACCACGTTCTTCTGCTCGCCGCACCACAGCCCGAAGTCCTGCGTGCTGCAGGAGGCCAGCTGCAGAGTGACCGGGTTGTAGGCCAGCGCCTGGATGCTCTCGTTGTGAGTGAACTTGAGCACGCCCTCCATCTCGTGCGTCCAGATCACAACCGTCTTGTCCGCCCCGCCCGAGGCGAACCTGTTCCCGACAGGCGAGTAGGCCAGACAGAACACGGTCCCCTTGTGGCCCCTCAGAGAGTCCTCCAACACGCCGTCCGCGCTGTTGTACGCTAGGATTCTGTGGCCAACAGCTGCGAGCAGTCGGGCTCCGTCCGGACTGAACACGGTGCAGTAGACGGGCTGGGGGACGTTGTCCTTGTCCCGCACTTGATCCACCCACACCTGGTGAGCACGCATCTATTCAGCTGTTGCTAAAACAAACACAAACAATATAAATACTCGAAATCCAACAAATCCATCCAAGAACCAAGATCAACTAAAGCTCGAACACGAGCTCGTCTCGCAGAGAGACGCCGCTGAGCTTGCTCGCTATCATCTCGTCCATAGCCTTGTTCTGCTCAGCTGTTAGCACCCGCTTCCAGTCCCCCACTACCCCCTTGCGAACGTGCGCAAAATCCTCGCCGGGCTTTACCGGTGCGGCCTTCTTACTAACGAACTCGTTTGACTTCATAGCCACCACTGAGCTCTCCTTTTCAATCAGCTGGTACAGCTCCTCCGTAAGCTCCAGGCCCGTGAAGGCGGCCAGCTGGTATACCTTCTCCTTGAAGTTGCTCTGCAGCTGCTCGTATGAGAGCACCAGCGTGTTGGGGCTGTCCCTGCACTGCCACCAGCCCAGCACGTGTTCCCACCAGCTCCCGTACTCCACCTCCCCCCGCAGGAACAGCTCCAGGAACTCCGAGAGAGTCCCGTCGTACGCGTGGCCCAGGGACCCCGTGGTGTGCAGGTGGAACGAGACCAGCACGTCCTTCGGGTTCCGGTAGCAGTAGATGTACTTGCAGTGGGGGCTCTTGGGGACCAGGTCCCAGGGGAGGTGCGTCTTGAGGATGCGGGGCGCAGGAATGTTCTCGAATTCGGGTTTCAGAACCGGCGGAGAGTCAGGCCCCGGAGCGGAGGCGAACTGAGGGAAAATAACGAACGGAATCGATGCGTTAATAGGCCCGTCTACCTTCTGCTTGTGCTTGAGCATGTAGAGGATGTTCGTCAGCCAGGTGGTGCCTGAGCGCGGGTAGGTGGACAGGAATATGTCCGAGTCTCGAGGGACGAACTTGTTAACCAAATAGTCGAACCACTCTGGGGAGGTAGGGGGGAAGTAGCGCCCCTGGTACTGCATGTAGTTAGGACGCTTTATGTTGTCTGCCATTTAGCTAAATAAGAGCGGAACAAGCGGTAAGATACGGTAGTTAAGAGGATAAGAGTTGAAGAATAGGTTGGAATAAATATAATTTAATTCAAGTCAATATAAAATATAAATGAGGTAACAAAGTAAAAATATATAATACATTATACAGTGTAATTAGGTGGGTACAAAAGGAAGGAATTGAAAATAGAACTTAGGCTAGAGTCCCGAGCTTGCGGCCGTGGGTGTCCTGGAAGGAGAAGAGGGAGCCGAGTGTGACTCCGCTGTCGCTGAGGTTAACGGAGTCCGGCGCGGCTTTAACGGACGCGTGGGAGAAGAGAGGGAGACTGAGAGAAGGGACGCGCTTCGGAATGGAAGAGAACTTGAATTCGTCAGGGAGGTACTCCCCAGCTCTGGCCTGGCGGAACGAATTCCTGACTTGCTTGGAGAAATCCTTCTGAGCGTTCCCGTACCCATTGAAAACGAAGTCTGCGAACACGAGCCTGCCTGCCAGGTACATGAAGAACATGCCGGGCTCCGCCTTGTGTCTCTCCACCAGCAGAGACACGCCCCCGCTGGTCTCGTCGGCGACAGTGGCGAGGTCGTACTTGAAGAGGCGGTACGCGTCTCCGTCCGAGTCTATGCAGGGGGCGGCTCTGTACTTGTTCTTCTGGTAGTGCAGCGTGTTCAGCATCACCTCGGACACGAACGAGCTGGGGATTTTGCTGGAGTAGATGCACACCACGCACAGCTGGCCAGGGGGCAGGTGGGCCTTGATAAAGGTGTCGAACTCCACGTCGCTGATGCTGGGGATCCTGCGCTTCTGCTTCCGGTCGCAGGCGCACTTGTTCTCCTGCAGCGCGCGGGTGAGCAGGGACTCTCTGAGGGCGCCGGGGCAGCAGTTCCTGGCGATGGGCTCCAGCAGGTTCCTCCTCTGCAGGGAGTGAGACGGAGACCTCCGGTCTGACGCGAGCTCCTCTCTGGCGGGCAGGAACTCGGTGACACCCATGCTAGCGGCCAGCGGGTCCGGACTGTAGATTCTAGAATGATCCAGGGCCCCATCGGTGCTCATAGCGAGTCCGTACATAGCGGGGAAGCCGCTGGCTCGGGACTGCGGGCGGCTGCTCTGTCTGCTGGTGCCGCCGACAGGAATGTTAGGGGGCGGGGTGGAGAAGTTCCAGATGACAGGGGTCGGCCTGTGGTACCTGCCGAACTCAGGGGAGGGGGACCTGGGCAGGGGGGCTGGGGCGCTTATCTTAAGCGCCACTCGATAAAACTCCAGCCAGTCGTTGACCAGATCCCGGATCCTCTCCTTGTACACCAGAAACTCTGCGATGCTCAGATCAATGTCGAACTTGTCGATGCTGTCGTCCAGAATGTGCTTGTTGCGCTTCCTGGAGCGCTTGCGCCGCTGGGAGGGCACAAGAGACGAGGTTGCCGGGAGGACTGACACGGACAGCTCGGCCTCCCGCTGCTCCTGCACGAACCCGACATTGGTGCTGGTGCACTCGCCGTTGCATTTGAAGACCAGCAGCACGCTGGCCTGGCTGGTGCAGCGCAGAGAGAAACAAGGGTTCAGCTGTAGCGCTATGGAAGTGGGCAGCTTCATGTTGCAGGCGGGCCAGGCCCACTTCCGCTCTATCCAGCCCCGCTTGTCCATCAGCACCCCGCCCTCCAGGTCGTACCTCAGACTCAGGTACCCGTTCTCGTGGTAGCAGCAGCCGCTGCCGTTGGGCGTGAAAGAGGCCGCCATGGAGCTCTGCTCGTTGTCCGTGAAGAGCGTGACGTAGGGAGACTTGTGCGCGTGCGAGCCCCTGCTCACCTGCAGGGCGATGCGCCCGGACGGGTAGAACCAGGTGGAGGAGCTGTCCGGGAGAGTAAGGGTGAACTTCTTTCTCTTGAAAGCCTCGTTCTCATCAGCCTGCGTCTCGTCCTCTTGCTGTAGCGTGATCACGAAGTTGGAGGAGAGGGTCGCGTAGGGGTGCGTTATCTTCCTGGCCCTGAGCTTAGCGGGCATGTGTCTCTCTCCGTAGTAGCGCAGCTCCAGCGGCCCGTCCGCCTGTCGCTGCTGCGCCTGGATCTGCAGGTCCTTCTTGCTCTTGATGGCGGCCTTGAGGCGCTCCTTGGCGAGCTCTATCAGGGTGTGTCGCTCCGGGTCCTCCTCCTCGGCCGGGAACACGATCCAGGACTCGTCGCTGCAGGTGGCTGGGTTCAGCGAGAAGGTGAGCGTCCCGCCGCCCGGGTGGAACAAGGCGGCTGCCTCCACGTCCACGACTACGTTATCTGCGGTCAGTTCTATCTTGGAGGGGTCCACCAGCTGAGTGGACGGCTTCTTCTTGGGGCCGCTGGTCGCGTCTGGCTTGGCTGTGTAGGGCTGTTTCTCCGCGCGGGTCTTCGGGGTACCGTAGTGGATCGCTGGGTGCTTGTTCTCCTCGCCATCCGACTGGTCGCTAGCTAGAAAGGAGCGCCATAAGTCCTACAGACTCCACCGGGTTAATGGGAGGTTACCTGTGGTGCTGAAGTCTGATTTCGCTTCTAAGAAAGAAGTCTTCTTGGCAGCCTTCTTCGAGTCGATCTGTCGCTTCATGCTCCTCAGCTGTTTCAGGATGGAGCGGGGGTGCTTCTTGAAAGGCCTTCCTGTGTCGTTATCGACGTAGTAGTCTGTCTGCCACTGCTTGGTGGGCACCGTGACGTTTCTAGAGAGGTCTGTGAACCCCAGCTGCAAGCTCCGAATGAGAGTTTGGGACAGCAGCTCCTCTCCGCTGGGAAGCTTGCGAGACAGGTACACGCTCAGCTGGGATAGGATGCCCGTAGCGGCGAACTTGGCCTCTTGGAATGTGAGGATGGCCTGTAGGCTCTCTTCCTTCTCTTGCTCGGCTTGCAGCAGGATGTTGGTCTCCGAGACGGACAGATCGAACTCCTCTGCTATGGCGATGGCTCCACTGGGCTTGCGGATGGGCGGCAGAGCGGGCACGAGGGACTTTCTGCTGTTCCTAACGGGAGTCTTACTGACGGCCTTGTCTTCCGACTGGGAGTGCGTGCGCGTGCGGCCCGAAGAGGAAGAGACAGATGAGACGGGGCGGTCGGATCTGCTGATGGCAACCCTGTTAGAGTTCGGCGCTAACTGAAAGCGAATGGAAGTTCTGTCTCCGAAAATAGCTCTGAGCTCCTCCTCGGTTCTCTTTCTCCGGTGCGCGGGGCGCCTCTGCTTCTGGGAATAGAAGAAAGTTTTGTTCTCGGCCTGCGGCAGTCTGATGCTCATCAAGCGTGCTCACAGAGCGGCCTCTGCAAAGATGCTAAAGGCACCAAAGCATAGATTAGCCAAGTGGAAACAGGAGTATGCCATCTATGAGATACAACTTAAGCTTATAAGGAGTTAACATACACAGGTAATTATAATGCGGAATTCGTACAACTCACCAGATACCCATTTAGCGTGAAATTATCTAACAACTACCTTTGTTACAAACCATGTTCTGCACTAAACTAAGCTATCAGTTAAATAGAATCTAAAAGATAGAGGGTAAACAACAACAACTGAATCTAAGATTCAAGTAAGAAGCAGTTGGTATAGAAGTCCAACAAGCAACAACAATAAATATTCTCTCAGATAGAACAGAGAGAATCGAGATCGCAGCTAGCAATTAGGGAGTGAGTTAGTTCAAAGAATTCAGAAACCAAAACTGAGCCTTTTGAATCCTGTCCGAACAAAACCAACTCTCCATTGAGTGCAATAGATAGCCACACCTCCTTCGAGCCGCAGCGGAACAGGTTGAAAGCTAGGTTTGCTCCCATCGGCACCAACAAGCCAAACACATAGTCCCTATCTGGAGCAGACCGTGCGTCCCCCATAACCACTGAGTCCGTGGAGATATTGAGCAGAGCCAGGAGCGGAATGAGGGTCTCTGCGTGGGCGAAGTACAGGGCAGCCCTGAGCCCGTCCCCGTCCATAGCCAGCTGCAGCTGAGAGACTATGTGCCGCAAAAGAACGCAGGACATCTTAACGTTGATAGGGTAGCCATTGGACTTGAGGAGGAAGGCCCTGCGGTCATAGAAGGACTCCATTAGTTGAGAATCTCGATCAGAGAATATATCGCAGAAAGAGGAGGTGCGAGTAGCAAGAAACTCCATAGAGCATATCCCCCATAGGCTTTGTATGTCTGAGAAAGTGAACAGGCTTGTACCGAGACGACTGTTGACCCTCCCAACCAATTCTACCAATTCTGAAGAGCTCTCCATCCGCTCCACCTCTCTGCTCGCATTCTCGAGGATATTCTTATCGTACCTCAAGCAGGCGTCGAAAAATCTCAAGAAAGGATCCTGTTCTGTGTTTCGAGTTATTTCGAATTTATCTTTGAATTTAGGTCCGAACGCACCATTTAGAAACGCCTGTGCAGTCTCATACGCTCTATTCTTATAGGTCGAGTTAACCTGAAAGAGATGAGGGGAGTAGTGATCAAACAAATCCAGGTACCTCCTTCTGAAGTTCTCCCCTATAAGTCGAGCCTCTCTTTCTCCAGCGGGAGAGAGCTCTCCGGCCCTGTCCAGAGAGAAGGGGTTAGTCCAGTTCCCCAACCATTCGTACTGGGGGGTAAAAGAAATATTGATCAGCTTATATTGCAAATTAGAGAATTTCTCGACGTTCTTGGCAGTCGGGTATCTACTGGTGTGTCTGAATAAAGTCAAGAGGTGTAATATTTCGCAGTGTGGGGAAGGAGAAAGCCTCTGGGTGAGGGGAAATCTGTATGGAGCTTTGAGAGATAAACGGTGCGTTGGGAAATGGAGCGAAGCATTATGAGTCACAAATAATAAATATGAACAAATACCAGCAAATAAACAAATAAATAAAGTTTGCAAAACTCCATAGCTCGAGAGACTTCTGACAACGAATCGCATTACTAATATAGAATTAGAGCAATGAAATGAATAAACTCAACTCAACCAAGAGACCTATGAGAAAATCACATTTCGTAATCTATTATACTATAACAAACTGTTCCAGGTGTGTGTGCAGTGGTGTGGCTCATATAGGGTATAACTAGTGCCATTTAAATAAACCATTTCATATGGCTGAAAGGGAAGTAGAGTTCATAACAATGCACAAGTTAGATGGAAGAATAAACAAAACGCAACTAATGGTTTGGAGTGGGTACAGTTCAGGGATTTATCTAGGTGCCAAGGTGCTTGCAGTGTGATTCGATTTAGGTGCCGGGTGTGGCCAGATTTTGTGGCCCAGAAATTCCTGGATAAACCCCTGTTTGGGTTTTGGGTTTCATCTCCTTCATTTAATGCCACATTTTAATGAATTATACCAATACTGTATATGTCTAAAAATACCATTATGGTGCCTTACAAATTTTACCATAATAATAAAGTGCCGGCGAAGAAAATCTTAACTAAACCTATGGTAACATTGGACCCAAGAAGTACCCAATATAGCCACATCTCTCATACACCTGGAACAGCGGCTGAAATAAATCAAATGTGACACTCAATCTTTCTATTATAAGTTCTAACAAACCCATTTGGATTTTATAGCAAAAAGTAGGTCAAATGGTGAAGCAGGGGGATATAAAAACAATTGCAGATAACCCTGCTTCTCCGGACCTAGTTTATATACTCGTTGAGTATTATATATACGGAACAGTAGTACTTATTGGAATATTGTGGTTCGGTTAGATGGCTATATAGGATCTAATAGATTTGCACTCGATTATGGAATAAGCAGCTTAGTGAAATGGTCTCAATTATAGTATAATTTGTGTAGTTAGTTGGCATAAATTTGTTAAAACTTAGATGGCCTCCTCCTCCCCTCGAGCCATCCCTATCCGCCAAATGAACAGAAACAGAGGTGCAATAATGGCAATGTGTCAAGTATAGCAGCATTCATAGAATATAAAGCTAGTTGCAGTATAAACATTACCTGAGCTGTAATACCAAGCTACAAATGGAACTGCCGATAATTAAGACTCCTTGCTAGAATTCTCAAAAAACAAAAAATGACTGATGGAATAAAAACTTTAAGTTAACTAGAAATCAGAGATTTCGACTAAAATTAGAGACACTTATCTTCTACTATCACAATATCCATAAAATTAATCATTTGATATAACAAAGCAATAAATCTTGAGTTCTTCATGCCAAATTAGAAACCAAATGAGGAATAAATAAATTTCCAAGAGTCTCTCTCCAAAACAAATAATTGAGCCAATTAAATATCCCATAGAACATTCTAGAACACTTGGTTAGAATAGAACAATACATATTATCATGAGATCAGTGTCATTCTGTAAAATACGCTAATACTAATCCAGGTAACTAAGTAGAGCTAAGAAAGACCATAATAGGATGTAAACTTACTGAGCCGGTCTGCTAGGGTTTGCTGGCTAACACGATTAGTATCATAAGGTGTCCGCTGTCGGCTGCGCTGTTAAGCAGGTCGGGAGCTGCCACCTTGAGGTGCTTCTCTGAGAAGGAGCACGGTGGGAAGATGTGCACTACGTAGTTAGCCACATTGATGATACCAGCCGCATCCTTGGTGTTGAGGTACTTTATGAAACACTCCCGTAGAGTCTTGGTCTGGTGGTGCACGTCCAGAGGGTCCCTCCCGCAGGGCAGCGCGAGCAGCAGACAGTAGTCGCTCTGCTTCTCCAGTCGCTTCTCCACGCCGTCCAGCTGCGTGGCGTCCAGTCGCATCCGCTGTGAGATCCGGAGGGAGGGCGGGGGCTGCGCCACCTGAGTCTGCGGAAGCGCGTACTCGGCCAGCTTGAGGGTCCCGGCCAGGAAGTGCATCTGTACAGCCGCAGAGTCGTTCTTCAGACAGAGGTGCCCCTGCCACATGACGGGGTAGCGTCGGAGCAGATCCATCAGCGCCTGTGTCTGCTGTTGTTGCTGCTGCTGGGTGGCGCTCGCGTACACCTGCTGGTCGCCTACCGGGGCGTCGCGCGGGCCAGGGTCGGGCCCCGGCGGGAGGGCGACCGGAGAGGGCGTGGTGGGCTCCCTTCGCTGCTTCTTCTTCTCCTTCTCCTCGCGCTCGCGGCGCTTGCGCTCCTCCGCCTCCACGGCCTCCTCCTGCGACTTGCGGGTCCGCTTGGCCCGAGACAGGTCCTCCGCGAGGCTGGCGCCGGTGCGCTTGGCAGAGACGCGGCTCTCCGGCTTGCGGCGGTACTCCCCAGAGTCTGCGGCACACAGTAAACAGGCAAAGCACGTAAACGCGATACAACCTACCTTGGCTCTCCAGATAGGGACTGATCTTAGTCTTCTTGCCTGCGTGGTCCCCCACCTCCATCGGCTCGGGCTTGGGCTCGTTGTCGATGTAGGGCGGGGAGCGCGGACTGTTGTTGGCGTACTTCTTGTCCTCCAGCTCCTCGTCCGAGGAGAACTGCAGCTTCGCGCTCGAGTTCAGGAACGGGCTGTGGTCGTTCTTGCGGATCAGCCGCGGGGACTCCTCGTCAGAGATGTCTTTCTCCCGCGCGTACTTGGGCTTCTTCTCGAAGGGCGGACTTGGGGTGCGCTTGTTCTTCTTGGAGACGTGGTCGCTAGACTCGGACTCCGAGGAGGACCCGCTGTCCGGGGTGACGCTGTTCTCGTGTCCCTTCTTTCCGGAGGAGCGTCGCTTCTTCTTCCCGCGGTCCCGTCTGGGCGCCTTGCCCCCCTCGGGCGTGTCCTCCCCGCTGCTGCTCGCCTCGTCCACGGTCTGCCAGTGCTCGTCGGGGCGCTCCTTCTTGCGGTGGTAGTCCTTGACTCGCTTCTGGTACTTGTTGAACTCCTGCAGCTCCTTGCTGTACTCGTCGGGCTCGTCTATCTCGCGGTACTTTCCGCGGAAGCTGCCGTGTCGGGGCTGCGGCTGCGGCTGCGGCGCGGGCCGGACGGGCTTGGGCTTGTCTTCGAAGCTCTCGGAGCGCTTCAGGCTCTGTCGCTCCTTCTCCACCTTCTTGAGGTGCTCGTAGAACAGGTCCTTGCACTCCTGGGAGGCGTAGTCCACCAGGATCTTGTTGCGGCCGATCGCCTTGCCGCGCATCCGCTTGAACACAGAAGTCGCCGCGTCTCGGTTGCCGAACTGGATTATAGCCGTGCCGCACCTGCGGTCGAACGCGATTGCTATCACCTCTCCGAACCGCGCGAATTCCTCTTTCACTTCCAGATTGGTCAGAGTCGGGTCGAGCCCGTCTATCCACACGTTGCTGCAAATCGTGCCTTTCCCGAAGGCTACCTTGCAGCGGTTGCGGCCGATGAACCTCCCGTTGAGGACTTTCTTGGCGTAGCAAGCCGAGTTAAGGTTGAACATCTGCACGAATGCGTACGTGGCGGTGGACCCGCTGGCGTTGTCTTTGATGTCCACGCTCAGGATTTGTCCGTACTTGCGAAATACGTCATCGACCTCCTCTGGGTGAGTGCCCTTGTGCACATTGCCTACGAACAGACAGCGCGAGGCCCCCGGGTCCATGCCCTCCTGCCAGTAGCCGTACGGCGGGTGGTACGTGCCCTTATTCGCGGCAAACGTCCGGTACTGGTAGGAGTCCTTCCTCATGGGCGGTCCGACCGGGTCCCACAGCAGCATCTCCAGACGGAACCCGGCCACCATGCGGCCCTGTCTGGTCTCCATGGCGCTTACCGCGTCGTCAGCGGAGGAGAACTTGATGAGTGCGAACTTCCGCGAAAATTGCCCCCCGTGTATCCTGACAGACTTGACGTCATAGTTCTTCTTGAACTCGCGGTCGAGCTCGTATGCGATCACTTTGTCCGGCACCTTCTCCGGGAGGTTTATGATGCGCAGAGTGTCGCTGTGGTGCTTCCCCGTCTGCTTGACCTTCCTGCCCATGTGGCCCTTGCTGCCGCCCGAGCCGCCGCCGCTGCTGCTGTTGGAGGCGGAGCGACTGGAGCTGAATCTGCGCGGAGAGGCGCTCTTGCTGCGACTGAAGCTCCTGCTCTCGTGCGTGCTGTTGGACCTACGGCAGTAGCACACAAGTCATACACAAAACAGCCCTACGGCACGTACCTGCTGTGAGAGGGGGAGCGGGAGCGACTGCGAGAGGGACTCAGAGAGTGACTCGAGGATTTGTTTCTCGCGGGACGCCAGACCCTGCGGGGGGCGCCAGGGGGAGGGTTGGGAGCCCCAGTGGATGGGTACTTTCTGTAGTCAACGAAGCGGCGCTCGTAGTTGTAGTCCGTGCGAATTTCCTGGCGGCCGATCATGTGTTTATCCTGGTGACAGCTGACAGCGGCCTCCATGCTCTCAAAGTCGATAAAAGCCGCGAGCCCCCCTGAGGGATCCTTCTTGGGAAGTTTCTTGACCGCGTCCACCCTCCCCCACTTGGTGAAGTAGTCCTTTATCTCAGACTCGCTCATGTCGTCAGGCAGGTTCCCTACCCACAAGTGCTTGCTGGCGTTCTTACGCGAAATCATTCTGTTAGTATAGCCTTCTGACATAGCTAGCTATAATAGTGTAATATCATGCAAAGGTAATGGTGCAGAGATAAGATCAATGTTGTAGCGTATTAATTGCATAGTAAATAACATAATCATCAAAGGAGTGGTAGATAAATTAGACAATCAGTATGTCACAGAGTTATCTCATAAAACATAATACTATAGAGTCGCACGTGCTATTGTAAAATAGATTTACCCTTACCCATTTTAGATAAGTGAAAACAAGGACATGAAGCCTAAACAAGTTTTACACAGTCATGCAATGAGTTAGGTAAGATACTAAGACGGTAGAATGCCTTGTAATGATGGTAAGGTAACTGTTGTTGTGGATTATTAATTTACATAAACTATTAATTAATTACATAAAACCCAAACAAGCCAGATATGCGAGGAAATACAACGAACTCAAAGTTCAGGAGGATGGAAAAGGTAGATAAGCAAAGGAGAAATAATATTGAAGGTTCACTAATAAGAAGGCATGGAGATTACGTCATATCGTTGTTGTTTGTGAGATGAGGAATCAAGAGGATAGTTTAATTGATTGATTGTTCAAAAGAGATTAGTTAATCGCTTCCGATAAGGGCCACATCCATAGGGTATATAAAGAACTGATTATAACAATATAACAATTCAGAGGAAGAGAGAATGCCGAGGTTGAGAATCCAAACAATAAGTGGAGCAGAAATCCAGATAGAGATAGATATAGAAGACACGGTGTACAACGTGAAGAATAAGATCGATGAGAAAATAGGTATGGATCCCTTAAACCAGATCCTCTCCTGCGGCGGGAGTATACTAGAAAACGATGAGAGGATAGCTGAAAAGATTAACTTCATATTTGACACGCCTCTACAGCTAATAGTTAAAGCAAGCGCAAGTGATGCCCCAGTGCCCAAAAAATGTTGTTGTACCATCATTTAAGAATTAAATAATCATTTAATTGTGTTGTGTGTGGTATAAAGTGTATAATAATCCCGAGTCGTTATCTAATAACTCTGAATATTTAATTAATTAATTAAACAGATAGGACCAAAGTCTCGAGCAAATAGAGGATTATATCAAATATGTACCCATGAATATATTATGAAGATTATATTAATTAAAGGAAATATAGAAAACTGTTAGAGTAATTGCCATTGAAAGTATGGGATATCGCTGATCAGACTTGATTACAAAATTCAGGTTAATTACCGCTTTCCCAAAACGATGGGTGAATGAGCAAGTTACATAGTATTCCACATAAAAATTCAAATAAATTCTGGCATTGAATGTGGTTAATGTGTATGTTATCAGTACAATCTGACTCTTAGCAAATTTTAGTAAAATAGTATTTGAAAATTTGGTGGTATTGATTTTGGGAAACAGGTAGCCAAAAACATTTTAATTAAGAATTAATTAAAGGTAAATAAGATATTTATCAGTGGTAACTTACGTGGCATTAGCATTTTCATTTCTCACCACTTCGAAGATGTTCAGATGATAACATTTGCCCATAAAGACAAATTAATTATTTTCCCCATCAAACAGATCTTAGAGCAAAATAATGGAACAATTGAGACATGCTATAGTTGCTTCGTAACTGAAATCAGTATTATCATCATCATCAACAGGCTTACAACATAAATAGTTATTAAGACACAAGTGCAACGTTGATAAATATCTGTTAATGGATAAGCATCACGTGCATTGTGGTAATTGATTAATATTTCTCACACAGCATGTTGTACGTAGGAAGAAGTGAGTATGGCTATCAGAATGCATCCGCCAAGTGTTGAATGGCAAATTCGCTAAAGTCGAGATTCCAACTCTGGCACAAATAGAAATTATCCAACGAACACTTGAAATATGCATAAATTACATAGAGCTGCGAGTCAGAAACTCAGCTGATGCTTACAATGTTATTTCAATAAAACTGAGGGAAATATGATAAATATTCAAGGCAGTACGTAGGTATATGGTACGTAAATAAAAAGTGAATATAAGAATAAATAAATATGGATAAGTGAAATACGTTAAATTCCTCCTCACATTTTGACGACACTAATGGTCTTAGTGGCATATACGTTAGAGAGCTGCACAGCTGTGAGAGTGGCATAGAGCCTGTGTGTCCCCGTACACGCGGGGTGCAGCTTGGCGATGACGGAGACCTCTTCGTCAGGCTTCACGGCTCGGCGGAACTTCAGCTCCTGGGGCTCTTCCATCAACCAATGGCTATTCAAGTGAATTGTAACGTGTGTGAGGCAGGTCTGGGTGGGGTTACGAAACGATATTTTGATCCTATACTGAGCATCCAGTTTGAGTTCTTCGGGCGCCTTGATGGAGAGATCGGCGCTCTTAACGCGCACGTAGCTGCTGGTAAGGAAGGTCTGGCTGGCAGAGCTCCCAGCGGTCTGCGCCTGGTACAGGATTCGCAGGAAAGACTGGTGCTGCAGGTGGGAGAAGTACTCGCGGTGTTTGAGAACGAAATTAAACTCTCTAGACTTGTGAGGCCCCAGACTGCCTGAGAAATGGAAGTCGCTGATGTGGGAAATCTTTATGAGCGTGTATAGGATGCTGTCCACCGCCACCATTCCTTCAAACTGCTGGGAGAAGTCACTCAGGTTCTCAACACGAAGCCCAAACTTGAGAGCCGCGCCTAAATCCAAGGAATGAGATTCTGTATAAGTCTCAAAAGAGAGATCTTCAGAGTGCTTGGGCGTAGCAGCAAACTCCAATTTGTATGTATCAGTTATATCTTGGAGAGTATTGGTGTCATCCATTGTGACTACTTTGGACAATTCTGGTTTATCTTGAATCTTCACAAGTGAGTATTTCCAACAGTTAGCCAACACAGATATCTCCACAACCCTGAACGTGTAGCAGGAGTAGTTAACTTCCCCAGCGACACACTCTACGCTGTGGTCAGTGTGTCTGAGTGCGTGGTAGTTAGCCACAGAGCTAACGGCAATGGGGCCTGTCCGGAAAGGACCGGAGGCCTGCTGGTTCGAACTGGGATCGAGCACGTGCCAGCTGGGCTCGGAGTCGGAGCAAAGCCAAGCTTCCACCCACACATGGTACACCCACGTGAGGTCCTTGTTGAGAGAATCCACAAGCCCTACCTGGTGGATAAAATACCTGAAAGAATTGGTGTCGCTGACTTAAGCTGAGAGGGAAGGAACCAGTTACTACAGAACTTACCTATCGTTGCGACCTAGCCTTTTGGACTGATGCGCTGCGTTGTAGCAAGTGACGGGTCGAGCGGGGATGCCGACACACCTCAGCAGACCAACCAGCACCCCGGCCATGGCCCAACACTCCCCGGGCAGAGGGGGGTGCTTGCCAGCTAGAAACCTCTTTATGGGCGGGAGGGAGCTATTCCACTGGGCGGAAGAAACACTGGCCAAATGGTGAGGCGCGTACGACTCTTGAAATATTCCCTGGCGGTTGAATGGGTTTACCCGACTAGTTAGTTGCTGACAGACCTAGAGAATGCATGTGTAGTCCATTTGGTTAAATTTACATTTTATTATTTGCCTAGTAATTAATTTATGAAAACCAAATTCCATTTTAGTGTTCATGATGAGAGTAACAGATATTTAAATAAATTGCTCATGACCCACAAAATAATGTAAAGCTGCTTTCGTGGTCAGTGGCTACTGCGCAATGCAAGATGACTCGGCCGAAAAATTATCTCTAGTCGAACAAAGAATATGTGGGTAAGCTAGACAAGTTAATGAATTTTAGACTGTCATTAGTTTACTAAATTACTCACTTTAATTACGTTGGCAGCAGCGGTTGGATCCATACCGCTAATTATCCTCATCGCTGCTTCCAAGCAAGGCTCTGAGTACTGCGCGTACTCCCAGGGGTACTCCTCTGGGCTCTCTCTGGAACCGCGGAATATCACACCCTCATCCTCTCTGTAGTAAGATCTCAAGGCCCGAGCGTCTGCTAGGTATGTGACGTCATAATGGGAATAAGGGTCAAATAAAACGATCAGGTTCGGAGATACAAACGCGAATCTAATTTCGCTCTCTCCCTTGACTAGCAGCTTGACTGATAAGGCAAATTTCCCAATCGGAAAAGAAACGGGAATCTTCACCTCGAGGACGAGGTGTCTAGCGTTCTGCGAACTTCCGAATGTGCTATATTCACCGTATGTAGTGCCTGGGCTGTAGAAGGAGGCGAAGCTGATCAGAATATCGTAGCAGCCCGAAATGGGAGCAGTCAGAACCTCCAGCTTGAAGGACTGACCGCGACGAGCGATCAAACTAGAATCCTCGGGGAAGAAATCCTTGACATGGCCTCGCTGCGGCAAAGGTGCCAAGCTGCGTATCGCACAATGCAGCATCTCTGTTTCTAGATTCTATTGTATCGGAGTAAGTAATCCAATTAAAATATAACAGGAGAAAGTATGCAGCAATTAAATCTCAGACTATCATCATACCACTAGACATGAGGATAGTCTAATTCTGAAGTTTGTGTAGCGATTGCTCCCAAGTAGATGCAACCTGTGACGTAGGGTTGGTAATGTGAGTAGCTGAGGCCCAAACAGAGTAGGAAAGTGTTCAGACCCAAGAATGGAAAACTAACTTAACTGCAATCAGTAAACTAACTGGATAAGTAGTTAATTATAAACTGCTACGCTATTTACAGTATTACTGCTACTAAGGCTGAAACTGCTAATTTCACAAAAGCAAGTGGACATCGATACGCTCTCTCCATTTGTAATAATTAGGTTATGGTAGAAGAATGCATGTAATACATGTATTCACAGGAATACGAGAAATACTAACTCAGTGGTAAACTTTGCAGTGAAAGCTGAGGACATAATTCAATACTGCAACAGCCAAAATAGTATAATTATATTCCTCCTCATGCACTAACCAAAATATTACAACTGATCAGCAGATTTCAGAGAAGAGTACTCCACTCAGGCAGACAAATTATTTCATAATTGTCGAGTTAATACTGCAATCTCAACAAGAAATAAACCAATGTAACGATATTATAGTTTGCCTCGAATGAACAAACAAATGTAGCCGCTAAATAATGAATAAGGTTCTAGTTATAAAGCTATATAGCTAACTCCGTCCCATAACAGATAACAAAGAGAGATATTAAATCTAAGATAAATTAAGTTTCAGAAAGTAAACGGAGCGATAAGTTACTGAGTAGATTTGTTGTGATTTGTTATCCATTCAGTAAGTCCGTCAGAATTTGATTATAGGCAAAGTAGTATACGAGTTAATTAAAAGGTAATTGAGTTAAAATTTATGTAGAATAAAATTTTGTGGATTTTATGGAATATTTTTGGCACAAATCCATTTCTATCAGTCAAACTTTAATATACTCTTAACAACAGATTATTACGTATGCATCGTGAGAATTGCCAATCTGTAAGGAGACTAACGGAGAGAATATAAAGGGCAAAATGTTGTCGATACAACAATAGAAATTGGATCCGAGGCTTGTGATATGAATAATCTTAGTCGCAATAACTGTGGCAAGTAATTGGTATTAGTGACCAGACATTAAAATGCTTAACTGAGCAGTGGCCTGGTTCAGTTATCCGATAGATTATAACTATAAAAGCACGCAATTCGATAGAATGAAACAGATAAAGCACACAAGCAAAGGAAATCACACACACACATACACAAAGATGGCATACAGCTTCACACAAGAAGACATCGCAGGCATGGACATCAAGGACCTGAATAAGGTCATAAAAGCAAAAAAACTAAATAATGAAGACAGCAAGTGCGTCAAAGATGTGAGAAGGAAAATGAAAATGCGCGCATACGGCGTGAGAAACCGCCTGCGGAAGAAAGAGGAGTACCAAGCGCTGCAGAATGAGAGGCGGTGTCTCGAAAGGGAGCTGGACGAGCTGCTGGTGGAAGTCGACGAGCTCCGGAAAGTTCGGAACAATTTCTTCTACCTACACGACGATAGAGACGATGACGACGAATTCATAGATGTTTTGTAAATTGACAATAATGATTAATATGTTACAATTCCTATTAAATGGTTAACAGTACAGTCACGTCTATTTTGTACGTACGCACTAAACAAATCGAAAAATTTAATAAATCTTGTTTTTGGCTTAGCAAGTACGGAATTAATTATGTGGAGAGCTCGAGAGTTATAAATGACTCGTGAGCGAGTCAACAAACCTGATTATTATAGATAAAATGAAACCGTGTGAAACTAGTGCTATGTCAGCAGTTGACCCAAAGGGTTAGCTAATAGAGACCAATTTGCTAGGGTTTAAGTTAACTTGCAATTCTACAATTAAAGTCGCAAAAAGTATACGAATGGATCTAATAGCAATTAAATTATCCCATTGAATAACCATAAAATACGTATAGTTAAGATATGTGGAGTGTACACTGTAGTTGTTTGTTAGTCAGTCAAGTAAACCTGATTGCGCAATTTGAGTTGCTACACAATGCACAGATTTGTCTTCTCACAGTTGTAGAGTCTAGTTAAATATTCATATTTGTCAATAAGTGTGTTTATTGCTTCATTGCAACCTTTAGAAAGTGAGAGAAGTTAATGCCATCTGGCCCACTACATAAATCAATAACCATAACAGCACAAGCGTAACTGAAACAGGACGGCGCAGTGGTATAATCTAAAATAATTGCACATCCAGTTCAGTCAGAATATTACACATCAGATCAAATCAAATTAGTAAGCTGATCAGTTTGAACAATATATGCTATTAACAGCACAGGTGGTTTGCCAAATTATTATTAAGTAGCAAATTGATTTTATAACATTTAGCTAGGACTGGCCTTTAACAGGTGTAATGATCGCCAAATTAACGACAAACACATACAATCATAGAACAATGCTGTCCCAAATAGGGAAACCACAGTTAATACACACTAGTGAAAGCCAGCTGAAACATTACTTTTGAAAATACACAATGTCAGCCGGCATAGAGAAAGTGAACTGGCGACGTTTTTAATGATGCTAATTAAAATCAATTATTAAAAAAATGGATGTTGCGTAACCCAAGCTAGATTGCAACGAAACATTCAAATATGGCTCTTATTGTCACCGGATCAGTTGCGATTTATAATCCAATGACAACAGGAATATAAATAATGCTATTAGCCAGATTAATTAGAATTGTAGTTAGGAGTATTGCTTAAGTAAGCAGGGAGGGCTTAAGCGACGCCATAATGCAATGTTATTCGTTTGGTACGGATAGGGTAGAAAGTGAGCAGGTGATACTTAAACTTTGGTATTTACGCCTTAATTAATAGGGGAAAGGCTGAAGGAATAGTGCTAGTTCTTAAACATGTTTTAACTAATTTGAAACAGAAAAGGAACTGTGAGAGAACCTGTAGTTAAGATATAATTAACTTTAGATTAATCCTCAAATCGTTAAATTAAATTAAAAAACGTCTGTCAATTTCCTCAACAAATACCAAAGGATTCCACAGTGGACTAAATTGGAGCGGTAGACACAATATTAATGCCAGAGGTGGTAAATAATTATAAATAGTATACATATTATGATCTGAGGCGAGGTAAGTTCACATAAATTTTCCCAGAAGGGTTCTATATGTAAACAGGTATCAATTTGTTACGAGTGATATGAGAGCCTATGTAACGAGTATTTGTTAATTTTGATAAGGGTTGTTTTGGAGAAAAGTACTAATTGATTAGGAAACAAAAAAGAAACTGCGTTGATAATCTATTTAATATCTAGAAGAGTATCGAATGACGATATTAGACCGCTGCGAGCAGAAGATAGCGGGCGAGAGAAAATTTAATTAATAGCCCAACCGAATAGAATACCGCAACTAATGGATTCAAATAATATAATCGCTTCAGGTAAACACATGTTCGTAGAAACGAGGGGTATATACAGTGGGGTGGAATGGCATGCTAATAAGTCGATTCAATGGTAATTTACGTATTTATAGATGTTGCTAGTCTCGAGGATTACAGGTAGTTTTATACCTTGTTAACAAGGTGGAAGAAGAGAAGGTACAAATTGACTCAATTACTTTAATAGATGTCCAGCTAATTGCCAACCTCCATTTGTAATTTTGTACACTATTGAGTTGCATTGTGGACCTAAAGGGCAGTACAAGAGAGTAGGCACAGAGTTAGTTTTTAATTTATGCATTTACTTAGGAATTCAATTAGAGAATTTTAGAATTTACCCAAACATAGTGAATTAATTATGTCAGAGTCAAAGCCGAATTTGCAGCCTATTCCGCGAGTATCCAGTTACTCGACGACCGGAAAGCCCGTGAAAATTCTGAAACTTCGGGCAAAGAAAGCTGTGTCTCAGATGAACCTAGCAGGTCCCGACACAACAAATCTAACTTCAAGTCCCCCCATCCCGCCGCCCTTCGTTAGGAAGATGGCAAATCGGGAAACACGACCGGAGTTAAGTTCGCCGAAGAGATACTCCCCACTAAACGAGTCTCCGTTGAAGTCTCACAGTATTGCTAAAGATGTGGGTTCAAAAGCATTGCCAATTACTGGTCAGAGCATAGAAAACCCCCAAACAGATTCCCAAGAGGTCACCATTGAGCTTGAGGCCTTACTAGATAGCATCAGAATAGCCTCACCTAACATAGAAGCTCTCTCCTGCGACTACCCCAACAGCATAGACACACTGTTGCTAGACTCCGGGGCTGATGCGAGTCCGCCAAAGAATAGCCCGCCCAGAGACTCTAACTTCATAGTTCCGATAGAATTGACACCTTTCGGATTGGGCCCCAGCGGAGACGACATGGCTCCCGAGACAGTACTGCAGTCCCCGCTTCCGCTCAGCGTGTTCTCCTCGGACCAGCTGCGCCCCTCCTCCAGCTGCGGGAGTGACGTAGACAGGGCAACCGAGAGCAGCGACATTCCCAGCATCATAGCGGACAGTTACTCCACCGCCTCCTCCGTGCTGTCCTCAGAGGAGCAGGAGCCGCCCCTCCTAGCGATACACACTCGGGAGATTAGCCTGGAGTCAGACTTTGCCCCCTCTATCACCTCCACATTCCGCGGAAACTCGCCCCAGCCCAGTCTGCGGAGCATGACGGTGACCCCGGCCAGCGAGAGAACGCACATGGTTACTCCCACAGACGAGTTCGACCCAATCCCGGACGACATCAACCTCCTCCTGTACGAACTCCAGAACGAGGAGCTCTGCGGATACAACATAGACCTGTTTCTGGACCACCACGCGGTGCTCAAAGCGATGTACTCTTGTCCGCAGTGCAAGTGCATAATACGAGAGCCGCAGTTCTGCGAGTGGGAGACCTGCTGCAAGCAGTGTCTGCCCAAGCTGAGGAGTCCGCAGAAAGTCAAGCAGGCCATCTTCGACAAACATCTGAACAAGAAGATCCAGTCCCTGCCCGTGAAGTGCCCGCTGACCGGGCGGGGCTGCCAGTGGAGAGGAAAGCTGAGGCAGATGGAGGGGCACCTCAGGAAGAGCTGCAACTACATGCGCTTCGAGTGTCCACACAGCGGGTGTGAACAAGTTTTCTACAAGAAAAACCTAGAAATTCATGCGAGTGGCGAGTGCGGTCAGAGAAAAACAACCTGTCCCCACTGCAACGCAGAAGTACCTGTGCTCAGCTTCAGTGAACATCTCATTTACGTTCCTTGCCCCAAGGAATGCAGCGACATGGAGATTCCACAGTGCCAACTAGGCCTCCACATCCTGAAACAATGCGGGAGGATCATGGTGCCGTGTCCGTACTGCAGCTACGGGTGCGAGGAGCAAATACCGAGAGGGCTGATCCACGAGCACATGATAGTGCAAAACGGGGAGCATCTGAGGCTACTGAGAACACTCGTGGATGATTGCAGGACTAACATCGAAAAACTGGTGGAAGAGAACGAAAATCTCAAAGGTAAAATCGAGGCAGGTCGCAGGGAAACCAATTTCTTGGAGAAACATATAAATCTCCCCGGCACCCTCCTCTGGAAGATTCCTAAGATATTCAACCAAATGAAGAACAGACACGTCGTGGAGAGCAAGGAGGTGGTCATCAGCGGGTACCGGCTCTACGCGCTGCTCTGGTTCGGGGGCTGGCACTCGCCCGGAGACGTGGAGCTGGGGATAATACACAGCGAGACCAACGAACTCAGGGAGTGGCCCGTCTACTTCAAAGTTCGCTACACCATGATACACCCAACCGACTCCACAAAGGCAATCGTAGAGGAGAGCACGGCGAAGTTCGACATTAAGCTGGCCGCAGAGAAGAAAGAGAAGACGTGGAACAAGGCGCAAGGGTTTGTCGGCGGTTTTATCCCAATTCAAACGCAGCACCAACTCCATGCATTTCTCATGGACGGTTCGCTTTATGTGAAAGTTGAGATCGAAATGGTGAATCCCCTTCCAGTGCTATAAGAAAGTTCCTAGCCTATGTAAACAATAGCGTTATCTACAGCATGTGTGAGAATCCCAACAACTATAGTGTAATTTCTTTTGCTGTTTATATCGAAAATAATTATGTTCGATTAATTAAGGAATACAAATATGGTTACTTACTCGTAAAAATTATGAACTAACAGTTTTTGGTAAACAATACAAATTAATTAAATCATGAATGTAAGCACGTCAGTAAATACTTGAATTTCAAGGGAGGGGTTAACCTTAAAGGAGTAATAGAGAATAGAATATAGTAATTTAGTGTTCTAAATGTGATATTGAGATTCATAATTTAAAATAAATGTACCTGGCACTCAGAGAACTATACACTGGAGAAATTAATGACAATTTTCCATCATAATCAGCAACGCTCATTTCTTCCAGCGCTTAAAAAGCACACTCATGTAACTGTGTAATACTAGCCATTCATAGCAAGGTCAAGGTGGACATCTGCATTTTTCCATGTGAATATTCAAATATGTGCTACTCAGATATCAAATTGTTGCAGGGTCAAACTAACTCTGATGGCTGTAATACATTCCGACCATAAGAGAGCAAATAGTTTAAATTATTGCTGCTGTTCGTACGTCCACGTGAATAATAGTCGAAGCCTATAGAGAGAGACGTAATTTGGACGCATTTAATGCATTATAGTTAAAGATGCAAATATACAATAGACTTTCGTTAGAACGAACACACGGGATCGCCGAAATTTGTATTAGTCGGAGTCATTTGTATGCATTGTATGGGCTAGGCGAACTAAATCTTGTACTCCTTAACTTAACATATTTCGCCTTATCTGTGTTCGTTAAGTAGTATACTTTATTCGCAACTTGTAGTACTTGTTGTTCCATAACCAGCAGTAACAAGAAATATAATGTCAGCACTCCTTATTCAATTAATCACAAGGTCATCAAACTGATGCTACACGGATGTGATGTCTAACGTCTAAGCAACACATTGGAGTTCAGAATAAACTAATACACATTAATTAAGAGCATCCTTATATGTAGACCGTCTAGAAATAGACGTTCTATAAAAGCCCATACAAATAAGCCAAAAATTTGTAGACCGTCTATAAATTCTGTAGACCACTTGCCCTGCTTTTTATGGGTAATACTAATGCATAGGGAATAAAACCTGGTCTATTTCTAGACGGTCTACATATAATATATCTCATTAATTAATTGGTACATCTAATATAGAACAACTACGTATATTGCAATATACAGATAAAGCAAGCGATATTGACCTAAATTCTTCCAAATGTTAGCTCCAATTCTGGCTGGTCCCCCTATAAGCGGAGATCTTAGAACCTAGCAAGCTACCTAAGAGAAACAAAGCCAAAACACCAATTATTAGAGCGTAGCCAAAGTCTTGGGCGAGTTTGTCGAAGGACTTGGAAGGGCTGGATTGTGTGTGGTATATGTCGAGTCCGTAAGCCAGCACTGAGCAGGTGGATTCCAGCTCAGCTGGGACCACGAGGATCTCTCTGAGTCTGTCCACGGACTTGTTGTAGTTGATGACGCGCTGGTAGCTCATCGGGATCTGGGGAGAGGGCGGCCGGGCCGGGGCCGGGGCGGCGACACTGGACAGCTCGCGCGGCAGCTTCGGTTCTACGAAAGATTTCGGGAGCGAGAAGAGCTGACCATTGCTGAAGCCCAGAATGATATCTTTGGGCGTGATGCCGCGGTGCGTGCTGGTGACAGCCATGGAGTAGAGCTCTCCGGGGAGAATGAAGGAGTGCGAGAGGAATATGACGTCCACGTTTGAGAACGAAGTCCAGGCAGTCGCGTTGTTGAGCACTTTCCCTTCGTACATCTCTAGCACAGCCAGCTCCTGTCGCTTCTCCTTCAGGTTAACCAGCTGGTAAGTCAGCCAGTTCTCCGCGATAATGGGAGGGACCGTGGACCTGGCGTTCGCGTGGTGCAGTTGGTGCACCAGTCTCCCGCTGACGCCGTCCAGAACGTACACGCCCACGCAGGGCTTCCGCTCGTTCCGGGACTCAGTGACCAGCACCGCCAGATGTGGGTTCAGATATTTGTAGAGGACGGACCGGTCAGACAGGACCCGGGCGTTCGCGTAGATTGAGTCCCGCGCGTTCTTAACGGAGAGGTGCACGAGCTCCTCGCGCTCGCTAGGCAGCACGAAGCTCCAGGTGGGGGTGTGTCGGAAGAGCCCCTCCCCGCTGCTGACGAACTGGTGGCCGCTTATCTCCCCTCTCTGCGCGTCCGCGGTGTACATGAATATCCGCGTGTCGGGCAGCGGGGTGTAGCTGTCTGGGAAAATGTGGATAACCTGGTTTGTGTCCAAAAGCGCGAGCGCAGCCACCTCCCCGCCCTCCGTGAGCCGCGCGGCCTGCCTCACGTTGTAGGGCAGACAGGCCGGATAGTCCGGGGCAAGTGCGCCCGTGAGAGGGTCGACAGCGACGGCGACAGAGCCGTTGCAGAGGTGCGGGGACCTGGACTGGCCTATGATGAGCAGGAGCGGGACAGGGGTGGCCAGCAGCTGCGTGATGCAGGTGTCTTCGTAGAGAGAGGAGAGGTAGCCGGTGAGCAGCGGGACGAACAGCCGCCACAGAATGAGTCCGCTAACCGAGTCGATACAGTACACCTTCCCCAGGCGCGTCACGAATACAACAGCTGATTCTGAGCGCGGGGCCGCCTCGGCGGGGTCGAGGGGGGCGGGGCTAAAGAGCAGCTGTTTGAGCTGCAGCAAGCTGCTCCTGAGGTACAGTATCTGACTGTAGATCATCCTGCCGAAGCCCTCCGCAGGGTTCGAGCTGAGAGCCGAGTCGAGCAGCAGGGAAGAAGAGACCGTGCTCTCCTGAGTAGAAGACAACTTGAAGAACTTAGCAGAAACAATGTCGCTGAGAGCTTCGTCTCGAGTCCAGGATATTCTCCCGGTCTGCTGAATCGAGGAAAAGGACCCGTCCTGGAAGGATACGATCAGACGGTAGCCCAGGGTCTGTCCCTTCTTGAAGAACAGGTAGGGCACGGCTCTGACTGGGTAGCCGGAGAAACGATCCATTGCCATGGAGATGTCCAGAGATTCCAGGAACGTGCGTGTAGTGAGGTCGTAGCAGCTGACTTGCAGACTGGAGGAGTCC
The DNA here is from genome assembly GCA_028753945.1 of Hexactinellida sp. DTS-2022. NCBI lineage: Eukaryota > Metazoa > Porifera > Hexactinellida > Hexactinellida sp. DTS-2022. The sequence continues at coordinate 47,249 of JAPNXP010000012.1, read as the reverse complement.
GAAGTGAGACTGAACACGGCCACAGTGTTCTCCAGAATCTCGTCGAACAGGAGGAGCGAGTCCTCGGACGCGAAGCCCTGCACAACCCTAACAGAGGCGACGGCCGTGTCCAGCTCCAGAATGAACTGCCTGGTGGGAGAAAGCTTGAAGTAGAAGCAGGCGCTGGTCCTGGAGAAGTGGTCTGATGCGCGGATTCCGGACTCTGCTGCCAGATCTGTCGGCTCCACCCGCAGGCCCTCCAGGGGGTAGATCTGGAACTTGGACCGCTTCTGCATCTGGGCCACGTGAAAGCTCGCGGTCTCTCTCTCAAAGCAGACAACGTATTCCATCGAAACAGCAATGCAGGCGTCTGCTCGGAAGACGCCAAACGATTCGAGGATACCCTTGCTCTTAACTCTGGAGTTGTAGAGACTCATCCATCCGATTCTCTGCGTGTCTGGCATGAATGCGAGCAGAGCGACGCTGCCCTTCAGGACGTACATTCCGAAGAACTCGGCCCCCTCCATCTCCGACCGGAGATCTTTCGCGAAGAGCGCGTGTCCCCCGATGGTGTAGAACTTCAGTTTGGAGCTGGAAAGCAGGACGATGGTATTCGTATCATTCAGAAATGCATGCACATACGAGTCCTGGGTCTCGTGGTCCCCCTCAGTGGACAGCTCCCATTCCAAGTGTCCCGTGTCCGCGTCCCAGCGACGCACCACTCTGCCGTTGTCGGAGACAGTGACCAGCGTGGAGTCTCGATGCAGGACAGTGTCAATGGGACGGAACTCCTCGAGACAGCGCCGCCACAGGAGCTCCCCGGACCGCAGCGCCACGGAGGCGAGCACGCTGAGCTCGCTGGCCACAATCACGCGTCTGGAGGTGTGGTGCGCCTGGTCGAAGAAGCTCTGTTTGAGAGGCCCGATGGACCGGATCTGCCAGTCGAACTTGCCAACGTCTTCCTCGTAGAGCGCCGACGCGGAGAGACACAGGAGGATGAGAACCGGAAGGGAGGAACAGATTGATTTCATATCACAATGTTGTTTCGTAAGAAATCAGTAGAGTTGTTCTATAATCGTATTTGCTTAGGGACCAAATTACGCCGAAACTAGCAAGGGTTGTACTATTTCTAAGAATAAACAACATAGCTAATAATGGCAGTTGCTGACAATAGAATACTGTGGTATTGTGCAGTGAGCTAATCGCTACATTCCTATTAGCTAGCCTGCTGCAGCTGATTAGCCTCTGTAACGACAAAAGTTTATTACAGATTTACTTCCATTAGAACTTAGCTAGCAATATGTTGCGTTTCAAGGTTCCTAACATAGCCAATCTAATTACTTCTGAAATCAACTAGCAAATAGGTTACACATTAGCGGGAAAAATGCCCCACGTGGCTTTACCAATGCCGATTGAATAATAACCAGCTCAACTTGATTAATCAAATTTTGGTAATTGAGTTAGTGGCCTCAGACATTGCATTAAGGAAGAAAAAGTACAATCAGCTCATTAGAGCCATCTTTACTATTGCCAATAACAAATTTACAACTAACAGAGCGGTGGATGACAAATACACGCCTTTACAAAACATTTGTCGATAATTGTACTTGTTGAACATGAACGGGCAGTATGCGTCCAGGAAGGTATCGAATATCCAGTACCCGTCCAGGTAGTAGCAAGGCACCGAGTTGAGCAGCGCCAGCGCGCCAGATATGGACACGATCATGGACAGGAAGGTCTCAATGACAACGGGCAGCTCTGGGATACACAAGTCCGACTTCGGAATGTAGTTGGAGGTGCTGAGGATGTATAGGAGGTCGTATCCGGTGCCCAGGTACAGGATGTCCTGCGAGGGGGCGATCCCGCGGAGCGAGATGCGCACCAGGCGCTCCTGCTCCGCGAGCACCGGCAGCGAACAGCGCGAGCTGCTCTCGCAGTCACTGTCGAGATTGCAGGCCGGCTTCTGTGAGACAATTCGCGCATGCATGCATCGATACGGATTATCGTACCCGGTGATGCGAAAGCACAAGTCGGAGTTTAGATTATCGCTGCAGCAGCTGCCCTCCCGATCAGCTGGCTCCTCGTGCTCCTCTATGTACTTCTGCTCCACGCAGTAGCCGCCCTGCGAGCTGGCTATTATCTCGCCCAGACAGGACACGTAGTCCGTGTTGGTGGAGGTGTGACACCCGTTCAGCTGCATGATGACGTCACTCGGAAACACCTTGTTGTGCAGCACGGATGCGCTGTCTACGCTCATGACGTACACGCCCCCGGAGACGGAGTAGAACAGAGAGAGCACCAGCGGCGCCGCGAGCAGGAGGAGCAGAGCGACAATCGCCAGGATGAAGTTGTGGCAGACCCCGGCACAGTATATCCGCAGCTTCTTCCTAGGGCTAAGCGAGTTGAGGCCTTCCGAGCAGAGGTCCACAAACGCCGCCGGATAAATGATGAAGCAGAACACGCCCACTCCGTTAACCTTTACGTTCTCGTGAACAGCTGCTAGCCCGTGGCCTGCCTCGTGAAACACGGCGGACACCATGATGGCTACGAGGTAGAGCGCCAGCTGGTGGTAGGGGAGGTTCACGCCGGGGATTATCGGGGTCAGGACCTGGGGCGGTTTCTCGAGAGACAGCTCAGACGCGATGACGGACGAGAGAAGGAGCAGGGCGAGAATCATGAAGGAGCAGCCTAGCAAGGATCCGAAAGCGAACCAAGCGCTAAGGACAGGCCGGAGCACCTTCTGCAACCGAGAGAACAGGCCATTGAAGTGCGTGGAGTACAGCTTGAAGTAGCCGTAGGTTAGGGTGAACTGGTGGCTCTCGCGGAGAGTCCGATATCTAAGCGAGGAATAGTGTGCTATTTGGTCGATGGTATTTAAAAGCAGCCAAAACCCGATAACCGAAGCAGCTATATTGACTAACATGAGTTCATTTGTGCGTGTCTGGGCTGGCTATTGTAAGATCTAATTACCTAAATAATATTCAGCTATCACCCATAAGGTGAAGCACTTATTCTTGTAATCCCATCCCATGCCAACTTCCCAAAATAAACTTACTGGTAAATACTTATGTTTGCGCCCGCCTATCAATGAACTCAAAGTTGTTTGGTTAATAATTATCAATGTTAGTTATATACAACCTATTTGTACAGCCCCAATATCAATTTCAATATTTGGAAACTGAGAAAAGACAGATAACTTAGTGTCGAGTTACAAATAGCAGTAAGTCTGCAAAAGGCGCCGGTTGTAACAAGTTCAATGCAAATATGATGAGAAGAGAAAAGACGAATGATAAAGCAACATGAGTATTTACACAAATTAGGATTTATAAATATAATACATGTGCCGCCTAACTTGTCGACGCTGTGGTGGGACTTCTACGAGAGCAATTTAATTATTGCAAATTCCAAAATTAAATGACTATGCAAAATGAAAATAAATATAAACAAAATGCAAATAACAAGCTAGCCTTAAAAATCCGAAGTTTGCAATTGTCCTAATTGGCTAATTCGAGATAAATGAGTCAAGGAATGGACAGACTTCTGAATGAGAAAATTTTTAAACATCTTAGAATTCCAAAATAACGAGTTATTGAGTTACTACCATGCTTATTATTAAAGTGCTTATTCAAAGTTAGAATCCAAAGAGCTCTTAAAAACTTAGGAACTGGACATGATAGTCAGCCAGACGGGAGGAGAGAACAACTTATGTAAAGATGCACTTTTCTAAAGAATAATGCAAAATGTTCAAAATGTGGCCACTTCATTAAATTATTGAATAAGTAAGTCACAGGAATGTGATTACATGACCTAAAATTAACCCGCATCAACAATAATATATGTTATTTTTAATTAGTTAAGCCATATTCGAGCTATTCGTGACCTCAGACACAAGGACGCATTACAAATGTGTATTCAGGCAAGAGAGTTACGAGACAAGTCAGATATTAATTCAAGAATAATATAATTTAATGGACTGTAGTGGTATAAAGCACTTCAAAGATCTTGTCTCTCAAATTGTCTCTAGACCTAATATTAGTAAGAATGCAAATAACACACTGTTGTTAATTAAGCTGGAAACAGAAAGTATAAGTGTAATAGACAAATCAATGTTAATATCCCGCTAAGTCTAGGGATAGTGATAAAGTGAGTCAAGCCAGGTCGTGCAGTCAGAGCGGAGGGATGTCTTCCACAGACTTCATGCCCTCGTAGTCCTCCGGGAACAGCTGCTTCCTGTAGGGGTACACGATCCGGTAGGTCTGTCGGATGGTGCCCTCCGCCACGCCCACGGCCTCGTGGATCTCCTTCACGGTTCTCTTCTCGTTTGCAGCGAGACAGGCCAGGAATATGGCGGCGGTGTAGATGGAGAGGTAGACCCGTCCGCGGGCGATGTCCAGGCGCTGGATGGTCTGCGCGATGTGCGTGGCCAGCTTCTGCACGTGTCTAGGCAGCTCCAGGTTGGAGCAGTAGCGGGACATGAACTTGTCGGGGCTGTTGTGACAGCTGGTCGAGGTGGAGGCGCCGGGCTGCGAGAACTGGGGCAGCACGCGCGTCAGGTGCTTGAAGCAACGGCCGATCTCCTTCTTGGTGTAGCGGGAAATCCGGCAGATCTCCTTGAAGGAGCGAGGCACGTCTTCCTGGCGACAAGCGATGAAGAGACAGGCCGCGGCGACGGCGTCGTAGGACCTGCCGCGGATAAGCTTCTCCTCTTGGACCTGTTTGAATAGCGCCTGCGCTTGATCAACAATCACCTTTGGCAAGCTGATGCGGTCCGCCATGGAGGATATCTCGCGCATGCCGTTCAGCAGCCCGCGGTCCGTGGACCCGGTGGCGGCGGCGTTCACAGCCCAGGAAGCGAACTGGTTGGTCGAAGAGCCGGACGTGTCCATGACTGTTGTCAGCTCGCGTCCGTCGAGCAGATGGTTCATGGCAGCCCCGACTCTCGACCTGTCGCGCAGGCCCTGGTCCCCGCTGAAAGTGCGCCACTCAGTGCCCACGTCCACCACCCTGTCGCCCACCACGACCCCGCAGAGCGGACACACCATGTCTCCCGCGCGGTAGTCCTCCACGAGGTCTGCCTGCGGGTGGTGCGGACACCGCAGCTGGTCGAACTGCTGTCGCTTTGCGCACATTACTAACTAGGGACTGGGGATAAGTCAAGTGGTAACTGGGATAAGCCAATGCTGGTTGCATAGCAAAACTTACTGGGAATATCTAGTTTTAGAATTACATGTCGCGTGGGAGGCAGTAGTTCTGCCGCAGTCATAGCAACCATGGATAATACACTCAAAGTTATAAAATGACTTGGTAGCAAACTGAAATGTAACCCGAGGAAAGCAGTAACACTGTTCACATTAGTCATCACTCAAAAGAAACCTTTCTGCTTATTTAATTAAATTGATTTACCAATTGCCATATGATTACCAGGAATAACAAAGACCCTTGGGAATGGCCAGTTTCAACGCCCATGGTTACCGTATGTTATTTCGCAAGATAAGAGGTAGAGAACAGACAAATAATTAATTAATACATGTAAATTAAAACGCCTCTCTCAGCCATCCCTTCCAACAATTTTGAATTCTTCAACTGTCATTAGTAAAAGGCTATTGCGATGCTCAAAACTTCTTAGCTTGCTTTTCATTATCAGAGGTGCCATTCGATTGCTTAGAGCTGGGAGGAATGGGGAACGGTTTCATTTGCATGTGAGACGTGGGGGTGCCCATTGGGTGCATTTGCAGAGGTGTGAAGTTGTTGCTGGTCAGGGGAGGCCGCATACTAGTGTGGTATCTCCAATCGGGGTGAGGCAGGCTATAGGGCAGGTTGCCGGACAGGTCTGTGGAGAGGGAGTGTCCGTTTGGCTCGAAAGCACTCGTGAATGCCATCTCGGAGGATTCCGATATCATCTTGGGGTACAAAGGTGACATTTCCTGCGAAGGCATGCGTTCCAGTCCGTCACTGGGGGGCGGGTCAGAATATCTGGGGGAGGCGTCCGGAGCGTAGCGGCCGTGTTCGCTCAGAAATGGGAGCTCGGAAAACAAAAAAGTGAAATCTCCCACACGAGTTAGCTGTCCGGCCTTACCAGTGTATAGAGTTAGCACGTTTTTCCAAAGGTTAGTGTACCCCTTGTTCAGTTTTAAAATATCGCCAGACTTGATCGCCTTCCCCTTTTCGTCCCAGACCGACAAGTTGATTGAGGCCGTCCTGTCCGCCACGCGACAGGTGGTGATGACGTGTCCGTCCCGCGTAGTGATCGCGCTATTCACTTCCAACACAATGAATTTGCAACAAATGCGTAACATGCCTGGCATCAAATCCACTATTTTGAAGATCTTCTCAGATTCTGCCATTTGACTAAAGTTGAAATTATGCTTTCTGAAGCGTACTCAATGAAATGACCACGTCGATAAAGTAGAAAGAGTCCACCTAGCCGCCAGTTAGACAGTAGACAACACGCAGTCGCACAGCACAGATTAGTTCACACTAGAAAAGGTATCTCTTTTCTATAAGCACAACACTCTGTAGTCAAAATAGAAACCTTTACAATTGCTCTTACAATGCTTTCTCTATTGCATTGAGAAAATAATGCCTTAGTGAACAGCAGAGTAGTCCATAACGTTATGGGCTTATGAAAATACTGACTAAATCAACTCTCTAAGCGAGACTATACTTGCCTTTCGAAATGGTGTTCCAGGCAAGAGGATTCGAATTATTTTCTGAGATAATTAGAAGAAGAAGAAGAGCATTACGGATTGAAATAGTTACAATTCGGTGCAAATAATAGAGTAGAACATATCCTGTTGAGCAGTGTCTTAGACGCCATTTTGGAACAAGCTCTATACCTGATCTGATCAGATGTTCCTACACCTAAATCACGTATATCACATATCAATGTTATGGTATAGGAGTGTGCATAATTATTGCGCTTCTAAATATATTTCCCAAATCTCATGCCGAAAGGAGTTTCTCCCTATTTGGATAATTCAGCGCAAATAGCTCTGGTGCGAAATCAACACTTGACAACTCCCTGCAAATACAGTAAATATTCGATTTTAAAATAAGCACTGTAAACTTAGATCTCCGAATAAGTAAACATCCAAACAATGATAAAACTCTCCAGAGAACCCCGAGTTAGCAAATGTGGTATCCCGTATTACAAATAAAGATAGAATATCCAGTATAAATAAGTACAACTGCTGAAGGACAATAAATATGTTCATGATGCTATTTACAAACGGGGCGTGCAAGTGATAGGAAGCTGCCGTTATATAATACGATCGTAACAAGTGAGTATATGCAGTTATACGTCATGGCTCTCCAGATAAACAACAACAGTGTTCTTCTTGTAGACAGGCACGCGGTCCGAGTCCCCGCTAATCTCCTCCTTCAGAGCCCCGAAGTCGGGATCCTCGACCTTGAAGTGGTACGAGAAGCTGCCCGATCTGTTGATCTGGCTCTTAACGTCCGACAGTTTAACGTCCGAGGCCGGTTTCTGAATCCCCACGCGACAGGGGGTCTCCTGCTTGTCCACGTAATACAGCAGCTGCGTCTGGCGCGGGGGACCCTCGGGTGTCTGACAGATGTCAAACACCACTAACTGGCTGGGATCCAGATCAGTGCTCTCCGGCTTGTGGCCAGTGGCAGGCCTGTTGCAGCTGGAGCCCCGCCCCCGCTGCGCGCCTCGGGCGTCGGACTTGGGTCTCTTAAGCGAGCGAGCCGCGTAGTAGTACAGTCGCTCCACAATGGCGTAGAGCCCGGTCTCCACGGAGTCTATCATCTGGCTGCTGGCCGGGTCTTTGCCGACGCGAGACCTGAGCGCGAACAGGACCTCGCAAACCTCCTTGACGCGAGCGGAGAGGTGTCCCTGAGTCTCCGAGGGGTCTGGGGGGGCGGGGCCCGCGGGCAGGGGGTCCGAGACTCTCCCGCGCCTCTTCTCGCGCCGGAGCTCGCCCACCTGACTCTCGAGAGTGGCCACCAGCTCCTGGCGCAGCAGCAGCCGCCCCTCCAGCTGCTTTACGATCTCGTCCTTCTCGCGCGCAGAGATCCGCAGAGACAGGTTCTCCGCCTCCGAGTTCTGCAGCAGGTAGTCCTTGCGCAGCACGTCCGCGCGGATGGAGAGCGACTCGGTGAGTCTCTCGGACAGGTCCGTGCACTCCTGCACCACGGCGCTCAGCTCCGCGGCCAGACGCTCCCCCCGCTGCGCGCTCTCGCTCAGCTGTTCGCTCTGCTCCTCGCAGCGCGCCCGCGCCTCGCCCAGCTGGGACCTGAGGGACACCTCCGGGAAGAGATCACCCGCGATGTAAGAGCTGCCGAGGGCGCTCTGCACTTGCATGATCTGCTGCTTGATGGGCGTGAGGTCGCTGAGCGACGTGGCCAGCTCGTCGAGGCACGACTCTACGGTCGAGAACTGGTCAGTAAAATCCTCGCTGTACACGTGCACCTCGCGGTTTTTAACACCTGTTTCCCTACTGAGCACCACATCTTGTGTAGAATAGACAGAACTCCCACCCGCGTGTCTAAGAATGCTGGCAGAGTCAGCTGTGACTGAGTCGCGAGTCGGGTCCGAACACAGATGCACGTTGACGTAAATAGGCTCTTCCATCTTGTCGCTATGGTTACCTTGAGGAATGCTATCCACGGGACTGAGGTCAGCGCCGTCGCTGTCACAGACGGTGTTGTCTGTGTCGTAGCCGCCAGCGCCAGTCTCCACGTCGCTGAGTATGTTAGAGTTTATAGACATTCGCCTGTACTTGTCAATAAGCGCGTTTCCTCTCAGCTTCCTCTCGAACTCATTCACTTGTCGCTTCAGACTGGCGTACTCGCTCACCGCCGGAGACCCGAGGCTGCGGTCTGCAGTGGGCGCCGCCCGCTGGCTGGGAGCAGGTTTGTAGTGACAAGCCATGGCGTAAATAACTCTCAACAAATGTTTCAAGTTCCCTTCCATGATTTCTCTTGCGCTGACGGACCCTACCTCGAGGCCCTCTGCCAGGAGGAAGCTGAGCACCGCTGCGACGTTAGCCTCCCTCTCCTCCTCGCCGGCGGGACTCCTTACGGCCCCGGACACCTCTCTGCCCGAGAGCGCCTCCGCCAGAGCCAGCAGAGTGAGCCCGTCCCGCAGAGCTGCGGCCAGGTCCGTTATCTTGTCCGCCTCCTGGCGTCGCTTCAGGTGCGCGTTCACCCAGGCCAGGTAGGTGCGCATCAGATCCCCCTCCGGGGCCGGGGAGCCCCTGCGGCCTGACAGAGCCGCGGCCTGGGAGCGACAGCGCGTGGCGGCGCGCAGCGAGAGGGGGGCGCAGGGGGGCGGGGGGCTAACCGATCGCTTGGAGCTAGACCTGGTACGGAGACCGAACCAGGAAGTGGGGGAGGCCATCCTTTTCATAAAATAGATAATGTTAGTGTCTGGGTGTCTTACAAACTAAGTACTGTATTTATATTATCCCAAATCGGCGCACAGGCAGAGGCAATGGGGGTAATGGCCTGAAAGGTAGGAAGAGTTTTAAGGCTTAATTAATTATTCATTCAGTTGTGAGGAACTTCCAGCAGCTCTCTTTATTCTCTGTAATTCCGTAAGACTTAAAGATAGTTCCAGACTTTAATAATTGAATATTAATTAATAATTAATTCTATTCAGAGTCATAGTAAAGCTACAAAGGTAAATCAAAAGGTATACAAAGGGATCCAAAGGATTCATATTACTTGTCAGTCATTACCTTATCAACACACAAAGTTATAATTGAGATGTTCTTACGATTCCTAATCTTAGCAGAAATGAAATAGTAATTATGTCCTCAAAGGTCAATTTGATTTGAGATGTGTCAAAAGGAAAATGCATTATTCTATGTGTTAATGCAGGCCTTAGGTTTCTATTATGCACACACGGGCTATTTATGCAGGAATCAAAGGGTAAACTAAACAAAAGAATACCTCTTGATGTCGACAGATATTGAATCAGAGACGAGGCTGCAAGCAGAAGATCCTCTCATCGCCCCAGCAGGCAAGCAGTCACAGGTTTTCAATTTCCTTTCGATTCCGCCTCTCGTAGAGAGATCCTTCTCGCTACACAAACATCTGTCGATAAAGACAAGGGTGAGGCTGTATAAATCTAGTGTCTGGATTCTTACTTTTATCTGCTACACAGCATTCCATATCTCTCGGAAATCCATAAGCGTTGTCAAGAGCACTCTTAGAAACAACTGCAACGAGTCAGAACAGAGTGCAGCTTTCTATAGCTTCAATGCTAGCTGCAACCAGGGATGGGCCCCGTTCAATTCTGAGCAAGGCGTTACTCTGCTGGGCGTGGTCGACTATTCCTTCTTGCTGACCTATGCTGTAGCCATGTTCTTCAGCGGACCGATAAGCGACCGTTCCAACCTGCGCTGCTTCCTGGCAGTGGGCACGCTGGCCAGCGGAGGGTTCATGATTCTGCTCGGACTCGCGTACTTCTTACAAATACACACGATTGTATATTTCATTTTTGTTCAGATTGGAAACGGAGTTTTCCAGTCAGTTGGGCACACTGGCGTGTTTTCTGCGAATAATCATTGGTTCGGTAAGAGCGGTCGCGGACTGATTCTCGGCATTTGGAATACTCACACGCCTCTCGGGAACATCCTGGGTTCAGTGATCCCTGGGCTCTGGGCGGGCGGCGACTGGGGATGGTCATTCTTTGTGCCAGGATTCGTAATGCTGGCGGTAGCGGTGCTGATATTCCTCTTTCTGGTCTCGGACCCCAGTGACGTAGGGCTGCCTCAGCCCGCACACCACCTCACGCCCTCTTCCGATAGCGACCTGGCTCCTGCCAAGGCCATTGGCTTCTGGAGGGCGTTCCTAATCCCGGGAGTCGTGGAGTACTCGGCCTGTCTCTTCTTCACCAAACTGGTCAGCTACACCTTCCTCTTCTGGCTCCCCTTCTTCATTAGGTACTCAGTGCAGGTCAACGGGTCATTCCTGTCAGTTAAAAAGTCAGCGTTCCTGTCAGTCGCATTCGACATGGGCGGGATATTCGGAGGGATATTCGCCGGATTGCTATCGGACCTGTTAGGCTCCAGGTCCATTCTCTGCGGCGCAATGCTATACCTCTCCATTCCCAGTTTGTTTCTCTATTTCTTGTATGGCGCCACGGGAATAGCGATCAACATAGCTCTTCAGTTCGTATTCGGGTTCCTAGTTAACGGGCCCTACTCGCTGATAACTACAGCGATCTCGGCAGACCTGGGCACGCACGAAACTCTACGGAACAGCGTTAACGCGAAGGGAACTGTCGTGGCGATAATAGACGGAGTGGGGTCTCTGGGAGCGGCTCTCGGGCCCCTGCTCACCGGCCTGATGCTGAACAACCTCGGCTACGACTGGGTGATCTACCTACTGATGACTTCCTGCTCGCTGGCAGCACTCGTGCTCACGCGATTGATATTCATAGACGTAAACAAATTCTATTCTTTTCTGAAACAAAAGTCACTAAATAGAAATTCCTATTCGATTGTTGCCAAACAAGAAGCCAGCGATAGAATTACTTTATTCAACAAAGAAACTGCAACTTGATCTCTAACTGCATTATTCTAAGTCAATTATAGCTCAATAGTAAATGTATGTTTTGGAACTGAATGAAAACATATTCTGTATTTTACAACTAGTTTATATCGCAGCTTGGCTGTCCTCAATCTCGCTATTTCTTGATTTTCATGAATTCAAATGAAATTTTCTGATCAACTGACCCATCAGCTGACTCCCGAGTGGAGGAGCAAATATCTCAAATACGAGCCTCTGAAGGAGTTGATATACCGAATTATCCTCGACGAGTACAGGGCGCGTCCCGCTCCGGAGAGTCCCGAGGAGATTGCTGCCGAGCCGGCGCGAGTGAGGATAAACCAAGAGTTGGAAGAGGAGTTTTTTAGAATGGTCCATGCCCAGCTGGAAGAACTGGAAATATTTTATAAGTCGCAAGAGTTCAAACTGAACTCCCGACTCGGTGAGCTGAACCATCAGCTCAGCGAGTTGGAGCTTACACACATCTCGCCAACCAATCTCCGTTATCGCGCTTTTTTCCGCCGAAAGAATGACCTAAAGTTTGCTTACAAAGAATTTTATCTGAACCTGATAATCCTGCAGAACTTCCGAGTCCTCAACCAGACCGGTTTCCGTAAGATCAACAAGAAGCACGACAAAGTGATTGTGAGCACTCGGGGCAAGGAGTTCATGGATCGGTTCGTGAATGTGTCTTACATGGTCAGCTCCCGAGTCATCCAGGAGATGATCGAGAAGACGGAGGAGGCCGCGATCCGCCTCGAGGCTGGAAACAGAAAGAAAGCTATGAACGCGCTGCGCGTGCCTCCCCTAAGGGACTTCGGTAAGGGCAAGGGCGTGTTCCCCACCGGGTACCTGCTCGGCTCTTCTAGCGTTCTGCTGCTGGCTATGCTAGTCGGGGCGGTATACTTTATCCCGCTGTACGGGTTCGAGCACTGGCGGGTCGCATACTCCGCTTTCCGTCCCACTTTCCTCCTGACCCTATTTATGTTCTGCTACGCCATCAACGCCAAGGCCTGGGTCAAATACGGAGTCAACCACGTGCTCATATTCGAGTTCGACCCTCGCAACAGGCTGAGTGTGTCTCAGGTGTTCGAGGTCGCTTCTCTCGGTCTCTTCGTTTGGTCTGTGGCTGGAGTCTTGTACATATTCTCGCCCGTGCTAGGCATCCACCAGTTCATCGTGCCCGGGTGCCTCCTGCTGTCCTACCTCTGTCTCTTCGCCCTCCCTCTCCCGGTCCTCTTCTTCCGGTCGCGGCTCTGGCTGCTCAAAAGGATGGTCCGCATCCCTCTCGCCCCTTTCCTGCGCGTGGACTTTGCGGACTTCTGGCTGGCAGACCAGCTGAACACGCTCGTCACTGTGCTGTTGGACGTGGAGTTCTATATCTGCAGTTTGGTTTCGTTTCTGGTTGAGTTGGCGTCGGGCGCTCAGCTGAAATCCTGCGGGACGTACGTCTACGGAATCCGACCGCTCATCGCCTGCCTGCCCGCCTGGTTCCGCTTTCTCCAGTGCTTGCGTCGGTACAGGGACAGCGGCCGGGCATTCCCGCACCTCGTGAATGCCGGCAAGTATTCCTGCTCGCTGTTTGTCGTCTTCTTCAGCACGCTTAACGCCACCGTTAAGGACACGTCGGGCCCGGGCAGCGCGGGCTTCTACCTGACTCTGTTCCTCTGGGTAGCCGCGGCCGTCATCAACACCGTGTACGCGACCTCCTGGGACCTGTTCATGGACTGGGGGCTGTTCGAGGGCTCGTGCGCTCTGCGGAAGGAGCGCGTGTACCCCTATACCTGTCTGTACGTGCTGGCCGCTATTGAGGACGCACTGCTGCGCTGCGCTTGGACGCTGACGCTCTCGGTCGGACAGACCAACCTGTTCCCGCAGGAAATAATAGCTTTCCCGATAGCAGCGCTGGAAGTGTTCCGGAGGTTCGTGTGGAACTTCTTTCGCCTCGAAAATGAGCACTTGAACAATTGCGGAGATTTCCGCGTTGTCAGGGACATTTCGCTGAAACCGCTCGAATTCAAATAGTTTTTGAATTTATGAGTGGACTCTCTTTTCACTTTATATCCTATTTTATATTGCATCTCTTACTAAGCCCTAATAGCATTTTTATAGTATCTTGTTTGTCTACAGATCGCACTCAGTCTGCTGTTTCTATTCCTTCTAGAACTCTAGCAGAGACAATGGCTCAACAAGAGCTCCAACTGGACAGCGCTTTGGATCTGATGAGACGGCTGCCCCCGCAGCAGATCGAGAAGAACCTCTCCGACCTGATCGACCTGGTCCCGCACCTCTGCGAGGACCTCCTGGCCTCTGTCGACCAGCCGCTGCGAGTGGCCAAGGACGAACTGACGGGCAAGGAGTTCCTGCAGTGCGACTACAACCGAGACGGGGACTCCTACCGGTCTCCATGGTCCAACAAGTACTTCCCGGAGCTCCAGGACGGAGCCTGTCCCTCCGAGCGGCTCCGCAAGCTCGAGATAGAAATGAACGCGGCTTTTGACGTCTATCGCGAGCTGTACTACGAGTCTGGGGTCTCCTCTGTGTACCTGTGGGATATGGACCAGGGATACGCCGGGGTCGTGCTGATAAAGAAGATCGGAGACGGCAGCAAGAGCATCAAGGGCTGCTGGGACTCAATCCACGTGTTCGAGGTTCAGGAGAAGAGCAAGCAGGCGGTCTACAAGCTGACCTCCACAGTGATGCTCTGGCTGCTGACCATAAAGGAGGGCTCCGGCACGATGAACCTGGGCGGGTGTCTCACTCGACAGTCCTCAACCGAGAATCCTGTCAACGAGGCCAACCCGCACATCGCGAATATCGGGCGACTGATCGAGGATGGAGAAAACTCCATGCGAAACTCCATCAATGAGATATATTTTGGCAAAACGAGGGACCTGGTGAATGACCTGCGATCCGTTCAGGGGGCCAGCGAGAAGCTCCAGGGACAAATGCTGAGGAACGAGCTAGTCACCAAACTGAAATCTTAGATAATTCCTTAGAAAACTTACACATAGTTATTGATTGCGTGTGTGAGACCGCCCCGCGGTCCTAGATTACACTTCATGTATATTTGGTTAGTTTTCTACTCACTATAGGTTGTGTGGTGTGGATGTTTGTTTAAATCAATCTTGTCCAATCTAATGTCCTATCTACCGTTTAACTGTGCCGAACTACGTTGTGCCAGTATTGAAATTACTGCCTTTATTTTAAGAACAGTGGCGTAGCAGCCTTTTCGGACTACTGGCACATTGGGCCATGCCACTAGCGACTTAAGATTTACGTAGTATGCTCGTATTATTTGTTGATTAGCTCATGACTGGCTTATTAATTACTTGCTGATAATCAAATCGTATTGCCCAAGCCACTTACTCTTGTGTAAGCGTTTCTGGTCATACCTGAAACTAGACACAATAGCTAGAATCAATTTTAATGTAACCGTGACTCTTACATCGATCTATTCAGGCTATCAGTTTCCTATATAATAAGTTCTGCATACGTAGACCAACACAACTGGTAATTGAATAAGAATGAGTAGTAAGAAGAAAGGAAAGTACCGAGACGACACTGAGACCTCTTTCGGCAGCAATTGCGTTATAGTCTCGGAGACAGCTCCGACCGGCCACGCTACAGTTGCCCGGAGCAGCTCCTTCAGCATATTCTCCGGAGGCCTGACTGCATTGACTTCCAAACTCACCAGGACCCCGGGCAGTCCCAAGAAGTCTGCCTTCAAGCCGAGTCTCTCCCCCTCCCCGCAGAGCGCGCCTCCCGTCGCCCCGCAGCCGTCCCCCGCCAAGCAGAAGCCCGCGCACACAAAGGCGCACTCCTCGATCGGCCGAAAGTTGTCCCTGAATGTGTTCTCCAGTCTATCTACGCACGCGCCCCAGGCCGACAGCAGCAGCTCCAGCAGCTCGAGCAGCTCCGACTCGGACTCGGACTCGAGCAGCTCCTCCAGCGACTCGGAGCCCGGAGAGCGCCTCGAGGAGGAGCGCATAGAGACCTCGCGGCCCAACGACTACAGGCTGCGCCAGGAGAGCAAGTTCTCGGTCGACCTGTCTTCCGTGGTGCTGCAAGAGCAGGTGCAGCTGACCAAGTTCTCCTGCGTGTCCAACCTCATGGACACCATCGTTATCCTGGCCTCCTCCCCCGGGACGCCGCCCCTGGACGCCGAGACCCGCGTCTTCACTGCGGACAGAAAGTGCATCGGAGTCATCTACGAAACGTTCGGACCGGTCAAGCAGCCGTTCTACTCCATCCTCTTCGACTCTCCGCAGGTCACCAGGGCCGCGGGACTCAAGATCGGACAGCCGCTCTACTGCTCGCCGGCCGACAGCCAGCTCACGCAGTTCGTCTTCCTCAGAGATCTCAAGAAGGGCTCGGACGCCTCTTGGATAGACGACCGCGAGCCCCCCGTGGAGGCCGTGGAATTCTCGGACGACGAGGCTGAGCAGCGGGAGAAGGCCCAGCGGAAGGCGAGCAACAAAACCGCCCTCTCCCCCGCCACCCGGCCCGCGGGCCCAGCTCCCGAGCACAGCCCTACGACAGACCCCGTACAGGTGTTCTACTTGAACCCCAATACGCATAGCTCTCCTCTCCGGCATCCAAATTCCTTCGGCGCCCCTCCTGTCTCCACAGATCCTAGCATTAATTTCAGCTCTGAGAATCAGGATAATCTCGTCCCATTACAGGAGGAGACTGTATATCCTATCTCCACAGATCCTAGCACTAATTTCATATCTGAGAATCAGGCTAATCTCGTCCCATTACAAGAGGAGACTGTATATCCTGTCTCCACAGATCCTAGCACTAATTTCATATCTGAGAATCAAGTCTCCACAGATCCTAGCACTAATTTCATATCAGAGAATCAGGCTAACCTCGTCCCATTACAGGAGGAGACTGTATATCCTGTCTCCACAGATCCTAGCACTAATTTCAGCTCTGAGAATCAGGATAACCTCGTCCCATTACAGGAGGAGACTGTATATCCTGTCTCCACAGATCCTAGCACTAATTTCAGCTCTGAGAATCAGGCTAATCTCGTCCCATTACAGGAGGAGACTGTATATCCTGTCTTTCCAGATTATAATATCACTCACATTCCATTTCCCGAACAGGTCACCTCGACAGCTGATAATTTCGCTACTCTTGAGTTGCACAGCGAGAGAACTGAGACGGAGCCTGAAGGCCTCAAACTCACAGAATCTGAATCTGATCCCACTGCCGTATAGAGACCATATGTTTGAACAAGCTACATATTTATTTGAATAATTACGTCTTATTTGTTAATTCTATGAACAATTTATTTAATTAACTGTAGACTAGGTTTGTTAGCTTATGTTGTATGAGACCCTATTAATAAGTTATAAGGATTCTTTTAATCTGTAACTAAATACCATTTTTCCAGGAATGGAGGTGACTGAACAGTTGCGGCTAATCACAGATAAGCTCGCGAGTGTGCGGGAGCAGATTAAGTCTCTCAGACGGGAAGAGCGGAGTCTCGCTTCCGAGAAGACGGAAATAGAAAGTATTATAGAGGACACGCAGGCAGCAGATGCAGGCGAGGAGAGAGACTGGTCTAGAGAGGACTTTCCTTGGTCTGCAAGAGTGAGAGAGTTGCTGACAACTTTCAGAATTCCTGAGTTCCGCCCGTTCCAGTTGGAGGCAATCAACGCCGTCCTCTCGGGGTCCGACCTGCTGCTGGTCATGCCCACGGGCGGCGGCAAGAGTCTGTGCTACCAGATCCCCGCTCTGGCCAGGCCCGGGTTCTGTCTGGTGGTCAGTCCGCTCCTCAGTCTCATGGAGGACCAGCTGCTCGGACTCGCGGCTCTCGGGGTGGAGGCGCGGCTGCTCAGCTGCGAGGCCCCGCGAGAAGAGGCGAGTCGCGTGTACAGACTGCTGTCCGACCCGGCCAGCGGCCTGCGGGTCCTGTTCGTGACTCCGGAGAGAGTCGCTAGGAGCAAGATGCTGCTCTCCTCTCTGGAGAAGGCGCACCAGCTTTCCCTGCTTTCGCTTATCGTTATTGACGAGGTGCACTGCGCCAGTCAGTGGGGCCACGACTTCCGACCGGACTACAAGAAGCTCTGCATCTTCAAGCTGCAGTTCCGCGGCGTGCCCGTCCTGGGGCTGACGGCCACTGCCTCTGCGCAGGTGCTGCGCGACGTGCGGGAGATCCTGCGGCTGCCGGCGCCCGTGGTGCTGAGGTGCGGGTTCAACCGCGCCAACCTGTTCTGCGAGGTGCGAATGAAGCCGGAGTCGGTTAAGGGCCAGGTCGCGGCTTTGGTTGCTCTGATTAGCGGGGAGTTCCCCGGGGAATCTGGGATCGTTTATTGCCTGAGCAAGAAAGACTGCGAGCTCGTGGCTGCGCAGCTCCAGACGAGCGGCCTCAGGGCGGCCAGCTACCACGCAGACCTGTCGATGAGTCGGAGAAGAGAGGTGCATCACAGCTGGCTGGGCGGGGATGTCCTCGTAGTGGTGTCAACGGTCGCGTTTGGACTAGGAATTGACAAGAAGAACGTTCGGTTCGTAGTCCACCACTCGTTCCCCAAGTCCGTAGCTAATTACTACCAGGAGTGCGGACGGGCCGGCAGAGACGGGCGCGCCGCTCGCTGCGTGCTCTTCTTCCGGCCGCAGGACTACTTCGCACACAGCGGCATGGTCATGACGGAGAAAACGGGAATACGAAATCTGAATGCGATTACGCGATACTGTCTGGACGGGTCTACCTGCCGGAGAGTGTTGATAGCTCAGAACTTTAACGAACCATTCGACTCGCTGGTATGCGACAAAATGTGTGACAACTGTCTGGAGGTCGGTATGCCGGCTGGAAGTCCTGTGTCCACTGCCGCTGCTAAGCGCGGAGAGGTCTGCAAGGCCTTAGTCAGATTACTCGAAAGTGCCAGTATTCGGGAAGAAAGGCTGACGGCTATTAAGCTAGCTGCCCTTTGGAAGAAGGAGTGCAGACCCCAGAGCAGGGAGGTCTCGAGCTTTGCTTGCATGTGCGTTCTAATGCAGGGTCTAATTAATGGCGTGTTTCGCGAGGAATATCACTTTACTCCGTACAGCACTATCAGCTACATAGTATCCAGTTCGTATGCCAGTGCCCTTGAGGATAATCTCTCAGAATGCCCAGCACTTAATCCGAGTGTGCTCGAGTATAGAGAGAAACTTAGCGGGGAATTGGTAGACCTTATCAGCTCCCGAGTCCGAAACTACAATTCAATTCCCCTGTTGCCTCCGAACTTGTGCAAACCATTTCGAACCAACGAATCGATACTTCTTAATATCTGTAGTGATAGCGATTCTGCAGAAGAATGCGAGCTCAATCCAAAGAGGATTTGCTCCGAACAAAGCGCAATACAATATACCATCGACAGTGACATTGACTAATTACTCCATTGTTTCAACAGACAAGTATATTGGTAGTAATAATTGCAGTGAACAATGTCTGGCTTTGTTAATTCAATGCACGCATGTAGGTTCTGGCCTTTCTATTTTCTATTGAACATATGGCTGCTGGTTTGCTTGTTATTCCTGTTGCACAGGATGACAAACAATACTGGCTCTAATTGTCAATTGTCTGGTATTAATATCTCATTTCCCTCACCCCCACGATCTGAACCTTAAAGAGAAATGGAATTATATATAAGGAAGGGTCTTCTTAACTCTTCCACTGAATGGCTCTTCAATTCCGTCACCTTCCAACAATGCTAGAGAGCCAACAAAGTGTATTTGCTTATTCTTTTGGATTTTATTCATCTTGACAGTGGCTTATATTTCTCGCTACTATGTCTAAATTGGTGGGAAATTGTACTAATTACAATTTCTCATTCAGTGAAACATCAACCTTTAAACCCTGGAGTGATCTGGAAATGGTGAATACCATTATTGTTCCTCGGTTCAGAATAATCACTTAGCTTCTAACTTATTCAGCGGCATTTATTCCTGTTCACATTTGCTGCAACTTCAAAAGCAAAGCTGATTCTAACTAACAGTATTATCGTCCCTTTATAGCTACTACTGTCTTACTTCAGAGGAACAGCTAGCGAACACACGTCTATCTGTTCTAATTTATATTTATTCATCGTTACTATCTATTTACTCTATTTATTTTGTTTTTCTAATAAATCAATAAATCCAGCGTGAAAATACTGCTTTTTTATTAATGTATTGCAACCATCTAGGCAATTGTGATTAATCTAAGACCCCACACCCATCTTTAATATGTCACTTCCTTTCAAATGGTTGCAATCAGAGGCGTAGCTAGGCCTGCAAGAAGGTGCGGCACTGGTAGATTATGGGTGCGGCATTTCCGCACTAAAGTATTATACTAATGGACATTTTTGTGGGCACAAATCTTTTTGGGTGCGGCCTGTGCCTCAAGTGCCGCACCCTGGCTACGCCTCTGGTTGCAATGTGCGAACGATTCCCTGGCAAGTGGACTCGATGTCTTGCACATATTTTTCCCGAATAGCGGACGAAAAGTTGTTCCCAAATACCAATCTGTTTGTTGGGAAGCCAAACTGTTCGAGCCCCCGACCAGCCTACAGCCTTTTATCAACCTAAATGAACAATCCAATGCTTTTAACAGAATGTCGCACCTGTACGATTGTACTATGTGTATGCTCTTGTCCTCTGTGATCTTTATAACTTTTATTCTCATTCTGCGTTACCTGCTTGACACTTTCAACCAAAAGTTTTCACAGATAAGGCCAGTGCATAAGAAATGGTATGTTGTAGTCAATATAATGAAAGGAGTGGTTCTAGCCCTAATGGTACTTAATTTCCAATTCGTGCCTGGGTTGTGGAAGATGATTTTTGGAGGTGAGATCCCTCTTATCGAATCGAAACGCACGACAGCACTCTATGTGATGACAGACCTTGTGGGTCTAGTTTTAGTCCCAAAACTTCCCTTCTCTACTTTAATGCATCACGTCATGACTGTTATAATTGGCATGGGCATCTGGTCCACGGATATTAACGCCCAGGGCTGGGAGGGTGCGCTCGGGGTTGTTAAAATGTCCTTCATGTATGGGGGGTTTAGTTGCATCCCTTTCGCAGTTAATCTATTCCTCGGGCTGCGAGTAGTGTTCCATAAGAACTTCTGTACGGTACTGATCTGCTATTTCGCCCTAATCTCCTATATTATATCCATCGGTCTCAATTGGTCTCTACATATCTATTGGATCTACCACTGTATAGAGAGAATGGACTTTTCGCCTTGGGTATTTATATATGGCGGCATTTTACTACACATTATACGAGACGATATTATTCTGGTAAAGTATCTGTGGAAATTCCCCTCAACACCCAAGAAATCGGAGAAAGAGGATTGACTCTATTTAATATTTTATGCAAGAATTGTCTCATTATGGAATATTTCAGCATGGTAGGTCCTCTACAATTGTTAGTGTTATATATTTCCTATTTATTTAATTTATTAGTTTAGTTATCTCATTTATAAATTTAGTTTAGTTAGCTTGTAATGGTTACAAGCTCCAAATGTTTGACAACATTTGGACTCAACTTATACAAACAAACTCGGACGGAATATTAGTTGTAAACGTACAGGATTAAGCAATAAGTAATAGTATATACACGGGCGTCGCACGGCTCTAAAAACTCTCCGGTCAAACAGTTAAAGTTAAAAACGGACCGCGTACTACGCCTATGATATATAATATACAGCAAACAACAGACGCAAATTCATTTACAACTAACACATTATATTAATTACAGTGATAAACGACCGACATAACTGATAATATCTTATATTAAAATTTTCAAATTAGTTCAGATTATTAATTGCGCAAATTATAAGATCTATAACTATAATTATCCCCGTTAGTATATTAGTGATTGAGATTTGTATACTGTTTAATGTTATAATAATTACAATACAGAAAGTAATATTATAAGTTGGCTGGGGGCCCTCAGGGTTGCAGCTAGAGCTGAGCTGTGAGTGCACTTGGGACACACTCTGTACCTTTCCACCCCAGCAGAGAAGTTTGATTAGTTTGATAGTTTGGTCTGAGTTTGGTCTGAGTTTGGTCTGAGTTTGATAAGTAGTTTGGTCTGAGTTTCGAGTTGGGCTGGGGTGGGAAGCGATTCAACTAGAGAGGACAGGGTAAAAATAGATCCAACAAACAATTGAAATGTTACAAAATAACTCACCATAAGGTAGTTGAGCTTCAGTAAGTATTGTTAAAGTTGCAAACCAAGGGGCCGGTGTAGGCGGACCCCCTACTCCTCACTGGAAATCCCCCCAACAAGCAACGCTCGGCCTCCGCAAGCCGATTGCCACTCATTGAGGTTCAAACACCACTGATCAAGCAGGGGACAACACCAGCCCAATGGAATGACAAACGAAGGGCCAGTGTAGGCGGACCCCCTACTCATCACTGGAATCTCGCCCCAACAAGCAACGCTCGGCCTCCGCAAGCCGATTGTTACTTATTGAGGTTCAAAAGCCAGCGAAAAAGCAGGGGACAACACCAGCCCAATGGAATGACAAATGGATCTGAGAGAGAGAGAGAGACGTCAAGATAACTATTGGAGGGAGGGTAAAAATATATAGAACCGAAATTAAATTACAAGCTAGCTTACAATTTGATCTGATCTGAGTAGATGAATGAAGCTACTGATCATGGCACAGGGAGCACCCTCACTTCCAACTGAAATCCGCACCCAAATCATCGGTCACGACCCGCCCCAAGGCCGATCCAAGTCACTGAGCGAAGAAGACAGCTGAGAAGCAAGGGACAGCACTAATCACAGCAGTCCATTCGTGAGAGAGAGAGACACACGTCATGATAACTATTGGAGGAAACGTAAAAATATATACAACGGGAATAAAATTACAAGCTAGCTTACAATTTGATCTGATCTGATGTAGATGTACCTGTAATAGGTAAGTGGTTTACTGCTAGTTTTCGTTGAAAATACAAACGAAGGGCCAGTACAAACGAAGGGCTGGTACAAACGAAGGGACGGTGCAGGCGGACCCCCTACTCATCACTGGAATCTCCCCCCAACAAGCAACGCTCGGCCTCCGCAAGCCGATTGCCACTTATTGAGGTTCAAAAGCCAGCGAAAAAGCAGGGGACAACACCAGCCCAATGGAATGACAAGTGAGATATACCCAAGTTAGTATATCTCGAGATATACCCAAGTTAGTATACTCTCGAAATGCACTGACCTTCTAATTCCTAACCGCTAGCGCTGACGGACCCCCCTCCCCCCAACTGAAGTTTCACCATAAAGCGTAGTTCGCAACCTCCGCAAGTTGCTCCCTACACTTTATGGATCCCAATCAGTTGAGAAGAGAGAGACAGCACTAGCCAATGGCAATGGACGCGAGAATACCCAAGTTGGTACCCTATGAACGCTAATGGAACGAGGTGAAAAGAGCGAGACATCAAGTGAATAACATCATGATAAGTTAAAGAGTAAATAATTATTTATTCCGGTGTATATATACTTTTCGTGTCTGTAACAGGTGTTCAGCCCTGTAAGTACAGAACATACACTTCAGGTTAAAACACTTGCACTTACTGCAGAACCAAGTTGCAGGTGTTTCAGTCTGAATTGAATTGCAAGTTTATACTGTAGTTGACTAATATTATAGTACAAGACTGACATTCTTTAATCATTGATCTAGCAACGTAAGACAACTTTCTTATAATTTGTACAATTATATCAAACTGATTAGAAACCGATTAAATCTTTCGCATGTTCGCATAAATTAATGTAATATTCAATACCTCGGATAACCTTCTATATTCGTTATTTTGTTTACATAAACCATATTCTATGACATAAACAAACCATTAAGTTAAAAACATACAAATTATAAGTTTCACAACTCAAAATACAACTTTAGGCAATTCATCAGAATATAATTCCTATATTAATCAGAATATTATTCCCCCATAGAGAAATGATTGGCTGATTGTCTCATATAATACATGCAAATATTATTCAATAATTGTAAGGAGAGGTTACTTAATTCAGTGTTAAATGTGAATTAATTACTGGGCTAGCCGAATGGCCTAAGCACTGTCTAGTGATTACAATTAGAATAGCGTAATGGAGCCAGCAGAAAGCAATTCCCCACTCAGCTCCAGTCTGTCTCAGTTCAGTTCATTGACGCCCGAGAACTACTCCCCCATCCCTAGGCTATCGCTGCCCTACCTGCAGCAGATCGCAGACTCGGACTGCTCCTCTGACTCCGGCTGCTTGGAAGCCCCGCTCAATGCGGATGAGATTGCGATGGACAACCTCGGAGATCTGCTCCCTCGCCTGCGCTCGCTCAGACTCTCGGCTGGAAGCGTGCTCCCTTCTCTGAGGTGTCTGGGCAGCGGTCTGCGCGCGCTCCGATACCTGTACGCGCCCCGCTGTTCCGTTGGGTTGATTGAGGGCGTCGGAACGATGGCCCAGCTGGAGGAGCTCTATCTTCCTTTCAATCGGATTTCCGACCTGAGTCCTCTCAGCGTGCTGGAGAGCCTGGCGCTGCTGGACATCGAGTGCAACCAAGTGCGCGAGAAGTCCCAGATCACACACCTGGCTCTTTGCCGGTCTCTCGTCAGTCTGTTCATGGAGGGCAATCCTATCTGCGAAGAGTTGGGGGCAACCTACGAACAAGAAATAGCTTCACTATTGCCTAATCTGGTTACTGTGGACGGAGTTTGTTCTAATTCCTTGGAAAGGACACACAAAGGGCCCACTAGTAGAATTGAATCAGAGAACTTATTGCTCACTAAAAGTATTTCCAACCAAACTTTTCACATTCCATCTCCCCCTACTGTTGCTCCGTCACTTCCAAGGAGACCAAAGACTAGCTTAGGCATGCGGCCCAAGACTCCCTCGCTTGCGTTCAGTTCAGACCGAGTCTCTGACATGCGACGGATAATCTCTGTTATTCCTCAGAGGCCTAGCACAGCTGCCGGGGACTTTAGCCGGTCAATGGAACCGCGAGTGTTCTCTGAAGTTTCGGACAAGTTTCCGCAAGAGATGAGCTCCGAGATGGAAGGGAGTGCGTCCGAACTAACCCAAGGACTCGAGTCCTCGCTGTGCGGCAGCCTCACGCTTTCTCTCCGAGCTAAGCGGAGCAAGAAGAAGACCGCTGCTAAGCTGGACAACATCTGGGAGGGGCTGGAAGATTTAATAGGTAAGGATACCGACTGCTCTCTGCAGCAACCCGCGAACTTAGATTCGGTGCTTCAAGATTTGCAAAAATGGAGATTGCAATTTGATTCTAACACAAATCTTCTCTCCGACATAAATAATGATATACCACCTACGTAACGCTCCGTTATGACTGTATAAGTTGTATTGACTCTACTGTCAAATAATGTACAAATTTCTCGAATGCACTTTTGAGGGTATTTACACAATAATTTGCATAATTTACAATACACACACAAGTTGAATAGACTGTGAACAACTAATAATATGAATTAGTATAGTGTAGATAGGATGGATATACAAGAGTTAGACGTTTGTGTAAAAGCACAGACAAGCATCTAGTAACTAAACAAAATAATAATAATAATAATACCAATAACAAAAGTTATATCAGAGAGCACCAATGCCCCTTCTTCTTCTTCTTCTCTCCCGTGGGGGTCTGCTTGTTGATCTGCCTCACTAGGTCGAAGAAGATCTCGTTCACGTTTATCTTTGCCTTGGCTGAAGTCTCGAAGAAGGCACACGAGAACTGCTTGGCTAGCGTGCCCCCCTGGTCCTTCCCCACCGTCCTCTCGTCTTCCAAGTCGCACTTGTTTCCCGCGAGCACCATAGGAACCGAGTCCTGGTCTTTGACGCGAAGAATTTGCTCTCGCAATTCGGTCAGATCGGCGAACGTGGACTGTGCTGTGATGGCGTAGACCAAGAGAAATCCTTGTCCGTTTTTCATGTAGAGGTCCCGCATTGCTGTGAACTGCTCCGTTCCGGCCGTGTCCAGTATCTCCAGCATGCATTGGGCTTGATCAACTTCTACCGCCTTTCTGTAGGAATCCTCGATCGTAGGATCGTATTTCTCGACGAATATGCCCTGCACGAATTGCACTGTGAGCGCGCTTTTGCCCACACCGCCTGAACCTAGGACGACCAACTTGTATTCTCGCATTCTGAGTTGCAAAGTGTTTGAATTTGAAAGTGGATAGGACTATTCTTTTGCTAGGGATTATGGTAGTCTTTCAGGTCTATGTCTTCTTATACTATTTCAGTTATAGTAAGGCATCTTATATAGCTAAGATTTCTCCTCTACATAACTAATAATAGTTTGGATAAAGCACTAGGCATAATAATAGAGTTTGGCTAGAGATAATTATATAATTGTTCTATTATTAGATTGATTTAGTTGAACTTTATTAGAATTGATTATTTTGAAAACTTTTAAGAATATCGAAATTGTATAAGAGTATCAAATGAATTTCTAAATTTAGATCCGCGAATGGGACCGAATGACAGTTGCTCTGGATACGCCACATGCCCTCTCCTGATTTGAATTAAATTATACAACTTTACAAAACACTCATGCGTTGAATAGACGTCAATTTAATTAGTTTTCCTATTATCCTATTTCTAAGCTAGCTAAGTGCCATTTGGTGAAACCTTTTTTGATAATTTGGTGTTAGAATGTACAGTAGTGCTCAAAACTGCAAAATTTACGTGGGAAACCTCCCCGACTATATTCGCCCAAAGGACATTGAGGACATTTTTTGGAAATTTGGGCGAATCCGAAACGTCGATCTCCATGATCGCTCCAGAGGACCCCCATTCGCTTTCGTCGAATTCGACGACGAGAGGGGTTCAGAAGACGCCGTTTACTATCGAAACGGGTACGATTTTGAAGGATATCGCTTGAGAGTGGAGGCCCCCCGCACACCCAAATACCTCACTCGACCCTCGCGAGACAGAGACCCATACGACCGTCTGGGCGACCCGTGGGGCTACCCTCCCCGGAGCTCCAGGCCCCAGGCGCCTCCCCGCAGGAAACGCAGGAGCTCTTCAAGGAGAGGTGAGTTTCGTGTGACCGTTTCGGGTCTGCCTAGGTCTGCCAGCTGGCAGGATCTCAAGGATCATTTTAGGGAGGCGGGCGATATCGCCTACACTGACGTGAGCTCTGACGGCACCGGCGTGTTGGAGTTTTCTTCTCGGAAAACAATGGATTATGCACTGAAGCACTTCGACGACACGAAATTTCGCTCTCACCAGGGGGAGAGCTCTTATATCCGCGTGCGCGTCTGTCGCCGCGTGCGGAAGTCTCCGAGCCGCTCTCGCAGCAGGACGCGCAGTCGCGAGCGGCGCTCCCACTCGCGCTCCAAGTCGCGCTCTCCGCACCGCGGGAAGCGGTCCCGCTCCAGGGACAGGGACGACGGGAAGAGTAAGCGCCAGTCCGACCGGAGGGGCCGGGACTCGCGCGACGCGAGCCGCGACAATTCGGTGTACAGCGCGGACCCGGAAGACAGCCCCCGGCCGAAGAAGCGCAAGGAATCCAAACGCAAGAGGAGCGAGTCCATGTCCAGTGGAGAGGACGAGAAGCCGCAGAGCAAAATGAGACAAGACAGGGGCAGAGAAGACTCGAAAGGGTCCCTCGACGATTCCTCGCGAGAGAACTCAATTGAGCTGTCACCGAGCAAATCGAGTGACCGCTCTATGAAGGGGTCTGTCAGTCCAGCGCCAAACTCCCAGTTCCCAGCCGAACAGTCGGAAGAACGAACGCCTGACGTTTCTCTGGAGAGACAACCGCGCTCCAAGTCTGGCTCTCGAGGGAGCACGCCCCAAGACTCCTCCGAGTCCCGGAAGTCTTCCCCCTCCAGCTCCCGCTCCGCCTCGCCTCTCGGAAATTCGCACTCCTCCTCCCCGGACCTGACTGCAGACGCGAAGGACGCTTCCAATTCTCTCCCCGCGGGGCAGACCGAGAACGGAGCCGAGAGGAAGGGCGAGGAGATCGGGAAGGAAGAGTCCCTCTCAGACGAGCCCCAGTCCATGGATTCCTAAGTAGTGCAGTCTCTCGTAAGTGTTGCTAATTAGTTCTACTTCTACTCTACAATAGGTACATAGCTCTTAACTACCCCTCATCGCCTCATCAGTAAGATACGAACTTCCGAGTTTCAGATACGGACTCTATCTGGCTCGCAATAGCTTATACTACTCTTTCTAAATTATAGTCTCTTATTTTGGATTTGAGCTGATATCTAACAGCATTCATGGGATCACATTGATTAAGGTATATGGCCACACAATTGAAACAGGGTTTATGTTAAATATATAAGTTACATAGTTGATTAATTGGTACGCGTTTACAGGACTATCTGACTAGATTTTGGGCTTTCAGACATACGTATGTTAGATTATTTTAATTATTCACTGTTGTCATACTCTATAGATACTCCGCTCCTGTTATCATTAGTACATTTTCTGGTCACCTTATTTATATGCTCTATACTTTACCAAATAGGATACGAACCTAAAGACAGTAGCGCCTCCCTCTAGCGAACCCACTCGCCATTCGCCTCTTACGCGCCTCTCCTCCGCTAAGCCACCGTTCCCGCGATTTTTAACTCTCATTTCTAACACACCTATCCCTCTATACAACAAGTACTTCTTTGCCCGAAGAATTAACTGAGATGAGAGCATCCGAGTTATTCCTCTAGGAAATAGAAATTAAATATTAAGTAGATTCTGCAAGCAGCCCGTACTGTTCTATAGAACAAATTGAGAAGTCAATTTCGATATTTAACTTTTCATAATTTGTAAATTTCTCATTCTTCCACAAGTTACTTTGGTAATCAATTCATTATTTCATACCGCGTGAAAAAGTGGCAAAACACGTTGGCATTGTTAAGTTAGCCACTCGCGACGAAGTGGAGCTGTTTGCGAATGCGGCAAACATTACAGACCGCATCGCCCCGGTGCAGGTACTGTCGTTCAATGAAAATCTGAATAATTCCGAGCTTAAGCTTGTCGAGCTGCCGCCCGAGGTTGTGGCTAGCTTCGAGGCGGGAGAGGCGGTCGTGTTTCGCGGCAGACCCGACGACAATCTGGTTCTGTGCACGAATAGTAAGTCCTACGAAGTCCAGCAAGCCGACACGTCCAACCTTCTGCTGCTGTCGCCTGATACAGCGGCGGCCGCAGGCGGAATCGGAGAATTGGTCCGGACTGAAGTTATCGGCTCTTTCCACGAAACCTTTGAAGCTAAAGAGTTTCACCCAAAATACGAGCGAGTTCATTTTCTCCTCAATAAATTTCCTCTCAAAGATATTGGCATAAGTCCTGCATCAGGCAATGTTTATACATTTTGTGATCTTTTGAAGGAGAGCCAGGCTAGCGAGCAAGAGCTTTTGACTTATTTGCACAAAATTCAAGCATTGGAGGTTAATGGACACTGGTGCATTTTGGAATATCCCCTACGCGACTCTATTCTCAATCAGGTTTTGAATCTAATTGAAGAAAAGGACTGGAACTGGTATGGGTTTCCTCGGTCAGAATGTTTAGAAATTCTTTCTTCCCTCTTTCCTACATTTGCGTTAGAGCATGTCCTGTCGCTCTATGGAAAGCCAATCGATGACCAGAGTGTAACTCTGAATGAAGAAATGGTTTGCGTATATCACGCCGAGTGTTTGCTTAAGCCGGTGATAAGATTTTGTTATTCTGAATTCCTGGAGATCTGGCAACAGGCTGTGCCCTTAGGAATGCAGACTTCGCCGGGTCAGCTGCTGACCACGGCTGTCAGGGACATGTCCAGCTCCCCTCCCTCCATATGGTTCTTCCCCGAGGAGAGACTGGACTCCCAGCCGTACGAGCGACTGGTGCAGCTGTTCAGGGAGAAAGAGCGATGGACAGAAGACGAGATTATTCCATTTCTGAGCTCTCTTGAAACATCAAAGGTTTCTGTCAATTCTATTCTGCTCCGTTTCACGAGATCCTCTCTGGATCCCGCTGGGACGAAGTATTTCTCTTTGAGAAAGACGCACTGACTTTCCTTACTGAAGTCACTTATACGTACTTAATTAGAGCAATTTGATTCACTAACATACTTATCAGGACCATACATAAATATATATAAGAAAATTTATACATTACTTTGTATTTAATTAATTATTTAATCAACGTGACTCTTTAACCGTGTGTACTTAATAGTTCCTTAATGCCTCCCAAAAAGAAAGCACCAGAAATACAGCAGGCTGTGTATTTCGGACGAATCGGGACAAGTTTGAAAATTGGAATCGTGGGACTTCCGAATGTTGGCAAATCTACATTTTTTAATGTTCTTACCAAGTGTCAAGTTCCTTCAGAGAACTACCCTTTCTGTACAATCGAGCCTAACGAGAGTCGGGTCGCCCTCCCCGACCCGAGATTTGATTTCCTCTGCGACTACCACAAGCCGGCCAGCCGGGTGCCTGCGTTCCTGCACATCACCGACATCGCCGGGCTGGTGCAGGGCGCCCACGAGGGGCAGGGGCTGGGGAATGCATTCCTGTCGCACATAAACGCGTGCGATGCGATATTCCACATGCTGCGCGTGTTCGAGGACGAAAACGTGAGTCATGTGGAGGGAGACGTGAATCCCATTCGCGACATCGGGATTATACAGGAGGAGCTGCGGATGAAAGACTGCGAATATTTGCGGGCGCGAATTGGTGAGGTGCAGAAGCTCGCGGGGAGAGGGTCGGACAAATCAAGGAAGCCCGAACACGACTGTTTGCTGAGGGTGTCCGAGTGTCTGGAGACGGAGAAGAAAGCCGTCAGATTCGCGAAATGGTCCAATGCAGAGGTGGAAGTTTTAAATAAACACTTGTTTCTCACTTCGAAGCCCCAAATTTACCTGATTAATATGTCTGCGAAGCATTTTGCAAAGAAGAAGAACAATTGGCTGGCCCCGATAAAAGAGTATTTGGACCTCAACGACCCAGGAGCTCAGGTAATTCTTTTCAGCGCAGAGAATGAAATGGCGCTGCTCTGCGAGAGCCAGGAAGCCGCGGGCATTGCGCCGCAGGGCAGCTCGCTTTCTAAAATAGTAAAAACTGGCTACCAGTCGCTGAATCTAGAGTGCTTCTTTACCTGTGGGCCTGACGAGGTGCGGGCCTGGACGATCCATAAGGGGACTAAAGCACCGCAGGCAGGGGGGAGAATCCATAGTGACTTTGAAAAAGGTTTCATAATGGCGGAAGTAATGAAGTATACGGATTTTAAAGAATGTGGGTCTGAAGCGGAGGCAAAGTCTGGCGGCAAATATCTTCACAAAGGGAGGGAGTACGTGGTCGAGGACGGAGACATTATCCTGTTTAGATTTAACGCTGGGGCCGGACTAAGTAAAGGGAAGAAGTAGACTTTTAGAAGCAATACTATCTTAGCAGATTATTTAAATCTCTATAGACTATCCTTGCAATATTTATTTAACTTTGCTACTAGGTAATGTGGGAAATAATTTATTGTTATTGTCGATTCTTGCGTGTAATAGTATGCAGCGATTCCTTGATATCTTTAGCTGTGGTTTATTATATTACTCGGCGTAATATCATCTATTCAGCTAGGATAGTCTATTCTTCCTATGTGTGTTAGTACTTAGAATCTGCTCTTTACAATTCATTAGACTATGCAAATAGAATGAGATCATTATAATGATTTGTGATATTGAAATAGCAAGTTTCTATCTAAATACAATTTGATTAATTTAGGAAGTTTTTGTATAATATTACTTGATTGCTTTGATTATATGTAGGCCACGGTTGGTAGTTATCTGACGATGCCGGGAGAAGGAAACGAGCAGCCTGTGAAGAAGGCTAAGATCCACAGTCTGCGGAAGTTTGACGACAAGATCGCGGTGCACAGACAGCGCCAGGAGGAGACTGACGAGCAGTTCAAAGAGGCGATGAGGAACATTGGCCAGCTGAAGGACCCGATGTCTCTTTCCCAGCTCTATGCCAATCTGCCGAAGCTACAGTCCGAGTCTGTAGAACTGCCTTCGCCCCAGAACTCGAACCTCTCTCTGAGGTCTCCCCCCACCACCAACTTCCAGAGGCCAGGCAGACTTGAATGGGAGGATATCCGAAAGGACATGAGTGAGATCACGCCGCGCAAGTACCACACCTCAAAGCGCGGCCGGCGGAGGTCGACCGGACACGCCACGAATGACATCAGAAACTCTGCCTCTCCCTATCCGGTTATTTACCACGAGCAAATGACGGCCACACACCCGCCGCCGTTTGCGGAGATGGGCATGCCTCCCTCGCTCATCAGTCGCGTCAAGTCGGACTCGGATCTCAGAAACTCTCTGGAGACGCTCACCGCGGAGTCTCCGCTGGTGGCTCCGACGGGAAGACTGGAGGTGGGGGGCACGCCCACGCCCGACAGCTCGCACCTCAACCTGCCGCAGCACGTGCCCAACTACTGGAACGCAGTCAAGCACAGACACACGCTAAGCGGGCCCGGCCCGGCCAGGAAGTACCCCTCCAGCTTTAGAAAGCGCTCCCATAATTCTTCTGAGCAAGGGGGCGGCATATTCCTTCCCTCCACTTCTGCGCACCAGTCCGGCATCAACCCCAAAGTCACGTCGCTGCCCGACCTAACTGATATTAACTTCCACTCTGGCCTGGACAACCCGTTGGATCTTGACGAGTTGTCCAATGTGACCACGAGTTATACTCCCAACGAGCACATGCTCAACACGAAGAGTATTCCCCCCCAGCAGCTCCCGCCCGTGGCCAGGCCCTTCCCGCCGCAGGGCCCGCCTCTCTTCCAGCAGCAGCAGCCGCACAACCGCATCCTCACCCAGGCCACTCAGTTCGGCTACTTTGACGACGCTTACTTGCACCTCCAGTCTGAACCGCATTTTAACTCCGATGGCAAAAAGATGTTCAATTCTTCCCTCTCTATTCCTGAGTCCCACCCTCTGTCTTTTGCTTTCCCTTCCAATCCTGCGACCAACGCAGTCAGCTACTCACACGCACGCCGCCCCGCTCCCACCAACAACAGACTGAATGTGTTCCCTGAGACCTACGATATGGGCCTGCCGCCTTGTCCTGTCGACGACTTGACTCCGTCGGTGATTTCGGAACCGGCCATGGACCTGTTCAGCAGGGAGAGTATGTACGAGCGGCCGAGCTCTGTCCGCTCGATGCCCTCCAACCCGCACACTCGCGACTTCTCGCAGAGCCACCAGTTCAGGGGTTTGGACCTCCACTCCACCACCGCGGGGTCTGGTGGGTACTACGCCTACGATCAGATGCAGCCAGGCAACTACCCCGGCGCGGGGCTGATGGTTAATCCCAACTTGCACAAGTCCGACCCTATGCTGCAGTCCATTGTTCCTGAGGGGAACATGATGCCGGAACTGCCGCCGCCAATGGGATTCCCCGGCGGGATTCTGGACTTTGAGGAACCTCCAATAGATCCGGGGCTGTGCATTCCGGAGGAATTGCAATACGGTCCTCTGCGAAAAGGGCACTCGTATGATTTTAAGTCTGCGTTCTTTGGCGGAAATAAGACGCCTGTTCCCGGCAGCTACACGAACCTTTCCAAGTTCTCCTCTTTCCCCGAGATGATGTCAGACGGAGGTTTGAATCCACGCGACCCCAGGGGTCATTCCCAACCGTTCCAGATCGACAACAGCGACTCTGAAATCGATCGACTGCTCGAGCAGGACTCTGCCAGCCACTTTAACAATAACCCCATCCCCGAGGAGGCTCAGAGGTATTTCCACTTGTATGAAAGGGACCCTAACTTTTACGCTCAACCCGACACATTCGGTGAACAATTCTTTATGAAGTAGTTTTTTTGGATTTTGTTCGGGATTATGTTCCGAGTCTATCTCTGATCAATTACATTTCTATCTCTGGTTGGCATACCTCATTGATTTAATGTGTATTATAATGATTACTTTAAGTTCCTTAATTTTATATTAAATTTGTGTTGAATTAATTTTGAATTGACATTTGATAACGATTGACGGACAATATTTTTATATAATTTTGGCTCTTTGTTAATGATCAATCTAAGGTCCTTGTTTGATTATATATATTCAGTTTACTTGTATGAATTTGTGTGGCAAAAGTTCGACGTTCTTTATTGAGGCTACATAATCAAACTTGATTTGTACTTGTGTGTTACATTTGACAATATATAGACTATGGCAACTAGATCCGCTTGCTCCATCAGTTCCTTTTTTGACGACTATCAAACTCAGTCAGAGACGGACTACTTTGTAGACTCAGTTTCCGAGACTTGCTATTCTGACCAAACCGGGTTAGACACAGGAGACGTAACTGATTCCAACCAAACCTCCATCGGCCCTGACACGTTTCTCACTTCTCTGAGAGACACTCGCACTCCCCCCTCCACCCTTACTAGCTTCTGCAATTCACTTTCCACCAGAAACCAAGAGCTACATTCCCCGCAGTTTATACCAGATTCTAGGTTCGAAGACTCTCCTCTGGCCTGCGCAATATTCAGCCACGATGAAGCCTTGGTAAGCCAATTGCTAGCCAGTGTCAAATTTGAGAAGAATGAGACTTTCTACCAGGGAAGAACTGCGCTCCACTTGGCCTGTATGCTTGGTAAGCAGCACTGAGATAGCAATGGCAATTTATATTATGCTATACGTATCTCTATCCACTTAAGGACGTAAGGAGATAGTTAGACTCCTTATAAAGGCTGGCTGGCGAGCAGACGCTCATTCCAGGCTGCTGAGGACACCGCTGCACGAAGCAACCATAGCTGGTCACTACCAGCTCTTCTCGCTTCTCGTGGAGAAAGAGTCCAGGGAGCTGAACGCGAAAGACAAGTATGGCTTCACAGCGACGCACTTGGCCGCGCTGCACGGAGAGACGAATTGCTTGCTTGAGCTTGTGCGAATGGGTTGGTATCTCCAAATAAGTGGTGTGCCTTACTAGGGACTATATTTTAAATCCCAAATGTAATTAGATTGCGACACCTCACTGGAAGACAATTGTGGCCGAATGCCTTCCCATTTGGCTGCCAGCAGGGGTCACCTAGACACTCTGAAGGCAATGGCTGAGAATGGATTCGACATCGACGGCGAGGATTTCGAAGGAAGACTTCCCGCACATTATGCAGCTGGCGCCGGCAGCCTGGAGTGTCTCAAGTTTATGGCTTCGCACGGAATCGATCTGGTGTCAGCTGATTCGAGTGGATGTGAACCTATTCATCAGGCAGCTGCGGCTGATCAAGTATTTGTTATTTAAATGTGATTAATTTAATAAATAAAGTCTCTTACACATCTAATCTTGATATAGTTGGACTGTTTGATGTTCTTCACTACTCATGGCACGAAAATATCCGACAAAGACAAGCGTGGGAGGAATGTTGCTCACATCGCAGCGCTTAAAGCGAGTGAACGCTGTCTACATTGGATTCTTGAACGAGGAGAAGATATTTCTAATTTAAGAGATGATAGTAAGAATAGTTTAGCTCATTTGGCAGCGTTAATTGGGAGCAGTGAATGCGTGAATTGTATTATGGTGCATAATGCCGACATGAGTACTACTAACTTACAATGTTTAACTCCTTATCAAGTTGCAAAAAACAACGGGAAACTAACGAAATGGAAGAGTGGGTTATCAGGAAAGATAAATTGTGTTTACTGTAAAAAAAAGAAAAATGAATACTTGACAGAAGAAAAGAACAAGAGTACTGGCATTAAAGCGGAAATTCAATTAGCTACGGGCGGACTATTTTCTGGAAACGAACTCCTTGGAGTGATCTACAAAGACAAATTCAGTTTAGGGAAACCTAGGTTGCCAAAGGGTCACAAAATTTCTGCAAGAAAGAGAGACAACGATTATAATTTTTTGATAAAGAGAGATATGGCAGCAATGTTTTATGGGCCCGAAATCTAAATTTATATATTATATTTTCTCATTACAATATTTATTGAGACTACTATAATTTTAGCCTATTTCAATATAGTTGGGGTTACAAACACATCTGAATTGCCAGTCCACTAAGGATGGTTTAAGTTAACTCTATTACTCTAAAGGCAAGTTCCCATATTAGAAAGCGAGTTTGTTGTGTTGGCCTATTAGACCAACATCACTGTACAAAAAGGATTGTAACACATTGGTAGATGCCGACACCCTTAGAAGCGGTACAAGTAACTGAATGGGTTACAGTTTCCTGAAGGAAAATCACAATTAGATAGATATATAAACCTAGAATCTAGATCATTGAGAATATAGACGAGACCAAATTTGATAAATTGGTACAGGGGCGGCGCCAGGAATCGAAGAACGGGGGGGCTGGGAATGCCGAAACTCTTTTTGAGGGGGCCACAAACTTTAAAACATAAGCTATCGTACACAAATTACAACTTTGTTGTCCAATTCAAAAGAATGCGCGAAGGCTTACCCAAAGTTACGAGGGGGCTATCCCAAATCGTAGAAACTGAGATTTGTCACAGGCCACCATACCCACACACTTAAAAAGGGACGGCTTTACTCCCCTATTCATATTAGACACTTAGAAAGACGAGCATTTGACTCATTCCATAAATGACAATTTAGAGTGGCGAGTGTTTTATTCATGATAAATACAAGACACATCAGTTAGTCCAGTGTTTTATCAATGAACCATGACACACGCTTAGATAGTCGAGTCTTTTATCATTGATCCATATAGACGGTTATATAGTGCAGTGTTTTCTAAAATCACATAAAGATAGCCAGTCCTTTCACTATACCCCATCAAAGACAATAAAAAAGAATAATTCTATCACTCCCTTCGTTCCCAGCCAATTTTTAACCAACCAAAGATAGATTTTAAGAATGCTATAATAGTACATTAAGAAGGTGACTGTTTGACAATAAACAATCCAGGTCACTTTAAAAAGAGATTTACTTTTCACCAGACATCCCAAACATCACATAAAGATAGCCAGTCCTTTCACTATACCCCATCAAAGACAATAAAAAAGAAGAATTCTATCACTCCCTTCGTTCCCAGCCAATTTTTAACCATAAGAAGATAGATTTTAAGAATGCTATAAAAGTACATTTGGAAGGTGACTGTTTGACAATAAACAATCCAGGTCACTTTAAAAAGAGATTTACTTTTCACCAGACATCCCAAACATCACATAAAGATAGCCAGTCCTTTCACTATACCTCATAAAAGACAATTAATAAGAAGAATTCTATCACTCCCTTCGTTCCCAGCCAATTTTTAACCATAAGAAGATAGATTTTAAGAATGCTATAAAAGTACATTTGGAAGGTGACTGTTTGACAATAAACAATCCAGGTCACTTTAAAAAGAGATTTACTTTTCACCAGACATCCCAAACACCACATAAAGATAGCCAGTCCTTTCACTATACCTCATAAAAGACAATTAATAAGAAGAATTCTATCACTCCCTTCGTTCCCAGCCAATTTTTAACCATAAGAAGATAGATTTTAAGAATGCTATAAAAGTACATTTGGAAGGTGACTGTTTGACAATAAACAATCCAGGTCACTTTAAAAAGAGATTTACTTTTCACCAGACATCCCAAACATCACATAAAGATAGCCAGTCCTTTCACTATACCCCATCAAAGACAATAAAAAAGAAGAATTCTATCACTCCCTTCGTTCCCAGCCAATTTTTAACCATAAGAAGATAGATTTTAAGAATGCTATAAAAGTACATTTGGAAGGTGACTGTTTGACAATAAACAATCCAGGTCACTTTAAAAAGAGATTTACTTTTCACCAGACATCCCAAACATCACATAAAGATAGCCAGTCCTTTCACTATACCTCATAAAAGACAATTAATAAGAAGAATTCTATCACTCCCTTCGTTCCCAGCCAATTTTTAACCATAAGAAGATAGATTTTAAGAATGCTATAAAAGTACATTTGGAAGGTGACTGTTTGACAATAAACAATCCAGGTCACTTTAAAAAGAGATTTACTTTTCACCAGACATCCCAAACATCACATAAAGATAGCCAGTCCTTTCACTATACCTCATAAAAGACAATTAATAAGAAGAATTCTATCACTCCCTTCGTTCCCAGCCAATTTTTAACCATAAGAAGATAGATTTTAAGAATGCTATAAAAGTACATTTGGAAGGTGACTGTTTGACAATAAACAATCCAGGTCACTTTAAAAAGAGATTTACTTTTCACCAGACATCCCAAACATCACATAAAGATAGCCAGTCCTTTCACTATACCTCATAAAAGACAATTAATAAGAAGAATTCTATCACTCCCTTCGTTCCCAGCCAATTTTTAACCATAAGAAGATAGATTTTAAGAATGCTATAAAAGTACATTTGGAAGGTGACTGTTTGACAATAAACAATCCAGGTCACTTTAAAAAGAGATTTACTTTTCACCAGACATCCCAAACATCACATAAAGATAGCCAGTCCTTTCACTATACCCCATCAAAGACAATAAAAAAGAAGAATTCTATCACTCCCTTCGTTCCCAGCCAATTTTTAACCATAAGAAGATAGATTTTAAGAATGCTATAAAAGTACATTTGGAAGGTGACTGTTTGACAATAAACAATCCAGGTCACTTTAAAAAGAGATTTACTTTTCACCAGACATCCCAAACATCACATAAAGATAGCCAGTCCTTTCACTATACCTCATAAAAGACAATTAATAAGAAGAATTCTATCACTCCCTTCGTTCCCAGCCAATTTTTAACCATAAGAAGATAGATTTTAAGAATGCTATAAAAGTACATTTGGAAGGTGACTGTTTGACAATAAACAATCCAGGTCACTTTAAAAAGAGATTTACTTTTCACCAGACATCCCAAACATCACATAAAGATAGCCAGTCCTTTCACTATACCTCATAAAAGACAATTAATAAGAAGAATTCTATCACTCCCTTCGTTCCCAGCCAATTTTTAACCATAAGAAGATAGATTTTAAGAATGCTATAAAAGTACATTTGGAAGGTGACTGTTTGACAATAAACAATCCAGGTCACTTTAAAAAGAGATTTACTTTTCACCAGACATCCCAAACATCACATAAAGATAGCCAGTCCTTTCACTATACCTCATAAAAGACAATTAATAAGAAGAATTCTATCACTCCCTTCGTTCCCAGCCAATTTTTAACCATAAGAAGATAGATTTTAAGAATGCTATAAAAGTACATTTGGAAGGTGACTGTTTGACAATAAACAATCCAGGTCACTTTAAAAAGAGATTTACTTTTCACCAGACATCCCAAACATCACATAAAGATAGCCAGTCCTTTCACTATACCTCATAAAAGACAATTAATAAGAAGAATTCTATCACTCCCTTCGTTCCCAGCCAATTTTTAACCATAAGAAGATAGATTTTAAGAATGCTATAAAAGTACATTTGGAAGGTGACTGTTTGACAATAAACAATCCAGGTCACTTTAAAAAGAGATTTACTTTTCACCAGACATCCCAAACATCACATAAAGATAGCCAGTCCTTTCACTATACCTCATAAAAGACAATTAATAAGAAGAATTCTATCACTCCCTTCGTTCCCAGCCAATTTTTAACCATAAGAAGATAGATTTTAAGAATGCTATAAAAGTACATTTGGAAGGTGACTGTTTGACAATAAACAATCCAGGTCACTTTAAAAAGAGATTTACTTTTCACCAGACATCCCAAACATCACATAAAGATAGCCAGTCCTTTCACTATACCTCATAAAAGACAATTAATAAGAAGAATTCTATCACTCCCTTCGTTCCCAGCCAATTTTTAACCATAAGAAGATAGATTTTAAGAATGCTATAAAAGTACATTTGGAAGGTGACTGTTTGACAATAAACAATCCAGGTCACTTTAAAAAGAGATTTACTTTTCACCAGACATCCCAAACATCACATAAAGATAGCCAGTCCTTTCACTATACCCCATCAAAGACAATAAAAAAGAAGAATTCTATCACTCCCTTCGTTCCCAGCCAATTTTTAACCATAAGAAGATAGATTTTAAGAATGCTATAAAAGTACATTTGGAAGGTGACTGTTTGACAATAAACAATCCAGGTCACTTTAAAAAGAGATTTACTTTTCACCAGACATCCCAAACATCACATAAAGATAGCCAGTCCTTTCACTATACCCCATCAAAGACAATAAAAAAGAAGAATTCTATCACTCCCTTCGTTCCCAGCCAATTTTTAACCATAAGAAGATAGATTTTAAGAATGCTATAAAAGTACATTTGGAAGGTGACTGTTTGACAATAAACAATCCAGGTCACTTTAAAAAGAGATTTACTTTTCACCAGACATCCCAAACATCACATAAAGATAGCCAGTCCTTTCACTATACCTCATAAAAGACAATTAATAAGAAGAATTCTATCACTCCCTTCGTTCCCAGCCAATTTTTAACCATAAGAAGATAGATTTTAAGAATGCTATAAAAGTACATTTGGAAGGTGACTGTTTGACAATAAACAATCCAGGTCACTTTAAAAAGAGATTTACTTTTCACCAGACATCCCAAACATCACATAAAGATAGCCAGTCCTTTCACTATACCTCATAAAAGACAATTAATAAGAAGAATTCTATCACTCCCTTCGTTCCCAGCCAATTTTTAACCATAAGAAGATAGATTTTAAGAATGCTATAAAAGTACATTTGGAAGGTGACTGTTTGACAATAAACAATCCAGGTCACTTTAAAAAGAGATTTACTTTTCACCAGACATCCCAAACATCACATAAAGATAGCCAGTCCTTTCACTATACCTCATAAAAGACAATTAATAAGAAGAATTCTATCACTCCCTTCGTTCCCAGCCAATTTTTAACCATAAGAAGATAGATTTTAAGAATGCTATAAAAGTACATTTGGAAGGTGACTGTTTGACAATAAACAATCCAGGTCACTTTAAAAAGAGATTTACTTTTCACCAGACATCCCAAACATCACATAAAGATAGCCAGTCCTTTCACTATACCTCATAAAAGACAATTAATAAGAAGAATTCTATCACTCCCTTCGTTCCCAGCCAATTTTTAACCATAAGAAGATAGATTTTAAGAATGCTATAAAAGTACATTTGGAAGGTGACTGTTTGACAATAAACAATCCAGGTCACTTTAAAAAGAGATTTACTTTTCACCAGACATCCCAAACATCACATAAAGATAGCCAGTCCTTTCACTATACCTCATAAAAGACAATTAATAAGAAGAATTCTATCACTCCCTTCGTTCCCAGCCAATTTTTAACCATAAGAAGATAGATTTTAAGAATGCTATAAAAGTACATTTGGAAGGTGACTGTTTGACAATAAACAATCCAGGTCACTTTAAAAAGAGATTTACTTTTCACCAGACATCCCAAACATCACATAAAGATAGCCAGTCCTTTCACTATACCTCATAAAAGACAATTAATAAGAAGAATTCTATCACTCCCTTCGTTCCCAGCCAATTTTTAACCATAAGAAGATAGATTTTAAGAATGCTATAAAAGTACATTTGGAAGGTGACTGTTTGACAATAAACAATCCAGGTCACTTTAAAAAGAGATTTACTTTTCACCAGACATCCCAAACATCACATAAAGAT
This sequence comes from Hexactinellida sp. DTS-2022, assembly GCA_028753945.1. Classification (NCBI taxonomy): domain Eukaryota; kingdom Metazoa; phylum Porifera; class Hexactinellida; species Hexactinellida sp. DTS-2022. Next base: position 6,197 of record JAPNXP010000012.1, on the reverse strand, counting down.
AGCCAGTCCTTTCACTATACCTCATAAAAGACAATTAATAAGAAGAATTCTATCACTCCCTTCGTTCCCAGCCAATTTTTAACCATAAGAAGATAGATTTTAAGAATGCTATAAAAGTACATTTGGAAGGTGACTGTTTGACAATAAACAATCCAGGTCACTTTAAAAAGAGATTTACTTTTCACCAGACATCCCAAACATCACATAAAGATAGCCAGTCCTTTCACTATACCTCATAAAAGACAATTAATAAGAAGAATTCTATCACTCCCTTCGTTCCCAGCCAATTTTTAACCATAAGAAGATAGATTTTAAGAATGCTATAAAAGTACATTTGGAAGGTGACTGTTTGACAATAAACAATCCAGGTCACTTTAAAAAGAGATTTACTTTTCACCAGACATCCCAAACATCACATAAAGATAGCCAGTCCTTTCACTATACCCCATCAAAGACAATAAAAAAGAAGAATTCTATCACTCCCTTCGTTCCCAGCCAATTTTTAACCATAAGAAGATAGATTTTAAGAATGCTATAAAAGTACATTTGGAAGGTGACTGTTTGACAATAAACAATCCAGGTCACTTTAAAAAGAGATTTACTTTTCACCAGACATCCCAAACATCACATAAAGATAGCCAGTCCTTTCACTATACCCCATCAAAGACAATAAAAAAGAAGAATTCTATCACTCCCTTCGTTCCCAGCCAATTTTTAACCATAAGAAGATAGATTTTAAGAATGCTATAAAAGTACATTTGGAAGGTGACTGTTTGACAATAAACAATCCAGGTCACTTTAAAAAGAGATTTACTTTTCACCAGACATCCCAAACATCACATAAAGATAGCCAGTCCTTTCACTATACCTCATAAAAGACAATTAATAAGAAGAATTCTATCACTCCCTTCGTTCCCAGCCAATTTTTAACCATAAGAAGATAGATTTTAAGAATGCTATAAAAGTCCATTTGGAAGGTGACTGTTTGACAATAAACAATCCAGGTCACTTTAAAAAGAGATTTACTTTTCACCAGACATCCCAAACATCACATAAAGATAGCCAGTCCTTTCACTATACCCCATCAAACACAATTAAGAAGAAGAATTCTATCACTCCCTTCGTTCCCAGCCAATTTTTAACCAACCAAAGATAGATTTTAAGAATGCTATAAAAGTCCATTTGGAAGGTGACTGTTTGACAATAAACAATCCAGGTCACTTTAAAAAGAGATTTACTTTTCACCAGACATCCCAAACATCACATAAAGATAGCCAGTCCTTTCACTATACCTCATAAAAGACAATTAATAAGAAGAATTCTATCACTCCCTTCGTTCCCAGCCAATTTTTAACCATAAGAAGATAGATTTTAAGAATGCTATAAAAGTACATTTGGAAGGTGACTGTTTGACAATAAACAATCCAGGTCACTTTAAAAAGAGATTTACTTTTCACCAGACATCCCAAACATCACATAAAGATAGCCAGTCCTTTCACTATACCTCATAAAAGACAATTAATAAGAAGAATTCTATCACTCCCTTCGTTCCCAGCCAATTTTTAACCATAAGAAGATAGATTTTAAGAATGCTATAAAAGTACATTTGGAAGGTGACTGTTTGACAATAAACAATCCAGGTCACTTTAAAAAGAGATTTACTTTTCACCAGACATCCCAAACATCACATAAAGATAGCCAGTCCTTTCACTATACCTCATAAAAGACAATTAATAAGAAGAATTCTATCACTCCCTTCGTTCCCAGCCAATTTTTAACCATAAGAAGATAGATTTTAAGAATGCTATAAAAGTACATTTGGAAGGTGACTGTTTGACAATAAACAATCCAGGTCACTTTAAAAAGAGATTTACTTTTCACCAGACATCCCAAACATCACATAAAGATAGCCAGTCCTTTCACTATACCTCATAAAAGACAATTAATAAGAAGAATTCTATCACTCCCTTCGTTCCCAGCCAATTTTTAACCATAAGAAGATAGATTTTAAGAATGCTATAAAAGTACATTTGGAAGGTGACTGTTTGACAATAAACAATCCAGGTCACTTTAAAAAGAGATTTACTTTTCACCAGACATCCCAAACATCACATAAAGATAGCCAGTCCTTTCACTATACCTCATAAAAGACAATTAATAAGAAGAATTCTATCACTCCCTTCGTTCCCAGCCAATTTTTAACCATAAGAAGATAGATTTTAAGAATGCTATAAAAGTACATTTGGAAGGTGACTGTTTGACAATAAACAATCCAGGTCACTTTAAAAAGAGATTTACTTTTCACCAGACATCCCAAACATCACATAAAGATAGCCAGTCCTTTCACTATACCTCATAAAAGACAATTAATAAGAAGAATTCTATCACTCCCTTCGTTCCCAGCCAATTTTTAACCATAAGAAGATAGATTTTAAGAATGCTATAAAAGTACATTTGGAAGGTGACTGTTTGACAATAAACAATCCAGGTCACTTTAAAAAGAGATTTACTTTTCACCAGACATCCCAAACACCACATAAAGATAGCCAGTCCTTTCACTATACCTCATAAAAGACAATTAATAAGAAGAATTCTATCACTCCCTTCGTTCCCAGCCAATTTTTAACCATAAGAAGATAGATTTTAAGAATGCTATAAAAGTACATTTGGAAGGTGACTGTTTGACAATAAACAATCCAGGTCACTTTAAAAAGAGATTTACTTTTCACCAGACATCCCAAACATCACATAAAGATAGCCAGTCCTTTCACTATACCTCATAAAAGACAATTAATAAGAAGAATTCTATCACTCCCTTCGTTCCCAGCCAATTTTTAACCATAAGAAGATAGATTTTAAGAATGCTATAAAAGTACATTTGGAAGGTGACTGTTTGACAATAAACAATCCAGGTCACTTTAAAAAGAGATTTACTTTTCACCAGACATCCCAAACATCACATAAAGATAGCCAGTCCTTTCACTATACCTCATAAAAGACAATTAATAAGAAGAATTCTATCACTCCCTTCGTTCCCAGCCAATTTTTAACCATAAGAAGATAGATTTTAAGAATGCTATAAAAGTACATTTGGAAGGTGACTGTTTGACAATAAACAATCCAGGTCACTTTAAAAAGAGATTTACTTTTCACCAGACATCCCAAACATCACATAAAGATAGCCAGTCCTTTCACTATACCTCATAAAAGACAATTAATAAGAAGAATTCTATCACTCCCTTCGTTCCCAGCCAATTTTTAACCATAAGAAGATAGATTTTAAGAATGCTATAAAAGTACATTTGGAAGGTGACTGTTTGACAATAAACAATCCAGGTCACTTTAAAAAGAGATTTACTTTTCACCAGACATCCCAAACATCACATAAAGATAGCCAGTCCTTTCACTATACCTCATAAAAGACAATTAATAAGAAGAATTCTATCACTCCCTTCGTTCCCAGCCAATTTTTAACCATAAGAAGATAGATTTTAAGAATGCTATAAAAGTACATTTGGAAGGTGACTGTTTGACAATAAACAATCCAGGTCACTTTAAAAAGAGATTTACTTTTCACCAGACATCCCAAACATCACATAAAGATAGCCAGTCCTTTCACTATACCTCATAAAAGACAATTAATAAGAAGAATTCTATCACTCCCTTCGTTCCCAGCCAATTTTTAACCATAAGAAGATAGATTTTAAGAATGCTATAAAAGTACATTTGGAAGGTGACTGTTTGACAATAAACAATCCAGGTCACTTTAAAAAGAGATTTACTTTTCACCAGACATCCCAAACATCACATAAAGATAGCCAGTCCTTTCACTATACCTCATAAAAGACAATTAATAAGAAGAATTCTATCACTCCCTTCGTTCCCAGCCAATTTTTAACCATAAGAAGATAGATTTTAAGAATGCTATAAAAGTACATTTGGAAGGTGACTGTTTGACAATAAACAATCCAGGTCACTTTAAAAAGAGATTTACTTTTCACCAGACATCCCAAACATCACATAAAGATAGCCAGTCCTTTCACTATACCCCATCAAAGACAATAAAAAAGAAGAATTCTATCACTCCCTTCGTTCCCAGCCAATTTTTAACCATAAGAAGATAGATTTTAAGAATGCTATAAAAGTACATTTGGAAGGTGACTGTTTGACAATAAACAATCCAGGTCACTTTAAAAAGAGATTTACTTTTCACCAGACATCCCAAACATCACATAAAGATAGCCAGTCCTTTCACTATACCTCATAAAAGACAATTAATAAGAAGAATTCTATCACTCCCTTCGTTCCCAGCCAATTTTTAACCATAAGAAGATAGATTTTAAGAATGCTATAAAAGTACATTTGGAAGGTGACTGTTTGACAATAAACAATCCAGGTCACTTTAAAAAGAGATTTACTTTTCACCAGACATCCCAAACATCACATAAAGATAGCCAGTCCTTTCACTATACCTCATAAAAGACAATTAATAAGAAGAATTCTATCACTCCCTTCGTTCCCAGCCAATTTTTAACCATAAGAAGATAGATTTTAAGAATGCTATAAAAGTACATTTGGAAGGTGACTGTTTGACAATAAACAATCCAGGTCACTTTAAAAAGAGATTTACTTTTCACCAGACATCCCAAACATCACATAAAGATAGCCAGTCCTTTCACTATACCTCATAAAAGACAATTAATAAGAAGAATTCTATCACTCCCTTCGTTCCCAGCCAATTTTTAACCATAAGAAGATAGATTTTAAGAATGCTATAAAAGTACATTTGGAAGGTGACTGTTTGACAATAAACAATCCAGGTCACTTTAAAAAGAGATTTACTTTTCACCAGACATCCCAAACATCACATAAAGATAGCCAGTCCTTTCACTATACCTCATAAAAGACAATTAATAAGAAGAATTCTATCACTCCCTTCGTTCCCAGCCAATTTTTAACCATAAGAAGATAGATTTTAAGAATGCTATAAAAGTACATTTGGAAGGTGACTGTTTGACAATAAACAATCCAGGTCACTTTAAAAAGAGATTTACTTTTCACCAGACATCCCAAACATCACATAAAGATAGCCAGTCCTTTCACTATACCTCATAAAAGACAATTAATAAGAAGAATTCTATCACTCCCTTCGTTCCCAGCCAATTTTTAACCATAAGAAGATAGATTTTAAGAATGCTATAAAAGTACATTTGGAAGGTGACTGTTTGACAATAAACAATCCAGGTCACTTTAAAAAGAGATTTACTTTTCACCAGACATCCCAAACATCACATAAAGATAGCCAGTCCTTTCACTATACCTCATAAAAGACAATTAATAAGAAGAATTCTATCACTCCCTTCGTTCCCAGCCAATTTTTAACCATAAGAAGATAGATTTTAAGAATGCTATAAAAGTACATTTGGAAGGTGACTGTTTGACAATAAACAATCCAGGTCACTTTAAAAAGAGATTTACTTTTCACCAGACATCCCAAACATCACATAAAGATAGCCAGTCCTTTCACTATACCTCATAAAAGACAATTAATAAGAAGAATTCTATCACTCCCTTCGTTCCCAGCCAATTTTTAACCATAAGAAGATAGATTTTAAGAATGCTATAAAAGTACATTTGGAAGGTGACTGTTTGACAATAAACAATCCAGGTCACTTTAAAAAGAGATTTACTTTTCACCAGACATCCCAAACATCACATAAAGATAGCCAGTCCTTTCACTATACCTCATAAAAGACAATTAATAAGAAGAATTCTATCACTCCCTTCGTTCCCAGCCAATTTTTAACCATAAGAAGATAGATTTTAAGAATGCTATAAAAGTACATTTGGAAGGTGACTGTTTGACAATAAACAATCCAGGTCACTTTAAAAAGAGATTTACTTTTCACCAGACATCCCAAACATCACATAAAGATAGCCAGTCCTTTCACTATACCTCATAAAAGACAATTAATAAGAAGAATTCTATCACTCCCTTCGTTCCCAGCCAATTTTTAACCATAATAAGATAGATTTTAAGAATGCTATAAAAGTACATTTGGAAGGTGACTGTTTGACAATAAACAATCCAGGTCACTTTAAAAAGAGATTTACTTTTCACCAGACATCCCAAACATCACATAAAGATAGCCAGTCCTTTCACTATACCTCATAAAAGACAATTAATAAGAAGAATT